>CM030359.1:162558008-163846868 GCA_017893485.1 Hemerocallis citrina
TGAAAACAGCAAATTCCTAGTTCTCTTTTAAAGTTGATAAAAGTGTCTTCCTTAAGTGGTTTGGTAAATATATCTGCTACTTATTTATTAGTAGAAATAAAATCCAAAGTTATATCTCCCTTTAAAACATGATCACGTAGAAAACGATGTCGAATATTAATATGTTTTGTACGTGAGTGCTGAACCGGATTTTTAGATAGATTAATAGCTGGTATTATCACACATTATAGCAAGTTTTGAAAATGAAATACCATAATCTAATAAAGTTTGTTTCATCCACAAAATTTGTGCACAAGCCAAACTTACAGCAATATATTCAGCTTCTGTAGTAGATAGGGATACCGAATTTTGCTTTTTACTGCACCAAGATACTAATGAATGTCCCAAAAAGTGATAAGTTCCACTGGTACTTTTACAATCAGTTTTACTACCTGCAAAATCAGCCTCACTTTACGACAAAAGTTGAAAATTATCGTTGCGTGGATAAAACAAACCATACTCAGATGTTCCTTTAATGTATCTTAAAATACGTTTCAAAGCTTTTAAGTGAGATTCTTTGGGATTCGACTGATATCTAGCACACAAACATACGCTAAACATAATATCTAGTCTACTAGCAGTTATATATAAGAGTGAGCCAATCATACCTCGATAGAGTTTTTGATTAACACTCTTACCTAAATCATCTTTCTCAAGTGTAGTAGTAGTAGCCATAGGTGTGGTCTTACTACTAGTGCTATCCATGCCAAACCGTTTGAGTAATTCCTTAGCATATTTTCCTTGATTAATAAATATGCCATTTTGTGACTGCTTTATTTGTAGTCCAAGGAAATAATTGAGTTCACCCATGTGACTCATCTCAAACTCATTTTTCATGGTATTAGCAAACTCTTGACAGAGATTACTATTAGTAGATCCAAAAATTATGTCATCTACATATATTTGTATGATTAGAATATATGTCTCCATTTTCCTAATAAACAAGGTAGTATCTACTTTACCTATGTCAAAACCAGTTTCTAAGAGAAGTTTTTAACCGATCATACCTAGCACGAGGTGCTGGTTTAAGACCATATAAATCCATTTTCAAGGTTTAGGAATTGTTCATGTTCGAAACCGGGTGGTTGCTTAACATAAACATCTTCCTTAATAAATCCATTCAAGAAAGCACTTTTAACATCCATTTGGAAAAGTGTAAAATTCATAAAACACGCAAAAGATAATAAGATCCTAATTGATTATAGTCTAGCAACATGAGCATATGTTTCATCAAAATTGATTCCTTCTTCTTGATTATATCCTTGAGCAACTAATCTAGCATTGTTCCTAACGACTTGTCCTGATTCATCTTACTTATTCTTAAATACCTATTTGGTACCAATTATAGTATGATCAAGAGGTCGTGGAACTAGATCCCATACATCATTTCTTATAAATTGGTTAAGTTCATCTTGCATGGCATTCATCCAAAATTCATTCTCACAAGCTTCTTGTATATTCTTCGGTTCAAAATCCGACTAGAAAGCCGTATGAGAAATCATGTTAACATGAGAGCTTGTTTGAATACCACGTGAAATGTCACCAATTATTAAGTCATGAGGATGATCTCTAACTTCAACAAATACTTTTGGTAAAGTTTGAGTCGTCACAACAGGATCAGTCGACTTAATAAGTCCATCAGCCGACTGATTCACATCAGTCGACTTGAGATCCTTATCAGTCGACTTGTCTAGGCTAGTTTGCTCTAGTGATTTAATAATGTTATTTAAAGGTGATGATTCAATTTCATCATCTTTAATAACAGTAGATGAAGGCAAGGATTCATCAAAAAACAAGCATAGATTCTTCAATAGTCAAAGTTGACTTATTGAAAATTTTATATGTCTTACTCCTATTTGAGTATCCAATGAAGATACCTTCATTAGATCTAGCATCAAATTTATCTCAATTATCTTTAGTGTTTAATATGAAACACTTACATCCAAATACTTTAAAATATGATACTTTAGGAATTCTTTCATAGAATAGTTCATAACAAGTTTTCTTAAGCTTAGGCCTAATCAATATTCTATTTAAAACATAACATGTTGTAGAAGCTTCAGCCCAGAAGTACTTAGGCAAATTGCTTTCAACAAGCATAGTACGTGCACACTCTTGCAATGTCCTATTCTTTCTTTCGACCACTCCATTTTATGGTGAAGCTCTAGGAAATGCAAATGAATGTGTTATACCATTCTTGTTGCAATATTATGAAAACGTTTCATTCTCAAATTCTCCACCATGATCACTTCTAATAGTGACTATTGTTAGAGATTTTTGATTTTGAATTCGTTTGCAGAAATTTGCAAATTCTTCAAAGACATCATATTTATGTTTTAAAAAGAAAACCCAAATAAATCTTGAAAAATAATCTACTAAAACAAATATATATCCACTTTTATTTAAAGAAACGACTCTAGTAGGACAAAATAAATCCATATGGATTAATTCGAGAGGTCCATTAGTAGAAATCATTTCTTTTGACTTAAAAGTAGGTTTGACTTGTTTTCCTAGTTGACATGCATCACATAACTTATCTTTCTTAAAAGATAGTCTTGGCAGTACTTTAACTAGGTTGTATTTAGACAATTTAGCAATATTTTTCATATTTACATTGTTAAATCTCTTATGCCAAAGCCAGGAATCATTGTTAGAAGCTACTAAGCAAAAATCATTAGAAAATTTATTTGTTTTTAAGCATAACTCATAAATGTTGTTTTTCCTAAAACATTGAAAAATAACATTTTGCATAGATGAATCATATATTAAATATGCATCTTTTTCAAAAAAAAAAATATATCCGTTATCACAAAGTTGGCTAATACTTAACAAATTATACTTTAATCCACTAACTAGAAATACTTCTTCTATAGTAGGGGTAGTGTTCTTACCGTCAATGCCTATTCCAATAACCTTCCCTTTGTTGTTTTCACCGAATGTGACAGTTCCTCCATCTATCTCTTGTATGGAAGAAAGAAAATTAGCATGACCAGTCATGTGCTTGGAGCATCCGCTGTCAAGTATCCAACGTTTTGTTTTAGGTACCTATAAAATAAGCATTGTGAATATGGTACCATTTTCATTGGGTCTGAAAGGGATTAGTTTTTGGAAAACCAAATCCAGAGTGAGTTTAATTTACCACAAAAAACAGGAATATAATTTACAGAATTACATACATTAAGAATATAAGAATTTATATAAGTAATTCCATCGTTTAGACTCAGGTTGACTGGAAACCAAATAATTTTAGTCTGTCCAGTCGACTTTATTGTACCTATCAGTCGAATTTTATGAGAAGTCAGTCGACTAGGAGGTGAAATAGGTCGACTTATCTGAGGTTTTCGTCTCTTTGAATAAGACTCCAAACCTCTAGACAGACGACTGACATTAGGGTTCCGTCGACTGGTCTGAACTACAGAATTACTATTTTCATGGAAAACAATAGTTTTTGGTTTCTCAAAAAACTCATATAATTTGTTCTTCGCACTGGAAATAGAATCAGTCTTATTACTACTAGTATCCTTAGAAGAATGATGTTTTTCAAGAGTCTTTTGAAAACCAAGTCCAAATCTTTTATTAGATTGAACTTGATTTTGGAGAATTTCATTTAAATTCTCTTTTCCTTTGTTAAATTTAGATACATTCTTGGACATCTCTTCATAATTTTTCGTAAGAGATACAAGCTCTACATCCAAATTTGAAAGTCGAGAATTTAAAGATTTGACTTCAACATTTAAGTCAAGATTTTCTTGAGAAAGTGTTTGATTGACTTTCTCTAAATTTTTAACTCTAATTTTTTCCTTCTTAAGTTCTTGAAAGACATCATTGAAAGCATCAAATAAGTCATTTGAATCAAAGTTTTCACTTACATCGTTTTGTGTAGCCATGAACATACGTTCGCTATTTCATTTGACTCCTTATTCTCTTCTTCCGATGAAAAGTCGCTATTATCCCAAGTTGCTTGATATGCCTTCTTGTTTTTCATATACTTGTTCTTTGTGTACTTGTCCTTCTTGAAGTTGGGAGTCTTTCCTTTTGATTTCGCATTTTCTAATGGGCAATCCTTCTTCATATGACCTGTCGTGTTACACTTGAAACAAGTGGGAAGTTCATTAGTATCGTTTAACTTGGAATTAAATTTACCTTTTCGTAAAAATTTCTTGAACTTTTAGAGAACATGGCTATTTCTTCTTCATTTTTTTCTTCATCTTCGAAATCCGACATGACCTTGAAAGCGAGTGTCTTCTTCTTTTCTTGTTGAGGTTCTAGATCTTTCTTGCATTCTTCAAGTTGTACTTCGTATGACATAAGATTTCCCACAAGATTCTCAAGAGAGAGTTGTGTTAAATCGTTGGCTTCTTCTATGGCGGTGGTCTTCTTCTCCTATTCGGGGGTTAGGGCACGAAGAACTTTCCTCACCATTTCTGCTTGCGAGTACGTCTTTTCGAGGGCCACAAGAGAGTTTTTAATGTCCATGAACCATGTTTTCATGTCCGACACATTCTCGTTTTCCATCATACGAAACATCTCGAACCTGTGAACAAGAATAGATATCTTAGATTCTTTAACCTTATTAGTACCTTCATGAGTTACCTCGAGTCTGTGCCAGATTTGATGAGCCATTGTTGCATTTGACACACGATTGAACTCCTCTTTGGTAAGTGCACAAAATAAAGCATTCATCGCCTTTGCCTTGTTCATTGTGTTGCTCTTCATGTTATCGTTTCATTGTGCATAGGAAATTGTAGGAGCGGTGAATTCTGTCTCAGTCATGTTCCAAATCTCATAGTTGATGGACTGAAGGTAGATCTTCAATCTACACTTTCAATAGTTATAGTTTGTTCTATCGAATAGGGGTGGCCTTTGTGTGAATTGGCCTTCACGGTATTGGCTTGCATTTGAAGTAGTTGTCATTGTACTCAACCAGGCTCTGATACCAAATGTTGGATCCTGTAGGCAAGGAAAATAACACTAGAGGGGGGGTGAATAGTGTTGTTTAAAAATTAATTAAAAACTTGAACTTTTCGTACAGTTAAGTCGACTGAAAATAGATATACAGTCGACTGTTGCGTCAGATAAGAAGAGTATTTTACTGAAGAGTTACAAGTCTGATCAATCGACTTATAGCAGAAAATACGTCAACTTACCAGACACGTTTTTGAAATAAAACTCAGAGAAATTGAAATGGTAAGTTGAGAGAATACAACCACAGAGAGTCAATCACAGCCAAACAAAACGATGTATCCTGGTTTGGTCCTCCTGACCTACATCCAGTCCCCAAGTAACCCACTTGAGATTTTCCACTATTCTTGAAAAAGTACAAGAATACTCTATGGCCTTTGACAACAACAATGTCAAATCCGTAGACCTCTCTCACCACTAGAGAGAGTAAACCCACTCTACACCCTAGAGTGAAGCCGAATCTAAAACCAAGAGTCCTACTCTCCAACCGAGAGGACCACTCTCACAACCCAAGAGTGAAAACAACAACAAAGATTGAGTTTACAACAACCTATAGCCTTGTATGTGATAGTGCTTTTGTATAGTGGCTATTAGGTCAACTTTTGAATTCAGTCTAAAACGAAATCAATGTTATATTAGACTGAAATTCAGAGAACCAAGTCTTAGAGAGTTTGTATGCTTTTGAAACACCTGTTTTTATTGAAAACAAAAAACTTGAAAGTTAAAGAATGCTTGGAACCTTTTTCCAAATGATTCCTATACTCTATTTATAGAGTAAGAATCAAGGAATGTTGTAAAATAGTTCCATAAACCGTAATAAAATGGATATAAAAGATTTGAATTTGAAAAATAAGTTTTAAATTCAGAAAACTGTCGAAACGGTTTGAACAGTCGACTGGGTTGCCATAATGAGTCGACTGGCCAGAGCTTGTATGAGTTCGGCAGTTTTGTACTATGACAGTCGATTGGTTCCAAGGAGCGGTCAACTGTTACTCATACAGCTGAACTTATTCAAGCTTTTTTTGACATTTTGATTTTATAAAATACTCAGATTATTTAAAGTATGTGTGAGTGTGTGTGTGACAAGGCTATTACAAATTTCTAAGACTCAAAGAATTAAAAATACAATATTGCAAGTCACTTTGTTTAAACATTTGAAGCACTTTGAATCTTATCTTGAACTTGAGTCTTTGTTTTGAGCTTGAGCCTTTGTCTTGATGTCTTGAAGCTTGATCAATTACTCTTGAAAGCTTTATCAGATTGTGTTGCCTTTGTGTATTTCACCATGGTATTGACTTTGATACACTCTGCAAGAGATATGTGGTAAAACAACTTTGTATTGTGTTGTAGTCATCAAAACCAAGAATCAACACTTGGATGATTATATAGTACAATTTGCGGAGGGGCATAAACCTCGCATTAGTGTTAGACAAAATTGTATTTAAAAATAATTAAAATCAAACAAACCAGTGCTTAATTCAAACATATGGGGTCAACTAGAAACCTAATGTGGAAGGATTGCTGACTTTGTTCTCCCCAAAGTCAAGTTTCGAGGTCTCCTCCCCCCCCCCCCCCCCCCCTCCCTCCCGCGTTGCAGTTCAAATGAGAAAAACAGCACACAACCAATATTAAGTAACAAAGTTAGAGTCAAACATAAGAGGATGCATTCAGGCCTCTTCAAACCAGCCCATAGTAATTTTCATATGAGGAATTCAACCTAATTATACCTCCAGAGCATAATCAACTGCTTACCTACCACCCAAACATATCTAAAATACAAAAGAAACTGTATATGCATAATCGGCCACCCATGGGGAACGACATATACTCAATTTTCTCATAATCGCCTTACCACCCACAAGATTAGTAGCGAATTGAATTCCCTCAGCCTGAAACATCCCATATTTTATCTTAGAAAATTCATCCTTTTACTCAACTTCATTCTCACGCCCACTAGAATGGAATTCTCCTAAACCCAAAACATCATTATTCTATCTTCCCCATGACCCCAATTCCAACATAAAAACTTGGAACTGTGCCCACAAAATATAACATCCAATATATCATATGTTCCACACATAACAAATACCTCCCAAATGGTTTAGAACTCAATGCCAACACACAAATGTTTAACATAATAAACTCGAAGCCATGTGACTTGATGAAACTAGCAATCTATACAAGCATTAATCAGAAGCATAAACTAAAAAAGTGAAGCCTCAGCGACTATTGGATTAGATAACTATACTTGTCCACACCTAGACGCTTCACAACACCTAGCATTTAGGCCTATAATGTTTGGGTCTAGTTGGAATGATCATGGAGAATAAAAAGAAACTAACTAATTCCATCCATCTCAATGTGGTAGTTGTTATATCAATGAAATTCAGGATGTCCATCATATTATTATCTGCTTATCACAATTTTGCATGCATTTTACCATAATCAACATCCAAATATTATGGCATAATTTCACAGAATTGTGTGTTAAATACTTAACTTTGCAAGAAGGTAATGGTATAATTATAAAATTGAGAAATCACTAATAAAGCAACCACTTTTTCAAGTTAGTTTTCTTATGGGTCTAGCAATGAATAAACATCATATCCTTAATAACAAAAGAACAGGGGCATGATGATAACATGATATGACAAGTAACATGGTATTGTTGTTATTACACACAATAGTTTATCCTTTATCCTACTTCTAGCAATGATGGGAACTGGACCAGATGGCAAAGATTTATCTATGTATAAGGTTTTATATTACAACATCATCAAATAGATCTCCCTCTTCTCCATCCGTATGACGCCAAGTAGGAAAACTATTAACATAAAAACGTTTACATAAAATGTAGGAAACTCAGAAGCAGTGAAATTATTCTCACTATCAGCGTCTTCATCATCTAAATCGTCCCCTAGTTAAAATACATCTCTTGGCAGCATAGGTAGTGCCACGTAAGATTTTTGCACTGAGGAATATAGAAAACTTGGAGTACTTGAGATGGGAACACAAATGATTCATAGCTAATGTGTGAACCAGTGTGAATCAAATGTGAGAAATCAACAACTGCAATACCTAACTTGTCATGGTAGTTGTTACTTAACCCAACCCAATCTCCACGAAATAATACAACTCAAAAGTGCCCAGAATAATCCAAATCAATGATATCTGTGAGCACCCTATAATAGTCAACATCCCCGTCTATAGGATTTGAGTCTTTATTAGAGGCATATCTTCTAGTATTTGAAGTCACTACAATGTCACTATTTTGAGACTTCAAGTTGCATTCACAATCTTTAGTAAGAAATCTAAAGCCATTGAACATATATCCATTGAATCTTTTAACCATTTTATGGCGACCTTTGGCAAGTATCTTTATTTCAAATGTCACATCATCATTACCCAACGAGGAAACCTATTATTATAAAGTAAATGGTATTAGCATAAGACTTTAAATTATTTTTTATTATCTATAATTCAAACCTTGGTCGGTCAATTACGTGAGTTTCAAATCACTTGTGGAATTGCTCATTCATTAATTTATGTTGTTCACGTGGCTTCAAGTTTTTGGGTCTATGCCTTCTTTTCATTTTCCTAATAAATTTGCTGAAACAAGATAATAAATTTGGTTAACTACTTCTTATTTGTAATAAATAAATTCACAGTAATGACTAATCCAACTTACACTCGATATGACTCACATGATGCATGGTGATCCAACACATATCGATGCGCTTGTTCCCATGTTAACTCATTTAACGCAAATGCATCAATCTTTCCGAAAGTAGTACCCATGGTATGGAAGAGATATTTAGCCCCTTTCAGGTTAGATGTGTCTGAATTTCTCTCTGGTCTATTCAGACATGTCTCCACACCCTGAAGATACCTTGAACAGAAATAAGTGCACTCCTCAGAAAGATACCATTCTGCTATTGAGTCTTCTGGATAAGATTTATTCCTAACGTAAACCTTAAGTCGGTAAAGGTATCTAAACAAACATATTTAGATTGAAAAACATTTGAAATACAACATCTAAGAAGTACAGAATTAATGAACTGAACGAGGTATGAAGAATTACCTCTCAATGGGATACATCCACCGATAATGTACTGGTCCACCAAGTCGTGCTTCATCAGCTAGGTGGATTATCAAGTGAACCATTATAGTGAAGAATGATGGGGGGAAATATCATCTCCAGTTGACAAAGTGTTAATGCAGCACGCTGCTCCAATTTGTCAATATGTTCAACACGTAACAATCTCGAGCAAAGTCTTTTATATATATGCTACATATATCTTTCAGGACGGAAGTGACTTTCTCACACATCGAAAACCTCAGTATCACGGGAAAGAGATCTTGCATCAAAATATGATAGTCATGTGACTTAAGACTCTGTAACTTTTTCTCCTTATAGTTGACACATCTTGATATATTAGGTGAATAGCCATCGGGGACTTTAAGATTATGTAAAACTTTGCAAAACGTCTCCAACTCGCTTTTTGACATTGAGTAAATTGCAGGAGGAAGTCGTACTCTGCCATTGGTAATTCTTCAGGATGCAACTCATGCCTTATGTCCATTTCGACTAAGTTAAGGCAAGACTTAAGATTGTCTTTTGTCTTTCGGTCATCCCCCATAACTGTCCCTATACAATTTTCAACAATGTTTTTTTCAAGATGCATCACATCTATGTTATGGCGCAGTAAGTTGAACTCCCAATACGACAACTGGAAGAAAATACTCTTCTTCTTCCATTACCCTAAACCAAGATGACTGTCACACTCATCTACAACACATTCATTGGTGTTCTCTTGTTGCTCATCTCTAGCATGCTTCTTAGCATTTTTAATAACTTCAGGTTCCTTTGACAAAGTGAATTGATGGCCTTCTAGCTGCCTAAACACATTCGACACAGAATTAACTATAGGAGCATGTCTCCGCTCTTCGGTAGCATCAAATGTCGTTGTTTCTTCCCCAAAAACATGTGTGTTAGGAAACCATCTCCTATGACCCATGTAGCAGAACTTTCTGCCTTTATACAGCCACTTTGATAGTGTGCTCAGCACAACAAGGACAAGCATAACGTCCTTTCGTGCTATAACCACATAAACTTTCATATGCAGGGAAATTGTTGATTGTCTAAGTCAATGCAACCCGAAGACAAAAAGTTTCATTAGATTTGCATCATATGTTGGAACACCCTCCCACAATTGTTGCAGTTCATTAATCAATGGCTGTAGATACACATCTATGTCATTTCCTAGAGATTTTGGTCCAGGAATTACCATGGACAAAAGGATGACTGCTTCATACACACCCAAGGGCGCAGATTGTATTTAATTAACACAATGGGCCATATGCTGTAGGTGCCACTCATTTGCCTAAATGGGTTAAAACCATCACTGGCCAATTCAAGTCTCACATTTCGAGGATCTTCAACAAAATCAGAATATCTTTCATCAAACTTTTTCAATGATTCGGAATCAGCTGGGTGCCTAAGAATCTCATTATTCTTGCGACCTTCCGCATGCCACCTCATATTAGAAGATTTCTTAGAGGACATGAACAGTCGTTGCAGCCTAGGATTTACAGGAAAGTAGCGTAGTAGTTTAGCAGGGTTTTTTCTTCTACTTGTTGTAACTGGCTCATCAGTTTGCTCATCCACATTTGGCAATTTCAACCATTTTGAAGTACCACATACTTGACATTCTTTGAGAATCTCCTTATTCCCCAGAAATAACATACAATCATATGGGCATGATGCTATCTTCTCATACCCTAAATCAAAATGCTTGAGGAATTTTTTGGTGGCATGGGCTAATTTTGGGATACAGATTTGAGGAAAAGTTTCATTCAACAATTTAAGAAGTAAGGTGAAGGATTTGGCAGACCACCCATTTAGACATTTAATATGAAACAATCTATCAATGAACGGAAATTTAAAGAACTTAGGACAATCACGATATAGAGGAGTATTTGCATCTTCCAACAAGTTATTAAAGGCTTCGTATTCTTTATTCGTTTTAGGACTGGGCATTTCTTCTGTCACCCCACCACCTTGATTTGATGTTTCTGCTGACTCGTTATGGACTTGATTGTTTATGTGAGCTTCAAATTTATAAAATCTCAAACCATCCCGCACTAACGAGTGGATTTCATCATTAATACTTGGATCATTTGTAAATAAAGAATCATTTTCATGCACAACCAGACCAACAGAAATTGAATGAGCAGACTCTCCATGACAAAACCAATTCGTATACCTAGTAGAAAACCATTGCAAATCAAGTGTGTCTCAACTACGTCACACGTCTTCAAATTACAGTTTGAACATCGAACACATAGACACAATCATGGTCAGATCAGGAGAATTACTTTTTGCAAAGTTAATAAAATCTTTAACACCCTCACGGTACGCCTTGGATAATCGTGACTTGTTAATCTTACTTTTATCCATCTTGATAAGTAGGAGTCAATCTAAAATTTAAGTTTCATAAGTTAAAACTCATATTAAAACTCCATTAAAAGCACCTCAGTTGGTATTACATTGGATTTTGGACTCTGAGGTCTTACCATCTATACCTTTAGTTCCATTGAAGAAACCAATAACTTTAAATGAAAATCTCCATACATTTGTAATCTATGTAATGATAATTTTTAGGTAAAGACAACTGTAGTTTTGTAATTATCATGTCCTTTGATCAATAATTTTACTAACCGATCATCAAATTATGCCTTGAACAAATTAAAGCAATATAGCTGAATTTCCTAATGGCAGAAGGCATAGTAGCATTCATATAATCCCAAGATCAAAGGGAAGTTTTTTGGCTGAAAAACACCATCTAATATCATGTTGCACGCAAATTAATATTGACCATAGAAGTAATGATCTAGATTGATATCACAAGAGCAACCTTACATAGAAAATAAAATTGCTAACAATATTAAAGAAATACATTCTTTAATTATTTTTGTATAGATTTGACAAACAAAGAAACACATTCTCTTTAATTCTATATATATGGCAACCTTTTATAAACCAAAAATATAATTAAGGACTCTCAATAGGTTTTAGTTAATAACAAGAATCTATAGAGAAAATTAAAATATGGATTCCAAAATCCTATGGAGGAATTTTAAGTTCCAACTTAAACATCTCGCCCTTCTCTAGTAAACTATTTTTGAAGTTTATTAAACAAAAATGTTAAACTATTACCCTTGGGTGTCATAGTGTGATATCTCTTAGAATGATCGAATTGTATATAATAACAGTCATATAGCATGCAATAATGGTAATTATATTATTTGAAATAATTAATGTTACAAAAATAATGTGATTGCAAATCACAATCATTTATAAATAAATCAATAGATCATGCCAAATTAGCTAAAATGGAATGTTT
Organism: Hemerocallis citrina; assembly: GCA_017893485.1. NCBI lineage: Eukaryota > Viridiplantae > Streptophyta > Magnoliopsida > Asparagales > Asphodelaceae > Hemerocallis > Hemerocallis citrina. The sequence continues at coordinate 162,570,416 of CM030359.1, forward strand.
TCTACCCAAAAAAATGATCTCTAACATTTTTTATCAATATATACAAATTTATAATTTACAAATGACAATTGATTAAACCTTTAGAAAATATTTGAATTTTATACTTGTCACGATGTGCTCGTCGACGGTGGGGGGTGGCAACGAACGACCGGGGATGAAAGAGAAGGAAGCAGGACCATAAGGAGGTAAGGAAGTGGGGACGGCGACGACGAAGGCGGGGATGAGCTCCGCTTCTTTTTGGTGGAGAGAGTGAGTGAAGGCGGCGACGACGAGGACCAGGGTGCTCGACGAGGGGTGGGAGAGGGCGGCAAAGCGAGGGATCGATTTGGGGATGAGAGAAAATTTTTTGAAATCGAGTTAGGGTTGGGAGGAGGAGCGGTGCCATAGCAATCGATCGAGGGACATTTGGGGAGAGCAAAAGGTAAGGGTTTGGAATTTTGGGTTTTTGACCCAGAGCCTACCCCTACCCCTACCCCGGCGTTTTATAACAAAATGCCGGTATAGAGTGTATATACTCCGACATTTTTTTAGGAACGCCAGGGTAGCTTATGAAATTTACAAATCTGGTTATCTTCCAAGCCTACCTCGGCGCTTCTACCAAAGCGTCGATATAGAAATGTCGGGGTAGACTAAAAATGTTGTAGTGTCGGGTCTTGCAGTGACAATAACCATAATCATATCATGTCATGTAACCAGAATCATATCATATCATGTAACCAGAATCATATCATATCATGTAAACATATACATAGTCACTATTACGGGAAACACGGGCCCCCTTCTAAGTACACTCTCCTATATTGTCCACTACAAGATTCTTTCTCTTATTACCCCAGCTTGTTATTCTTTTACAATAATTATACATGAACATGCAACAATGAGAATAGGTATCAGGACATGATCAAGGAGGTATCGAGGGCTATGCAATGCATGATATACAAGTTCAATTGACTAAATGCAAGAAAATAGAAAAATTTATAATAAAGAGCATGAAGTTACAATTCTGGATAGCAATACGTTGTTGTACACAAAACCACTTTCCTGTTTCTACAGGAAAGCGAATCAGGTACCGTCAGAGGTTCGAGAAAGTAGACTTCATCCCGGTTCTAATGCATATTCACACGATACATTATAAATACAATAGCTAGGTCAACCAGACAATTCTTTACTGGATTACTATTCAGGCAGCAGCTCATTGCAAGGTTCCTGTATATATAAATGAACTGTAAAATCATTTTAAAATATTATAAAAATTATAAAGGGACTCCTAATCATGTCTAGTACCATTCTGATAAATTTCAAGTCTTAATTATAATGTTAACATGATATTTTAATTAGTTAATCGAGAAGATATGCTTCAAAATAGTAATATGGAATTAAAAACATATTGTTACTAAAATTAGTATATCTTGAACTCTATATGTCAAATTCTAGATCCGTTAGAAGAACCTGAAACTAGATTCAGGGGGGCTACAAATCTCATTTATAAAGTTCTAATTGGTTCAAAGTGTAACTAGGTCAAAATCTCACTATGAGTTAGCACAAACAGCAGGGCAGAAGTACAAAAATTGATATTTATGATCTTTTGATGGGCATCGAATCACAGAGACAATTAGATTGATTCGATTCAATATATAACGACTGATTTAATTATGGAAATATCACAAGCCATGAACAATACGATGGTTCAATCAAATGAGACATATATAGAACATTTCTTATGAATATGGATGGTAACAGTTTTCAAAATACGATAATCAAATATGGATACTAATTGCGGGGGATCAAATAAAATGCTTGTACGGAACAACAAAAATGTACAAGCACTACAACAAATATGACATTTGATAGCATTCATAAAATGCTATAGTAGACCTACGATAGCGTTTCACAAACGCTATCAAAAGCCGCGCTATAATAAGTCTATAGCGTTTTGACCAAATGCTATAGAAACTATAGCGTTTCAGAAACGCTATAGAAACTATAGCGTTTTGTAAAACGCTATAGTTTCTATAGCGTTTCCGAAACGCTATAGTTTCTATAGCGTTTTACAAGTTTCTATAGCGTTTTGTAAAATGCTATAAAACGCTATAGAAACTTGTAAAATGCTATAGAAACTATAGCGTTTCGGAAACGCTATAGTAGCGTTTCCGGAACGCTATAGATTCTATAACTATAGCGTTTCCGAAACGCTATAGATTCTATAGCGTTTCCGAAATGCTATAGATTCTATAGCATTTTGTAAAAACGCTATAAAATTTTGATATTTGTGGTTTTTTACAGCATTTTAAAACGCTATCGTTTTGATATTTGTGGTTTATTACAGCATTTTAGGAACGCTATTTCGTTTTAACTGTATACAAAAAAAAATCTTTGGATACAAATAAAAATCGATTTATCGAAAATGTCAATACACCATTATAACTATAAAAGTTTCGCAAATTTGTGTACAAATATATAAAAACATACCAACATAGAAATATCTACACAATAAACTGATACAAAAGTTCATCCAATAAACTTAAAACTGACGACAAAAAATTCTTGAGTGCCTAACATCAACACAACTCGCAAACTTAAAACTGACGACAAAAAATTCTTGAGTGCCTAACATCAACACAACTCGCATTCTTCGTTTCATCCACGATGTCTCCAATCTGCAAATGTAGAAGAAAAAATGTCAAACATAAGATATTTTAAGCAGTGCTCTCCAAAGTCCAAATAATGAAAATGATCAGCATATATTCCTCAAAATATTTGAAGGAATTTATGGGCTGGTGGAGCCTTTTCTAATGCATCAAGTGGATACATCATGATAATTCAGCATGAGAGCTAGATACTCATTTTGCTATTTTACACTCCTGATGGTGTAAACAATCAATGATGTATTTATGTCCAGCAACATAGATATATACTATAACCAGAAAACACGATACTAGTAAAGTCTTTGCTCAAATGCTTCTAAGCACCGAGTAGGAGAAGTGTCAGATTGAGCACTAGAATCACATTACATATGCAAAAGAATAAACATATTAAGTGGTTGAGGATGAGAATGACAAACCTTTTGAACCAAAAGCAAAAAAGAAAATGATGCATAGAGCAAACGATGTATAACACATAGGAAATTTTTTAGAAAGCATTAAGCAACGGAATCTACAATGGCAAAAAACAGTACTGTATATCATAAGAAGAGGGAAAATTTAGAAGGGCAAAAAAAGCAACTGCAAAGAATTCTTAATGCTTGAGAATTGATGATATGGTTCTACTTACGGAGAATCTTCAATCACCAAACAGTTTGATGTATCCAACCCCAACCTCTTTGCTGCCTCTAGGAATCTTTACAAATCAACGCACAATCAATGGTAAGTATAACAATGTAAACAATTTAATCTTCTCATTTAATTAGCAGAAAACTCACATGTCAGGAGCAGGTTTTCCACAAGTAACTTGATCTCTACCAAGAATGACTGCAAACATTTCCTTCCAACCTATGAAAGTTCTAAAATGTTAACTAAAAAGAAAACAAGAAATATACAGCAAGAAATGAAATATAAAAGGTTACTCATAACCTAACTCACCATTCAACATTGATTCAAATAAAGCTGTAAACGTGTTAAAGAGTAAGAACAAAAATCTGTCACCTCTCCTTCCAAATTTGAAGTTTTTTCTATAGTGCCAGGACATTTCACATGGTGTAAAAAGCTATCCGGGTTAATTTTTAACCGGCACATACTATATTGTGTATTTACATAATACAGGAAAATTAGACAAATCTCTCAAGGTTTTTCAGCTTGTACTTTTCATCCAAAAGTCATAAACATCTTTCTCTATCAAAATATCAAAATAAGTTCATGATAAGTTCTACCAACTAAAAATAAGTTCATGATAAGTTCTACCAACCATGGTAGTAAAGTGAACAAATATCAAAATAAGTCCATGATAGTTTAGTGGTTACCCTGAACTAATAAACATATAGTCATGAACAAACTAGAACTTATGATTGATATAAACTTCCAATTACAAGTTAACTAAGTTGTTAAGTTGTTGACAGCATAATTTCTTTCTCTGAATTTCATACCATGCACAAAAGCTTCATATGTCTGCATCTATTTATTCAGCATCTAGAGCACTAAAGAGACAGAAGGCTTCACAACTTTGATAGTGCAACATCCATCACATCAATGAAGAAGTCTGTAGAAAAGCACATAGTTTTTTCATTTAAATAATAGTTCATGGACTCACGAAAGATTCAAGGGGAATTTTGTATATGACCATGACAAAAAACTTCAATACATATATAACCCCAAAAATTTGTCATGGACATACTAAGACCATTGTGGCATGATTTTTCTGTTTCATTCACCAATATGCCCTCAAATCTATATATTTCCTTGGTTATAATTCATCCTTTTGATTTGAGGATTGTATCGAGTTTTACAAAATCCAGCAACTTTGTAAATTTAGGAATTTTATTATAGATAGTAATTTAGAAAATTTAACTATGTGGGATACTATATACTAATCTTCCATTGTAATTTATGATAATTATTAGAAATTATTTACAAATCTTATATATGGAATATAGGTAACAGACTATAAAATGTACCAATTTCTTAAATGATTGTAATTCCTGCCATATCGTATATCCTGCTATGTATAAATTAAGAATACAGTCATTGTTGATTATATTATGTGATAACCTAATAAAAAAAATCATATACTAGCCAACCAAGCCAACTGAACATAAATATTTTCTACTTAAAAACATGCATGCATGTCATGGGATTGACTATCTAAATTTTGAAGTAATACAAAGGGTTTGCCATCCAATAACTAATGTGTTATGGAAAATTATCTAACTAGTAATAAGTTTAATGGAAATTATTATTAAAAAAAGTTTCATGGTGATAATATCTATTTAAGAATTAATTTGGAGAGGAAGTCAAAACTCACCGGAATCTTCCTTAGTGAAGGAGAGAGGAGTGATTCTGAATGCATTCCCATAAAAGCTACCCTTACCTATTAGTACACCCATTTCTGCAGAAAATATACAAACACAATGATGGCTTCAATCAGAAACCTAACAACTCTTCCAAGAGAGACAGGATCAAACATGAAAGTTTCCAAAGAAGATTGTTCTGTTATAAGCATACAACCTTTCATCTGGTGCATGATTTGAACTATTTCAGAGTTGGCTGGAGTTTTCAGTTTGCGGTCAGATACCAATTCAACTCCAAGCATCAACCCTCTTCCTCGCACATCTCCAATGACTGCAATTTTCCAATCAATGAAAAAAATTGTAATTAGAATACAAAGTTGATAGTTCAAGAGCTAATTGTAAACTTTTATAGCTGATAATTTCATCAAATTCATTTATGCTAAAGGTGCTTCTCAGGCCTCGGATAGAAGACAGCCTTGTTCACAACTAGCAACAATCTGAAGTTTCTTATGCAACTAGCAATGGTTATGTTCATCCAGCACATAGTTGAGTTACGTAGATTTGGAGTAACTGTCGTTTTAAATACCATCAGGAACTGTTTTTGTCCTGTTGAATAGCGTGTCTCGTGAACTAATTGGACATAACCCTTTGCCAACTTGATTCAACTCAAAAAGAAATTTGATAACCAACTACAGAATATTAAACTTGATTACCAACTTTTATAGCTGATAATTTCATCAAATTCATTTTCGCTAAAGGTGATACTCAAGCCCCGGGTAGAAGACAGCCTTGTTCACAATTAGAAACAATCTGAAGTTTCTTATGCAACTAGCAATGGTTATGTTCATCCAGCACATAGATGAGTTACGTAGATTTGGAGTGATTGTCGTTTTAAATACCATCAGGAACTGTTTTTGTCTTGTTGAAAGCATGTCTCGTGAGCTAATTAGGCATAACCCTTTGCCAACTTTATTCAACTCAAAAAGAAATTTGGTAACCGTCTACAGAATATTAAACTTGATTACCAACTTCAACTCAAAAAGAAATTTGATAACCAACTACAAACTATTACTAGCCGTCTGTCCAAACATTTTTATTCCCTGCAATGGCCACAAAAGAATAGATCACGTCATATAAATGAAACTATCAATGGAGATGATAATGAAGAGTATATATTCTAAAGGAAGTATATGGATACTTTAATTAACAGAGAACCATATGATATGTGTTGAATGTCTCTTCACAACACATTCCCTTAAATATGAATCCTATAAACATGGTCTCCTTTTGTTTAAGAATGTTTAGGCACATAATCAGACTCCTAGATGTATAACACAACTATGAAGATGCATCAGGATAGTATCGGTATGTTCGGCTTACTTTCATGCTTTTCCTGAAGGACCTTGAGGCGATCTTTCAAATAAGACCCGACAACAAATGCATTTTTCTGAAGTTTTTCCTTCTCGAGCACTTTAAGAACCGCATGTCCTGCAGCGGTACAGACTGGATTGCCCCTGAAGGTGTTGAAGTAGCTCCTGCGACTTAAGACCTAAGCCACTTCTGGGGTTGTGATCACTGCCCCAATTGGAATCCCATTTCCAATACCCTGATGAGATCTTTTATTAATTAATTAATTAATTTGGTATCAGGAAAAGATTGCCTTCTTCTTATTTAGTAGTATAGTATATGGTTAATGATCTAATGGGAGATTTTAGAATAGTTTTCCTACTGCGAACTTGTTTCAATAGACCTCTAAGAGAAGTGTTGAATATGGTGTTAAGGTGAATGCTGAATAATAAGAAAATATGGTAAAAGTGGCTAAATAAACTCTTCTTCAAGAAAATTGAGTAGTAACTATCGTGAATAATTATTGGTGAAACATCTTTTTGGTTAGAGCTATTTAGAAACTTGAAAAGAGTGTTCTTTTATGTGTATATTGGAAGATTTACATGACTATTAAAAATACAAATTATTATATTATGAGTTATTAATTCTTTATGTTCTGATACATAGAATGCAAATGTTGAATTATTTATTTCTCATCTCTTTTTGTTTACTATCAACCTAATTATCATTGCCATCATGATCAAAAAAAATATATATCATTGCCATCCATATTAGCCCTCCTATCTGACTCAACCAAAGTATAACTACATTGATTTGTAAAGAATTCAAACTTCCATGATTTCCATACTAATTAAGGGCCTAAAATAATTCACCTTTGCCACCGTAACAATGTCAGGCAACACACCATGGCCCTCGAATCCCCAAAAACCGCTCCCAGTGCATGCAAACCACGATTGAACTTCATCTACAATGCAAAGGCGAAGGGGAGAAATCGACGGGCACAGGAGGTCAATGGCGGAGCAGTGCGAGCGGTGGCGCAAGGGGGTCGACGGTGCAGGGGTGGGGGACGACATGATGGGGGATTCGAACTTCGACGGGTACAGGGGGAGGATGACAGTGGCCCAGTGTTGAGCGGCGCGCAATGGGGTCGACAGTGCGGGGGTGGGGATGCTGTGGTTGGGGAAATTTGTACTAGGGTTTGTGGAGGAAGGCGAAAGGGTATTAAGTTTGGATCAGGGAATTTGATTTGAGAAGAAATTGGATTAGTTGGAATTTTCCATTTTACCCCAATCTATGCAATTTATTTTTTGATACTACAACATTTTTAAAACGCTGTAAAAAGTATAGCATTTCAAAAATGCTGTTGTAGCTAACAGTAAATTTTAAAATTACTAAAAGATAGCATTTTATTGAGAAATGCTATTATTGATCACTTTCAATAGCATTAACACTTAAATGCTATAATAAATCCGCCGTAGAAAGTCATATATGTTGTAGTGAAGATACTTGCCTTATAACGTGATGATTTTGAATGCAATGAGAATCACAAGTTGAAGGGAAACACAACGGCAACGGCTACGGCAGCACAACAACGGGCAACAAGCAAGAGCGACGACAGCAACAAGAGCAAGGATAGCGAGTGGTTGGGTGGCATGTGCACAGGCACTAAGCGAGGCAGCGACTTGGCAAGAGCATGGCGTGGGGTTTCAGTTGACGAAAGGCAGTGACGGCAGGGCTCGGGAGTGCAGTGAAGGGGTTGTCCGTGGATGCAGGTGGTAATGGCAGCGAGGTGCCTCTATGAGGGAAGCCTCAGTTGTGCAGCGTTCGAGTGTAAGAGAAAGGCAGCGAGGAGGTGTACATCCGTTGTTGTCGGTGGTCGGCGACTCGCATGGTGGAGGAAAGAGGCAGTGATCAGGAGCTTCGGGTGATGGCGTGCGGGTGGAGAGCAGCGAGGGGGAGATCTCAGTGGTGAGGCAATGGGTGGCGGGGTTCGACTGCGGTGATCGGCAATTGGTGGTGCCATGGTGCTCGAGGGCGTAGCCAAGGAGGAAGGCGATGGGGCTTGGCGATAAGGGGGAAGGCGATGGAGGATGCGGTGCAGCGGGGGCGATCATCGGGGCTATAAGGGGATGCAGGGAGGAGTCACGGTGGGAGGAGCAACGACGAGGCATCGAGGCTGTGTAGGGCGTGCAGGAGGAGTGGCGGGGGTGTTGGGTAGTTGAAGGTGGCTGTTGTGGTAAGGCAGGGGGTGAAGATGAGGGAGGCGATGGGGTGGAGCGACGGGGATGGCTGAAGGCGGCTGACGGCGTCAGGGACTGGGGACAACGAGCGGGAGGAAGAAGGAGGATGGGTTTTGGGATGTTGCGGGTGTGTCGAGGATGAGGCAGGGGAAGAAGAGGAGAGAAGTTGGGGGGGGTGTTGATTGTGATTAGGAAATTATGGGATTAATTAGGGGATTAGTTAGAGTTTATTGGATAATGGAGAGATTATAAGAGATTTGTGGAGTAGATTATGGGGTTGAGGGGTTACGGGATTGCTAGGATTTAGTGGGGGATTGGTTAGAGATTTAGTGGAGATATGGAGAGATTTGTAGGATAGTTTATCTGATTATCAGGAGATGGTGGGGGTAGTATGCAGTTGGGGTTTGATTTGTAAATGGGTAAAAATGGATTTTGGTTTTTGGGTTTAATATGGGTTTGGGTTTGGATAGAAGGGGAAAAAATTGTAATTAAAATAGAATGAGGTTACAAAAATAATTAGTTAAACAAATTATAGAATAGATTGGGCTTTAGTTGAGTTTAAAAATAATAAAAATAATAATTAATCAAATAGGAATATAAAAAGTTAAAATATAAAATCATTCGAAATAAATATAATTGTTGATTAGTAAAGATTTTAAAAATAGTTTGAATATTCTAGTGTGTACTATTGAGTTAAAAAGAGCATAAGAATTATAGATAATTGGAATACATGAATACATAAAATTTTCGGTATAAATGGAAACAGGGGTTACATAATCAGAAAACAATTTTAAGCAATTAGGAGAATATATCCCGAATTAATTGAGTGGTATAAGCTTCTTACATATATGAAGTGATCTAACCCTCATGTTTCCTTCTCTTGCTCTTGAACTAGTGCGTGCTTCTATTCCCCTCAGTCTTCTCTAACCCCTTCCATTTTTTCTATGGATTAAGAAAATTCATAGATGAATTGAAAGATGGGTATGGAGGGTTTTTATTGAGGGAAAGATGGAAGTAGAAGAAGATGAATGTCATCTGCTGGTAGGAGGACTGGGTGGTTGAATGGGATGGTGCTAGGGCCCGCGATTTGAGTTGGTTTCGGATTGGCCATGGCTAGGGTTTGAGAGAGTTAGGATTTGAGAAGAAGAGGAATTGGGGAAAAAAATTCAGTTATATTTCCTGATTTCCAATACAATCAAATGGCATCTCCTTATACCGGAGGAAGAACTACAGTGATATCACGTGCTTACCCACTCTTCAGTTAATTAACTAACCAACCTTTCATACATGAACAACATGTGCAAACTCTCCTTCTAATTGTCTACCCAGTTGGACTCGGCTTGAGGATTAATGACACCTGATTACAAATCACAAACAAAACAACTCAAACAGATACAGTTCAAACACTCATGCACTTTACTGATACACCGCTTCCCACCACTGTTCACCACCAATAACGTCACCACCTGCACCACCGCATCCCTAACAAACACTCCCCCCCCTAAAATTGAACATGTCCCAAGTTCAAACTCAGAAAATTCCTACTACCAAAAACACCTTGAAACCTCCCGAAATTCCCACACACAGGCCACAAAAGATGTTACTTGTTACTCATACTACAAAGATGCTGATGACCTAAACTAATTCTGCAACCCCTACTGAAGAATGCTGCTCTGCGTTCAAGGAGCAGACCCTGTGCTTCTGCATGTATGCCAAGAATCCTTAAAGTTTCAATGTGTGTCAAACACCGTAGCTTTTGATTCATCTGACCAAAGAACCCAAATTTTGCAATAGAAGTTCCCACACATGATAGACTCAAGTTGATTGTCTTTGTCAAATTGGCCATCGATATCAAAAAGATACATCAAACCATCAACAAAAGAAGACATGTGTAGCACCTTGAATTTCATTCACAAGAAATTCGTGACTCATTCAGAATCTTTTGCTTCAATGTAATACAAACACAGTATAAAATACAGGAAAAATTTAAAACTTTTAATACATCATCATTCTTTATAATACACAGTTGAATTATTACACATTATATACAACTTATTATAATACTTGAACTTCAGTCTTCACTAGAATCCATGTCATAACTCGTATCCATACCACTCATTAACAAGAATCTTGCAAAACTTCCAAACTGTAAGCACGTTAGTTGAATACAACCGACACACTACTAATAACAATAGTGATTTTCCAATTCTCAAAAATCAACAACTTGATGCAAAATAAAAGTGAATAATAAACGACACAATAATACAGAAAGTAAATTTAAACTAAGTGTATGAGTGTATGTCATGATCTTGAAATGTAATGCACAAGATAAATGCACACATTCTCATTTCTAATGCATACTTGTTCAAATTCTATGCCGCCCATACATTATAGGTCCGAGGGCAAGTCCTTAGCATTCTCATTATAGGATTCAATCCCCCACTATGTAATCCTAACTCGATGACCCATACTCCAATGCGTAATCACAAGCAAGTCGCACCCTTAGGATCATGGACTTTACCGGCCTGTCCATGGCCCACCATCAGTGGACTTACCGGGCGTACCCTAGGTCCCAAACATTTCGAAGAACCGTGGTCCTTTACCGGCCATATTTGTTAATCCTAGCAGGTCGACCACCCGTAACTATGAAGCATGCCTACCCCTAGCCCACCACTCGTGGATTTACCGGGCGTCTCCTATTCGTCCCAAACATTCTGGAGAACTGCAGCTCTTTATCGGCCATTTTCATCATTGTTTTCAGTCATAACTCCATCTAGTGCCTGTTCTTATAATCAAACATAAATAACCACTGCCTATAACTAGCTCACCCTACCAGTCTTAACTCAACAGTCACTAGAAATACTAGTCCAACCTCGCTAAACCCCATATCTATAAATCACAACCTGTATGTATCCTGGGTCTTGCTTGGCCTCTAGAAACCTCACACAACTAGGACATCACATCCATTCACATTTTGGGGTTTTCTATGACAACCCTAATTAATTTATGTATTCATATATAGATTTATTCACATCCATAACTTGTCTTTTATTCATTACTCAATTAACAATTCTCATTTAAGTCTTGATCTCACACCCAGTTAATCTCATTTCTAATATCGATTTATTACTCAATAATAATAATTTTCATTATTAGATCTTAATTACTCAATCATCAATTCACGTGTATCCATTATTAGAATTGAGCGTGCTAGTTTACAATTTAATTTTGTTCAATTAAATTAAACACTTCTTAACTCAAATCTAGGTCTACTCATCAATTATCCTATTTAGAAAGTGAACTAGACTACAATTAGATTTAGATTAAAACATTCCTTATTTAATTAGATTCTCTTTTCTCAAATATGGGCGAATATTATTTCTATATTTGTCTTGATAAACTATTATCAATGTTAAAATCAATTTATGTTGAACAACTAGTTTTAAATTAAATTAAACAACTACATCTTAATACAATATCTTTCCTTAATTAGAACTCCAAACCCTTAAATATGAAATAATTGTATTAAAAATATGAAATTAATCAACTTAAATATTGAAACAAATCAGTAAAAATCAGAAATTAATTAATTCTAAATATATGAAATTATCTATATAATAAATCACAAGACAATTTGAAAAAAAGCTATCAAATGACTCCCCTTCAATTGTTACAAAATCAATGGCTCAGATTCACCATCCCAAAAGACATTTCTCCCCCAAAACTAAAATTCTCTTTACTTTATTACTATATCTCTCTCCACTCTTCACTTTTTCAGATTTCTTTCTCTCTCTATCTATAAATTTTGATTTTCATATTTCAGGTTTGTAAATTTTCGGATTATTCGGATTTATAATGCTTCTTTTGATTGCTCGTGTCGAAAACTTCACTGTGTTCCTTAATTGATTTCAAATGCACTGAAAGATTTGATTGCTTATGTAGATATTCACCTAGGTAAATTTCATCCTCTAAAGTTACACTGAAAATAGCAAATATCTCATCAAAAGTTAAATTTCATCATTTTGCATCCTTAAAGATCTAACAAGTTGGATTGGATTTTACACCCCTATTGTTAATTATTTTTCAACATATGCTGATGGAAATATGAACTTTTATTTTCAACTAATTGTTGTCTTACTATTCAAACTTGAGCTACATAAACTCCATGATGGAAGTTTCTCATTCATGCTTCTGAAACGCTGGAAAGTAAATGTATCCAATATTATGAACATTATTATAGTGTACATCTCAGAAAGTATATTAATATCTGATAGTAGAATACACTGAGAACACCAGAGTTAATCATCACATATTTTTACCTCCTTGATGTGTTGGACAATACTTTACTAGTGGATTGTCTGATGATTGGGCTTATATGTTTTGTGTGAATCACTCTATGTACTTATTTTGGGGAGTTGTGGCTAATGTTGCTGTCTTTGTTGTTAGTTTTATCGGCATGTAACCCTTTTTTATATATAACTATATTTTCTGTTTTAATTATATATGTTATTAGTTCTATATAGATGTGTTGGTTGGAGACTTTTTGGCTCTATCCGTATGATATATAAAAAGAAATTAGAGATACTTATGTGATTGTTTTACGACATTCTAATTGTTTTTTTATAACTTGTCATGGAATTTCTAGCCCGGTGGCACTGCATATAAATTTTGATATTTATGTGATTTGCTAGTCAAACATGATTCCATATATTTTGCTCTTTACAGGGCTTTTCATATGTTGCATCGCTTTGAAGACGTGTCGTGGGCACGATTCTATTCTAAATCTGGAATTAGTTAAACCAAAATCTGAATTTTATTTATAACTAATCCCTACTTAGAACAAATCTCTATTAAACACATCTCTATTAAACTAAAACCCTATTACATCTAAACTCCAAACTCAGATAGCAATCTGAGACTCAAATCTCAAATAATCAAACCCTAAATCTGATTTAATTAAAACCAAAATTTGAACTTAATCACAACCCAAATCAATTTAATCCAAACCAACTCATTCTTAGCCTGGACCCGATCACTATGCTATGCCCAGACCCTGCACTCCAACACCCAAACTCGTCCGCAACAGCCATCATACCCGGGCCCTCTTATAGGGTCTGAACCCGACCCACAACTACACAAAACTTATTAAAACTTGGGTTCTACACCCTAATTAATTAACAAATAATTCATCAAAACAAAACAACAATATTAACCCACAAAACAGCAAATAAAACTCTTCAAAATCAACCAGAATATGAACTCCAAACTGAGATTTTAAACTAAGAAAATTTGTTACTTATGTGTTTCATGATTGCTAGTTCTTCATGTAACTAATAAACATTAGTCTTCAAGTCTACAATCATTTGGCATGAACATTAGAGTTAAAAGATGAGTTCTTTTCACATGATATTAGTTCTAACAATATGTATATTTAGAAATATAAATTCTTTTTCATGAAAGGGATCTCTTTTATGATATAAACATTTATGCATAATCAACACATCACAACTAAAGTTTATGTTTTAAAATATCATTCACTATATCAATCAAATATACAAACATCAATTGTTATGGATCTATTCATGATATCTTATTAATTAGAATATGTGTTCATACAAAGTCTTAACATGCTCTCTATCTTTGATTAACAATAACAATGTAAAAACAAGAGAAGAGAAGAACACCTACCTCAAAAGTCGAATCTTTGAACAAAATCACAAAAGCTCTTATTCTCCAAAGATCCAAACGCACTACAAAAGAAATAGCCACAAAAAAATATAATGACAAAGAGTGTCCCCCTCCCCCTTTATTTATTTGGCCGACCATCCTCTTTAGGGTTAGGTCGGGTTTTTGGTTTGTGTTGGGCTGGGCTCTTATGGGCCCAACTAGTATTCTCTTATTATATATCTAATTCTAATTTGTATTAATATCCCACAATAAACCATTCTCCATCCATATGAATAAAATAAATAATAAAAGATAACAAAGGAATAATAGTAGCTGAATAATACTAGTATTATAATACATAATATGCACGTGTACTGCATGTGCCAATTAGTGGACAAAATAATAATAATAATAATAATAATAATAATAATAAATAAATAAATAAATAATAATAATAATAATAATAAATAATAATAATAATAATACAAAAATAATAATAATAATACAAAATAATAATAATAATAATAATAATAATAATAATACAAAAATAATGTTATTTATTTTACGGGGTATTACAACATGAGCTTATTTGGTTGATTTGGAACAAATTGTACTTGTGTCACTTCCTCCAAGTGGAATACCTCCAGGTTTGTCACCTATAAAAGATATGGTAAAAATGATGTGCGCAGGAGCCCCTTAAACCAAAGCTTGTGAGTTGACCTTCTCCAAGTAGCTGATAAAGCCACCTCAGGCATATTTGCCTCAAGTGCATGAATTGTTGCTTTGAGGGATTGCAACTGCGAAGGCAAGAGTTTATGGTTTGGAGATTCATGCCTATCCTATGTTCTTAAATTCAAACAGTCGCCAAACATTAGAATTGGAATATTAATCCCAAGAACATGTTGCAACGTTAAAAGAACATCAGTCGGTGCATCAACAACCATTCCTTCACTATTAAGCCCATGCTCCCCTTCTTCAACCTTGTTGTATTTCGGTTCTTCAAGATTATTTGTTCCATTGTTAACATCTATAAACTCTCCATTAATATTTCCCAACACAAATGAATCAAACCTTAAGGGTTGCAAGAAGTTTGATTAAACCACATTTCCTCGAATCGGTGGGGGCCATCCATTAAGTATTGAATTGTCACTGCCAATTACAGCCATGAGAGCTTCCAATATCGTCTTCTTGACAATTCTTATAACACACAATAGGAGCTCAAGATGAAGGAAAAGTGTCTTTGAGACATTACCATAAACACTTGGCAGATGATTAAGAAATGAGGCAGAGTGTGGAAACTTCAAACATAAGATCAGTACCACACTCTAACCCACATTTTTTAGTATTGTTCTTCCCAACTTCACTCACAAATCTATTCATTAGAAGACTCTCTAAGGTAGTACCTTCACCCATTTCACAAATGGTACCAAAGATATCTTGATTTACCTCTTCAATAGCAGTGAGAGTTGTCATAAGCTTCTTTTCATACTCCTCATCATTTTGAATTTACTATCCAACAACAACAACATCAATTTCAAAATTCAACAAACTATCACCAACTATCACATCTCCATTCTTCCCAGTATTAATAGTAACATCGTTCCTCGCAACCCTAACATCTTCTGCTTCTTCCAGTTTCTCATCCTTCCAAATTTTACTATCAGTATCCTCTATGAAAATGAAGTCTAGTGGAGTCAAATTCACTTCAATTTTTTTTTCTAGAAAAAACAAATGAAGTACAAATCATAATCGAACAATTTTTTGCAGTGATATCCTTTACAGGAACAAGTAGCCTAGCAAAGATTGCAATGGTACTCATAATCATCATCATTGCCCTCATTACCATCCTCCACTGCCAAATTATCAAGTTTTTGAACTTTCACCATCTTTTCATTCTCTTGAATTTCAAGGTCCTCTCACCTCTAGAATTGAAAGGAGTGAAGTTAGGGTTCGATACCTCGGTTGATGGATTCTGATGAGGACACGATTGAGGAATCGGTTGAGGAATTATTTACTGAATTTGCTGAGGATTTGACTGTTGATTCCCTGGTAGATTGCTCGCCACTTCCTCCAATTTCACTATGATGTAATCGAGCTTATTCACCATCGATTCCATCTGCAACTTCAATGCCCGGATTCCCTCCTTCACTGTTGACGTGCCTCCGACGTCTCGCGAGTCACCATCGGTGAAAGTCTGCTCCGATACCAACTTGTTAGGGCCCGCAATTTGAGTAGGTTTCGGATTGGCCATAACTAGGGTTTGAGAGAATTGGGATTTGAGAAGAGGAATTGGGGAAAAAACAATTCAATTATATTTATTGATTTCCATTACAGCCTAATGTCATCTCCTTATATAGGAGGAAGAACTACAGTGACAACACATGCTTAGCACCTCTTCAATCATGTAACTAACCAACCCTTCATACGTGAAAAACACATGCAAACTCTCATTCTAACAGTTTACCCAGTTGGGTTGGGCTTGATGATTAATAACACCCCCGATTACAAATCACACAAAAAAGTAACTCAAACAGATACAGTTCACACACACACATGCACTGAATTGATACACCATTTCCCACCAATAACATCACCACTTGCGCCACCGCGTACCTAACAGATGAAAATACAAGGAGGTGGAGGTGTTGGATTTCCAGCAAGGTAGTGAAAATCGGAAGGAGGATGTGGCGTTGAAGAAAGAAGAAGGACCACGAGTTTTTGAGTTTCGAAATCTGATTTTGGTATTTTGCAATGAAGACCCCAAAATTTCCTCAATTTCGATAAATTTTAATTATATTTATAATTTGCACCTTAACTCTTCTCTTCCATATTATTGTCTGGTTCTTTTAAATTTTCCCCTATTTTGTTTAATATTTTCTGAATTTAGTCATGAATTTTTTATCCACTAGTAAACATGTTTTAAGCATGTGAATTTGAAAATTTAATAAAGAAAACAAACTCTAAATTTCAGGTATTATATTTAGGGTCGGCCCTAGCTAAGGCAGGCAGGGCGACGACCAAGGGCCCAAGACTAAAGAGGGTTTAGAGGGACACAAAAATCACAAAATTCAGGGCTTAGAGGGCACAAAAATCACAAAATTCATTACTCTACCAAATTATAATCTAACCCTGGGAATTCTAAAAGTTACCTAATTCTTTAGTGTCTTTTCCCTCATCATCATCAAAGTCTCAATAACATAACCCTATCCACTAGCGCCCTCCGAAACCTATCGCCTCCACCACTGACAACCACCCATCATCTCCATCTCTACCTCAGCTCCACTCCAATGCCATCAACACCCGACAACTCCATTCCAATCCAATCAATTCCAATCCCAATAGCCTCTATTCAAATCCAAGCCTGACGACCCCCTCTGCCATCATTGCCTGTTGTCCCTACCGCTCCAGCTGTTGTCCTCCATTGTCAGTGTCGACCACCAGCTCTGGGATCCCCCTCATTTGGCCGGTAGCCTCTCTTTATTCTCCTTCATTATTTATTATCATTTTCAGTTCATTTATTACTCAAGAACACATGTAAATCAATTTCAACTTAATAAAAAGAAATGTTCTTTTGTGTTGAATGAAAGTTGAATCTCGTATGTCTTGATGGTTTCATATGGAATGAGTGAGAGGTTGAAGATGAGGTGGCCACATAGACTCCATGTGGCTTATATTTCATTTTTAGTTCCTTAATTATTCATTTGATTAATTAATACCAGTCGTGTATATATATACATATCATACCAAACTACTAAAACTTATTTAAATTATGCATTCGTTTCATTTCATTTGATATATCTATATACACGAATGAACACTCATACATTCTTATGATATAAAAATACCTATATCATCTTACTTATTTAAAATAATTAATTAAGCTTCTTTAATTTTTGTTAGGCTCTGTTTGGTTCAAAGGATGGGAGGGGAGGGGAGGGGAGGGGAAAGGAGGGAAGAGAAAATAATTATCTTCTTGTTTGGTTCACAAGGGAAGGAAAGAGATTTTATAATTAAATTACTTTTATACCCTTTTACATTTTAGGAAAGCCTATGCATTACTGTTTCAAAGACCATTAAGATTTATGCTCTAAATTCATTAGTTTAATGGCAGATAATTAGTATCAAACATCATCTTTCTATCATCTTTTTTACATATATAAAACATTAGCTTTTCTCTATAGACAAGATAGTTTTGTTTGTTACTAATGGAAATGAGTATTTCTCTGTTTGTAAGAATTGGCAAAGAAAAACCATTGAAATTAGGAACTTTAGAACATTTAATAAAATCTCCTACAATGCACTGAAAATACTATTTTGTGTTGCTAATTCAAAGTTGATTTAGTGCATCATGCACAATAGATGGTAGTGTATATTTACTAGTGGATGAGGTATGTTGCCAATTAATTTTTTATTTTCCTTAACAACTAATACTAATTCTGCTACCCATATAAATTTTACAGTTTGAAGGTCAGAAGTGATTGCATTGGAGTTCAAAATGACAGGAGAGGACATGATAGCATGCATATATTTTGTAATCTATATAAAGTAATTTAGAGCCAAGGGTATTACAGTATTAGGTTCAGTAGTCCTGTAAGTAGAAAAAATTCAGTGATTTTAGATATTTAGAAGATGGTAGGACCGTTGAAGGACTGAAAATGGATGTACTCACAATGTCACAGCAGTGTTGTTCCATGTTGGTTGATTTACTTTGTCGGTTGACACAATTAAATAAAGTTATTTTCATTTGCTGCTAGGTGCATGTTTTGTCAATTGGATAACTGTTTTATTATTTTTAGTAATACGTACATACAAGAAGCAACTACAATATTAGCCGCGTTGCTAGCCTCTACAAGCCCTAAACCGAGAGGCTTTGGAAATCGTTGCCTGCTCAACACCAAGGCCAGTTTCGTTGCCCGAGAGAACAATTTCCCGAAATGGGTTTCTTCTGTTGATCATAAGCTTCTCTAGTCAGGTAGTACCAAAAATGCCAATATTGTTATTGCTCAAGATGATTCCGGTAACTACAAAACCATCTCTGAAGCTGTTGTGGTTTCCAAAACTCTAAGGAGTGGCAGTACTACAACAAGGTTCGTGATCCATGTCAAAGCTGGCATTTATAATGAGAATGTATGTGGAGAAATAATTACATTAGGGATTTAGATCTAAAAAAGAAAATTTAGTCCAATCACTTAAAAAAAATTAGACTCACTTTCCCTCCCCTCCAAATCCCCCCAATATTGGAGGGGAACCAAAATTGGCTCAGGAGGGATTTTGCTCCACTCCCCTCCTAAACCAAACAAGAAATATTTTAAAAAATCTCTCCCCTCCCCTCCCCTCCCCTCCATTCCCCACCAACCAAACAGGCCCTAAAAGTAAAAACTAAATGTTTTGTATGAATAAAAATAACATCTTGCTCTATAAAAATTCTAACTTTATCAATTATTCAGTTCAAACAAAACTTTTCATTAATATAATCGAATGAAAGATAAAGTCCTTTACAAGAAGATGCTCTTTTTATTTAGAAAATTTCCCTCATAAATAATAATACAATTTCCATAAATAAAAATGAGTTCTTATATGAAAGACAACACCTTTAAAATTATTCGATTAATAGAATTATTTCTTGTTTTTAATAATCAAATAAATGTAATGACTTTTATAAGAAAACTTATCTTTCATTAATCAAAAGAATGGTTATTCTATAAAAGATAAGACCAATTAATTATTGTCAAATTGTTAATTGATTTGAATGCAGAGTTTTCAGTGGAGGATTTTCGAACTGCAAGTCTTTACATTCACTATTCAGGATCTATTGTTATATACTTCTATGCTTTACTAATTTTATTTTAATTTCGGGGTATTGGTTTTATGGCCCCCCAATTGTATCATATTTTATCAATATTTATAAAAAAATACTTGTGTGTCTATAAATGGCACAATTTTATTTTTCGCCAGGGCCTTAAAATACATTAAGACTAGCCCTGCCCCTCCTTATAAAACTTCGTCCTGAGAATTTTTCGTTCGTACATTTGAACAGGTGATGATATTTCACATTCATTGAGTCTTTTGATTCCCATGTTGCTTCTTCTATCGCATGATTTCTCCATAATATTTTCACGATTGGAATAGTTTTTGTACGTAGTATTTGCTCCTTGCGATCAAGAATTTGAACAGGTATTTCTTCATAACTCAAGTCTTCCTTTATTTGGATTGTTTCATGTTTGATCACATGAGTAGGATCCGATATGTACTTTATTAAAGTAGAGATATGAAACACATCATGTATGTGTGCCAAACATGGTGGAATTGCTAGTTTATAGGCCACTACTCCAATTCTTTCAAGTATTTCAAATGGTCCAATATAGCGAGGACTAAGTTTTCCTTTCTTCCCAGATATCATTTAGCCCATCCATGGAGGCACGTTTAAAATACTTGATCTCCTACTTCAAATTCTATATTGCTTTGTCTTTTGTCGGCATAGCGTTTCTATCAACTTTGAGCAGTTTGCAGTGGTTCCCGGATGATTTGGACCTTTTCGACTATTTCCTAAACTAGTTTGGGTCTCATAAGACTTCGTTCTCCTTCTTCATCCCAATAAAGTGGGGTTCTGCATTTCTGCCCATAGTGTGCTTCATATGGCGCCATCTGAATACTAACATGATAACTATTATTATAGGCAAACTCGATTAATGGCAAATGTCAGTCCCAGTTTCCTTGGAAATTTCTGACACATGCTCTCAAAATGTCTTCTAATAATTGGATAGTTTGCTCGAATTGTCCATCTGTTTGAGGATAGAAAGCAGTGTTGAATTTGAATGTAATCCCCATGGCTAGATGTAAGATTTTCCAGAAGTGGGATGTAAAACGAGGATCTCGATCTGACACAATGGATAGAGGTATTCCATGAAGACTAAGGATTTCCTTGATGTACAATTGGGCTAATCATTCCATGGTATAGGTTTTTTGTATTGGTTTAAAGTGGGCTGTTTTGATCAATCGATTTACAACTAGCCAAATTGAATCAAAACCTTGTGATGTCTTGGGGAGTCCTCTTACAAAATCCATAGTAACATGTTCCCATTTCCATTCTGGTATATGTAGAGGTTGTAGCATTCCTTTTTTATGCTCCGCTTTTACTTGTTAGCATGTAATACATTTCATTACATATTCTGCAATTTCTCTTTTCATATTATTCCACCAAAATATCTTCTTAAAGTATTGGCACATTAGTGTACTACCTGAATGACCAACAAGTAGTGTGTTATGTGTTTCATTTAATGTTTCTTTCTTTATTTACGGGTTTGACTGTTTGCACCTATTCTTTGTTGGAAATGGGTAGAAAAATATAATATTATCAATACAAAAACAACGATACAATAGACTCACAAATGCACTCTTCCTCTCTTTAGGTGTTTGAACACCTATACTCTTGCTCACTATCACACCCTACTCTTTTTACTATTCACTTTATTTCTCTTCAAATGAGCTTGATCCAAACATCCAACATCTAAGAGGTATTTATAGTTGGGTTAGGTTGGAAGAATTCTCTAGAAAAGATAATTAAATGAGAAGCTTCATGTTGAAACTATAGGGAAAATCTAAATGTTGAACTTTCTAGAGTATAGTCTAGAAAATTAGTGATGATTCTCACCACTCCCCCTCATCACTAAATTTGATCATCCCGAGCTTGTTCTTCAACTTGTAGACTTTGTCTTCTTGGTTTTTCTTCTCATAGTCTGGTTGTTGCTCGATATATAATTTTGCCTTCAAGTAGTCATTCAGAAATGCAGACTTGACATCCATTTGATAGATCTTCCATCTGTTCTGAGCGGCTAGTCCGATGAGCAGCCTGATGGTGTCCATCCTTACTACTGGGGCAAAAACATCTTTGTAGTCAACACCTTCTATTTGACTGTAGCCTTTAGCTACTAGCCTTGCCTTTTACTATTCCACATTACCTTCTTGGTTGGTCTTTGTTTTATAGACTCATTATAATCCAATTGCTTTATGGCCTTTAGGAAGTGTTGTCAGCTCCCATGTGTCATTCCTTTGGATCACCTTGATCTCTTCGTTCATTGCTTTTCTCCATTTTGCTTCTTGTGCAGCTTTCCTGGTAGGTTATGAGATTGCATTTTGCAAACAGGAAAAATATATTGTATTCTTCTGTCAATTCCACATGCTCTATATTCTCATACAAGTCATTGAGACTTTGCACTCTTCTAGATGCTCCCCCTAAAGAGCTGCTTGTATTGGGGCTAGAAAGCAATGATCCTGATGCGAATGATCCTAGGTGTAGATGGAGCCGGACTAATAGGAGGACTTGGATCTGGACCTTCTTTTTCTTCTTCATGATCATCATCTATTACTTTGAACCATATTCATTTCGCTTTCTTCTCTTTATCGGTCCACCGCTAATAATCTTCTTTGTCGAATTCCACATCTCTTAAAATTATAAACTTCTTTGTGACTGGATTTTATAGCTTGTACACCTTAGTTCTCTTGTCATAGCCGATGAAGATGCATTTCTCTCCTCGATCATCGAGCTTCTTCCTTTTTTTGCTCTGGAATGTGTGCATATCTGATGGATCCGAACACCTTCAAATGGTTGACACTTGGCATCTGGTTGCTCTAACTCTCTAGCGGTGTCTTGAACCTTACACTTCGAGTCGGACACCTATTTAGAAGATATACAGCACAATCTAAGGGCTTCATCCCAGAAATCTTTGGCAAGTACTTAACTCTTCATCATACTCTTTGCCATGTTGAGAATTGTGCGATTCTTCCTTTCTGCTACACCATTTTTCTGTGGAGTGTATGCTGCAGTGAGCTGGTGGATGATCTCATGCTTCTTGTAAAACTCATCGTACTTTGTCGAGTTGTATTATCCTCCATGATCGGATCTGAGTACTTTGATGTAGTACCCACTTTGCTTTTCTACCATCTCCTTGATCTCCTTCGATTTCTTCAGTGCTTCTGATTTCTCCTTTAAGAAATAGATCAAAGTCTTTATACTATAATCATCAATAAATGTGAGAAAATATATGTTTCCTCCAAGTGAAACAATTTCAAATGGTCCCGCAATATCAGTGGGCACCAGCTGCAATGGCTTTGTAGCTCTCATGGAATTTCACATTTCAAAGCTTCTTCTGTGCTGCTTGCCCCTCATACAGCCTTCGCATAGCTGATTTGGATGATTAATCTGTGGCAAGCCTCTCACCATCTTTCCCTTCCATAGTAGATCACGTCCACCAAATGCTAAATGCACATAGCGCAGATGCCATAACCAAGATTCATCATTGATTATTGACTTCAGGCATTTAACATTGGCAGTATTAATGTTTAAAGTGAATAGTCAATTTTTGGACATGCCCACCTTACCAATTACTTCTCCTTTATTCTTGATGGTGATAGTAAAGTCCTTTAGTTGAATATCATATCCTCTTTCTAGTTGCTGACCTAGATTGAGGATATTGTTCTGCAATGCGGGAACATAGTAAACATCAGAGATATACCTATGGTCGCCAGATTTGGTCTGGATCATGATGTCACCCTTGCCTTTGCCTAGGATCTTTGACTGATCTCTGAACGATACTTCCCCTCCAACCGAATCATTTAACTCGGTGAAGTACTCCTTGATTCCACACATATGGTTGTTGGCTCCTGAATCCAGGTACCAAACATCTCGATTCTTGTACTCCTGATTCTGGCATACTAGGAATACTGCTGATTCATCACTTACATTGTGATGATGGTGCTATTCTCTATGACTATGCTTTCTGTTTGGCTTGGAAAGTCGTAGCGAACGTGACCATATCCTTTACAGTTGTAGAACTGGTATTGAGCTCTGTGAGTCTGATTGTATCTTCCAATGCCTCGACCACATGCACCTGGTCTTCGTCTTCATCCTCATCCTTGTCCACGACTAGTTAATCGTTCATGATCAACTTCTTCATACTGATGTTGATAAGATTTCCTTCCACATCCTCTTTGAGAATTTGAGCCTCCTCTGTAACTGCCTCTGCCTCTGTTGCCTCGGCCATGCCTTCTTTGTACACCATCTTGAATTCACAACTTACTTCGGAGAACTTGTCCCAAATTTTCTCCATTATTTTGATTTTAGTTTATCCTTTGCTCATGAGCATGGAGAGATCCTTATAATTCATCTATAGAGATGGTAGAGAGATCTTTTGACTCTTCGATGGCTATTACTACATGTTCAAACTTTGGAGTCAAAGATCTTAATACTTTCTCCAATATTGTAACTTCATCTAGAGTACCTCCATTTCTTTTCATTTGGTTGGTAATAGCTTTGTAACGCCCCAGATCCCCATTACGGACATCCGTGACATCACCAATATCTTTGCCTTCAAATGCATCTCAACACAGTAAATAACACGGAAATTTAAACACTTTTATTGCCATCAGAGTTATTACATCAATAATTACAATGTCAAATTGTACTTGAACAAAGAATATAAATTACATAACTTATTACAACTGATTACAAGAATATTCAAACTCTTCTTGAGAAGCTATCGGCTGTCATCCAGACCGGCAATCCGTTGGTTACTGCGAAAACTCTGCTGAGTGGTCTCTCTGCTCCCCTGGGACTTGCCCCTCGGCTTGAGCTTTCTGCTGCGTGACTCTGACAATTCTGCACCCGCTCGAATGGTAGGCATGTACACTGCCACCTTACTTGGATGCCCTGCTGATCTTGGGCTCTCCTGTACTTGTGACCTAATATCCATGTACCTAAAAGGTGGGGTACGTCAGTAATTCTACTGACGCAATGCTGATAAAGAAACAGCGATTCTCTAACTATCGCACTCACAAATTCATCTTGAATGGAAATTAAACGTGCATCCTGATTTCCTAGTGTTCGTGTATGCCATGACATGAAGTCTATTCAAACACAGAGTACAGAACGGATGCTCCTAATTTAATGTCAGCAAGACTCTGGACACACATGCATCCCATACTACATGTGCCCCAGATCAAGCCGTTTCTCCAGTTCAGGGATTTGAACCCTGGCTATGCAATGCATTCTAATTCGGTCCACTTCTTGTTCCTGATAGTATGACATGGTTGAGGAGGTATAAATAAAAGAAATAATTCAAGGCGCTACCCTGTTGTCACCAATAATTGTTGCATCGGACCCTCCTCGAAAGCTGTGACGAACTTACAAATATACACATAGCATATCCATTGCGCAGAAGATTCATTATGATCCGTTCGTGTCCACCAACATAGAACATGATAGCCTCGAAGGTCTAAAACCCCCTATCCGCCAGGAAATCGACGTCCCGTTCTTACCATGGTACTTCAGGAATCAACAGAGCAAGATACGCACACGCAGCATGTATCCCTAATGACAGGAAGAGACAGCCCCATAGTATCACCACTTAGTGCTAACTCTAAGAACGAGTTGGATTATAGGGAATCACCCCTAACACCAATTCGGTCTTCGAGCAAAATGATCAAGAAAAATCTAATCAATGCAGTTTATTGAAACAAGTTGTTACCCAAATCACACTCGGTGTCGATCAAAAATGTCGAGCCTGTCCAGTCTGTCAAAACAACAATCATCACGGAAATCACATCCACTGATTTCCAATACCTTCACAGATCAGTGACCAAATAATTCCAGCCCGTGACCCTCAACGAGTGGTCTAACGGCGCCCCAATGATGAAATACAATTCAATGAAGGTAAGCACACACATAACCCTCCATTCTTGACCATTGACAGACTTAGGCATCGAGACACCCAACACAACCCGACCAGAGCCATAACCCAACTTACTCATGTCCACCATGAGTACTAAGCACAGGAACTTGTCTAAGTTCTAAATAAAATGCTAAAACTCATCATTTAAACCTAACGGCTCATGATCACCATATTGCGGTGTGCAGAGGGTTCCTCATCAATTGTCCGATGGAACAGTTCAAGAAATACCAGTAGCTGTGACCCAAGCTACGCTTATCGGAAACCAATATACTCAGAATTTTCTAGAAGGGTAAGGATATCCATTGTCATCCCCTAGTCGATGATTTCCTCAATTTCTTTTTTTTTTAAAGGACTCGAGTCCCCGAGTTAACTTAAGCTTGAAGTCAATCTAGACAACAGGTCGCTAAACTCGCAACGTCCATAACTTCCAGCACACAAATCAGAATTGTTTGGTATCCCATTCTGGAAAGGTAAGACCCTAGTCTACAACTCTCCAGTTGACTATTTCGTCAAATTCAATCATCCTGACATCCAATAACCCTCATATACTCTAAGTAGTATGTTCCTTCTCGCACTCGCTGCACTTGTCCGATATCACAAAAGTTTACTCAGTTATCGGAATTACTCGATTCCGGGTTCTATGGAAGGGTGGGAGTGTCAACTACAACTTTCTAGTTGGACACGTCCTCAGATTCAATCCTTAAGGTCCCCAAAGATACCAAATTCCATTGGGTGCACAATAAGGGAAAAGTTGATTTCTCTAGAAAAACATTTCCTTGACAAGGCCGAATCTACCCCAACTTTGGAAAATCATAACTTCCAATCTACAAACTGGAATTACAAAATTCTAGTCGGGTTAGAAAGCTATGATTCCCTACTGCAAATCTCTAGTTGGCCAATCGTCCAAATTCTTAACAAATAAGTCCAGGATATCTATCCCCACGAACTAGACAACTTGTACTAGGCTGAACGTATCCTACTTTAAAATTCAATAATAAAATAACCCTAAGTCCAATGCTCATGAAATTTAAGATTCTATATCTACACATATATCATTTCATTGTGTCCAAAATTCACATTCAAATTCATTTCACACAATGATCTACGACTCCTCAAACACAGCAAGTTTTTCAGCTGTTTTTTTTTCAACATGGTATTTACTGCCCCTCACTAATTACTTTTGAAACCACATCAAATGACCTCTAAAAATTCTAAAATTTGAAATTCATCAAATAGACTCAGACCACAAGTTACTCCCAAAATTTCATAGCAAAATAATAAACATACAAGGAGTTATGGCCTTTTAAACCTCAGTCCCAAACACAGTCAGCTTCATCCAACACCTTCAGACCAGTCGCACTCTACAAATTTTTCGAGGCATCAAACGACCTCGGAGATTTATGAAATTTAAAATTATAGTTTTGGACACCTACAAGAGTTGCCAAAAAAAATTTCAGCTCAAAATACCCTGTATTTTTCGAGATACAAAATCGAAAAGATATACAAAAATTCTCACAGCCAGCAGCTATTCTGGATGCTCACTGTCCTGATTTGGACCCATTGATTGGGCTAACTAATTGCATCCAAATATTATGAAAAATATCATGGATACTCTACATAAATAGAATAACAAAACCCCAAAGTTTGAGCCCAAGATTCCGAACCGGTTGGGAGAAGAAAATACCCAAACTTACCCTCGCAACCATGCTTCTCCTTCTAAAGAAAAACTTATAGAAATGAGTTGTTCATAATGTACCACTATCTTCTTCTTAGCATGTCATTCACATACATGAAAATCAAAATTTCTCCATCTACCTTCACATGCTAAAATTCACATATACAAAGGAATTCAAAACGAGAGTTAGAGTATCACCCACATGAAGTTTGCAATATCTCCTTGCTAGCTTGCCTCCTAGCTTGCTTGCTTGCTTGCTTTCCCTTGCTCCTTGCCCTTAAAGAACTTAGCATCCTCAAATTCCCTACTACTCCACCCTACTACAACTCCCTACTCAAAAGTCTCCACCTTTCTTCTTCTCCTTCTCTCTCTGTTTTTTTTTTTTTTTGAAACAAGAACAATGGTGAAGGAATGAAAGAATGCGAGAGAGAGTGGAAAATGAGGGGTTTTATAAAAGATGGGAGCTAGGGTTGGGAGGTTTGGCCGGATGGGATGTAGGGTGGGGATGGGGGGAGGTGGTGTGAGTGGAAGATGGGTGGATGGGATGAAGCCAACACCTTCAAGGAAGAAACTTCTTGGAAGCTTCTTTAGAAACTTCATGGAAGCTTCCCATATCATAGTCAACCTATACACACATATCACATGGTGAATTACTTCCACCATTGGATCTCATCAAGATCCAAGCTATGATTAATCATGCTAGGGTTCCTAACCCTAGGTTAGGTCAAGGAACCCTAGGTCACCAAACCCTTAACCTACCTTAGTGTATGAATACCATCCATGTTTAATTCAAACACTAGCTTAAATTAAAATGACCAATATATATATATAATTTAAAAATTTATAAAAATACATGCTTTATAGAAATTATAATTTCTCCCTAAAATTGTTTGGTTAAAACAATCGGGATAAATCCACAGTTAAATTGAGAAGATATCCCGAGTCCACCTCATCGGGTTCAGAACAACTTATATGTCTGAAATCTCTCAATTAAAACTGATAACTATTAAAAAATACGTAATCGTGTGCAATACTCAGATGTGCACAGATTACTACACAAAAATAGGCATATTCTATTTGGCAGGGTATTACATCACTCCCTCCTTAGAATCGTTCTGTCCTCAGAACGACGCTAGTGGAGAAGAGAACAAAAACATGATCACCGATGGTCCATGAGATTTTTCCCTGAACCATCTCCAGTTCCCCGAGTGATATTCTCGACAAACTAGTCTTCCACCAAGTTGAATTGTTGCTCCCCAGCCTTCCGGATAGACCCATCATGAATTTAATGCTGACATTCTTCTGTTCCTACTCTTGGGTAGACAATAGCTGCATTACTTTGCTCGTCTTTTTCCACAAGTGATGTTGACTTACTTTTTGAGTACGACTTTTTATGGTCGGTGGCCGCTCCCTCCTTAGAAAAGACGAAGTCGCACAATTCTGTTCTGATCTTCTGGCAGCTCCTGTTACCTGTGCATCAGGTAATGAATCGACATTCGGTTGCAGTTTTGCCTTCTGAATTTTCGAATGCAGACTTGCCTTCCGATATCTAGTTGCAAGGTTTCCTTCTAGACATTCGGTTGCAGAATTGCCTTCCGGTATCCAGTTGCATGTTTGCCTTCTAGACTTTTGGTTGCAGATTTCTTTCCGATATCCAGTTACATGTTTGCCTCTATTGATGTCTGGTTACAGACTAGTCTTCACTGAACACGACTGCACCAAGCTTTCTAGTAACATAAAATACATTGAGACTGGTTCAGATGTAGGGAAGATCATAATCATAAGTTGGGAAGTGCTACCATATGATTTATGATCATCCTATCTGCCAAACTAAGCTTAATTAGAAGAAAAGTCACTCATCTAGGAAGTAGCACAATGAAAGGGCCTTCCAAAATATCATATCATTCATAACTGAGTTGAACATTCATAATACAAAGTAGATTACATCTTCCTTCAACCTCCAAAACATTTCAAAATATGGTTGGTCCACATGATCTTAATCTTTATTATTGACATTCTGTTTCTTGCTTGATGAGCATCCTCCTTGTAGTTGTGGACAATTTGGCTTTATATGTCCAAATTTTCCACAGTTGTAACAATTCTTGGCTATAATTGTCGGGCAATTTGACTTGAGGTGTCCGTTTTTTCCACATTCAAAACAACTCTTGGTGGTAATTGCCTTCTTGGAGCGTTCTCTTTTAGAACATTTGGTTCTTTTCCCAGTTCCCCTTGGTTTGATAATCTTCTCGGCAGTTCTTGGCTTGGTGTCGTCCTGGATTTCACACCAATGATTCTGTAAGCATGTCATATAGGATTGAAGTTGCCTTTGCTCTTTCTTTAGGTGTGCAATCTGCTGCTCGGTCTGGCGAACCTCCTTGTCCTTACTTTCCTTTAACATTTTCATTCTCAGATATATGTCGGCTTTTATCTATTGCTCCACGGTTGGGCTTGATGATGGTGGGAGTGAGTCCCCTACATTCTCGATCTGCTGTTGGACTTCCATTATTTCTTCCTCCACTGACATTGGTCCATTTGTAGGCATTGGTTCATCTGCTGCCACTGACACATCACTGACGAAGATATCTTCGAACACCATTCTGCAAAACATAAATGAGTTTAGTCCTAGTTAGAAAGGAATCACAGATATATCGATTACTCAAACTATCTGAACATAAACCGGTCTCTAACCGGCACTTCATGTTTTAATTTCCTACTGTGTTAAACTGCAATTTGAAGTCAGCTCTGATACCACTATGTAACGCCCCAGATCCTCATTACCGGACATCCGTGACATCACCAAGAACTTTGCCTTCAAATGCATCTGATGGCAATAAAAGTGATAGAGAGAGAAATTTAAAAAGATCTCAAATTTGCAAATAGATCTCAAATTGTGTGAGCCACAAGAGAGAGTATCATTGCTCTCAAAATATGGTGACATTACTTGTATGGAGTGAAATGTGAAATCTATGTGGATCATAAAAGTTTGATTATATATTTACACAAATAGAGTTGATTTTAAGGCAAAGAAGATGGTTGGAATTATTGAAAGACTATGACTGTACCATCCATTATCATCCTGGAAAAGCTAATGTTGCGGCAGATGCACTAAGTAGAAAGAATTCGAGAAACTTGGCCTTCATTATAACCCAACAAAAAGAACTTTTAAAAGACCTCTAGGCGATGCCAATTGAAAAAAGAATTCATGAAAACAAAAATTTCTTAGCATACCTTTAGATACAACCCTCTTTGGTAGAGAGTGAAAATTGCTCAAACTAAAGACATTGGCCTTGTGGTACTGAGAAAATAACTAAAGGGCAGGATAATAACAAACACAGGAATTTCAAATTAGAGAAGACAAAAAAGGATTTAAGAATGTTGAGAATCATCACTAATTTTCTATACTATACTCTAGAAAGTTCAACATCTAGATTTTTCCTATAGCTTCATCATGAAGCTTCTCATTTAATTATCTTTTCTAGAGAATTCTTCTAGAGATCTTCTACCAACCTAACCCAACTATAAATACCCCTTAGATGTTGGAAGTTTGGATCAAGCTCATTTGAAGAGAAATAAAGTGAGTAGTAAAAAGAGTAGAGTGTGATAGTGAGGAAGAGTATAGGGGTTGAAACACATAAAGAGAGGAAGAGTATATGGGTTTAAACACCTAAAGAGAGGAAGAGTACATTTGTGAGTCTATTGTATCATTGTTCTTGTATTGATAATACTATATTTTTCTACTCCTTTCCAACAAAGTGGTATCAGAGTAAGGTTTTTTCTATTGGATTCAATCTAAAAGGAGGTTCTGCAGATGGAAAATATGTTCTAGCCACAAATTCCAAAACTGACGAAGACGAACTATGATCATTGGAGCATTCAAATGAAAGTTCTGCTCGGATCACATGAGTCATAGGAGATTGTAGAAACCGGCTACAATGAATCAGAGTCGCCCGTTGTTGAAGCACCTTTGACCAATGCGCAGATTAATGATCTAAGGCAAGCAATGAAGAAGGATAAGAATGCGTTGGTTATCATCCATCAAGGCGTCGATGAATCAGCCTTTGAGAAGATTTCATATGTAAAGTCTTCAAAGAATGCTTGGGAAATTCTACAGAATGCTTACCAAGGAGTGGACAAAGCAGAAAAGGTTCACCTACAAGCTTTACGCATTGAGTTTGAAATTCTTAAAATGAAAGTTGATGAAACAATTTCGGATTACTTTGATGGAGGACAAGCTTGTAAAACCCCGCCAAATAGCATATGGCTATTTTTGTGTAGTAATCTGTACACATCTGAGTATTGCATACGATTACATATTTTTCTAATAGTTATCCGTTTTAATTGAGAGATTTTAGACATATAAATTGTTCTGAACCCGATGTGGTGGACTCGGGATATCTTCTCAATTTAAGTGTGGATTTATCCTGATTGTTTTGACCAGACAATTTTTGGGAGAAAGTATAAATTTCTATAAAGCATGTATTTTTATAGATTTTAAATTATATATATATATTGGTAATTTTAATTTAAGCTAGTGTTTGAATTAAACATGGATGGTATTCATACACTAAGGTAGGTTAAGAGTTTGGTGACCTAGGGTTCCTTGACCTAACCTAGGGTTAGGAACCCTAGCATGATTAATCATAGCTTGGATCTTGATGAGATCCAATGGTGGAAGTAATTCACCATGTGATATGTGTGTATAGGTTGACTATGAGATGGGAAGCTTCCATGAAGTTTCTAAAGAAGCTTCCAAGAAGTTTCTTCCTTAAAGGTGTTGGCTTCATCCCATCCACCCATCTTCCACTCACACCACCTCCCCCCATCTCCACCCTACATCGCATCCGGCCAAACCTCCCAACCCTAGCTCCCATCTTTTATAAAACCCCCCATTTTCCACTCTCTCTCTCATTCTTTCATTCCTTCACCATTGTTCTTGTTTCAAAAACAAAAAAAAAAAAGAGAGAGAAGGAAAAGAAGAAAGGTGGAGACTTTTGAGTAGGGAGTTGAAGTAGGATGGAGTAGTAGGAATTTGAGGAGGCTAAGTTCTTTAAGGGCAAGGAGCAAGGGAAAGAAAGCAAGCAAGCAAGCTAGGAGGCAAGCTAGCAAGGAGATTTTGCAAACTTCATGTGGGTGATAGTCTAACTCTCGTTTTGAATTCCTTTGTATATGTGAATTTTAGCATGTGAAGGTAGATGGAGAAATTTTGATTTTCATGTATGTGAATGACATGCTAAGAAGAAGATAGTGGTACTGTCTGAACAACTCATTTTTATAAGTTTTTGTTTAGAAGCATGGTTGTGAGGGTAAGTTTAGGAATTTTTTTCTCCCAACCGGTTCGGAATCTTGGGCTCAAACTTTGGGGCTTTTGTTATTCTATGTATTTAGAGTATCCATGATTTTTTTCATAATATTTGGACGCAATTTAGTATCCCAAACAATCGGTCCAAATCAGGACAGTGAGCAGCCAGAATAGCTGCTGGCTGTGAGAATTTTTGTATGTCTTTCCGATTTTGTATCTCGGAAAATACAGGGTATTTTGAGCTGAAAATTTTTTTGGGCACTCTTGTAGGTGTCCAAAACTATAGTGTTAAGTTTCATAATTTTCCGAGGTTTTTTGATGCCTAGAAAAATTTGTAGAATGCGACTGGTCTGAAGGTGTTGGCTGAAGCTGACTGTGTTTGGGACTGAGGTTTAAAAGACCATAACTCCTTGTATGTTTATTATCTTGCTATGGAATTTTGGGAGTAAATTTTGGTATGAGTCTATTTGGCAAATCTCAAATTTTAGAATTTTTAGAGGTCATTTGATGAGGTTTCAAAAGTAATTAGTGAGGGGCAATAAATACCCTGCGGAAAAAGAACAGCTAGAAATCTTGCTATGTTTGAGGAGTTGTAGATCATTGTGTGAAATGAATTTGAATGTGAATTTTGGACACAATGAAATGATATATGTGTAGATATAGAATCTCAAATTTCATGAGCATTGAACTTAGGGTTGATTTATTATTGAATTTTAAAGTAGGATACGTTCAGCCTAGTACAAATTGTCTAGTTCGTGGGGATAGATATCCTGGACTTATTTGTTAATAATTTGGACCACTAGCCAACTAGAGATTTGCAGTAGGGAATCATAGCTTTCTAACCCGACTAGAATTTTGTAATTCCAGTTTGTAGGTTGAAAGTTATGATCTTCCAAAGTTGGGGTAGATTCGGCCTTGTCAAGGAAATGTTTGCTAAAGAAATCAACTTTTCCCTTGTTGTGCACCCAATGGAATTTGGTATCTTTGAGGACCTTAAGGATTGAATCTGAGAACGTGTCCAACTAGAAAGTTGTAGTAGACACTCCCACCCTTCCATTGAACTCGGAATCGAGTAATTCCGATAACTGAGTAAACTTTTATGATATCGGACAAGTGCAGCGAGTGCGAGAAGGAACATACTACTAAGAGTATATGAGGGTTATTGGATGTCAAGATGATTGAATTTGAGGAAATAGTCAACTGGAGAGTTTTAGACTAGGGTCTTACCTTTCCAGAATAGGCGATACCATACAATTCTGATTTGTGTGCTGGAAGTTATGGACGTTGCGAGTTTGGCGACCTGTTGTCTATATTGACTTCAAGCTTAAGTTAACTCGGGGACTCGAGTCTTTTAAAAAAAAATTGAGGAAATCATCTACTAGGGGATGGCAACAGATCTCCTTACCCTTCTAGGAAATTCTTGGTATATTGGTTTCCGATGAGCGTAGCTTGGATCACAGCTACTGGTATTTCTTGAACTGTTCCATCGGACAATTGATGAGGAACCCTCTGCATACCGCAGTATGGTGATCAGGAGCCATCAGGTTTAAATGATGGGCTTTAGCATTTTATTTAGAATTTGGACAAGTTCCTATGCTTAGTACTCATAGTGGACATGAGTAAGTTGGGTTATGGCTCTGGTCGATTTGTGTTGGGTGTCTCGATGCCTGAGTCTGTCAATGGTCAAATGGAGGGTTATGTGTGTGCTTACCTTCATTGAATTGTATTGCATCATTGGGGTGTCGTTAGACCACTCGTTGAGGATCACGGGCCAGAATTATTTGGTCACTGACCTGTGAAGGTATTGGAAATCAGTGGATGTGATTTCCGTGATGATTGTTGTTTTGGCAGACCGGACAGGCTCGACATTTTTGATCGACACCGAGTGTGATTTGGGTAACAACTTGTTTCAATAAACTGCATTGATTAGGCTTTTCTTTATCATTTTGCTCGAAGACCGAATTGGTGTTAGGGGTGATTCCCTATAATCCAACTCATTCTGAGAGTTAGCACTAGGTGGTGATAATATGGGGTTGTCTCTTCCTGTCATTAGGGATACGTTCTGCGTGTGCGTATCTTGCACTGTTGATTCTTGAAGTACCATGGTAAGAACGGGACGTCGATTTCCTGGCGGATAGGGGGTTTTAGACCTTCGAGGCCATCATGTTTTATGTTGGTGGACACGAATGGATCATAATGAATCTTCTGCGCAATGGATATGCTGTGTGTATATCTGTAAGTTCGTCACAGCTTTCGAGGAACAGGAACAGGGTAGCGCCCCGAATTATTTCTTTTATTTATACCTCCTCAACCATGTCATACTATCAGGAACAGGAAGTGGACCGAATTAGAATGCATTGCATAGCCAGGGTTCAAATCCCTGAACTGGAAAAACGGCTTGATCTGGGGCACATGTAGTATGGGATGCATGTGTGTCCAGAGTCTTGCTGACATTAAATTAGGAGCATCCGTTCTGTACTCTGTGTTTGAATAGACTTCAGGTCATGGCATACACGAACACTAGGAAATCAGGATGCACGTTTAATTTCAATTTGTGAGTGCAATAGTTAGAGAATCGCTATTTTCTTATCAGCATTGTGTCAGTAGAATTACTGACGTACCCCACCTTTTAGGTACATGGATATTAGGTCACGAGTACAGGAGAGCCCAAGATCAGTAGGGCATCCAAGTAAGGTGGCAGTGTACATGCCTACCATTCGAACGGGTGCAGAATTATCAGAGTCACGCAGCTGAAGGCTCAAGCCGAGGGGCAAGTCCCAGGGGGCAGAGAGACCACTCAGCAGAGTTTCTGCAGTAACCAACGGATTGCCGGTCTGGATGACAGCCGATAGCTTCTCAAGAAGAGTTTGAATATTCTTGTAATCAGTTGTAATAAGTTATGTAATTTATATTCTTTGTTCAAGTACAATTTGAAATTGTAATTATTGATGTAATAACTCTGATGGCAATAAAAGTGTTTAAATTTCCGTGTTATTTACTGTGTTGAGATACATTTGAAGGCAAAGTTCTTGGTGATGTCACGGATAATGGTGCATTTGAAGGCAAAGTAGGAGGGAGAGAGAGATGTGGTAGAGAGAGAACCACTTTTCTCTCTCTCTTGTGGCTCACACAATTTGAGATCTATTTGCAAATTTAAATTGCAATCAAACCCAATAAATTTGCAACTCTACATCTCCATGGTCCCTCTTCTTCCCTGGAGATGTCACGGATCATTTGACATCTCCAGGGTCCCTCTTCATCCCTGGAGATCTATTTGCAAAATGTGAAAAGGTTGCTTCTAAGGGTGAGGACGAGAGGTCCCTATACCACCATTTTGGGGCCCGAGTGGAGCCTGCTGATGTTAAAAATTTTGGATGTCACGGATCATGGTCAAATAGCCAACACCTTATATGATCAAATATCCGATCATGGTCCCTCTTCTTCCCTGGAGTATTCATCTTTGGGGCAGGAGGTAGGATCCCTTCTTTCTCTACCTCTATGAGAATAGTTGAAACATTGGCGTTGAGAGGGCTAAACTTTTCAAATCTGAAAGGTGGACGACGCTGACCCCCGTTGTCCTTCTGGAGCTTTTTGGCTTCCTCGTCTTCAGCAGCCTTCCTCTTATTTCCAGAAGAGGATCCCTTAAATGTGGGGCAATGTTCAGCCTCCTCCGCACGGATGTACTTCTCGCTTCGGAGAAGAAGGTCGGAGAAATCCCGCAGGAGGCTTTTTGGCTAGGGAGGACCTGAGGTTAGAGTTGAGGACGTTGGACTGGAAGGCGGCTGCAGCGACCGATTGGTCGAGGGAGGCGATGGACCTGGCCTCCGCGGTAAACCACTTGACATAATCTCTTAACTTCTCGCCCTTCTTCTGATTGAGGAAGAGTAGTGAGATACTCGTCTTTTCGGAGTGGTGGCTGCTCACGAAGTGGGTTATGAAGAGGGTCTTAAACTGTTCAGAAGAAATATGGAGGATGGAGCGAGGCGGGAGTACCATTCCCGAGCTGGGCCTTTGAGAGTGGCTGGGAAGGTCTTGCATATGAGGGCATTGGAGGCTTGATGAATCATCATGAGAGTCTTGAAACTCTCGATGTGATCCATGGGATCTGACTCCCCCGTATATGTCTCGAACTGCGGGGGCTTGAAGTTTGCTGGAATGGGTGCCTCCATGATGGTTCGAAAAAACGGAGGTCTGCTTAGTCGGAGGGTCCTTCCTCTCAGTTCCTCGTCCCTATCGAATTGACCGAGGCGCCTCTCCATCTTGTGGAGACGGCGGTAGACAGCATCATCCCTTCGACGGTATTCTGGTGAGCCTCTGGACTCGTCTTCGTACGAAAGGAAGCATGGGCTACGGCGTCGGTAGCTCGGAGATGGGTGAGGGCTAGGAATGTGATGGCTGTGGCTCGAAGCTTGAGGAGGACTAAGGGACCGATGGCGAGGGCTGCGAACCGGCAGAGGAGTGGGGACCCTCTGAACATTATTGTTGTTGTTTGGCTGTGAGGGCCTACAAGATTGTTGCCTGGAACTCTTGGAATTCTTCTAGGGTGATAGGTCCGTTTTGGTCCCTCTGGGGCTGTCGACCAGCAGGAGAGTGATGCCTTCTTCGTCGGTACTCAGGGGACTTTCTCCGCCTCCTATGAAGAGGGGACCTCCTGTGGTCGCAACGGCAAGGAGATCGCGCATTTGGATGTTCTGAGCAGGCGACTCCCTCACGGACCCGCCTTTCATCCAAACGGTGGCGAAGGTCCTCTTCTTTCTGCCGGTTGATGATGACGTTGCGGAGGTCTTCTGAGGGCCGAGGGTTATGAGATGCCATGGAGTCAGTTGAAGGGTTATGTACGGAGATATGGTCCCGGTGAAGAGGTTGCTTCTAAGGGTGAGGACGAGAGGTCCCTATACCACCGTTCTGGGGCCCGAGTGGAGCCTGCTGGTGTTAAAGATTTTGGAGAGGAGGCTGCAACTGCTGCAGCGGCTGATCGAGTTGAGGAGGGAGCTGTCCCTGAGGCTGGATGGGTTGGAGGGGAGCCTCCGGTTGAGGTTGAGGAGGAGTGGGTCCACGGTTGGACCCTCTAAATCTCAGTTTCCTTGGTGGCATGGCTGGAGGCGGTGTCGACCGGTGGAAGAGGTTGGACTGCTATTCGTGTTTCCCATAGACGGCGCCAATCTGTTGCCGCTGAAATCGATGTAGGGGCAAACAGATAGATTTGTGGATTCGAGGGAAGTTGAATAGTCAGACCTGAACACCTTCACCGGGGTTTGACCGAGATTCTCCCGCCGCTGACCTGCAAAAAGTGCAAAACACCGGGGTTGATTCCGACGACGCACCCTCCAATGCTCTTGTCAGTAATCAGAAAGATTATGAAAGAGTTTTGATTGGCAAAAGATTGATTACCTGGTAACAGTGGGGGATGGGGGTATTTATAGCCGCCTTAGGAACCAGTTTCGGGATAAGATCAAATTCTCACTTCCCAGTGAATGGATAGAAGTGATCAGACCGTTGATTAAGGTCAATCATAAACCCTAATTAACCTATCCAGCTGGACTGGGCTTCTTGTGGGTGGAATCCGTGCCCAGTAAGATGGACCCGTTTATTGGGCCTTTGGAAAAAGGCCCAGTTTTCATTTCAGACCCGTTTGTAGGTGAAATTACCATTTTACCCCCGAGCTTTAAGATTCATGCCCAATTTGGACGGTTCCGATTTAACCCTATTTTTAGCCATATCAGCTATACTTGTCGGAATTTAACGAAATAGGACATTTTGAAAAGGTGAGAGCATCTACTACAACACTCTAGTTGAACACTTTTCCAGATTCCTTATGGAATTCAATTCCCTGTCCCTTGAATACACGCAAAAATTAACCAACAGCAGATTTCTTAACAAAAAGCTGAAACTTTGAAAGCTTGTAACTTTTGCTCTACTTTTCGGAAACAAACGAAATTATACAATTTGGAAAGGTGGGAACATAAACTACAACTCTCTAGTTAAACACTTTTTCAGATTCCTTATGGAATTCAATTCCCTTCCTTTGAACACACACAAAGATTAACCAACAGCTGACTTCTTAACAAAAAGCTGAAAC
Organism: Hemerocallis citrina; assembly: GCA_017893485.1. Taxonomy (NCBI): domain Eukaryota; kingdom Viridiplantae; phylum Streptophyta; class Magnoliopsida; order Asparagales; family Asphodelaceae; genus Hemerocallis; species Hemerocallis citrina. The sequence continues at coordinate 162,609,388 of CM030359.1, forward strand.
TTTGAAAGCTTGTAACTTTTGCTCCACTTGTCGAAATCTAACCAAATAAGGCATTTAGGAAATTTAAGAACATCTACTAAAACTCTCTATTTGAACAATTTTCCAAATTCAGTAAGAGGTACAAAAATACCAAACAATCTAAACAGAGAGTTTTCAGCCAAAAGCTGGTTGCTGTGATTTGTAACAGCCATAACTCCTACCCCGCTTATTGGAATCTAAAAAAATAGGATATTTTGGAAAGGTGATAATCTCTACTACTACTCTCTAGTTGAACACTTTCCCAAATTCAGTCATTAAAAGGTACAAAAAGTTTGAACAATCCGAACCGCGAGCTTTTAGCCAAAATACCAGCTGCTGTAATTTTGTAAGGGTCATAACTTTTGCTCCGCTTATCCGAATCTAACCAAATGGGACATTTTTTAAAGGTGAGAGAATGTACTACAACTCTCTAGTTGAACATTTTTTCAGATTCAATCAATAAGAGGTGCAAAAACTTCGAACAATCCAAACAGCGAGCTTTAGCCAAAAAGCTGGCTACTGAAATTTGTAAACTCATAACTTTTGCAATACTTATCGGAATCTAACCAAATAGGACTTTTGGAAAGGTTAGAGACTCTACTACAACTCTCCAGTTGAACACTTTTCCAAATTCCTTGTAGAAATCAAAATACAGCCCCTTGAACACATGTCGATGTTAACCCCAAAATAGGAGTTTGCTGTTTTGGCCAAAAAACTTGCTGTTTTGGGGGAAACGCCTACTTGAACTATCAAATTAACCCCAAAAATTCTACAAAAATTAGAGAATGTTAGTAACACATACAAGAAGCTCTCCAATTAATTTGGAGTCAAAATTCCAACTTTAACACAAGTAATTAATTATAACTACATACTAGTTAGGGTTGATTCTTTAGTATGTTATTTTGTGTTCTACCACTTCAATCTTCACATTCCATTCTACTCTAGTCCATAGTACTCATATGCACATGATGATAGTCCAATTTATGAACATAACAAGCAAATAACAATAATAGTAATAATCAAAAAAGTTAAGAAACCCCCACCCAAAATCGATTGGAAGGACTTGCTTGATCCTTCTCCTCCTTGCTCCTTGTTCTAGCCTCTTCAAGAACACCACAAATGAAAGAAACCCATGAAACCCTAACCCATCTTTTGATTCTCGCTTTCTTTTCTTTCTTCTCCATTTTTTTCTAAGTTTAAAACAATTAAGAGAAATATAAGAGAGAAAGAGAGAGAGTGAGAAGAGATGGAGAGACAAAATGAAAGAGGGCTTTTGCCCTCTTGTGTGTGGCCGACCATTATGTAGGAGGGAGAGAGGGATGTGGTAGAGAGAGAACCACTTTTCTCTCTCTCTTGTGGCTCACACAATTTGAGATCTATTTGCAAATTTAAATTGCAATCAAACCCAATAAATTTGCAATCAACACCCAATCCTAACCTTCTATTTGATCATGAAGATCAAGAATAAGAGACATTTTCTAAAAATCACATACTACATTATTTCGTACAAACGTACGAAATCGATACAGTACATATACGTACATATATCTGTCTATACAGATAATTTTTATTCGTTAAAACGAATAATCTCTACCACAAATATTTTAATTCAGAAATAATAATAATAAAAATAATTTTATTACCGGCTCCGAAGATTTCAGTATCACTTTGATACAATACAGATGTATACAGACTGGTATATACATATAGATAATGTTTATTAACAAAACCGGGTAATATCCACCAAAAATATTTCCATACTGAAAGTAAAAATAAAATAATAATAAAATAATAATTTTTAATACCAGCCCGAGATTTTACAGATATTTTCTCAAAAATGCATTTTACAGGATTTTGTACAAGTGCACAACACCGATACAATACATATATATACGTACTAGTATATATATATATATATATATATATATATATATATATATATATATATATTTATATAGTATACTATAAATATCATTAAATAACTTTTTATTAGTAAAACCAAGAGGCAAGCGAGAAATGGAACGTTAGAGGCCTGGGTAGGCGAGGCAAGCGAGAAATGGTTAGGGATCTCATCGCCAAGTCTAAAGTCAACATCGTGGGTCTATAGGAGACAAAACTAGCTCATATTACTAGGCTCAGTAGACTAGGGGGGGAATCAAATTTCTGAATGGAAAATTAGTCCTTCTGTTGGTGCCTCTAGGGGTATTGCCTTTGGTTTTAATTCGAAGATTTTTAACTGCCTAGATGAGTACCATAGGCAAGTCTCGTTATCAGTCCTGCTCCAACGTAGAGCCAATTTGTGGACCCATCACGGTGGTGAATGGTCCAAACACTGCCTCCTCCAGGATGGCTTTCTGGACTGAATTACGAGCAATTCATGCACGCTGGCTGCACCCCTGGGTTATAAGGGGAGACTTTAACATCACCAGGTTTGCCTCCGAGCACAGAGATAGAGGCTCCATTGACTCCGACAAGGAAGCATTTAATGAGGTTATTGCAGATCTCGAACTAGTTGACATTCCCATCACTGATAGACTATTCACCTGGTCAAACATGCAGTCGACGCATATTTTGGCTAAACTAGATAGGGTCTTGGTCTCTTCTAATTGGGAGGCCAAGTTTCCACTCTCCTGGGCTAAGTCTCTCCCTAAACCTACATCGGATCATGTTCCTATTATCATTTCTAACGGTGAATTGCAACCCAGGAAAAACTCCAAAGTTTAGGTTAGAGAAAGCGTGGTTGGAAATCCAAGTTTTCCATCACATGGTCAGCGATAGCTAGGCCCGCCTACCAGAAGGACAGAAGCAGCGGCAATCTGGTGTGAAAAAATAAGAAGACTGTGATCCATGCTCAGGAAATGGAATCGGACCAGATCTGTGTTGATTTGGAGAGCAAAAGATTCTCTTCTTGAAGGTATTAAGGAGCTTGAAAAGGTTGAAGAAACTAGAGACCTAATGCAAGAGGAGCGGAATAGGTTGCTTCAACTCAGAGAGGACATTGCTCAACTTTATAAACTAGAGGAACTCAAATGGCAATAACGGTCTAGAATTTCGTGGCTCAAAGAGGGAGATGCGAATACCACCTTTTTCCATCGTGTTGTCAGTGCCCGACGTAGATCTAACCTCATTCTTTCGATCCATACTGATTCTGGAATGGCAAGGCGACGATGATTTCAAATCAAAATGGCATTCCAGTCCCACTTCAAGAACCTATTTGGACGGAAGGCAGAGTTGAGAGTCCCTCTTGACCATGACTTCTAGCATGCTACCGCGGACGACTTAGACCTTGATCTACGGTCCCTAGAAGCTCCCTTCATGGAAGAGGAAATTTGGGCAGCAGTGATGCAACTTGGAAAGGAGAAAGCTCCAGGTCCATATGGATTCCCTGTCCTTTTCTACCATGTTTTTGGGAGGAAATAAAAGACGATCTTGTAAGCTTGTTCGTCGATTTCTTTGACCATAAGCTTAAATTATGTAGAATTAATTATGTTGAGGTTGTGTTGGTCCCTAAGAAAGAAGATTCCCAACGGGTGGGAGACTTCCGCCCTATTAGCCTTCTTAACTGCTCAGTCAAGATTATCACCAAGACGCTTGCTAACAGAATGGGAAAGGTGATGGATAGACTCATTAGTTACGAGTAAACTGGGTTCATTAAAGGACGGTGTATCCAGGATTTTATTGCCACTACTGAAGAAACTATCTATCATTGCCACATTTCAAATGCTAAGAGCTACCTCCTTAAGCCGGACTTCAAGAAGGCTTATGACTCTGTTGAATGGGAATGTCTTCTGGAAACACTGGCTGGAAGTGGGTTTGGGAAAAGGTGGATCAGATGGATCCACACTTGTCTCTCCACCAGCAGGACTGCTATCATGGTGAACGATGTTTCGGGACATCCATTTTCGTGCAAACGTGGCCTTAGACAAGGAGACCCCCTCTTCCCTCTTCTCTTCACTATTGTGGCAGACGTTTTGAGGTCTATGATGGCTACTGCAGACGGGCCGGTTCGATCTCTCCGGTGGCCAGTGGAGTCAGTCGCCAAGGTTGCTCAATCCTCCAATATGCAGATGATACTCTAATGTTTGGAAATGGCAACCTTGGGGAAACAACCACTTTCAAAGGAATTCTTTATAGTTTTGAAGCTTGGTCCGGCCTCTGGGTTAACTTCCACAAAAGTGCACTTATCCCCATTGCCTCATCCCCAGAAGAGGCATAGGAATATGCCACGATTCTCAACTATTCCATTGAGAATTTCCCCATTAAGTACCTAGAGCTCCCGCTGAGACCGAGCAAGCTCAAGAAGGCTGATTGGTCACCCATCATTGATCGGGTGGAGAATCATCTTGCAGGATGGAAAGGTAAAGCATTGTCCTTGGGAGGGAGAGTCACACTTATCAATGCAGTCATCTCTAACCTACCAACCTATTATCTGTCCTTCTTCGAAATTACACGATGGGTTATCCAGAGAATTGATTGCATCCAAAATCAATTTTTATGGAAGGATGCAAACCCTGATAGAGGCGGCTACCACCTTATCAGATAGGAAAAAGCATGCATGAAGAAGATGCACGGAGGTCTAGGTATTATTGATCTTCAAGATATGAATCTCACGATATTGGGTAAGTGGTGGTGGAAAATCTTTAACCCTAACGGAGAGGGTAGGCAGGATTTCGTTCAGGCTTACCTGCATGGGAATCGGTTAAGTAATCTGGGCACATGTCTCCTGGCACTAGAGAGGAATTGCTAAAGCCTATGAGCCTTTCATTAACTGTGTGATGTTGTTTATTGAAAATGGCAGACTTACTAGATTCTGGTGGGATAAATTGTGTGGTGATCACACACTTAGAGATCTGTTCCCTGACTTATATGCTCGAGCAGCACAACCGCACTGCATGGTGGTCACAGCATGGAGAAGAAGCTCCTGGAAAGTGGCCTTTAAATAGACACTGGACTCTGGCTCTCAGCTCAGGTTTATGGAGCTTCAGGCTCATATCGCCAATTCGGGAATTAAATGTTCACAGAGGCTAGATAGGAAAACCTGGGAACTAGAAAAGAATGGAACTTTCACTGTATGCTCTCTTTATAACCGCATTCATTTCAGGGGATGTCACCCTAAATGGTCGGGTATTATCTAGAAGGCGAAAATCCCGCTGAAAATAAAAATCTTCTTATGGCTAGTACTAAAAGATGCAATTCTGACTAGAGAAAACCTGGCTAAATGCCAACCAACTATTGGTTTTATCTGTGGGTTCTGCAATGCTGTCTTGAGACTAGAGACCATCTATTTCTGGAGTGTCCCAGGAGAAAAGCGGTCCTCATTGAGGTCCTCAGCACCCTGGGTACTAACGAGCATCCTATTACGTAGAAGGATCTGGGGATAGGCTCAAAGTTCGCTACTGAGAGACGGTCTATGAGAGAAGCCTGGTTTATCGCTATCGCTGCTATGACCTGTGTCCTTTGGCTAAATAGGAATAATTGTTACTTTCGTGGGACTAGTAGTAGTATTTCTGATAATTTGACTCACATTATGCATCTTATTTTTTTTTGGGCTACAGCTACTGCATCAGGTCCTCGACGGAGGATTGCCAGCGTCTTCCAGGTGGAGGAGTACGATGAAGATGAAGTTGAGATCGGACCGACGCTCGACTGAGAGACAAGCATGTTCTGTTCTTTTGTCCTTTTACTGCTGATCGATCCCCACCACCCCAGGGTTTGTTGGGGGGAGTTAGATGCTATGTTGTACTTTTGTTGGATGCATGTATGTGTTTGTCATTCTTTCCCCCCCCCCCATGCTCGGGGAGGATCTATGTGTTTTTATGTATTGTAGGACTCTGTACTTGGCTCAGTGCTCTGAGTTTGTTTTATTAACTCCTTATTAATGAAACAGGATGGCCACACTCCACTTTTTCCTTCACAAAAAAAAAGAAGGTACAAAGCTTCATACAAAAACATAAAAATTATTTCTTAGGCAAAAAAAATTGGCTTCTTCCAATAGCAGGAAGATTGTATGCAGCAGCCCAAAGAAATCTAGCATTCAACCTAGAAGAAGATTATTACATATGCCTTGGATGTTATGAATCTTATAATATAATCGAAGAGTATCAAGAAAAATATGAATCAATTAATTGTAATGGCATGTATAAAGTTCAATTAACACCGACATAGTTCTTCGCTCATGTACTAGAGGGTATGGGTGATTCTGAAAACCCAGGGGATTATCATATTAATCGAGTCGAAGCAAGCGAGCATCTACTCCAAGACGAAGCAAGCGACAATGAGAGCATGGTGGGCCCAGATCTTATAGTAAGGCAGACTAGAGACATCTGCAAACTAAAGGATGAGATCAACCAGCTAAAGATAAACAATTATAAAATGTTAAAAGTACATTAATCATTCAAGAGATGACATATTTTCACTTCAACATCAACTCCATGAAATATAAAAAAAGGAACAGAGGGGAACTGAATGACAGATATCCAACATCAGTACAAAAGCAGGTGGACAAACGGAAGCATAGTGATGTGTAAAACTAAAGAAAAGAAGTTGACAAGACAAGACAACATATGAAAAACTATGGATAAGGACATATGGAAAACTATGCATAAGGAAAAAATTAGATTTCATTTCCAACATATTCATGTGAAGAGAAAATGACATGAGACGGGTTCTCGTCTCTTCTTGTATAGCATACTAGCAACATAGAAAGCACGTAAAAGTATACTAGCTTTATGTCGTTGTCTATACAGTGTTTGTAAGTTATATTGTAATTGAGTTTGGAGTCTATTCGCATGCATAGCATGTAGTTCAAGTATCCATCTCCCTATAAATAGAGCGGAGTGTCAAGTATGTTTGGAATTGAATGCCTTAGTGTGAGTGTTTGTAATAAACTTGAGTGCTATCAATAAAATTTTCATCATTCTTCTATTACTTTTTATGCATATAATTTCTATTTCCTGCAAAGAACTATAATATAGTATCAGAGTAATGCATAATTCCTAGTTGCAGTTCTTCTCTTCGATTCACGCATAATCTCTAAACTACTCTTTGTTGAGTTTAGGTTAGGATGAAGGAGTAATCTCCTTCATGTTGGTTTTTAACTAGCTATGAAAATAAATTCTTATTCTTAGGCCTGATTAATTAGTCCATGTAGTAAACATTCCTTCTTAGGCTAGACGAGCGAAGCCATATTATAGGCATGCATTCTTAAACTTTAATAGTTTTTGTGAGTTGTGCACTTTATCTCTAATGTTGTCATAATTTATGTGAGTTTTTCTCTTCATCTCCAATGTAGTCATATAGGCTTGTGGTCCTAATTTCCTGGAGGGATTGCTTGTGTGTTGCTTATTGCCCGTTGTGGCTTAGCTCGAGGCTGAACCCCACCATAAATCCACAATGTGGGAGTATGATGCTGGATATGTTAGAAATAGTCAAAGAAAAAAATAGGATGACGCCGGAGATGTTAGAAATAGTCAAAGCACAAAATAGTTAAAGAAATCTTTTTATTACAATAAGAGCTTAGCCATATCTAGGATCTTTTAAATGTTTACTGCAGAAAGTGCTTTGTTAAAAAATAAATCTTTTTTAAAAGTTAGTTTATTCTAGCTTAGCTAAACCAGCATGAATCCTCCATAACTATATACCATGAAAAACCACCAAAATTATATCTACGAAGAAGAAGAAGAGTGCACACTTGCACTAAAAACTAGTGTCTACAGTCATTTTCGCATATTCCCAATACTTTAAAATTTGTCAATTCCAATCAAATAATAGGCATGTTAAATACTTTGGTTGACAATATGTCTAATATTCAGTCTAGCCTATTTGGCCTAGAACATAATATAGAAAAGAAAATCGTTACAAAAATTCCTGAACTTGACAGTATTGATCTTAATAGTCAATCCAAACAGCTATTCAAATCTATATCTCGATAAGAAGATCAACCCTCTTCTCCAATGGAAGAGAAAATCAACTTTCATTTTATGAATAATGTTAATATGGTTAAATATTCTCCTTTAGAAGAAAATACTATTTAAGTTGATGAAAAAGAACATAAACATATTATGATTATTTTTTTGAGTTAAGAGAAAAGAAACTAGAGGGAACAAATTCATGTAAAGATATTCAATCAAATTTTGAAAAACATGAATATGCAATCAAATACTTCATGACTAAAGAAGAGTTCAATTTTAAATCAGAAGTAGAGTCTACAAACTCTAATAATTCTGGAAGCTCTACTGAGCAGGAATTCCAGTAGCTCTACTGCGCAAGAATACACCAGCTTTACCAAGCAAGAAAATATTGAGTTAACAAAATAAAAAACAAAAAAATATAAATACTTTTATAAAGTATACGTTGGTCAAGAGACTACAGGAGAACAACAAATAACAAAAGTTGGTGAAGTTGATGAAGTTGGTGAAACTTCTCGAGCATGATCAAAAGGAAAAAGACATTTAGAACCAGAAGAAAATCCATTACCTGATTTCAGCCTTCTAATCCAGAAGAACGTTTAAGATATGGTAGAACATCAGAAAGGTTATTTTATCATATTAATATACTTAATTGGAGAGATAATCATGATAGAATAATACAAGGAAGATATGACAAAAGAAATGCTCATATGGGTACATATTTCAATATTGATAGATTACCCCATAGAGATCTAAAAAATTATTCTACAGATTGGAGCCAACACATGTGTGGCATAAGCTATCTCCTAAAGGAGATGAGTAACAAAGATTTTGTAATCCCTATTTTCCGTTTTCTGTATTTTGGATATATTTTCTTTTTCTGTGTATTATCTGGGTTTGGGTTCTTTATAAAAAAAAATCATTTTCTTAAATTCATTTTATTTCAAAAATATTTTTTCTCCTTTTAAAATCCATCCTTTTCATTAATTGTTATTTTCAAATGATTCTTATATTATAATACAAATCATACTATTGTTATTACTATTATTATTTCGGTTATTATTGTTGTTGTTGTTGTTGTTGTTGTTGTTGTTATATATTTTTTATTAATTTTTGACAGTGATCTACTGATCCTACTCTATATTTTATTATTGTTGGAGTGTAATTTTATGTACATATATGATTTAATTAAGCAATATGAACCACTATATTGTTATTTATTACATTTTTGCCTAATCTATTATTATTATTATTCTTTTAACTCGACTAAAGCTCGATCTATCTTGCAATTTATATATAGCCATTATTTTGTAAGCCACTTTATTTTATTTTATTTTATTTTATTATGTTGAGTATTTAATTAATCTAGTATTTTATTACTTAATTATTTTATTGGATCTTTTATATACCATGTTTATACCCAACCCGTTCTAACCCTATTAACCCATTAACCCAATTACCAAACCCGTTTACCTATACCCACACCCGTTACCCGTTATAATACCCTAAACCCTAATCCCTATTAACCAAATACCCTTTAGTCGTCACACCCTAACCCAATCTTCAACTACCTTATATATACTGTTTACCTTCACCATCCTGCATATTACCTCAGCCGCCTATCACCCCCCCCCCCCCAGCCGTTTCATCTTCTTCACCCATCGTCCCCTACCCCCTACATCTCCTTCTCTCCCGCTCATCTTTCTCCGAGCCACCCTCCAGCGTCGCGCCACCCCCGTCAGCGACTGCAGCCTCCCCTCTCCTCCCTTCCTCCCTATTCTTCCTTGTGCACCTCCATCCGCTCGTGACTCTACCCCTGCAGCGCCTCGATTTCCACCTCTCATCCCTAGCACTGCAGCAGCCCCACAGTCCCCTACTGTCCTCAGTCAGCCCCGCCATCCCTCCTGCAATCGCGTTACCCCAGCCTCCGAGCTCCGCCTCTTGCATTGCCAGCCAGCCCAACAGACCCCATCGCGCCGCCGTGTGCCCATGTCGCCTTCAGCCCAGTGCCTTCAGTCGTTATCCCCTGTGCTACGCCATGATAACAGATGCCACTGTAGCCGACCCTCTTCCCCAGCGCTCCTCGCCGCACCGCCAGCCCGCCTTGCCGCCCTCGCCGGCGCTGCCCCTATGCGCCGCCTCCACCTCCGTCGATCATCGAGTCCCCTGTGGGGATCACACAGTGAGTTGATCACCTTGATCATGGGCCGTTGATCATCATGATCATCATCACCGTGGAGTTCCTTGATTTCTTAGATCCTAGCCATCCGATCTTGTTGATCTTGATCATCACCTCTTGATCTCTTGGATCTAGCCATTGGATCTGTTGATCTTCATCATCTTGATCATTCTCTTGATTATCGAGATCCGTGCTTGTGTTCGTGATCCGTTTGTTCGCTTGTGTTCGTGATCCGTTTGTTCGCTTGTGTTCGTGCCTGGGATCTGTTTCTGTTATTCTTGTTCTTACTTCGTCGTTTTTGTCATCTCTCAGGCAAGTAACTTATATTCTTTTCTTTGTGTAATACAAGTACTAAATACCACATGTAGTGTAGTTATGTTCTAGAGACAATTCTTGTGTGAAAACCCTTGTTGATCTTGTCTCTATTGTGTTGACCCGCCCGTAGTTGTCTCATTACACACATGACATGAAATAACTTAGGGATGACCACTTCTTGTTGTATACATGCATATTGTTCGTATGATATCGTGTGCTCGGTTGTGTTATTCGTAGTATAACTTGTTGTAGATGTGTGAAATACCCTATACCATGTTACTTGGACATCTAGTACACCCTATTTCATGTTTGGTTATGTTTTGGATGAGTTTCACGTGAACTAGTTGATTTTGTGCATGAAGGATATTTTCTGTTTTTGTTGTAGCCCGTTTTTGTTCTGCATTTTAGACCCTATTAAGGTCAGTATATGAAAATATTTTGTGATGATGCATTAAAGATAATTTTTTCTACTTTCTATATTTTCTGACAGATCTCAGTTTCAATTTATGAATTGATAGTTATGACTATTTTACTACAGATGTGTTTAAAAATTCCAAATTCTATTTTCTATGAATTCTGTATGATAATTTATTTTTCTACTGATGTTAAAGATATTATTTTGATCCAATATTTTGCTGAGTACAACTAGACTTTATTGGGATTAAACCCTAATTTTTATGGATTTAATTGATAACTTTTATACATTATTCTATGCTTGCAAACAACTACTATACTTGCAGAATTTTCTTGCGGTTCAATAGAGAACCTTAATTTCAACCTGATTCTATTTGCTTTCTATAAAAACTTTGTGAATATGAATTATAGACTACTGTATCTATTTTATCACCCTTTCTACGGATCTAGATTTCAATTTGTATTTTTTGAGATAGTGCAATTTTCGTACTTCAATGTTTATGATTCCAGATTTTCAAAACTACTGTATCTTGATACTTTCTGATTTTACTTGACTATTCTATCTATGTTGGAAAATTATGAAACTTTATTTTCTGTTACTAAACATATTAGGGAATACCCCAAATTTTTCTTGGATTTAATCACTAAGTTTTTATACTGTTTTCCTATTTTTGAATACGAACTTCTGATTTCTGGCTGAACACGTTTTCTGGATACAAATCTATTTTGAGGCCTTCTTTTTGTGAAATACCATATGACATATATATATTTTCTGGATTCGGCAGAGAGTCTATTTTCTAAATCTTATGACGGATCTAGGTTTGCATTCCTGTGGTAGCGGGAATCTCAGTTTTGGTGCAACAACGTCTTGCTGTCCAGAATTGATATTTTGCCATGTTTAAATAGTTGCATGTTGTTTCTTGTATTTTGTGATTTAGAACATGTTCCTTGCATCATACGAGCTCCTGATACATTCTTGTCCTGTACCGATTTTATTCTTGTTATCTCGTGATCATGTGTATTTTGTAATAAAAAGTAACAAGCCGGGGTTAAGGGAAAGATCTAGTAGTGGACAATATAGAAAAGTGTACTCGGAAGGGGGCCCGTATTTTCTTCATTTGGTTACATGATATGATTTGGATTACATTTGGAATTTGGTATATGATTTGGTTAATTTGAAATTTGGTATATTATTTGGTTAATTTGGAATTTGGTATATATGATTTGGTTAATACGATTTGGATTACTTGATACCTGAGTACACGGCCCTATAGAATCTCCTACGAAATCTAAACGCAACTTGTTTAGATGTAGCAACCATGTGGTAAAAGGATGGACGCATGAAGTGCTACCTAGATAGTAATAATACAAGACTTGACATGACATAATACCTGATACATGAATACCTATTACATGCTTGCCTGATACATGTTACCTGCATACCTGTTCATGTGTTACATGTTTACCTGTACATGCAACGTGACACATGTTACATGTTTACCTGCTTGCATGATACATGTTACCTGTACCCTATTAGTATATCCTGTTACTTGATTTTGTTTCCTGATTCATGTTAGTTATCCTTTTTTTTTATCATGTCTATTCCATGCTATTTGTTTATCTTTCTCTGTACTTGTGTCTGCACTACAAGCGGCCCGTAACTTGCATTGACGGGAGTTTGTTTTCTTTTCCTCTTCCTGCAATTTATTAAATTGCAGATTTTGGAGATCAGCTGCTAAATGGAGTGGGTGATATGAGATTCTAGATGCTGGAGTTTTTGCTATTATTATTTTCCGTTGCTTATTTGAATAATGTATTTGTTGCTTGGAGTGTTTTGTATTGGGCAATGTGACCCAGGATTATTGATTTGTTCAGATCTGGTTTATTTGAGAGTAATAAAAAAATTTCAAGTAAATTCTTGTTGGTATTTTAGTTCATATATGCATGCGTGGTTGACCTTTCTTGCTTCCTACTCTGATTATTCTTGTGAAATATTGTAAAGATCCTAACAGCTTATGGATGATGAAAATCATTCGCTGGGGTCGTATTCTCTTTTTGGGAAGCAGGGCGTGACAGTTTTTTTTAAATATACATGTTCCCAATGGGAAGGATGTGCAACTGATTGACTAAGAAGCTTAGAAGCAACAAATTCGATTGATTGAATCTCAAGAAACTACTGATAAAATGAATTTTAGATTGTTATCATCATTCTATACTGATTTAATAAGAGAAAAGCTACATAAAACTATAAATGAAGAAAACATGTTATTAATGATGAAATTATGTGATATATGTGAACTAAAAACATTTTTGACATATTAGATTGGGCAAGTCTTTAAACTTGAAGACCCTGGTAGAAAACTATTTTGGTTAGAAAGATTTTTTCTAAAAATCCTAGAACCATGGGGAGACTTAATAAAAAAAAAAATTATTATAATAAATTGATGGCAGCTAATCATGCTGGTCTTATTGGCGCTTCGATCAAAGGTCAAAGTATAGGAAATCTGGAAAAAGTCTTTATGGAAAACATTAAGGCATTTTGTTAAAGTGCTAAAGCACATAACAAATCAAGAATAGAGTTAAAAACATTAAATTAGGGATGCAATGTTGTCTCATGTATGATCCAGATATAAATCTGAAATATATGTGTGAACCAAAATACAGATATTATAATAGGCCTTCCAAAAGATATAAAATTACAAGAAAAAAGTAGAAGCCCGGATACAAGAAAAAATGGAAAAATATAAATTATTCTAACCTAAAAAGTTCATAAAAATAAAGTTTCAAAATTTTGAAAAGGCTGCAAAAGCTTCAAATGTGAAAAAGAATAATATTTTGCAAATGAATGCACTAAAAAGATTAAAATGTTATAAATAATTTACAAGAGTATGGTAATCATACCCAAACTCTTGAGAAAATTCCTACTTATGAAGAAACTTCTGTTTATGAATTATCCTCTGCTAATGAGAGCAATTATAGCTCTGATTCCTCTTTAGATATAGAATCGTTAAAAATAAATATGGTAACAATTAATAAGATAGTTAATTCTATCTTGATAGAAACGCTTTCTTCATAAGTTTTTTACCAATAAGAGACAGTATATGTTGTCCTACTCTAAATTTATGAGCCTCTGAAAGCATGATAATATAAAGATATTTTGTACTAGGTGTCACACTGGACCTACTAATAATAATACGCAGAGTATAATATGGACAAATAATAAACACTGCTACTGTATATAAAAAAACAATTATTTGTTGTAAAATACTAACTTTGAACACAAAAATAAAATTTTAGTATTTTTTAAAAGTTTGAATCATTTTGTTATACAAATTCATCAAGGAGATAACATTCCACAATTATTAATACTGAAGTATGAAGAACTCCCAATTGAAAGAATTCAAGAATCAGAAGAATCTAGTTGTGTTTGTACACCTTTATCTCGTATAGAAAAAAAGTATGAATACAAAATAAATAAGAATGTTTTACGAGAAGATACCATACATATTGATAATGAAATAGTATCGGAGAAATCTATTATATATCCAATGATTTAACAAAACTATTAGAAATGATTCCACATCCGGATAACAGGCATGTGTATAAAACAAATAAATCTCATATATCAAGATTTATTCTAAAAGTATTTACATGTTTGAAAGAATGCAAGAAAATATAGAACTAAAAGAAAACTAAGATCTCTCTTCAATAAAGCTTATAAGCAATGAGAAGGTCAAAAGAATGAAACATAAATTTACAAAGATGAATTATCTTCATCTAAGATTAAAACAAATAAAAGTCATTGCACAATTTTTTGCTGGAATAGATACACCAATCTTGATGATAATAAGAGACAAAATGATTAATGACCCTTTAAACTCTATAATTGAATGAACTAAATCTAATTTAGCAAACATAATATTTGCATTCAATATTCATCCAAGTTTTTCTGTTGCATTAACAGATGAAAACATTCCTAATATTTGTATCTTATCAATTAATTTGAAAGGTACATAAATGCAACCTAGATAAAAAAATTCAAGTATTCAATGAGAAAGTTGCATTGCTCATAATGAGGTTGCCACTTTCAAAGCAAAAATATCTAAAGAATACATACAATTATTCGAAGTAGATACCGGAAAGGTTATTCAACCTAGAATAATTGAACAAAAATATATCACATTTAATAATGATATGAAGTTGGTCATAAATGAACTAAAACCTAAACAAGCAAAATTCTCGGAAGAAACACTTTTTGTTTTAGGAAATAAAATTACTACTGTATACAAAAATACAGAAGAAGAACCTTCTTCTCCAAAACAAACAGCTTATTTTAGAAGTTTAATACTTACTCTACAAGAAGAGATGGAGGTTTACTCCTTGAAATGAGGCTTCAGTAATACTGGCGCCTGATATATTACAAGATATACATAGAAAAAAGTTTGAGCTTTATAAAAACTCAGCCTATTGAAGGAGCAACTATTCAGATGATAGAAAAATTACATGATACTACAGAATTAACATAAGATTTTGATAATCTTGAAAAAATGATTGTCAAAATTTTTATAAAGAATATCAAAACATAATACAACTACACTGCAGCTAGCACTGTCACAATTACCCAATACCCGGACCCGACCCAGACCCGGCATTGGACCAAAACTGACCCGATCTATATGGGTCCGGGTCTGGGTCCTAAAATAAGACCTGATGCACTTCCGGGTCCGCTCTGAATAGACCCGACCCGGACCCGTTAAAAAATACACCAAAAAATATGGAATTAGAATAATATGGTTATAGAGATATACATGTAAATCGTAATGGTTGAAGATATATGTGTAAATATAATATTTATCATGTACTTAAGTGCAAAAATTGTTGGAACCATAGGCAATCGGGTGCAAAAATACTTAAGTGCAAATATTTATTCCCCGCTACCGGATCCAACGGATAAGTTTTTTTAACTGTGACTCGGACCCGGACCCGGACCCGGACCCAGACCCAGTTCTCCCAAGTCCGGGTTCGGGTCCAATATTTGTATCCGTGAGATACCAGGTCCGAGTCCGGGTAGTGGAGAGCCCAACACGATAGGACCCGATACCAGCTCTAACTGTAGCGTGGTGAATTCAAAACTTTTTTTGCAATATTAATTTTACACTATTGTGTTTTCAAATATTTTGCAGATATATCAATGGATGCAACAGATTTAACAATTGTTTTTATCAAAAAAGTGGAGGTACAAAGCTTTTTACAAAAGCATAAAAATTATTTATACAAAAAAAAAACTAATTTCTTCCAATAGCAGAAAGATTGTATGCAGCAACCCGAAGAAATCTAGCATTCAAGCTAGAAGCGGAGTTACAAAGTACATCTACCCTGAATGTATGAATCAACTTTCTAACTTTATTGATTGGAAGCTCTATACTGACAACTCCCTATGCTCCCAAACTCTTAAGTCTCTTTATTTCAACCACACCACTGGCGATTTCCTCTGCAAGGCCCAGTCCTCAGACTTCTGGAAGACTCTGTTCAAACTTAAAGAACAATTCGATCAGGAGATCTCTTGGGAACTTGGCAATGGGATCTTGCTCAAGTTCTGGACCTCTAAATGGATTGATAGACAAAGCATTGCCACCCTCTTCCCCTCCCTCTTTGAAGCAGCATGGAACAAAGAAGCATCTCTGAGATCTTAGGGCATTCTGCACCAAGGCATGTGGACTTGGAGACCTAGTCTGCACACATCCTCTACTAGTAGTATCTTGATGGAAAAGAGACTTCTTCTTCAGGCCATCTCCAATGTTCAGCCATCGCAGCAACCTGATCAAGCCATCTGGAACCATTCTATCTCTGGGTGCTATTCGGTCAAATCAGCTTACACCTTCTATAGTGTCTCCGGCCTCCTCTCCCCCTTCTTGCACGCTTGTTGGAAGAACTGTGCACCACTCAAATGTAAAATCTTCATTTGGATGTTGTGCGGAGAAAAGCTCAACTCGAAGGATAGATTACATTCTAAAGGTTGGGATGGTGATCTGGCCTGCACTACTTGTGCATGTCAGATTGAAACCACCTACCACATCTTCTTTGAGTGCCCGGAGGCCGCTCAAACATGGCTACACTTCACACAAGCATTCAACATCACCAATCTACCGGAGTCCATCTCGGCATGTTTCACCACTTGGTGTTTTGATCACAACAACCACAAATTCACTCACTCATGGCATCTGGTCACTATAGCTGTCTGTTGGAGTCTCTAGAATGCTAGAAATAATAGAATTTTTCACAGCAAGCATACATCGGTGTATAAGCTGATCACTAATATAAAATTCTGGTTTTCATATTGGCTAGATTCAAATGGAGAATCAAAGAAGAAGACCAAGATTATGGAGGAAATCAGGGGGACGGGAGACAGCGACTTAATGAGGCCACCTCGAGGGGACACTGCCGATGGAAACGCAAATTGATCTCTGATGGTTACTCTGTTTATGGTCTTTATTTCTTGCTTTTGGGACTGTTATTTTTTGGGACTGTGTCTAGTCCGGTTTTGTAATCTTCACAAACTCTAGTTGTCTTCTGCTCTCTCTCGGCTGTTAGGAGGTTATTTTGTTGCGGGCTTTGTTAAGGGTGGAAAAGAGGGATGAGATCATGTCAGTGGATCTAGTAGAGGTGTACGACAATAGTCCACTACCCTCTCTACGATCCAAAGGCATGCCATCTCGAACTCGGCTCCATCCTATGTTCGAGAAACCAACTACAGCCTTTTTTGTAATAGTACTAGCACTTATTTTCTTTTGATATATATATATATATATATATATATATATATATTTTCTGTGAGGTAGGACTATCCTACCTTTTGCCAGTCAAAAAAAAAACTTCATTGATTGGAGTATCATTTATTAGTTGAACTATGGTCGTTGTTCCGCAGATTGACAAAACAGAGATTGTGCGAAAACCCTGTAATGATTCTGGTGGACTAGCATTTTTAATGTTGAACAACATTTGTTAGATTCATACTACAAAACATAATATAGAGATAAAACATATTCTCTGATTTATCTTTTGTTCTCATGAGCTCATTTGTATAACGAATGGTTCTTTTTTAAATAGAATTTTGACCTAATGTTTTGTTATTGACAAGATATAATTAATTCACCGTGGTTGCTACTTTGTTTTTATTGCATTCAGGTTGTTCCTCATGAGAGATGGTTAATCTATTTTTGAAAAATAGTAGGGGTGGCATTAGGACCGAGCTAGCCCGGGACCGGCCCGGCCTGGCCCGCTCGGTCCTCGACCCAGCCTGGTCCGCCCATAATCGTGCTAAACCCGGGTCAATCCTTCCAAAAAAAAATTGTCTGATCCGGTCCCCAAAAAAATGAAAAAAACCTGAATTCGGTCCGACCCGCTCAGACCCGGGACCGGGTTGAACCGGGCCGGCGCGCAGGCTGACCTTTGGATTTCCTAATTTTTTTCCATAACTTTTTTTAATTGTGTTTGTGTAATTACTAAAATACCCCCCAACGGATCAATGCTGGCTAGTTTTTGGGGGTATTTTGGAAAATTCAAAAAAATGCATATTCTATATATAAAACCTCATTTCATTCAATTCTCTTCACAAATTCACTCAACTCTCTCAACTATCTCTCGTCTCTCTTAATAAATCAACAATAATCAACAACATACAATTACTCTCTTGCAAGGATCAACATCAACAACATCAACAATATCCAACAACATCCAACAACAATCAACAAGATCAACAACAACACTACAAGCCCTCAACTCTCTCTACCTTCAACTCTCTCTACCTTCATTCTTCAATCTACATTCTACACTCATATTGCATTTTTGTATTTGTATGATTTTTAGAATTAGCATTGTTGTTTGTTCTCATTTATTTCTCTTAATTAGATTGAGTTTTGTTGTAATTCTTCTTCTTCTTCTTTTTATTTAGTTTTTTTTTTTAGTTTGGAAAACATGCACTAGTTTATTTATTTAATTGTTGTTGTTTTATTGAAATATTTCTTCTTCTTTTTAAGATTTTATTTATTAATATACACTGGTTTATAGTAGAATTTTATTTAACTTTATTTGTTTTGTAAAATAATTTTCTATAACATACACTAGTTTGTCTATCTTTACTTATTTTTTAGAATTAAATTTTAAAACATACACTACAATTAATTTTTAAAACATACACTAAACTTAATTTTTAGAACTTACACTAGAATTTTTAGAACATACACTAGTTTAGATGACATCTAACCGATCACGCGGTAGACATAGTAGCCAAGAGTCCACTAGTAGTCATCGCATTCCTTCCATTCTAATTCCATATGTAGAGAGTGAAGAAACACTTATGAATTATTATAGTTCCCGATTTTCATGAAACACACACGGATCAAGTAGAAGTATAAGACATAGAACCACAACTATGGGAACAAGGCCCTTCTTAATCCCGTAAAACAAGAGAGAACACTTCGAAGTACACAAATATTTTGACTATGTCCCTTCTCAAAATAATAAGGGTGTAGGACTAAAAATTTGTACGAAGTCTCAAACACCATATAAGTTTAAAATAGGATCAGGAATGTGTACATTTCAACGTCACTTACATAAATGTCAACCCTAAACTTCTAAAGACAATCTCACACAAAAAAAATACACCCTAAGACCGGTCAAGTAGATAGTCATATCTACATTCACGATATCGTTCATAAGAAAATTGCTAAGTTAGTAATTAGAGATAAATTACCTTATTCGTTTGGCGAAAGTAGGAATGTGGAGACTTTTGCATAAACCACATTAAACCTCCATTATAAAAAAAATTGCTAGGAATGTAGTTAAGGGTGATTGTAAATTAGTTTACAATGAGACTAAGAATTTTTTAGTAGCAACACTAACATCACTAAACACTAGAGTTTCTTTGACATCGGATGGGTGGGTAGGAGTGAACGGCGTATCAATGATGTGTGTACCATGTCATTGGATAGATTCTGATTGGCTACTTCAAAAGAGGATAATTTCATACGGATTTATTAGGTACCCACATAAGAGTGAAATAATTGCCACACACATCTTGAAAGCACGTAATAATTTTGGTATTTTTGATAAAAACTTTTGCTATTGATTTTGATTACGCCTCTAATAATACTAGGAAATCGCTAGTTTGAAAATTACATTAAATCCTATAGAACCGAAAAAACTTCATGTTAGGTGTGTTTGTCATATTTTAAATCTTTGTGTACAAGATACACTAAAATATGGACACGATAAAATAGAGGCAATGAGAAATTGTGTTCATTTTATTACGTTGAGTGCTCCAATATATCAAACTTTTCATGATTTGTGTCAACTTAGGGGAATTATATTTAAACGTTTTCCTAAAGATTTTAGACATTCTTGGAATTCTACTTATCATTTTTTAGGTGTTGTTCTTCACTATCATTTTAATCCTAGAGAATTTTGTGTTGCAATTGGTATGCAAGATTGTATGTCAGATGATGATTTTTGGTTTTTTGCTGATAGTTTGTATAAATTTTTAGAACCATTAAATGTTGCTATTTTGTAATTTTCAAAAATATATACATCTATATCTAGTGGTATTTTACTTGCATTTTTCATTATGATGACAACAATTAAAGATTTGATAAATTATCCTTTTATTGGAGAAATGGTTTATGTCGCTTATATTAAAATTTTAAAATATTTTTATCCATAGTCTATGTTATATTGTGTTGCTAGTGTAATGAATCTCATGATTAAGTTAGAGTGCACAAAAAATTTAATTAATATTTTTTATACTAATGCTCCACACAAAGAAATACAAAATTTTGATCATGTAGTTTCCATTACAAATTTTGAGCATGTTTGGACTAGTTTATATGATAGTTATGATAGACTTTATTCATCTAACACTTCACAATCACAAAATTTTAGTTCTTCTTTTTTTCCTATATTACCAAAGGGAAAGGGTCTTGCAACTAGTAGTGTTTTAAATCTCATAAAATCAAAAAAACCAAGAACCAATTCACCAAATGAGTTGAATTGGTATAGTGCACAACCTCCCATTGATAATGTAGTACACGTGTTTTATTTTTGGAAAACCAATGAAAATATTTTTACTCCTCTTTCTCGTATGGCTAAATATTTGCAAACTATATCGGTGTCAACCGTTGCATTGGAAAGTATTTTTTCTCTAGGTGGCAGGATTATGAGCCCGAATAGAAATCGCTTTACATCAAAGAATTTGGATATGTTAGTATGCGCCGAAATTAGATGAGAGCGGAAGAGAGGACCCAAGATTTACATGAAGCACACAATGGCTTAACAAGTAGCGACGAATGTATATCTAGTACAATGAATTTTGGATAATGTATTGTAAATATTTGGAAAATTTTAGGGGGATGAGACTCTATATTTAGGTTAAGTAGAAGTGCACGACAACAGTCTACTGCCTTTTATTCAATCTAAATATAGGTCATCTCGATCTCTAAATATAAATATTTCCCTAATATTGTAAGTTGATAAAATTTGTATGAAATGTTACTAATCTATTTGATTATATATTAAACTTCGTAATTCATAAAAACTATTTAATTCATGAATATGTCTTTTATCTATATGTTCTTGACAATTCTTAACAATTTTTCTTCTTCTTTGTCTTTGTAAAAAAATAAAAAAATAAAAAAATAAAAAAATAAAAATAAAAATTCATCCCCGGCCCCCGTCCGGGCCGGCATTTCCCCGCCGAGGCCCGGCCCGACCCGCCACTTCTTCCAGCCCAGGCCCGCTTGGCCCGAATGCCACCCCTAAAAAATACAATGACATGTAGGTTAATTAAGAACTTGTGCAAACATTGAGTTGTGATCATGTAGGTTAATTGAGATGTAGGGTTATGATCATGTGATAACTCCTTCAGAAAGAACCACGTGTGAATGTTTTTTTGGAATATAAATTGAAAATTTTAAACCCTCCATTTTGATCTACGCATCTAAACTAATTTATGGATGAGAAATCAAGTCATTTGAGATTTGTTTGTCTATTCATTAAAGTATTACAAATTATTTGACTGGATATCGTTATTTTTTATAATAACATGATGTGTAACATCCTGAATTTTCAATTATAATTAAATAAGAGTTTGTGTGATTTCACGTGTTTTGCATGTGAAAATTTATGTACATTTTTCCCTAAAAATTATTTATTTTCATATCATAAACAAGTATTTTTTTTATTCTTCTCTTTTTAATTTAAAAGCCTATTTAAACACTAGGCCTAATTTTCTAACTCTAGCCCACACTAATTAATTTAATTATTTTTAATTAGAAGCCCATAGACTTTTAGCCCACTAGAGTGAGCCCACTAATTTAATTCTCTTTTAAATAACACAACTTGGAGGGTAGACTTGTTTTTGTAACAAATTAATTAAATTAACATGAACTAGTAACTAGGGGTGCATCGTGTGACACGTGCATTGCACTTGCACGTGCCATATGCATGGGAGGTGTAGGTCGGATGGCTTCAAGGGAGTGGGAGAGATGGAGTGAGTGGATGGGTGGTTGTGTGTTCATGGGTAGTTGTTCTAACTCCCTAATACATCCTAGCCCCTAATCTACATCCATCTAGATCAATCTTTGCCCTCCATTTTGCCTTGAAAAGTGTATAAATGCCCCCTCATTCTCTTCATATAATGCACTAGAAAAACTTACAAGAGAAAAAGAAAGAAAAGAAAACTAGTTGTGAGTAAAAGATTAGGAGCAGTTGTAAGTAAAAAGATTGGGAGAGTTGTGTGTGTGTTCCCTTTCATTGGAGGCCGGCCATTCATCTAGAGAAGAGGAAGAGCTCGGGTTTCCATCAAGCAAGGAGGAGAAGGCATTATGGTGGCACAATCTAGGAGGAGAAGGAACCGTTCGTGTGTTCAAGGAGATTTCTAGGAGCTTTCTAATTATTTTTCTTTAAAAAAAAGATGGGTGATTTCTCAAACTTCTACTTTAGATACCATGCTAAGGATTGAAAGTGTGATTATGTTAGAAATGATTAGGAAAGATTGTCATACATTTGTTTAAGGAGATTAAGAAGAAAAGAACACTAATTGATTCTACATGCAAAGTTAGTAAACTAAATTAGAATGTGTAAATGAAGATGTGTTATGATGGCTTGGTAGTATACTTGCATGCTAAATTGGATAAATTATGATTTTTATGAAGAATTTGTTTATGCATGAATTGTAAAATATAATATGTGGGAAATGTGCTTATGGATAAATTATAGAAAGGGAATTAGTATACATGGAATATTATATAGATTGAATTGTGGTAAAAAGTGTGTTTTAATTGCCACGTGCAAATAGTGTTGTAGTGACTTGATTTATTATCCATATTGTCTCTTGAAACATAAGAAAATGGTTAGTTTGGAAAATAGGACTAAATCAAAGAGTTTAATTTTGGTAAAGAATGAAAGAGAGAAAAACTTGTATGAACTCATTATGAATAAGGGGGAAATTGTTGATAAAAGGATTCTTATAAAAAGATATGTTTTTATGTCGAAAGGTATTTATTTTGATCCATTGTTTAAATAAATTAAGGGAGTAATAGTCTTTTATGTTAAAAATGAGTTTTATACAAATTATGAAAGTACAAGCTACTGTTTTTCCAAAAAAATATAATCAGGGAAAGATCTATATTTTATGAGAATAATTTGAATGAGAAAAATCGAGTTTTCCTAAGAAGAGCTAGAAACAGCACAGTCAGACACAAAAAATTTTTTAATAAATTTCCCTTACAGGTTAGTCACTCAGACCTACTGGTCAGTGGGTGTGCTTTAAAAATGTTACTATAGCTCGGCGGAGCTGACACCCTGGGTTCGAGTCTCGGTAGTGACTTTTGTTTTTTGAAAATCTGATTTTTATTCAAAACCCGAACCCAAAACTCAAATATAATTTAAGTCATCTACTAGACAGTTAGTCACTTTGGTCATTCTGGTTATTGGGTGCGGTTTGGCGACGTTACTGTTCACCTGCGGAGTTACTGTGTATGGGTTCGAAACCGGCCTCTGGCTATTTTTTTATTTTTATTATATTTTTGATTACTGTATTGATTTTTATTCATTATTCAATTATCTAAGGATTAGACACATAGTGGAGATGTGATGAAAGTAAGAGAAAAACATAAGTATGAGGGCCATTGGATCTGCGGTGTGAGAGTATTCACTGGATGTCCTCGTGATGCGTCATGTCAGGGCGTGGATACTACTCTAGGATATCATACCGATGGCGATGCTTGTGGGGTATTTGGTGACTACGGGTGGTGCCATCGTTCCATGGCAGAGGCGAATTGCCCACAGGATGCCTGCATGATACGTCATGTGTCAGTGCAACTCTCCAGGATGTCTGGATATGGGCTCACTCATAGAACACCTAGGATACTTACCGTAGTTACCGTAGTAATTTAAATCATGACGAGGGAATCAACCGTACAAGATGAAGAATAATTAAGGGCTTGCCCTCGGACCTATGTAGTATGGGATGCATAGAATTCGAACAAGTGCGCATTAGTGTCATGTAATATAAATAACTGCATTAAGGACTAAGTGCACAATCACACACGATATCAATAGGATAGTCCTCTTTAGCTTTGTTTGTGACAAGTGTGTGCTTTCTAAGTAAGAGAAATGATGTATTATATCCTAGCGTCAGTTGTATGAAACTGACGTACCCACAGTTTCTATGCAGGATAAAGTGATTGACAAGACTAAAGATTGATTGTTGCTTAAAGAAATGTTCAAGTTGTTATTTAATTCATGTATAATGTTGCAATTTGCTACCACTGTGTAAAATGTAATCATCATTGTTGTTGCCGCTGAAATCGGTGTGGGGGCAAACAGATAGATTTGTGGATTCGAGGAAAGTTGAATAGTCAAACCTGAACACCTTCACCGGAGTTTAACCGAGGTTCTCCTGCCGTTGACCTGCAAAAAGTGCAAGACATCGGAGTTGATTCCGGTGACGCACCCTCCGACGCTCTTATCAGTAATCAGAAAGATTACGAAAGAGCTTTGATTGGCGAAAGATTGATTACCTTGTTATGGTGGGGGGAGAAGGGTTTTTATAGTCGCCTTAGGGATCCGTTTCGAGATAAGAACATATCTCTACTTCCCGGTGTGAATGGATAGAAGCGGTTAAGATCACTTCTTAGGGATAATTATGAATCTGAATTCTTCTTTATCCTTCTGAACTGGTCTGTAACGGGTTGGGACCCGTATCTAGTAAGACAGGTCCGTTTATGGATTATTGGGCTTTGAAGAAAGACCCACTTCCCATTTCAGACCCATTTGTAGATGAAATTACCGTTTTACCCCTGAGCTTTAAGATTCGTGTCCAATTTAAACGGTCTCGATTTAATCCCATTTTTAGCCATATCAATGTTGCTGCTGATTTTGGTGTAGGGGGCAAACAAATGAATTTGTGGATTCTTGGAGAAAACAATAAAGCAAACCTGTTGACCCGTTGACCTTCACCAATGTGTTGACTTGGTCTCTTGCTGCTGTCGTTGACCTTGTTATGGTGGGGGAGAGGGGTTTATATAGTCGCCTTAGGATCCGTTTTGAGATAAGAACATATCTCTACTTTCCGGTGTGAATGGATAGAAGCGGTTAAGATCACTTCTTAGGGATAATTATGAATCTGAATTCTTCTTTATCCTTCTGAACTGGTTTGTAATGGGTTGGGACCCGTACCCAGTAAGACAGATCCGTTCATGGGTTATTGGGCTTTGAAGAAAGACCCAGTTCCCATTTCAGAGCTGTTTGTAGATGAAATTACTGTTTCACCCCTGAGCTTTAAGATTCGTGTCTGATTTGAATGGTCTCGATTTAATTCCATTTTTAGCCATATCACGAGCCCCCCACTCCTGAAGACTGAGTTTAACAGCCTTTGAGGAGTATTTTGTTGTTCAAATGGCGTAAGGGATTTTATCGAAGTTCTCGGGGGAGTTGGATCTAGCTCGGGGTGTAACAGTATTATTCTGAGCTTGTAAAATACCCAAAATTATTCTCAGATTTTTTTGGATTTTTTTGTGATTTTTCCAGATTTTTCTGATTTTTTTTGAATTTTTTATTTAATCTCTGAATTAAATAATTAATTATCGAAAAATTTAATTAATTATTCTAATTTAATAATTATTATTTTCAGAATTTAAAAATTATTTTCTGAATTAATAATTATTTTTAGAATTTTTAATTAATTTTTTCCGATTTTTAAATATTTTTTCTGATTTTTTTAAATACTTAATTCAATTATTCAAATAAATAAATAAATACCTGGTGACGTGGTGCGATCGTGTGCGTTGATCACGATCAAGCGAGCGCGCATCGGGAGGAGTTCATTTTTTCTTCAATATGAGCTCCAGTGCCAAGAACTCTCGGCAAGAGTTGCCGAAGTCCACGTCGGCACCATGTGTCAGAGTCAACGGCTCTCGTTGACTTTTTTTTTTTGGCTGCTGCTCTTTTCTTCCTTTCTTTTTTCTCTCCCGCTCTCCTCTGTCTTCTACTTCTCCGCTTCTTTTTTTTTCTTCTCCTTCGTCTCTTCGTCTAGGCTTTCGACCCCTTGGAGTGATAGCGATGGCGATGGCATCGACGCTCGATGAGAAGAGCTCGAAGCTTTTGACGAAGGTGGCGGGAGGAGCTGAGGTTGAAGACACTCGGCGTGCGAAGTTGGCGCTCGGCAACGTGGAGCTCAAAGGAGAGGAGCTCGGAGCTTTGGAGGAGAGCTTGTTGACGAAGTGGTGGGAGTACGGAGCTCTGTGGCGGAGCTTAGAGAGGGAGAGTTCGGCATGGTGGTGGTGCTTGTGAAGCTCGAGCTCGGTGATGGGTTCGGCGAGACCATGGCGGAGTTTGTTAGACGTGGAGCTCGAGGGGAACTCGACGAAGGAGGTCGGCAATGGAGAGGAGATCGTCGGAGCTCGGCGAAGACTGAAGTTGGAGCTTTTTTCTCGTTTGAGCTCCGGTGCCACGAACGCTCGGCGATCACTGCCGACCTTCACGCTCCATTGCCACTGGCGAAAGTGGAGGCCGACATCGGAGGCGACTCGTCAAGGAGCTCGCAAAGGTGCTTGGAAGCAAGGAGAAGGACTTGGAGCTTGACGAGAGTGGAAGCTTGAGCTCGGAGTTGGAGTTCGGCGGCTATGGGTTCGAGCTCGGGATGGGGATAAGCGGCGAACGAGGGGGTTCGCCATTGGACGACCCTGACTGTGGCGAGCTCTGCGATTTGGAAGCTTCGGTGAGATCGGCGAACGAGGCGAGGGACGTTCGGCAAAGGAGCTCTTCGATGTTGGAGCTCGACGGGGCTTGGTTGCGATCGGAGCTCGCGCCCTGGAGGAGCTCGACGCTTCAGGAGTTCGACGAGGCCATGGAGGAACTTGGCGGAGCTCGAAGTTGAAGGAGCCGGGTTCGTTCGAAGAAGAAGTTGGATTCTTCGTTTTTTGGGTTTTTGGCGCCAAATCCGTTGGAGAAGAAGGGGAGGAGAGAGAAAGGGTTTGGGTTTGGATCTTCATCAAGTTCAAACCCGACCCTGTAGCCCCCCTTTTTTTTGCTTGATTGAATCCGAGCCGCAGATCGTATTTGAGCACGAATTCTGAGGTAAAAAATTTCTCTCATTTGAGCTCCGGTGGCAAGAACGCTTGGATTGCATTTCCGAACCAGGAGAGGGCTTCGGCAACTTGACACGTGGCAGTCAACGGTTGACTCAGTCAACGTTGACCGTTGACTTTTTTGAGAAATTTTTCTCTCATTACATTATTGGTGGCAAGAACGCTCAGATTGCATTTCCGAACTAGGAGAGGGCTTCGGCAACTTGACACGTGGCAGTCAACGCTTGACCGTTGACTCAGTCAACGTTGACCGTTGACTTTTTTGAGAAAATTTTCTCTCATTAAATGATCGTTGGCAAGAACGCTCAGATTGCATTTCCGAACTAGGAGAGGGCTTCGGCAACTTGACACGTGGCAGTCAACGCTTGACCATTGACTCAGTCAACGTTGACCGTTGACTTTTTTGATAAAATTTTCTCTCATTACATGATCGGTGGCAAGAACGCTCGGATTGCATTTTTCCGAACCAGGAGAGGGCTTCGGCAACTTGACACGTGGCGCTCAACGGTTGACTGTTGACTCGGTCAACGTTGACCGTTGACTCGGTCAACGTTGACCGTTGACTTTTCCTTTTTGCTCTAATCACCACCGTTGATCTTGATTTGAGTGCGGCTCTTGAGGCATATTTTTTCTCTAATTTGAGCTTCGGTGGCAAGAACGCTCGGTGAGGCGTGCCGAAGTCCAAGTGAGATGTTTTTCTCACATTTAAGCGTCGGTGGCAAGAATGCTCGGCGAGGCATGCCGAAGTCCAAGTGAGATGTTTTTCTCACATTTGAGCATCGGTGGCAAGAACGCTCGGCGAGGTGTGCCGAAGTCCAAGTGAGATATTTTTTCTCATGTTTGAGCCTCGGTGCCAAGAATGCTCGGCGAAGTGTGCCGAAGTCTAGGGAGGGTTTTTTCTCATGTTTGAGCGTCGGTGCCAAGAACGCTCGGCGAAGTGTACCGAAGTCTAGGGAGAGTTCTTCTCAATGTTCCCAGTGCTATGGAGATCGGATCGGGGCGTATGACCCCTTGTTTCGAAGCTATTTCGAAGATCTACAAGTTCTCTTCAGAGATGAGTTGGAGAATCCTCCTTCCTCAAGGTCAAGATAGTCTCGCAACATCTTCGTCTTCGCGAAGTTGAGAAGAGCTTTGCATGGCTCTAGGGGAAGTCCGTTCTTGGAGGACAAGTTTGAGGAGCACCTCTCGGGAAGAGTTTTAGCTCCGAACTCGTTGAGAAGAGATCCGCTCTGGGAGTGAGCGAAGCGAAGAGCTTGGCTCTAGGGAAAGTCCGTTCTTAGAGGACAAGTTTGAGGAGCACCTCTCGGGAAAATTTTAGCTCCGAACTCGTTGAGAAGAGGTCCGCTCTGGGAGTGAGCGAAGCGAAGAGCTTGGCTCTAGGAGAGAGCCATTTGGGAGACCAGTTTGAGGAGCAACTGTAGGAGAGAGTTTTGCTCCGAACTCGTCGAGAAGAGG
Organism: Hemerocallis citrina; assembly: GCA_017893485.1. Lineage (NCBI taxonomy): Eukaryota > Viridiplantae > Streptophyta > Magnoliopsida > Asparagales > Asphodelaceae > Hemerocallis > Hemerocallis citrina. The sequence continues at coordinate 162,638,319 of CM030359.1, forward strand.
TCCGCTTTGGAGGTGAGCGGAGCGAAGAGCTTGGCGCTAGGAGAGAGCCATTTGGGAGACAAGTTTGAGGAGAAACTCTAGGAGAGAGTTGTGAGTTCCGAACTCGTTGAGAAGATGTCCGCTTTGGAGGTAAGCGGAGCGAAGAGCTTGGCTCTAGGAGAGAGCCATTTGGGAGACAAGTTTGAGGAGCAACTCTAGGGGAGAGTTGTGCTCCAAACTCGTTGAGAAGATGTCCGCTTTGCAGGTGAGCGGAGTGAAGAGCTTGGCTCTCGGAGAGAGACATTTGGGAGACAAGTTTGAGGAGCAACTCTAGGGGAGATTTGTGCTCCGAACTCATTGAGAAGAGGTCTGCTTTGGAGGCGAGCGGAGCGAAGAGCTTGGCATGGCTCTAGGAGAGAGCCATTTGGGAGACAAGTTTGAGGAGCAACTCTAGGAGAGAGTTGTGAGCTCCGAATTTTGTTGTTTAAGTGAGAGAGTCAACGGTTGTGGGAGCAGTTCCGAATGGCGAACCACTTCTTACCCGCTTATGAGCGAGTAATTTGAAGCAGAATCGAGCCAAGTGCTGGACTTCGAACTCGTCGTTTAAGAGAGATTCAACGGTTGTGGGAGCAGTTCCGAATGGCGAACCACTTCTTACCTGCTTATGAGCGAGTAATTTGAAGCAGAATCGAGCCAAGTGTTGGACTCCAAACACATCGTTTAAGAGAGATTCAATGGTTGTGGGAGCAGTTCCGAATGGCGAACCACTTCTTACCTGCTTATGAGCGAGTAATTTGAAGCAGAATCGAGCCAAGTGTTGGACTCCGAACTCGTTGTTAGAGGAGGTTAATGAGTTGTAGGAGCAATTTCGAATGGTGAGCTGCCCCGCCCTTGCTTGTTTACAAGCGGCTAAAGCAATGTCGAGCCAAGTGTTGGACTCCAAACTCGTCGTTTAAGTGAGATTTAACCGCTGTGGGAGCAGTTCCGAATGGCGAACCACTTCTTACCCGCTTATGAGCGAGTAATTTGAAGCGGAATCGAGCCAAGTATTGGACTCCGAACTCGTTGTTTGTGTGGGTTAATGAGTTGTAGGAGTAATTCCGAATGGTGAGCTGCCCCGTCCATGCTTGTTTGCAAGTGGCTAAAGCAACGTCGAGCCAAGTGTTGGACTCCAAACTCTTTTTTTAAGCTTAGTAAGTTGTGGGAGCAGCCATGTAGGAGAAGCTGGACTCTGAACTCACCATTTAGCGAGTCGTGACTCGGAGAGATAGAGATGAAGCAAGAGCAATAATTTTCAATGAAAAATGTAAAGTTTTATTGAGATAAACTAAGTGGCCGCTTCAATAGGGCGAGCCATTATTACATGCTATTGGCCGGATTACAACCATCGGCCTTATTGAAAATCAAGATCCTACTTCTACGATAAAGTAAAGACCTCTTGGGAGGAGCTGGGTTCTCCCTCGATTGGACCTCCTTGGGTGAGGTGGAAAACGGCCCCAGGTTCTGAGTCTTGAAGCTCGGCGGGCCTCTCTGTTCGTTTGTAGGCTCCTCAGGGGGAAGCTCGGCCCCATCTTTTTGGACAAACTTGGTCAGGTTTCCCCGCTGTATGAGTTCTTCGATCCCCTCCTTGAGAGCCCTACAATCATTCGTGTCATGGACGTGGTCCCTGTAAAAGCGGCACCACTTATCCTTGTTCCTCTTCTTGTCAGGGGTATTTATTCTAGGGGGAGCGCGGAGTAGCCTTTCCTTGTCCACCTCCATAAGAACTTCTGATATATTAGCAATGAGGGGGGTGAACTTCTCAAAACGATGAGTCGGGCGGCGCTGGCCATTGCCGTCTTTCTAGGATTTTTGGGACCCTTCTTCGCTCATATTCTTTCGTTTGTTCCCGGAAGATGATTCTTCAAGAGTAGGGGGGTTGAGAGCCTCTTCCACTCGTATGTACTTTTCCACCCTAAGTAAGAGTTCTGAGAAATCCCGAGGAGGCTTCTTGGCTAAGGACGCCTTGAGGCGAGCGTTGGTGACGTTGCGCTCGAATGCGGCAGAGGCTACTGATTGGTTGAGAGAGGGAATGGACCGGGCTTCGGCGGTAAAGCGTCGAATGTAATCTCTTAGGCGTTCACCCTTTTCTTGGTTGAGGTTCACCAGAGATACACTTATTTTCTCGGCCCGGTGGCTACTCACGAAATGAGTAAGGAAGAGCCCTTCGAACTGATCGAATGAGAAGATGGAGGCCGAGGTGAGTCGAGAGTACCATTCTCTCGCAGGCCCCTTCAGCGTGGTAGGGAAGATCTTACAGAGGAGGGCATCTGAAGTGTGGTGGATCATCGTGAGAGTTTTGAAACTCTCTATGTGATCCATGGGGTCCGACTCCCTGGTATACGACTCGAAGTGAGGCAGCTTGAAGTTTTCTGGGACGGGGGCCTCTATGATGGTGCAGGAGAATGGAGGTCTGCTCGGGTGGAGGTTTATCGCCCGTTGCTCTTCTTCCCTGTCAATTCGGTCAAGGTGCCTTTCCATCTCGTGGAGATGGCGGTAGACTGAATCTTCTCTTTGATCATATCTTGCCGAGCCCCGGGACTCATCTTCGTACGAGGGTGGACTGAGGCTGCGGCGATGGTAGCTTGGAGATGGACGAGGACTGGGAGTACGAAGGCTGTGGCTCCTAGCTGGCTCATGAGTAGGTGGCATCTGGTTGTTATTTGGGACAATATTGAGGGCCCGTAAGACTGTCGCTTGGAAGTCTTGAAGCTCCGCCCTTATGACTGGTGCCTCTCCAGCTTGGGAGTCCCTATGTGTGGCTCGGCTTATTGGAGAATGAGTTCTCCGCCGATGACGCTGAGGGGACTCTCTTCACCTCCTCGGGGAAGGGGATCTTCTGGTCCTCACTCGGTGGGGGGTCCGGACTCTTGAGGCCCCTGGGTGCTCAGGTTGATGGACACCCCCAAGGGCTCGCCATCCATTCAGGCGAGTTCGGAGGTCGACCCCCTTTTGGCGGTCAGCAATCAATTGACGAAGATCCCGCTCAGGAGGGCTTTGAGAAGCCATAGATTCAACTGAAGGATTGGGAGCCGAGATATGGTCATGAGAAGGATGTTGCTTCGGACGACTCCGACGGGAGCCCCTCGGGGCAGCCCCCCGAGACCCTGGAGGGGCCTGTTGAGGAGGGAGAGGAGGAAGAGAAGTGGTTCTTCGGCTGGAGACCGCTGTCTTCCCCTTCTGTTTTGGAGGCATGGCTTGAAACTAGTCTCGCTGATGAAGTTAGGTCGGGTTGCTTTTTCGGTTCCCACAGATGGTGCCAATCTGTTTCCGCTGAAATCGGTATGGGGGCAAGCAGATAGATTTGTGGATTCGAGAGAAGTTGAATAGTCAAACTTGAACACCTTCACCGGAGTTTGACCGAGGTTCTCCCGCCGTTGACCTGCAAAAAATGCGAGACACCGGGATTGATTCTGGCGACGCACCCTCCGACGCTCTTATCAGTAATCAGAAAGATTATGAAAGAGCTTTGATTGGCAAAAGATTGATTACCTTGTTATGGTAGGGGGAGAGGGGTTTTTATAGTTTCCTTAGGAATTCGTTTCGAGATAAGAACATATCTCTACTTCTCGGTGTGAATGGATAGAAGCAGTTAAGATCACTTCTGAGGAATAATTATGAATCTGAATTCTTCTTTATCCTTCTGAACTGGTTTGTAACGGGTTGGAACCCGTACCCAGTAAGACAAATCCGTTTATGGGTTATTGGGCTTTGAAGAAAGACTCAGTTCCCATTTCAGACCCGTTTGTAGATGAAATTACCGTTTTACCCCTGAGCTTTAAGATTCGTATCCGATTTGAACGGTCTCGATTTAATCCCATTTTTAGCCATATCACTATTGCTGCTAATTTTGGTGTGGGAGCAAACAGATGAATTTGTGGATTCTTGGAGAAAACAATGAAGCAAACCTGTTGACCCGTTGACCTTCACCAATGTATTGACTTGGTCTCTTACTGCTACCATTGACCTTGTTATGGTGGGGGAGAAGGGTTTTATAGTCGCCTTAGGGATCCGTTTCGAGATAAGAACATATCTCTACTTCCCGGTGTGAATGGATAGAAGCGGTTAAGATCACTTCTTAGGGATAATTATGAATCTGAATTCTTCTTAATCCTTCTGAACTGGTTTGTAACAGGTTGGGACCCGTACCCAGTAAGACAGATTCGTTTATGGGTTATTGGGCTTTGAAGAAAGACCCAGTTCCTATTCCAGACCCGTTTGTAGATGAAATTACCGTTTTACCCCTGAGCTTTAAGATTCTTGTCCGATTTGAACGGTCTCGATTTAATCCCATTTTTAGCCATATCAGTTGTAATAAAAGTTTTAAATTCCTTGTAAAATTATACGAAGTGAAGTGTAAAGATTCTGTGGAACTTTGAATTCAGTCTTATTTGGAAATCAGGGTGTTACATGAAGGATGGACAAATGAACTCCAAATGACTTGATTATACATATTTAAACTAATTTAGTAGTTATAAATAAAGTGAATAGTTTGTATCATCCGTATGAAGTCTATGTAAAGTGTTCACACAAAGTTTATCGTGATAACTAGTACTCACATGATCAATATATATATATATATATATATATATACCAGATTTGCCTGTGGGCACGTGCCTATGGCACGTCTTCGGAATGATACAACATATGAAAAGTCTTGTAAACGGTAAAACAACAATTATGTAGCTCAAGTATGAGTAGTAGGACAATAATTAGTTGTAAATAAAAGTCTATGTTTCCATTAGTATATGTTAAAAAATAATTATAAATGGGGGTGTAAAATCCAACTTTTTAGAACTTTGAGGGTGAAAATTGATGAAATTTAATACTGATGAGATATTTGATATTTTCAATGTAACATGAGCAATAAAAAACCATAAAAAATCTGAAAATTTACAAACCTGAAATTTGAAAATCTAAATTTCTAAGTAAATAGAGAGAGAGAGAGAGAAGAGGGAGAGAGAGAGAAAGAGAGAAAGAGAGAAATATGAAAAAGTGTAGAGTGAAAAGAGAGAGTAATAAGTAATGAGTTTATTTAATTTGGGGGGGGGGGGGGCAGATTTTTGGGAGAGAAAATATGTTTTGGGGGGTAAATCTGAGCCATTGATTTGGTTTCAATTGAAGGGGAGGCACTTGGTAGCTTTCGTTGTGTTTTATTATGTAGACTAGACTTGCCCGTGGGAACGTGCCTACGGCACGTCTTCAGAACGATACAACATATGAAAAGCCTTGTAAATAGTAAATCAACAATTATGTAGCTCAAGTTTGAATATTATGACAATAATTAGTTGTAATTAAAAGTTCGTGTTTCCATATATATATAGAGAGAAAGAGAATTAAATAAATAAAGGAGTTTTTTTTAGGGGATTTGAATTTGAGTTTTGGGGGAAACTTTGGGTGGGGGGGGAGGGGGGGAATGCGTTTTGTGAGGTTAGATCTGGGCTTTTGATTTTGGAGGGAATTAAGAGAGCCATTTGATAGCTTTCTTTGTGTTTTATTATTATTATTATTATTATTATTATTATTATTATAGGGGGTGATCAGGTGAGAACCGTTTGCACGCACCTGATCACGTGCAAACTCGCCCGCGCAGTCATTGGTCAAGATCATGATCGGATGATCAATCTGATCATGATCATGATCAACTGCTGCACGGCGACTTCGCAAGCGATCGTTCACACACACACACACACACACACACATATATAAGCAAGATTAAATCTATCCATAGCAGATCTCAGCCATCAATTTTGACAACTCGATCTTAGCTATTCATTTAAATATCAGTTATATATCTTTTTATCATAAAACAAGTCGGCCCAATTAAAAAAGCCGGGTCCAACTCACAATCACCTGGCCCTATACTATTTCTGCCTCCAATTAAAACCCTAAACCACCCCCACAAAAAAACCCCATTTTTCTCACCTCCATCTCCACCTCCACCTCCTGTCTTCCAACCTCACAGTTATGCCGAAGCACTACCACCCTTATGTAAAATCTGCGCTCCTATTCCTATCCCATTCTGAAAGTTCCAATCTTTACTCCATTCCATCCATAAAGATCCAATCTTTTCCCGTAACTCTCTTTCTTTCCATTTTAGGGGACGAAGAAGGAGGGGAACGCAACCAAGTACATCACGAGAACGAAGGTTGTGCACTACCTTTAAGGCAGCCTATCCAGATTTAGGTGAGGGTTGCTCCATCTTTCTCTCTCTCATTTAATTTAGGTTTCCAGTTTAATTTAATTTTTAGAGTTTTCTAAATAATTGACAAGTTCATTATCCCTGCATACATCAACACCCCAAGCTTATCCTGAAATCAAGTAATGAGTTACAGATGATATCATAGTCATAATTAATATGGTTTTGTTTCTCAAAAAAATAATTAACATGGTTTTAGAAGATGATGGAATACCTACAAATTTCCGTAATCTCAGCTCCTGCTTAGCTATTAATGGATAACACACATCAAGGATCACATCGTATAGGTTATGTGACTCCCAACCACACTATATGCATCGTTAATCGCATCATTCCATGATTGAGTCAAATTATCCTTGCTACCAAACGTATCATCTTCAAAATCACATTGGCTCCTGATGGCGAGGAATATCTCATCAGAAATCAATCGGAATATCTCATCAGAAATCATTCCATCTGACCAGAAAAAGTCATAACTTGTTTGGATAGTCAGACTAAATGTTTCATATAGTTTAGTAATATTTAATGGATGTTTCTTTTCTTTACAATAACAATAGTAACAATTACAATCTTCTCATTTGTCATAGTCCTATCATTATACTACTTTTTCTTAGGCTCATTTGATAAAAAGTCGAACTATATGATTGATGTCACCATTTGTTACTTTGGGTCAGTGTTTAATTTGTTTGGATGGGAGATTAGTTCATAAGACACTTGTTACTCAACTTAATAATACTTAATAGTTGAAGCGTATTAGAGAAATGTAATAAAAGGTCAAGAAAAACACTGCATCAAAGATTTTCCTCGAGTTATGAGAATATTGTGTAAACATTCAGCGATACACACTTTAATGAAATCAGCCACGTGCAAGGGAAAACTGGAAATTGGATATATAATCCCAAGCAGTCGAGTAAACTTTATACTTATGTAAACATTTAATGGGAGCACGATTTCAACTTTGCTAATACTGCCACATGTACCAAGCCAGTTATCTGTCTTCGTAATAAAATGAAGGATAGAATGACGGTTTGTAATCATTGGTGGCAATGTTCGGTATCTTGCATCAGTCAATAAAGATACTGCAGCTACAGTATCACTGTAATTTCAAACTACACATTTTAATCTAGTAGAACCCAAATCAAAGTTGGATGGTTGAGTGTTGACTGATCACTTTCTTTCAATGTAGCCATAGTAAACTCCAAAATTCTACTCCAGGTCAGGCCCGAAATTGCAGCAGAAGTATCTAGTATAATTGAAAACAGTACATGATTCTCAAGTTCCAAATCAATCACACTGCGTACCTAAACTAAACTTTCAACAAAGAGAATAGACTTGGAAGTATGGACACAACTAATTGACATGACAAAGTTCAATCTTCAAGTAGCATTGTGTTGAGAATAGACTTGGAAGTATGGACACAACTAATTGACATGACAAAGTTCAATCTTCAAGTAGCATTGTGTTGTGAAAGAAATTTTTTAATTTAACAATATTAGCAATGCATACCAAGCCATGTGCACTTGGTGCACGACAAATATATATATATATCTATATAATAAAACACAAAGAAAGCTATCAAGTGGCTCTCCTTCAATCCCCAAAAAATCAAAGGCCTAGATCTAACCTCACAAAACATATTTTCCCCCCAAAAATTTCCTCCCAAAACTCAAATTCAAATCTCCCACCCAAAACAACTCCTATATTTATTTTTTATTTTTTTCTCTCTCTCTCTCCCTCCCTCCCTCTTCTATTCATATAATATGTTTTTTTGCTCTATGTTTACTACAATTAATTTGCTGGACCTCCAAAACTATTTTATATGATCAAACAAAGTGTACCGTTCCGAAGACGTGCCGTAGGCACGTGTCAACGGGCAAATCTAGTATATACATATATATATACTAGTATATACATATATATATATATATATATATATAGGGAAAGGCTCCGTTGCACACTACTTTTGGTGCTCACCGCGTGAACACTACGTCTTCGGGCGTTCAAATCGAAAATCCGAACCGTTCACATTGATCTACACATCTAAATTAGTCTAAATATGTAAAATCAAATCATTTGAAATTCATTTGCCCATTCATTGAAGTGTTACAAAATTGTATGGCTGAAATTCATTATTTTTATAGTCGCGTGATGGATGGGCAAATGAATTTCAAATGATTTGATTTTACATATTTAGACTAATTTAGATGTGTAGATCAATGTGAACGGTTCGGATTTTCGATTTGAACGCCCGAAGACGTAGTGTTCACGCGGTGAGCACCAAGGTAGTGTGCAACGGAGCCTTTTCCTATATATATATATATATATATATATATATATATATATGAGAAATGCTCCATTGAAAACGTTACTATAGCAATGAAAACGTGAAAATCACTTTCCAACAACGGCCTAGGTTATAATGCATTATAACCTAGGCCGTTGTTTCCAACAACGGCCTAGGTGGTTTTCACGTGTTTTCACAACATTTACGTTTTCAATGGAGCATTTCTCTCTCTCTCTCTCTATATATATATATTACTATATCTTAAGCTAATAGGCCTACCCCCTCTCTAATTTCTCCATTTTGAAATGGAGAAAGGAGAGAAAAAGTAGGAAATCACACATACTTTAACACGTGCACACCACACTTTTTTACTTAACAAAACAAAATGCAAAAATAATTACAAAGATAAAAAACCCTTCCTCTCCCAACTCCTCCTCCCCCCAAATTCCGCTAACCCTCCTCCCCCAAATCTCAGCGGTCGTCGTTCGCCAGCCCGCCCAAATCCTCACCGTCGACGCTCGCTAGCCCGCTATGGGTGATGACACCATCGGTAAGAATTCTCCTATGAGATATTAGGATTTTTGAATTTCTTATTTGTTTTGTAATATTATATTCATGAAACCCTAATTTGTCACCCCCTTTTACTCTTGATTTCTAATTAGGGCGTTTAAATTTTTGAAATTTCGGAATCCAAACCCTAATTATGGATTCAAAAACAAAGATTGGTTATTTTCAGACCAAATCCTAACTAATATTCTGTTCTTAATTCTTTGTTTCTTCAGATCTAAATAAATTAGATTTTACAGGCCATGGTAGAAATTGGGATTTCGAAAGGCGAAGAAATGAAGGAAAGAATAAATTGTGGGAAAGTAAGAGGTAATGTTAGTGTTTATTATATGTTTGTTCTTGTTTATTCACTGATTTACACTACTCTCTTCAATGTGTACTCCCAGACATTACGGAGATAGCAGTTTGGCCTGTATGTCATGTCGTCGTTGCAATTGACCCAGATGTAGGTTACCTGAAGATCAACTTTTATTCTTCAATTTGATGGTAATTATGTTCACTACTTCTCATAATTATTTCTCATGAAAAATTACTTTGGTTAATTTCTTGAGCTTTTCAATTATTTTTAGCAATCTCTCATCATTATTTTAGTAAACTTTCTTCAATTAGAATTGTTGTTTCAGTTTTTATATCTTTTTCGGGTAATATTTAATTTGTTTGTGTTTGAGTATTTTCCTGCTTTTTTATAATAGTATGGTCTAGTTTTTTAGATTTGGGATTAGATGCAAACCTAATAGTATAGGGTTTCAAATTAGAAGAAGGGGGGTCGTTATGAGATTGGAACGAACTGACTTGCATATGAGGGCTTTTTCTTCTAATTGTTATCTGTTTCATTTGGACTTTTGCATTCTAAATAATATTATCATTAAATTTTCAATTACAAAGAATGATGGATTGTAGATGATGGTAAAAAGCATGAAAGTTGAATATCTGTTTTCATTTGGACTTTTGCATTCTAAGTAATATTATCATTAAATTTTCAATTACAAAGAATGATGGATTGTAGATGATGGTAAAAAGAATGAAAGTTGAATAGTTTGGTCCATTTTATCATTATTGTATTTTATTAATTTTATTTTCTTAGGGTAAAAGTGAACAAATGAGTAAATATATAAGAAAGCTAAGGACTTGCATCAAATGGTTGATGAAATGAGAAGATAAAAATTTGATGAAGCAAGATATGCTTCGGAATATGCTGGAATCAGATGGGAAACATTATGTAGATAGTGGTATTTTTTCTACATCTCTTGTTTTGTTTGAAAAGTTTTGGTGAATTGTAGTATTGTATGTGTGTTTTTATAGTTTGATCATTTTATATAGATACAACTAAGTAGTAATATAGAATAGTTGGAGGTAAATATTAAGGAACTTCGCAGACAATATGAGTATTTGCAAGACATGATTGTAAGTCTCAATCTGAGTATCTCTAAATTTCTGTAATTATTTTCTTTTAATTGAATAGAATTATAGAATGATGTTGGTTGGTTTGAAAGTGTGAATTAGTTAATTTGTAGATTTGTCATCTTTTCATTATATTGTGATTGAAATAGCTAAAAGACATTTCTAAATTTTTAAGTAATATATAATTTTATGAGTCCCTCATTATTTCAGTCTGTGCAATTTGCACAGGGTAACACTAGTATATATATATATATATATATATAGAGAGAAGAGAGAGAGAGAGAGAGAGAGAGAGAGAGAGAGAGAGAGAGAGAGAGAGAGTCCCCTTCAGTTGTGCACTAGGCTATCGTGTGCACTCGGCCTTCTCGCCTTCATATTGACGATCTGAACCGTTCATATTGATCTACACATTTAAATTAGTCTAAATATGTAAAATCAAATCATTTGAAATTCATTTGCCAATCCATCATCTGACTATAAAAACAACGATTTTCAACAATACAATTTTGTAACACTTCCATGGATGGGCATGAATTTCAAATGATTTGAATTTACATGTTTAGACTGATTTAGATGTGTAGATCAATGTGAATGGTTCGGAACGTCAATACGATAGCGGGAGCCTAGTGCACAACGATATATATATATATATATATATATATATATATATATATATATATATATTATTTATTTATTTATTTATTTATTTATTTATTTATAAGGTTGTAGACACACACCCACACTTAGGGTTCGAGTTGGCCGGGTCGAGTCGAACCCGCTCGGGTTGAAGCATAACTTGGGCGGGTTCGGGTCGGGTCAAGGTGGCAACCGTGCCGGGTTTGAAATGGGAAATGTCGACCCGGTCAACCCGTGAACCCATTAGGGTCGAACCCGTTTCGGGTCCGGCTGGGTCGTGGGTTGGCCCGTTTGGTTTTATTTTATTTACAACTTAACTTCACTTTAAAAAAAAATTACAACAAGTTTAACTTGTATAAAAGTGAAAAAATGCATATATTATTGATTATTCATTTCAACTACAATAATTTTTTTTACAAGTTTTTTACATACAAATTACAAATACAAGTTTTTTCCCCCTCTTTTAACCTAAAAAGTAAATAAATAAAAACTGTACAACAAGTATAAGAGATTAATAATTAAACAAAATTGTATAAATTTATTCATTTCAACTTTTATGAAACTTTTCCAACTTTTTACATACAAATATTGTTAAAAAAAATATACAATTTCCTTCAATTACATGTTTAAGAGGACAATCTAGAGTTCGAGATAGCCTAGGGTTAGATTGAAGATAGGACATTGGACTACTGTCGGGCACCTCTACATAACCTAAACCTAGGATCTCATCGCCTTAAATTTTCTAATCTTGTTGTTGGACTTCAGGGGAGTTACTTCCACTTGTTGATATAAATGTCGCTTTTCCTTGAGTATTGTCTTCAGTTTTCATCCAATCTTCAGTGCACACGAGCATCTCCAACGAATCCGGCTTCAAGTGATTTCTTTAATCTGTTAGAACTCTGCTACTTGAAGAAAAAGCACTTTCAGAGCAACTGTGGAGACAGGAGAAGTTAGTAAATCTCTAGCCATATGTGAAAGAATAGGAAAAAGATTTTCATATTCTTTTCACCATTGTAGCACTTCAATATTAGTACTAGAACTCTCACTATCTTATTGATTATACCAATTTAATTCATTAGGTGCATTAGTCCTAGTTTTTTTGATTGAATACTAGCAAGTAAATTAAAAGTGACATCTTCTAATGTACTCTTACCCTTACCTCTAGAAGTAGAAGAAGAAAAAGTTACTATACTAGTTGTTCTATTAGATGCAAAAGTTCCATTATAATAATCATACAAGTTATTCAATGTCAATTCAAAGCTAGCTAAAAATGTGTCGCAATTAATTTCAGATTCATCTCCAAGTAAAGTAAGATATATTTCAATCAAACTCCTCGTACCCGCTAATTTGATACGAGGATCCATAACAATAGCAATACATTACAACATAGGAGGGGGACTAAAATACTTCAAAAATTTTGTATAAGCGGAAATAACAATATGACCAATGTATACGTCCGAAATTATTTCTTCAAAAATTTGCATCATAGTAATGATTGAAATAAAAATACTACTAGAAGTAGAATCATAAGATGTAGAAAACTTCAAAGTAAGAGTTTAAAAAGGTTCCAAAAATCGTAATAAAGATTCAGCAAAATACTATGATTCGTGAGTCATTTGAAAATTATCAATATTTTTTGCAAGACAAAATTCGTTTATAATATCGTTGTATTGAGTAACAACATTTAGTAAATTGAAAGTAGAGTTTCATCGGTGTTTAACATCTTTAGGAAATTTTCTAAATTGTATTCTCCTAGCTTTATACCATACTTTAAATTCTTGAAGCATAGGACCACTCAAAACAATAAAATGTACACAATTTTTAATTGCAATTATATATGGATCGGCTACTTTTAATGCATCTTGTACACATAAATTTAAAATACGACATGCACATCTAACATGAAAAACTTTCTTACATGGAGGAGCTAATTATGTTTCTAATATACTAACCGAAGCATTTTTGTTAGCATTATCAAAACTAATAATAAAAATTTTATCGCGAATATAATATAAATCAAACTTCTAAAATACGTATTGCAATAACTAGTCTACTATGGGGATATGGCAAAGCCGCAAGTAAGATTCTCTTTTGAATCATCCAATCACTATCTATCCAATGATAAGTTAAGCCATCATCGGAATATCGTTACAACCTTTCCAACAATAGCAATTTAACGATACTCTACAAGTTAAAGAATACAAACATGTAATTAAAGCGTCTCTCATTTCGTTGTAAAGTTTAAAACAATCGGACTTTAGTGTGTTTCTAGGAATTCTTCTAAAATGTGGATTTAGTGCATTTTGGTTGAAAGACTCAACATTCATACTATCAAAATAGGAAAAATGTAGCTCATCCTTAATAACTAATCGGGTCATTTTCCGATGAATAAGTTCGGGATCATAAGGTTGGCTATCTATTTGTCAGGACCTAGGGTTGATTTTTTGTTGGCCTTGTTGGTCTTGTACTAAATCTTTGTATACATTTAAAATGTTTCGTTTAATTGTACATGTTCCCTCACCCTTCTTCCATTTGTAACTCTTTCCACAATGTTTACAAATCTTATATCCTACACCCGGATTATTCTTATCGGGGATATAGTTATAAAATCTGTGTCAATCATTTGTTTCTCTCCTAGTTTTTCTACTACTAGTGGGTTCGGTTTGTTATGTTTGTGTGTCAACATCATGCATTTCTTATTCTATTTCGTGTGTAGGGATATCGTGAGTTCCTACCATAAGATTATGTGTAAATTCGAGTTCAATTTGTGGGACTATTAGAGGCCGACATGAAGTACCGGTGGAATCTTGTCCATTTTGGCTACGACCGCTACCTCGTGATCTAGACATGGTAATAGTGTATGTGCAAAATAAAAGATTTCTAGTATTTTACTAGTGTATGTGAAATAATAGAAAACAATCTACGAGTTATATGTTAAAAAATAAAATTTAAAAAATAATAGGAGGTTTGAGAGAGAAAAAACGAAAAACCAACAAACAAATTTGATATAAAAAATTAAAACTACAACAAAATCCAAGACAATAGGAGGGTTGTGAAATTTTGATACCGTACTTCGTGGATATCGAATATACAAATGAGAGAGAAAATAAAAGTAGAGAGTAGTCGGTAATCTGGTATTCGTTGAAACTTGAAAGATAGAGAAAGAGAGCTTCTTTGTTGGAGGAGTTGAAGTATACGTAGTTGAGAGTTGAATCAACACAATTCGATACGATCAGAATTTTTTACTTCTTTGTTGCTTGCTAATTTGTCGAAAAACTTGATTGAATTGAGATTGAATTGAGTAGTATTAGTAGAGAGAATAAGAGAGTAAGGTGTGGAAATTTTTAGATTGAATTAAGGGGGTATTTATAGGGGAAAAAAAGAATATACAAAATAAACAAACAAAAAACAGCAGCCAACGGCTCTCTGGACCATTCGACCTGCGGGTCGAACGTTTGACCTGAGCGGAAAAAAAAACAAAAAAACAGCAGCCAACGGCTCTGATGAGGTGAATTTATACATAAATTTTAGTACTTTTTTATGTATCAAAATTGCGAGTTTTCGTTCATTTATTTGAAATTTATCTTATTTCTACTTATTTTTATTTATTTGTTTGATATTGTAGAAATGAGATTTATAAGTGCAAAAATATATGAAATTTTGGTAAAAATCAAAGAAGAAACAAGGATAACGATTTTTCAATTCAAATTTATTTTATGTGAAGATTTCTAGAAAACTTAAGTACTCAAATACATGTTTTTACAATTTGACTCTTTGAAGAATTAATAAAAATATATTACGGTCAAGTAAGGGGTGGATTGAAATTGTGGAGCAAAATATTAACAAATAAATAAATCAACAGTGGTGGAATTTGATTAGTGCATATAATTAGTAAATGATTAGTTATAATTTAAATAGATTATTATGTGATTTAAATAATTAATTACTAACTAAATTTAATTCTAATTTTATTAAAAACCAAACCCTTACTGGCTTCTTTCCTATATGAGTAATGCTAGAGCCACTACCAATTTCACTACATTTCTCTTCACTACCTTAGGTGGCACACTCCAATAGGTAGGGGATGATAGAGTAGGTGGGAGAACTCTCCAATAGGAATATGCCACCTAAGGTAGTGAAGAAAATGGTAGTGAAATTGGTAGTGGCTAAAGCATTACTCTTCCTATATATACCTATAGGACGTAAAGAAACAGGGGAGGCTGACAGAGGTGTGCAGCGCTACATCCAAGAAAAACAAAAAAAACAATAGAAAAAAAATAGAAAAAAGAAAGAAAGCCATAAACGAAGAGAGAGGGAGACGCTGGCTTTGGGTGTTCGTTTTCCAAGACAGAGTTCTCCACTTGGCTGACGTTGACGTGGGCGGCTCAGAGTTGCGGCGTGAAATTCAAGATAGAACGGGACAGAGATCGAAACAGAGAAAGAGAAGAGTTGTTTGCTATTTTGGTTTGCAATATTTTTACAAAAAACAGTTCTTTTTGTATTTCTTTTCTTTCTCTAATTTTTATTATTCAATCCAAGACAGTATTTGTTAGTTGTAAATTGATTATGAACCAAACTTTTTTTTTCTAGAACTTTGATGTAGCTTAGTTTTGATAACACAATTTTAATTTCATATTATTTTTCTATTTTTTCATGGTTATGTGTTTAATTTTTAATCTTCATGCTTACAATTGGTAGATAGACATTTGTATGATTTATTGGATTATGGAGAGATCGAGAGGTAATTTGTGATTTAGAACTATAAAAATTAAATACCATTGATTGAACGAAATTAGAGATGATTTACCACGATTGATGTGACCGTTAAGAAATCCACAGAACTTAATGAGTCTTCGATTAATTAAATTTGCATAGCGATATGATAAACTGTTAGTTGGAGATATTTTTGGTGTTGTTCGAGAGAAAGCATTGAATAATTTGGGAATTTTGGTCTACAACTTGAAAAAATAATTTTTTTATTCATATGGAATTATAAACTGTGTGGGATAAACTAGGTGAAGTCAAAAGGCCTTAAATTAATTTTGCCATTAACAAATTACAAAATTTCATATTTCGCCTCCTCTTAAATAATTAAGTTAGTTTTTTTTTTAGATTAATTTAATTCAGTCACTTTCTTTATTAATTTTGATTTTCCAAATAGTGATTCATCTAGTAAATTCGGTATTCAATAAAATAATTAGTTCCTGTGGGTTCGACACTCTTTTCACTTACTAGTGCTACTTGTTGTAATTTTGTACACTTGCAAATATTCACATCAAGTTTTTGGTGCCGCCGTCGGGTACTAGTTATTCTTTTATTGATATTGAAAATTGCTAGATCATTATTCGTTTGGATTTTTTATATTATTATTTTAACTCTTTATTTTCTTTTGACTTGCTTTTACTTTTATTTATTTATTTAGTTTTTTTTAGTTTTTTTTTTCAATACTTACATTTCAGGACATACAAGGAAATTATCATTGCGAATTATAAGAACAAGGCTTTGAGAGACTATGCTATGCCCTCAATTCATGGAACAATATCAAGCATAAAGAGGCTGGTTATTGAAGCTAACGATTTTGAGATTAAATCAGTGATTATTCAAATGATTCAATAGACTGTTCAATTTTGGAGACTACTGCACGAGGATCCTTACGTTCACATTGCAAACTTTCTAGAAATTTGTGACACTTTCAAGCACAGCGGAGTATCAGATGATGCAATCAGATTGAGACTCGTTCCTTTTTCACTACGAGATAAGGCGAAGGCTTGGCTACATTATCTACCACCCGGTAGTATTACTACTTAAGAGGGACTTGTACAAAAAATTTTGGCTAAGTATTTTTCGCCGGCAAAGACAGCAAAACTAAGGAATGATATTGCCACATTCATTCAATTTGAGACCGAGTCTTATATGATGATGGGAGAGGTACAAAGAGTTGTTGAGAAAGTGTCCTCATCATCAACTACCGAAATGGTTGCAAATTCAAATATTCTATAATAGTTTAGGAGTTACACATCGATCTATGGTTGACACAGCAGCTGGTGGTGCACTTATGAGCAAAACTCATGAAACAGCCTATGAAATTTTAGAGGAGATGACATCAAATAATTATCAGTGGTCTTCATAGAGAACAATGCCTAGAAACGTGGCTGAAGTTTTTGAACTTGATCCTATTTCTACTTTAATTGCAAAAATTGATATTTTATCTAAACAATTAGGTAATACAAATTTTAATGCAATTCCATCTAATATGATTTGTGATTTTTGTGCAGGAAATCACTCAAGTACAGATTGTCAAGTGGGGAACCCTTTTGCTCCAACAAATGTCGAACACGAAAATTTTGTGTCGAACTTTCAAATGCAAAACAATCATTATGAAAACACATACAATACAGGATGGAGAAACCACCCCAATTGTCCATGGAACAACGATCAAGGAGCAATTAGACCATCTCAAAATTTTCCACAATAAGAAAATAAGCCGACACTTGAAGATATGTTTATGCACTACATGCAAAAGACAGAACAATACATGCAGAAGACAGATTTGGCAATACAAAATAATACGGTTTTAATTCACAATCTTGAGGCACAAATTGATCAGCTTTCAAATATTTTTACAAAGAGAACAGCAGGAAACTTACCAAGCAACACAGTGGTCAATCCCAAGAAGCATGTCAAAGCAATAACACTTAGAAGTGGGACAACAATTGAGCAGCCACAAATCAAAAATATCGAACAAACTGTTGTTGAAAAGCAAAGTGAGATCGAGCAAATTGTGGAGGAATAAATTCAGCATGAGCAAGTAACGTATGATGTTTTTAATTCCATAAAGTTTCCCCTTGAAAAACAGTCGAGTTTTCAAGTAAGTAAAACTGATTTAATTGAGGGAGAGGGACATGGTGCTCAAATTGAACAGCCACCTATAAAAGTATGTCCAACAAATTCAGCAACTTTTGAAACTGAGCAAGAAAATAATTTGTAATATGTTATGTATTTGGATGTTGTACCATCTATTCATCCATTTTCTCAGCTGACATTCAAAGGGGTGGGGATATCAAAGACTCCATATTCACGAAGGAAACGACTAAAATTCGAGTCGCTACCATCAAGTTTGACGGATGCACAGAAAAAACCTAATCCCCACCTAAAGAGAAGAATTGGAAAAGTGGCTCGTATGTTGTTGGATCTTGGTGTTACATAACCATCTCCCTATCATGTCTGGCTGAAGACTTAAAACTTAGCACTTCTTGGGAGGCAACCTATGTTTTCTTTTACTCCATTTAGATTTTATTTTTCTTTTAGTTTATTTTAAATTTTAATTTTTGACTTTATTTTGTAGGATTGGACGAGTTTGAAAGTCGCTAAGCGGAGTTGTTTTGTACACATACATTAATGACTGTTTTTTAGCAGTATGGAGTCAGAATCTGGAAAAGTGTTTCGAAGAGAAATTGTAGAAAATTGCCTTAGCTTTCCAGCAAAAGACAAATCAGCCCATTTGGACACCTACAACTCCAGATATCGCAAAAAATACCGAAATCCGCGCGTGCAGAATTTTTAAGACAAGGGAAGAAATTCTGAACTTTTTGCATTCTTTTTGTTTTTCTTTTTTCCTTTCCCATTGAGGACAATGTGATATTCAAGTTTGTGGTTGAGGGAAAATTTTTTTAATTTTATTTTATATATTTTTTTAAAAAGAAAAACAAAACAAAAGGGATTTCAATTAGGCCCACCATTACACTTTTGAGTAGTTTATTGTGCTCAAGCATTGAAATAATTTTTTTTAGGATAGATAATTTCTTATAAAGCAAGAGTAAGCATACTTATTCACTTTAGGATTATTAGATTTCAAATTCCTTACAAAATTGTGTGAGTCATGTGATTATACATAAAAGAAAAATGTGATGCTTTTTCTTGTGATTATCACCTTTGATCTAGTCCTAAATAGAGTTTAAGTAAATAGAGTAATAATGATCAAAAATTAAATGAATAAAGTCTATCTACTCCAATGTTTTGAGTTGCTTAGTAACTAGGGGTATTCATCACAAATGTTTACTTTTACGTCAAACGGCAACTTGAAAAATGAGTATGCAAAGCACTCTAAGTTTGGGACTTGTTGAGTAACCGGGTGAATTCATCACAAACATTTGCAATCGCGTTAAAATGCAAGTGAAAACTTAGAGAAGAGACCCAAAAAAAATTAAAAATTAAAATAAAAAACTCTAGTTTGCTACTCGGTTTGTAGTAGTAAGAAGGAAAAATCAGAGATGAAGTTGTCACATACTATAATTACTTTAATTGCATGACAGATATAATTTGGTGTGGAATCATGAATAAATAATTGCACTAGAGAAAGTGAGTATGCTTGATTTTACTTTATTTACTATTGTTTATATTTTTAATTGAAATTTTGATGCTTGCATGATGAGATCTCTTAGCATGATGAGTTGAACCTACTATTGATTATTATTCTTTGATTTATGATTTTCTTTTTGCTCGAGGACATGCAAAATCTTAAGTTTGGGGGTATTTGATGAGTTGAATTTATATATAAATTTTAGTACTCTTTTATGTATCAAAATTGCGAGTTTTCTTTCATTTATTTGAAATTTATCTTATTTCTACTTATTTCTATTTATTTGTTGATTTTGTAGGAATGAGTTTTATAAGTACAAAAATATATGAATTTTGGTAAAAATCAAAGAAAAAATAAGGATAAAGATTTTTAAATTCAAATTTATTTTATGTGAAGATTTCTAGAAAATTTGAGTACTCAAATACATGTTTTTACAAATTGACTTTGAAGAATTAATAAAAATATATTATGGTCAAGTAAGGGGTGGATTGAAATTGTGGAATAAAATATTAACAAATAAATAAATCAACAGTGGTGGAATTTTATTAGTGCATATAATTAGTAAATGATTAGTTATAATCTAAATAGATTATTATGTGATTTAAATAATTAACTACTAACTAATTTTAATTTTAATTTTATTAAAAACCAAACCCTTACTGACTTCTTTCCTATATATACCTACAGAACGTAAAGAAACAGGGGAGGCTGACAGAGCTGTGCGGCGCTACATCCAAGAAAAACAAAAAAAACAATAGAAAAAAAAGAGTAATGCTTCATCCACTACCAATTTCACTATTATTTTTTTCACTACCTTAGGTGGCATACTCCTATTGGAGAGTTCTCCCACCTACTCTATCTTTCCCAACCTATTGGAGTGTGCCACCTAATGTAGTGAAGAGAAATGTAGTGAAATTGGTAGTGGATGTAGCATTACTCAAAAAAAAAAAGAGAAAAAGGAAAGAAAGCCATAAACGAAGAGAGAGGGAGATGCTGGCTTTGAGTGTTCAGTTTCCAAGACAGAGTTCTCCACTTGGCTGGCGCTGATGTGGGCGGCTCAGAGTTGCAGCACGAAATTCGAGACAGAATGGGAAAGAGATCGAAACAGAGAAAGAGAAGTGTTATTTGCTATTTTCGTTTGCTATTTTTTTACAAAAACAGTCGTTTTTGTATCGTTTTTCTTTCTCTAATTTTTATTATGCAATCCAAGACGGTATTTGTAGGGATGGCAATCGGGTCGAACGGGCCGGGCCGGGCCGAACCCGCCCAGGTTGGCCCGTGACTTGGGCGGGCTCGGGCTGGTTTGGCGACTTAACCGGGCCAGGCCCAAAGTTGATTTAGGTGACCCGCCCAACCGTGAACCCTTTAGGGTCCAACCCGAGTCGGGTCGGGTCGACCCGCGGGTTGGCCCGTTTAGATAGATAGGTTTTTTTTTAATATTATTTTTAGCTTAAAATAATAATAATAATAATACTAAGTAACTAATAATACTAATAAACGTTAAAAATCGTAATAATAATAAGATTAAAAGAGTGAATTTGGCAAAAAATTTTGAAATATTATTCATATGAATTTAAGTTATACAATTTTCACAATTTCTAATGAAATGAATAATTCAATTCACAAATATGTTTTATACACTAACATATTTCTTATATACAATTTTAATTGACTCCAATTTTTCTAATTTAACATAACAAGCAAAGATATAATACAATTTCTAACGTGTCGGTCGAGTTGCTATTATAAGCAAAGCTACTGTTGTTGTTGTTGTTGTTGTTGTTCCGGCGAGTTGCTCCCACTTGTGGACGTTGATAGTGCTTTTTCTTGTGTCCTATCTTCAGCCTTCAGCCAGTCTTCTATGCAAACGAGCATCTCTAACTTGTCAGGCTTCAAGCGATTCCTGTAATCAGTTAAAACTCTGCCACTTGAAGAAAATGCACTTTCAGAAGCAACTGTAGAGACAAGAGGAGTTAGTAAATCTTCAGCCATAATTGAGAGAATACTAAAAGTGTGTTCATGGTCTTTTCACCATTGTAAAATATCTAGTGGAGAAGAAGAAGGCTCAGAATCTTGTTGGTTATACCAATTTAATTCATTTGGTTGATTAGTCCTAGGTTTTTTTTATTGAATTTATTCAAGTAAATTAAATGTTTTATCATCAAATTTACTCTTACCTTTACCTTTAGAAGTACCAGAAGAAGAACTAACTACATAAGTTGTACTACTAGAAGCAAAACGTTTTTCATAATAATCATATAAGTTATTTAATGAAGATTCAAATTGAACTAAAAACGTAGCGTAATTAATTACTAATTCTACATTTTCCTCAAAAAAATTTCAATCAAACTCTTTGTACCTTCTAATTTGATACGAGGATCCATAACGGTAGCAACACAAATCAACATAAGAGGAGAAAAATAATACCTCAAAAAATTTTTGTATGCAGGTTTTACAATATCACCAACATAAGTATCATTTAACATTTCGTTAAATATTTGAATCATGCTAACTAATGAAATAAAAATGCTACTAGAAGTAGATTCATATGTTTTTGAAAATTTTAAAGTTGTGGTTTTAAACGGTTCTAAAAATTTCAACAAAGTTTCGGCATAATACCAATCGGTGGGAGTCATTTCAAAATTTGGCATATGAAATGCGATACAAAAATCATTTACAACTGCTTTATATTCGGTAACAACATGTAGTAAATCAAAAGTAGAATTCCATCGGTGTCTAACATCCTTTGGAAATTTTCTAAAAGGTACATTTTTAAGCCTACACCAAACTTTCCATTCTTGTAATATGATGTTGATATTTGCAAGTGTACAAAATCGCACAAGTAATATAGATAGATGAGTAGAGTGTCGAACCCACAGGGACTAGATATTTTACTGAGTACCGATATCGCTAGATGAATCACTATTTGGAAAATCGAATTTTTTGAATAATAAAACAACTAAATTATTCTAATCTAATTTAATCTAACTAAATTGGTGAAGAGGGAGAGGGCTGTGAAACTATGAAGCACTTGTACTTTGTTTAATGTTAAAAAGAGTTCTAGGGCTCTTGGTTCACCTCGTTTTTCACACACACAAATTATAATTCCTTATAAATAAAAATATTATTTTTCCCAAATTGTCGACCAAAATCCTAAAAATATTAACCACTCTATCAACGTAGTCTAAAAATTATTCTCAATTAATCATTCGTCTATCCACCAAATTATTAATTGAGAAATTGGATTTCTTAACGGTCACGTCCTCCAATATACGGTCTTAATTTTTATTAATCACAAATCACCTGTTCGGTCTCTTTATGATTTGAAAAATCATACAAATGTCTATCCACCATGTTGTACGCATAAAGAATAAAAATTAAAACACAATCAGGAAAAATAGAGTAATAATAAGGAATAAAAATCTGTGTTCAAAACTTGGCTACACCTTAGCCTCTAGAACAATCAATTCAGTTCATATATGTTTCGGATTGCATCAAAAATATAGAGAAGAAAATGTACAAAAAAAAATACAAAAATTAATTCAAACCAGTCCTTTCTCTGTCTCAAAAACCGAAGCCAACAAGTCGCAGTCTCACGTCAGCGCTGTCTCGAACCCAGCGCCGATGCCTGCTGCTTTGTCTTGTTCTGCTTTGTTTCTTGCTCCGAGGTGCACAACAGGACGAACGCCAGAAGAGGGGTAGCTTTCCCACCTGTCACGTGGGCCCCCTTTCTCTTCGTTCTTCACACACAGATGGGAGCTCTCTGGTTCTTCAGCACAGATGGGTCCCTCTGCGTCTTGAATTGCGAGCCGAAGAAGAAGAAGCCCGTCAAAGCCTCTTCCCTGACTTTACTTCTTTCTTTTTTTTTTTATTATTATTATTTTTCGATTGTATCAGCCGCAAGACAGAAAGAGTGAGACTCTCTCTCTCTTCTTTCCGTTTCTGAGTCTGGCACGCAAAAGAGAGAGCAACGAAGGAGTCGTCAAGTCAAAGAGCAATCGCTGGGTGCACTTCGAATACTGTGTCGAAGAAGACAGCAGCCCTACTGCCCACACGCTGCTGTTTTGCCTTGGAACTCGCACACGCCTTCTCTCTCTCTTACTTTCTTCTCTTATTTTTTTTTCTTTGTATTTGATAGCCGTCACCTCCTGGTTTTTAATCTCTCTTTTGATCTGTATTTATAGAGAAGGAGGAGTTTAGGGTTTGCACTTTTTGCAGAAAAGCCCACCCTCTTTCTTTATTTCATTCCTTTTCTGCCATCCACGTGCTTCTGCGTACACAAAATAATACCAAAAATTAGGATTTTTAAATAAAATAAAATTAATTAGTTTAAAATTAATTAAACTAACTATAAATCATATTTGCGTATAAAAATCCTTTTACAAATTATTTGTCGCAATTTTAACTCAACAAAACAATAAAATCGATAAATCAAATGTTTAACTTTGTTTGTTGATTTTTTTACCAATTCTTTACTTTTTGCATCAAAAATATTATTTCTTCAAAAATAATTAATTAAATGAAATCGTATAGAAATAAGATGAATTATAGACAATATCAGCGAAAACAAGTCATTTTAATAGGTAAATGAGTACAAATATTTGCATATAAATTCGACACATCAAATACCCCCAAACTTAAGATTTTGCTTGTCCTCGAGCAAAAAGTAGAATAATAAACAAGCGAATAATAATAGTAGACTCAACCCATCACACCAAGAAATCTTATCATGCAAGCATCAAAATTACAATTAAAAATATAAACAATTGCAAATAAAGTAAAACTAAGCATACCCACTTTCTCCAGTGCAATTATTTATTCATAATTCCCAAAAAAAAAATCGCATTTGTCATGCAATTAATGTAATTATAGTATGCAACAACTCAATCTGTGATTATCCCTTCTCTCTACTACAAACCGAGTAGCAAACTAGAGTTTTTTTTTTTTTTTTTTTTTTTATTTTTATTTTTTAGTCTCTTCTTTAAGTTGTCACTTGCCTTTTGACGCGAATGCAAAACATTTGTGATGAATTCACCCGGTTACTCAACAAGTCACAAACTTAAAGTGCTTTGCATACTCATATTTCAAGTTGCCGTTTTACGTAAAAGTAAACATTTGTGATGAATACCCCTAGTTACTAAGCAACTCAAAACATTGGAGTAGATTGACTTTATTCAATTTTTTTTTTTTTTTCATTATTACTCTATTTACTTAAACCCTGTTTAGGACTAGATCAAAGGGGATAATCACAAGAAAAAGCATCACATTTGTTTTTTTTTTTATATAATAGCATGACCCACACAATTTTGTAAGGAATTTTGAAACTCAATAATCCTAAAGTAAATAAGTATGCTTAATATTGCTTTATAAAAAAAAATTGTTTATGCCAAAAAAATTGTCTTTTATGCTTATCACAATAAGAAACTCAAAAGTGTAATGGTAAGCCCAATTATAATCCTTTTGTTTTGTTTTTCTTTTCAAAATTAATAAAAATAAATTTGTAAACCTTCCCCCCAAACTTAAATATCACATTGTCCTCAATGGGAAAGGAAAAGAAAAACAAAAAGAATGCAAAAAGTTTAGAATATCTCCCCTGATTCGTCTTTAAATTTCTGCACGCGCAGCCTTCAGTATTTTGGCGATATCTGGAGCTATAGATGTCGAAATGGGCTGAATTTTTTTTTGCTGAAAAGCTAAGACAATTGTCTACAACTTCTCTTTGAATCAGTTTTCCAGATTTTTACTCTAAACTGCTCGAAAACAGCCATCAATGCAGGTGTTCAAAACAGCTCCGCCCGGCGACTTTCAAAATTGATGCAATCCTGCAAGATAAAATTAAAAATTAAAATAAAATAAACTAAAAGATATAAAAACTGAATGCAATAAAAGAAAACATGGGTTGCCTCCCAAGAAGCGCTAAGTTTTAAGTCTTCAGCCAGACATGGGGGTGAGATGGTTAAGTAACGCCAAGATCCAACAACATTAAAACATCCTTTCTAATTTTTCTTTTCTTGTGTGGATCAGGTTCAAGCTCCAATTTGAGGCGTTTCCTTTTAGATGATGTTGTCATTGATTCCCCCACCTCTTTGAATTTATGCTGCAAAAATGAATAAATTGAAGGTTCAGCATGCAAGTACATAACATGTTCAAAAATATTTTCTTTTTGAGGCTCAAAATTTGTTGAATTTGTTGGACATACTTCAATTGGTGATTTTTCACATTTAGCCTTATTTTTCCCGCCCAAAATTAAATGAGTTTCACTTACTTGAATAGATGACTGTTCTTCAGGAGGAATATTTGTGGAATTAAAAATATTAAAAGTTACTTGCTCATGCTGAATTTGTTCCTCCACCATTTGTTCAATCTCACTTTGCTTTTCAACCACCTTTTGTTCGTCATTTTCTTCTTGTGGTTGTTCAATTGTCCTCCCGCTTCCTATTGTTATAGCCTCGACATGCTCCTTGGGATGGACAACTGTGTTGCTTTGCAATGTTCCTGCAGTTTTTTCATTAAGAATATTTGAAATTTGACAAATTTTTACCTCAAGATTGTGAATTGAAGCCGAAGTTGAACTTGTAACATTTTGGATTGCCAAATCTGTCTTTTGCATGTAGTGCATAAACATGTCTTCAAGTGTCGGCTTCTTTTCTTCCTGTGAAAAATGTTGAGGTTGTATAATTGCTCCTTGATTGTTGTTCCATGAAAAATTGGGGGTGTTTCTCCATCCTGAATTGTATGTGTTTTCATAATGATTATTTTGCATTTGAAAGTTTGACACAAAATTTTCATTTACGGCATTTGATGGAGCAAAAGGGTTCCCCACTTGACAATCTGAACTTGCATGATTTCCTGCACAAAGATCACAAATCATATTAGAATGAATAACATTAAAATTCATATTTTCTACTTGTTTATATAAAATATCATTTTTTGCATTTAAAGTAGAAAAATGATCAAGTTCAAAAACTCCAGCCACTTTTCTTGGCATCGCTCTCTCTGAAGACCACTGGTAATGATTTGATGCCATTTCCTCTAAAAGATCATAGGCTGCTTGGTAAGTTTTGCTCATCAGTGCACCACCAGCTGCTGCGTCAACGATAGATCTATGTGTACCTCCCAAACCATTATAGAATGTTTGCATTTGCAGCCATTTTGGTAGTTCATGATGAGGACACTTTCGCAATAACTCTTTATACCTTTCCCATGCATCATACAAAGACTCAGTCTCAAATTGAATAAATGTGACAATATCATTCCTTAGCCTTGCGGTCTTTGCTGGTGGAAAATACTTGGCTAGAAATTTTTGTGCAAGTCCCTCCCAAGTAGTAATACTACCTGGCTGTAGATAACGTAGCCAAGTCTTCGCCTTATCCTGTAATGAAAAAGGAAAGAGTGTTAATCTAATTGCATCATTTGATACTTTATTGTGTTTGAAAGTGTCACAAATTTCTAGAAAATCTGCAATGTGAGCGTAAGGATCCTCGTGTGGTAGTCCCCAAAATTGAACAGTCTGTTGAATCATTAGAATCATCGCCGGTTTAATTTCAAAATCGTTAGCTTCAATAACCGGCTTCTTTATGCTTGACTCATAAATTGAGGGCATAGCATAGTCTCTCAAAGGCCTGTTCTCATCGTTCGCCATGATAATGCACTGTATGTCCTGAAATGTAAGTATCGAAAAAGAAAAAAAAAAAAAAAATAGAAAAACTAAAAAAAACTAAAATAAGAAAAATATAAAAAAAGTAAAAGTTAGAGTTAGTCAAAAGAAAATAAAGATGTAAAATGATAATAAA
Source organism: Hemerocallis citrina (assembly GCA_017893485.1). Taxonomy (NCBI): domain Eukaryota; kingdom Viridiplantae; phylum Streptophyta; class Magnoliopsida; order Asparagales; family Asphodelaceae; genus Hemerocallis; species Hemerocallis citrina. Next base: position 162,665,576 of record CM030359.1, read on the forward strand.
TTAAAAATAATTACAAAAAAATCCAAATTAGCAATAATCTAGCAATTTTCAATATCAATAAAAGAATAACTAGTCCCCGGCAACGGCGCCAAAAACTTGATGTTGATATTTGCAAGTGTACAAAATCGCACAAGTAATATAGATAGATGAGTAGAGTGTCGAACCCACAGGGACTAGATATTTTACTGAGTACCGATATCGCTAGATGAATCACTATTTGGAAGATCGAATTTTTTGAATAATAAAATAACTAAATTATTCTAATCTAATTTAATCTAACTAAATTGGTGAAGAGGGAGAGGGCTGTGAAACTATGAAGCACTTGTACTTTGTTTAATGTTAAAAAGAGTTCTAGGGCTCTTGGTTCACCTCGTTTTTCACACACACAAATTATAATTCCTTATAAATAAAAATATTATTTTTCCCAAATTGTCGACCAAAATCCTAAAAATATTAACCACTCTATCAACGTAGTCTAAAAATTATTCTCAATTAATCATTCGTCTATCCACCAAATTATTAATTGAGAAATTGGATTTCTTAACGGTCACGTCCTCCAATATACGGTCTTAATTTTTATTAATCACAAATCACCTGTTCGGTCTCTTTATGATTTGAAAAATCATACAAATGTCTATCCACCATGTTGTACGCATAAAGAATAAAAATTAAAACACAATCAGGAAAAATAGAGTAATAATAAGGAATAAAAATCTGTGTTCAAAACTTGGCTACACCTTAGCCTCTAGAACAATCAATTCAGTTCATATATGTTTCGGATTGCATCAAAAATATAGAGAAGAAAATGTACAAAAAAAAATACAAAAATTAATTCAAACCAGTCCTTTCTCTGTCTCAAAAACCGAAGCCAACAAGTCGCAGTCTCACGTCAGCGCTGTCTCGAACCCAGCGCCGATGCCTGCTGCTTTGTCTTGTTCTGCTTTGTTTCTTGCTCCGAGGTGCACAACAGGACGAACGCCAGAAGAGGGGTAGCTTTCCCACCTGTCACGTGGGCCCCCTTTCTCTTCGTTCTTCACACACAGATGGGAGCTCTCTGGTTCTTCAGCACAGATGGGTCCCTCTGCGTCTTGAATTGCGAGCCGAAGAAGAAGAAGCCCGTCAAAGCCTCTTCCCTGACTTTACTTCTTTCTTTTTTTTTTATTATTATTATTTTTCGATTGTATCAGCCGCAAGACAGAAAGAGTGAGACTCTCTCTCTCTTCTTTTCGTTTCTGAGTCTGGCACGCAAAAGAGAGAGCAACGAAGGAGTCGTCAAGTCAAAGAGCAATCGCTGGGTGCACTTCGAATACTGTGTCGAAGAAGACAGCAGCCCTACTGCCCACACGCTGCTGTTTTGCCTTGGAACTCGCACACGCCTTCTCTCTCTCTTACTTTCTTCTCTTATTTTTTTTTCTTTGTATTTGATAGCCGTCACCTCCTGGTTTTTAATCTCTCTTTTGATCTGTATTTATAGAGAAGGAGAAGGAGTTTAGGGTTTGCACTTTTTGCAGAAAAGCCCACCCTCTTTCTTTATTTCATTCCTTTTCTGCCATCCACGTGCTTCTGCGTACACAAAATAATACCAAAAATTAGAATTTTTAAATAAAATAAAATTAATTAGTTTAAAATTAATTAAACTAACTATAAATCATATTTGCGTATAAAAATCCTTTTACAAATTATTTGTCGCAATTTTAACTCAACAAAACAATAAAATCGATAAATCAATTGTTTAACTTTGTTTGTTGATTTTTTTACCAATTCTTTACTTTTTGCATCAAAAATATTATTTCTTCAAAAATAATTAATTAAATGAAATCGTATAGAAATAAGATGAATTATAGACAATATCAGCGAAAACAAGTCATTTTAATAGGTAAATGAGTACAAATATTTGCATATAAATTCGACACATCATAATACGCTTGGACTTAATGCAATGGAATGTACACAATTTTTAATTTTAACTATATATGGATCGGCTATTTTTAATGCATCTTGAACACATAAATTTATAATATGACATGCACATCTAACATGAAAAATATTGTCAGGTTGAGGGTTTAATACGAATTTTAAAGTAGTAATTGCTACATTATTGTTAGAGGCATTATCAAAACTAATACACATAATTTATCGCGAATATGAAAAACATCACAAATTTCTATAACGATTTGCTATTTTAGCGCCACTATGGGGATACGGCAACGCCGCAGGTGATATGATTCTTTTTTAAAGAATCCAATCATTGTCGATCCAATGACAAGTTATTCCCATTATTGGAATATTGTTGACATCCGTCCAACAATCCGAAGTTAAACTAACTCTATAAGTTAAACTCCATAAAATTGCAATCAAAGCGTCCTTCATTTCGATGTACATTTTAAAACAATCCGATTTGCAAGTATTTATCGGAATTTTTCTAAAATGAGGGTTTAAGGCCGTTTGGTTTAAATTTTCCAAGTCCCTACTCTCGGGATAGGAAAATGGTAACTCTTCCTTTATAACTAATCGGGCCATATCCCGACGAACAAGATCGGGATCATAAGGGTGGCTATCAACTAGACCGGTCCTAGGGTTGATTTTTTGTTGGCCTTGTAGGTCAGCAAGAAGGTCTTTATGGTTATGTTGGATGTGTCTACTAATTGTACCGGTGTCGTCACCCATCTTGAATTTGTATATTTTATCACATGTTTTACAAACTTTCAAACCTATACCTGGAGTTTGTTCATCCGGAATATAATCGTAAAACTTATGCCAATCACTTGTTTCTACTCTACTTTTCCTGCTACTACAGGATTGTGTGGTTTCGGTTGGTTGTTGTTGTTCTTCTTCTAATTGTATGCACCTACAAACTCGTCGTGTGCACCCCATTGTTGGGTAGGAGGATCATGGTACACTTGGACGGGCTCACTAATTGGGACCATTGGTGGCCTACGGGAAGAGGAGAAGAAATCTTGCCCGCTACAACTGCTACCGCGTCATCAAGACATAATGTAATAATGTACAAATGTATGTAAAATTATATTAAAAAATACACAATGTAGGAACGGTAAATTATATATAAAAAAATCTAAAAAACATTAGGGTTGAGATAGAGAATATCAAAAAACCAACAATAATTTTAACTACAACGCAAAAAAAAATAACAAGAGGGGTATGAAATTTTGATACCGTTCACCGTGGAATACGCGTATGTAAAATAAACCGTGAAAATAAAAATAGAAGTAGAACTAGAAAGAAGCGATTCGCCGATTCCGCAATTGAAGAGTTGAGGAGAGCTTCAAGGAGAATTGACGAGAGTTGAAGACGTTGAAGACGTTGAATTTTGATTTTGATACGATCGAAAATTGATCGTGTATATGCCTTGTTGTAGACTTACTTGTTGAATAATTCAATTGTTGAAAAATTCCTTAGAAATGATTTATAATAGTAAAGAGAGTAGGAGAGTAAGGTGTGATTTTTTTAGGAGGTTTTGGGGGGTATTTATAGGCTACAAATGTTTTTAAAAAAACAAAAAAACCAAAAAAACTGCTAAGAGAGCCGTTGGTTGGCTCTGTTGCACAGTGACCCAACGGGTCTCTGACCCGCGGGTCAACGGTCGACCCGTAACGGGTCGAACGTTCTACCCGTACGGGTCCAACGGGTCGTAACCCGTGGGTCGACCCGCCAGTTGGCGGCGGGTTGGGTATTTTCAACGGGTTCGCGGGCCGGGTTGGGCGGGTTGGATTCGCGTTTTCTTCGACTCGGATTGACCCGTTACTATACACGGGTTCGACCCGAACCCGCCAAACCCTTAACCAGGCCGGGTTCAACGGGCGGGTCGTGGGTGGGTCGCCGGTTGATCCGGCCCAGTTGCCATCCCTAAGTATTTGTTAGTTGCAAATTGATTATGAACTAAATTTATTTTTCTAGGGCTTTGATCTAGCCTAGTTTTGAGAACACAATTTAATTCCATATTATTTTTCTATTTTTTCATGGTTGTGTGTTTAATTTTTTATCTTAATGCTTACAATTGGTGGATAGACATTTGCATGATTTGTTGGATCATGGAGAGACCGAGAGGTAATTTGTGATTTAGAACTATAAAAATTAAACACCATTGATTAAGCCAAATTAGAGATGATTTACCGCGATTGATGTGACCGTTAAGAAATCCACAGAACTTAATGAGTCTTCGATTTATTAAATTTGAATAGAGATATGACAAACTGTTAGTTGGAGAAATTTTTGGTGTTGTTCGAGAGAAAGCATTGAATAATTTGGAGATTTTGGTCTACAACTTGGAAAAATAATCTTTTCATTCATATGGAATTATAAACTGTGTGGGATAAACTAGGTGAAGTCAAAAGCCCTAGAATTAATTTTGCCATTAACAAATTACAAAATTTCAGATTTCGCCTCCTCTTAATTAATTTAGTTAGTTTTTTTATAGATTAATTTAATTTAGTCACTTTCTTTATTAATTTCAATTTTTCAAATAGTGATTCATCTAGTAAATTCAGTACTTAATAAAATAATTAGTCCCTGTGGGTTCGACGCTCTTTTCACTTAACTATACTACTTGTTGCGATTTTGTACACTTGCAAATATTCACATTAGGCTCTCTAGACCGTTCGACCCACGGGTCGAACATTTGACCAGCGCGGGTCGAACGATTCGGGTCAAACGGTTCCGAATCCGCGGGTCAATCCACAAGTTGCCGGGCGGGTTTGACTCAGTCAACGGGTTGAGCGGGCCAGGTCCAACGGGTTTGATTTGCAACTTTTTCGACCCGGGTCGACCAGGGTAAAACCGCGGGTTCGACCCGGACCCGAACCGCATTGTAGCGGCCAGTTCGTGTGCGCATGTCACCGGTCAACCCGACCCGGTTGCCATCCCTAACCACACTTTACCCTGAATATTCATTAATTGAAATTTTTTGGTGCAAGCAGAATTCAAATTTCGTACCTTTTGCTCAATAGCGAAGAAACATACATTAATTGAAAAAGATTTGAGTTCAACAAAATAAACTAATTTCAATCTCCTCACAATGGTCAGTCCTCAAATTTTGAGTACAACTTTCATGTGCAAAATGCATTATTCTTGCTAATTATTATAAACCAAGGAATCATAACCTCTAATAGGCAAATAAAATGAGATGAAGTATATATATATATATATATATATATATATATATAAAGTGTGCCTCATATTTGTATGAGTAATTTTTTTTCATATAAAGTGATTATACCCACTTGGTGGGCCCCTCACGGAAGATCCACTACGTCCAACATGTTTATCATGTCAATGAATGTATGTATAGAAAAAATCAAGTGGTTTGTTAGTCGTTTATCCTTGCATCATATGGTCCAATTTGTGGTATGATTTGTAATACTGTTGAAATAGTTCATTTTTCAACCACAATACTCATGAGTGAATGACCTCCAAACAACTTGATTTTTTCTACACAAGCATGAATAAACGACTACCAAACCTCTTGATTTTTTCAACACATACATTCATTGACGTGATAACATGATGGACAAAGTGAATCTTCCGGGAGGGCCACACTAAGTGAGTATAATCACTTTGTGTTGCCGCTGAATCTGGTGTGGGGCAATAGATAGAATTTTTTGGATTTACGAGAACTCGAATGGGCCAAATCTGTCCTCTTCCGCTGCTAGTAGGCTAACTCCTTGGTGCTGCCGCTGACCTGCACGAAGTACGAAACACCGGGATGGATCTGGCGACGCACCCTCCGACGCTTTTGTTAAAACTCAGAAAAAGAATATCAAAAGAACTTTAGGTAGGCAAAGAGTGATCACCTTGTAACAGTAGGAGGTAGGGGGTACTTATAGTCACCGTGGGGATCTGCTTCGGGATAAGAACGAATCCCTACTTTCCGGTATGACTGGATAGAAGTGGTTAAAACCACCACCAGTAGTTAAGGATGAGCCAGGATTTCCTCATATCCAGTTGAACTAGTCCTTAACGGGTTGAGACCCGCTCTTAGTTGAACAGATCCGTTCACGGGTTATTGGGCCCAGCAGAGGAGACCCGGTTCTCAATTCGGACCCGTTTGTAGGAGAAATTACCGTTTTGTCCCTGTGAACTTTAAGATTTGTGCCCAATTTGAACGGTTCCGATTTAATCTCATTTTAAGCCATATCACGAGCCTCCCACTCCCGAAGACTGTGTGCTACAGCCTTTGAGGAGTAGTTTTGTTGTTTCAATGGCATATAGGACTTTATCGGAGTTCTTAAAGGGGGTTCGAATCTTATTGGAGGGGTAACAGTGTTTTCCTGAGTTGTTAGCACGCCCAAGTTTGGTCTTAGGGTCTTCTGGATTTTATGTGATTTTTCTCATTTTTACATTATTTTTCGACTCATTTATTCAATTTTGCAAAGCGATGATTTGTTTTTCGGGTGCATTAATTAATTATTCTAACTAATAATTATTTATCGAGGGGCTTAAAAATATTTCCCGAATATATGATTATTTTTTAGAATTTTTAATTATTTTTCCTGAATTTTTAATCATTTTTTTGCAATTTTTAAATAAATAATCCGAATTAATAAATAAAAAAAGAATTAATCACCCTATTTATGACATGGCACGATCTAAGGCGTCTATCAGTCGTCGGGGCAAAAATCTGAACAATCAGACGGCAGATCTGTACTTAGTGATGTGGCGGAATCTAGGACGTTGATCAGGTCGTGGCGCGAACCTGGGGTGATCTGACAGAGCTTGTGGCTTGGCAGTATTTTCCCCATATGAGCAACTCGGTGCCTCGGTCGCTCGGATTGGGGTTCCGAGCGATGTGGCGCAATCTAGGCCGTCCATCTACCATTGGTGCAAAAATCTGGACGATCAGACGGTAGATCAGCACTTGGTGACGTGGCTGAATTTGGGATGTTGATCAGGTTGTGGTGCGAATTTTGAGATGATCTGACGGCTCGTGTGGATTGAAAGTGTTTTCTCTACATGAGCAGCTCGGTGCTTCGGTCACTCGGATTGAGGTTCCGAGCGACGTGGCACAATCTACGCCGTCTATCTACCATTAGCGCGAATATCTGGACAATCAGACGGTAGATCAGCACTTGGCGACGTGGCTGAATCTGGGATGTTGATCAAGTTGTGGCGCGAATTTTGAGATGATCTAACTACTCGTGTGACTCAGACGTGTTTTCTCCACATGAGCAGCTCGGTGCCTCTGTTGCTCGGATTTGGGTTCCGAGCGACGTAGCACAATCTGGGCCATCTAATGAAGAACAAGCGCGAATCACAATGCAATAGGCATGAATCACGATAGAAGAGTGATTTTTGTCGACGTGGCAAGATCTAAGCCGTCTGATTGAGATCAAGCGCGAATCACAAGGAGAAAGTTGTTTTTCTCCAATACACAGCTCGGTGCCTCGGTTGCTCATATTTGGGTTTCGAGCGACATGGCACAGTCTGGGCCATCTGATGGAGATCAGGCACGAATCACGATGCAAGAGGCGTGAATCATGAGAGAAAAGTGATTTTTGTTGACGTGGCAAGATCTGAGCTGTCTGATTGAGATCAGGCGCAAATCACGAGGAGAAAGTTGTTTCTCTCCAATACGCAGCTCGGTGCCTCGGTTGCTCGGATTTGGGTTCCGAGCGACATGGCACAATCTGGACGTCTGATGGAGATCAGGCGTAAATAACGATGCAAGAGGCATGAATCACGAGAGAAGAGTGATTTTTGTCGTCATGGCGAGATCTGAGTCGTCTGATTGAGATCAGGTGCAAATTATGAGGAGAAAGTCGTTTTTCTTCAATACACAACTCGGTGCCTCAGTTTCTCGGATTTGGGTTCCGAGCGACGTGGCACAATCTCGGCCGTCTGATGGAGATCAGGCGCGAATCACAATGCAAGAGGCATGAATCACGGGAGAAGAGTGATTTTTGTCGACGTGGCAAGATCTGAGCCGTCTGATTGAGATCAGGGCACGAATCACGAGTAGAAAGTCATTTTTTTCTCCAATACGCAGCTCGGTGCCTCGGTTGCTCGGATTTGGTTTCCGAGCGACGTGGCGCAATCTGGGCCGTCTGATGGAGATCAGGCGCGAATCACGATGCAAGAGGCATGAATCACAAAAGAAGAGTGATTTTTGTCGACGTAGCGAGATCTGAGCCGTCTGATTGAGATCAGACATGAATCACGAAGAGAAAGTCGTTTTTCTCCAATACGCAGCTCGATGTCTCGGTTGCTCGGATTTGGGTTCCAAGCAACGTGGCACAATCTGGGCCATCTCATGGAGATCAGGCACGAATCACGATGTAAGAGGCGTGAATTACGAGAAAGGAGTGATTTTCACCACGTGGCTCAATCAGGGCCACCTGATTGAGATCAGGCACGAATCACGATGCAAGAGGCATGAATCACGAGAAAAGAGTGATTATTCACGATGTGGCTCAATTAGGGCCATCTGATGAAGATCGAGCGCGAATCACGAGGAGTAAGTGATTTTTCTCTAATACGCAGCTCAGTGCCTCGGTTGCTCGGATTTGGGTTCCGAGCGACGTGGTATAATCATGGCCGCCTGATGGAGATCAGGTACGAATCACAATGAGTTGGGCGTTTAGGCTTCTGGGGGCCCTCTGTGGAGGCCCAAAGCATCTGAAAGCCCACCTGAATCCCCATTTGTACTATAAGTCTTCATTGCTCTCTCCTTACTTCCTCATTTTTCACTTTCACTTTCACTCTCAGTTATTTTTTGCTCTCAAGCGGCGCTGCTAGCGGTCGTGGCCAGGCGATTCATCTTTCCAGCGAACTATTCCGACCGTAGCCGTCACGTCATGGTAATTAATTGTCTTAACTTGTATCTATAGATGTCTACAGTGTCATCAGGGAGTGAGACCTCCACTTCGGACCGAGACAGCGACCGACCCTTAGTGGTCCCCCTGGTAGTGGGCAAGGGAAAGGAAGTAGCGAGGTCCGCCATCGTCGAGACCATCGTGGAGAATGTGAAGGGGGCTGGTGCATTGGGTCGGCTACCGTCCCACTGTCGAACCTCGAGAAGGTTAGGAACTACTCTGGAGACCTTCTGTCGAAGGTGGTACACGGGAGGTCTGCCGCCTACGAGGAGAATCGTCCGAGGGATCCTTCCGAGGTAGACGAAACCCCTCGATTCTGACCGAGGCGGATCTTCATCGTATAAGGAAGGGGTTCCGGATCCCGAAGGAGTACACCTTGCTTCTCCCCGGCCCGGGCTTCCGAGCGTGCACGGAGACTTCGCTCGATACTTGCATCTTCCCTTACAACGCACTCAACGCAGGGCTTCGGCTGCCTCTGCCACTATTCGTACTCGAGGTGCTGCGATGGTATGGCCTGAGCCCTGTGCAGTTCATGCCGAACATGTGGCGGTACGTCATCGCCTTCACCTCCAAAGTCAGGCCGTAGGCGTCAAGCCTCAGCTCGTCATACTCCGCATCCTCTACCGGATCTGCCACATAAGCAAGATGGAGTACCGGTACTATCTGTCTCCAAGGAAGGGGGTCAAGTTGATCGAGAATCTGGACTCCATCAAACATTGGAAGGAGAAGTACTTCTTGATCCGAGGTCCCGAGCCGTGGAGTTTTCCGACGAGTTGGAAGGAGGACGTTCCGAAATGGGCAAAGGCCGAGCCGGTGCTGAAGAAGGAGGAAGAGGGGGTCGTGTCGAAGATCCTCGGTCTTCCGACCCTAGGTTGGAAAGATATCACCGAGGGGGTCCTCTTCGGTGGGGGTCTCATTTCGATCGACCCTAGTACGCTCCGTCTAATTTTGTTTCTCTTTTTCTTTTTTATATGTCGTACTTTTTTAGTGCTAACTCCTTTCGGTTGTTGTCTTTCAGAGGCCCCCGGTATGTACTTCAAAGCTTTGATGGCGAAGCAGAGTGTGGCCGCCGAGAAGGGACCAGACAACAAGAAGAGGAAGAGGACGGTGACGGGACCCCTATCCGGCCGAGCAGCTCAGACACCCTCGGCTCCTACGATCGTTGTAAACTTGGTCTTCGACTCCCCTTCTGCTCCCCAAACGGCACTTCCCTCGGCCACGGCTACCGAGCCTTCTGGCGGGGAGTTCTCCGTCCGAGCCGCACTAGCGCTCGAGGTTCAACCCCTTACCGCCGAAGCCGAGGCCATTCTGACTGAGGAGCACAAGAATCTCTTCATCCCCGACAGTAGGGTGATGAAGCTGGACGGTTTCCTCGGCAATGTAGAGATGAGTATGCAGGCCGTGCGCCACCTGCCGACCCCTAAGGACCGAGCGGCACTGAAGGCGGGTATCATGGGCGACGACGCACTGGAGATCGCCTGGGCCACAATGTCGGTAAGTGTTCTCGCTATGCTCTTCGAACTTTAAAGTTTGTGTTTTTGATTCCCACGTCCTCTTTCTCTCCGGCTTTCAGATCACCTGTCACTTCATCCATATGCTAGAACAGTTCGCTGAGCAGGAGAAGGAACTGAAGGCGACGAGCGACAGGGACCGGGCGGAGCATGCTAAGGCAGTGAATATGTTCGAGGCCGAGCAACGGCTCTCGGTGTCCCGAGCTACCGAGATCGCCGTCCTAGAGGCGGCCTTGGCCAAGGCGCACGAACGCATCGCGACCGAAGGGGCGAGGACTGATGAGTTGGAGAGGGGGAAGACACGAGCCGAGGTGGAGATGGAGAAGGCCTTAAAGGCCTCGGAGAAGGCACTGAAGGAGCGGGACACTGCGGTGGCCGAGGCGACGGCGGCTATTCAAGCCGAGGCGGAGGCCCACATGCTCACCAACATGGAGGAGTCCTATGCTTGGGCCCTCAAGCATGTCGCGGCTCGTATCCTCGACTTTGACAGCTCGGGGTTTCACCTCTACAACTCAATCGAAGGCGAGAAGTTTATACCGCTAGCGGAGGTCGAGCCCGAAGGAGGGGAGGAAGAAGCCGAAGGGGTTGTGACGAGGTGGCGAATCCGGAGGGGGCGCTCGTGACGATGCCGAGCGAGAGTGTGGAGCAGCACCTTGAGGTGGCTCCCTGACTTCACTTTTTTTTGTATTGCCTTGTTGCGGACTGTCCACCGCATTTCGTATTCAATGAAATGAGAACTTTTTTTTTGGACAAAGTGTTGTATTTGTGTTGAACTTTGTCTCTGAGTTGTTCTGAGTTGTCCAGTAGGAGCCATTTAAACTTAGTATCTTCATGTTCTGGCTCTTTCAGATCGTCGAAGCATCACAGATTTTTGAAGTGCCTTCAACGGCCGAAGTAGCATGCCTCCGGTCCGATCGAGGGGTAACGAGGTTGGGCCTCGCTCGGACCCGAGAGAGGTTTTTCAAAGCCGAGTCGGAGCTGAACCACCTCAAGCTGACGTTAGCTCGTCGTGACTCCGAGCTGAAGCATCTACAAGAGCAGGCTCGTGAAGTGCCCTACGATGGAGAGGAGACGTGTCCCTTGATGGCCTTCAGCCAAGGATTGCGACTCAAGTATCTTTGTTGGTTTTTGTTCGATGTTAGGGCCGAACGAGAAGGGTTAAAGGATGTCGTGCTCGGGAAGAGCCTTGAAGCGGCGCACCTTCGAAGGCTATTTTCGAGGCTTCTCGTCAGGGCAGCTCTAGGCGAATGCCTCGACTAAAAATTAGAGTGACGGACGACTCGCTGAAGGAATGGGTCGTGGAGCTAGAGGCAGAGAACCATAGGCTACAACAGCTCTCGGAAGGGAGCAACGTCAGAACCACCTCTTGTCCCCGAGGTGAATACTCCCAAGGTATGTCCTTCCATGAGCTGGCGTTACGCTCGCCCCTCGTCTCGAGGTGCCCCGAGGACGCGCAGAGCGGTGTGGCCAGCTCGTCGAGCGGAGCATCTGCCGGGGTGACACTTAGGCTTTTAGGCGCCGAAGACGCAACTCGGCTCGCCGGTCTAGACATCTCCACGGAAGTGAGGCCACCGCAGCACGACGCTCGTCGACCTCGGTTATCTCTTAATAGAAGTGTCCCACTCCCTAGGAGGAGTTAAGGCAGCTTTGTAATTTTGTAATCTTTGTTTCACAAGTTTTGTATCTCGATGTAAAGATGAGTTGTTGGTCTGTAATTAAACTTGTATCTCAAACTTTAATGAAATAGTTATTGTTTCTTGAACTTGTGTTTCGCTAGCATTTGCGATTGGTCAACAGTTGTAGGAGCAATTCCGAATGGTGGGCCACTTTGTACTCACTCGTTTGCAAGTAGCAAAAGTTGCGTCGAACGAAATGTTCGACTCCGAACTTGTCGTTTAGAGATTATCAACAGCTATAGGAGCAATTCCGAATGGTGAAGCACTTCGTACTCGCTTAAAAGCAAGTAGTTGAAGCGAAAACGAACCAAGTGTTGGATTCCGAACGTGTCGTTTGAAGAAGCTCAGCAGCTGTAGGAGCAATTCCGAATGGTAAACCAATTCGTACTCGCTTACAAGCAAGTAGTTGAAGCGGAATCGAACCAAGTGTTGGACTCCGAGCGTGTCGTTTGTAGAAACTCAGCAGCTGTGGGAGCAATTCCGAATGGTGAACCACTTCGTACTCTCTTACAAGCAAGTAGTTGAAGCGGAATCGAACCAAGTGTTGGACTCCGAGCGTGTCGTTTGAAGAAACTCAGCAGCTGTGGGAGCAATTCCGAATGGTGAACCACTTCGTACTCGCTTAAAAGCAAGTAGTTGAAGCGGAATCGAACCAAATGTTGGACTCCGAACATGTCGTTTTAATGCAAAAATAATAATAATAATAAACGCCAAAGTAGTACAATTACAATGCTCAAAAATAGAGAACTTGCGGTGATAGATTGCTTTTATTGAAAACAATTAGGCAGCCGCTTCTAAGTTGCGAGCCGCTCTTACACTTTGATAAGGAAAATACAAAAAAAACCTTGACATGTTTTATGGAGTGCTCTTGGGGAAGTTGCTTGAAGCGGTATTTAGACACCCTCTTGGTACTTTATCAAGTGCTCCACGTTCCATGTCCTCGGTATTCTCCGCCCCCCCCCCCCCCCCCCCCCCCCGCCCGGATCTTCGAGTTGATACGCGCCTGGACGAATAACTATGGAGACCCTATACGGTCCTTCCCAATTGGGTGCTAACATGCCCTTTTTGCTCGGAATGGAGATCGACAGCTTCCGGAGTACTAGGTCCCCCTTTTGAGATTAGCGGGGCGGACCTTCTTGTTGTAAGATTGTATTATCCTATGCCGGTAGGTCTCTTGTCAGATGGAAGCTCTTTTGCGGATCTCGTCGATGAGGTCCAGACTGTTGCGAAGCTGGTTCGCATTCTGTGCTTCACTGTAGGCTATCAGTCGGGGTGAAGACAGGCCCACTTCTAAGGAGATGAGGGCTTCGGAACCATATGTGAGATTGAAGAGGGACTCCCCTGTCGGAGTTCTCTTGGTGGTACGATAGTTCCAAAGCACGTTGGGAAGCTGTTCGACCCACAACCCCTTCGTGGATTTATCGAGCCTCTTCTTCAGGCCGGAGAGTATTTGTCGATTAGCATTCTCTGCTTGGCCATTGGATTGAGGGTGGGTTACCGAGGAGAACCGCTGCTGGATGCCGAGGTCGGCACAAAAGTTGCAGAATGTTGCTCCTACAATTGAGTCCCATTGTCGGTTACGAGTATACGGGGTACACCGAACCTGCAAACAATGTTCTTCCAAAACAACTTCTGGACCTTTTGCTCGGTAATCGTTGCAAGGGGTTCGGCGTCAATCCACTTGGAGAAGTAGTCTATCGCCACAACTAAGAACTTCAGCTGGCCCGATACTGGAGGGAAGGGTCCAAGCAAGTCCATCCCCCACATTGCAAAACGGATTGTACTCGCCAAGGAGGAGAGTTGGGCTTGCGGTAGGCAACGGATCAGCGAGAATCTCCGGCAGGAGTCGCACTGGCGATCGTACTCTTCGGAGTCACTTAGGAGTAAGGGCCGGAAGTAGCCGTAATTTAGGAGTTTGCAGGCGAGGGATCTCACTCCCAAGTGCGCGCCACACATACCGTCATGGGCCTTCTTCAGGGCATAGTACGCTTCCTCGGGGAAGAGACACCTCAGGTAGGGTCGACCGTCAATCTGAGTGTAGGAGCGTTTGTACATGACTCCATCAAGAAGTGTGTACCACTCTCCTCTGGTCCTGATCCTCCTCACCTCTTTTGGGTCTTCTGGAAGAACTCCATCCCTAAGGTACTCAAGTAAGGGCTTCATCCAATTCTCCCCAAGTGTGAGGGTCTCCATTAGCTCTAAGCTGTCGTCCTCGATACTCGATCTCAAGAGTACCTCTATCAGTACGGTTTGCTCCAAACTTTGGAGGGAGGAGGAGGCGAGCCTTGAGAGGGCGTCGGCCTGTGCATTTTCCTCTCGGGGAACCCGCTGGAGTCGGGCGTCTTCAAATAAGGCCAGTAGTCCCCTTGCCTTCGCCAAGTACTTGGCCATGCGCTCATCCCTTGCTTCATACTCCCAGGACACCTGGTTCACGACCAGCTGCGAGTCACTGAAGACTTGGATACGCTTGGCCCCTGCTTTGCGGGCCATGCAGAGTCCCTCTATAAGGGCCTCGTACTCAGCCTCGTTGTTCGATGCAGGGAAGTTTAGGCAGAGGGAGTACTGCAGGACGAAAGCGTCTGGGCCGGTCAAGATGATGCAGGCATGTCGACCCCACTTCTGTCGGTGCATGAGTATCCATCAACATAAACAATCTAGATTAGGGGTTCGGTAGACGACTCGCAGGGGTCGGGAATGGTGTACTCCACAATGAATTCTGCCAGAGCTTGGGCCTTGATAGCGGTTATGGATTGGTAGTTGATGTCATGCTGGCTCAGCTCTATGGACCACTTCATCAAGCGGCCCGATGTTTCGGGCTTGTGGAGCACCTGCTTGAGCGGCTGATCTGTAAGAATGTCCACCGAATGAGACTGGAAGTAAGAGCAGAGCTTTCGAGCCGCCATAACCAAAGCAAGAGCCATCTTCTCCAGCTTCGGGTAACGGAGTCTAGCGTCCCGGGGGACCTTACTCACATAGTAAATGGGCCTCTGCGTTCTATCCTCTTCTCTTACAAGGACCGTGTTGAGCGTCTGCTCCGTAGCGGCGAGGTATAGGTAAAGGACCTCCCCAGGCGCTGGCTTGCTCAAGAGTGGGGGGTTAGCTAAGTATGCCTTGAGCTGGTCGAATGACTCTTATTACTGTTGCCCCCATTCAAAGCCTTTAGCCCCCCTGAGGGCCTTGAAGAAGGGGAGGCACTTCTCCCCAGATTTAGAGAAGAATTGCCCAATTGCCGTGAGGCGCCCAGTGAGCCTCTGTACATCTTTAACACTAGAGGGGGAGCCATTTTGAGAATGGCCTGGATCTTCTCGGGGTTGGCCTCTATGCTCCTCTGGCTGACCACGAACCCCAAGAACTTGCCGAATGAGACTCCGAACGCACACTTGCTCGGATTCAGCCTCATATTGTGCCTCTTGAGCACCCTGAAGGCTTCTCGGCGGTCAAGGACATGCTCCTGCCCTCGGATGCTTTTGGCCAACATGTCGTCTATATAGACTTTCATATTTCGGCCAATCTGGTCTCGGAAGACCCAGTTCATGACCCGCGTTCTTCAAGCCGAACGGCATGACCCGGTGGCAATACAGGCCCTGATCTGTCATGAACAAGGTCATCGGGATGTCGGAAGGGAACATCCGGATCTGATTGTACCCCGAAAAGGCATCCATGAATCTGAGGAGCTCATGCCCGGAGGTCGCATCGATCAGAACATCAATGCTTGGAAGGGGAAATGGATCCTTCGAGCACGCCTTGTTGAGGTCGGTGAAATCGATGCATATCCTCCAGCTCCCGTTGGCTTTCTTGACCATCACCACATTGGATAGCCACTCGGGGTAGTTCACCTCCTGGATAAATCGGGCGATCAGGAGCTTCTCAACCTCTTCTTTGATTGCCTGTTGACGCTCGGGAACGAACTTGCGTCGCTCTGCTGGACGGGCTTGATTCCCGGAGCAACACTGAGGTGATGCATTAAGAGCTACTCTGAGATCCCAAGTATATCGGCCGCGGTCCAGGCTAAGAGATCGTGGTTCTCCCTTATGCATTGGGAGATGTCTTCCTTGACGCAAGGGGAAAGTGCCTTGCTGACCCGAAATGTCTTGGTGGCATCTTCTTCTGAGAAGGCCACTTCCTCCACTTCGTCCACCGGCTCGGAGATGGTCTGGATACTCTCCGGTGGGAGTTCGAGGGCTTCTAGGGAGAGGACCGGGCCTCCCATCGTGGTCATATAGCACTTGCGGGCCGCCTCCTGACTCCCTCTCACCTCTCCTACCCCAGCAGGAGTGGGGAACTTCATCTTCCTGTGATAAGCCGAAAGGATGGCCTGGAGTGCGGTGAGACCTGGTCGACCCAGGATAACATTGTAGGCAGCCTTCACATCCACCACCATGAAGTCCATCGGCTCTGTGTGGGTGACCGGGGTTTTGGCAGCGGTGACGTCGAGAGTTATAATTCCCTCGATCGTCACTGGCACCCCAGTGAATCCATGAAGGGTGTAGCCAGCTAGCTTGAGCCGGTCCCTTGATAGCTGGAGGCCCTTGAACGCCTCCAAGAAGAGGATGTTGATTGAGCTGCCATTGTCCACCAAGACCCGACGTACGTCGAAGTTGGCCATTCGGAGGTTAATGACGAGGGCGTCGTAGTGGGGCGTGCGGACGCCCTTGAAATCTCTATCGGAGAACGTGACAGGGACTCCGAGGCCCTTGGGGAAAGGATGGCTCTGCATGGAATTCACCTCCTTAACGAAGGCTTTTCGGGAGGAGTTAGAATCTCCCCTATTGGGCCTCCGTGTATAAGGTGCAAGATGGACTCTGCTTCGACATCCGAGGCCTCTGCGTGCTGTTATGTTCGCTTGTTAGCCCCCTGGGAGGTGGAGGCAGATCGGCCCTATCCCTCCTTACGAACCGAGCGTGCTACCCCTCTAGATGAAGGCCTCGATCTCGTCCTTTAGGGCCCGACAATCGTCCGTGTCGTGTCCGTTGTCCCTGTGGAAGCGGCACCACTTATCCCAGTTTCTCTTCTTCTCGGGGATGTTCATCTTCGGAGATGGCAGTAGAATACCCTCATTACCAATTTTCATCAGGATGGCGGAGACACTCGCATTGAGCTGAGTGAAATTTTCGAAGCGGGGTTGAGGGCACCGCTGACCTCCGTTATCTTTTTGGAGTTTCTTAGCTCCTTCCTCCTCAGCAGTCTTCCGTTTGTTCTCGAAATACGACCCCTCCAGAGTGGGGCGATTGAGAGCCTCTTCAGCTTGGATGTACTTCCCAGTACTCGGAGGTGAAGAGGTGCTCAGAGTGTAGCTATAGCTCGGGGTTTTGCTTGAGGAAGAGCTCGGAGAAGTCCCGAGGATGCTTCTTGGCCAGGGATGCCCTGAGGTCAGGGTTGATGACATTGGATTTAAAAGCGGCCGAAGCTACTGACTGATCCAGTGAGGCGATGGACCTGGCTTCTGCGGTGAACCGCTTCACATAATCCCTCAGCCGTTCGCCCTTCTTTTGGCTGAGGAAGTGCAGTGAGGTTCTCGTCTTCTCGAAGCGGCGACTGCTCATGAAATGTGTGAGGAAGAGGCCTTCGAACTGGTCGAAGGATAAGATGGATTCCGTTGCAAGTCGGGAATACCACTCCCGAGCGAGCCCTTTGAGGGTGGCCAGGAAGGTCTTGCAGAGGAGGGTGTCGGAAGCATGATGAATCATCATGAGAGTTTTGAAACTCTCAATGTGATCAGCGAGGTCTGACTCCCCGGTGTAGGACTCGAAGTGTGGAGGCTTGAAGTTATCTGGGACGGGAGCATCCATGATTGTGCGGAAGAACGGGGGCTTGCTCGGGCAGAGGTTCCTCGCCCGTTGCTCTTTATCTCTGTCCAGCTGGCCGAGGCGCCTCTCCATCTCGTGGAGACAGCGGTAGACCGAGTTCTCCCTTCGGTCGTACCTCGCTGAGCCCCGAGACTCGTCCTCGCATAGAGGAGGGCTGGGGCTATAGCGGCGATAGCTTTGAGTAGGTCGTGGACTGATAGAACGATAGGGATGGCACGGAGCTGGCCGAGGACTGAGAGAGCGACAGTGATGGCTCGGAGCCGGCCATGGACTTCGAGAGCGGCGACGGAGATCAGGAGAGGCGCGGTGATGGCTGGGAGCAAGCTGAGGATTGGGAGCTCGTTGGGCGTTCATGGGGGCAACGTTGAGCCCCCGAAGGACCACCTCCTGGAATTGTTGGAACTCCACCCTCGTGACGGGGGCCTCCTGCTCCCGTTGAGCTCGAGGTGCAGGACGGCCAGCCGGGGAGCGGCTTCTTCTTTGGAAATATTGGGGCGACTCTTTCCATCTCTTGGGAGAGTTGGACCCCGTGCGATCTGTCCTGCGGGGGGACCGGCCCCTCTGATGCTCCCGGTGAGGGTTCCATTCATGAGTCCGCCTCTCTTCCAAGTGGATTCGAAGATCTGGATCGTTCTGCCAGTTGTTGAGAACCTTACGCTGATCTCTCTGAGTTGGAGGGATATGGGAAGCCATGGATTCCGTGGAAGGGTTGTGCACGGAGACACGGACCTGGTGCATGGGTTGCTTCTGACGGCTCCGTCGAGAGGGTTCCCCTATGACCACTTGGGGCCCTAGAGGCTGCTAAGCGGATTGCGGAATGGGTTGTTCGAGCTGCACGGCTGGTTGGACAGGCGGAGGGAGACCCTCTGGAGGAGGAGAGAGAGTGGAGGTTGTTCTACGGTTGGAGGTCGCGGACTTCCTCTTGGGAGGCATAGCTGGGAGTGACTTTGGTTGAAGGAGGGGTCGGATAGCTTATTCGAGAGATTCCCACAGACGGCGCCAATCTGTTGCCGCTGAATCTGGTGTGTGGGCAATATATAGAATTTGTGGACTCGCAAGAACTCGAATGGGCCAAATCTAACCTCTTCGGCTGCTGGTAGGCTGGCTCCTTGGTGCTGCCGCTGACCTGCACGAAGTACGAAACACCGGGATGGATCCCGGTGACGCACCCTCCGACGCTCTTGTCAATACTCAGAAAAAGAATATCAAAAGAACTTTAGGTAGGCAAAGACTGATCACCTTGTAACGGTAGGAGGTAGGGGGTACTTATAGTCGCCGTGGGGATCTGCTTAGGGATAAGAACGAATCCCTACTTCCCGGTGTGACTAGATAGAAGTGGTTAAAACCACCTCCAGTAGATAAGGACGCGCCAGGATTTCCTCATATCCTGTTGAACTGGTCCTTAACGGGTTGAGACCCGCTCTCAGTTGAACAGATCCGTTCACGCGATATTGGGCCCAAGAGAGGAGACCCGGTTCCCATTTCGGACCCGTTTGTAGGTGAGATTACCGTTTTGTCCTGTGAACTTTAAGATTCGTGCCCAATTTGAACGGTTCCGATTTAATCCCATTTTTAGCACCCGGTTCCCATTTCGAACCCGTTTGTAGGTGAGATTACCGTTTTGTCCCTGTGAACTTTAAGATTCGTGCCCAATTTGAACGGTTCCGATTTAATCCCATTTTTAGCCATATCACTTTGTATGAGGAAAATTTTCTCATACAAATATTAGTCTCTCTCTCTCTCTCTCTCTCTCTCTCTCTCTCTCTCTCTCTCTCTCTCTCTCTCTCTCTATATATATATATATATATATATAGTAATGTTTCGTTGTGCCTAGGCCTCCGTGTGCACTCGGCCTTTCCGCCTTCGTATCAAACCGTTCACATTGATCTACACTTCTAAATTAGTCTAAATATGTAAAATCAAATCATTTAAAATTCATTTGCCCATCCACTGAAGTGTTACAAAATTGTATGGCTGAAAATCGTTGTTTTTTATAGTCAGATGATGCATGGACAAATAAATTTCAAATAATTTGATTTTACATATTTAAACTAATTTAGACGTGTAGATCAATGTGAATGGTTCGGATCGTTGATACGAAGTCGTGAAGGCCGAGTGCACACGGAGGCCTAGTGCACAACGGAATATTTCTCTCTCTCTCTCTCTCTCTCTCTCTCTCTCTCTCTCTCTCTCTCTCTCTCTATATATATATATATATATATATATATATATATATAGGGAAAGGCTCCGTTGCACACTGGGCTAGTGTTCACGCCCGTGAACACTCGCTGTAGGCCGTCCGATTCGTATTGGAGATCAAGATCAAATCCAGCGGTTGAGATGCATTCCGCTGGTCTGCCTAATAGTGGGGGGGTATAATCGTAATTTCCCCCCCCCCCCCACTGTCTATCTGTCTCTCTCTCCCTCTCTCTCCCGCTCATCTCTTCCGCCAAAACAAAATAACCCAAACCCTAGCTCAGCTTCTCCACCCCCCGATCGATCGCTCATCTGCTCCAACTCCTGCCTTCATCTCTCAGCCGTCGATCGCTCATCTGCTCTCTCTCCCGCTCATCTCAAACCCTAGCTGCGAAACCCTAGCCCCCTTTCTCCGAACCCTAGCCCCCTTTCTCCGAAAGCTCAGCCGCTCCCCCCCCCCCTTGCGTGCCGATCCCGTTCTTAATCCTCATCTCTTACTCGTATTGAAGATCTTCACTGAAGGTAACCCCTTTTTTTTTTAATTTTTTTTTTCTTGTTTTTTTAATTTTTGTGTTGGTTATTTTTTTTGTGAGAATATCTCGAGGGCACCCGAACATTCAGTGATTTTTTAATATTTTTTTAAATTTTTTTTTTTCAATTTTTTTTTGACAGCAGCTCAAATCAGCACGAATTATTTTTGAGATTCATTTCGCACAATATATGATGAGATTTCGCACAAATTTTTTTTCATACTGTCGAAATTGGTACTGTCAAAAGAAATGCTACTGTCGAAATTGGAACATTTCAGCTGAGTTTTTTTGTTGCTTTCTTGCTAAGTGCAGTTGTGTTTGGGAAGAATTTGAAGTGAGTTGGTAGAGGCATTAATCCTTGTGAGAAGCTACTGACAAGTTTGATAATTCCCTCAAAGGCTCCACTGACAACAAGAGATAAGAGATAAAAAAGAGAACTATGAATTCTGTTAGCATCATTATATTTTTCCTAAAGTTGTATTTTGTAGATTATAAATAGCAAGCTGGAGTGAATAATGGTATTGTAACTGTATAAGATTCCGTCTCCGAGACCCGGTAGTAACAGTGAGTGATGATTGGGATAATGAGATTACTGCTGTGGAGAACTTTTGTTAATGGTATTTGTTCTGAGTTGATCTTTGTGGAGAACTTTTGTTAATAGTGAATAATGGTATTTGTTCTGAGTTGATCTTTGTGGAGAACTTTTACCTGTGCATAGACCAAAGCCTATGGAAAACATGCTGGTTGTAAACTAACTTACATAATTTAAGTGTCCTATTTTATTTGCAATGTGCTTCATCATATTTGATATGTGCCTGTAATAATCTTCTGAGTTACAGAGTATGTATATGATCAAGTGATTTTGTCTGAATATATACAAGAAAATTGAGGGTGTGACATCTCATTTGAAACCTGACACAGAGAAGATGGTGAGAAACTCATTTTATCCATCAGCAATAGACAAACAAACTGATGCTTTTACTCAATACAAACAACCAAACTTCTATCACAACCAAAAAGAAGATACATGGTCCAGATTTTGTATCCATCAGCAATAGACAAACAAACTGATGCTTTTACTCAATACAAACAACCAAAATACATGGTCTTGAATATGCTTTTACCAGTCATTGGCAATACCGAACTACAAACAAACTGTGCTCAGTGGCATCAGCAGCATATGCAGTGCACTGATAGATACAAAATCTACATTCAACCAAAATACAAACAAACTGCAGCATCAGTGGCATCAGCAGCATCTGCAGTGCTCAAAATCTACATTCAACCAAAATATCATCAAGTGCTCAGTGGCATCAGCAGCATCAGCAGTGCTCAAATGTTATGTCAGTCTTCTCAGTTCCAGCAATTAATAAGAAATATGAAATTGTTGGTAGCAATACATATAGATAAACAGAATGAAATTTTTGATAACACAAACAGCAGCAAAGGAAATTCTCTGCTTCCGGTTCATCTCAAAAACAGAAGAACCAATGCATGGGAAATAAAAACACCTCCCTTGTACTAAATGGGGGATTCAACCAGATGAAAGATGGAATATTTCTCCCATCACGACCAGATAGCTGCTTCGCATAAGCTTCATTCCTTTCCATCAGCAGCACGAAGTGAACCGAGCTGGACAGGTGCCTGAGTGCCAACCACTTTAGAAGTTCCATACCCGGACAAGTCAGTGCCTCCAGCTTTCTCCTTCTCAATTTGTTCTTTAATCCAGAAGTAAGTAAATCTCAGTCCATCCTGTGGAATTAGGGAAACAATTGAGAGTCAACAACATTATTAGACACGATTAGCAACCCCTCCAAAAAAAACAAAATTATTAGACAAGATGGGGATGGATGAAACTGTTTAAAGTGCTCAACTAAAACAAGAATAGTATACCTTCAGTTTCATAGTTGGGGCCCAACCGAGCTTTTCTTTGATGAGGGTGTTATCTGAGTTGCGGCCACGAACAACCTCCGGACCTGGAATGTGGTAAGCATTTGAAATCCTGATAAAAGAATTTATCTGCAGTGTAAGTGTCATTATCGAAGAATATCAAAAGAACCAGGACTGCAACAAGAAATAACAGAACAGAAAAATCAAGTATATGTGTAGTGTATATTTCTATAGTTATAATTTAACATACATGATATCTATAGTACATTTTACAGCGAAGTCAGTTCATAAAAATAGTTGAGCAGCTTCATCAGCATCTGCAGCAGCAGTGGCATCAGCAATCAAGAAGAGCAATTATAAAGATTTATGCAATACCATAGAGTAATAGCAAAAAGTACAGGATGATTGTGTTCATGAATTGAATTTAAGTAGGCTCAGAAATAACTTCAATTCATGAGACTGTGATGTTGTAGTCAAATTTGGCTGCAGTTGGACTGCCACGCCAAAATAGACGCCTAACATTAACAATCCCAATCATGTGGTACCAATTTCTCAATTAAATGCATCCGTAATTCATATAAGCCAAATTTCAACCAGTGAAACCAAAACAAAATAAAATTTGGTCACTACAAATGTTGAAATTAGCAGGTACAAGTTCAAGATAAGACAACCATAAGTAGTTTGCATAAGGGTGTTATAAACTGCAGATATATATATGCAAAGGGAAAGGATCCGTTGCACACTGATTGTGCAGACAACCCGAACCCAAAGCATCAGTTCCCAGAAAGCCAAGGCCAAAGCCAGTTTCTCAATATAGTAACCAGACATATATATATAGTTGGTAAAAATAATGAGATTACTGCAGATATATCTCAGCATCAGCAGCATCAGCATCTCAGCATCAGTTCAAAGCCAAGTAACTAGTATTTTCATATCAGCCAAAGCCAAAGCCATTTTCTTCCAAATTCCATTCATAAGTAGTTTGCACATAAAAGATGTTTACGGACAGCAAATATAACCCGATATATATATAGTTGGTAAACAAGAAAATAAATTCATCACTGCCTATCAATTCATCCCGTACTCAAAAAAATATTTAGGGTATCAATATTTACCAAAAATGACTAGGAATGAAATACTTCCCTCAGTTGTTACTATCGTGAAATTCCTCGGAACTTCCCTCAGTAGATGAATTCAAATCATCTTCTTCGAGTGCACGAATGTCACTGCACAAAAAAACATAACACCTAAAAGTCATTAAACAGCAGAACTATGAAATAAAATATAAATAAGTGCATATAAAATGACTTCAATTTTCTTTTTTACATAAATAACATTAAATACCTTTCTTTTTTCTGTGGGCAAGTTCGCGCATCATGGCCTTGCCCACGTAACCCGCAACAATTGCACTTCCTAGGTTGCTTTCTTAATTTCTCCCGCATTGGTTTCAATCTTTTCCCACTTGGTCTTCCCTTCGTATTACATTGGCGCGGTTCTTCCACCGATACTTGAGACAAGACCAATTGCTTCCCATGAAGTGAAGTTCCACTACCTTTAGCCCCACTACGCCCTTCGGGCGCAATCAAATTGAACCCTTCAAGTGACTTGATCATAGCATCACGCATGAACTCATACCCTTGATCGCAAGAGAGTCCAATCTCAACTTGTTGCTTGGACAAGTTATTTAACTCACAATAGCGAGAAGCAAAATTCTCGCTATTATTGCCATCGGCTTGACCGAAATTAATGGGGGTGTAGCTTCTTCTAATAACTTCACGGTTCCATCTTCTCATCATATATTGTTTGGGAAGTTCATTACAATTTGAATATTTAAGGAATGACAAGAGATGCCTACAAGGAAGGCCAACAAATTCAAACATACAACATGAACAACACCCATATGTAGTCTCTTTGGAGTAAGTAATGGTGGTCTCTTTTTCCGACCTACCAATGAATGTCACTGTGTAGTAAGTATTGCCAGTATTCACGTCATCTTCCAATAAATTCACATTAAACAGTAGGCTTTCCTTGAGTTCTTTTTGAAACTTTAAAAACATTGATAAAGTATAGACTTGAGCCATTTGTTCCTCCATATACCACCCGGTCTTCAATTTGGGTTTCCTATCTAGTGTACGGTGGTTCTCTTTAACTTCTTCTTCTCTTTGCCTACAAATAACTCTTTCAAAAATCAAGGCAAATTCATGAAGTGAATACTTCTTTTGGGTGTGTTTCTTAAAAAAGGAATTCATTCCCTCGCTTCTTTGACTACTAGACATACCCGCCCAAAATTGAGACCTATGGTATACGGGGGCCCATTTTTCACGAATCTGAACAATATCACTCAACCATTTGTTGTTTTGAGCCCCAAATTCGACAACCAAAGCCTTCCATTGTTCTTCAAAAGAGACACAGTCATAAGAATTCCAAACATTAGCTTTAAAAGCTTCCATGAACTTGAGATTTTGTACCAATTGAGGCACCTCGGAAGGGATTTTATCTAAAATATGCCATATGCAATATCTATGGCGAATATGAGAAAAAACTTGTTGAATTGCAGCACCAATACCCCGGTCTTGATCCGTTACAATGCCAACGGGAGCTTTTTTCATGACTCCTACCCAAGTTTGGAATAACCACACAAAAGATGCAGCAGTCTCATTCGGGATGAACCCACAACCAAGAAAAATAGACTGCCAATGATGGTTGATCCCAACAAATGGAACAAATAACATACCATAACGGTTTGTACTATGTGTAGCATCAAAAGAAACTACATCACCAAAAACCTCATAGTTCAAACGAGCAATCCCATCAACCCAAAAACAATGAGACAGTCTACCGGACTCATCTTGCTCGAATGCATAAAAGAAAGAAGGATCTTTTTCCTTTTGCCATTTAAAAAAGTCTACCAACATCTGACCGTCGTGACCTTTTAATGACTCCCTCAAATCTCTTTCATGATTCCTAACATCTTTTAGAGTAAATCCAACCCTATCGTACCCCCCACTTGAACCTTCAAAATAAAGCATTTGTTTGCATGTGGGAATATTTGCACCCGTAAGTTGCCCCATTATGATTTTATCTGAACTTGACACAGCGCGATTACGCGGCAACAAATGCCTGCGACCGGGTGTGGTGAATGCATGATTGTGCACCTCATGGAAAGAATAAACAGACCATGAATTTGTTTCTTTGTTTAATCTAACCCTAACCAATGCATTGCAAGATGTCCTGGACGTAGTACCAATTCTAATTTCATTAGTCTTGCTTTTCGTCATCCCCGCTTTATTACATAAAAAAGTTTTTTCCACTACCTGACCATCCTTCAATTTATTACCTCCTTTAGGCATTTGAAAACCCGAACATTTTGCATAGCTATCATAAAACTTTTCTGCTAGCTCAAGGGTCTCAAAAATCATACCAATCTTAGGGATTAGATGTTCTTCAACCGTGGGGGTAAATTCACCTTCTTCAACATGTAAAAAATTGTCACCCAATTGTGAGCAACCTTCACCTAAGTCCATACCTGTACCAAAATTGAAATGTTATTCAATCTCATTAGCAAACTATTTCAACAGTAGCAATTAACTCAAAAAAAATTACATTAGCAAATTCGACGGTAGCAACAAGATCAAAAGTAGCAAGATCGGGGGGTATAATTTGTGCAAAAAAAATTGGTGCCGATTGGAGCTATTCTAAAAAAAATTAACCATAAAAAAAAAACAGAAAAAAAAAATTCAAAAAAAGGGTTACCTTCACTGAAAATGGGGAATCGAGTAAGATAAGAGCCTCAAGAACAAGATCGAAACACAAAGGGGGAGAGCAGCTCAAGCGATCGGGGAAAAGGGGGCTAGGGTTTTTTCTTTAGGGTTTCGCAGCTAGGGTTTGAGATGAGGGGGAGATAGAGGGTATTTTCCGATCTAGGGGTGAGAAAGGGGCTGGAGTTGGAGCGGAAGGGACTGGGGGGCCGAAGATGAGCGATCGGAGTATGTGTGAGAAAGGGGGCTAGGGTTTTTCGATCGATGAAGAGATGAGCGGGAGAGTGAGGGAAAGGCGATCGGAGTATGGGTGCGAAAGTGGGCTAGGGTTTTTCGATCGATGAAGAGATGAGCGGGAGAGAGAGGGAAAGGCGATCGGAGTATGGGTCGTAAAGGGGGCTAGGGTTTTTCGATCGATGAAAAGATGAGCGGGAGAGAGAGGGAGAGAGTGAGACAGATAGACGGGGGGGGGGGGGGGGGGGGGGGATTACGATTATACCCCCCCCCCCCCCCACTATTAGGCAGACCAGCGGAATGCATCTCAACCGCTGGATTTGATCTTGATCTCTAATACGAATCGGACGGCCCACAGCGAGTGTTCACGGGCGTGAACACTAGCCCAGTGTGCAACGGAGCCTTTCCCATATATATATATACACACACACACACACACACACAGAGAGATGAAATGAGAAACATTCTTAAGTGAGAAAATAAGAAACATTCTTAGAGACCGTTGGATCTTTCTCACCATCAAGATCTGCATATGAGGGTGAAAACATACCCCGCTCTAATGGGGGTATTTTAGTAATTTTTCAAATAACCCCTTCAGCCCCTTCCTTCTTTTCATCGTCTCTCTTCCTCTCTCTCTTTCTCTCATTTCCCAAATCTGAAAGCATACATTTCCCCAATCCAAAACCCTAGCCCTGAGCCTCTCGATCCATTTGAAATCCCTCCAAAAAATACCCCCCATCCAGCAACCACATCTTCGAAAATCCTCTTGACAACAAAATATTTTGTTCCAAAATAGTTTGAATTTTGATGGGTTTGAAGTTTGGATTACTTAATATAAAGTCGAATTAATTAAGAGCAAAATTTTCCCACAAAGTTGTGCATGTTAATTCACTGGAGCTCTTCATTTTTTGTACGTTTTAAGGTGCGTTCCTCCCAAATTTATGCCAAGCTTAGCAAGCGACGAAGGATGGCAGAGATTCGTAATTATGGAGCAGCCGCAGCAGGACCACTATCAGAATCTGAAGATAAGCTTGCTATGTGCTCCTGCACAATCTTGAGAGTGAGCGTACAAAAGATGTCACATTTGGCCATGCAATGCCTCCATGATGGCTCCATCATTTGGGAACTAATTGGTCAGATGTTCATGTACATTGAATTATTTAGTTATGTGGGGATCATTGGTGCTCTAAAAAGTTTGTATAGTAATATATGGTATGAAAGATCCCAGTGTATCATCACGAAAAATGCTATTGAAATTTAATTGGTTATATACATTGTTCGTTATTTGTATGATTCCTAGTGTATCCTAAGTTAAACAGGCAATTGATAGTCAATATCAAATGTTTTATTCATTGTTAGTCATTGCTCAATGGATACGACATATCCAAACAAATACATAAGCATAACTAGAAGAATGAAATAATGCAATACGACATTTTACAGTTCCAATGAGAAAAAGAACGAACACACTCGTGTTGTTGTATGGTAACTAGATAACTTATACTAAACATCCCTAGTCATGCTCAGATCTGTATCAGATGTCAAATCATCAACAGCAGCAAGCAATAATGCCCTCAACAACAAAAACACAAAACCACGAAACAACAGAATCATTCAGCAAGTCCAGCCTCAAAATTGAACAAATCCTCACAAGCGTTGATCTTCCTGTATTTCTCTTTTTCCCTCACTTTTTCTTTCCGGCCATTCTCCTCCCATAAGAAGAAAAATATCAGAACGGAATCAGTTTTGCAAATATAATAGAAAATAACAACAATACAAAACATAAAATCTACCAGCACCTAACTTTTCTACAAAATTACAACTTTTTATAACTCCTGGTCAAAATGTGGCTCTTTCCTTCAAAACATAGCCCCCACATACTGACCTTCAACTCTCTGCTGAGAATCACCGCCTTTTAAATTCTATCTGTTATTGTCAAGATTACATCAAATCTGAAATAAAACAGCGGTCCCTTTACTGATGATCCTGTACAAATGAAAATAAAATTGTTGGTCCCTGGAAGTCAGTCGAAGAGGATGGAAGAATCCAGCTTAGGTGATTCCAATGGTATTGATGATGTGAATATAGTATCGGGAATTCTAAGAGCAGATGTAGCCTTATATGACAACAAATCAGCATTTGTCATTAGCATCTGCGCTCTTATGCGTAGACAGGTAGCAACTTCAATAGCTTCAGCTTCTTCTACCTTATGGCGAGCAATTTGATGACCTGCAAATACAAAAAACAGATACTGCATTACAGTACTAACTTTTGATTGAACTACACAAATATTTGGATTTTATTTTATTTTCCTAATTTTAGGGGATAGATGGAAACCGTGTAATGTTCTCACTTGATATTTTGACATTCCTATCATCGGCGGGGTAGAAATTGGGCGCCTTCTCCGCCACCTAAGCGGGTGCGGGTTTCAGGTCGTGTTCGGGGAAGGCTATTGTTTCGACTAGGAGGATAGTGTTTTGATGGGGAGTCTAGGGGTTTCGATCGATGGGCTTTGATCAATGGTGGAGGTTAGAGAATATAGGGTTTTAATAGGTCGGGGTGAAAGAGGGAGCTAGGATGAGAAAGATTTGGGGATTTCAAGATGAAGATGGGAGAAGGGCGTCGGAGGTTTGGGGATTTCTAAGGGATCGAGAGTCTCGTGGCTAGGGTTTCGAATTTGGGAAATGTCAGCTTTCGGATTTGGAAAATGAGAGAGAGGGAGAGAGAAAATGAGAAAAAGGAAGGATGCAGTTCAAGGGGTTATTAGGGAAATTACTAAAATACCCCTGCTCACCCTCAGATGCAAATATTGAAGGTGAGAAAGATCTAACGGTCTCTAAGAATGTCTCTTATTTTCTCACTTAAGAATGTTTTTCATTTGATCACTCATATATATATATATATATATATATATATATATATATATATATATATATATATATATATACTAGGTTTTCCCATGGGCACGTGCCTACGACAGGTTTTCAAAACGATGCAGCATATGAAAAGCTCTGTAAACAGTAAAATATATGCAATCCATTGTAGGAAGCAGTGAGAAACCAGACAGATGCTGCTTAGTTCTGATGAAGAACTTGCTCTGTATATCAAGGAGAAAAAATATATGACGATTAACTTTGGTGTTCTCAGTGTATTCTATTATCAGATGTTAATATATTTTCTACATGTTCATATAATTCTGGATGCATTTACTTTCGAGCCTTTCGGATGCATGAATCAGAAACTTCCATCATGAAATTTATGTAGCTCAAGTTTGAATAGTAAGAGAACAATTAGTTGTAAACAAAATTCTATGTTTCCATCACCATATGTTGAAAAACAATTATAAATTAGGATGTAAAATCCAACTTCTTAGAACTTTGAGTGTGCAAAATGATGAAATTTAACTTTTGATGAGATATTTGATACTTTGAAGGTAACTTTATGTTTGAAATTTACCCAAGTGAATATCCATTTAAATCTTCCATTGCATTTGAAATCAATCCGGGAACTCAGTAAAATTTTCTACATGAGTAATCAAAAGAAGCAAAAAATAATTTGAAAATCTGGAAATTTACAAACCTGAAATATGAAAATCTAAATTTCTTGGTGTGTGTGTGTGTGTGTGTGTGTGTGTGTGTGTGTATGTATATATATATATATATATATATATATATATATATATATATATAATAATAATAAAGTGATGATGATTTTTGTTTATGTGGAAGAAAAAAAATTAGTTTTGGGGGGAAAACTTTGGGAGGGTGAATGTGAGCCATTGATTTTTGTTTCAATTGAAGGTGAGCCACTTGATAGCTTTTTTTTCAAATTGCCTTGTGATATATATATATATATACTAGATTTGCCCGTGGGCACGTGCCTACGGCACGTCTTTGGAATGATACAGCATATGAAAGTCTTGTAAACAGTAAAATAATAATTATGTAGCTCAAGTTTGAATAGTAAAACAATAATTAGTTGTAAATAAAAGTCTATGTTTCCATTAGTATATGTTGAAAAATGATTATAAATGGGGGTGTAAAATCCAACTTCTTAGAACTTTGAGTGTGGAAAATGATGAAATTTAACTGTTGATGAGATATTTGCTATTTTCAATGTAACATGAGCAATAAAAAAATGCATAAAAAAATCTGAAAATTTACAAACCTGAAATCTAAAAATATAAAGTTCTGAGTAAATTGAGAGGGAGGGGGGAGAGATAAATAAATAAATAAATAAATAAAGGAGTTGTTTTGGGGGATTTGAATTTGAGGTTTTGGTGGGGGGGGAGGGGGGACTTTTGGGCTGGAAAATATGTTTTATGAGGTTAGATCTGGACCATTGATTTCAACCCTATTAAAGGAGAGCCACTTGATAGCTTTCTTTGTGTTTTATTATATATATATATATATTTATTTATTTATTCCTATTTTTAATAAGGTTGTAGACACACACCCACACTTTACCCTGAATATACATTAATTGAAATTTTTGGGTACATG
Organism: Hemerocallis citrina; assembly: GCA_017893485.1. NCBI lineage: Eukaryota > Viridiplantae > Streptophyta > Magnoliopsida > Asparagales > Asphodelaceae > Hemerocallis > Hemerocallis citrina. Next base: position 162,696,505 of record CM030359.1, read on the forward strand.
CGAAATTCAAATTCCGAACCTTTTGCTCAACAGTGAAGAAACTTACATTCATTGAAAAAGGTTTGAGCTCAACAAAATCAACTAATTTCAATCTCCTCACAATGGTCAGTCCTCAAAATTTGATTACAACTTTCATGTGCAAAATGCATTATTCTTGCTAATATATTATAAACCAAAGAAACATAACCTCTAATAGACGAATAAAATCAAGTCGTTTGAGATTCGTTTGCCCATGAATTGAAGTGTTACAAATTGTATGGCTGAAAAATTGTTAATTTTTTTAATGACATGATACATGGACAAATAAATTTCAAATGACTTGACTTTATATTTCTACACTAATTTGGTCATGTTAAATAATGTGAACGGTTCGGATCATTCATAAGATGGATAGGCATGGAGTTCTCACGAAGCTTATCATGAGAACCGTTCTCACTAGATCGCTACCTATATATATATTGATTTAGTTAGTTAGTTATTTATTTATTTCTATTTTTGTAACCCCTGTTTCCGATTTTTTGGATTTTCCTTTTTGTAATTCTTTTCACTTCTCATTCCTGTAATCTGTTTATTTTAATGATAAATCTTGTTATTCATCTTAAACCCAACTGTATTTTTTCAATCAATTTTATTTTCATTTGTTGAACCCTGAAATTCTTGTGCACTTATTTCATTTTTTCTGTGTCTTTGGTATTTTATTAACCCACTAATTGATTTAATTTTAAGCCCAACCCAATATCTCATTTTTATTCAATTATTTATATTTAAACCCAAGCCCATTTCTTTGTTGGATCCTAACCCAAACCCACAATCCCGTTAACCCTAACCCAGACCCACATCTTAATCCCCTATATATATACTAATTATCCCTAAAACCTAAATAATTTAACCCCTTAATCCTCCTTCTCTCATCAGCCGCCCCCTGACTCTCTCTTCCCTTCTTCTCCATCCACTGCTCCCCTCTCCACCGCTACCACCTTCAGCAACCCCCTTCCTTGTCGCCACCTCCCTGCCCCGCAACCACTGCACTCATTGCCATCCATCAACCTCCACCGTAACCAGCACCCTCGACTATCCTCCACCGCGACCAACCCATCGACCTTGCCACTCGTCGCTCTCCACCACCTTGTTACCCCGCCCATCGCCGCGCGCCCCGCAATCGCAAGCACCTCGCCACCAACGACCACCTTCCCCTGTCGCCATTGCCGCCCTCCACTGCAGCCACCAACCCGAAGCACCACCTCCAACTGCCACCACAACCCCGAGAACCCATCGTCGTCGCTCACTACCCCACTATCCACCTCATCACCATCTTCACCCCGTTGCTGCACCCCTTGACCACCCCTACCTCGCTGCAGCCACAACCGCAGCACCGCCCGTTCTCGCTGCACCCAAAGCTACTGTCGCCTCCCCATCCCTTCCGTTGCACCTCGCCTCGCAGTCCACCTCGTCGCCTGCCGTTATCCTCCACCTTTGCTGCTCCTCGTCACCACACAACCCGAACACCCCCGTTGTTGCCCTCTTCACCGTGTTCGCTGCCGCTGCCGTTGCTACGTGTTGACGTTGTCCCTTGCTGTTGTTGTTGTTGTCGTGCCATCGTCATTGCCATGTGTGTTGCTGTCGAGACTCTCATTCTCGTTATTCTCTCATATTCGGAATCGTCGTCTATAAGGCAAGTTTCCCTTGAACTAATTTATTATTCTTGTTCAAGAATTTTCTTTAATCTCCACAAGTAGTCCCTATTTCGTTATCATATCTTTATTTTGCTTAATACCCTTCAAAGAGACTATTACGGATTCATCGGTGAAACCAAGTAATAGTTTTCTTTTCGTGTCATTCCCTTGATTCAAACTCAAGCCTTGTTATACATTGTCATATACATACACTACACGAATACATAGATTAGAAACATCATATATAGAGGATGATTTCGATTGGATACGATGTCCGTGCTATGTTAATATTAATTTGTCATTTTAACAGTAGAATTCCACCCTAATGATTGAGTATAATTTCTTGTTAATTATTGATATGAAGTTATATGCATGTGTATTTCGTTGGTTGCTAATTAATAATAATCCACTCTCTGGCCTGCTGTTTATTCCATATTGTGTTGAGATTTTTATAATTAAGTAGAACTTTGTAAACGACATTTGTAGCTCTTTGAATATATTTCCCAGAACTATTTACATATCTAAATTCTAATTTATAAAGTGCAAGTTATCATATTTTTTGTACTGCTAGGTTTTCAATTTCCAGATTGCAGTCTAAAGACACACCGACGTGATTTTCTAATTAAAATAAATTGTTAACAGTAAAATTAAAACTTGAAATTAACTAGGTTGTTAAGACATGATTATGAGTCACTTTGTTATTTTTTAAGATTCTTTGATGAAATTCCATACATGATATATGTATCAAAACCTGACCCTAGGTTACTGCCAGAGCACTAGTTCAGTAAAGAATCAATTTTTGACCTAACTGCAGATAATATTTATTAAAACTTATTAAATAAGAGTTGTATCCCTGTGTGTCTGGAATCCTGCCTATCTGACAGTTTTGTAACCGACTTACAGATTGCAAGATATTCAAATTTTCGTACAGTGATGTCTGAATTTCAAAATACAGTCCGAAAATGCATTACCATATTTAACTAGTTGAAACAGTAGATTAAATTAAGAATTAAAATCTGGGATTAATCGTGTTGATACTGAACATTGTTAGAAATTAAACTATGATTTTTATGAGAATTTTAAATTAAATTACAAACAACTTTTATACATAAGATTTTGACCCTAACATATTGTCTGAACATGAAACCAATAAAGAATGAACTTATATTCCTAGCTACTGTTGTTATAATATGTCGTTTGAATATGCATCGGAACCGGTAGGGAGTCTAGTTTTCAGAACCCCTAACGGAACCTGATTTGCTTTCTTGTAGCAACGGGAAAGTTGATTTTTGTACAACAATGTCTTACTGTCCATAATGTGTGTTTTGTGTTTTTTGTATATCTATGTTTGATTTTGCATCTGGAGAATAGAATTAGTTATACCATGCATTGCATAGTCTTTTTTTTTTTTTAGGGAAAAGGTGGAATAACGCCACCCTGTTTCATTAATAAGAAGTTAATAAAACAACCCCGGCGTGCCGGGTGAGAAATACAAAAAAAGTAACAGTGCAGAAAGTAGAACATAATCCCCCAACAATACCCTGGGGGTGGGTCCAACCAAAAGAGCAAAATTTCAACCCAAAATACAATAGACCAAAGTACAAAATATAGCTAGCTGCAGTCAGTTGGCTTCCCAATGTATCATGTATCCTGTGAGTCTCAGTGGGGGCCTACCCCTCAGTCCAGCGTCGGTCCAAACTCGACCTCTTCACTATCAAAATCCTCCACCTGGAAGACTCTAGCAATCCTCCCTCTTGCTCCTGTAGCAGCAACTGTTGTCCAAAAGAAAATAAGATGCATGATATGAGTAAGATTACCAGAAATACTATTACATCAAGCACGAAAGTAAAAATTATTTCTGTCTAGCCATAACACCCAAGTCATTGCCGCAATGGCTATGTACCACACATCCTTCATTTCATGGCGGACCGAGGCAAATTTGGGACCAACCCACAATTTCTCGTATTCACAGGGATAGTCACTAGTCCATAGGGCCCGTAATACTTCTACCATAGTTGCCTTACTTCTTTGGCAATGAATGAAAAGGTGGTCCAGATTCTCCGTATGTACGTTACAGAATCCACAGTTGGTCGCGAGCTGGGTTGTCTTTTGGCTAGGTTCTCTCTGGTGAAGATTGCATTATTGAGCACTAGCCAGAAGAAGATCCTGACTTTAAGGGGCGTTTTGGCTTTCCATAACACCTGTGCCCAACTGGGTCTACATCCTCCAAAGTGAATGCGATGATACAAAGACCTAACAATGAAAGCTCCTTTGGTCTCCAGTCCCCAACGCATCTGGTCTGGGCCTTAAGCGCACTTTGCTACATTCAGTGTAATGTGTGTTTGCATTTCATTCAGTTGCTGCTGTAACCCTGGGCTAAGAGGTCCTCAGAATGGCGGCTTCCAATTGCCCCTCTTCCATGTCTTGGCCACCTCTATATTCGGGCGAGTTGTTTTCTCATACAACTCTGGGAAAGGCTCTTTAAGGGTATGGGCACCACACCATTTGTCCAACCAGAATCTCGTGGACCGTCCATTCCTAATAGTCAAAGAAACTGTTGAATTGAATGGCCCGCTTGCTTTGGCAATCCTTTTCCAGAAGTGAGAGACTCTAGACCCTACCTGGAAGCCTAAACTTCTCGTACCTTTTCCCCTAAGGTATGGTTGAATGAATTTCTGCCAACCTTCCCCACTGTAGTGGAAGATATTCCACCACCACTTTCCTACTAGGGCAAAGTTCATGTCTCTCAGGTCGATGATGCCTAATCCTCCATGTCTCTTCTTCATGCATGCAATACCCCACTTGATCAGGTGACATCCCCCTCTATTCGAGTCCGCCCCTTTCCAGAGAAATCATTTTCGGATTCGGTTAATTCTTTAGATCACCCATTTAGGTAGCTCAAAGAACGACATGTAGTAAATGGGCAGATTGGACAACACCGAATTGATAAGGACCACTCTACCCCGAGGGAAAGCGACTTTCCTTTCCATCCCGACAATCTTTCCTCCATCCTATCCATGATAGGTAGCCAGTCCGTCATGGTAAGCTTCCCTGGTCTGAGTGGCATGCCTAAATATTTGATTGGAAAATTGTCTTTCATACAATTGAGTATGTTCGCATGGTCCTGTGCTTCTGCATCTGAAAGTGCAATCGGAATCAAAGCATGCTTATGGAAATTAATCCTAAGACCTGACCATGCTTCGAAACAGTAGAGGGCCCCTTTAAAGCAAACTGTTTCTGACCTGTTCCCAATACCAAAGAGGTGGGTGTCATCAGTATACTGGAGAATCGTGCACCCCTGAGTCGCGGTGCTGCTAGCCACAGGTTTAATCCACCCTTTTCTCTGACAGTTCTCGAGCATGCCCCTCAGAACGTCTGCTATAGTGAATAGCAGAGGTGATAGCGGATCTCCCTGCCGAAGACCCTTCCTACAAGAAAACGGTGCTCCCGGCCTCCTATTAACTGAGATTGTCGTTTTACTAGTGTATAAGCATTGATTGATCCACCTGATCCATTTAACCCCGAAGTCTCTCCCTCTGAGAGCTTCCAGCAAGCAATCCCAGTCGACGGAATCATATGTTTTCTCAAAGTCCAGTTTGAGGAGGAAATTCTTAGAATTGCCTATGTGGCAGTGATGGATAACTTGTTCTGCGATGGCCACACAGTTCAGGATACATCTTCCTTTAATGAACCCAGACTGGGCGTTACTAATTAAACTGTCCATTATGTTACCTAGACGGATGGCCAGAACCTTTGTGATGATCTTCACTGAACAGTTTATGAGGCTAATAGGTCTAAAATCCCCCACCCGAGTGGACTCTACCCGTTTAGGTATCAGAACTACTTCCGTAAAATTGAACATACCCAGCCTGAGGTTGTTGTTGAAGAATTCATCCATCAAGGCCATAATATCCCCTTTAATTTCTTCCCAGAAAACTTGATAAAACATCATTGGAAAGCCATTTGGTCCTAGCGACTTCTCTGCTCCCATTTGAGTGATGGCCTTTTCCACTTCCATCTCCGAAAAAGACACTTCCAATGTGGATAGCAAATTAGCTGACTCAATTTGTTGGCCCTGCCAGAAATTGCACCTAAGCAGGACCCTGAAGTCATTCTTCTTCCCAAATACGCCCTTGTAGTAGTCGTGAAAGGTTTTGGAAATCACATTTTCATTCTGGGATGTTCCCGTTTCCGTTTGTATTGACAGGACTAGATTTGATCTACATCTTGCACTTGCCACTCGGTGGAAGAAGGCCGTATTCGCGTCACCCTCTTTGAGCCACGAAATCCTTGACCTCTGTTGCCATTTGATTTCCTCCAGCTTATAACTATTGGCAATATGCATTGCATAGTCTTGACACCTTCTTTTAGCATCGCTTCGAAACTTCTATACCCATTGCATGTCCACATTAGAGTATAATAAAATAATAATAAGTTGGGGTATTAAGGGTCGACTTGGTAGTGAACAATCGGAGACTGTACTCAGGAAGGATCCCTTACTGTTCGATTGATTATTATTATGGATTGTGGATTATTGATTGTGGATTATTGATTGTTGTGCCGAGTACACGATCTGTAGAGTTCACCACTATAGTTTAAACGATCACTGTTTGTATGCACCGAACCTGTGGTATAGGACACAAAATTACGTGCATTAGATAGGATAATAAAATACTAATAGACTTAGATTGACACTTGCATTCTTTGTCACGCCCCGCTTTCCAAAAATACGGAATACGAGCGCATGACAAAGTCCAGCGAATGATTTTCATCATTCATGAGCTGTAGGATCGACTCAGCATCATAACAAGAATATAACAAAATGTACCCATCCATGCATGCATGAATAATTTATTAAACAACAGAAAAACAATTGAAACAAAATAATAATATCCCAAATAGTTTTCAAATCTAGATCAAAAGATAAAATTCGGGACTATAAGCCCGTTACAAGTTTCAAGTAGCAACAAAAAGAAATAAACTCAAATACAAGATAATTAGCAAGTTTTTCCAAGTGAAGCCTAGAACGTCTGCTCACCAATTCCAGCGGGCAACTTGTCTCCAAAGTCTGTATATATAAATATAAAAAGGAAAAGAATAGAGAAAACAAGACGATGCTCTTAGTGCAAGTTAGGGCCGCAAATAGTAAAACAATTACAAGCAACATGGAACAAAATTTGGAATCAAGAATGTAATAGGGATACAACAAGTAGTGGGGATTCAAGAAATTAGCTAGCAAGAAAGACAACTCGAGTGACAAGAATGGGTAACAAGTACTAGTAGTAAAACAAGTGGCTAGTGAACATATAATGGTATCAAGCATCAAGTAATAAGTATCACGTACAAGTGTCGAGTAACAAGTAACAAGTCTAATGTGTCAAGTTATCAGGTACAAGTATCAAGTAATAAGTTTCAAGTATTATGTTCAAGTATCAAGTCTCATATATCATGTCATCAAGTATCAAGTAAGCATGTGTCATGTTCAATTATCATGTGTCAAGTCTTGTAGTTATTACTATCTAGGTAGCACTTCATGTGCCATCCTTTTATCACATGGTTGCTATAGTCAATGCAATTTCGTTTAGGCCTAGTGGTGGAGTTTATAGGGGGTGTACTCAGGCATCAAATATCATGCAAGCATGGTTCATGAATTGGAAAATTAAATAACAAGTTCACGAAACAAGTTCGTGAATCCACTAATAAGTACAAGAACCACACAGTGGGTTCATGAATCAAACAAGTTCATAAGCCAAGTAATGGCTCCATGAATCCATCAAGATACAACAAGTTTATGAACCAAGTATTGGGAAACACGGGCCCCCTTCCGAGTACACTTACCTATATTGTCCATTACGATGGTCTTTCTCTTAAATCCCGACTTGTTATTTATTAATATCATCAAGCAAGTATGAAAGTGTGCGAAACAAGTCAAGTAAACATAATCAAGAACATGGAACAGGTCTAGACTAGATAGGATACATGTTCGAGGGTCTAAACAAATTAAAATATCAAGAACAACGAGAATCTCAAATCTGGACAGCATGACGTTGCTGCACCAAAACTGTAATTTTCGTTGCTACAAGATAGAAAATGTGGAACCGTCAGAAGTTTTAGAAACTAGACTTCTGTCCGGTTCCAACGCACATAATTAAGGTACATAAAAGTCGTGGTAACATGTGTTAAAACAGCAAACTATATAGCTTTTGTGTTCAGCCAGAATTTGTAAAACCGAGTTTATACATATGAAACATGGTTGAAACATCATTAATTAATTCTGAGAAAATTAGAGAATGTTCTCTAGGGTGTCCAGTAACAGCATGAAAAATTTCAAGTCATTTACTCACTGGTAGCATAGCTAAAATAATTGTAACTAAAGAGGTGCGCTATTTTTTGTGAATCTGTGACTACCGACATAGCAGCAGTAAAACTACGATATCTCCTAGACCGTAAATCGGAATTCGAAAATTCTGGATGTTATCAGCAACTAGACACTTAGGGCTACATTTCATATTCAGGGCTCAAGTTCAGATTTTGAAATTATCGAGGTCGAAACAGCAAGCCAAGACAGGACAGCAAACAAGTAATACACTTTTTTGCATGAAATGTATCATAATTATATTAGTTGTGATCAAATGTACGACGAAGGGTTGTGACTCTTAGATCATGTAATAGGTAAGGTGAAACATGAGATCATCGACGATAAATAAGGAGGAGTCACGTTCACAAACTACTTGCAGTATTTTCAAGAAAAAATTTGTACTAGAAAACGAAATGTACAAGGGATACTTGCCTTGGGGTGACGATGAATCTGACGAAAGAATAACGGGAATGGATCCTGGGCAATGAGCACGATCGGCACGGATCTCGATAATGATCAAGATCAAGATGAAGATCAAGCGAATCCAACGGTCGAGATCAAAAATAAAACATATAAGAATTAGAAGAGTACCAAAAGAGTAACTATACCACGATTGACAATTGATGAATGAGAACAAAAAGTAGATCAAATGTTTAACTCACCAAGTAGAAGACGAACGAGACGATCAAAGGCCGAGATAAAGTTGATCAACCAATCGACGGCTGAGATCGAAGATCAAGATCAAGACCTAGACCAAGATCAAGATGATGATCACGATCGCGATGATCAAAAAAGATCCGACGGTCGAGATCAAGATCTTGATGATGATGGAGACGATGATCACGATCGCGATGGCGATTGGACGACCAAGATCCAATGGCTTGGTGATGATCAAATGGAGGATCGGACGGTCCAGATCAGAAGCTGATGATCATGATCGAATCAAACGGATGGCCCACATTGAAGTTGATCAAAACTCATATAAAAAGCAAACACACAAGAAGTGGAGTTGTGTGCACTGCGATGGGGGAAATAGGCGGCGGCACAGCGGGTGCGGAGGGGCTGCCGGCGACTGTCACTGCTGGTAGTCGCGACAGGAGGCGCGGCTTAGGTGGACGGGCACAGGGGCAGCGCCTGTGTCAGGAGGACAGGTCGGAGGGGGGCTGGCTCTGGCTGGCGTCGGAGAGTTGCTTGCGATGCTGCTGCTGTCGTAGGAAGGGTTGTTGCTGCCGCAGGGTGGAGTCGCGGCAGAGAGGTTGCACCACGAGGCTATCGCTCAGGCTGGTGATGGGGGCATGCTGCAGGGATGAAGAGCGACGAGGTGACGGGGTTACTAGGGCGGCGCCGAGGGAGAGCGGGGATGGGTTAGGAGATGACGAGAGTTGAAGAGGTAGAAGATGAAGTATAGGCGGCTGGTAGATTAGGGTAAAATAGGGAATTAGGTTATATATATGTGGTGAATTAAGATGAAAGTGGGTTACGGTATTGGGTTAGGTTGTATGTGGATATAGGGTTTGGGTGTTTAACGGATGGGGGATAGTAACCGGGTTAGGGTTATTAAATGGATTTTTAAAAAAATCGGTTTTGGGTTTAATAGGTTTAAGAAAAATCTAATAAGGACAAATGGGTATTGGGTAAAATCCAATGGGGAAAATAGGGTTTATAAACAAAATATAATTTGCATTGAAATATAGAATTTATTCGAAATAAGTACAAATATAATTAATACATAGAACTAGGTTTTTAATAACCAATCAAAGTAATAATAATAATAATAATCATAATAAAAATGATAATAAAAATAACAGTAATAATAATAATAATATTTTCGTTAATAATCAAAGAAATAATAATAATAAAAAAAAATTTGTAATACAATATAAGAATCATTGGAAACTAGTTACAATTATTGATTTAAAAAAATAGACTTTAAAAGAAGATCCAAGAATACATTTTATTAAAAAAAAAGAATTTGAAAACAGAAAAATAATACATAAATTTTAAATATATAAAATTCACAGAAAATACGAATTTGGGGAAACAGGGGTTACATTCTTGATCATGATTATTGTTATTGACCTTGGATTATTGATCGCAGTCATTGATTATTGCATCGTTAATTCTAGACCTAGAATTTTATTATCAACCTTTGTTATTGATCTTGACTTTGATCTAGTTCATTATTTCTTGATATACCATTTTTTTGCTTCCTTACTTATATCTGTAACTTGCTCTAACGGACAAAATTTTCCCCCGTCTCTAGTTGATAGGTTGCAGGTACATGAGGAGATTTGACTAAAGAACTTGGTGAGCACATCTTCTAGAGATTGGAGCTGAATCATTAGACTGCTATAAATATTTCATTCATGTTATTTATTATTCTGCATTGCTACTTTTCTCGTACTTTGTATTCCTGGCTTATATGACCCGAAGTTTACTTTTCTCCTAGATGTTGGATATTATTTTATGAATTTATTTCATGGATGTTTTGGAGTTTATTCCTTGTTTATGTGGTTAATTATTCTTGCGTGGTTGTGATTTTTTGCATATTGATGAGTTAATCTATTACAGCTTATGGATGATGTACACATCATTCGCTAGGTCTTTTGTTACGTGCTCGTATTCCCGTATTTTGAAAAGCGGGGCATGACAATTTTTAATAAGGCCGTAGACACACACCCCACACTTTACCCTAAATATACATTAACGGAAATTTTTTGTGCAAGCGGAATTCGAATTCCAAACCTTTTGCTCGGCAGCAAAGAAACTTAACATATAGGGTTATGATCATGTGAGAACTTCTTCAGTGAGAACTACGTGTAAACTTTTTTGGTGATATAAATTAAAAATTCTAAACCGTTCATTTTGATATACGCATCTAAATTAGTTTGCAGATGAAAAATCAAGTCATTTGAGATTTATTTGTCCATACATTAAAGTATTACAAATTGTTTGGCTGAATATCATTATTTTTAATAATGACATAATAGATAGACAAATGTAGGGTTGGCAAACGGGTCGACCGGGCTGGGTCGGGTCAAACCCGTCCGGGTTGGAACCGAACTAGGGCGGGCTCGGATCGGGTCTGTCTGAGGGGCAACCCGGCCGGGTCGGAATTGCAAAAACTCAACCCGCCCAACCCGCGAACCCATTCGGGTCCAACCCGGGTCGGATCGGGTCGGGTCACGGGTTGACCTGTCTAATTTTTGTTTTTTTTTAACTTTAAAAAATGTAATTTTAATAATAAAAAAAATGTAATAATAATAATAATAATCAAAGAGTGACATTGCCAAAAAAAATTGTATATATTATTAATATGATTTCAACTTATACAAATTTTTCAATTTGTAATAAGAAATAAAGATTTTCTACAAATTTGTTTTATACAATAACAATTTTCTTTGATACAATTTCAATTATCTTCAATTATCCTAATTTTTTATAACAAACAAAGATTTTATACAATTTCTTATACATTACAATTTTCTTCAATTTGTTGGTCTTTAATTTGTTGTTGTTGTTGTTGTTGGTCTTCAATTCTTCATGTTGGTTGCTATTGTTATTGTTGTTGTTCCGGCGAGTTGCTTCCACTTGTAGACGTGTCGAACCCTTTTTCTTGAGTCCTATCTTTGGCCTTCATCCAGTCTTCCGTGCAGACGAGCATCTCCAACGATTTGGGCTTCAAGCGATTCCTGAAATTGGTTAGAACCCTGCCACTTGTAAAAAATGCACTTTCTGAAGCAATTGTAGAGATAGGAGGAGTTCGTAGATCTTTAGCCATATATTTAAGAATACTATAAATATGTTCATGGTCTTTCCACCATTGTAAAATATCTAGTAAAGAAGTAAAACTTTCAGAATCTTTTTGATTATACCAATGTAATTCATTTGGTTGACTAGTCCTAGCTTTTTTTGATTGAATTTTTGCAAGTAAATTAAATGTGGCATCATCTAATTTATTCTTACTCTTACTTGTAGAAGTAGCAGAAGAAGAAGTAACTAAAGTAGAAGGAGATGTCTCTCCCTCTGCATCTTCTCCTGCTTCCTCTCCATTTGATCCTTCAACTCTCCTATCCACCTTAGCATTCTAAGCTAGCAGTTCTTCAGCATCGTCAACATATCTAAGCTCGTGTCCTTCTCTCCTCCCGAAAACCCTCTTCAAACCAACCTGCAGCTTCCATGGCGGCATCAAGGCTGTCGGAGCTAGAACTTAGTGGTTGTGGGCCCAACGAGGTGGTCCTCTACCAGCCTAACCCTAACCCTGTGCAGCAACCCCATCCCCAACCCCAAACTTCTTTCACCCCTAACAACCCCCCACTACCCTCTACCTTCAGGATAACCACCCCCCCCCCCACTTTCGATCTCATCAACTCTGCCCCCCCCCCTAAACCACCGACGTGCCCTCCCGAGAAGGGTGAGAGACAGCTCAGACTGCCTACCGCACGTGCTCACCACAGTGAGCATCAACGACGGCACGAGAATGCTTGCAATCATCATCGCCGCTACTCACTGCCCCTCGGAGGATGGGCCCATGGAGGAGGCCCTTCTATAGGCTCTTTCGAGGGTAAAAATGGCCCCCTCTCGAGCCAGCATCCCCCCTCCCCCACACGGAGATAGGAACAGCCACAGGCAGAGTACACATAATGGGCATTGGCAACATTCACACAATGTATCAAGGAACAATCACAGGCAGAGGCAACCCTACCTTCACAGAGACCCTCATAACCCCCCCCCCCCCCCCGGCATCAAAATCACCACTCCCACCACCACAGAGACCACCAAAACCATTCCAGTCATCCAAGTTACGACCAACATTCCTCAATCACTCCACCCTCTACAAAATCACCCACAAAACTCCACAAGCCTCAGCTAATTTCTCCACCCCCTTCAAGATCCACCGCACACCACCACACTCCTCCAAAAGCCTCTTCTTCATACAACCCCCCCCCCCCCCACCATCAAAAGTGGAAGCCATCGACCCACTGAAATCTATTGTAGTTTGGGCCCAAGGAGAAGATCCAAACGACGAGAATCCAGTGGAGGAGGCTCCGACTCCAACTGGGTAACCCATGGAGAGTTGGTGTGAAGTAAGCAGAAATGGAAAAAAGAAACACAATAGCCCACCACCAACCCAACAAGATAATAGGAAAAAGCAGAGGAAAGGGAAACGCAAACCGGTGTCATGCTTCAACTGCAGAGAATTGGGACATTACCGGAAGGATTGCACTAAAGAAGTCCGGTGCCTGAAGTGTATGAAGTGGGGGCACATGTCATACACCTGCAAGAACGTCGGTAGCACTAACAATGACGACGAACGTCCAGTTAGCAGAGGAAGATCGCCAGGCAACCGAACTATGATCAGACTAGCTAATAGCTTGGATGTTATCAAAACCGAAGAAAAATGGCTCCGCCAATGGTGTGCAGTGGCTAAAGTCAGGTCAGGAAGGCCGTCAGAGACTCATCTTCTCCAAGCACTGAACGCTAAGTGGCCATTGAGGGATCATAGATATTGGGTAGTAAAAAAAAATATGCCACTTACAATTTCTAGTATCGTTCTCATCGCCTGAGAAGATGGTCGAGGTTACCGACTTGGGCACGATCGACTTTGGACACTTCAAGATGGAGTTTTTCGCATGGTCGCCTAGCTTTGGAGCGGAGCTGCCGCAAGGGGACAAATTTTGGATTTGGATCCATAACGTTCCGTTGCACTTCTGGAAGAATGAGGCCTTACAAAAGATAATTTCTGACTTCAGTACAATTGAAGAGATCGACGAGAAGACGATCCGCCGATTGGAGATTGTATCGGCTAGGATACTCATCCAGAGTGGCGACATATCGCTAATGCCCCGCTTTGCAAAAGTTTTCTCATTCGATGAGTCATACCTCATTCGCTTTGTGCTCGATAAATGAGCAGAGACGGAGGCGGCACCCCTGGCCATCACGTCCCCCACTCCTCCCCCCTCCCTCAGAAACGGATGCTCCTACATGCAGGTAGCCTCACTGGAGTGGGAGCTAACCATTGATGGGGCTCATGAAGTTGAACGGGCGCACCGAGAACTCATAAAAGCGGCAAGACGGAAGGAGGTTCGCCAGGACCCTGCTGGTGGACCATGCAGCGGAGGGATCAGATCTTCAAAAAACTGTGTCGTTAACCGATGGTCGAGAACGAGGCTCGACCAAAGGATCCAACGGTCAGGATGGAAGGAAGATGGGGGAGCGGGATCCATTACCAAATTTGGGTAGCTTGACCGAGTCAGTAGCATGCCATGGAAAGGGGGGCCAAAAGGTATCGCAAAGTGGCATTCAACTCCTTGAAGTTGATGAGGAGGTGCGGAGAGTGGTTCAGGTCTTACAGGAGCTAGAAAAGGCATATCACAGAGCTTCCTAAAAAGAGAATACGGAAAACGGATACGTGACTAAGCCCAGCGAATAATTTTCATCATCCATAAGTTGTTCAAGAATCTTTACAATATTTCACAAGAATAATCAGAGTCGGAAGCAAAAGAATCAACCAAGCATGCACATATGAATCAAAATATCAACAAGAATACTTGAAACCAAAATATTATAATCTCAAATAATCCAGATCTGAACAAGTCAATATCCTGGGTCACAATGCCCAAATACAAATAAATCCAAGTAGCAAAATACAATAATTCAAAATAAGCAACAAGGAATAATAAAAGCAAATCCAGCACTAATATCTCATCTCGCCTATTCCATCTGGCAGCTGATCTCCAAAATCTGTAATTTAATAAATTGTTGGAAGAGGAAAAAGAAAACAAACTTCCATCAATGCAAGTTTCGGGCCGCTTGTAATGCAGGATACAAGTTTATGGGAAAAACTAACTAATAACATGGAATATGCATGATATCAAGTATAACAACTAGCATGGTAAGGTGAACAAGTATAAGTAGCATGTATCGAGTATTAAGTAAACAAGTATCGTGTAAACAAGCATCAAGTGTCAAGTATCATGTATCAAGTGTCATGTATAAAGTCTCACGTATCATGTAGTCAAGTGTCAAGTAAGCATGTATCATGTTCAAGTATCATGTATCGAATCTTGTAGTTATTACTATGTTCATGCAGCCCACACTACATAGTTGCTACAGCAATTAATTTTGCTTTAGATTTCATAGTGGACCATAGAGGGCAGTGTACTCAGGAACAAGCTCTCAAGTATCAAGTATCAAGCTCCAAGTAACCAAATAACAAGCTCCAAACAAGCTCCACATAATCAATAACAAGCTCCAAACAAGCTCCAAATACCCAAAATATCAAGCTCTGTGTCAAGTGTGCAAGTATCAAGTAATCACGTGTCAAGCTACAAATAACCAGATATCAAGCTCCAAATATCACGTAGGATCAATAGATCCCCTTCCGAGTACACGTTTCTGTATTATCTACTACTAGATCTTTTCCTAAAATCCCGGCTTGATTATTTGTTATTATTAATGTCAAACAAGCATGTATATGTCACAAAACAGGGCAAGTATATCATAGTATAATCAAGTAACAAGTTCAGGATGAAGAATAAACATGTACGGGTGCAAGATAACACATAAAAGGATAAAACAACGAAATTTCTAGTTCAGGACAGCAAGACAGTATTGCACTAAAACAGGGATTCCCGTTGCTACAAACATGCAAATCTGAATCCGTCGAAAGGTTTAGAAAATAAAATCCCGGCCGAATCTAGCGAACATATATAAGTCATATAGTATTTCACAAAAATATAACTCAAAACTGAACTGAAACCAGAAAACACGTTCAGTCAGAAATCAGAAGATTGTATTCAAAATCAGGAAAACAGCATGAAAACTCATTAAATAAATCCACAAAAAATCTAGGGTATTCCCCTATATGTATAGTAACAGAAAACCAAGTTTCATAATTTTTCAATATGAATAGAGTAGTCAAGTAAAATCAGAAAACAACAAGACACGACAGTTTTGTAAATCTGAAATCACAAACACTGAAGTACGAAAACAGAATTGTCTCGCAAACCATAAATCGAAATCCAAATCCACCAAAATGGTAAGAAAATAGATACAGTAGGCTAACTTTCATGTTCAGAAATATTTTGGAAACAGCAAATAGAAATAGGTCGAAAATCAAATTCTTTACTGAACAATAGTAAAATTCTGCATGTAAACTCTTTATTTGCAAGTAAGGAAAGATTTGTAAAACACCCCAAATAAATCCACCAAAATTCTGGGTAAATCCCAATCAAGTCAAGAAATACTGAGCAAAATTTCAGATCAAAATAATAATTTTAACACCAAAATAAAAAATAGATTACTCTTCAGAATTCATAGAAAACAAAATCTGGGAATCTTTCGATACCACTGTAGTAAAATCGACATAACTCACAAACCAAAAATCGAAACTGAGATCCGTCGCAAGGGTTGGAAAATAGACAGAATTCTCTTCAAATCATGTTCACAAAATATTTTCAAATACTGACCTTAATAGGGTCTAAAATACTGATCAAAACGTGAAAACCAGCAAAACTAAAAATATCGCATGTTCACATGATCAACTAGTTCGCATAAACTCATCCAAAACACAACCAAACATGAGATAGAGTATACTAGAAGTCCAAGCAACATGGTATAGAGTATTTCACGAGTCCACAACAAGTCTACCACAAATAACACGAACAAGCACAAGATAACAGATGAACAATACGTATATATGCAACAAGAAGTGGTCAATCCTAAGTTATATTATGTCATGTATGTCGTGAGGCAACTATGGTCAAATCATCACTATAGAGACAATATCAACAAGAGAATTCACACACAAATTATCTCTAAAACCCAACTACACTACAAGCAGTATTTAGTACTTGTATTTGCAATGGATTTTAATACAAGTTACTTGCCTTAACCGACGATGAAAATAACTCCAAGTAAGAATAACAGGAACGGATTCCCGAGGCGACGAACAACAAAACCCAACGAACACAACCACGAACCAATACACCAACGGCCAAGTGCACGTGAGATGCTTGAGCACACCACAACAAGAGCAAACGGCGAGGACACGACACAGTAGCGGCTCAACGATATCCTGTTCGCTGTTACTGTGGCTGCCGCAGTCGAACATTAGGGGGATGGAGCGACGGCCAGGGTGCACCGGGATGACAGCTGGTTGTTGTGAGGGAAACACAACACCCAGTGCTGTGTTGCTGCTGCTGCGAGACGAGGAGAAGCGGCTGGAGGTGACGGGAGGAAGATGGTCGTGAGGCAGGGAGTTGCACACTGTGAGGGAGCACAGGGCCAAGCACAGGCAGCGCTGCACCACAGGAGACCAGGGGAAAGGCAGGGGACAGTAAAGCGGCTGCTATCGAGGAGAGTACAGGGCGAAGAGAAAGAGAGAGAGAGCAGGCAGGAGGTCGGGTTGCGGAAGATGGAGAGGCGGCTGATGAGTTGGCGTGAACAAGGGGACGATGATGCGATATATATATGGGTTAAATATATATAGGACAGAATAGGGAGTTAGGGTTTTGGTGAAAAGGGAGGCGGCTGAACAGTGGGGTTCGGGTTGTTAACGGGTAGGGTAGGTATTAACGGGTTTGGGTTTAGGGAAAGAATAATGGGTAGGGTTATTGGATTGGGTAATTAGGTGAATAGGTATTGGGTTTGGGTTTACTAGGGTACAAAAATCCAATAAGAAAACATAAAATAACCAATAAAACATAATTTATAAAATAATGTAATTTACATTACAATATAGACTTTATTTAAAATAACAACAATTATAGTTAGTACATAGAAATTGATTTTTAAATAAACAGTCAAAATTAATAATGATACTAATAGTTTAAAATACAAATACTAATAATAATAATAAAAAAAATAATAATAATCATAATATGTGTCAAAGTCATAACAAGATTCATATTACAATATAAAATTACAGAAAATAGTTACAAATAAATTTATTGGTCGAAAAATTAGATTTTGATAGAAGAGTCAAGAATACATCTTCACAAAAGAATTTTGAAAGCGGTAAAAATAATTTACAAAAATTTAAATACAGAAAATACACGGAAAATACATATTTGGGGAAACAGGGGTTACAGGGCAAGAATCCCGGTAGCTACGACAGGCAAAGTCGTTCCCCAAATAGGAAAAAGGTGCAACCTTTGGGAAGTCAAACCCTACAGATAAGGGATGAGGAGCAAGAAGAGGCAGAAAGAGCAAGAGTTGAAAGCGGAAAGCCCACCTCTTTATTCAACGGGGTTAGCAAGGCATCTAAAAAGGTGATGCATCGGGGCAAAGAGCATGGAAAGGGGAGGGCTTTTTTGGGGATGAAGACAAACGGGGGGTTGTTCGAAACCATGGATCAGGTTCCAAACGATGAAAATAGGAACTCTGTGAAAAAGCTACAAGCTTGGGGACCTGAGCTAACGATGGAAGGGGACCTTTTCGGGGATGCAGAGAGCCACCCCCAAAAGAGAAAGTTACAAAATACTTGATTGAGAAAGAAGATCTCAGAAATGGCGATTTGGGGAATAGTCGTTTTGGTGTAAGTGCTGAGGGAAGAAGAGAGCGGGATGAAGAGAACGCTTCGATCTCCATGTCACCTTTGGCAGCAGCGCCAGCCTTTAAGGCAGCACCACGTGCCCCAATAACAGGCGCAGTTAGCAGAGTGGGGGGTCCGGTGCAACGCGTGGGAGAGGCTAGCTTAAATGGTGCCACCGAATCTCAAGCGGTTGTGCGTAATGAGTGTGGGCCCAAAGAGGAGCCCACGAAGCAATTTAGCTTGAGTAAGGGGTTGTATATCTCTGGGCCTAATGTGAGGCCCATTGGAGTTGAATTGCACAATACCAAGTTTGTTTCTAACTCCGCACTTGAGAACCACAATGAGGAGGATGATACAGAGGCGAGGCTAAACCTTGAAGATGATTTTGTCTACTCAAAAGAGGAGTCTTTGGAGTCAGAGGAGTGTGATGACGATACACTGGGTTTGACTCCTGATTTTGTTCCTTCCACCTTCCCTCCCACACAACCCACTGCCCCTGTCCCTGTTCGCGGCGACAAAGGTTTTAGAGTTCAGAAAGTGGCTAAGAGGACTATGGAGGAGTCCCTGGATGATTATCTTGAGATTGCTGCGGCGACCAAATCTGCTAAAACTAGCGATGGAGGTCCGCGCTCCTTCCTAGCTTTTATTTTAAATTTCATGTGTGATAATGAAATTTTTAGTCTAGCCAAAACCTGTGGTCTTGCGGTAGGCGATACCGATCGGAATGCATTTCTCCTTAATAAGATTAGGGGGTAGGAGAACGATAAGGTTAACCTTATTTCAAACTCGACGCCCACATCGAGTAACGATCAATTATCTAGCAATAGTTATTGGAGGCGCTATTCTGGAATGTTAGAGGTCTGGGCAGGCGGGGCAAGCGGGAAATGGTTAAGGAGGTCATCGCCAAATCAAAAGCTAACATTGTTGGTCTTCAAGAGACCAAACTTACACATATGTCTAGATTGAGTAGGGTGGGGGTAATCGAATCTTCGAATGGAGAATGTCCCCATCGGTTGGGGCATCTGGGGGGATCGCTCTAGGTTTCAACCCAGAAACATTTTGTTGTATAGACGAGCTCTACGGTCAATTTTCACTGTCGGTCTTGCTCCAACGTAAAGCGGACCTGTGAACTCAATTAATTATAGTGGTCTATGGTCCGCACACCTCTGCCTCTAGAATGGCCTTCTGGTCAGAACTTAGAGCGATTCAAGCATACTGGTCACACCCCTGGGTGGTGGGGGCGAATTCAACATCACTAGATTCGCCTCTGAACACAGGGGCAGAGGAGCCAGTGACTCGGATAAGGAAGCGTTTAATGAGGTTATCACGGATTTGGAGCTGGTGGATATCCCCATTCCTGATAGGCTCTTCACCTGGTCAAACAAGCAATCGTCGCCCATTCTAGCAAAACTAGATAGGATTTTGGTCTCCACTGACTAGGAGACCAAATTCTCGTTGTCTACGGCTAAATCACTTCCTAAACCCACCTCGGACCATGTACCTATTTTTCTATCCTTCGGGGAAGTTCAACTCAGGAAATCACCAAAGTTTAGATTCGAGAAGGCATGGTTAGAATTACAAGGCTTCCACCACATGGTATACGAGAGTTGGTCTCGCCCCACTACGGGGATTGAAGCAACTGCAGTATGATGTGAAAAAATCAGAAGACTTAGGGGCAAACTCAAGAAATGGAACCGGGCCAGATTTGCGCTGATTTGGAGGGCAAAGGACTCCCTTCTTGAAGGAATTAAGGAACGGGAGAAGACTGAAGAAACTAGGGATCTGCTACAGGAAGAGCGGAATAGGTTGCTCCAATTCAGACAGGAAATTGACCAACTCTATAGGCTTGAGGAAATCAAATGGCAACATCGGTCCAGAATTTCGTGGCTCAAAGAGGGAGACGCGAACACAGCATTCTTCCATCGAGTAGTCAGTGCCCGGCGTAGATCTAACCTCATTAACTCGATCCATTCAGACTCTAGAATGATCCAAGGCAACAAGGATATCATAATGGCATTCCAATCCCATTTCAAACTACTCTTTGGACACAAAGCATACTTGAGAGTCCTTCTCTACCACGATTTCTGGCAGGACTTGACGGGCAACTCCGAACTTATGCTGCAATCCCTAGAAGCACCCTTCTGTGAGAAGCAAGTCTGGGAAGCAGTCCAACAACTTGGCAAAGACAATGCCCCAAATCCAGATGGTTTCCCGATGATCTTCTATCAGACATTCTGGGAGGAAATCAAAGACGATTTGCTGAGGGTGTTCGCTGATTTCTACAACCATAAGCTCAAATTAGGGAAAATTAATTTTGCGGAGGTTGTGCTGATTCCAAAGAAAGAAGACTCCCGGCGAGTAGGAGACTTTCGCCCTATTAGTTTCCTTAACTGCTCTGTCAAGATCATTAACAAGAATCTCTCTAATAGACTGGAAAAGGTGATGGATGGTCTCATTAGCCACGATCAGACGGGGTTCATTCAAGGACGATGTATTCAGGACAATATAGCTACGGCTGAAGAAACTATCCATCAGTGCCACACATCGAATGCTAAGAGCTTTCTCCTGAAACTGGATTTCGAGAAAGCGTATGATTCGGTCGAATGGGACTGTCTCCTGGAAGCGCTTGCTGGAAGAGGCTTTGGGGTTAGATGGATCAGATGGATCCACACATGTCTTACCACCAGCAGAACTGCAATTTTGGTAAATGAGGTATCGGGCCACCCATTTTCGTACAAACGGGGCCCTCAGACAAGGGGACCCACTCTCACCCCTTCTCTTCATCATTGTGGCAGACGTACTTCGGTCCATGATGGCTAATTATAGTAGAGCAGGTTGGATTGTACCGGTGGCGAAGGGAGTAAACCGCAAAGGTTGCTCAATCATCCAATATGCATATGACACTCTCCTATTTGGTAATGGCAACCTCGGGGAAACAACTGCCTTCAAAGGTATATTATATAGTTTCGAAGCTTGGTCTGGACTCAGGGTAAACTTCCACAAAAGTGCTCTCATCCTCATTGCCCTGACAACAGATGAGGCACTAGAACATGCCACAATTCTCAATTGCTCCATAGAGAGCTTCCCCATTTAATACATGGGTTTGCCACTAAGACCCAGGAAACTCAAAAAGGCTGATTGGCTACCCATTATTGATCGGGTTGAAAACCGTCTAGCAGGTTGGAAAGGTAAAGCCCTATCATTAGGAGGGAGAGTCACGCTCATTAATGCAGTTCTATCAAATCTTCCAACCTATTATCTGTCCTTTGAAATGCCACGATGGGTAATTCAGATAATTGACCGGACCTTAAAACGGTTTTTATGGAAAGGGGCAGACCCGGATCAGGGCGGCTACCACCTTATTAGATGGGAGAAGGCATGCATGAAAAAAATGCATGGAGGACTAGGTATCATTGATCTTCGAGATATGAATCTTGCTCTACTGGGTAAATGGTGGTGGAAGGATTTTCATCCTAATGGAGAAGGGTGGCAAGATTTTGTTCAGGGATATCTGCATGGGAATGGAACGAGAAATTTGGGCTTTAGGGTAGGTCCACGTGTCTCCTGGTTCTAGAAAGGCATCGCTAAGGCCTACGAACCCTTTATTAGCTGTGTTACATCAGTTATCGGTAACGGCAGACTCACCAGTTTCTGGTGGGATAAGTGGTATGGTGTTCATACACTTAGAGCCCTATTCCCCGATCCATATGATCATGCCTCACAACCTGCACTGCACGGTGGTCGCAGCCTGGAAAAGAGGCATCTGGAAACCTTTATTTAAACATTCGCTCGATCTGGGCGCTCAGGCTAGACTCATAGAACTGCAGGCCTACATTACCAATGCTGAAAATAGTTGCTCTCAAGGTCCAAATAAGAAATCTTGGGGATTGGAAAAGAATGGCACGTTCACCGTTCACTCCATGTATAACCGCATTCACTTTAGGGGATGTACCCCAAAGTGGGAATGCGTTGTTTGGAGGACGAAAGCCTCGTTGAAGATCAAAGTTTTCTTATGGTTGGTGCTGAACGATGCGATTTTGACTAGGAAAAATCTCTCTAAATGCCAACCGAATGTGGACTCTCATTACGGATTCTGCCACGCTATCCTAGAAACTAGAAACCACCTCTTCCTCCAGTGTCCTATGAGCAAAGCGGTACTCGTTGAGGTACTCAGCGCCCTAGGGACGAATCAGGACCCTAGTGTGTACGAGGACTTGTGGGTAGGGTCAAAATTTGCTACTGAGAGAAGAACTATGAGAGAAGCGTGGTACATCGCTATTGCCGCAACGACCTGGGTTCTTTGACTAGACAGGAATAATTTCTATTTCCGCAGATCTTGTAACAATATTTCTAGTAATTTGACTCACATTATGCATTTTATTTCATTTTGGGCTAATGTGGCAGCAGCAGGTCCCAGAGGGAGGATATCGAGCGTTTTCCAGGTTGAGGATTTTGATGATGAGGAAGTCGAGATCGATCCGACGATCGACTGACAGCCAGCATAACCATTACTTTTGATAGACACCCACCGCCCCAGGGTTTGTTGGGGGGATGTGATGTATTTTGTTTAGTCACATGTATGATGCGGCCTAGCTGGTATTCTTTTGTCCTACCCCCATGTTTGGGGTGGAGGTTATGTTATTTTGTTTTGTTTGTAGGACCTTGTAATTGGCTCAGTACTCTGAGTTTGTTTTATTAATCCCTTATTAATGAAACAGGGTGGCCATACTCCACCTTTTCTTTTTAAAAAAAAAAGTAACTAAAGTAGTAGTACTACTAGATGAAAAACTTCTATCATAAAAATCATACAAGTTATTTAATGTCGCTTCAAATTTAGCTAAAAATGTTCCGCAATCAATTTCAGATTTATCTTCCCCAAGTAAAGTAAAAAAACATTTCAATCAAATTCTTCGTACCTTCTAGTTTGATACGAGCATCCATCACAGTAGCAATACGAGACAACATAGAAGGAGGATTAAAATACTTCAAAAATTTGGTGTATGCAGGTTTCACAATATGACCAATAAAAGCATCATCGATCATTTTATTGAAAGTTTGCATCATAGTAACTATTGAAATAAAAATGCTACTAAAATTAGATTCATAAGATTTTGAAAATTTAAAAGTTGCGGTTTTAAAATGTTCTAAAAATTTTAACAAAGATTCGGCATAAAACCAAGATTGGGGAGTCATTTCAAAATTTGGCATATTTTTTGCCAAACAAAAATCATTTATACATGCTTTATATTCAGTAACAACATGTAGCAAATTAAAAGTAGAGTTCCATCGGTGGTTAACATCCTTTGGAAAATTTCTAAAATGTACATTTTTTAAGCCCACACCAAGCTTTTCATTCTTGAATTATAGGGACACTTAATGCAATAAAATGTACACAATTTCTAATGTTAACTATATATGGTTCGGCTATTTTTAATGCATCTTGAATACATAAATTTAAAATATGACATGCATATCTAACATGAAAAATATTGTCAGATGGAGGGTTTAATGCGGTTTTTAATATACTAATTGATGCATTGTTGTTAGATGCATTATCAAAACTTATACACATAATTTTATCACGAATATGAAAAATATCACAAATTTCTAAAATATGATTTGCAATTTCATTACCACTATGGAAATAGGGCAATGCGGCAAGTGATATGATTCTTTTTTGAATAATCCAATCATTGTCGATCCAATGATAAGTTATTCCCATCATTGGAATATTGTTGCAACCCATCCAACAATCAGAAGTTAAAGAAACTCTACAAGTTAAACTCCATAAAATGGCAATCAAAACTTCTCTCATTTCATTGTACATTTTAAAACAATCAGACTTCAAAGTATTCCTAGGAATTCTTTTAAAATGCGGGTTTAATGCGGTTTGATTAAAAGTTTCTAAGTTCCTACTCTCGGAATAGAAAATTGGTAACTCTTCCTTAATTACTAGTCGGTAGGGCTGCAATCGAGCCGAGCCGAGCCGAATATCTTCAGGCTCGAGCTCGGCTCGTTTACAAAACGAGCTCAGTTTTGAGCTCGAGCTCGGTTCGAGCCGAGCTTTGACTGTATTCGAGCCGAATAGCTCGCGAGCTTAGCCTTAAAAAAAACCCAAGCTCGAGCTCGGCTCGTTTACGAAACGAGCTCAGTTTTGAGCTCGAGCTCGGTACGAGCCGAGCTTTGACCGAGCTCGAGCCGAATAGCTCGCGAATAGCTCGATTCATTTGCAGCCCTACTAGTCGGGTCATTTCCCGATGAACAAGTTCGGGATCATAAATGTGGCTATCAACTAGACCGGTCCTATGGTGGATTTTTTGTTGACCGGGTAAGTCTACAAGAAGTTCTCTGTGTACATTTTGGATGTGTCGTTTTATTGTACCCGTCCCCTCACCCTTCTTCCAATTGTATGCTTTCGAACAAGTTTTACAAATTTTTATACCTACACCCGGATTTTCTTCGTCAAGAACATAATCATAAAATTTGTGCCAATCACTAGTTTTCCCTCTAGTTTTCTTACTACTACCCGGTTGTGTTGTTTCGGTTGCTTGTGTTTGTTGTTCTTCTATGTCTATGTCTCCCACAAACACATCGTGTGTACCAATGTGTTGGGTCATAGGATGCTCTTCGGCGGGCTCATTTTGTGGGACAATAGGAGGCATACGAGAAGTGCCGGTGGAATCTTGTCCACTTTGGCTACGGCCGCTACCTCGTGATCTAGACATGTTGATATAGTAGTGTATGTGAAAATTTTAAATACAATCTAGGCGAGATAAGTTTTTTTAAAAAAAATCTAGAAAACAATAGGAGGGTTGTGAGAGAGAAGATCAAAAAACCAATAAACAAATATTATACAATATTTTTACACTACAAAAAAAATATCAAGACAATAAGAGGATTGTGAAATTTTGATACCGTAGTTCGCGGATACTCGTATATAAAATGAGAGCGAAAATAAAAGTAGAAGTAGAAATCCGGACTCGTATATAGAAAGAAAGATAGCTTCTTTGTTGGAGTCTTGGAGGAGTTGAAGACTTGAAGTAGACGTAGTTGAATGTTGAATTCGATACGATCGTAATTTGTCGCTTCTATGTTGCTAGCTTCTTTGTTAGCAAAATTTCAAAGAATTTAGATTAAATTGAGTAGTAGTAGTAGAAGAGAGAGTAAGAATAAGGTGTGAAATTTTTAGAGTGGTTTAAGGGGTATTTATGGAGAAAAAAGATAAAACAAAACCAAAAAAATAAAACAAAAAAACGGCTAAAATAGCTGTTGGACCCGAGCGGGTCGAACGTGGGTCAAACGGTTCGAAACCCGCGGGTTGGTCGAAGGGTTGGGTACTGTTCACCGAATTGACGGGTCGGGTTCAATGGGTTGGAAACCCAAATTAGATGATGCGGGTCGACCCGCTTAGACTCGCGAGTTTGACCCGGACCCGAACCGTATATTAACTGGCCGGATTTTGGCGAGCAAGTCGCGGGTCATCCCGGCCCGGTTGCCAACCCTAGACAAATGAATTTCAAATGATTTGATTATACATGTTAGACTAATTTTAGTCATTCTAAATAATGTGAACCATTTGAATCATCCATGTGAAGGCAACGTAAAGAGTTCACACAAAGCTTATCATGATAACTAGTACTCACATGATCACTCCCTATATATATGTAACTAGAGTTCACACAAAGCTTATCATGATATATATATATATGTGAAAAAGGGGTATGAGCAACTTCCTCATTTAGTAAATAAGCAATTGATGATGTGGCATACATGTGATTGAAAAAACATTAAAAGGATTAACTGTCCAATGTATCACATGCATGCCACATAACTAAATGAGCAAGTTGTTCATATCCCTTTTACCCTATATATATATATATATATATATATAATAAGACCGTAGATACACACCCACTCACTTTACCCTGAATATATATTAATTGATTTTTTTTTTGTGCAAGCGGAATTCGAATTCCGGACCTTTTGCTGAACAGCGAAGAAAAAAGAGATTTGAGTTCAACGAAATAAACTAATTTCAATCTCCTCACAATGGTCAGTACTCAAATTTTGAGTTCCAACTTTCATGTGCAAAATGCATTATTCTTTTTGAGTTCAACTTTCATGTGCAAAATGCATTATTCTTGCTAATATATTATAAACCAAGGTAACATATAAATGTACATTATGATAAAATGAAATACGTTGAGGATTCTGAGAAGAAACGGATGCAAAATAAAAAGGCCAACCAATGTAAAGCTCCAAAATGAATTCAGCCATGTAATATAACTTCACAATGTGCTAGATTTTTAGCAGGTGCAACACAGAATAAAAGTTCAATTCTAGTGTTACATTAGAAATGAGGAGTTGAAGAACATGCATGATGATTTGATCTTGGACCTTCTTAATCAAAGATTGGATTGCCAGACTACAGTTTGCCGAATACCTAAAATGAATTTGTTGCAAAAACAAAATTATCACTTCATATGTTAAAAACTCGGCAAAAGGAAAAGCTGACATTGTACCAAATTATGCTTCCTCGCAACTCTCAAATTCTATGCTACAAATTCTTAAAAGCACTCTTCACCTGAACAATCTTGACCTAAGTTTGATTAACATAGCACTCTTTACACACTTTCTACAGGGTCTATGGAAAAAAATAAACTATATACTATATGTAATTAAAGAAGAGGATAAAGAATTACATGAATGGCAGAAAACAATTACTTGAATTACAAATAGTGGCATTATTATCATTACTCTCAGCGATTCCTCGCGGTTGAATTTCGCGTTGTAACTCCATGCAAATATTTAGTGAATCCAAGAAGACTAAGCTTGCCATCTGAGTGTCTAATCCAGTCGTGCATTATGGAATGAGCTGCTGGGGAGAGTTTCATCTCCTGCATTAAAGGAAGTAGTTTCTTAAGCGCCAATGAAACAACTATAGAGATTGATAAATATTTTGCAAATGATAAAATTGTCATTGAATTGGGCTATTATTAAACGACCTCAGTCAGCTCCTCAAGAGTGATGACTCTATTTCCTTCTTGCTCAAAGTACTCATAAGCTTTACTTGCAATTTGCTCCCATCCTTCCAAGGCTTCAAGATGATACGGGCTGATTGAAGCAGCACAGAATTCCTCAAAATCCATTCTTTTCTTGGAGAGTGACTCAAACTGAAGAAGAAAATTGAAAGATTTAAAAATGGCATCACTCAAACTGTTTTCTGGTAGGTAGTTCTCATTCATAGGTGTCTCGCTCTATCTATATATAACCAATGGTTGATTGCAATAATAACAACATAGCTAGTAACAATAATAAAAATAATTTCTCGTTCTGTGATATCCCTAACTTTTAACAGCCTTATCTATAGGACTAAATGATTTGTTTCTCTCAAGAATAAGGAAAGACCATGGTCTCATCAAAAAGGGTAAAGAGCAACTAGTGTTCCAATTCGTCATTAACCAAAATTCAAATAAACCCTTCTTCCAGGCTTTAACTCCTAAATCAATTACCAAATAAATAAGACAGGAACAAATCTGTATATGATTCAGGGTTGACAGTAGTAACAAAAATAATAGTTTCTCCTCTTTGTAGTTTCCTAATCCGATACTTCTAACAATAATTTGGTTTTCTCTGATAATATCCATAGGACTTACTTCATCTGTTACTCTCAAGAACAAGGAAAGACAATGGTTTCATGTAAAAGGGTAAAGAGCAAGCAGTGTTGTGATTCTTTGTTAACCAACTCAAATTAAGCCTTTTTTCCAGGCTTAAATCATAACTCAATTACTGAATAAATAAGACAAGAAAAATTCTTATTTGATTCGGGCTTGACAGTAATAATAAATAATAAAAACAATTTCTGCTCTTTGAAATTTCTAAGACTAATTTGGTTTTCTCTGGTATAATTCGAGGCCATGGTTTCAAGAAAAAGGGTAAAGAGTTTAGTGTTGGGATTTCTAGTCAACCAAAATTTACATAAAGCCAGTTTCCAGGTTTAGATCCTAAACTTAATGCCAAAAAATAAGACAAGAAAAGAACTTTCTCAGGGTTGCCTTGTGATGAATATTCAAAAGAGAAGTCAAGAAGAATAAGAATTAAATAATTAGCCAACTGGGCAAAGGTAAAGAATCCAGACAGATTTTCATCCTCGAATCTTAGTACATGTACTTTTATTTCATCAAAATAAGACACTAAATAGGCATTACAAGATAATCGCTAAACAGGTTACAAGACACGAGGAAAATCAAAACGTTAAAAAAAACATAAAATAAATTTTGTTTCCTAACCAAATTTCAAAACCAGATTTTCATTCTCGAATCTTAGTACATGTAGTACTTTTATTCCATCAAAATAAGACTCTAAATAGGCATTACAAGATAATCGCTAAATATCATGCCTAATCAAACAGGTTACAAGACATAAGAGGAAATAAATTCCTAAAATCAAAACGTTAAAAAAAAACATAAAATAAATTTTGATTCCCAACAAAATTTCAAATCCAGATGATAACCAGAAAACATTGCAAATAATTTAGTAATCCGTTATGAGTGACATCAGGGTCTAGTGGGCCTCTTTGCTAGAGTAGCTATGTTCTTATTCAAAAATATTTTTTAAAATGAAATTAGACTAAGCTAAATTAAAATTTTAAAAATCTATTATAACTACTGGAGGTTCCGAGTTAGATCCCCTATGACCTTGTGAAAAAGTAGTAGTAAGAATGTCCTTTTTTCTTCCCAAATAGGTTTACAAAAGGTATGCTCTCTTCTCATTTGATCTATTTCTTCTCTCAGTAGACACCTCTATAAAATTCTGTATTGAGTTCATATACTAACTTATATTGAAGTGGTCTAACTCATCAAGACCTCTCTTCAATTAAGTAAGAACATCAATTCACTGTTCGAACAGAGAAATCCAGATCAAAATGATACACTTGCTGATGACTTGAGATTGAATGACCAATTCCAATCTCTTGTTCCCTTGAAGCTTGGAAAAAGCTAGTATAGAACTTATGGACAACTGAGATATATATATATATATATATATATATATATAGGGTAAAAGGGATATGAGCAACTTGCTCATTTAGTAAATGAGCAATTAATTATGTGGCATGCATGTGATACATTGGACAACTAACCCTTTTAAGGGTTTTCCAATCACATGTATGCCACATCATCAATTGCTTATTTACTAAATGAGCAAGTTGCTCATACCCCTTTTTCCCATATATATATATATATATATATATATATACACTCATCAAGACCTCTCTTCAATAAAGTAAGAACATCAAATCACTGTTCGAACAGAGAAACCCTGATCAAAATGATACACAACTGATATATATATATACTAGATTTGCCCGTGGGCACGTGCCTACGGACGTCTCCGGAACAATACAAAACACGAAAAGCCCTATAAATAGTAAAACAACAATTATGTAGCTCAAGTTTAAATAGTATGACAATAATTAGTTGTAAATAAAAGTCCATGTTTCCATTAGTATATGTTGAAAAATAATTATAATTGGGGTGTAAAATCTAACTTCTTGGAACTTTAAGTGTGGAAAATGATGAAATTTAACTGTTGAAGAGATATTTGCTATTTTCAATGTAACATGTGCAATAAAAAAAACATAAAAATTCTGAAAATTTACAAATCTGAAATCTTAAAATCTAAATTTCTAAGTAAATAAAGAAAGAATGGGAGAGAGAAAAAGAGAGAAATATGAAAAAGTGAAGAGAGAAGAGAGATATAGTAATAAAGTAATGAGTTTTTTAGTTTTGGGGTTTGAATTTGGGGGGGGGGGGGGGGGGGGGGGGGGGGGATGTATTTTGTGAGGTTGTTAGATCTGGGCCTTTGATTTTGGGGGGATTGAAGGTGAGCCACTTGATAGCTTTCTTTGTGTTTTATTAATATTATTATTATTATTATTATTATTATTATTATATATATATATACACACACTAGCTTTTTGGCTACTGATATATATACACAAACACACTACATGTAGAGATTCTGTAGTCATCATCATTTTTTATCCTTGCAAGTAAATTGCGAGACCAAGGCTTGGACAGAATCTTAACTAGATAAGGTAGGAAAAAAGATAAGACAACAGAATAAATAAATATAGACAAAAATGAATATCTACGTGTGTGTGTGTGTGTTAGGGGGGGGGTGCGGGCAATAAATCTTGGTATTGCCTCCTCTGGCAGACATTCTTTTAGATCATCTAATTAGCAGAACAACTACCTCCTTCCAATGAAGCAAAGTCTTAATCATGTTTTTATGTCCATGCATGGGACTAAGTAATTAAACTAGTTTTGGGTTTCTCCTTACTCTGGCAAATATAGCCTTATTTTATATCATTGAATTAGAAGTACCACTACCACCTTCCAAATGAAGCTAAATCTTGATCATGTTTTTATGTGAATACATGAGACCAACTAACGAATTCTAAAATATTCAATACCAAATAATGAATTCTGTGAACAACATCTACACCCTTGCTTCCCAAAAGACTGTTGATGTACCCTAATGGATCATCTAAACTACTGTAACTCAGCAACCATTTCTTCATCATAGTCCGTAACCAACTTATAATTCATTGACCTTTTAGCATTTCATAAGTCAAAAAATACTTTAGAGTTTATCAAGACTTCCATTAAGAAACTTACCATACCATTAATTTTCCAAATCAATTTTAACATATTGATGTACATTAAAAAAAAGTGGTCTTACAGTTCTGATCATTAGTGTTAAATCACCTCAACCAAAAGCTTAAGCTATTAGGTAACAGATTATAAAACTATACATCGAACATCTCGACACTCCCTCTGATATGGAAGATAGCAGACACTGTTTCATGTAAAGGAAATCAATGGTATTTACTGCACATATGTACATATTGTGCCTCTCATTAGTCTGGTGCTCTGGTACTTAATACTTATCAGTTACCACATACCTCATTTCTTGTGCAGATAACATTATTTTGTGAAATGTTTGATTGCGACATACATAAATAATAGAACATTATAATCAAGAAAATAAATATGCCACATGTCACTAGAAATCAAAATGTATGATAAGCAAAACACTCAAGCAGTCTAAGAAATAAGATAATCGAATGAATATGGTACTAGATGACGCACCATATTTAAGATGTCAGGAACCTTCGAAACTTGCATTGCATCAGTTGTATTTTTCATGAGTGCCTACATAACAGCCACATTAGGTAATAGCTGGGACAATGATAAATGATAGATAAGTAATAGGGAGTTCACATAATTTGTGAACTAACAGAAACAGTGCAAACCTCAATAAGCCAAAATTCTAAATTATAAGGGAACCCCTTTTTTTGATTGTTGGAAGGTATAAGGGAAACTTCTAACCATCAACTTGGAGATTGGCATGAAAGCAAAACTCTGAACAGAGAAGCAACCAGAAAACCTTTGAGAAAATTATATGATGACCTTCTACCTACTTGACAAACCAATTATCTAATTTTGTTCTGAATTCCTGGATACAGAAACTATGGGCAAAAGAGTGGTTTGGCATATGAATCCGAGAAAGGATAGCTAGTGAATCATTTCATTTCAAGTTTATGGAAGAAGCGACTCTTCCAAAGTTCTCTAAACTAAAATTGATGAGCAAAAGCTTATGCAGAAAGCTACTTTATCTTCTGTTTGTTTCAATATGTATTAATATAAGTATTCTTCTTCTAGTTGGCGACTCTTTGAACACCCCGTTTGCAAAGTGAATTTCTTGTTTTTGGCGTTCATCTTTCTTTATATAGAAACAAGTCAACAACATAAAGGTGAATATGGTGTTTTTGCAATCCCTTGGTAAAAAGAGAATGATGTACTAAAATGCATGAGTGGTTACTGATGGTCTCGAAAGTGAGCTTCCAAAATATTCTAAATACAAGTAACAGAGAACGTGTTAAATCCTACCTTTACAGGAGAGGATCTAAGGAAGAATGCTACGGGCAATAATCAATAGGTAAACAATACAATGCTGTGGATCTGAAAACATAAAAAATGTTGAAAAGTTCTCTTATTACTTGTTCAAACACAATACTGTTTGCAAACTGACTCTCGGTATTTGGAATACTCTTAACTGGCTGTTCAACTATTCACTAATGGTTTCTAGAGAAAGAGATTACTAATTCAACACAAAGTGAAGTATATTCATCACTCAAAAATTTCCATAAGATTAGAACCTGTCTGTAAACTCTCTTTTGGATTTGGATGAAAGCAGGAAAATAAGTTAATCAGTCGAGGTCAATAACCTTTCTAGAAGTTTGAGAATCTGCTTCACAAAATTCTTTAGGAAGAAGGGCTTTTTTTCAGGTTAGTAATGTTTACTAACAAAACAAACCGTGGAAGGGAGAAAAAGATACAAACAAAAACAAAGGAGTGATCTATTCCAGCATCCATCTTTCTCCCTAAAAAACACTAAGTTCATCAAAAGACTTCATATGCAAAACAGACAAAGTGGAATGCAACACCAAATCTTATGCAATAACCTTATTTTAAAGTAATAACAGATATCAAATCAGAAAAATATTCAACAAAGATCCCCACCGTCCGAAAGTTTTCGAATGAGATGTGCCCATCTATATTAGGTTCTAATAACTTAAATTGAGACCTGAGATATACAATCTCATCTTCCGTCAGCGCTTTAGACAGAGCCTGCAAACAAAAATTTAGCAGGAAAATGGATTGGGTTATAGCTCCAAATAAATAATGCATAAAAGAAGTATTAAGATAGAATATAACTAATAAATTCTATGATTTAAGATGCATTTGAGGTTGGATCAAACACGTTGTCCCTCTATTTGATGCATGTAAAGAGTTTTAAAAGACAGTCATTTCAACTTCTACTGTTGACAGTCTGCAGCCCACAGACCATGTTTTCAAAAATTCGAGTTTGGTGTCAGCCTTCTCATTTTGGAATTGGTTTCAACAATGTCACAAAATCAGCATTACCAGTGTAACAGATTTTGTTAGTATAGGCTTCTAAAAAAGTATTCTAAATTTCTTAAGTCCAAAGCAAACATTTAAGTCTCCCATTTGTAAAATTATAACAATATACTAATGCTGGTGCTTAATTTTTCAATTTCAACAACAGAATACATTTTTTCTAAAATTTTTAAAATAAATTGTAAAATAAAATTTTAGGTAGTCTCTCAAGGTCTATGGGATACTTCAAATATCATTCCATAGAATTCCTTTTGCTTGATCTCCCTTCATTCTATCGTCTCTCATTTGCGTTGTCCTTCAAAACCGTCGTTGTTGGCACTGGCATCATAAATGTGTTTAATGATCTAGAGTTTCAAATGCTTACTAATGGAGATTTATGTTCTCTTTCAATTATCAACCTAAGTGTTGACTGATTACAATGTTCAACATGAGTATTAAATCAGGTAGGCCAAATACCGAGGCAACTTGGGACTAATTGTCTTGAGCCTCTTGGCAGATATTGTGAAACATGCCATAACTTCTATAAACTAAAAAACCAGGTGAAAGCATTACAATTCTGGAAAAACCACTTCTAGGTGCTTGTCCGCTCATACAGTGAGACTTCATGGAATCCAATTTCATAAACATTACTTAAACAAAGTTCCTCTCATGATAAACCATCAAACATTTGAACTAGAAGCTTTTAAGTGACCAATATCCTTCCATTTGAGAAAAAGAGATATTGTTTAAGACCAAAGCTGGACATGGACATCCTTGTATAAAAACAACTCGTACACTTTTAGTGTTAAAAGTATCTGTAGTTACGCCAATTCAGAACGAGAACCGAGATCCACCTTCCATTCATTGGTAGATATCTCTTCTTTACCTCCTATTCTTGGTCTGACCATCTGTTGTCTACTATCCTGCTCATCCTTCTGCTAGATTTTGGTGTCTTCCTAAATTTCTTGCCAATGATAGCCTATGGGATCATTAATGTTGCAAACATACTGGATTGAAATTACTAATGGAGTCTCAGGTAGTATGTGTTTAGGAGGCTCAAGTAGTTGGAACAAGATTCATGAAAGAACAAATCAGAGTGAAAAAACAAAGCAGCTGTGCTTCAGTAATAAAGCCTGATAGTGATTGCCATTATACAATTTATTGTTTTGGAAATTCTTACCACAAAAAAACTCTACATGTATTTTATGATATATATAGCTTATCATTAATCTGTATGTTGTTTGACGAAGTTGATATTCAAGTTTAAATATGAACTTTCTCAGAGTACAGAAATTTAATTACCTTTGATGGAATCTTCATGATTTTAGAAGTTAGGATTCACATTAATTACTGAAACATTGATATCTGTACTTTAACTGGAAAGTCGATTTTAAGGGATTTTATTTTATTTTTATAAAAATTTGTGAATTCAAGAAGGCATATTTTAAGTAAGTAGTGTCGAGGGCTAAACATGTTTTCGCAGTACACATGTGCTTGGGAAGGCAGCAGTGGTGAAGCCAACTTAAAAACTTGCCATCCTGGGCCCTAGTCGGGTTCTGCCCCTTGTGCATAATTGTATGCACTTAATGAGAAACAAAGCAGAGTTTACAAAACATATATCGCTAATCCAATAGAGTAACTGAGACAGCAATCATGTTCATACAAGATGTTAGAAAGTGTTACAACAATATGGAAACACTAATTTGAAGCAATTAATTATAAAAATAATATGACTATGATGATAGATGTATCATTAAATAGATATGTGAGCAACAAGAGCATGCTCATATATTGTTGATTGAAAATTAGATATTTGGGCCTCTTGATCAGGTTCCAAGTTGACAGCATTTCTCAGGTACTCAGAGTATGCTGTTAACGATTCTTGTAGGAATAGTATGGACTTTTTATAGTATGGACTTTTTTAAGTAATACTTGACACCTCTTATTTACAAATCAATAACAATGATTAAAAGCACACCAACTGACTCTCAGATGTCAAGATTTCAAATTAATAAAACAAAGTTAATAATTTAAGTGATGATCCCCCAATACTCACAGAATATGATTTACCTTTAAAGCTGCACGTTTGAGAGGTGTGGCGCGAAGGTATAATTTGACTAATTTATAGATTAAGATATCCAAAGGAATTTGTCGTTGATCCTCTCTCAACCATGGGTGACCTGAAATTACAGAAGATCTAATTATTTTCCAGACTGAATATAGTTAAAAAATAACAGGGTGATTCATGTAATCTTGGAAGGAGGTCAAGGAATATGGAAATCTGAATGCTATATATTTCTGAACATTATATGATAATAACAGTTGTTGTAATAATATAATATCATTAAAAGTTTAATTATAGAATATACTATCAAGCTACATCCGAGTTTTGGAATATTCGGAATTCATTTCATCCGTAAAATTTGTCCTAGCAAAATAATAAGACAAAAAATTGGCCAAAAACCTTATAAACAAATATTCAAAAATAGCCAATTGAGTTCATGTAAACTAGATTGATCGGTAATTAGTATTTCCTAATATTGCATCATAAAGAACTTTGTCTTAATTTTCTCCATCTATTATGCAAAGATGTTACCACATCTTTTTATCCCAATGAAAAGTATTCAAAAAGTTTTTTTTTTTGTTACCATATTCTCCATGCACACACAGACACAGACACACATATGAATATGATAGAAGTTGACTATATAGCCACGAAATAACCAATACAACATGTATAAACAATAAGAGATGGAAATTGTCAACTAACTCAAAGCTTGTGCAGCAGTCATTCTTTTCCTGTAGTCTTTGTTTAGAAGTCTTTTGACAAAATCCTTTGCCTCTGGAGATACCGCAGGCCAAGGTGAATCATCAAAGTTCGGGTCAGCTCTCAGCACAGCACGAAATATTCCCGATTCTGTCCGTGCCCAGAAAGGTCTGCTACCACATAATAAGATGTAGGTTATTACACCAATACTCCACATGTCTGCTTCTGTACTGTACGACCTATGTAGAACTTCAGGGGCAACATAATATGCACTGCCAACTATGTCATTTAATCTCTCATCTGCATATAAGCCAAAGAACGATCGTACTTCACTGAATTTCATGCTTGATAAGGTCAGACTAATCAGAAGAATATCAAATACAGAAAACTTGCATTAGAAACTAGTTGAGACCTTTAAAAAGAAAGAACCTATACTTTGATGGGTTCAGCATTCTATCTACTGATAGAAAGAGGCTGTAAGATGACTGAAACAATCTGAAATAATAAGTTAAATAAATCAAAACATTTCTTGATGCTATGATGAAAAAAAGAAATATTGGGTTACTCAGGAAAACTCATTTATGCCTTCTTCCGATTTGTATTGAGTAGGCACTCAGCAGCAAGAAAGAGGGAAATTGCAAATGCAATGGTAGAAATCTAAACCTTTGTGGCGAAGACCCAATCACTATGGGGAATGTCTTCAAATAAAGCTAAAGTATTATCAGTTTTAGTCATAATTTTAAAAAAAAGAATAATGCTTTTTGTAAGTTTTGTGAACTGCAAATTGCAAATGTACTCCTGCAAATGTACATAAGAATGTGGAGCCCGTGTAAAATCACATCTTTAATTGTTTGTGGGCTCCATTCTTACTCCCTTGGAGTACAACTTGAGCACACCATTGATCCGTATGGGCCTTTATTGGCATGATAGTTGTTTTAAGGGTGATTTCTAGAATTTGCAGTAAATGAAGAAAGTCACACAGGTGTTAATGTAGAAATTAGCTTGCAAGATGGAGGGGGAAATGCCATTCTGATCAAGCTAGAAACATTTAGCAGAAGCATCCAACATACACAGAAACAGAGTCAAGAATTGTCAAAGGTCACAACAAGCTGAGATCATTATGGAATTCACAGACTTTGAATAAGATTGAGATCAACAGGGATAGTTATAGATTACACAAACATCAGCATATTACCAAGTTGTAATTTTCAAGAGGACCATCACAGGGTATTAGTAGGAAGGCCACTATGACCCTGTGTTCATGGCAGGATAGGACAAACACGAGTGGTTCATTACTGATTATCTTTTCTTCTACTGTATCATATAGAAATACTGCAGTAATCTTTATATAATAAAAAATATTTAGAGCTTAAGATAATCACCAACGAAAACTAAAGAGGATTTTTTTAGAAAAATGAAAGTGCTTGCGGCTACACAAAAGATGAGTCATTTCTTTGATTTTCATCTATTATGAAAGATTTGATTAGCCAAATCAAACAAATCTATGAAAGATTTTCTTTTTTCTTTTTTCTTTTTTCTTTTTTCTTTTTTCTTTTTTCTTTTTTCTTTTTTCTTTTTTCTTTTTTCTTTTTTCTTTTTTATCTTCCTATGCTCTTCAAAGCTAAGAGGATGTTTTTTTTTCGCTTTAATCTTATTTGATACTCCTACCACCAAAAGAATGCAATATTTTAGAAATATGATCTATAGTTTCCACTTTTCATATATGAGTATTTTTGAAAATTGCTCTTTTGGTTGCATGAACTTAAACTACTTAAATCAAATAGGTAGGCTTCCATCTCTCTTGACTGTTATTCATTTCCATGTCGTCACCCATGCTCATGAAAACATGGCAAGTAATACAGACTATATACATAACAGAAACAAGTAAATCAAATCAACAGACAAGTAAATTAATTTAGAGTCAGCGAAAAACCAGAGAAATTGTGTTGCAAGCTAAATCTCTCCTAAGTCCGACTACAGGGATGAAAAATTTAAGCCCTGATGACGATGGTGTCTGGGTCCAACTTATTTAACCACCATTTATTCACTTCCTTTTCCCATATAGAACTGTTCTTTTTTTCCTTTGCCTACCGTTCTGAAAATGACTGGTTGAACCAGATTCTAGCGACAACCTCAATAATGTCTATAATAGATTTCATCAGAACGTACCAACCTAGGTTTCCTGGAAATTGGATCTCTCAGATATGCGGAACGAAAATGGGCATGAGGAACAACTGCCTGAACATGTTCCTACGAGGTAGCTTTCTTCAGATAGCTCAGTCAGAACGAGATACTTTTAGGTTTAGGTGGAGGACAAAGCGTTTTCTGCAACGTGTTGTGTGTGTACCTTAATATTTCTCAAACAACTTTCACTTACTACCAAGTCATCCCAAAAAAATAAAAATAAAGAAGATCATATTAGTTCCTTAATATTTCTCAAACAACTTTCAAATAAACTTTTTCTATAATGCATTTTCATGATTTGAAGAAAGGATTTCACAAATTTCATCTTATACCTT
The DNA here is from genome assembly GCA_017893485.1 of Hemerocallis citrina. Classification (NCBI taxonomy): domain Eukaryota; kingdom Viridiplantae; phylum Streptophyta; class Magnoliopsida; order Asparagales; family Asphodelaceae; genus Hemerocallis; species Hemerocallis citrina. Next base: position 162,735,325 of record CM030359.1, read on the forward strand.
AGATTTCTCTTATAATTAGTTGAAGCTGGTTGCTCTTGCATGGATCGCAATCCTATCTAGGCTTTTTCGATTTCGGAATGATAATTTCACCATTCCACATTTCGGAACGAAAGTTCACGATCGGAAAACGTAGGTTTGAGCGAATTGGGTAGCGTAGGTACCAACTAGAGAGGAGATCAACATCACAAATCATCATCTTTGATTGTGTTTTTCAGCCATGGGAGGCATAGGGCAACATTGGCTGTCACATACAATGAGTATGGCAATGAATGGCACAAAGTGAGTTGAATTTCTCAAACCGTACAATTTAAGAATGTGATAAATTTACAGAATTATATGGACCTATTACCCATTGTTAGTTGAATCTTCCAAACTGTAAGGTAACACTAGCAAAAATATAGCGCTACTATCAGCTTGCACCATAGTAGTATGATCAAAGACAGACAAGGTACTGATTGAGCAGGCAACACTAAGCTGTTTAGCCTAGAGTAGAGTAGGGGTGAGCATTGATCGGTTAAAACCAAAAAAAAACCGACCCGAACCACTCAGAACGGTTTGGGTTGGCATCCAGTCTCCTTCATTCCCAAACCCTAACCCTAACCTAATCCCAACGGCGCCAACGCTAGATCTCTCACGATTCCCATGGCGTCCAGCCGCCTCCTCTCCTCCCTCCTCTCCTCTCCTCTCGGCTCCTCGCACCGCTCCTCCCTGTGCTTGCACCTTGCTCCCTTGCACCTTGCTCCTCCACCGGGCTTCTTCTCCAGGCTCCGACGAAGTGACGAACTGTTTATGGTATGTTTCACTCAAAACCAATTTAATTAACCAAACCGACCCGATAGATAAAGGTTCTGCACGTTGCGGTTTCAATCTAAATCTAGTCGGGTTTCTGCAGTTTTGGACCTTGATCGGGTCGGTTTCGGTTTAGAGCTTTTGGGCGGTTCGGCTTGGGAACCGAACCCTACTCAGCCCTAGAGTTTAGGCAGCAGGATAAAAGTATATTTAAAATAAAATAGAATGGAGGAGAAATGCGAAAGGAAAAAACGAGAAAAGCAACACACACACACACACACACACACACACACAAAGATGAAAGAAGCAAACTAACTTTCGTCGGTCATCTCCAAACTTCTCCTGCTCCTCATCTTAGTATGCAACTGCTGAAGTTATTGTTGCCCTGTTCGCTGCCGCCACTTCACTGGGTGTGATAAGCAGATTAGGTGCAAGAACGTGTTATAACTTCACCCAATAGGACAATCACCCAATTATAATACTCACTCCATGCTTGACCATATATAGTTGCATCTTTGACTAACTATAATATCCACTCCATGCTTAACCTCTGTCCAACAATCTTGACCAGGGATATGAATATATGATATGATTTATAGTTTATAGACATAGTGACAACGGCTGATATCATATGGGTACTTAACTGAAAGGCTTAGAATGGATGTAAACCATAAGAGCTTAATCCTGTCAAGTCAAAACATATTCAACCATGAACCATCTATCTATCTACTTTCATTTCCATATGGGAATATTCTTCTCTTTGTTTCTAAACCTTGCCGCTTTAAATTGATTGCCTAAATCATATTAAAGTTGTAATCACATCAAGTAAAAACACAGTTATCGCTATACAAAAAATTAGGATGGATCAAGCAACAATCACTAATTCTGTAAAATGTTTGAAATCACATTAGAGCCAATCAGTAGAAACTACAAACAGTCATATTTGCTGCAAATGTTTGAAATCAGTACCTGGTCGGATAAAATCAGAAAGACCAAAATCAATAAGCTTCATTGGAGCACTTTCTTCTTTATTGGTGAAGAGAAAATTCTGTTAATAATCAGAATAAAGGTTCAGAATGGCGAATTCAACTTATTAGTAAATACTTCGAACTGCAAGAATATTACACAGGAATATTCAGATTATAGTCGTAGGAGTCCATATGATGCATACCTCTGGCTTTAAATCACGATGCACGACACCTTGAAGATGGCAGAAGGCAACGACACTCAAAATTTGAGTGACAATTTGTTTTGCATCATCCTCCATGTACCTTCCACCTCTTCCAGAAAGAATTCAATAATTCACAATACGTTAAAAATCCTTGATTGAATCAGAATGGGTCTTTATCAAAAGCTTAAGTTCATAACCCATTATGATACCTGGACAAAATCCTATCTAACAATTCTCCACCTTCACACAATCTGAAAGGTCAAAAAGTAACATGCAATATTAGAATTGAATTTGTAATGAAGTTTTAAATGCTTACATCAACATGTAGTAGTGTATTGTGTCGAAAGTGTTATTATTACCAATGGGTCGTCAGCTTCAACATGATACTATGTAATATCATGTTAAACTAACAAGAAAAAAGTTGTAACATCAGTATTGCTTCTCCTTTTGTTGGTTGAAGTGGTTACTTGGTATATAAGAGTACCGTATATCAAGAGTTCCAGGTTTCAAATATCTTGGAAAGTTGAACATAATTTCACTACTCCAGTTTAAGCTTTTGGGTCAAGGAATGTTCTAAGGTCCTAAGTGCTAGCTTAGATGCCATAGCCACCAGGTTATGCTGCCAGGAAACTAGGCACAATCTAAAGGTAGCCAGAACTTTGGGTTGCATGGGTAGGCTGTTCTCTCTAAGCAGTGACTTACATCATATAAATCAAGTAGGACCTGCTTAATTAGGACGGAGCTAACTCACTTGAACAGTTGAACCACTCTACCATCCTGCTTCTTCCACTTTTTTTCCGGTGTTAGCACTTTATTTATCACTTTTCTCTCTAAAGCCCTAGAAATCTCGATAGACAATCCCTAGATCCTACTCTCTCCAACTCTACTATCAATGCTCCAGCCACCTTAGTCGGTGACTCGTTTCCCCCTCTAATTTTTTCATCCTTTTTTTTAAATAAATATATTCTAGTAATGTTGCTTATTAATTGTCCTGAATTTCAGTGAGTTCTTTAGTTTTTCAAAATGGATAAGTAATTTATACACACGTTCACGCATGCATACATAAAATCTCTGATAAATACACACACACATGCAGACACGACAAGGAATTACAAATATGACCCAAAATGCCACGAAAGGCAGAAAATATAGTGATGAGGACATCAAATCTGTTTTATTTTTATTTTGAGATTTAGCCATATGTAGATTTATTTGAGGGATTTATTTTAGATTTGAGAGATTTGTTTAAGATTTGTTTGAGATTTGTTTTGGATTTGTTTTGAGCCTATATATAGGCCTTGAGAATAATGAGAAAATATGTTATTCTTGATTTTAAAAAATTATTGTGTTGAGTTATTGCTCTTCATCCCTCTTTTTATGTGAGACAATTGAGAGAATTATTAGGGTTTGTGAGAAATACTAATAAAGTATTAGGGTTTGTGATAAACTCTAAAACTATACCCTAAATCCCCAAATCAATTCAACCCAAAACCCTAATCTCCAAATCCAACTCAAAGTCAACCCTAACCCTATTCTTCTTCTTCTTCATCTTCTCTCTCTCCCGACCGTCGACCACCACCGCCGACACCGCTCACACCTCCAACCACCCCACCAAGCACCTCGTCGACCCACAAACCCCTGCCGTCGTTGACCCTTTTCCCCACCATTGCTGCCGCAGCCTCGAGACTTCGACCTCCCGCTGCCCCCTCCACTGCTTGCCACCACTACCGAGCTCCTCACCCCACTCATCCCTAGCCTCGACTCCCCCAACTCTAGCCGTCGGCCCGTCATCGACGCCCCGTCGTTGTTGTCTCACCCGCACCCCCATCAGCACCCCACCATCCGACACCGTCACTGCCATCATCCGCCGCAAATCAACGGTGTTTGGGCAGATCCAAGTTCAAAGCCAGTAACATTGTAACTCGACCTATGAATTCGGTAATTTCTTTCCACTTCTCAAATATTTATGTTACTGCTTTATTATCTCTATATATTATTTAATTTATCTGTCGCCCACAAATATTGAGAGTGTGTGCTTCTACTTGTCAATTAGAATACAAATCATTATTGCATCTTTTACTTGCTAAGAACGCTTAAATATATAATTATTGATTGTTAAAACTAAATCGTTAATTGGGCTTGTTAAACTTAATTCAATTATTGAAAAACCATCGAACCGAACTGTTTTAATTTCTAACTTGATCTGCATTACATGTTGGTAAACTTAATCTTTTAATATTCTTGAAAATTCTCTACTTAGGGTTAATTTTACACAGGGACGGAGCCACACCAAGCCCAGGGTGAGCGGCCGCTCCCCCAGGGCTTAGGCTGCTCCCTTGTAAAAAAAAATAATTTTATTTTTTTAAAATGTAATCCCATACAACCCGCTCCCCCTGAAGCCCACACTTACACACTACCAGACCCAATCCGCTCCGTCTTTTCTTCCGCTGCTCTCTTCTACATTTGAATTTTTCTTTTCTCGGTCTCCAACAAAACCTAGCTTCGAAACCCTCAATTCCTCTCTCAAATCCTCCTCCCCCAACCTCTCACTGCCATCTCCGTCGTCTCCTCAACGCCATGATAGTCATCTCCAAAGGTATCGAAGTCGGCAAGTCGCTCATCTTCGAAGATGTTGAAGTTCTCAAGTCGCTCATCTGCCAAGTGCCAAGGCATCGTCTTCATTTTCGAAAAAATCTTGCAAGGAGTTTGGTATTCATCTTCGCAGTCAGAGTCAGGTATACTTCATATTTAAGAATATGAAATAATTATTTGAGATTTGAGATTGTTCAAAATATATATTTTTTAAAAAAAAGATTTGATTATTGAGAATATGAGCGGATGCTGCTGATCTAGATTGAAGTTTGATATTTGAGAATATGAGAAAACTGGAGATTAAAGTCTCAAATCGGAATTTCTATTGAAATTTGAGGTTGTTAAAATTTATAACTAAGCTTGAGATTTCAAGTATTAGTATCAAATGATTTCTTATGAGATATTAGTAGAAAATTGAGTGACCATTTAGGCCCTTTTTTAGAACATAGTTTAAATAACTAGGAAATTGATTTTCTATTATAATTGTTTCTAATTGATCAGTAGCTTCTCCTTCTATTTAGGCATGACTGTTTTTGACGAATTTGGTATGAATTTGGTTTTGCTCGGCATTAGAAATATGAATGAAACCTAACTTTCTAAGGCATTATGTAATTATAAGCTCACTACCTTAATTGAAAGACAGGATGTTTGTTTGATACTAATTTAATTTTTAACAATATTCAAACAGTTATGGATGAAAAATTTTAGATCTGGTGATTTCGCTCCCGGTGGATGAAAATCCTAACTCCGTCACTGTGCATTAGGACACGTTTCCCAAAATTTCAGCAAACACACGTCACCACGATCCCTAGTTTTCACCGTTGGTGAATGCGTCTTCGCAGGCACCATCACGAATCCCGAATAACCTTTCTTGTCCATCCCAAACCACCCAATCAGGAATCCTAGAATTTTGCGAGCCCCTCCCCAAACTGAAATGGACAACTCTGATATTTCCACTACCCTCGCTGTCATTCAAGCAACTCTTGCCGATATCAATCAGAAGCTTGAGAAAGTAAAATTGAATTAAAATATTGTTCCTGAGCTTCATCGTCAGATCCCTCAAGGGAATGATCGTGGCGACCGACATCAAGATCGTGATCCTGACAAACAATACAAGAAAAACGTTAAGGCTGACGTTTCCCACTTTGAAGGCCGTATGAAACTCCAAGCTTATCTCAATTGAATCTGTGCTATGGACCACTACTTCGTGTGGTTTGATATGAGCATAGCCCTTAAGGTTAAATTTTGCACAATGAAATTGACTGATAAAGCTCAATAATATTGAACCAATCTTGAACACGTCCGTAGAGGCCGGAGTTTGGTACCCATAGCTACTTGGGAGGCCATAAAATAGAAGCTCACTAAGAGATATGTGCATCTATCTTTCCACACCTGAATGCTTGATTCGTGAAATCAACTCTATCAGGAAAGCAGATCCACCTAAGAGAATGTGGATAAGTTTGATGACTTCCTCATTCGGTACAATGCTTTAGGCAAAGAGAGCGAAGAACAAACCCTCTCTAAGTTCAGAGTTGGACTACGAGCCACTCTTAGGAACGAGCTAATTTATAGACATGTGGACTCATTGGCAACAGTTTATATCCTTGTCCTCGATATGGATTCCCTTAAAGCAAGTTCTCACTACAAGTTCAGCGATTCGAGAGATACATTCCTCTAGAATAACCTCTACTGAGCCCTCTAGACCTGAGCCCCCTCTTCTCAGCACCCCAACAAGTCTTACTCAAGCAAGTCCACTTCAAATTCCTATTCACTTAAAAATGAAAATGCGGGTAAGAACACTGAAGGAAACTATTGTAAGATTGATCATCTCACTAAGTGCTATAAATGCAAGGGATATGGTCATGGTGCTGGCAACTGTTCCAGTCTCAGTATGATCAATATTATAGAAGGTACCACTGTCATTGCTGATGAGCCTCTCTACTGTATTTGGTCGATCCAATCATCTTTATTGAATGTACCTAAGTCACTAATTCCTTCCCAAGTCACTTGGCAGCCTATATATTTTATCCATGTGTTAGAACATCCTAGAGTTACAGAGTCTGCATCCATATTTGCATCCCGCATTCATGATTTGCAAAGAAAAATTTCCAAAAAAATTAATGAGAATAATTTTAACTACAAGTTAATAGCAGATACTATAAAGAAATTTAAAACTTTTGATGTTGGTGACGAAGTGATGGTTCGGATTCATCCGGAACGGTTTCCAGCTAGATCCGTTGAGAAATTGAATATACGTGCTACAGGCCCATTTAAAAATTTTCATAAAATCAATGATAATGCCTATATCATTGACCTTCCTGAAGGTTTTGGCATAAGACTTTTAATATTGATGATCTAATACTCTATGCAGACCCATAATTTAACCATAAATCCTCTTATAGATGAGCCTACCTTGCAACCTAATAGTAAGATTTTAACATTTTTTCCTTTACCTGATACTACTTGCCCACCGACAGGAAAATTGGATAATATTTTAGATGATCAGATAATCTCTACCAGAGAGTGGTATTCATAGATATTTGGTGAGGTGGAAGAACAAGTCGAAATCGGATGATACTTGAAGTGATCGTGAGGAGCTCCGGCGCTTAGATCCAGATCTTTTGGAGCACCATGACAGGATCAATTATTTTGACTCGACTGGATCGACCCCTCTTCCATCCGGAGAGAATGATGAGGACATCAAATCTGTTCTGTTTTTATTTTTAAATTTAGCCATAAGTAGATTTATTTGAGAGATTTATTTTAGATTTGAGATATTTATTTTAGATTTATTTGAGATTTGTTTTGAATTTGTTTTGAGCCTACATATAGGCCTTGAGAATAATGAAAAAATATACTATTCTTGATTAAAAAAACTATTGTATTGAGTTATTGCTCTTCATCCCTCTTTTTTGTTTGAGACAATTAAGAGAATTATTAGGATTTCTAAGAAATCCTAATAAAGTATTAGAATTTGTGATAAACTCTAAAACTATACCCAAATTCCCAAATCAATTCAACCCAAAAACCTAATATCCAAATTCAACTCAAAGTCAACCCTAACCCTCTTCTTCTTCTTCTTCTTCTTCTTCTTCTTCTTCTTCTTCTTCTTCTTCTTCTCCTCTCTCTCTCCCGACCATCGACCACCACCACCGACCACCTACCGCCGACACCGCTCACACCTCCAACCACCCCGTCGAGCCCATCGTCGACCCACAAACCCCCGCCATTGTTGACCCCTTTCCCTCGCGACTCCGACCTCCCGTTGCTCCTCCACCGCTAAATCGTTAATTGAGCTTGTTAAACTTAGTTCAATTCTTGAAATCAATCAAACCAATTAACTGTTTTAATTTCTAAATTGATCCGCATTACATGTTGGTAAACTTAATCTTTTAATATTCTTGAAAATTCTCTACTAAGGGTTAAGTTTACATCACATAAAGTGAGAAAAATAAAGTAAAACATACTCCATGATTATGTAGATGTTTGTGGCATCTTCACAAGCATCATAAAACTTGACAAGATTCTTGTGCCCGGACAAAGCTTTCAAGATTTTCACCTCCCTACGAACATCTTCTATTGCTATTGATGTTGTCATCTGCAAGAAAAGATGAGCCAATTAAACATTTTTCTGCCAAAGAACTACGTGGAGGGGAGAAAATAAAAAAAGAAAACAATTACTGAAGTTGATCAGACGTGACTAAAAATGGCAAAAATAATCTTTGTTCACCTCTTATAAGTGATAAGTGTTATGAAGACTAAGAATGTATCTTATATCTCTACCTTAACAGTTTTCATGCCTCAGCTTCAAAATTCGGTGATCTACTACCAACAGCATAAGCTTTCAGGTCATAGTGACAGGAGACATTGTTAGACAAGTATGTATTATGTTAATCATGATTATCATTATCTCAAATGACAGTATGTCTCAGTATGTCTCCCAGGATGTGTTTCGGACTGGAGTTAAGTTACAATAACTTTTAGTTATGTAGAGTTATAAATAATTTAATATACTTCCAACCATGGGTAACCAAACACCTGCTTCGACCTCCACCAAAACTATAACTTCAGTTATATTCACATTGTTTCTAAACAGAAACTGTACTGCAAATCTAATGCCAAAATCTAATCCACTCTCCCAAACAGATACATAAAGCCCGCAAAATGCATATCAAGAATCACATAAAACAGAATCAAGAAGTACTCACTTTCGCTTTGGGAATAATCTTAACAGCGACAGTCTGTCCTTTGAGCTCCCCTTTCCTCACCTTCGCGCAGCAAGTATTCCCAAAATGCCCCCTCCCCACCTCCTTCCCCAACTCATACTTGGCCCCGAAATTCTTCCCGAACCCAAAAATCTTATCCAACTCCCTCACGCCCCCACCCCCACCTCCACCTCCTCCCTCCTCCACCACCTCCGCCGCCACTCTCTCCTCCGCCGGCGGCGCCGCCGTCCCCTTCCTCCTCCTCAGCGCCGCCTTTATATGCTTCGCCGGCGACGGCGGCGGGAACGGCCTCCGCAAATTCTGCAAGAATTTCATCGGCGTTCTCGCCGGCGACGGCGAGATTCCGGCGGGGAGAGGGCTGACGCCGCCGGCCGGGTAGGGACTGGGCCAGGCGGACGGGTGGGCTCCGATTCCGCCGTTGGAAGTGACGTTATCGAGCGGAGGAGTGGGGACGGGTGCGGCGGCGGTGGTGGTGGGGCCGTCGTTGTCGAGAATAGAGATGGACTTGCCTTGGCACTGGCCCATGCGGATTCGGGTTCGGAATTCGGATTCGGATTTGCGGATCCGGATCCAGATCTAGGGTTTTGGAGGATTTGGGATCAGGATGAAGATTGAATCATGAGAGGCAATGGGGAGAGAAGATAGTTGAATTGAATGGAAGAAGGTGGACAAGGTAATTAATGAGAATGGTTCTTTAATTAATTAGTTGTTGATTATTTAATATTTAAGGTGGAATTTTATTTCCGATTTTTAAAATGGAGGGAGGTGGAAAAGGAAAATTTTTTTGGTTGGGGGAAGGGGGGATTTTGGTGATTCCGTTCCCGACTTGGTTGGTTGTTTTTTTAGCAACGGTCATAGTAATAGAATTAATTCAGACATGACTAACAGGGATTTTTGCACCAAATTTGTTAGTGTCATGTTCCGCTGATTTTTGCACCAAATTTGTTAGTGTCATGTTCCGCTTTTGAAAAAATTATGGAATACGAGTGCGTGACAAATTCCAACGAATGATTTTGATTATTAATAAGTTGTAGGATCGACTCAACATCATAATAAGAATATAGCAAAATATAATCAACTACGAATGCATGAATAAATTATTAATCAATAGAAAACATTTGAAACAAATATAAAGATCCCAAATAATTTTAAGATCTGGATCAAAACTAAAAACTTCGGGACTACATGCCCGTTACAAGTTTTAAGCAGCAACAAATTTTAAATAAACTCAAATACAAATAATTGAAGCAAGCCTTTCCAAGCGAAGCCTAGAAGGTTTGCTCACCAACTCCAGCAGGCAACTCGTCTCCAAAGTCTGTATATATATATATGTGTGTGTGTATGTGTGTGTGTACATATGTATCAGTAAAATCATCAAGAATCATGGTATATGAGTAGTGTATTGTTCAATTCAATCTCAGTATCAATATAAATCAAAGATCCACTTGAAAACATCATAAAAACACAAAAAACCAACTTTCTGCCTACACCATTAGACCCGAACAAAAATCCAATTCAATACTTGAAAACCTGATCTTTCGATTCCAAAAACCCTTACCAATTGCTTACACATATATACAACTAATTAGGTCAATTTGCCCATGATTATATGTTTCTACAACATGCATTAGTCAAGTTAAACCCTCAAACAGATCATGCATCAGTAAAGATCTCTTCTTTATTTAGTTATATACATTGTTCATTATACAAATCTCGTTATACACAATCAATATCAACAAGAAACATCACATCCATGATTACTACTAGGTTTCCATCATCCTTAGATTACTTATACAGTAAGTTTATTCATCAAATGCACAATAGTCAAAAAAATCTTATTTTCAATTACTCATTCATCAATTTATCCATTATATCAACATACAATTCTTCTAGCATGCAATCTAATGGACAAATCATCATATTCAACATGTATAGCACAACAAAAGATCAAACATATCACTCACCTCAATGAAGAAACCAACAAAGACGAAGAAATAATAATAAGAAAAACTCATTCGCAAGAAATTCAAGATCCTAGGTTCGAAACTCCAAGAAAGCCAATAATAAAAGAATACTTTGTTTTTGTGCAGAGGAGAAACGGCTGTAGCAGCCCCTATATAGGCCGGGATCTGGAGAATTAGGGTTTTGCAATTCTTTTGGAAATATCCTTTAACAATTTATTTATTTACATATATGAATCCTCCTTTAAAAATTGGTTAAATAATTCAATTAAATTAAAATAAAACATAATCCTTTTACTACTGAGTTGGCCGGCCATCTAGCATAGCCCAGAATTTGAAAATTTTCGGATTTGCACTCAAAGTGGTAATTTTGCACAAAAATCCATCTTTTTGTAATATTTGCAAACATGTCATAGAATATCCGTAAAAATCCAGAAAATTAATAATAATTATCCACTAATAAGTAAAAGATTAAAATTTCTGAATTTTCAGTTTCCACAAAAAAAACGCACATGTTTTGCACGTGCAAAAAGGGAAATTTCAGAAAAATATATAATAAATCACAAAAAATCTCAAATAATAATTTATTAATGCCAAATTCATCTTTAAAAATTCTAGGGTGTTACAGTTATTAAATATACATATTTTGTATTTTGACTACTTTTCGTTGTCTCAAATTTATTTTTATATTTTACACGTGCATTGCACATGCAAAATTTCAAGCAATTTAATCCATAAAGAATTTCCTAAGAATTATGCTTATTTATTCTCATTTTATCTAAGTTATTTATTTTGATCCATAGGCCCTAATCTATTTTAAAACCCCAAAAAAAACTAATTTCGAAAATAAAAGCCCATGATAAAATTTTGTATTAAATACACTTTTAAATGTGTCACCACACTTGTCATGTAAAAAATATATACATTTAGGCTATAAACAAATAATTAAATGAATGAGAAGAGTGTGCACATGAGGTGCACGTGCACATGTGTGCAATCAAGGGTTTTGGCCATACATATGAAGGGGAATAGGTGGGGGTTTGTGGTAGTAATGGTGAGTGGATATTTATTTTTGGGTAATGGGTGTTTCTTCATTCACCCCAAATACCCTTTAAATACCACCTCTTACTTCATGAACATTGCTCCAAAATCAAAGGAAACAAAAGAGAAGAAAAGAAATAGAGCAGAAGTGTTTGGATTTTTAAAGAGGAGTGGAGCTTGGCTTTGCTAGGAGAAGAATGCTAGTATCTTGTTGGAACTAGGAGCAATCTTCTAGGAGTTCCTAATTTCTTGTTTCTTCCATTAAGGTGGGTGATTTCTTGAACTTTCTAAAATATAGTAGTATGTATGTTTAGAAAAATTGATGCATGAAATTGATAATTCATATGAGTTGTAGTTAATTTTGTAATAATAATATGTGAAATGTTTGATAGATATGAGTATGAAAAGAAATGCATGCTAATTGAAAGATTGTTACGAAGAAAAGGTGAAATGATGTTGTTGGGTGCATGGTAATACACCATGATTAGATTGAATAAAGTGGGGGATAAATTCATACACAAAGTTGTTAATCTGTGTAAAGAAAGTTACTATTTTGAGTTTTTTTTGCACTTCAGAAAATCAGGTCTAATAAACTAGATGGATTTTAAAGCTAAAATTTTTATGGGAGCATCTTGTATATGTCAGGAACATCCCTTTAAAATTTCATAAGATTTGGATGTCATTTACTATTTTTATAAAATCTAAACTAAGGACTGGTTGGCAGTCGACTAGTTAATGGAAATCTGTCCACATTTCGGTTTTTGATCATTTCACCATCGTAAATGAAGTAATTTGAGAAAATTCAGAACTAAGAATTTGAAGTAGACTCGTTAACCTTTCTGTAAAGTCTAAGAAATCAAATTTTTACAAAGAATTGAATTTATAATGAATTTTTCAAGACTGTACAATTGGCAGTATTTTAATATTTCGACCCTACTGTAGATTTCAAGAATTCAAGGTTAAAGATACAATATTTTTGAGAAACTTATAACTATAAAATTGTAGTAGACTTGTATACCTTTATTTTGATTTAAAGAACACAAAATTTCATAAACTATATGATTTTCTATGATTTTTACAAGAAGCATGAACTGCAGTTTTCTGGTTTTGAACTTACTGTTTTGCAAATGAATTTAGACGGAGTAATTGAGGATGATTCTACGTGATTTTTACTACAAAGATATAGTAGACTCTATTATGAAATTAATAAATCTATTTTTCGAATAGAATTTAGATTTATAATTGAAATATGGATGAATATGAAAAGGGTTTATTTATTTGAAGAAACTTTGTCGCTTATTAAAGTGAATTGTTGGTTATGTGACCAACCAAGAAGTGTTTACTTCATAGTTGGTAAATAAGAATGAATGAAAGGATTTGAATGAAATATGAATACATGAACATGAGTTATAAGGGTATGAGTACCTCAAGTTGTTGAACATGAAAAGATGTTAATTCTAAAGGTTTATTGAGACTCAGGTACCAGCAAGTGTTGAAAATGATTAATTGAGTTTTGAGAAAGGGCCAGTATGGGCTATCATTCTCGTTGTATGGTTTAAGACCGATAGGAGGGTAAGCTAGCTCTAGGTAGTATTATTTATTCATGTTTCAAACATAAGGACAAGCACTAGTTGGTGACATGATGAAACTAGAGCAAACGTGAGTTATAGACTCCAGAATGATCCTTGGAGAGAGACGGTCCCCAGTATTCCTGGATGAGAGCGACGCTCATGGAATACTTGTGCAATGAGGGCTCCAGGATGACCTGCGAAGTGAGACGATCCCCAATATTCCGGGACGATGGACGTAAGGGCCACAGAATGATCCACATAGTAGGATTGGTCTCCCATATTCCAAGGGCGAGAGCCAATACTTACAAAGTGTCTGAATCTTGTAGTAGCCATAGTAGTCGGATGCATGGCGAGGGATCTAATCCTATAATGTGGAGTACATAGGTGCTTGCCCTCGGATTATGTAGGATGGGGTGCATAGAATCCGAACAAGTATGCATTAGTGTCATTATAGTATAACATCTGCATTAGGCATTAAGTCATATCATACACCGACATGTTTAGGACAGTCACTATTTACACAGTTATATGCATTCTAGTTTTTATTTGCTAAAGTAAAAGAATCTTTATTTTACGGCATAGTGAAGATCGTTGTTTTATAACATTATGTCGGTTGTAAGCAACTGACATGCCCATAGATTTTTGAGTGCAGGGCTTGGATTGGCAAGGACTTAAAAACGAATTGATGCTAAAGATTATTTTCATGATTAAAGATGTTGATGTTAGAGTTGTATGTATCATATTGTAATCATTTAATTTTCGCTGCGTATTCTGTAACAAACATTGTTGTATAATAAAAAATTTTTAATTTCCTTATAAAATTGTATGAATTGAAATAAAAGATCATGTTGTACTACGAATTACATGTAAATGGAATTCGAGGTGTTACAAGGACAACTCGCAGCGAGGCTCGTCAACACAACTGGAGGTGAGCTTAAAGCCACTAATGGGTTAGAAGCTGAGGAGCTCCCATTGGCCTCCATGGACCTTAGCTTGTTCATTGCCCTCTTTCTCTTCTTGTCCTCGGGCTCCTTGTTGCTCAGCCCGGTGCAAGCCGCCATGATCACGTCAAATCCATGTTATTTTCTTTTGCAAACGAAACAAAAAATAATATAAAGATAAGGTTAGATAAGAGGCAAAAGATAACTGAATATTTAGCGAAGAAAATACAAGAAAAAGGCTAGAGCAAAATGGTACTAGAGTCTATCGGGATCAACCCCCCCCCCCCCCCCCAACAGAGGACCCTAGTATCACTCAAACTCTTCTCCTCGTCACTCAGCACTGGCTCGACCTTCAGCCTCTTAGACGCCCTCTTTCCACTTGGTGGGAATCCCCCATGACTTAGAGCTACGGATAATCATATACTTGCTCTTCCAATTCATAATCGAGTCTGGTTTCTCGATTAAGCACATGCCTGGGCGAGGAGATAGATAAAACCGATGCTCCATCCTATTATTCTAATGGTGTTTGAAGAGCCTCCTCTACACAATTAGGTTCGACTTGGTTCCAAACTCACGACATTGCAAGACAAAGTTGGTCATATGTCTCCACATGTTTGGCATGAATTGCACATAGTTGAGAGTGTACTAGTTCAGGATCTTCTACATGAACAGATTCAAAGGAAGACACAGCCCTACATGAAAAGAATCATAAGGGAAAATACAGAATTCCTTAGATATCACCTGTCATGCCCCGCTTCCCAAAAATACGGAATACGAGCACGTAACAAAAGCCCAGCGAATAATTTTCATCATTCATAAGCTGTTCAGGAATCTTTACAACATACCACAGGAATAATCAGAGTCGGAAGCAAAAGATACAACTAGGCATGCATAATTAAAACAAGATTTCAACAGGAATTTACTTGAAACCAAAAAAATATATAAATCTCAAATAAATCAGAATCTGGACAAGTTAAATATCCTGGGTCACATTGCCCAAATACAAAATAAGTATCCAAGTCATCAAGTACATTTTATTCAAGTTCAAGAAAAAAATAATAATAATAAAGCAGAAAATCCAGCACTAATACATCATCTCGCCAATACCATCTGGCAGTCGACCATCCTGATCTGCAATAAATTTACAGGTAAAGGAAAAAAGAAAACAAGTACCCGTCAATTGCAAGTTACGGGCCACTTATAATGTAGGATACAAGTACATGAGATAGATAATTCTAAGTAACAAGCATAGCATGGTATAAGTGTGTCAACAGAAATATAATATCTAACATGAATCGGGAAACTAGAAACAAGTAGCATGGTATACTAACAGGTACAGGTAACATGTATCAAGTGTCAAGTAATCAAGTAAACAGGTAAACATGTAACAGGTATCAGGTAACAGGTATACAGGTAAACAAGTAATCATGTAACAGGTATCAAGTAACAGGAAATCAGATTCTGTCATGTCAAGTCTTGTTATATTACTATCTAAGTAGCACTTCATGCATCCCAGCTTTTACTACATAGTTGCTACAACAAACAGTTTTGCTTTAGATTTCGTAGTGGATTCCATAGGGCAGTGTACTCAGGGTTCAGGATAACAGGAATAACAGGAATGGGTAGAACCTAGTAGTTCTCTTCCGAGTACACCTTCCTATAGAGAAGTATGCAGTCATGTACAGGAAACAGACATAACCTAGTGGTTACCTTCTGAGTACATCTTCCTATAGGAAGCATGCAGTCAGGTACAGGTAACAGGATTGTGAATCATGTAGTCATGAATACGTAACATGTAGGCAGGACACAGGTCCTCTTCTCAGTAAACGTTTCAATATTTTCCACTACTAGATCTTTTCCTTAACCCCAGCTTGGTCATTTATTATTATAATCAAGCATGCATGTATGTGTCGTAAAACAAAGCAAGGATAACATGTTATAAACATGCATCAGGTTTATGGTGCAAGATAAACAAGTACAGATACAAGATAACACATAACAAGGTAAAACAACTAGCTTTCTGATTCAGGACAACAAGATAGTGTTGTACAAAAATAGTGATTCCCGCTACTACAAACATTCAAATATGGATCCGTCGAAGGATCTAGAAAATAGACTTCCACACAAATCCAGCGAATATAAATAATTCATATAGTAATTCACCATATCATAACTTAAAACAGGGTTGAATCTAGAAAACATGTTCAGTCAGAAATCAGGAAAACGAATTCTCAGTCTGGAAAATCGCATCAAAACCTCTCAAATAAATTCAGGAAAAATCTGGGGTATTCCCCTATATGTCTATAATCAAAATATGAAGTTTCATAATATTCCAGTAAAATTAGTTTAGTCATCAAAAATAAGAACACATCAAGAAACGGTACTTTGGCAATTTGGAATTCCCAACACTGCTGTACGAAAACTGAAGTATCTCGCAGGCTGTGAAACAAAATCCAAATCCTCCAAAGAGAGATGAAAATAGACAAAATATATTAACTTTCATGTTCCACGAACATTTTTCAAATAGTAAAAAGAATCAGGGTGAAAACACAATTATTTACAAGACAGCAAGTAAAAATACAGTAAGTATAGTTTTTATAAACGAGCATGAAACGGCACATAAAACTCATCAATAAAATTCACCAAAATTCTGGGTAATCCCTAGATATGTATAGAAAGACTGACCAAAGTATCAAATCAAAATAATATGTGTAGCACAAGTATCAAATTAATTTAGTTATCAAAATCAACAGGAAACGAAATCTGGAATTTATCTACACCCTTGCAATAAATCAGTCATATCTCACACATACGAAAATGAAATCAAGCAAGGTCAGAGGGGTTAGAAAATAGTCGAAATTCTCTAAAACTCATATTTTATATCGAAATTAAGTTACTGACTTCAAGGCAGTCCAAAACAGCAAACATCAGCGACAAAATACAGATTTTTCCCTTTAACGACAACTCAACATATATCATACAAAACTTGTTCAAAACACAACCAAACATGAAATCGAGTCTACCAAGTGTCCAAACATCATGAATTAGGATTATTAACATATCTAAAATAAGTCTATCACATAGTTCTCAACAAATACCCAAATTCTCACAAGAAGTTTCACATACATGATCAAATCAAGAACGGGCAAAACCTAAGTTAATTCATGTCAAGATTGTATCATGAGGCAACTATGGTTAAGTTTTTACAATAGAGACAAAACTCATCAAAGATAACACAAACAAGAGTCGTCTCTAGACCCAACTACACTATAGGTGGTATTTTTGACCTGTATCAAACAAAAGAATTGGAGTACAAGTTGCTTGCCTTAACTGAGACAAAACGAACTCCAAGAATAACGGGAACGGATTCCCGGGCAACAAACAAAAATCCACGAAAAAGAGAATCCAAAATCAAGAGCAACGAATCCACGCACAATCGCACGAACACACGGTTCGCTTCTCGAAGCAAGAGAAGAAAGAACCCACAAAAGAGAGATGTGAACTTGCGGCGGCTTGTGGCTTGGAGGGTTGGTCGTCAAGGGGGGCAGAAGTGATCAGAGAGGGGTAGGGGATGGAGTATGGTGGTGGTCGGAGGTCGGGGTGAGGGGGATGTCGGCCTGGGGGTGTGCGGGCTGGAGTGCAGGCCGGAGAGGAGAGGGTTGGCCTGGAGGTGGTTGGGTGCTGCTGTGCGGGATGGGGTGCGGCGCAAGCAAGGGGGAGAGGCTGGGGGTTAGGATAGGGGCTAGGGTTTAAGTGTTAGGGTTAGGGGAGAGAGGGTTATATAAATATATGAGTTGGGTTATTGGGTAATTAGGTTGTGGGTAGATTAGGAGTAGTAATAGGATTGTTTAATGGGTATTGATATGGATTAGTTACATAGGATTCAAAATAGGATTGGGTTTAATTTAGCTTTGGTAAATCTATTAGGGATCAAACAATAGGATTAGGAATAGGTTGAGAAACCAACACCACCATAAGCACCCAAGATCACAAAATAAAGAAGTCAAGAACCAAATGAAAGAGAGAACAATAATAGACGAAGAACGGAACAAAAGACGAACAAAAACCAACACAAGAAGCTCAAAATGAAATAAATGAATATATATTGAAAACAAACTCCAATATACAGTTCAGAAAATATAAAGGGAATACAAAGAGAGAAAATACACCAAAATGAAAAATACACTCAAAAATACATAAAACGAAAAACAGGGGCTACATCACCCAACACGTTCTAACTCCTGGGCTAGACAGAAGTAGCTCGAACTCGAGGGGATCCTGAAAGCGGCTATAATCTGCATGAGATCCTCCTATGTCAAGATGGTCATAATTTTTATAAAGTAAATAATAAAACGTAATCTGACATCGAACTTGAGACATCTCCATACTCATCACATACTCTTTACAAATTAGCCATAGTGATACAAACTTTTATTTAAATGAGTGACACTTGTGTAAATAATTATGTCGTAAATAAATTTGAACTTTGATGGTATTTGAGGGTATTATGGTAACTAACAACAGTTGAGTAATTGAATGGTTGATATAACTCCCATTTAAAAATGAATGGTTTAGATTAGATGGTTGAATGTCTACAAATTACAGGTTGTCTACAAATGACAACCCCAACTCTTCTATTATAATATTAGAGATTAGAGATTATAGATTGGAGATATATATCGATTTTTAAGAATTGTAGTAAAAAAAAATTCCACCAAAATTTTTTTTAAAAACAAATTATGTGTGGGACCCTATTTCTGGAGTTTGCCTCGGACTCCCTTAAACTCAAGGTCGATCCTGCTTAGGAAGTCCATATATAATTAACAAAAAAAATTGAAAGAGATAGGGATTTAATTTTTCTGTTTGTCTAAACCCATGATTAGAATTTTATCTAGATCGATCTTATCATCCTTGGATTTATACATTAGGATTGAGAAAAAAATGGAGAGAGGGGTGAGGAGAGAGAATGCCTTCTTCCCTAGGGAACTGAGCAAATCATATGCTCAGGTCCTTCGCCTACCCCCACCCACATGTCATCATGGCAATCTTCAGATGCCTCTTCGCAATCCCCGCCTGCCCACTGTCACCTCGAAAGCTCCACTCCATCACGTCACCTCCCCACTCATTAATACCTCGGCCTTTAACCCTAAACCAGTCTTCCAACCCAAACCCAAACCTCCTTTCCACTCCCAAAAAAACCGACCTCTGCAAAATCGCCGCTCCAGGAAGATGGAGAGACGCTGTTACAAATGCGGAGAAGGCGACCATAGCACACCGGAGTGCCGCATTCTCGGCTTCCATTGCTTCAACTGCAAGAAGTTTGGCCACAAGGTGCGCGACTGCCCTATCCACAACAGAGTCGCGAACTTGGAGATTGATCTTCCTCACAACAATGCAATCGCACAGGCCCTCCCGGCCCTTCATGCCAGTGCATTCCCACACCTCATCAACCCCCGGCGTATTCCCTTGACCAAGGATCTTGAGAGTGCATTTAACTTTGCTTGGGGTAGGAGTGGACGATGGTGGACCCTTCAAAGGGTCTGCGGCAGGGTTTACCATGTCCAGTTCCCCACGGTAACTGAGGCGAAATGCACCATTGCGGAAGGTGTCTTCAGGTTCTCGGGCATCACCGCAACCTTCTCCCCGTGGTCTATGGAGTATGGAGCCAAACTCCGACCAAAGCCCTCCTTCATCTGGATCAACCTCCCACTTCTCCGCTTCCACTACTGGAATAAAGAGTCACTCGAAAAGCTCATCTCTCCCTTTGGCAAGCTGATTACCCTTAGCCGTGAGATGCTTGATGTGAAAACCTGACTCTACACCCTAGAGCCCTACTCTCCAACCGAGAGGAACCACTCTCACAGCCCAAGAATGAAGAACAACAACAAAATGTTTACAATCAACCTATAGCCTTGTTGTGATTGTGATTTGTGTATGGAGGCTAATAGGTCACTTCTGAAATCAGTCCAAAACGAAATCAATGTTATATTGGACTGAAAACAGAGAACCAAAAAACTTAGAGGATTTGAAAGATTTTGAACTCTTGTTCTCTTATTGAAAATAAGGACTTGAAAGCTTATAAAAGAGAGTAATCTTTTTCCAAGTGATTCCTACACTCTATTTATAGAGTTAGAAAACATGCACCAAAAACCCCTAACCTGTCTATACAGCAGGTCACGGTCGACCGCCTGGTCGACCGACGTGCTACCATTTTGAGAATTTCCCATTTGACAGTCGACTGCCCTTTTATGCGGCCGACCGTCATTTGCTGTTTTTGCCATTTTGTTGATTTTTCTTCATTTCTTTTAATTGGTTATTTTCACGATATTATGAATTATTACTCTACTATTTTAGATTATGTTTTACTACAGATTTCAGCATTTTATAGAGAAGTTATATTTTATTTTTAAATGTATTCTTATGACTTTATTAAGTGAACTTTATGTGTTTTCAAAGAGTTGATGTCTTGAAGATATTCTACGACTTAAAAATATGATTTTCTGTTATTTAATGGTTTTAATATTTTATTTGAATTCTAAAATTTTATGAACACATTAAATGAATTTGAATTTTGTTGATTTACGAGATTTTCTTATTATAAATGTTTTGATGATTAATTCGTGAGTTTTATTGAAAAGTTTTGGTAATGATGGTTGAGTTGTGAGTCTTTAGAGATTGAGTGGGACCCTAGCTACCGGCAGTTGAGATTTTGTGGTTTGGTCAGTTGTGGCCTTATTGTTGATCAGTTGAGTTAAGTCCGGTAGGGTACACCAACTCTAGGAAATTCGTAATTAGTTAATTAACTTAACAAGATAAAGATAGGCACTAGATGGTGATATGATAAAATGAGTGCACATGTGAGTTATGGACTCCATGATGATCAAGGAGTGAGATATTCCCCAGTATCCTGGAACGATGGACGTATGGGCCACAGAGTGATCTGCGGAGTGGGATTGATCTCCAGTATTCTGAGGACGAGAGCGAGCTCATGGATGTTTATGCAATGAGGGTTCCAGGATGACCTGCGGAGTGAGGCAATCTCCAGTTTTCGGGACGATGGACGTAAGGGCCACAGAATGATCCGCAGGTGGGATTGGCCTCCAGTATTCCAAGGGCGAGAACCAATACTTGTTGAATGTCTAAATCTCATAGTAGTCATCGTAGTAGAATTAGTTGCCTAGCGGGGGATTAAACCCTATCAAATGAAGAACGTTAAGGGCTTGCACCAGACCTATGTAGAGTGGGATGCATAGAATCCGACAAGTATGTATTAGAGAGTCAGCATATAACATTGATGTTTTTTTGACTTGTTTTCATGCATATTGCTTCATGTTTTTTACATTTGACACTTACTCTAGTTTCACTTGATGTTTTCATGTTTTACTTACTGTTATTTCTTATTTCATTTATTCTTGCTATTGATACATGTTGTTTATGACTCTATGTCTTATGTTTTATTTATATTGGATTTATTTTATGTCATCACACCATTATAGCTGACTCCTGTAGTTTTGGGGGGTAGGATTATGGGGGGTAGGATTATCTCTAGTCTCATGTTTTACAGGTAGGTGCTTATAGCTTGGGATTTGGATGCTTGTACTAAATTGATGTTATGGCTTATGTAAATTGTAAAATAATGCGTTGTAAAAGAAAGAATTTGTAATTTAATGTATTTGTTTTCCACTGTGCTTTGCAATGAATTAATGTAATAAAAGTTGAAAAATTTTCTCTGTATTTTTGCTATGTTTACTATTACCATTGAGGTTGATGCTGAAAATTGTGCCACGTATTCCTGAGATATCATATTGAAAATTAGGGGCGCTACACCGTATTCCGTATTCTTTTTGGAAAGCGGGGCGTGACAACTTAACACAGTAAGAATAAGAAAAATATATTCAAAATTCTACTATAAATCTGGATTCTACCACATAAAACAAACAGAAGACTCAAAACAGTTAACAGCATTTAGTACACCAAAATGGTTCTATGAATGGAATGTATTACCATTCGGATATAAAAATAGCTCAGGAGTATTTCAAGAATATATGGATAAGATTTTTGAAAAACACAATAATTTCATACTATTATATGTAGAAAAAATAAAGATATTTCCTAATGTCCTAAAAAAAAGAGAGAAGTACAAGCCATAATTGGATTACTAAATCAGACAAGAGGATACATACCAAATCTATCAGCAAAAACAAATTGGTTACAACAAAAATTAAAAAAGTTTAAGAAATGGGAATGAACCCCAGAGGATGAAGAAAAACTCAAGATATTAATACAACAAACTTCAGGATTAAATAAACAAAGATTACCTGTTGAAGAATGTTCATGGATAATAGAAACAGATGCATGTAAAAATAATTGGGGAGCAATATTAAAATTCGTTGAAATAGGTGAAGAAGAGGAAAGGCCAGCAAGATACACAAGTGGATCATTCACACAAACCCGACAAAATTACCACATAAATGAAAAAGAAATACTAGCAATACTAAAAGCTATAAAATTATTCATAATACATACAGAATTCACAATAAGAACATATAATACACAACAAAGTGTTGGATTAACAAAATAATAGATCCAACTATAGTAAATAAAAGATTGATAAGATGGCAAATGGAACTAGAAAATTATGACTTTACAATAGAAAACATAAAAGGAAAGGATAATATTTTAGCAGATTTTCTATCAAGAAATTAACTATTTCATTTGTTACAGAATAGAAACTAGGGTCCAGCAAATAGAACAGGATATAATTTGCCTCAAGGAAACCATGTAACAAATAAAAAGAGCATTTAATCAATTAAAGCTACAAATATGCGGACTCCAAAGTCTGTTCTACCAGCATGTAAGCCAGCATGTAACTATAGAAAATGTGATGGACAATACTAGCAAAAAAAATGAGTGAGATGGGCGAACCCACTCACTCGCTAAAAGAAGAAGCAATTACATCATCAAATAAGACCACATACAAAGAGACACTTCTCACTAAGAAATCTCCTACCAAAGTATCAGAGAAAATATTATTTTTACAATATATTGAAAAATCATGTCAAATAACCGAAGTGAACCAATTCATCAAAATAATATCATAGCAATATATGAACAAGCCATCATCCTACCAGCAGCTAATCCAAGAACAACAAGGGCATTGTTCGAAAGATGACTTATTCATTGCATCTATCCATCTAGAGAATGTGAAGAATTAGTTTACTTGCCAAGAGAAATTTACAAAGCAGCCAAGACTTATTTTGACCTCACAAAGGCCTCAAAAATATATGTCAGACTATATTCAACAATCCCTGAGTATCTTGAAGAAGATGAAGAGCTTCCAGCAGAACATGTTATAAAGATAGGAATGACTAACCAAGTGATCTATGGAGCTTCTAACATTGTACCATTTAAGGCTGAGGAATTTGAAAAAATAATCCCAAAAAGAAGAGCAATGGGATTCAGAAACATGTATTGCAAGCTAAAAGACATAAAAGTAAGAGACAACAATATATGGATCTATGACAACCTAGACCCAGAGAAAATAATAATGTATAATATAGAAAAAATAAAACAGGCACAAGATAAGCATGAGTTGTTTGACAGTTGGTACCAGATACTATCGACAGGAGCAATGACAGTGACATAACAGACAGCTGGAAGACAGAACATCAACAAAAATGTGGAGCATGTGAAGATGTCGGTCAGGAGAAATCTTTTTTTCTAGAATAGTCCAAAATGTAATCAGAACAATTATTACAGGCTGATGTAAGTACTTACGTATTTGTAGCAATTATTGAACATATGATGTAAGCAGAGACGCATGGAAACTTGTTGTAAGTTGATCCCTTGATCTATAAAAGGGAAGGCTAAGTAAGAGAGAAGGCAGAATATCTAGCAAGGAGAAATTCTATATAAGTTTGTAAGAAGAGTTTGTAAGAAGTAGAATCAATAAAGACTGTCTTTCTTATTAAGCTCTTGAAGAATATAAGGTATGAATAATTAGTTTCTTACCCTCAGGGAGAGTTTTGTAAGGCTCTGCCTGAAGGATCTTGCAAAAAGACCCGTTTGTAACTTTCTATAGCTAAGCTGTACACCTAGTAGCAGGAAACAAGCTAGGTTGTGGTTGCCTATATTAAAGTGCTACTAGTTGTTCTAGACGTATCTCTTGGATAAAGCTTTCTTAGAGATCATAGTAGTCCTGAGATGGGAGGAACATAAAAGATCACTGAAATCGGGGTGTATACCAGAGGTATTTTATCCATTGGTAGTAACTGGTACAGAGCAGCTCAAAGAGGTTTAACTTGGTCGGAAGCATGATGGGCCGTTTTGTTTAGATTCTTACGGTATCCTTAGAAATCTCTCTCTACTCCTGATTTTATAATTGTTGTTTTAAATTATAAAATTGCTAGAAAGGACTAATGGATAATAATAGTTTCAGTCTTGCCTCAGAAATTTTTGAATTAATGATTAATTATCAAGGAAGTGATAGCTAGCTAGTTTTTTATGTTTATTATCCTCATAGAGTACAAGCATGAATGATTCTTATGAATTCAAATTATTCTTCTTTAGTATACAACGAGTAATAATTATAACAATAAATCAAATAAATCATCAAGAAACTAGCAATATAAATGTCCAAATAATTAATGATCTAACTTTTTATGAAAGATCTTTATTATTTTATGAAAATAGTAATTTTAGTAGTTATATCTGGAGCCATACAATAACATATAGACAATTTCTAGAAGAAAATTAACATATTGAAGAAGGAAATAGACATATGGAAGAACACGAAGAATCCCCATATGATAGTAGTAGTGAAATATCTGAGACAGAATCATAATGTATAAGAGATCTTGAACTCATGCCTGATTACTTTAATATTTTTGAGATAGACAATAAACATTATTTCGAAGAATATTATTTTACGGAAAACTATCATCTTTGATGTTTTTTTTAATACTCTATTTAATTCTGTTTTTTAGGTGATTTCACGCTTCGCAAACCCAGTTGGTATCAGAGCCAGTCCAGAGTAAGTAATTTTTACTTAATTTCTACAATTTTCTTTAAATTAATCACTAATTTATAAGCTATAGAATAGAAAAAAAATAATTAATGATACAACTAGAAATTATACTAAAACCCAAAAACCTTTAGAATTTAATAAAAGATCATACATCCTATAGAAAGTATTATAGTAAGAATACTATATGAATTTAATTAAGAACTGGGTCATATTGCTAAATATTTTTCAGACTGTGTCGTTTCGACAAATATTCTAAAAAAGTGGATCAGCCAGCCAATTAGCTCGACAATGAATGCACAAATGAAAACCCCCCCCCCTCTCTCTCTCTCTCTCGATAATGTTTTAAATTCAAACAAAAGCAAACAAAAACAAACAAAAACAACAAATACTTTTAAAGAAGACTACTATTCTTGTAGGAATAACACGTCATTGTAAGAAATTTCAGCTTTCTTTCATCAAGTTATTTATGCTCTCTCTCTCTCTCTCTCGTTACGTTGATAATGTATTAAAAACTAAAACAAACAATAACAACAAATACTTTTAAAGAAGACTACTATTCTTGTAGGAATAACACGTCATTGAAAGAAATTTCAGCTTTCTTTCATCAAGTTATTTATTATTTTAATTAGCTTCTTAATTGCACTGTACTTTGAATAGTACTTTTGTTATGCAATTTAAATATGATATTTTCAATTGAGTTGAACAATCTCTAATATCTAATCTCTAATCTCTAATATTATAATAGGAGAGTTGGGGTTGTCATTTGTAGACATCCTGTAATTTGTAGACATCCATGCAACCATCTAATATCAACCATTCATTTTAAAGTGAAGGTTATATTAACCATTCATTTACTCAACTGTTGTTAGTTACCATAATACCCTCAAAATTCAAATTTATTTACAACATAATTATTTACAAAAGTTGCACTCGTATAAAATAAAAGTTTGTGCTACTAGGGGTAATTTGTAAATAGTATGTGATGAGTAAATGGAGGTTTCAAGGTTCGATACCAGATTACGTCTTATTATTTACTATATAAAAAAATTAATTAGAACGTATTACTAGTCCATTTTGATGGGAAAGTCCTAAAAATATTTTAGGCAAATAAAAGTGATGATTTATCCCTAAAAATGAGAGTAGCTCTAAGTATGGCTATGGTAATACTTAAAAGAAATGACAAGTACAATGTTCGTAAAAAAAGCTTTAAAAAGCTCCTCAATTTCTTAAAAGAAATTCATTTGAATTCTGCTATTTATTTGTATAGTTTGCGGGCGCCACCCCTTAGTGAGCAATTCGTGTTTATCTCTGACTTCCAGTTTCGGGTTTACAATAAGAAGATATGAGCATGCACGTCCTTGAAGTAGTTACAAAGAATCATAATAGAAGTTTATTTTGTTTTATAGCAAAGATGTATTTTTGTTAGTTAAATAAAAATGTTTGTGTATATTTGTGCTTTGAGAATAATATGTAATACAAAAAATGTTTGTACTCTTTTTATATAAGAATAAATTTATTCTGGAAATGTCTGGTGGCAACTGCTGTATCTGCAATTTTTTTTGACATGTGAGCATACTAGTCAGTGATGTTTCAGATAATTTAGTAGCAGCGCCTACGATTAATTTGAAGTTATATGTTATGAAAGAAAATAGTAATAGTAAAATATAATTTGAGAGATTAATAAAATATATTTATTTTAGACCAGTAGTAGGAGACATATGGGACACATTAATTTTGCATGCATACATGCATATATAGATTTTCTTTGTAAGGGGATAGAAATAATAGTCACATGCAAATCTAGATAGTCTCTACACTAGTATTATGACTAGACGATTTAGTAATTGTACAGTAACACTCAGAACACACATATTTTTACAAAATAATAGCTGAACTTCATCGGTCGCATGCAGTGCCTTTTGGATTAAGTTTAAGATCATGAAATCAATCCTTAGTTTTTGTTTCTAACTTGTTAATTTCGGAATTATTTAAATTTCATTTCATAGTAGTACTTGTCTTTACACGTTTACTGTTTATGTTGTTTTGGTTGCTACCTGATTACATTTTTATGCGATATATATGCTACAGAAATGTCATTTATTTTTTATACAATGTTTTGGTCGATTTTATTAATATGAGTATTATGTAGTGGAATTTCGAATAGGTAAATTATTATTCACCAGTAATAGTACACTACAAAATGTAGGGCATTTTTTGTCACTTTTGCATCGACGCTTTAGGTGGAATGCCGGGATAGATATTGTCTCTTCCGGCGTTTTCGAGGAATCTACTCTCTCTAAATCCCCACATCCCCCAGTGTCTTCATTTTTCCCCTCTCTCTCTCTCAACCCTAAATTGAAACCTAGCCTCAATGTATTGTGTCACGCCCCGCTTCCCAAAAAGAGGGAATACGAGTCCATGACTAAGGCCCAGCGATTGGTGCGAACACACAATTCATGAACTGTACAAGCAAACTCAACAACAAGATAAAAGAACAAACCACGCAAGTATGTAAAATCACAATATAATAATGAAAGTTCATGACATAGTCCAAAACATAACCAATAACTGGAAAATACAAACAATTACGGGTCAAACATGCCCGGATTACAATAAAGAGTTGTAAGAAATAAAACACAAACTAAAGATAACATGATAATAATAACCTAGAACACTTGGTCAGCGACACCTTCTGGTAATTCTCCATTTGGGCCTGCAAGTATATTATAACAAAAAGAAAAGAAAATGAAAACAAGAAGACACCCGTTAATACAAGTCACGGGCCGTAAGGGGTACAAACTAAGGAAAATAGGTACAAAACAAAACAAAGAAAAGCAGGAAAAGAGCAAGAAATTGAGAGTCATGAAATAGGGGAATACAACATGTAAACGTGATATGAATAATCAGGAAAAACATATCAATGGTATCTTGTATCGAGATACGTGCAAACATATAACGTGAAATATATCGAGTCAAACATAGTGTAAACAAGTAACGTGAAACATATAAACATATCATTCGCAAACTTGCAACTTGTAAACTTGCAATTTGCATCGGGAAACTACGAGCTCCCGTCCGAATACGCTCTTCTATATTGCCCACTACTTAAATTTTTTTCCTTATACCCCGGCTTGTTACTTTTATTTTTAATTTAACATGATCATAATGCAAGGAGAAAAATGTCAAGATATGGACGGGAACATAAAGGAATTATGCATGAAATACGTTCTAAGTCATGAGATGCAAAACATGCAGTTTAAAATGTCATACTTGGGTCAAATTTTTATTACAAATATGGGTCTACAATATTTTAGGGTCATATAAAATAATATTGCAACTACAAAGTGATTTATCACATGTATAAAACTTAATCAAGATTTAAGAGAACATTATAACAACATTCAAACTACTATCATAGGTAAAAATAATTATTCACACTAACATGTATAACCCTAAAAGTAAATATGTATATATTTATTTGTGTTCATGTCATGCATATGATAACAAAGTATTCACGATTACATGTGAATACAGGACGACGGATTAGGTATAGAAACGGGTATCAATTCGACTTATGAATGCAAATTGGAGTCAAAAATAATATACTTGCAGTATTTATGCAAAGGGGCTTGTACTAGAACAAATAAATTTGTACAAGAGATACTTGTCTTTTTGACGATTCAAGAGAGAATAATTGGCGAACTCCGAAAATTACACGCGAAATACGTGCAAGAAAGTCCAAGCAAACAACACAGCAACTCAGCAACGAAATCCCACAGCAGAACAGGACAGAACAGCAAACAGGATCTTCGAATCTAATGTGCCCAGAACACGGGACAACAACCACAACTAATAGGATCCCTTCCCTACACCGGATCGGGGCCAGAACAGCATACACCACTTCGGGATCCGCTACACCAAAACACGAAACGGCGAAATCCTCCACTCACACTGTGTCTTCTTCCCATCGACAAGGGGAGAGAGAGAGAGCGGGAGAGTTGCGACGGCGGGAGTGGGGTGAGGCAGAAGCGAGCATGGACGGCAACACCGTGGCGAGGCGGCGAGGCGGTTGGTCGGGTTGCGACGGCAGCGCGAGGGCTCGACGCTCTGTTTCGCTCCGAAACAGGGGAGGCAGAGCAATGGGGGAACTGGAGCGTTTGACGATGATGACGACAGGCGGGGAGTACTGCGGTGGTTGCGGTGTGCACGGATGGGCGAGGACGAGGGCGGTGGGATGATCGAAGGGGCGAGCTTGAAGCGCTCGAAGGCTCGACGACTGCGGGTGCAGGCGATGGCGTACAGGCAGGGCTCGGCGGAGAGGAGGGCGGAGGAGAATGCGGAGCTTCGAGGTGGGGTCGAAGTCGGCAATGGCGATGGGTCGAGCGGGAGGAAGGAGGAAGATGAGTTGGCTTTGGGTTTTTTTTTTTTTTTTTTTTTTTTGTTTTTTTTGTTTGGGTTTAAACAGAGAAGGAGAGAGAGAGTACGGGGTGAGAGAGAAGGGGGATTAATAAACAGTAGGGGTAGGTTTATTAAAATAATATTGATATAGTAATTAAGAGGGGAGGGATTGGAGGGAGGAGGGAGTTACGGAAATCAATGATGCTGATTATTAGGGATATTAAATTGGGAGAATATTAAATTGGGGGGTTACAGGAGAGATTTTGGGGATTGATTAGGAGTAGAATTGATCTGGTCAACACACAATTAAGAGGGGAATTGGGTTCATAGGTTTGAGTTTAAAACCGTTGGGCTTTATATTTGGGCTTCACAATTTAGGTTAAATAGACAATGCAAATCAATGAATATAAATTGGGTTTTAATAATAATAATAATAATAATAAAGATCATGAAAATAGAAGTAATAACAACATCACTAATTTTAATGATAACAATAATAATATTACTAATAATAAGAACAATCAATATTAATAAAAATGATAACAATGACAATACTAAAAATAATAGTAATAATAATGAAAATAATAAAATAATAATATCAAGGTTATATAAAGGAATTGAGTTTAACAAATCATTAAAGAAGTTCCGAATATATATATATATATATATATATATATATATATATATATATATACATTAGCTTGGCTAAAATGAAAATGGTCGATCAATTACAAAATAGAAAGTAAAGTAAAATATATCCTTATTCGAAATAACATAATTTCTTATCAGAAATATTTTAAATAGAAAAGTTAAAATGAATTTAACACAACTATATTCATAAATAATTCGAAATATAGAAAATTATTCAGAAATTATATATTTACGAGAACGAGAGTTACACATTGACACCAACACCGCCCATCACCATTGCCCTCTCCTCTCCTCTCCCTTCCTCCTCGATTCCCGAGCTCCTATCCCCATCGTTTTCCTCCATCTCTCAAACCCTAGCTCCTATACCCATTGTCTTCCTCCCTCTCATAAACCGCAGCTCCGATCGCATCGCCACAGTCTTCTTCCCTGGTCGACATCTCAAAACCCTCACTCGTGGTGGTCGTCGTCATCTTCGAAGCTAGGCGAACCAAATTCATTTTAGGTATTCATGCATCGTTTCTCAAATATGTTCTGTAACTTAATATTCTTTTTCCCTTTCCAATAGCTAAAGCCTAAGAGCATCCACAGTCATTTGCTATATTTGCCATTTTCTCATATTTTGAGAATGTTGGCTCTGCAGTCGTTTTCTATTTTGCCATTTTATGGCAAACGAGCTGTAGTACGTTCTCGTATTTGAGAAAAGAAATGACGATTCTCATAATATAGTTGTTCCGTCCCAAATATTATTTTTTTTAAATTGAAACGGATGACACATGTTGTTTCGTTTGACCTTTTTTTTAATGATCAGACGGTACAACACACGTTACATGTTGTACCGTCTGAACAAAAAAAAATCGAAAATTCGTCAAACGGGACATATTGTCCCGTTTGAAGCCATTTTGGCTTGGACGGGACAACATGTCCTCTCCAGCCATTGGGGGGAGTTTAACCACATTAATTATAGGTTAATTATAGGTTTAGTTAATTAAGTAGGTAGTTAGTATATATTTTAATATTTAATTTATTTAATTTATCTATTTTAATACATAATCATTAATTAATTAAGCGTTAAAAAAAACGGACGAAACAACATGTTTCATCTGACCTCTTTTTTTAATATTTCTTTATCATATTATAGCAAATCACGACTGCAGCAAATTATTTGTTTTGCTATATGCTATTTTGCCATGTTCTCAAATATGAGAAACACCATTATGGATGCTCTAAGGACTTAATCATCTTTTCCTATTTCCAATAGGAGAGAGAGAGAGAGAGAGTTGGAAGTTGGAGAAGCAACAAATGGAAGATAAGAAATAATGATGGAAGGGAAAGTGATGTAGATGAAATGTCAGGGGCAGGTTGATTTTGGAGCCAACTTTAGAGGGATTTAGTAAATTTTGCCCTCAGTTACATTTGTTGTCTTGTTTTCTTAATTGCTTGTACCTGTCCATTATACTATTCTATTAAATCTTACTCTCACATTTTTTCTTAGGTGAGTATAAATATACACTTGATGTTATGCAATATTCTGCAACTTGGCATCTTTTCTTCTTAATAGATTCGATCTTTAGTTTATCTCTGTCTAAAAATCATACTTGCACTGTGTTATTCCTCTATCTAAATTAATTTGGTTGGCCATTTCATTTTTTGCATTTGTTCCTTTTCTCATTGCAGCTCACAAGGTGAGAGAGTTTCTTATTTTATTTTAATTTTGCTGATGAAATCGCTGAATTGCAAGTTCGACTACCAGAGTATGTCCTGCCGATTTGACATTTTCTATGATTCCCCCTATCAACTAACTGTTTCAAGCTGAAATGAAAATGTTAAGTTGGATCCGCACAACACACTGAGAGGTAATATGAAAGATAATTGCATACATAAGAAACTGAAGTTAGACCTAACAGAGAATAATATGAATGAAACTTTAGATGGTTTGAGCATGAGTAAGTTACTAAAGTGTAGAATATTAAACAATGGATGACAGTAGTTGTTCTTGATACCATTTTACTTTTAAGTTGCAGATTCAGTCCATATCATTGGTATAATTATCGTCTCCAACTCTTGCAGTATTGGTTAAAATGAGTACTTTGGTCATCTAATGGCGAGGGATGCAACTGTTGAAGAATCTACCTCACAACTCGTAGTACTAATAGCAAAAACACACTACAAGCAATAGAAACTTCCAATACTTAGATGAACCAAGAACAAGCCACCACAATATATGCAAGATCTCACAAGAACACAATCAATACGCAGAGATAACCAATACTTCTTATTCCCCAAGAAATACAAAGATTACAAAGAGATTACAACTCTCAATCTCTCTCTCTCACCTTTGAAACACTCGGCACAATCCCCTCTTGAAGTTGAATAATGATAACGGCTCACCACTTGATTAAACAAATTAATTCTAACCCTAGAGTTTACGGCCATATATATAGCCCCAAGTAAACCCTAAAAGATAAACACAAATCTAGCAATTGGGCATTTAAACTCGTAATCCCAAAAACAATCAGCCGCCGAAATCGGTCGACCGCACCCCTAAGGTCGGTCGACCGCAACGTGTAGAACCAAACCCGAGACTCGACCGGTCGACTGCACCCCCAAGATCGGTTGACCGTCCCCTCCTCTGTTGGACCTGTACATTCGAAGAACTCTCAACAGCTAGGGTCGGTCGACCGCACCCCCAGGTCGGTCGACCGCAACTTTCCAGGCTGCATTCTTCTTCTACTTGCTGTTGTCTTCACTTGCTGTCTTTGACTCCTCCTCTTCTTCACCAACTTCAAGTACTCAGTGCCTACGTGTATTTAAGGCCAAAACTCTAACAATCTCCCATTTGGACCAAATACACCACGCTTCAAAGTTATTGCAATCTTTACCTCGCATTATCTCTGTCAATCTCCCACTTTCATGGAAGATCCAAGTACTCTCCACTCTCATGAAGAGCACCTCCGCCACTCCACCACGTGGAGTGCACCAACCACCTCTCATCGCCTCATGAAAGATGTGCTCGACCAATCGCATAAATTACGAATACCGGAGAAATAACCTCCCGTATCGGATTCCGTGTTACAAGACTCCCTAACTCGCAGAATCTCCATCAACATCGGACATGGTTCAAAACCTCTCAATGCACCCTCTACATTAGAAGTCTACGTGGACGAAACCTCCACAATATCCGCAGACTGTTCAGCCTCTACAGTCCCAATTCGGTTACCCCCATCGACATCACCCTGCATATCGATACCAGTGCTCTCTATCACACAAGAACGACTTGACGCTTCAACTGCCAATTCGCAAAGTACCATCACCGCAACGTCTTTCCCTCTAGGATCACTTCCATGACATGTAGCTCCCACTAAATTAGTAATCTCTCCTCCACAATTGAATGAACTCGGTTGCACCCCACACAACCTACTACTCGATTCCGGTTGAGAGTCAACTACAGGAGAAACGCCTTTCACGTCTCTAAGCAAATACTGTAGGATCCTGTAGGCTAAGCAACAAACACTAGAGGGGGGGTGAATAGTGTTTATCAAAATTAAATTGCGGAATAAATAATTTCTCTCGGCACAGTCGACTTAGTGGTGAACCAGTCGACTGATATAGCCAAAATAAAAGAAATTTAAACTCTCGAAGCAGTCGACTTATAGATAAGGCAGGCGACTGATGAGACAAAGAGAATAACTAATACGAGACTGATCAGTCGACTGATACCAAGCTGAGTCGACTGGCCAGACAAGTTTTGCAGAGTTTAATAAAACAAAAGTAAATGCAACCACAAGATAACCAATCACAGAGTACACAAGATATATCCTGGTTCGGTCCTCCCGACCTACATCCAGTCCCCAAGCAACCCACTTGAGATTTCCACTATTCTTGAAAAATTACAAGAATACCCTACGGCGTTATGACAACAACCTTGTCTAACCCGTAGTCCTTTCTCTCAACCAGAGAAAGCAGACCCACTCTACAACCAAGAGTGAAAAGACACCGACTCTACAACCAAGAGTCAAAAACACTCTCCAACCGAGAGCAAGAGTACAAGAGGAATTTTACAATCAACCTATAGCCTTGTTGTTGTATGTGTTGATGCACGTGGCTAAAAGAATAGGTTGACTTCTATACTCAGTCCAAAGCGAATTCAATGCTATACTGGACTGAATGTAGAGAACCAAAGTGTGTGAACTTGAAAGCTTTGTTCTTCACAGAAAATCACTTAAATTGTTTTTCTCAAGAGTGCTCGGGTGTATGTAAGAAATCAAGTGAGTTTTTCTGTTAGATAAGAAACTCTATATAAAGAGTTTTGATCTTCTGAACGTTGGAAAGCAGTTACATAACTGTCAACCAACGGATCAGACCGTTTGAGTTTGAAAAAATTCGTTTTTGAAAATCAGAAAACGGTCAAAAACTCTCGAACAGTCGACTGGGTTGCTATATAAGTCGACTGATCAGAGTTTGAATAATTTTAAACAGTTTTGTACTTATCAGTCGACTGGCAAAAGCTTATGTCGACTGGTACTTAAAATTTAAAATTGTTCAAACTGTTTTGACTTATTTTTGGGGGTTTTTTAAGAGACACATTATGAAATTTTGAGTATGTGTGTGTGTGTGTGTGTGTTGACAAGGCTTTACATCATACTAAGACTCAACAAGAAATAAAATACAATATTTATAAAACATTTGAGCTTGAAGTCTTGAGTCTTGAGTCGAAACTTGATCCTTGTCTTCTTCATCTGTATCTGTTTGAGCTTGTCTGTTTGTTCAGCTAGAATTGTCTTTAGTCTCTGCACTGCAATGTCAGCTGTATAATATAGACACATGATGCACTGTGTTGTGATCATCAAAATCAAGAACCAACATTCTCCCCCTTTTTGATGATGACAACACAATAGCTGATAACAGTTTATAAATAGACATACAAGCATAGATTTTTAAAACTCCCCCTGTTAAAAGCACAATATGCATACATAAAGAACAATTCTGATATTCAGATTGTATCAGTCGACTGGAGAGTAGATCAGGCGACTGAGCAGAACCTGCATACATTATATCATAGATGCATTTTTCATAGCTGCAGTAGCATCAGTCGACTATATTCTTGGTTAAGTCGACTGACCAGAGAGATAATACTGAACAGTTGTTTCACAGATAAAACATAGATCACAGAACTCACAGATAATAATGCAACAGAACATAACACAGAAACTATCTCTCCCCCTTTGGAATCATCAAAAAAAACATAAGATAACAAGATAATGCATTTAAAAAGAAAGTTTAATACATAGAAAGGAAATCCATTTGAAAGAAAAGAGCAAATACATAAAAAGTAAAAAATCTTCAATCATCATCTTCGTCAGAGTCTTCATCTTCATCTTGAGAAGGATTAGGAAATTGATTAGTGAAGAGATAAGTGAGATGGGCTACCTCAGAACCAACTTGGTCTATTTGGGAACCAAGAGAAGAAAGATATCTATCAACAGTGACTGAATGGTTCATTAGGTATGACACACAGTCGTACATGGTTCGGGGATCATCATAATTGGCTTGAGGGAGAGGTGGATCATCAGAAGTAGAAGGTTGAGGGGCTCTAGGTCTAGAAGTGGAACCTAAGGGAGCTTGGGACAGTGGAGGAGATCGAGGGGGTGATCGAGTAGGGGCATCAAGGAGTTTCATGCGTGCCAAACTAGCACGATCGAAACACTCATATCTAGAGACAACATGTGTCTCAGACTCAAGATCAACTTTATAAGCAATAAAGATTCTAGTTAGAAGACCACCAAAGGGTAAAAAGTGAGTATGATCTTGATTGAGTCTTGAAAAGATGACATGACCCCAATTAACAGCTATTCTACCAAAAATTGCATATATAGCTTTTTGTAGTTCAATAGAATATTGGTCATAACTTTCCTTTTTAGGAAGGATGTTATAAGCTAATATTCTACCTACAAGCTTAGCAATTGGTTGTAGATTTCTGCTTGTCATTGGAAGTCGAGAATTTGGTAAAAGAATTCTAGACAAAATAGAGGGATTATCTAACACAATGTCATCAAGAGGTGATCCGACATCATCAATACCCAAAATTTCATTAATCCTAGTCGGTGTGAGTTGCATTCTAATATTTTTCACCGATGACCGGATTAGGACTTCCCCATTAGGTCTTTGCACAATTCTCATATTTGTATAAAACAAATAGATGAGTTGGGGGTAGTAATTGGGTTGGTTAGATAATGATAAAAAGTCATAAACACTACAGTTTTGGAAAAGGGAAATGAGGTTAAAACGATCTAAGTCATTAAAATTGACAAATCTTCCGGGGAAGATTTGAATGGTGCAAAATAGATACCATCGATCAAGAAGATCGGGACTTAAGAGGTATTGGGTATACTCTTGGGAAGAGGATGTACCCTCATGAGTTCTTTTTGATCTCTTGGGTGCCATTGGGTTTTGAAAGGAAACAAGAAGAGGAAATGTTACCAAGATGGAAGAGAGACAAATGCAAAACAGCAGTCGACTTGCAGATACAGTCGGATTGGAGCTTCTTCTTCTTCTTTTCTTGCCTTAGGGTTTGCAAATTGGGGGTAAATTGGAATCGGTAGAAGTGAAAGAGAGTGGCTGGTAAGAGGTGGTTTTAACTGAGAATAGACGGCTCAGATTCAATGTAAAGATATCAACGGCTGAGATCCTAAGTCACGAGTGAGGAATCGAAGGGTTTTATCTCAAAAATTTTGATGAAGACTCGCTGAAGACAGTTTATCTTGCGACAGTCGACTGGTAGGGGTTATCAGTCGACTGAGTCGAGAAGAGCATAAAACAGATATATCTATTAATCAGTCGACTGGTTTATGAACCAGGCAACTGGTTAGATAATAAAAGATGTATATGTTTAAAAGGTAGTTCAGTCGACTTATACACAAAAATAGTCGACTTAACAGAAGCCATTTTCAACAAGTATCAATAAAATCACAAATTCCAAGTTCTCTTCTTAACTTAATGAAAGTATCTTCTTTAAGGGGCTTGGTAAATATATCTGCTACTTGTTTATCAGTAGAGATAAAGTCTAAAGATATATCTCCTTTTAAAACATGATCACGTAGAAAATGATGTCGAATATCAATATGTTTCGTACGTGAATGTTGAATCGGATTTTTAGATAGATTAATTGCACTGGTATTATCACACATAATTGAGGGTTTCTCAAATGAAATACCATAATCTAACAGGGTTTGTTTCATCCATAAAATTTGTGCACATGCCAAACTTGCAGCGATATATTCAGCTTCTGTGGTTGATAGGGATACGGAATTTTGCTTTTTACTGCACCAAGATACTAGGAAATGTCCCAAAAAGTGACATGTACCACTAGTACTCTTGCGATCAGTTTTGCTTCCAGCAAAATCGGCATCGCTATAAGACAAAAGTTGAAAGTTATCGGTGCGTGGATAAAATAAACCATATTCAGATGTGCCTTTAATATATCTTAAAATTCGTTTCACTGCTTTTAAATGAGATTCTTTAGGACTAGATTGATATCTAGCACATAAACATACGCTGAACATAATATCTGGTCTACTTGCAGTAATATATAAGAGTGAGCCAATCATACCTCGATAGAGTTTTTGATCAATACTCTTACCTAATAAATCTTTGTCAAGAGTAGTAGTAGTAGCCATAGGTGTGGATTTACTACTAGTACTATCCATGTGAAAACGTTTGAGTAATTCCTTTGCATATTTGCCTTGATTGATAAATATGCCATTTGAAGATTGTTTAATTTGCAATCCAAGGAAATAATTGAGTTCACCCATGTGACTCATCTCAAATTCATTTTTCATGGTATTAGCAAATTCTTGACATAGATTATTATTAGTAGAACCAAAAATTATATCATCAACATATATTTGTATGATTAAAATATCATTCTTAACTCTTTTGATAAACAAAGTAGTGTCTACTTTACCTATTTCAAATTCTGTTTCTAAAAGAAAAGTTTTTAGACGATCATACCAAGCACGAGGTGCTTGTTTAAGACCGTATAAAGCCTTTTTCAATTTATAAACATGATCTGGAAATTGTTCATGTTCAAAACCTGGTGGTTGTTAACATAAACATTTTCCTTAATAAACCCATTAAGAAAGGCACTTTTCACATCCATTTGATAAAGTATAAAATTCATAAAACAAGCAAAAGATAATAAAATACGAATAGATTCTAGTCTAGCAACAGGAGCATATGTTTCATCAAAATCTATACCTTCTTCTTGATTATATCCTTGGGCAACTAATCTAGCCTTGTTCCTTACAACTTGTCCTGATTCATCTAACTTATTCTTGAATACCCATTTGGTACCAATGATAGTCTGATCAGGAGGTCTAGGAACTAAATCCCATACATCATTCCTTATAAATTGGTTTAGTTCATCTTGCATGGCATTCATCCAATATTCATTCTCACAAGCTTCTTGTATATTTTTCGGTTCAAAATCCGACAAGAATGCTGTATGAGATATCATATTAACATGTGAACGTGTCTGAATACCATGGGAGATGTCACCAATTATTAAGTCATGAGGATGATCTTTAACTTCAACAAATGACTTTGGTAAAGCTGAAGATATCTCAATCGGATCAGTCGACTTGACTTGTTCTTCAGTCGACTGCTTTAAGTCAGTCGACTGGGAGACCTTATCAGTCGACTTATCAGATAGATTAGTTTGCTCTAAGGATGTAATCACATTATCTAAAGGTGATAAATCAGTTTCATCATCCTTATTTAATGTTGATGAAGGTAAGGATTCATCGAATTTAACATGCATTGATTCTTCAATAGTCATAGTAGACTTATTGAAAATTCTATATGCTTTACTCCTATTTGAATATCCTAAAAAGATACCCTCATTAGATCTAGGATCAAATTTGTCTAAATTATCTTTTGTGTTTAGAATAAAATACTTACAACCAAATGTTTTAAAGTAAGAGACTTTTGGAATTTTATTAAAAAATAACTCGTAACAAGTCTTCTTTAGTTTTGGTCTTAGAAGAATTCTATTCAAAACATAACAAGCTGTAGCAACAGCTTCAGCCCAAAAATGCTTTGGTAGATTGCTTTCAACAAGCATAGTACGTGCGCATTCTTGCAAAGTCCTATTCTTTCTTTCAACTACACCATTTTGTGGTGAAGCTCTAGGAAATGCAAATGAATGTGTTATACCATTCTTGTTGCAATATTCTGTAAATGTTTCATTTTCAAATTCTCCACCATGATCACTTCTAATAGTGACTATGGTTAGAGATTTTTGATTTTGAACACGTTTACAAAAGTGTGCAAATTCTTCAAAAGCATCATTTTTATGTTTTAAAAAGAATGTCCAAGTGAATCTTGAAAAATCATCTACTAAAACAAACACATATCTACTTTTATTTAAAGAAGCAACTCTAGTAGGGCCAAATAAATCCATATGAATTAATTCAAGTGGCCTACTAGTAGAGATTACGTCTTTTGTTTTAAAAGTGGATTTGATTTGTTTTCCTAGTTGACATGCATCACATAACTTATCCTTTTTAAAGGATAGTTTTGGCAGTCCTTTAACTAGGTTATATTTAGATAATTTTGAGAGATTTTTTATGTTCACATGTCCAAATCTTCTATGCCATAACCAAGATTCATTGTTAGAGGCTATCAAACAAAAATCATTTGAAAAATTAATTGCATTCAAACATAATTCATAAATATTGTTTTTACGAAAGCCTTGAAAAATAATATTTTGCATAGTAGAATCATAAATTAAGCATGCATCTTTTTCAAAAACTATTTTATAACCTTTATCACACAATTGACTAATACTTAAGAGATTATGCTTTAAACCATTAACTAAAAGCACATTTTCTATAATAGAGTTAGATATTTTACCGACCATGCCAACACCGATGACTTTGTCTTTGTTGTTATCTCCAAAGGTGACGGTTCCTCCATCTATATTTTGAATGGTGGATAGTAAGTTGGCATGCCCTGTCATGTGTTTTGAACATCCGCTGTCTAATATCCAGCGTTCTTTCTTGGGTACCTATAAAAAATTTGAGGTAAATATGGTACCCTTTTTATTGGGTCCAAAGCACATTAGTTTGGGGG
The DNA here is from genome assembly GCA_017893485.1 of Hemerocallis citrina. Classification (NCBI taxonomy): domain Eukaryota; kingdom Viridiplantae; phylum Streptophyta; class Magnoliopsida; order Asparagales; family Asphodelaceae; genus Hemerocallis; species Hemerocallis citrina. The sequence goes on from CM030359.1 coordinate 162,775,820, forward strand.
AAACCAAACCCATGAAGAGTTTGATCTTCCTCCATAAGCAGGAATATAATAGACAGAATTACACACATTCAGCATATAGGAATTGATATAAGCAATTCTATCATTCTGATTAAGATTGACTGGAACCCATACTAGTTTGTTCTGTCCAGTCGACTTACCAGTGTTGCGCAGTCGACTGTTGGTATATATCAGTCGACTGGTAGATGCACTAGGTCGACTTACAAGAGGTTTTGATCTCGTGGAATAAGATCCACTTTCTCTGGACAGACGACTGGTGGTATGGTTCAGTCGACTTAACCGAACGTTAGTATCACTTTTATCACTGAATTTAACAACCTTTGGTTTTGCAAAGAAATCATATAACTTGTGTGTAACACTAGAAATAGATGCTGACTTATTCTTACTAGTGTTTAAAGCAGGAGATTCTCTTACTGAAGATTTCTTAAAACCAAGTCCAAATTTTTGACTAGACGTAACTTGATGATGAAGCATATCATTTAAATTCTCTTTGCCTTTATTAAACTTAGATACATTCTTTGAAATCTCTTCATAATTCTTTTTGAGAGTTTCAAGATCAGTATCTAAATTTGCAATGCGAGAATTTAAGGATTTTACTTCTTTATCAAGATTAAGATTTTCTTGATTAAGTGTTTGATTCACTTTCTCAAGATTCTTAAATCTAATCTTTTATTTCTTTAACTCCTGAAATATTTCATTAAATGCATCAAGAAGATCTTCGGAATCATAATCATTACTTACATGCTCTTGTCGTGCAGCCATAAAACATACATTTGCCACTTCGTTATTTTCATCCGTTTCTTCTTCGGAAGATGAATCACTATCATCCCATGTGGCTTGATACGCCTTTTTGTTCTTGGCAAATTTGTTCTTTGGATATTTGTCCTTCTTGAAGTTGGATGTTTTTCCCTTGTTCTTTGCATTTTCCAAGGGACAATCTTTCTTCATGTGACCTATTTTATTGCACCTGAAACATGTAGGAGGGTCATTAGAATCTTTTATTTTAGAATGAAACTTACCCTTCTTTAAGAACTTCTTGAACTTCCTAGTGAACATTGCTATTTCTTCTTCATCTTCTTCCTCATCTTCTGAGTCAGTCATGGCTTTAAAAGCCAATGATTTCTTCTTTGCTTGGTGTGATTCTGTATCTTTCTTTCGATCTTCGAGTTGGACCTCATATGCCATGAGATTACCAACAAGATTCTCGAGAGTAAGTGTTGACAAATCATTCGCCTCTTCTATTGCTGTGGTTTTCTTCTCCCATTCTGGAGTGAGTGCTCGTAGAACTTTTCTGACCATCTCTGCTTGGGTATAAGTCTTTCCAAGTGCCACAAGAGAATTTGTGATGTCTGTGAATCTTGTAATCATCTCAGACACAGTCTCATTGTCCTTCATTCTGAACATCTCAAACCTGTGGACAAGAACAGAAATTTTAGACTCCTTTACTTTATTTGTTCCTTCATGTGTTACCTCGAGTGTATGCCAAATTTGATATGCAGTTGTAGCATTGGATACACGGTTGAATTCTTCCTTTGTTAGTGCACAAAATAGAGCATTCATTGCTTTGGCATTGTTCATAGTCTGACTCTTTTGATCATCATTCCATTGTGCATATGGAATGGTAGGGGCAGTATATTCCGTCTCTGTCATTTGCCATATCTCGTAGTTGATTGATTGGAGATAGATTCGCATTCGGCACTTCCAATAGTTGTAGTTCGTTCCATCAAATAGTGGCGGCCGTTGTGTAGATTGCCCTTCATGGTACTGATTTGTGTTTGAAGTAGTTGCCATAGCCTGTAACCTTGCTCTGATACCAAGTGTAGGATCCTGTAGGCTAAGCAACAAACACTAGAGGGGGGGTGAATAGTGTTTATCAAAATTAAATTGCGGAATAAATAATTTCTCTCGGCACAGTCGACTTAGTGGTGAACCAGTCGACTGATATAGCCAAAATAAAAGAAATTTAAACTCTCGAAGCAGTCGACTTATAGATAAGGCAGGCGACTGATGAGACAAAGAGAATAACTAATACGAGACTGATCAGTCGACTGATACCAAGCTGAGTCGACTGGCCAGACAAGTTTTGCAGAGTTTAATAAAACAAAAGTAAATGCAACCACAAGATAACCAATCACAGAGTACACAAGATATATCCTGGTTCGGTCCTCCCGACCTACATCCAGTCCCCAAGCAACCCACTTGAGATCTCCACTATTCTTGAAAAATTACAAGAATACCCTACGGCGTTATGACAACAACCTTGTCTAACCCGTAGTCCTTTCTCTCAACCAGAGAAAGCAGACCCACTCTACAACCAAGAGTGAAAAGACACCGACTCTACAACCAAGAGTCAAAAACACTCTCCAACCGAGAGCAAGAGTACAAGAGGAATTTTACAATCAACCTATAGCCTTGTTGTTGTATGTGTTGATGCACGTGGCTAAAAGAATAGGTTGACTTCTATACTCAGTCCAAAGCGAATTCAATGCTATACTGGACTGAATGTAGAGAACCAAAGTGTGTGAACTTGAAAGCTTTGTTCTTCACAGAAAATCACTTAAATTGTTTTTCTCAAGAGTGCTCGGGTGTATGTAAGAAATCAAGTGAGTTTTTCTGTTAGATAAGAAACTCTATATAAAGAGTTTTGATCTTCTGAACGTTGGAAAGCAGTTACATAACTGTCAACCAACGGATCAGACCGTTTGAGTTTGAAAAAATTCGTTTTTGAAAATCAGAAAACGGTCAAAAACTCTCGAACAGTCGACTGGGTTGCTATATAAGTCGACTGGTCAGAGTTTGAATAATTTTAAACAGTTTTGTACTTATCAGTCGACTGGCAAAAGCTTAAGTCGACTGGTACTTAAAAGTTAAAATTGTTCAAACTGTTTTGACTTATTTTTGGGGGTTTTTTAAGAGACACACATTATGAAATTTTGAGTATGTGTGTGTGTGTGTGTGTGTTGACAAGGCTTTACATCATACTAAGACTCAACAAGAAATAAAATACAATATTTATAAAACATTTGAGCTTGAAGTCTTGAGTCTTGAGTCTTGAGTCGAAACTTGATCCTTGTCTTCTTCATCTGTATCTGTTTGAGCTTGTCTGTTTGTTCAGCTAGAATTGTCTTTAGTCTCTGCACTGCAATGTCAGCTGTATAATATAGACACATGATGCACTGTGTTGTGATCATCAAAATCAAGAACCAACAAATACAACGTTCCCTCACGCTTCCCTTTTGCAATCACCTTTGAACCTGCAGCTATACATCACTCCCCACTACCAACTGTAGTAGACAACTCCTCATTGTCTAGCCTTCCAATCGAGATAAGATTTTTCTTCAAGTCTGTAACATGTCTTGTCTCCCGCAAGACAACCCTTTGATCATCAATGGTGTTCACGCGAACAGTACCAACCCCATGTACAGGACACCGGTGACAATTCTCCACGATCACATCTCCAAAAGAACCCTTATCGTAGTCATCAAATACCTCTCTCCTCAGAGTGCAATGAAAAAAAGCTCCCGAATCAATACACCAATTTGAGTGCCCAACTCCTCCCGAGCTGACAAGCATAGATCCTCAACAAGCCCCACTTGAGCTTCCTTTGGGGTATCTTTCTTCGGTTTCTCCTGCTTCTTCTTCATACAAGCCTTACAACTGCGCATTATGTGACCCTTCTTGTGACAATACGAGCACTCAGGCCCATGTCCCTCATCGTTGTCATCAGACCCACTCTCAGATGAACTACTCTGATTCTTTCTTCTTCGAATGCTCTTAGATCTCTCATGTCTCTTCTCAACGTACATGGCGGAATCTCTAGAAAATGATGATGGATATCCCACGTTTCTCACCCTTTTCACCTCCTCGTTCAGAATGCTACTCACCACATCATGTGCAGTCGTCGAATCTGTCATAGTGCCTGTAATAGTCTGTTCCACCGTACCATAACTATCAGGTAAAGTAGATAGAAGTAACAATGACTGCCCCCTCTCTGAAAACTTCAAACCTGCAGCTTCCATTTGGTTGTAAACCATACAATAATTGTTCACATGCTCTGCTACTGAACCCCCTTCCCTCAACTTCATATTAACCAATTTCTTCAGATGAAGAATTTGATTAGATGCCGAAGGTTTCTCATACATATCCGTGAGAATCTCCATAGCATCCTTTGTGGTCTTTGACTTCGAGATAAGAAATAATGCCTTCCTAGTCAGCCCCAACTGAATCTGCCCCAGCGCCTTCTGATCTAAACGATTTCAATCCGCCAAGACCTTCGCATCCTTGTCTGCACCTGCCGGCTTCTCATCAAACAACAGACCATCAAGATCTTTCTGATGAAGATATGCTATCATCTGAATCTTTCACATCGCGAAGTCACTCCCATCGAATCTCTCGATCTTCATCTTTTTATCCGCCATGTCGAACAAACTGCTCTGATACCACTTGTTAAAGAATCTACCCCACAACTCATAGTGCTAATAGCGGAAACACGCCACAAGCAATAGAAACTCCCAAGACTTAGATGAACCAAGAACAAGCCACTATAATATATGCAAGATCTCACAAGAACACAATCAATATGCAGAGATAACCAATACTTTTTATTCCCCATGAAATAAAAAGATTACAAAGAGATTACAACTCTCAATATCTTTCTCTCACCTTTGAAACACTCGGCACAATCCCCTCTTGAAGTTGAACAATGATAACGGCTCACCTCTTGATTACACAAATTAATTCTAACCCTAGAGTTTACGACCATATATATAGCCCTAAGTAAACCCTAAAAGATAAACACAAATCTAGCAATTGGGCCTTTAGACTCGTAAGTCCGAAAACAATCAGCCACCGAAGTCGGTCGACCGCACTCCCAAGGTCGGTAGACCGCAACGTGTAGAACCAATCCCGAGACTTGACCGGTCGACTGCACCCCCAAGGTTGGTCGACCGTCCCCTCATCTGTTGGACCTGTACACTCGAAGAACTCTCAGCAACTAGGGTCGGTCGACCGCACCCCCAGGCCAGTCGACCGCAACTCTCCAGGCTGCATTCTTCTTCTACTTGCATTGTCTTCACTTGCTGTTTTTGTCTCCTCCCCTTCTTCTTCAACTTCAAGTACTCAGTGCCTACTTGTATTTGAGGCCAAAACCCTAACAGCAACTTGTTTAGCGAATTTTTATGTTGATCAATCTTCAAATAAAATTCTGCAATCTGCAAATTAAGTTTCTTTCTTCATGATGTTATTTGACTTAACACAAGAGGAGAAGTTGAATGGCTAGAGCACAAGAAGTTGATAATGTTTTGCAAGGCTTCTCAGATTTGAAGATGTTAAAGAGTTGAAGTACTTGATGTGTTGCATACACGAATCAATGTGACTATCCACATCCTCCTGTAAGTTTCAAGGTCTTCTATTATCTTTCTCTCTAATAAGCATCGTTAAGTTGTTGTTTATGTGAGTTATAGGAGTTGATAACGCGAGCTCAAGTTTCTGATAATCTTCCAGGGAATTATAAGGTTAACCTTAGGTCAAGATATAATGATTTCAGTATACAATATACATCGATCACCTCAGGTATCATTTAACAGTTCGGTTTTTCTTGCCTATCATTTTTTTTCTTGGAAGTGTTGTCTATTCCATTATCAAGGGTTTTGAAATATAATCATCATTTTGGCAATTTTGGTTCGAAACTGAGAATCCAAAGCAAACTAGACTGAAGGTGGAAGCTTAATTCAGTTGATCTCAGAGCATCTGTAGTCGTTAGACTCAAAATTTTCATATTTGGCTTTTAGAAACATGAATTTTGAGTTGGGCTTGTAGTCGTTGAAATCCAAAATTTGTTCCAACGGTGGATGATCGTTTTAATTTTGAATCTTAGCCGCTGGTTTTTTTTATAAAAAAATTTGAATCCAAAACATTTATAAAAAAAATTGTACGCATACGAATACATAATAATTCCTATAGGCCCATTCCTTCTCATCCCTTGATCAAATAATCAAACCACTCTTAAATCAACTTTATATGCATAAATAATTCTATAGGCTCTATTCCATACAAACTAAAAATACAAAAATGGGGGAAATCTCAGGGACGCAAATGTTGCATCCGTCCCTTTTTTTAAAAAAAATTGCTCGGACGCAAGATCATCTTGCGTCTGATTTCTTCAGCAGATTTTTTTTTAGTCAGACGATTTTGCGTTTGACACATTATTTTTTTAAAAAATTGATCGGACGCAAAATCATCTTGCATCCGACCTATTTATTTTTTATTTTTTATTTTTTTAATTCTTCATACGCAAGATCATCTTGCGTCCGAGACATTTTTTTAAGACTAAACGCAAGATGATCTTGCGATTCCTATATTTGAGAATTTCCTATATCTTCTCTCAAATATAGACGGCTATTGTTCAATTTTTTTTCAAAAATTTGGAAATATAAGGAACACCTCTTAAAGGCAAGAAAGTAATATGAGAGTAGAGAATTAGAAAACTTAACATGATTGCTCATTAACGATCATGTACTAAAGATAACAGAAAACCTGTAGACTGCATTATGAATGCAGAGAGCATGTTTATCTAAAGTCAGATTATCACTTTTGGATGTCTATTGGAAGGGAATGATGCATGGTTTGTTGCTAATAAAGAGCACTATTTACAGATTTCATTTCTGTTCAAAGAAAATGAGAAGAAAATACCAAGATTTTGAATGTTAGTTTGTGATTTTGTAGATAGTCTCTAATATTCTTTGTGTTGTGACCTTTGTATGTTTTCTCACGGTCTGGGACAAGGCATAAGAATTTATACCTGATTGATTTGATCTGGAAGGGCCGGTGCCAAACGAGTCAAACACTCATTACAGATCTGTAACTAATTACCCTTCATGTTATTGTGTTCTATTCTATCTTATATTCTGTAAAATTGAGGGGCTGGTGCGTACCCAAAAATTGTCCACTTGCTTGGCAAGTATCGTTAATTACAATTACAAAAGTGAATTTGAGCATCAAAACTTGTCCTCTTTATTTTGTCGAGAAAATAAAAGTGAAAGAAAGTAATTACTTACCGAGTTATTTTTTATAAAACCTCTTGGGGTTGTGCATGAAATGTATTTAAGTCGGGTGGAATTCTAGAAAATTTTCCCATATTAACACCTGAACTTCTGGTACAGATCACAACCTTAATTCTTGGTACTTTCAAATCGACACCTTAAACCATTTCAGTAATTCCCTATAATGTATAACTCTCTGCACACACCTAAAATTTATGAGCATGTTCTTAATTTATATGTCTTCTTATATCCAAGTTTTTAATTCAGATGTCTCCTGGTATCCTTCTTTTATCAGTAATCTTAATAATTTGCTAAAACATTATCGTTCGTTGTTGTTATCGGTTATCTGAACTATACCCTTTAACAACGGATTCATACCATTCAGTGGAGGCCCAAGCAAGTGCGTGGGTGACCAGTTTGCTTTGCTGGAAGCATTTGTTGCACTTCCAATTTTTTGTGATTTTGTTCTCGTAAGTACTTGTACATCTATAATTATTGGAATCAATTAAACTTGTGGATGATTTGTGTATTGTTTAATTATTTGAATGAATTTGTGTTGTGAAGTATTTTTCTACTGTTTATTATGTTTGATTCATGATTGTAAATTGAATTATATTTTGATTTGATAAAATAAACAACAACAACCACCCAACTATTATTTTTTACCACCCAAAAGAAGTTAAATTAAATTAAATAGCTTTTCCCAACGTTTTCAAACGCTGAGATAGGTTTTTTAATTGAAAAAATAAAATAAAATGAAAATTAGCCTATCCCGGCGTTTTAAAATGTCGGAATAGCTGATAAGACTACCCCGACATTTGAAAACGCTGGGATAGCCCTTTCGCATCCCCGGCGGGAGTATTTCCGGCGCTTGCAGCGGCATTTTTCGAAACGCCGCCCGTATCAACCCGAGCGTTTAAAAATGTCGAGAATGGCAAAAAAACGCTGGGATTTCCCTCTTCATTTGTAGTGCAATAAGAGAAACTTCAATAGAAAATTGAATAGTGAGCACTCACAATGATTTGCTATATTACCATTTTTTCCATTTTTTAGCAATCGATGCGCTGCAGTGGTTTGCATTTTTTCCATTTTATCTGGTTTTTGCTACAATAGAATGCTATATTTAAGAAACTATTTGGAAAAATGCATATTATAGAGGACGAAACATGATGTTTTGTCCGTAATATTTTATTATATTTTAAAAGTATCAGATGAAACATTTTGTAAAATGTTTCGTCTAAGGAGAATTGTAATTTTTTTAAAAAAATATTCCATGATGAAGGAAAAAGTTGTTTTTTTTATTTTAAAACCTGATATGATTAGTTAGATATTTAGTGAGTTAATTAGTTTAACTATTTAATTAATTAGTTAATTAATTAAATAATTAGTTAGATAATTATGTTTAGTCCTAACATGATATGATTTCGTTTCTTAATGATTTTGATGATTAAACTAATTTGATACTAGTCCTAAAAATATAATTTTGATCTGAAACTTTGTACAGTATTTCTATACCTATCTAGGGATTACCCAGTGGTATGGCTAAAAATGGGGTTAAATCGGAACCGTCCAGATTGGGCACGAATCTCGAAGCTCGGGGGTAAAAGGGTAATTTCACATACAAGCGAGTCCAAAGCGGGTTCTGAATCTCCTTCTCACAGATCCAATAACCCACCAATGGGTCCGCTCCAATTGGGCACGGGTCCCGACCCGAAGTGAGCCCAGACTAGCAAAGAGACAAATCAGGGCCACTGATTTGACCCAATCAACGGGCCTGATTTGCTCTCACCGGGAATCAAGGAAAGATTTCCTAAACAGACTGAGGATTTTGCTCCCGGCTGTTACACAGGAAATCAGACCCTTAAACAACTCCCCTGGCGACTATAAATACCTCCCCTCTACCTCTGTTACAGGTTAATCACTTCTTCACCACTTTTAAGCTCTTTCTTAATCTCTTCTGATTACTGACAAGAGCGTCGGAGGGTGCGTCGCCGGAATCAACCCCGGTGTCTCGCACTTCCTGCAGGTTGCGCCAGGAGCAAGAAGGCTTGAGTCAACTGTTCAGGTTGTTCTCGGACTCACAAATTCTATCTGTTTACCCCCACACCGAAATCAGCGGTAATAGATTGGCACCGTCTGTGGGAAGACAACCACACGAACAGCCTCAGCCCCTTCTCTGTCATCCTCTCCAACCATGCCTCCAAAGAAGGTCAGATCCCGAGGGTTAAACCGTGGGGCTAATCCCGCCGACCCTACAAAGGAGGCCCCCTTCAATCCTATTCCTCAACCCGACCTTCCTCCTCCGGCCCAGCAGGGCCGACCTCCTCTTCCCAAGCAGCAACCCAACAATGGCCCTTCCGGCCATAACGGTCGGAAGCAGAAGCAGCATCTCAACCCGGAACATGTCTCGGCCCATAATGGGTCCTCGGACTCGATGGCTTCTCATCATCCCGACCTCCGCAACACGCTCCTGAACCGCCAGAAGGACGACGACCTCTGCACCCACCTTGACGAGAGGCGGGCCCGAGAGGGAGCCTCCCGCCAGCATCAGGATGAGCGGTCTCCTCGTCGCCGAGACGGTAGGATGTCCCCGGACCGCAGGGGCCGGGCAATGTCTCCCGAACGCAGGAGGAGGAGGCCGCATTCCCCCGCGGATCGGCATCCTCGGAGGAACAATGACGCACCGATCACTCGCACCGAGTTCCTGCAATTTCAGGACACTGTGCTACAGGCCCTCAACCTTCGGCAGAACGTCCAAAATGCTCAGAGGGCTCCGACGCCCCCGAGGGACCCCAGTCCTCGCCACCGAACCCGAAGTCCTTCCCCGGCTCCCAGCCGCCAGCGGCAGCAATACAGTCCTCGTCGATCCCAGGACTACCGGCGCCGCAGTCCGCGCTCCCCCTCCTATGAAGAGGAGTCCGGGGGGTCATACGATTACCAGCGAAGGGACGACGCCCTCATCCGCCGTCTCCATGAGGTGGAAAGGCGTATCGGCCGCATGGACAGGGAGGAGGAGTCCCGAGCAGGAACCGTCCGTCCCAGCCGACCCCCTTTCTCGCCGTCGATCATGGAGGCCCACTTACCGAGGGGTTTCAAACCTCCGCAGTTTGAAACGTACTCAGGGGAATCCGACCCGGTCGATCACGTCGAAAGCTTCAAGACCCTGATGCTGATCCATCAAGCTTCCGACGCCGTGCTCTGCAGGACCTTCCCTGCCATCCCTCAGGGGGTCTGCTCGGGAATGGTATTCCAGACTCGCCCCCTCCTCCATCTTCTCGTTCGAGCAGTTTGAAACACTGTTCATAACTCACTTCGTGAGTAGCAGGCGAGCCGAGAAGACAAGCCTCTCCCTGCTGAATCTGCGGCAGGAAAGGAAAGAGAAGCTGCGGGACTATGTGAAGAGATTCACCGCAGAGGTCAGGTCTATCGCCTCCTTAGACTAGTCAGTGGCGACCGTGGCGTTCCAGTCGAACGTTCTCAACGCCAACCTCCGATCGTCCCTGGCCAAGAAGCCCCCGCATGACTTCGCCGACCTCCTCCTGAGGTGCGAGAAGTACATCCGAGCAGAGGAGGCTGAAGCCCTTCCGAGCTTCGGGGGGCCCTCCTCAGGGTCAAAGAGGAAGGCGACGGGGGAAGAGGGGTCCAAGAAAGCTCAAAAGGACAATGGCGGCCAGCGTCGTCCTCCCCCCAGGTTCGAGAAGTTCACTCCCCTCACCACTAACGTCTCTACTATCCTAATGGAAGTGGAGAAGGAGGGGGTCATCCCTCCAGCTCCGAGGATGCACACCCCGGCAAAGAGGAGGAGCAAAGATAAATGGTGTCGTTACCATCGGGACCACGGCCACGACACGAACGACTGCCGGGCTTTGAGAGATGAGATCGAAGCCCTCATCCGGAGGGGGCAGTTGGCCAAATTCGTGAAGGCTAACGATCGGGCGGACCGCAATTCTCCTCCTGCCTCGGGGGGCTAACAAGCGTTCCGAGCGACGCGAAGAGACACCCGAGTTCGAGGAGGAACGGATTCTGCACCTGATCCACGGAGACCCCATGGGGGGCTCCTCTAATTCCTCCCGAAGGCCTTCGTCCGAGAGGTCAACTCGGTTCACAGTGCCCCTCCCCCCAAAGGTCTCGGCGTCCCTGTGTCATTCTCCGACGCAGACCTCGAAGGGGTCCGAACCCCACACTGTGATGCCCTCGTCATCGACCTCCGCATGGCCAACTTCAAGGTGCAGAGGATTTTAGTAGACAATGGGAGTTCGGTCAATATCCTCTTCCTTTCGGCCTTCCGAGGCCTGCAGCTGTCCCGGGACCGTCTCAAGCCGGCCGGTTACACACTCCACGGGTTCACAGGGGTCCCGGTAACTGTCGAGGGAGTGATAACCCTAGACGTAACCGCGGGAAGCGCCCCTACTACCCGGACCGAGCCGATGGACTTCATGGTCGTCGACGTCCCGGCGGCGTATAATGTCATCCTAGACCGACCCGGCCTAGCCGCCTTGGAAGCTGTCCCCTCAGGCGTACCATTTGAAAATGAAGTTCCCCACTCGGTCGGGAGTAGGGGAAGTCAGGGGAAGCCAAGAAACAGCCCGGAAGTGCTACATGACTTCCACCGGGGGACCAGTGCTCTCGCTCGAGACACTAGAAATCCCCGAACCGAAAGCTCGGCCAACGTCCGAGCCGGCGGACGAGTTAGAAGAAGTGCTCTTCTCGGACGAGGACCCGAGCCGGAAGTTCCTCATCAGCAAGTCCTTGCCGACCGCACTGTGCTCGGACCTGGTTCAATGCATCCGGGGTAACCGTGACTTGTTCGCTTGGTCGGCCGCGGACATGCCCGGTATTTCCGAGGAGCTGCTCGTCCATCGCCTGAGTGTCGAACCGGGGTGCAAAACGGTTTAGCAGAAGAGGCGAAAGTTCGCTCCCGAGCGACAGCAGGCCATCAAGAGGAGGTGGATAAACTGCTGAAGGCCAAGTTCATACAGGAGGTAAATTACCCCGAGTGGCTGTCGAATGTTGTAATGGTCAAGAAGTCCAATGGCTCGTGAAGGATATGCATTGACTTCACCGACTTGAACAAGGCGTGTCCGAAGGATCCATTCCCTCTCCCGAACATCGACACCCTTATTGACGCCACCTCGGGCCATGAGCTCCTCAGCTTCATGGACGCCTTCTCGGGGTACAATCAAATCCGAATGTTCCCTCCGAACATTCCGAAGACCTTCTTCGTCACCGACCAAGGCCTCTACTGCTACCGGGTCATGCCGTTCGGTTTGAAGAACGCGGGCGCCACCTACCAGCGCCTCGTCAACAAGGTCTTCCAGAGCCAGATCGGCCAAAACATGAAGGTGTACGTTGACGACATGCTCGTCAAGAGCATCCGGAGCACAGACCATGTAGCCGACCTCCAGGAGGCCTTCGGCGTGTTGAGAAGGCACAACATGCGGCTGAACCCGAATAAGTGCGCGTTCGGGGTCTCTTCGGGAAAGTTCCTCGGCTTCATGGTAAGCCAACGAGGAATCGAAGCTAATCCCGAGAAGATTAAGGCCATACTAGACATGGCCCCGCCTCGGAACATCAAGGAGGTGCAGAAGCTCACTGGTCGGCTCGCTGCTATCGGTCGGTTCCTCTCGAAGTCAGGGGAAAAGTGCCTCCCCTTCTTCAAAGCACTCAGGGGGGCTAAGGGTTTTGAATGGGGCCAACCACAATAGGAATCATTCGACCAGTTGAAGGCATACTTGGTGAACCCCCCTCTGCTCAGCAAACCGGTCCCGGGCGAGACCCTCTTCGTCTACTTGGCTGCTTTCGAGCAGACCTTGAGCGCTGTTTTGGTGAGAGAGGAGGATCGAACCCAAAGGCCTATCTACTACGTGAGCAAGGTGCTTCGGGACGCCGAGCTCCGCTATCCGAAGATAGAGAAGATGGCCTACGCCCTAGTCACGGCGGCGAGGAAGCTTCGGCCATACTTTCAGTCCCACTCGATCGTCGTCCTCACCGACCAACCCCTAAAACAAATCCTCTACAAGCCTGAGACCTCGGGCCGGCTGATGAAGTGGTCCATAGAGCTGAGCCAGCATGACATCTCTTACCAACCTCGGACAGCAATTAAGGCGCAGGCACTCGCCGACTTCATCGTAGAGTCCACTATCCCTGAGGTCAGCCACGTCCCGAAAAGACCCCCCATTTGGACTGTCTTCGTGGACGGATCCTCTTGTAATGAAGGAAGCGGCGCCGGCATCATTCTGAACGGCCCTGACAACTTCGTCCTCCAGTACGCGATCCGTATGAACTTCAAGGCCTCGAACAACGAGGCGGAGTACGAAGCACTCATCGCTGGTCTCGGACTTGCACGAAGTGCTGGGGCGCAGTGCCTCCGAATCCACAGCGATTCCCAGCTCGTTGTGAACCAAGTCTTGGGCGAGTACGAGGCTCGAGATGAGCGGATGACGAAGTACCTTGCTAGGGTTCGGGACCTCATGGGCCGGTTCGAGGAGGCGCTCATCCAGTGGGTCCCTCGTGAAGAGAACTTACAGGCCGATGCCCTCTCCAAATTGGCCTCGTCCTCCCTGCAAGGTCTCGAACAGACCGTACTGATCGAAGTCCTCTCTAAGCCGAGCATCGAAGACGAGACACCTGGCTCGGCGGAATCGTTGCCGGTCATGTTACAAGATAATTAGATGAAGCCTCTTGTGGAGTTCTTGAGGGACGGGCTCCTACCCGAAGACCCCAAGGAGGCTCGCCGAGTCAGAACCCGGGCCGAGCGGTATGTCTTGATCGAGGGCATCCTATACAAACGCTCTTTCTCTCAAATAGACGGCCGACCGTACCTAAGGTGCCTCTCTCCGGATCAGGCCGAATATGCCCTACAAGAGCTCCACGAAGGCATCGGAGGGGCACACTCAGGATCCAGGTCCTTGGCCCGAAAAGCTTTAAATTATGGATACTTCTGGCCGACCCTCCTTCAAGACGCCGAGCGACACATTCGGCAATGCAGCTCTTGTCAGAGACACTCCAGCATCCGACGCCTCCCCCAGGCCAACCTCGCCTCCCTATCAAGTCCCATCCCCTTTGCAATGTGGGGGATGGATTTACTAGGGCCTTTCCCTCCGGCTCCGGGTCAGTTCAGGTTCCTGGTCGTGGCCATCGACTACTTCTCGAAGTGGGTCGAGGCCGAGCCCCTCACCACTATAACCGAGAACAAGGTGGTACAGTTCTTCTGGAAGAGCATCATTTGTAGGTTCGGCGTCCCCCGCGTCCTCGTGACGGACAACGGGACTCAGTTCACTGGCGCAGCATTCCGAGCTCTATGCGACGACCTGGCCATCCAGCAGCGCTTCTCGTCCGTCTCCCACCCTCAGTCGAACGGACAGGCAGAAAATGCTAACCGGCAGATCCTCGCAGGCATCAAGAAAAGGCTAGACAAAAGTTCCAAGGGCTTATGGGTCGACCAACTCCCCAACGTCCTATGGAACTACCGCACAAGCAAGCGGACCCCCACAGGCGAGTCCCCTTTCAACCTCACCTATGGGTCCGAGGCCGTGATGCCTCTCGAGGTCGGAATACCTTCCCCTCGGCTCACAGCCTATGACGAAGCACAGAATGCCAGGGACCTCAGAGCAGACTTGGACCTGATAGATGAGCTGAGGGAAAGGGCGTCGATTCGGCAGCAGATTTACCGAAGAAGGGTTGAACTAGCGTACAACAAAAAGGTCCGACCCGCCAACCTTAAGCCAGGAGATTTGGTCTTGAGAAAGCTAGCCATATCCTTTCCCAGTCAGAAGAGCAAGCTGGCTCCGAACTGGGAAGGGCCGTACAGGATCACGAGGGTAGTTCGGCCTGGAACATATCGTCTTGAAGACCTAGAGGGCAGAGAGCTTCCGAGGACCTGGAATGCCGACCACCTCCTAAAATACCAAGAAATTGTACTATGTAACCTATTTTCATAAATTGTACTATGTAAAACGGTTCGCCGTCGATTATTAATAAAGAAAGCTCTTTCGTGTTTTTGAATTCGCATGCTTCTCTCCCCTCTTATCAACTACGTGTTTAAACTGAGATTTCAACCAACGATTCGGAGTCCACGTTCAGCTCGACCTCACCTCCTCGGCTCTTCCCCGGACGAACCAGGGGTAGACCGTCGTTCGGAACTGCTCTCACAACCGTTGAACTACACCGATGGTTCGGAGTCCAACACTCGGCTCGACTTTACCTCCTCGGCTCGCCTCCGAGCAAGCCAGGGGTAGATCGCCGTTCAGAATTGCTCCCACAACCGTTGAACTACACCGATGGTTCGGAGTCCAACACTCGGCTCGACTTTACCTCCTCGGCTCGCCTCCGAGCAAGCCAGGGGTAGATCGCCGTTCGGAATTGCTCCCACAACCGTTGAACTACACCGATGGCTCGGAGTCCAACACTCGGCTCGACTTTACCTCCTCGGCTCGCCTCCGAGCGAGCCAGGGGTAGATCGCCGTTCGGAATTGCTCCCACAACCATTGGACTACAACGATGGACCCGGAGTCCAACACGTAGCTCCCAGTCCCCCCAAGCTTGCTTCGCGGCAAATTGGGAATGGTCCGCCCCTCTGCTCCGTCAGTGGAGGAACACCGAAGCTACGTTCGGCCACATAATCCGAGCTCTCCTACCCAATAGCCGAAGCCCGAAGCCCTACGCCTTCGGTCGGCTACCGAGCAAGTGCCTTCCCGAGCTCGCAAATGGAGAAAAGTCACTTTCTCCTCAACTTTCGCGCCTGATCTCGATCAGACGGCTAAGATCTTACCACCTGCGCTAAACGACAAGATAACATTTTCTTGGGAACTGAGTCGCCTCGAGATTCGTGCCTACGTTCAACGGCTCAGATCTTGCCGCCTGCGCTAAACGACAAGATAGCGCTTTCTCGGGGACAGAGCCGCCTAGGAACTCACGCCGTACCTTGTCAGAGTCACTAAACGACAAAATACCGTACATATAGGAACCCGTTCGGTTCAACGCTCTCGCCGACGGAACTAACTCGCTCGGTTCAAAGACCTCGGCGCGGCCAACACAGTTATAAGCAAGACGAAAGTGCAGAGCAATGAAAGATATTTTATTAAACAGCCAGGCTGTAATACGAAACGCATCTTTCCCATGGTTACAAAGTGTTTGCAAACAAAATACACGCCACCGACCTACTACACTTGGCCCTCACATGGAAATATCCTCACTAGACTGTTCGGCCGACTGTTCGTCCTCCTCGGTTGGTAGCTCCCCTGCATCGTTCCGGAGCTTCGCTACCACGGTTTGCAAGTGTCGAATCTCCGAGAGCAAATCATCCCGCTCGGCTATGATCTTCGACTGGTTGTGCCGAATGCACTTGACCCGAAGAGCGTTGCTGAACGCGGTTTGCGAATCCTCGTCCCCTTCTGCAGGGCTCAACTCGGCGATCCTATTCTCCAGACGTTGGATCTCCGCTTCCCGTAGGTCGAGGACGGACAAAAGGTGAGCCCGCTCACCCTCAGCTCGGCGTAACTCCAGCTCGACGCTCCTGGGACTCAGAGCCGCCATCCCAGAAGTGGCTTCGGATTCAGAGTCATCATCCGAGCCGTGGAGATCAGCATATGAATCGGCCGCCTCGAGCTGAAAAAAGGGGAAAGCAAATAACAAAATTTCAATGCACTGCCGAAGTCCAACACTTGGAAATTATTTGAAGAAACTTTCAGATTTGCATTTCATATATATATAGTGGCTTCACATACATCAAGACCGACTCTACTACAACGTTTTACAACAAGTCAGAGGGGATGAAAAACGACATGATCAGGGCCTCTTCGGAAGGGGAATGCTTCGGTTTAGGGAAATGCGGGGACGACGAGGCCTGCCCTCCGAGCTCGATCCTAAACCAACGAAGCGCGACCCCCCTTCGCTGCTGGCTCTAACTGCGGCGCCTACCGAGGCCCCGCTCGACGAGACGGCCGCACTGCTCTGAGCGTCGGCTGGACTCTGCCTGGTCATAGGCGAGCGTGTCGCAAGTTCGTAAAACGTAATCCCCCTCTCACTTTCTTCGCGAGTGCACGACGTACTGCGAACGTTAGCCCTCTCCGGCACAGGCTTGAGCGACGCGATCTCTTCCTCCAGTTCAATGATTCTGTCTCTCAGAATGTAATACCCCAGATCAGTCGACTGGTACTGCCAGCAGTCGACTGATAGAGGACAGTCGACTGGTACTGCCAGCAGTCGACTGGTCTGTGAGATTTGTGAGAGGATTGTGAAATATAGTCCCATATCGGGAATTTGCGAGGATAATCAGAGTATAAATACTATTGCCGAAGATCAAGAGTCACCTAATTGGTTAACCACCTTTTGAGAGGCAGCCTGTGGTGGGCGGTGGAACTACATAGTATTTATAGGTCGTCTGAGCATTGGGGCGGGGCGTTACAAAATGGTATCAGAGCCGACTTTCGACCCACCAGGTGTATCTGCACGATGAAAGGGTGCCTCCGAAGGAGGGGGGCCTATTCGTGGGGTACATATGCTTACGTGTCGAGGGTGCCTCCGAAGGAGGGGGGCCTATTCACGAAGCATGCCAGGTGCTAGAAAGGACGGTCCTACACTGAGGTGTGCCCTGTGCTCAGCGAGGACGCTGATTCCTAAAGGGGGGTGTATGTAATACCCCAGATCAGTCGACTGGTACTGCCAGCAGTCGACTGATAGAGGACAGTCGACTGGTACTGCCAGCAGTCGACTGGTCTGTGAGATTTGTGAGAGGATTGTGAAATATAGTCCCATATCGGGAATTTGCGAGGATAATCAGAGTATAAATACTATTGCCGAAGATCAAGAGTCACCTAATTGGTTAACCACCTTTTGAGAGGCAGCCTGTGGTGGGCGGTGGAACTACATAGTATTTATAGGTCGTCTGAGCATTGGGGCGGGGCGTTACACAGAACGTCGTCCTTCGCCGACTTCTTCGAACAAGAAGGCCTTGACGAGCCAGAGGCGTTGGCACCATCGGCCACGAGCCGGCGGAAGTGGGTGACCTCGATTCCCCTATCTATCGTGATCCTTCTGAGCCTGTCGACTTCGGCCAATAACCTCTTGCGCTCGGCCGACGCCTTCTCCAGCTCGGAGGTCAGCTTCTCTTCCTCCGCCGAACGTTCTTTCTCCGCTAATTCCAAGTGTTGGACCTCAGCCAAAAGGTCGTCATTCTTCTGCTCGGCGACAGTAAGCTCTCTACGGAGCCGTTCGACTTCCCCTTCGGGACAAGGAGCTTGGGGGTACTTCCGCAGTTGCCACAGCTCGTGACAGTACCTCTGCACAGCTGCCTTCGCCTCCTCCAGCTTGCCGAGCAGGAGAAACCTATTCTGTCGGCTCTGTCAGAGCTCGCCCTTCGTTTTCGCCAGCTCCTTTCGAAGGTATACAACCTTCGTGATTGGACCGAACTTCACCTGAAAAGCGGAGATAAATCCGATGGGACAATACACGGAAACATCTACAAATAGTCATACGCAAATCCGAGGCTCAACACTTGGATAAATTTTTGCCAAACAAAATATTTTCATTCAAAATCGAGGTGAAAGTTTTACACAAGCGGTGGCCAGTCCGCAGTTAGGCTTACAAAAGAAAGAAGACTAAAAAAGACAACCGAGTCAGGGGTCGACCTTTTTGTCGTTAGGGTCCGTCGACCCCCCGGCCTTGTCCTCGCCACCGCCCTCGCCTCCGTCCTCGCTCCCGCTCTCCTCCTCGGAGTCGTCCTCCTCCTCGTCCTCGGCTTCGGTCTCCCCTGGGCCTTCGACGCGTTCCGTCTCTCCCTCGGGGCCGAGCAACCCCTCGGGAACACCCTCCTCCCCTTCCACGAGGTCGTAAAAGTGGTAGGAGGACGTGTCGAAGCCTGGGTTCTTGGCGGCAACGTGGAGCAGGGCTCGACCGTAGGCTTCCTCCATGTTCTGGAGCATGTGCTGCGCGGCCTCCTCCTGCACGGCCTTCCTCACCTTCTTCACCTTCTTCAGGTGCTTGGCCATGATCCTCTCAGCCCTCTTCCGAGCCTTCTCCGCTTCCGACCGAGCGTTGGCCAGCTCCCCCTTCAGCTCGGCTGCCTCCTTCTCCGACGCCTCAAGCTTGGCCGCCGTGTCCTTCGACAGCTGAATGGCGTCGGCCAGCTGCTTCTCCAACCCCGCCACTTCGGCAGCCCTCTTCGTCGAGAGGAGCTGCTCGGCATCAAGCCGCTGCATGGCCTTGACGCGCTCCGCCCTCTCCCGCTCCTTCTCCTGCTCCTTGTTCGCAAACTCCTCGACCAGGAAATTAAAGTGGCAGAGGGTCTGAAAAAGAACAGCGGATTAAAATCCGAGCCGAAAGACTTAGAAAAATTTTGATAAGGGAGAGCTCAGCCTACTTACCGACATAGTATTCCGAGCGATCTGCATCACGGCGTCCCCTGCCTGCCCGGCCTTCAGGGTCGCTCGGTCCTTTGGGGTCGGCAGGTGCCTCACCGCCTCCATGCAGATGTTGCCGTCGCCCAAGAAGCCGTCGACGTTCATCACCTGCCAGTCGGGCACGAAGATCTTCTTGTGACGCTCGGTCAGGATCTTCTCCGCATCGGCGGTGAGGGGTGGAACTTGGAGGGACAGCACCTCCTTCACGCCGAACGTACCGCTCGACGAACCGGGAGCATCCACCTTCGGGGTCGGAGCCGGCACCTCCGAAGCAGGGGGGTCGAGAACCCTGATCTCCCCCTGCTCGAGGACCACGACCTTCGGTTGGTCGGCAGTCTTCTCGACCGAAGGCTTCTTCGAGGCTCGGCTGTCCTGAGGTCCTGCCGAAGGCCTCTTCTTCTTCGCCTCCTGCTCCGACCGGCCCTTCGCCACCAGAGCTTTGTAATCCAGCTTCATCGTCTCTGCAAAAGCCGAATGAAAAAACTTAGAAAAATTATCATGAACTTTAAACAAAGAGTATAAATACTAGAAGCATACTAGGGTCGATCGGACTGAGACCCCCACGGAACAGATCCTCCTCGGTGATATCTTTCCAGCTTAGCGCTGGCAGGGCGAGGAGCTTCCTCTGGACCTCCGCCTCCTCATCACTCAGCGCTGCCTCCTTCTTGGTCCGCTTGGGCAGACCCTCCTTTGCCCAAACCGTCGGTATCACCCACGGCGCCGGAGCTCGGATGAGGAAGTACTTCTCCTTCCAATGTTTGATCGAGTCCGGATTCTCGATCAGCTTCACGCCCGTCCGGGGCGAAAGATAGAACCTCTGTTCGTCTCTCCTTGGCTGACAGGGTCGATAGAGACTCCGAAAGAGGAACATACTCGGCTTACCGCCGACCTCTTGGCATCGGAGGACGAAAGCCATGACGTGCCTCCATGTGTTCGGCATCAGCTGGGTGGGGCTCAAACCGTACCATGTTAGAACATCAACCACGAACGGGTGGAGGGGAAAGCGGAGTCCGGCAATAAGGGAGTCGACCGGAAAGACGCACACGTCCGACGAGGACTTTGTGTTGGCTCGGAAACCCGGCCCGGGGAGGAGCAGCCCATAGTCGGCAGGGATCCGAAAGCCCTCTCGGATTAGGTAAAGGTCACCCTCGGTGAGAGACGAGATGGTATGATCCACCTCGGACAGCTCCCTCGGCTCGTTCTCCTCCACCAACTTAGCCGTGCCTTGGGTTACTCTCTCCAAGGTGTCCTCGGCGTAGTCCCGTACGCCTCCCACGCTCGACAGAGAAATAGGCTGCCGACCGAACGCTCCCGCCGTCTTCGGCGTTTCCACGATCGTGACCATGGCCTTCCCCTCCCGGGACACCGCCGCAACTTCTTTAGGCAGCTCGGCCACTTCGCCCTCTCTGTCCGGACGAACGACATTCTGATCGCTCGGCTCCACTACCTCCTTCCCTTTATCCCCTCGGCCAACGGCTTGCTCCGAGGCGGGGGTCTCATCCGTGATCTTAACCATTTTTTCTAAAAGAGAAGGGAAAGAGACTGACCTTAAAGTGATAGGTACGGTCGGAAAGTTCGCCGGAGACAAGGAACGCTACTGCGACAGCTAGCAATGCCACCAGAGAGCTGAAAACTTCGAAGGCCAAGTAAAAACTGAAGAGAGAGAGTAAAAGTGAAAAATGATACTTGGTCTAAGGGGGGGTGAAGATTTATAGTAAAATGGAACGTCCTTTGGACTTCCAAACGAAGGAGCGCGACTTTTGGGCTGCTCTCGAAACTTGGGCTGCTCTCGAAACGTCGCGAAGGCCCAACACAACTGCCTTCCTCACCAAGTCAACTAGCTCGGTGCAATGGGATTTGAATCCGAGCTACACGCAATCCGAGCCAGATTGCAGAGCCTCCGGTCGGCTCCGAGCAAGTGCCTTTCCGAGCCTGCAAACAGAGAAAACGCACTTTCTCCTTAATTTTCGTGCACGGTCTCGATCAGACGGCCCAGATCTCGCCGAGGACGCTAAATGACAAGATAGTGTTTTCTCGAGAAATGCGCCCGTCTCGAGATGCGAGCCGTCTTCCAACGGTTCAAATCGCGCCAACTCGCTCGGATTGCCTATACCTGCTCCATACCCCACCTATGACTAGAGAAACCAGAGAAAGTTTCGATTCAAAGTTTTAAGGCACCGCCCTCGGCGAGCGCCCCCCGGGCCCCGGGTCTCGGTCGGTATTCCGCCGACCCACGGGCCCCGGTCGAAAGCAAATCAACACTCAGAGATCGGGAGGAACGCACCATTCCGAGCTAGTTGGTTGTAACTGTGAAGGTTCGGCCTGATAGAGGACTCTGGCAACAGAGCCTTCACAGTTGCAAACAAACAAGCTCGGAACGCCGAAGATCATGGCGAAAGAACGACCGCTCGTCCTTCCGAAGCAACTTGGCCCCCCGGTTCCGAATTTGGATCGTCACCTCTTCCACCATGATCTCCTCCGACCCCGCCACCCACCTCGGGATAGCCGGAGTCGGCAGAAGACCTTGGTGGAGGAACGACCACCCATCATCCCGGAGCGACTCTTACCTCGGGTTCGGATCACAGTCGTCACTTCTCCTGCCTCGTTCTCCCCCGACCCTGACACCCCCAATGAGGACCGTCAGGAACGGGAGAAGAAAAAGACAGTAGAGTGACCACCCCTCCGAACCTATCAAGGTCAAGACCCCACAAGACTGGCGTCCGCCAGAGGCAGACACCACCGAGGTCTAAAACTCAACATTACTGCGACTGAACTGACAAGAGGAATGGAGTACTTATAGCTTAACCTCCAAGAACCAGCCATTATGACCCTCGGAAGTTGAAATGCCACGCATTAATTGAGGGAGTTAACCTTAATGACCTGGAGAAGGTGGAACGCCGCACAAACCCCGGAGCACCATTAATGTTCTTGAGAAATGTGCCCGTCTTGAGATGCACGTCGTCATCCACTGGCTCAGACTGCGCCACGTCGCTCGTCTTGCCGAAACCCCCTGTCTCCGGTCGGATTCCGAGCAAGTGCCTTTCCAAGCTTGCAAACGGAGAAAACACACTTTCTCCTCAACTTTTGCGCATGATCTCAATCAGACGGCCCAGACCTCGCCGAGGACACTAAACGACAAGATAGTGTTTTCTTGAGAAATGTGCCCGTCTTGAGATGCACGTCGTCATCCACTGGCTCAGACTGCACCACGTCGCTCGTCCTGCCGAAACCCCCTGTCTCCGGTCGGATTCCGAGCAAGTGCCTTTCCGAGCTCGCAAACGGAGAAAACGCACTTTCTCCTCAACTTTCGCGCATGATCTCAATCGGACGGTCCAGATCTCGCCGAGGACACTAAACGATAAGATAGTGTTTTCTTGAGAAATGTGCCCGTCTCGAGATGCGCGTCGTCATCCAACGGTTCAGATTGCGCCACGTCGTCCGGACTGCCGAAACCCCATACCTCCGGTCGGCAGCCGAACAAGTGCCATTCCGAGCTCGTAAACGGAGAAAAAAGACACCGAGCTGCTATGACCGTTGGATCTCTCAGAAATTCGTGCTTCTAATGATGAATGGTCCAGATTGCGCCATGTTCGCTAAAAGACAAGATAGCGTTTTCTTGGGAAACGCGCCGCCATCCGATGGCTCAGATTGCGCCACGTTGCTCGGAACGCCGAACCCCCTAGTCTCCGCTCGGCAGCCGAGCAAGTGCCATTCCGAGCTCGTAAACAGAGGAAAAAGACGCCGAGCGATGGAGACCGTCAGATCTCTCAGAAAATCACGCTCGACGATGATCAGAGGTCCAGATTGTGCCACGCCATAAATCAGTATTAAAAATCGTTTTTTATTTATTTAAATCGCTTTATTTATTTAAAAATTGCAAAAAATTGCTAAAAATTCGGAAAATTTAACTAAAAATTCTAGAAAATAATTGAAAATTCGGGGAAATATTTTTGGGTCCCTGAACGAACAATTATTGCCCAGAATGCACTGTTAAGGCCCCCCGAATGATTAGTAAACACGTCGCAAAATTAAATAAATAATCCGAAAAAAATAGATGAAAGACGCCAAGTACTCGATACGGCTAGGAAACAGCACATGGCATCAAAAAGTTACCTCACTACCCCCTTCAAGATCCTAAGTCCTCCACATGGACTCCGATACAATTCCGCTAGCCACCAAAACAGTCAAACTACTCCTCAAAGGCTAATCATGCTCAGTCTTTAGGAGTGGGGGGCTCGTGGTATGGCTAAAAATGGGGTTAAATCGGAACCGTCCAGATTGGGCACGAATCTCGAAGCTCGGGGGTAAAAGGGTAATTTCACATACAAGCGGGGTCCAAAGCGGGTTCTGAATCTCCTTCTCACAGATCCAATAACCCACCAATGGGTCCACTCCAATTGGGCACGGGTCCCGACCCGAAGTGAGCCCATACTAGCAAAGAGACAAATCAGGGCCACTGATTTGACCCAATCAACGGGCCTGATTTGCTCTCACCGGGAATCAATGAAAGATTTCCTAAACAGACTGAGTATTTTGCTCCCGGCTGTTATACAGGAAATCAGACCCTTAAACAACTCCCCTGGCGACTATAAATACCTTCCCTCTACCTCTGTTACAGGTTAATCACTTCTTCACCACTTTTAAGCTCTTTCTTAATCTCTTCTGATTACTGACAAGAGCGTCGGAGGGTGCGTCACCGGAATCAACCCCGGTGTCTCGCACTTCCTTGCAGGTTGCGCCAGGAGCAAGAAGGCTTGAGTCAACTGTTCAGGTTGTTCTCGGACTCACAAATTCTATCTGTTTACCCCCACACCGAAATCAGCGGTAACACCCAGAATTTTTGTGGATTTTATTGATGAGTTTTATACGCCGTTTCATGCTTATTTATGAAAGCTATACTTGCTGGATTTTGCTCGCTCATCTGTAAAGAATCGTATTTTCAGCCCATTTCCTTTTACTGTATGGAAAATATTTATAAAATATGAAAGTTATCTTATTTTGTCTATTTTCATTTCCCTTTGGCAGATTTGGATTTTGTTTGACGGTTTACGAGATATTACAGTTTTCATACAACAGTGTTGGGAATTCCAGATTTGCCAAACTATCTTTTCTGGATGTTTTTTGATTTTTGTTGACTAAACTAATTTTGCTGGAATATTATGAAACTTTATATTCTGATACTAGACATATAGGGGATTACCCCAGATTTTTCCTAGATTTATTTGAGATGTTTTAATGTTGTTTTGCTGACTTTGAATATAATTTACTAATTTCTGTCTGAACGTATTTTCTGGATTCAAATCAGTTTTGAGTTATGATTTTGTGAAGTACTATATGACTTATATATAATCTCTGGATTCGTGTGGAAGTCTATTTTCCAGATTCTTTGACGGATTTAGATTTGGATTTTTGTAGTAACTGGAATTACTGTTTTAGTACTGTACTGTCATGTGTCCTGAATATGAACATACATTGTCTTGCTCATTTATGTGACCGTATATCATCTATGTTTATTTATTTATTTCCCTAAACCTAATACTGATTATACCATGATAATTTGACACTATTTCATGCACTATTATGTCTATTGATAATCATAATAAAAGTGATCAAGCCGGGGTTTCTTAAGAGAAGATCTAGTAGTGGAAAATATGGAAATATGTACTTAGAAGGGAACTAGCGTTCCATACTGTTACTGTTACTGATACTGCTACTGTTACTTTTACTACTCTGTTACTGTTTCTTTTACTGCTACTGCTACTGTTACTGATACCTGAGTACACTGCCCCATTATGGTCCACTATGAAATCTAAAAGCGAAATTATTTGTTGTAGCAACCATGTGTTATAATATGGGACGCATGAAGTGCTACCTAGCTAGTAATACACACAAGACTGTAAGAACACAAGACTGATACTATTAGACTAATACTGTTAGAATGATACTGTTGGACCGATATTGTTATACTGTTACACTGATATACTGAGCTTACTGTTACTGGACACTGTTAGTTGCCATATGACATTATATTTGACACATTCATTTGTATTGTTAGTATACTATGCTAGTTGATTTTGTTTTACCGATTCATGCTAGTTATGACTGTTTCTACATTATTCTATGCTATTTGTTTATCGTTTCCATGTGCTTGTATCCTACATTATAAGTGGCTCGTAACTTGTATTGGCTGGTACTTGTTTTCTCTTTCCTTCTCCTGTAATTATTAATTGTAGATAGGATGGTCAGCTGCCCAACGGCATTGGCGAAATGAGATATTAGTGCTAGATTTTTTTCTTATTAGTATTACTATTATTGCTGCTCTGAATAATGTATTTTGAGTACTTGGATGATTACTTTGTATTTTGGGCGATGTGATCCAGGATTTTGTCTTATCCAGATTCTGATTTATTTGAGATTAATACATTTTGTTTCAAGTAAATTCTGTTGGTTCATTAATTAAATTTTGCATGTGTGTGGTTGATTCTCTTTTGCTTCCGACTCTGATTATTTAGTGAGATATTGTAATGATTCCTGACCAGCTTATGGATGATGCAAATCATTCGCTGGGTTGAGTCGCGTATCCGTATTCCGTTTTCTTTTTGGAAAGCGGGGCGTGACAATGTTATTTCTTTGTTGCCCAATACTCCGCTCCATACATCATTGCTGGTCTAATAGCCGTCCTATAAAACTTTCCCTTCAACTTCAAAGGTACACGGTTGTCACACAAAATACCACTGACACTTCTCCACTTAAGCCACCCCTGCTTGGATCCTATCTATAACATCTTCACAAATCTCCATATCTCTTTGTATAATTGAGCCTAAATATCGAAAACGATCTCTCTTTGGTATCTCTTGACCATCAAGCTTCACTACTTCCTCAGTTGTGTTCTGAATATCCCTAAATTTACACTCCATACACTCTGTTTTGGTTCTGCTTTTCCTAAAGTTCTAGCTTCCAAAGTTTTCTCTCCATAATTCTAATTTAGCATTGACTCCTACTTTAGTCTTGTCCACTAAGACGACGTCATCGGCAAAAAAACATACACCAAGGAACCTCATCTTGTATTCCTCGCGTCAATTCATCCATAACCAAAGTAAGGAGGCAGGGGCTTAAAGCCAAACTTTGGTGTAAACCTACTGTAATAGGAAAATCACTGGTCTCTCCTGTGATTGTTCTAATTGTGTTCGTTGCCCCTTCATACATATCCTTAATTATCTCAATATACCGAAAAAGTAACTCATTTATTATTTATCACCCACCATACTATGTCTCTAAGGACTTTATCATATGCTTTTTCTAGATCTATAAAAACAATATGTTTATCTTTTTTATTCTCCCTATATTTTTCCATTAGTCTCATCAGAACATAAATTGCTTCCATTTTTGACCTCCTAGGCATAAATCCAAACTGATTCTAGGATAATGTAGTTTCTAGTCTCAATCTATGTTTGATCATTCTCTCCCAAATTTTTATCGTATGACACATTAATTTAATCCCTCGGTAGTTGGAGCATCTTTGTATGTCTCCTTTATTTTTATATATAGATACTAAAATACTCTTTCTTCATTCATCGAGCATCTTCTTAGTCCTCGAAATTCTATAAAATAATTTTGTTAGCCAACCCACTTTTACATCCCCAAGACACTTCCAAACTTCAATGGGTATATCATCTGGTCCTAAAGTTTTTCTCATTTTCATCATTCTTAGAGCATTTCAAACCTCCGAGGTCCTAATTCTACGGAAAAATATGTGCTTTCGACACTCCATAGAGTCCTCTATATTTAAGTCGCCCATAACATTTTCATTTAATAACTTCTCAAAGTAATTTTGCCATCTTTCCTTAATTTCCTCATCTTTTACTAAGACTCTTGAATTCTCGCTCTTAATACACTTAATTATATCCAGATCTTTTGTTTTTCTGTCCCTTTGTTTAGCAAGCTTATAAATGTTATTTTCTCATTCTTTTGTTCATAATTTTGTGTATAAATCATCATAAATTTTTTCTTTTGCATCACTTACCGCTTTCTTAACTTCTTTTCTAACAGTCTTATATCTCTCCAAATCCTCTTCATTTCTACTATTTTGCAATATTTTGAAGATTGTTCTTTTTCTCACAATATTTTGGACTTCTTCTTGCCACCACCATGTTTCTTTATTTAGCAACCCTCTACCCTTAGATTCTCCAAGTGCCTCCTTTAAAATTTCTCTTATGTACATAGCCATTTTAGTCCACATCATATTTATCTCCCCTTCCCAATTCCATGATGCTCCTTTAAGAACTTTATCTCTAGAAACTTTTAGTTTCTCTCTCTTCAAGTTCCACCAACTAATTCTTGGGTTCCTAATCTCCTTCCTTGCATTTATGTTTTTCCCAATCTTAACATCCAATACCATTAATCTATGTTGTAAGGTTAGACACTCTCCCGGTATAACTTTACAATCTTTACATGTCAAGCGATCTACCTTTCTAGTGATAAAAAATCAATCTGACTCTTATTTTCCCCACTTCTAAAGGTTATCAAATGTTCCTCCCTCTTCCTAAAATAAGTATTTGCTAGTATAAGATCATACGAAGCCGCAAAATCTAATAGAGCCTCTCCACCATCATTCTTATTTCCAAATCTGTGTCCTCCATGCACCCTCTCATATCTCATATTATCTTCTCCTACATATCCATTGAAATCTCTTCCTATAAATAGTTTCTCACCTAAGTGTACTTCTTGAATTATCTCATCCATATCTTCCCAAAATTTATTTTTAGCTTGTGCATCTAATCTTACTTGGGGTACATAAGCACTAATGATATTAATTATGTTTTCCTTTAATGCAAACTTAATTTATATTATTCTATCCCATTTCCTATTAACACCTACTACATCTCTTTTGAATTTATTTTCTACTAATATTCCTACTCCATTTCTATTTCTAAATTTACCAGTATAATATAATTTAAAACCATCTATCTTCTTAGCTTTCTTCCCTACCCACTTTGTTTCTTATAAAAAATCTATATTAATATTCCTTCTAATCATGGTATTTACTAGTTCTATGCATTTGCCAGTCAATGTTCTTATATTCCAAATCGCGAACCTAAGCCTATTTTCCTAGACTAGCTTCTTTACCCGCACACGTCCAGATTGGTGGAAGAACCCTTGCCGATTTTCACCACACCCGGGCGCCGGTGCGACGCCCCTTGCATATTTTTCAAAGAACCTAGAGACAGGCACAATGCATTGCTTCTAGGAAATGCCCTAGCATTTGCGCGTATATTATTATGATTCATGGTCATAGAATTTGATAAAGTTTTATGATGGCTGTCAACTGCCTAACGCAACCCTCCTTCCTACCTGGTTTGTGGCCTGATTCTTGGCTTGGAACATGAAATGGCAGAGTTGCACTAGCATAACAGATATCATTCGAATAAATAATACTTTTGTCCTTTACTATAAATGAAAACCCTTTCTTGTCCAAACAAGAAATAGAAATAATATTCCTACTAATAGCAGACACAAAATAACAGTTCTCTAACTCAATGATAAACCCAGCTGACAATGATAAATGACAAGTTTCTACAGCTAAAGCAGTAACTTTTGCTCCATTTTCAACTCGTAGGTCAACTTCGCCTTAGCCAATGGTTTACTCCTTTTGAGATCCTACACAATTACATAAATATGAGATCTACATCCAGTATCTAATATCCAAGATGCTGAAGTAGATAAATTGAGTTCTATAACAAAAATACCTGTAGTGGAAGTCTCATTTCCTTTCTTCTTCTTAAACTCCTCCAGGTACTTATGGCATTTCCTCTTCCAATGTCCGGTCTCACCACAGTGGAAGCATGTTCCCTCCTTGGCCACCCCACCCTTAGGTTTTAAGGCAGATGTGCTGGGCTTGAAATTTTCCTTACCCTTCTCCTTGCCTTTGGGTTTTTTAATCTGCTTTTTGTCATTGCTGTAACACCTCGAATTTTTAAAATATCGAAAATGTCTGTTTTTATATATTTTGAGTGGTGAAAATTATTTTTGATATATTTTATTTAAATATTGATATCGGTATGGATATTTATGGTAGATTGGTATTATTGCTATATATTGAAGCCGTGAGTTGAGATTTTATGTGAATAATTATTGTTTATTTTATTTTATAATTTTGAAGGATTATTGCGAGATAATTGCAATGTATTTTGTATTGTTGGTGCTATTAGAGAAAAGAGTTGGGGTTTACTTGAAATATTTTGGAGGTCTAGGGGTCTATTTGTAAATATCCATTTATAAAAATATTATTATTATTATAATTTTATCTCTACTACTATAATGGGAGAACACCTTAGTGTAATTTGTCCTCAACCCAAATATTTTCGAAAGTGGACCAGTTATGGACTAACTTTGGGTAAATATTTTCGAAAGTGGATCAGTTTGGTAAATATTTTTCACAGTGGATCAGTTCGGAAATTATTTTCTTATAAAACCCCCCCCATTCTTCTTCTTCTTCTCGGTTCTTTTCTCTCCCGATCCATACCGAAACCCATTCGGCATCAGCGATCCCAACCAAATCCACTCTCATTTCTTCATAATTTTCAAATTAATTCCATGGGATGGCTAATTGAAGGGTTCTTTACAACGTGGTAGCATCGGATTTTCGAAAGAATTCCGAAAAGGTATACCATATTTTATTTATTCGTATAAAATTTAGTGTGTTTAGTTTTATTGAGTAGGATTATTATGGAAGAGTGATTTAGAGATGTTGGAAGTGGTAGATTTGAGGAATTAGTGGATTGTTAGATAAATTGCAAGTTGTTAATAAATTAGGGTTTGGGGTTGGTAAAAGAGAGTATATAGAACACATTAGAAGTTAGGATTGGTGCATATCATGGTAAAATCATGAAGTTCTAATTTTGGCATAAAGCCAAATTTTAGAATATGTGAAGTGGAGTAAGAAACTTGCTTCTAGCGAGTTTAGAAATTGTATGGGAGGTTGTGGAGTAGTGTGAGAGTATTAATATGAATTTAGAATGGATTTTGTAGACTTAGAAGTTAATGGAAAAGATGGAGAATGAAAATATAAGTTTTGTGCACGCCGGGTATTCGGTGAAATGCCTGAGCGATATAGAGGTGAGAATTTGATGGGTTCGGAGGTGTAGTTGAGTTTCATTATTATTATTAACCTTAATAGGTGAGATTAGGGAAAAGAGGGTTAAAGAAATTAGAAAATATGAATTGTTCTTATTAGAAAGCCTCCGACCAATAAGGGAATGTTTGTATTGGGACCCGAATTCGAAATCCGTCGATGTAGCTCGGCTACTTAGGTCATTTGTAACGTGTGGGCGAAGACGGATTCGAGTTTGGAGGTTCGGAGGCCGAGATTTGAGTTTTAAGCTAATCGGTCCTATAATTTCCTATTTAGGTGGAAAAAGTCGAACTTCGACTGGCTGCTGGGCGGACATGGGACATCGTTTGCTCGATCCGTCAGGTGAGTATGTTGTATTTATAAATATTTTATATTGTGGCCAAATTTCGTGGCTTTTTGATAGGTTTTGTAAAAGTTATAGCAAAAATTGATTTTCAAGGAAAATACGGATTTTTGGGGCCCGAAAATGGGTTTTGTGATATGGGGTGAAATTAACTATTTTAAGTGTATAAAACCTATATTATGGATTAATGTGACGTGTTGAAGTATAAAAATTAGATATATTAACTCGTTTATGCGTATTTTTACCCCGTGCATGTTTTGTGCATGTTTTGGGGTATGTAGGCCGATATAGGCAATCGGGTATATGCGGAGCCTGGTGTATGGGCTAGCCTGCTATGGACGGATGCTATAAGGTGTAATTAGATGAAATTAGTGATTGTGATCATGTTTTGAAGATCTGTGTAATTATAGTGCCCGTTTTGTGCATGTTTTGGGGCATATAAGCCCTTAGAGGTGATTTTATCTATATGAAACATGATGTATGAGCTAGTATGCTATAATTAGATATTATAAGACTTAATTAGAGGAAATAAGTGGTTTTGGCCCCTTATGATGGGAAACCCGCATGTGTGATGTTTATTTGTAATATATATATAGATGATTATGATGTGTGATGCAATAATTGACGAAATTAAATAAGTGGGTGCATGTTTACATTTTAATTATGTTTGAAATGAATTAATGGGAAATAACATGACATGTTGGTTTATATGATAAATGACTTGGTGTATGTTTATATGGGATTTAATGAAGTAGCGAATAGCATGGTATTCATAATGGGTGATGTTATGGTAGGTTAAATAACATGATGGTTTCTATGTTAAATGACATGGGATATGCATATATATATATGATACAACGAGATGGTAATAAATATCGTGGACATCAGATGTGCATCAAACGCAAGAAAAAGGTGAGATGGTAAGTGTTAATAAAATGTGTTATTATTCTTGTGATTAAAGTCAAAGATGTGGCTATTGTTGAATTAAAAGCTGTGATGCTTTATGTTGATAAAGTAAAATGGAAAGATGCAATGATTAATGCTAATAACAGATGGCTTGTTGACCAGTACCTACAGCAATCCTGGGGGTTTGGGCTAGACCTCCTAACACCCAAGGACCGGCTTGGGATAAGTGGACCCAAACTATGTTTGGGGTAAGTGGATTTTATCGCCCAAGCTATCGGCTTGAGGCCCGGTTTCCCTCGATGACAGCTGTCGCGAGGACGTACCCAGTTTATCTGGGGTAAGTGGTTTTTCCCTCGATGACAGATGTCGCGAGGACGTACCCAGTTTATCTGGGGTAAGTGGTTTTTCCCTCGATGACAGACGTCGCGAGGAAGTACCCAGGTTACCTGGGGTCAGTGGCTTTTTCCCTCTTGGCTTCGGCTGGGAGGACGTACCCAAGTTCTACTTGGGGTAAGTGGTTCCCTCGCTAGTTCGGCTAGGAGGAAGACGTAGCCTCGGACGAGTAAGACTCTGTGTGAGCATCGGGCCGCGTGTTTACTGGGCTGTCGGCTTTCAGTATGTTGGGATACTGTGGCTCACTGGTCGACGAACTAATAAAATAAATAAGTGTTAATAATAAATGTGGTAGTAAAAGAAAGTGGATAGTAAAATGTGTATTGTGCGTGGAAATGAAAGTGGATAGTAAAATGTGTATTGTGCGTGGAAACGAAAGTGGATAGTAAAATGTGAACTGTGTGTGGAAAAGAAAGTTGTGTGAATGAAGTAAATGTGAAAGTGAACGTGCTATGAGTTAATATATGAAAAGAAGTGATAAATGCAGCTTGTGATTAATTTAAGATAAAAATAATAAAAGAGATGTGTTATCATGAATAATATGGAGTAATTGTATTATGTATGTGATCATTAAAGTAAAATACAGTTGATATGAGTTGTACCTTGGAATTGTGTCAAGGAACTACCTGCCCGCAATTTCAGTGGAAATTGTGGGAACTACCTGCCTTGGCATAATTCGCAGGGTGAGTGGATATAATAGTGGTTATGATTAATAGAAATGAGAAATAAAGTGAAGTAAAGATGATAAGCGATTGAAGTGAAATTAATAATCAAGCTATCGGCTTGAGATGTGATGTGATATTACCCAAATTGTGTGTTTGAGGTACGGTGATTATTACCCAAGCTATCGGCTATGGGATGTGATATGTGGTGGCCCCAGAGTGTGTTTGGGGATTTAGTGAAAATGATAATAAGAAATATAATCCTTATAAGAATGAGAATTACTAAGTGGAGTAATGAGATGTGAATGAGTTATAAAACATGGTTTTGATGTAACCAGTATAAGTATTTTATTAATGATGTGTTATTGATGTGATGAAATGTGAGAGCATTGCAATAAGCATTAAGATGTTATATTTGCGTTATGAGACTTGAATGAATGTGGCATTATGAGGATAGAAGCATGTAGGAAAGAAGTGATACTTGTTGTATTTTAATAAAATAAATACCCGTATTATGAGACTGGTTATGAAAATGGTTATTAAGAGTGTATGTTGTATTATGAGTTGTATTCCCATAAAGGGTTATTAATGAAAGGAGTAATAACATTATGTAGTTATATTCATATAATACTATTATGACGATACTTGTGGAAGAATGAATATTTGGGTTAGAGAAGACAAATTGAAAAGTAATGGATTGTATGTGTATTCGTATTATGCGGATGTAAAATAAGAATATATATATACGAGGTTGAGGTGAAGTATATTATATATATACGAGGTCGAGATGAAGTATATTATATATATACGAGGCTGAGGTGAAGTATATTACGAAATGTGGGAAGTTATGGATAATTGAACAGTTGAATGCAGGATTGGCAAAGTATTTGATATATCGTCGTACCGATGTTGTTGTTGTGTTCAGGATTCGGGTAGCATTATCGTAACGTGGTATTTGTAAGTTTAAATTATTTTCTTTATACTATTTTAATTTGTCATTAGATTAATAACTATACTCACACCAGAAATGGCTAACCCCTTAGTGTTTGGGGGGTTAGGGGAGTCTGAGGACTACCCTAGATCCCCCACTGTTGCAGGTTCTCATCAGTGCAGAGGTGAGGCGTGGAGTGATAGTATAACTTTTTATTTTAAAAATTTGTATTATTTAGTTATAGGAATAGTGAAATTTATGATTTAAATTGTATTATGAGTGTATAAGCCTGTATATGACGATGATGAGTATAGTGTGAGGTGGTGTAGTATGTTGGTGACCCGTACCCAGCTCGTCGTGGAGTACCAGGCTCTGTGGTAAGTTTTACAATGATTTTTCTAAGATTTTACCTCGTTTTTCAAAGAAATTCATAGTTTTTAATTGATATTTGATAATCCGTTATGAGTTTGGCCCCCAGAGCATTATATTATATTGCCAGTATGTATCTGCTCATTTTGGCCTGGGGAGCCTATGAAAATATTATGTGGTTTGTGAGCTACGGAATTTTGAGCAGAATTTCGTAAGCTTTTTGTGTCTCGGGGCAAAATTTACAGGGGAGACTCTGCCAAAATTTTTCCTGAAATATACCTTTCTTAGTTTATAATTAAAGTGATATAGAAATTGAAAGAATTGAATTTGGAGACTTAGTTTTGAAAAAAAAAAAAAAAAAATTTGGGGCGTTACAATTGCCCTTACCTTTGGCCTGTTGGACCATCATAATGGTATTTTTCTTACTAATATTTTGTTCAGCAATTCTGGCAGAGGTTTGTCAATTGCATTCATGTTGTAGTTCATGACGAATTGACTATAACTTTTTGGCAACGATTGCAGAACCAAGTCAGTGGCCAACTCTTGACCCAAAGGGAAACCAACTCTATGTACCCAATAATCTTGAGCACATGAGTTCCAACAGGACTTCCTTCTGCTAGTTTACACTGAAACACTGCATTTGAGACTTCAAACCTCTCATGCCTAGCCTGCTCTTAATAGACTCTCTTGAGGTGTATGATCATATCGTAGACATCCATGTTCTCATGTTGTTTCTGAAGCTCAGAGTTCATGGTGGTTAGCATGAGACAACCAACGTCCAAGGCATCATCTTGATGCTTTTTATGAGCATCCTTTTCGGTACGAGGGGCACTTGCAGCAGGTGGCTTAGGAATATGCTGTTCAATAACATACAACTTTTTCTCATGCCTGAGGACTATCCCAGATTCCTGCACCAGTATAGAAAATTTGTCCTAGACAGTTTGTCCTTCTCAAGGATAAATCTCAATGATAGGTTATTTGATGTGTTGAATGTGATGGTAATCTATCAACAGAAATATGCAAAGTAAATATCATTTCTTTGAAATATTTAACAAAAATGTGCAAAGTAAGAAATATTCATAGTATGTATCATGACATTGAAATATTTTAAAAATATTTTATTAAATATAGCTCATACTATTTTTTATTCAAATCAACGACCCTCAACATTGACTCGAAAAATTCCATCGTAAGATTTTCTAGTAGGTCAAGATCCATATTTCACATTGTTTTGAGTCAGCTTTGGCTGATCACCAAAAATTCAGTTATTTAGGTAGGGAACAATTCCCAATTACATCGTATGCAACTCTTGGATAGTTGAATGAATAACACTTATTATAATCTATCTCATAGACTAAAGCCCAACTCTATGCCTCTAAACTTTCAATCATATTGAAATAGTATAGTTAAGTCAGACCCAATGGTTGGCAGTTGAATATTATTCTTATCCCATCGCGTCTCACCAGGATAGATAAAGGCACCATCTTTTGGCAGACATACACTTAATTGATCCTAGCCTAGACGAGTGCCACACATTGGAAGGCATCTTATTATGACTTAATATTTACTTTCAAGAATTTTTGTTATTTTATTAATTTATCTTCCCAGCTATTATCCATTAGCATGCAAAATAATAATAATAATGCATCTCATACAACATAAAAGCATAAAATATATGTGACATAGTTGTGGCCCCTAACACATTTATACTCTCAA
Source organism: Hemerocallis citrina (assembly GCA_017893485.1). Taxonomy (NCBI): domain Eukaryota; kingdom Viridiplantae; phylum Streptophyta; class Magnoliopsida; order Asparagales; family Asphodelaceae; genus Hemerocallis; species Hemerocallis citrina. The sequence goes on from CM030359.1 coordinate 162,811,727, forward strand.
GCCAATGAGAGTATCAATAACCAAACATAGGAATTATAGCGTCTTCTCCAAGCAGCTTCCCAGTCAAGTTCTTGTATAATTGTCAATTCATTGCATTCTCAGTGAGATTACATTTACATATAAAAAAAGAATGTATAATCGGAGTGTAGAGAGAAAGGATTACATTGAGAATCTAGAGAGAACGGCATAATACGCAGGTCGTATTCAAAATACCAAAATATAAACAATACATCACAGAACATAAACCATGCATCATAGAACTAAGCCATGCATCACAGAACTAAGGCCACAACCACGCATCATGCATCATATAACATAATAAATATTGAATATGTTGTTATGATTTTATTTAGATTATTTTAAAATAATTGGTTTTTGGCAAATTAATATTGCCCTATGCATAGTTGGCATGGGGGTCCCGCTGCCTGGTCAGAAGGCGGGGGTGAAGGGGAGGCCGCCCCTTGTGGGGTTGCTGGGCACCGCCCCGGAGCAAAGTATTGCCTCATCATCTCTTTCCACTGCCAGAGCATGAACTCTTCATGTTTTAAGAAACTTTAACGCCACTGCAAACGATACAGGTGCATGAACTCTTCATGCTTTAAGAAACTCTAACGTCACTGCAAATCACATCTTGCCGCTCCAAGGTTTTCAATGGTTCCAAATTGAGAGCTACCCTGGTGTGGCATCTGTGTTAACAACCAACACATAATCGAATCCTTATATTGCAACTGTGGTAAAAATTATATCGCATATGAATCTTTCTTCCAAATGTTTGAACATATCATGAATAATTACATATTATACATAACCAATTATGGTTTCACAAGTGGCTCCGATACCACTGTTAGGTTTCACAGGCAATCACAGATTAAATACACAGCAGAAAAATTACAAAAAAATATCGAAACCTAGCCATGGATCCATGCGAAAATCATAAATCGTGTTTAGGAGTTAAAGCTTGAAGATGGATCTGTTGTCTCCACAGTATGCCGATCACAACACTACAATATTGTGGTGCCTCTGCGGTATCCACACGAACAGATCAAATCAAGCTTTCCCTCACGTCATGATGCTAGCTGTGGGAAGGGGATGTTCCTCATGATCTCTCTCTCACACATTTTTTGTGATGGCTAGGGTTTTCTCATGTGTGACTTTTTCACAGATACATATCATGTATATAGGTGCAGAAAATCAACCGAAAGAGAGTAATGAGGCTGTTGGACTCACAATCTGACCTGGGTCAGATTTGTGTGTGGGCCTTTGAACTTTAGTCAGCCCATTTAATCTAATTAATGGTCCAACCAATGTCAGCAGTCCAAGTTTTACTTGGATCCTCAATTAAATTCATCACATGAATTTAAATCCCAATTTTGATCCATTCTAAATGTGTGATCCTATAGGTTCCCATTATGCTGACAACAATACTAGAAGTATATTCTAATATTACAAACAATGAGCGATATCTAGCAATACATCACTACTACTCAAGTAAAGGGAATGTCAGTGATTTGACATAACCTATCCGTGACCAATGTTACCATATAGTCTAGTCCCTTTGTCCAGATATCTTAATTGACCACAAGACATAGAGCGTGCCACCCTTGTATAGTTCAATCTTTGGTTGGTTTCTTGATGTCCAAGTAGACTTACTAAAACAAATGAGCTCAATATCTCATATTGACTCATTTGAGCACGACCATGCATTTTGCAGTCTCACTAAATCAAGGGGCCCATAGATATCGCTCATGTTATGTAAGAGGGATAAATCCTATCTAAGTCACTCACATCCCTTCGCATAATTTATAGTATATCCAATAGTCGACTTTATAATCACCTTATTACAGGCAACGTTTGACGACATTAAATATACAACTTCTCATTTAGGGAGCCGTAGTGACTTCAAGTCAAAGGACTACGTACACCATGGTCACTGTGAGAACTGCTTATGACACTCTCGTAACAATCCATGCAGTGTTCTCATGGTGGGTTAGTCCAGTATATTATTACGCTAATATGTACCCATGTGAAGACTTGATATCTCATATCCATGACCCGTGAGATATGGTCATCAGTCTACGCACATATTAGTCTCTATATATTATTGTTGTCCTAATTCACAATAATACTTGACTAAGGACATTTAAGAATAGTGTTTTGATTACAACCAATATGATCTCACAATTAAGTCATGCATTTGTTATCGCATGGTATCGAACCTAATATTCTAAGGATTTTATTATTTTCATTTAATCAAAATAAAAAAAAACACAATAAATAAAATGCCTCACATATGAAATAAATATTTTGATGTCATGTAAACTAGTAATGTCAATATACAACTGGCCTCTAAGGCATACACCAACATTTTCTACATTCCCAGCCATTCAGAATTCTGATTTTAAAATTCTAAGTTAGGTCACTCCCTACCATTGATTTCGGCTATCCACACTAGAAAACATTTAAAGAAAGGGTGTCAATAATTTTTGGATCATGTGTTTGACACTGAAGAAATAAATATAGAAAACATACCCATTGTTAAGGAATTTGTCGACGCGTTTCCTAAAGACCTCTTTCTAGGGCTCCCTCCATATAGAGAAATAGAGTTCAATATCCATTTAATTCCAAACACCAAACCCATATCCAAAAACCCTTACCAGATGGCTCCTGTTGAACAGGAAGAATTAAAAGATCAATTACAAGAGTTTTTGGATAGATTATATATTCGTCATAGTGTTTCTCCATAGGGTGCTTCGATAATTTTTGTTAAAAAGAAAGATGGGTCCTTGAGGTTGTGCATCGACTACAGTGAATTGAACTCAGTCACAATAAGGAACAAATATTCGTTACCCAAAATAAATGACTTGTTTGACCAGTTACAAGAGGACATTATTTTTCGAAAATAGACCTTCGTTCTGGATATCATCAACTTAAAATCAAGAAGGAATATCTCAAAAACTGTTTTTACATACCAGATATGGACATTATGAATTTTTAATGATGTCGTTAGGGTTAACTAATGCTCCTGTAGCTTTCATGGATCTAATGAATAGAGTTTTCAGAAACTATCTGGACAAATTTGTTATCATTTTCATTGATGATATTTTAGTCTACTCCAAAAAGATAGAAGAACATGAAGGGCACTTGCTGACTGTTTTACAGACTTTAAGAGACAATAGATTATATGCTAACTTGAAGAAATGTAAATTTTGGCTGAAAACAATATCATTTTTAGGACATGTAATACCGAAGGATGGAATCTCAGTAGACCAATTGAAGTTGTCGTCAACTCGAGATGACCTATCACTATGACTAAGATTAGAAGCTTCCTTGGGTTGGCAGGATATTATCATAAATTCGTAGAAAGATTTTTTAAAATAGCCACATCGTTGACCCACCTAACATGCAAGGATGTGAAGTTCAAATGGACAGGCAAATGTGAAACAAGCTTTCAAGAACTAAAAAATAGGTTGGTTTCAGCACCCATTCTAGCCCTTCCATCGAGGTCAAAAGGATTTGTCATTTAAATGATGCATCAATTGTAGGACTAGGCCGTGTTCTAATGCAAAATGGAAGAGTTATTTCTTACGCATCTAGACAGTTAAAGACTTACGAAAAGAACTATCCTACCCATGACTTGGAGTTGTCTGCAATAATATTTGTTTTAAAATTTTGGAGGCATTACCTATATGGGGTGACATGAAATTTATACTAACTGCAAAAGTTTAAAATACATTTTCACTCAGAAATAATTGAATATGAGGCAAAGGAGATGACTCAAACTTTTAAAAGATTATGATTGCACTATTCATTACCACACTGGCAAGGCTAACGTAGTAGGTGATGCATTGTGTCACAAAAATTGTGGGAACCTGTTCTCTTTGATAACCACACAAAAAAACGTATTATTGAAGATCTTCATAAGTTGGAAATTGAAGTCAGAATCAACAAAAGTGAAGGTTATCTAGCTCCACTTAGGGGGTGTTTGTTTAGCATGAAGTTTGCTGTAGGAAGTGAAATAAGGGGGGACAACACTGTTCACGTGGTTTGGTTGGCATGAACTGCTTGGATTTGGATTCACACTATCGCCACAGTAGTGTACAAATTTTATCTTTTAGCGTGATCCCCACTTCCGCCATTTTTTCTCCGAATTCGTTCGCATAGCACTGTTCACCATTTCTTTTTTATTTTTTATTCCTGTCACTCTCTCTCTCTCCAACTTTGAGTTTTCCTTTGTCATCTCTATAATTTACACAATACTATTTAAACAAAGAAAGTGCCCCTCTCCTGGCCGATGTGAGACTAAAGTGCCGACATGAAATTACCAGCACCGACAAAATCACTTAATTTCTTTTAATTACTAATTAGCCCCGAATTAATTTGCATAATTAAAATTAACACTAATGTAATTGAGATTAAGCCCCTCATTAATTCTTTTGCCTACCATATGATTTACAAAACACTATTTAAACCCTCATTCTCACCTGTACTTGGCCAGTTCCACATTTCAAACAAAGCCAGCCACTTGGTTGTTTGGTTTTATTCTTTACTGTTTTTGTTTGAGTTTTTTTTTCTTCTTCAGGTTTCTGGGGTTTCTCTTTCTTTTTTTTTGGGAGTTATTTTTGAGTCTTTTTTTTTGGGGGGGGGGGGGGGGGGGGGGAGGTTCGGTTTTTTTTTTTGTTCTTTTTTGGGGGGTTTAGCGTATAACTAAAAGTTCCATATTTTTTCGGGTTTTGGGATTCGGCCTTTTATTGTTTTATTTAATTGCGATCAATGTAGTTTAATTAGTTTAAACCCTAATTAATTGAGATTAATTTCAAATAAAACCAAAAGTTAAAATTTTTTTAAAATTTATTTCGCTATAGTATTTTTACAATTCAAATAAACCTAATATTTCATGGAAAACTATTCCAGATACAGTATACCTACATCCAACCAAACCCCTTTTTCTTAACTTATTTTTACAGATTTCTTCACTACAGTATTCTTACAATTTTAGAAATATTTTACATGCAACCAAACACCCTCTTAAGGTACAATCAACATTCATAGAGCAGATTAAAACCTAACTACACTGTGACCCTGATCTATTGAAGATGATTGAAGGAATAAATATTGGAAGATTCACAGGATTCAGAATAGAGGATAAAGTTATTTAGTGGTTTGATAAAAGACTTTGTGTGTCAACTAACCTTAAAATAAAGAAAAAAGTTCTAGATGAACTTCATAATTCTCTTTTTTTTATTCACCCCGGAAGCACCAAGATGTATCGAGATGGAAAACTTTTGGTCAGAAGGAATGAAACGAGATGTTGCAGAATATGTGGAAAAATGCCTTGTGTGCCAACAAGTGAAAGCAGAACACCAAAAACCAAAAGGAACATTACAACTACTTATAATAGCATAATGGAAGTGGGAACATATCACCATGAATTTTATAGTTGGGTTACCTAAAACACAACAAGGACATAACACTATTTGGGTAATTGTTGACAGGCTTACAAAATCAGCACACTTCTTGGCAATTCGAGATAATTATCCACTAGAACGCTTATCTTGACTATATATTGAAGAAATAATTTGATTACATGGAATCCTAGTTTCGATTGTGGGAGACAGAGACCCTCGATTTACTTCACAGTTTTGGAGGGGCCTACAAGAAGCAATGGGGACAAAATTAAAAGTCAATACCGTGTTTCACCCTCAAACTGACGGTCAGTCCCAACCGACAATCAAACCGTAGAAGATATGTTGCAAGCCTGCATCCTAGAATTCCAAGGATTTATAGAGAAATAAATTCTATCGGTGAATGAAAATTATAAGGCATTCTGTAAAATATGTCATGGGGATAATATCCTAAGATATATAAATAAACATCTATGGGATTTCTTTCTTATGTGAGCTCTAAGGTGATAGATTCGGACAGTGAGTGGACAGATGAGTTTGAGCATATGATATGGACCCCCCCTTCCCCCCCCCCCCCCCCCCCATTTCCCCCCAAAATAACCCACTTATTGAAAGTATTTACCGAAATGACCCACTTACTCGCTGTTTCAAACAGCGAGTTATTTGAAAATAAGCTCGTTGTTTCAAACAGTGAGTGTAGTTCTATGGTTTTCTTTAACACTTGGAGAAATCTCGCGAAGATATAAAAGTCTAAAGACAGATTCGCTGTTTCCAACAACGAGCTTGGTTTGCCCAGACTCGCTGTTGGAAACAACGAGTTTGGTTTATAGTTTTTTTTCTTTCTAAAACCAACACTCTAAAAAAATGAGTACAACTATACTTGCTATCGGTTGAACTAGACTCGCTATCTCAGGCAGGGAGTGTAGTTGTACTCATTTTTTCTGAGAAATTTTGAACATGAAATGTGTACAACCAGACTCACTATTTGAGATAGCGAGTCTAGTTCAAATGAACTCGCTATCTCAGATAACGAGTGTAATTTTAATCATTTTTCCAGGGAAAGTTTGAACATGAAATGTATACAACTACACTCGCTATCTCAGATAGCGAGTCTAGTTCAAATGAACTCGTTATCTCGGATAGCGAGTGTAGTTCTACTCATTTTTTCAGAGATATTTTGAACATGTAATTTCTACTTGAAATATATATAACTACACTCGCTATCTCAGATAGCGATTGTAGTTCAACTGACCTCGCTATCTCAGATAGCGAGTGTAGTTGCACTCATTTTTCAGAGAAATTTTTGAACATACAATTTCTACCTGAAATGTATAGACATGTACTACCTATCCAAGATAGTGAGGTCAGTTGAACTAGACTCGCTATCTCAAATAGCGAGTCAATTTAGTAAATTGTTTCAAAAGTGGGTCAGTTTGGTAAATACTTTCACAAAGTGGTTCATTTTAGGGAAAATCACCCCACCCCCAACCCACATCTTTTTCCTATTATAAAAAGAGACGCTGAGACTATTTTTAATTCAAATTAAAACAAACTAAACAACAAATATTTCTAAAGAAGACTATTATTTTCATAGAAATAATTCGTCACTGTAAGAGATTTCTGCTTTCTTTCAACAAGTTATTTATTATTATTATCAGCTTCTTAATTGCACTTCTTTTAGAATAGTACTTTTTAATGCAATTTAAATATAATAGTTTCAACTGGATTTCATCAAGTTATTTATTATTATTATCAGCTTCTTAATTGAATTTCTCTTTAAATAGTACTTTTATTATGCAATTTAAATATAATAGTTTCAACTGTGTTGAACATTCCACTTTGGTGAGGACGTCCTAAAAGTATTTTAGGCAAATAAAAGTGGGGACATATCCCTAAAAAGAAGAGCAGTAGTTCTTTCGGTATGCGATGGTAATACTTAAAAGAAATGACATGTACAATGTTCATAAAAAGGCTTTAAAATGCTACTCAATTTCTTAAATGAAATTCATTTGTATAGTTTGTGGGCATCATTACGATGCCACACCTTACTCAGCAATTCGTGTTCATCCCTTTGACTCTCAATTTCAGGTTTACAATAAGAAGATATGAGCATGCACGATTTTGAAGTAGTATCAAAGGATCACAAGTAGAAGTATATTTTGTTTACAGTAAAGATGTATTTTGTTAGTTAAAGAAAAAATGTTTGTGTATTTTTTCTTTGAAAATAATACATAATATGAAGAAAGTTTGTACTCTTTTTATATATGAATAAAATTATTCTTGTAACTACCGTTTTCATTCTTCTCACTTTTCCCCCCTTTTGTAATATTTCATTTGCATTGAATAAAATACTTTATTTTCTTGATTTTTTTTAATTTAATATTTTGTTTAGGAAATTCCCTCATTCTTCTTGTTGAGTCATTTTCTTGATGATTCTATTTTTAATTGATAGTGGGTATTTTATTTGAACCCTATTGTAGTTAATTCCATCTCTTATTGAACCCAAAATACAACTACAATTAATTCTTGATACAAACCCGCTATTATTGGATCCTAAACCATTAACCCAACATCCTAATTGCATCCTATAAATACAATCCTATTGCAAACCCTAAATTACAAAAATTGAAACCATAATTAGCCGTCGTTTCTCTCTCTTCCCATTTCTCTCTCCCCGACTGTTCACTTTCCCGCCCATTACTGTTCATCATCTTCCGCCCAACTCCCGACTACAACTTCCGGCGTCCCTTCCCTACACCTCCAGCGTTCCCTCCAACGCCGCCTTTCTCCAATCGAAACCCCCTTCTCCTCCTGAGCGCCTCCTGCTCAGCCCAGACCGCCGTTCGACACTATCACCTAGACCCGAAGTTCACCTCTACTGTTCCCTCCCACTCGACGCTCTAGTTGACGACCCCTCGTGCCTCCATCGATGCTGCGACCGTCGAATCCCCGCTTGACGCTCGACCGCCGACCGCCAGCCCCCTTGCTATTGTGGTGGTTGCTTCTCTCTATTGCTATTGGGTTATTTTGTGCACTTAGAATGTGCGTGTGTTCGTGGGATTGTGTTTTGCATGTGTTATTGTAGATTTTTGTTCGTTGCTCCGGGATCCTTTTCCCGTTATTCTTGGTATTCAATTTCATCATCCATAAGGCAAGTCAACTTCCCTTTTGAATTGAATCTTGTATCAAATTCAAGAATTTTTATTGAAATTTTGCAAGTAGATCCTAATCGTTTATCGTATCGTTGTATTAATCATCTTTCGTTAGGTCTATTGAGGGTTTACACGAGCTAACCCCAATATTCTTAACATCGTGCCTCTATTGACTCTAAAGATTGAATATTTCATGCATCTATATAGTATGCATGATATGAGTACTCATATAATTGTCACACAATTAATCAATTGTAGAAATTATTGCTATATTGTATGTTGGATTGATTGATTATTGTTTGGTTGATGTTAAATTAGTGTATATGTGTGTTCTTAATTTTATTTATCATGTTTTCATACCTATCATGCTGATTATGAAGTTTATTGGCTAATAGAATCAATACCCATCATGTTTATTAAATTTATTCGATGAAAAATACCCAAAAACATATATGTTGTTTGTTGTTTGTATTTTGTCTACTATTTTCGACCCAGTAAATGACCTTAAAATAAATATCTTTCTGAACAAGAGTTTTATCCCTATGTTTCTAGTTTCTAGAACATCTTGAATCGCTGAATTCCGAGTTGTGTAGCAAAAGTTATGCCCGTTTTACTACTGCTGTGTTTTTGTTTCCAGAATTTCAGATTCTTGCACGATTCATGTTTAAAGTGTTAAAAGTCTGTTTTAATATTAAAATATTTCTCTGAATATTTTCAGATTGTTAGTTAACATGTTTAGGAGTCTAATAAATATTTTTACTGAATTTATTATTAAGTTTTTGCTGATTCTAAAAATATAACAACATGATGTCGAATTTCTACCTGAACATGAAATCTGTAAAGAATAGTATGTTTGGCCTAGCTAATATTGTCGGATTTTGGACTTTATATATGAGTTTGAACCGTGTGGAAGTCTAGTTTCTAGAACATCTAATAGATTTAGTTTTCAAGTTCTGTAGCAGCGGGAAATTATATTTTAGTACAGATCACTCTTTTTGTCTAGAATTTTATATTCCAGATTTTAATAAATTAATTATTTTTATATCGTAGTATTGCATAAATTAAAGTGTGTAGATTGCATTGCATGATCTTAATGAACCATTGTCATCATTTATCATCCTACTAGATTTAACCATGGGCACGTGCCTACGGCACGTCTTCAGAACGATACAGCACACGAAAAGATCTGTAAATAGTAAAATAACAATTATGTAGCTCAAGTTTGAAAAATATGACAATAATTAGTTGTAAATAAAAGTCCATGTTTCCATTAGTATATGTTGAAAAGTAATTATAAATGGGGGTATAAAATTTAACTTCTTAGAACTTTGGGGGTGGAAAATAATGAAATTTAATTGTTGAAGAAATATTTGCTATTTTCAATGTAACATGAGCAATAAATTAAATCATAAAAATTCTGAAAATTTACAAACCTGAAATATGAAAATCTAAATTTCTAAGTAAATAAAGAAAGAATGAGAGAGAGAGGGAGAGGGAGAGAGAAAGAGAGAAATATGAAAAAGTGAAGAGAGAAGAGAGAGATAGTAATAAAATAATGAGTTTTTTTTTGTTTTGGGGGGAAATTTTGATTTTGGGGGAAAAACTTTTTGGAGGGAAAATAAGTTTTGGATGAGTAAATCTGAACTGTTGATTTTTTTTCAAATGAAGGTGAACCACTTGATAGCTTTGTCATGTGTTTTATTATATAGATTATTCTTCCATTGCTACTATCGTTCATCTAATATCTTTAGATTACATAATGTATTGTTGCATCGATAAAATAATTAACAAGCGGGATTTAAGGGATTGACTTGAGTAGTGAACAATATAGTGACTGTGTCGGCCAGTGTTTATCTATTGATTGTGGAGCACTGACTATGGCACCCCAATCTTTCGTGTAGTGAATCCATGAATCCGTGAATCCGTGAATCTGCGAATCCGTGAATCAGTGAATCAGTGAATCAATGTATCAGTGTATCATTATAATGAATCGTGCATAATATTGTTATCATATCAGTGATTATCGTACCGACACATGATTTATAGAATTCACCACTAAGTCTAAACGTAACTTGTTTGTATGTAGCAACCATGTGGTAAATAAATGGAATGCAAGAAGTGCTGCATTAGTTAGGATTAAAATGATTGATAAACTTAAGGATTTCACATCGACATTACAAATATTACATCATTGTTCATATTAATATCGAATACTGTCTAAGTGTTATTGATATTGACCATTGAATATTGTCATCGATTATTGCATCATTATTTATACCAATTGTATTGATTATCGTGATATTGATTATTGTTATTGTCCCATGTTATTGATTCCTATGGATTCATTGAATTCATTGTTATATCGTTATTCCATTATTCCTTGCTTTCTTTACTTGCTGTCCATGACTTGCTCTAAGGATAATTTTTCTCCTCTTTTTAGATGAAGTGTTCACAGGTAATGAAGGAGAATTGCTTACTGGGATTGGAGAACAAAAATTCTGAAGATTTAATGTTTTCTAATTGCTTATCGTTTTATTGAACTCACTGTATTGAGACTTATTAATTATTTATGATTGGATTATTATTGTATTGGGCTTATAACCAGGATTTTATTTTTGTTTCCATACATTGGTTTATTGTATTTGGATATTTCATATTACTTCATTCCAAGTATTATTGTTCATGAGATTATTATTATTGCCTGCATAATTATTTTGTATTGTTAATATTATTGAGTTGAATGGGTAAACGGCTTATGGATGACGTTGGTCATTCGCTGAGCCAATGTCATGTGTTTATGTTCCGTATTTTTGGGAAGCGGGGCGTGACAATTCTGAAAATGTCTGATGGCAAATGTTGTATCTGCAATGCCTTCTGACACTTGAGCATACGGCCAAGGGCGTTTCATCGACCTCCCAAACCTCTAACATTCCATAGAAGGAGACTCATTGCTAACAAAATGAGGGTTACGTAACATGTTAGGTTCAGGGACCACACCTAGGGATTCTCTTTCAAGCTCATATCCTTTAATCTTATTGAGAATGAGAGCATTACGATCTCACAAACTGCAAGACTATGAGTTTTAGCAAGTTTAAAAACATCTGAATCAGACATGAAGTTAAAAATGGATGCTAAAAAAACTACATGTACATCCACCGTCATTCTTAGTTGTTTTAGCTATGGCCGCTATATCCAGATAATCTCCCACGGACTCCAAATGAACCCTCTTAGAAATCTTATGCACCTTAAAATCCTACGAAGAGGTGGTCTGTGTGTCTAATAGGAAAGATGAGAAAGTAAATCGTACGAAAATTTGGTGTGGGAACCACTTCCATAATTTCCTTCCTTCCAAGAATTCGCTGGGTGTCTTCGATCATCTCTTCATCATAATCTGACTCTTCCTCTGTACAAAAATCACCTTCCTCCAGATTTAGACGTGCCTTCTCATCTTCTTCTAGGCTTTCAAAAGCATCTTTGAGTATTTGATGGAGAGGATGATGGCCTTGAGACTGTTGAAAAATCTGAATGCAAAGCAAGGGAAGGAGACAACATAGACCCCTTCTTGGGCCAGTAGAAATAATCATAGGAAAATTATCCCTCATTTTCTTACTAGACCTCATCTTAGGCCCAAAAGCGATTTCCACTTTTTTATTAACATTAATCTTCACACCTTGTGCCACTCATTGCTTGCAGCTCTAAAAAAGGATGGAGAATAATCCCCCCCTCCTACTGGATCCCTTCTTGGGCCCAGCTTCGAAATTCAACACGTGAACAAATGGGGAATTAAAGGCCCATGCGTAAGTTGCAACTTTCAATTTCAGATTGGGTTCACTGCAAAGTGAACCATCATAATTCACTAAGAGCATCTATACTCGTCTGCCATTTACCTAAAATTTGAAAATTTTGGAAAATATATCGCTCTAGTCGTTGGCCATTTACCCAAAAAATGGCAATCGAATGAACAAAGGTCGACCAAATATGGGAGACGAAATGGCTTTTGCCAAAATATAGCTAACGACAGATTATCTTTCGTCCGTTTGATGTGACGAAAGATTATCTTTCGTCGGAGACGTCGGACGGAAAATAAAAACATCGTCCCTACACAATGTCAGCTGAAACATCAACGAACGGGAGATAATATCATGTCCGATGAATTAATTAAAAATAAATTTTGGTGGACGGTAAACAATGTACCATCCCTAACAAAAAAAAGACGGTAGATTATCTACCGTCCCTCCATTTTATTGTAAAAATTAATTTTTTTTTCCAAAAAACGATATTTAATCTTCCGTCCATTCTAATTTTTCTGTACAAAGTTTTTTTTTTGGCGTGGGACGATAAATAATCTTTCGTTTGAGAATTTAAAAAGTGAAAAACCCCCCAATTTTGGCTTTCGACGAATGCAGCGCAAAGTCATGTTTTCCTTTTCCATTTGCCAAATATCCAAAATTTGGCTCGTCAGACTACAGATGCTCTAATAGTCCTAATAAATACTATTTGTATTCTCTCCTCCTAAAATACGTACACTCCTTTTCTCTACTCCTATAAATTTTCCAATTTACCTAAATGGAGATGTATATATTTGGTTGGTTTTGTGAGAATTTCAACTAGGCCAATGGGAGAAATCATACGACACAAAGAGTGTAATTTTTCAAAGAAGACACATGAGAGTTCATTTTTTCAGTGAACCAATTGAGTTTTATATATGCCAATTTATGAATATGTACTTTATTCCCTACAGATGATTTACCCCTATCGCTGCAGATTGTTGGATGTTATAGCTTTCAATTGCTTAAGGTTTGCATTCAGGTCGACCTGGTCGGGTCGGGTTGGACCCGCCCGGGTTGAAGTCATACTTAAGCGGGGTCGGGTCGGGTCGGGTTGGAGTTTTAATCGGGCCGGTCCGGGCTGTGTTCATTATTGGAAACTTCGACCCAGTCGATCCATGAACCCGTTAGGGTCGAACCCGTTTCGGGTCGGGCCGAGTCGTGGGTTAGCCCGTTTGATTTATTTTTTCACTAAAAAAATAATAATTTACAACACGTATAACTGTATAAGAGTGAAAAAATGCATATATTATTGATGATTCATTTCAACTACTATGAATTTTTTACAAGTTTTATACATACAAATACAAGTTTGTTTTCCCCCTCTTTTAACCTAAAAAAATAAATAAATAAAAATTATACAACAAAGATAAGAGATTAAGAATTAAACAAAATTGCATATATTTATTCATTTCAACTTCTATGAAAATTTTACAAATTTTTTACATATAAATACTGTTAAATAAATATACAAATCTCTCTTATTACATGTTTGAGAGGACAATCTAGAGTTCGAGATAGCCGAAAGTTAGATTGAAGAGAGAGCATTGGACTACTGTCGTGCACCTTTACTTAACCTAAACCTAGGATCTCATCGCCCTAAATTCCCTAATCTTGTTGTTGGACTTCAGGGGAGTTGCTTCCACATGTTTATATAGATGCCGCTTTTCCTTGAGTCCTGTCTTCAGTCTTCATCCAATCTTCAGTGCACACGAGCATCTCTAATGAATTCGGCTTCAAGCGATTCTTGTAATCTGTTAGAACTTTGCCACTTGAAGAAAAAGTACTTTCAGAAGTAACTGTGGAGACATGAGGAGTTAGTAGATCTCTAGCCATATGTTAAAGAATAGGAAAAAGATTTTCATGTTATTTCCACCATTGTAGCACTTCAATCTTAGTACTAGAACTCTCACTATCTTGTTGATTATATCAATTTAATTCATTAGGTGCATTAGTCCTAGGTTCTTTTCATTGAATACGAGCAAGTAAACTGAAAGTGGCATCTTCTAATGTACTCTTAACCTTATCTATAGAATTAGAAGAAGAAGTAACTATACTAGTTGTAATACTAGATGCAAAAATTCTATCATAATAATCATACAAGTTATTCAATGTCGATTTAAAGCTACCTAAAAATTTATTACAATTATATTCAGCATCATCTCCAAGTAAAGTAAAAAATATTTCAATCAAACTTTTCGTAACCGCTAATTTGATACGATGATCCATAACAGTAGCAATACAATACAACATAGGTGGAGGATTAAAATACTTAAAAAAAAATTATAAGTGGAAACAACAATATGGCTAATGTGTTTGTCCGGAATCATTTCTTGAAAAGTTTGCATCTTAGTAATGATTGAAATAAAATACTACTAGAAGAAGAATCATAAGATGTAGAATACTTCACAGTTGCGGTTTTAAAAGATTTCAAAAATCATAATAAAGATTCGGTAAAATACCATGATTGGGGAGTCATTTGAAAATTTTTCATGTTTTTCGCAAGACAAAAATCGTTTATAATATATTCGTATTGAGTAACAATATTTAGTAAATCGAAAGTAAAGTTGCATCGGTATTTAACATCTTTAGAAATTTTCTAAAATATATTCTCCTAGCTTTACACCATCCTTTAAATTCTTGAAGCATAGGACCACTTAAAGAAATAAAATGTACACAATTTCTAATTGCGACTATATATAAATCGGCTACTTTCAATGCATCTTGTACACATAAATTTAAAATATGGTATACACATCTAATATGAAAAAATTCATTACATAGAGGAGCTAATTGAGTTTCTAATGTACTAATCAAACCACTGTTGTTAGATGCATTATCAAAACTAATAGTAAAATTTTTACCACCAATATGATATAAATCACAAACTTCTAAAATACATGTTACAATAACTAGTCCATAATGGATATACGGCAAAACCCCAAGTGAGATGATTCTCTTCTGAATCATCCAATCACTATCTATCCAATGACAAGTTAAGCCCATCATCAAAATATCGTTATAACCTTTCTAACAATCGAAAATTAACGATACTCTACAAGTTAAAGAATAGAAGAGTGCAATTAAAGCGTATCTCATTTCGTAGTAAAGTTTAAGACAAGCAGACTTTAGTGCGTTTTAAGAAATTCTTCTAAATTGTGGATGTCACACCCCGCTTCCCAAAAATACGAAATTTGAGCACGTGACATTGGCCCAGCGAATGACTTGCGTCATCCATAAGCTATTTACCCATTCAACTCAACAATATAAACAATACAAAACAATTGCGCAGACAATAAGAACAACCACATGAACAATAATACTTGGAATAAGACATTATGAAATGACCAAATACGATAATCCAACATCTGGAAATAAATAATAATATCTGGGTCATAAGCCCAATACAATAACAAATGCAAACATAATGATAATAAGTTTCAATACAATAAGTCCAAAGAAATAACAATCAACTAGAAAGCAATAAATCTTTGGAAAGCTTGTTCTCCAATTCCTGCAGGTAATTCTCTTTGATCACCTGTGAACACTTCATCTAAAAAGAAGAAAAAAATTGTCCTTAAAGCAAGTCATGGACAGCAAGTAGAGAAAGTAAAGAAACAATGGAATAACGATATAACAATGAATTCAATGGGTCAGTAGGAATCAATAATAATGGACGATAGCAAATATCAATATCAATGGTAGTTGATGCAATGGTTATAAACAATGATTCAATATTCGATGACAATGTTCAATGGTCGATGTCAATAACACATAGGCAATGTTCGACATCAATAGAAATGATGATGTTCAATATGCAATGTCGATGTTGTGTCAATTCTTAAGTATATTAATTTTTAGCCCAACTAATGCACGTACTACAGCATCACATACTACCAGTTCGATGCATACAATTAAAGTTGTTTAGACTCTAATGGTGAATTTTGTTGCACGATAACAACTTTGTTCGATACGATAGCAACTTTGTTGCACGATACATTAAAATAATACACTGAAACGATACACGAAAGATTAAAGTACTGTAATCAGCGCTCCAATAATCAATCGATAAAACACTGGCCAAAACAGTCTCTATTTTGTTCACTACTCAAGTCAATCCCTTAAACCCCGGCTTGTTAATTATTTTATCGATGCAAACAATACATTATGCAATTTAGAGACATTGAGATGAACGATAGTAATAATAGAAGAACATAGGATGATAACTTCGGACAGGAAAAATAGAATGATGACAATAGCACATTAGGATCATGGAATGCAATATATACACTTTAATTCATGCAATACAATATTATATGTATAATTATATAAAGAAAATCTGGAAAACACAATTCTGGACAGCAAGAGATCACGCTACAAAAATTAGTTTTTTCGCTGTTACAAAAATAAAAAACTGAATCTGTCAGAAGTTCTGGAAACTAGGGGTGGACAACTATTATCCGAACCGACCAATCCAAACCAATCCAACCCGAACCGACTGGTTTTTAACCGAACCAATTGAGGGTTTGGATTGGCTCGGTTCTTGATCTTCAATAACCAATTGGACCGATTCGGTTGTTGGATGAGGCTTTCAAATAACCGATGAAACCGAACCGACCGTACCCCTATGCATAAGTCCATAAAAAATATAGTTCTCCTTTAATTTCTTGAATATACAAATAGTCATTTCTCATTTTATTGGAGATACAAACAGTCTTTTTTAATTATTTAATACAAACCGAGCAGTTGTTCTACCTATGTTTTGATTCTCAATAATCCTATGTGTTATGTTGTTGAGAAATGATTGATTTACAGTGTGACCCAACTTAATAGAATCATAAACTTGATGTAACATTTAGTAGCTACTTTAATCAATTCAAGCAGAAATTGTTTTCTAAATCTTTTTTTATTGTACCTGAAATTCAATTAGCTATGGTTATTGATATTTCTTTTATGATAATAAACTAAGATTACACAAGTATGCAAGTGAAGAAGCAGTTTATCTCACTCATTTAAACATAATCATTTCAAACAATTAGTGCAAAATTCATTAACAACTTGTGGTTTTATGAATCTTCATTTTAAATTCATTTCTGAAAAACAAATAGCAGGTTATTTCTTAAGTTTGATTGAAGTTGATCTTTTAAATTTCAACAAAATTACGAATGATGTTGAAGGTGAAAAGTAGCATGCCAAACCGACCATCCAATCCAATCCAAATCGAGCTTAATCGGCTTGGATGGAAACCGATCCAATTAAGGTTTGGATTGGTTGCGGATGAGAAAATTAAAAAACTGATCTTCTTTTGATCGGTGGTGGATGGTCCATATTAGGTTGGATTCCGACCGATGCCCACCCCTACTGGAAACTAGACTTCCCAATGATTCCAACACATATTTAAAATACAAAATCCAACAACCGTAGCTAGGTCAAATACATCATTATTTACAGATTACATGTTCTGACTGAAAATCGACATCATGTTGTTGTATCTTTAGAATAAGCAAAAACTCAATTATAAATTCATCAAAAATATTCATTAGACTCCTAAACATGTTAACTATCATTCTGGAAATTATCAGAGCATTATTCTAACATTAAATTAGTTTTTTATTAGCTTAAACATGAAGATATACATGAATCTAAAATTCTGGAAATAAAATGCAGCAGTAATAAAATCATCATAACTTTTGCAATACAACTCGAAATACAACTCGAAATTCAAATATCTTAGATGTTCTGGAAACTAGAGACATAGGGCTACAATTCTTGTTCAGAAAGTTATTAATTTTGATGTAAAAAACTGGGTCGAAAACATCTCACAAATACCAGACAGACAGTAAACACACAGATTTTCAATATATTTCATGAAATAAAGCGATCTAACATGATGGGTTCCAATTCAGTTAGTCAATAAGTCTTATAATCAGCATGGTAGGTAAAATAGAATGAAAACTACAATTAAGAATACTCACATACACTAGTTCAACAATAACAAAGCATCAATTGATCATTCAAGCACACACCCTAGCAATAAATTCTACAATACTTTATTTGTATGTTGATTGTATGAATAACCCCAGTTATCAATACTACATGAATGCATGAAAGATTCAATTTTTTGAGTCAACAAAGGCACGAAGTAGAGGATATTTGGGTTAGCACGTGTAATCCCTCAGTATACTCAACGAAAGATGAACAATAGTATACAATACAATGAACGATTATGATCTACTTGCAATTTCAATGAAAATATGAATTTGATACAATAATCAATTCAAGAGGAAAGTGCCTTGCTTTATCAACAATTAGTTCAAATACCAAAGAATAACGGGATGAGAATCCCGAAGCAACGAACACGAACCACGAAGAACTATGTACACTCTACGTGCACAAGAGACCAAACCGCAAAAGCACAACAGCAACAACAGAAGAGCGGTAGCAAGGGCTGTTCCTGCTAGCTGCTCGACTGACGGTGGACAGACGGCGGCTGCACAGCGACTGGAGGTGTGGAGTCGACTAGCGGCGTGGCGACTGGAGGCGCGTCGTCGAGGGGTCTTTGGGTGGCTGCAGTCGGAAGGGAAGAGGAGCAGTGGTGGGGTGCTCGGGTGGTGCTAGGCATAGTTGAGGAGATGACAGCTCTGGGTGGTGCTAACGACGCTGGTGGGTCATCGAAGGGAGAGGCAGATGGTGTCGGGGGGTTTTGATGGGAAGGTAAGGGCAGATGGGGGTCGGGGAGGCTGGCGGTAGAGGGGAGAGAGAGAGAGAGAGAGAGAGAGATATGGCTAGAGTTTTAAGGTTGTGTTTTTAGGGTTTGCATTAGGGTAGTATATGTAGAATACAATTAGGTTGTTGGGTTATTGGGCTAGGATCCAATAATAATGGGTTTGGGCCTAGAAATAATTGCAATTGGGTGTTCGGTTCAATAATCCATGGTAATGTTCTCTCACTTCCACTCCGGAATAGGAAGCGGTTGAAGAAGTCCAACAGTCCTCTAATGTTCTGCTTTCATGTGCTGGCGGATCAGACACTGTGAAACAAATCTCACCACAGCTCTCTTCATACCATGCCACTAGAAATGCAACTTCAAATCCTGATACATCTTCGTACCACCGGGATGAATATAATATGGTGAGTGATGAGCTTCCGTGAGTAGCTTCTGCCTGAATTCCCCCTTCGGAACACAAAGATGGGTTCCAAAGCGGAGAGATCCATCCTCATGAACAACCATATCAGTCCTTGAACCTGCTTCGACGTCAGCTTGAAACTTCTGCAATTGCTCATCACTAGACTGTGCTTCCTTAATCTGTTCCACCAAAGCCGACTGTAACTGAAGCACCATACAACTCTGCTCTGAACCAGGCAAAACAACATCCAAATCTAACCTTCTCATAGCTTCCACAAGCTCATCCTGCTCAGTTAGAACCATGGCAACCGATATTCTGCTCAAAGCATCAGGCACCAAATTAATCCTGCCAGGATGATACTGCAAATTGATATCATAATCTGCCATCAACTCCAACCATCGCCTCTGCCTCATATTCAGCTCCTTCTAAGTGAACACGTACTTGAGACTTTTGTGGTTAGTGAAAATCTCTACTTGGTCTCCAAGTAAGTAATGCCTCCAAAGCTTCAAGGCAAAAATCACAGCTGCAAGCTCCAAATTATGTATAGGATAATTCTTCTTATGCGGCCTCAATTGTCTAGATGCATATGCAACTACTTTGCCTCGTTGCATCAACACAGCACCCAAACCTCATCTTGAAGCATCACAGTGAATTAAGAAACCTCCTGATCCATCTGGTATAGTTAACACAGGTGCTGATGTCAACCGATTCTTCAATACAACGAAGGCTTCATCACAGGACTCATCCTACACAAACTTCTGATCTTTTTTGGTCAACTTGGTCAATAGACTGACAATCTTCGAAAAATCCTGAACAAACTTTCTGTAGTACCCCGCTAGACCGAGGAAACTCCGAACTTCTGGTACTGATTTCGGCATCGGCCAATCCTTAACTGCAGAGATCTTGGACAGATCGACAGAAACTTCCTCACCAGAAATGATATGGCCCAAGAATTCCACACGATCCAGCCAAAACTCACACTTGCTAATCTTCTCATACAACTGATTCTCCCTCAATGTTTGCAAGACAGCCTTCAAGTGCTCAGTATGCTCATCACGATTCTGATAATAGACGAGGATATCGTTAATGAACACCAGGATAAACTTGTCCAGGAAGGGAGAGAAAATCCGATTGGAGCATTAGTAACTCCGAAAGGCATAACCAAGAACTCATAGTGCCCATATCTCGTACGAAAGGCAGTCTTTTGCACATCCCCGGCTTTCACCTTAACTTGATGGTAACTAGATCGAAGATCCAGCTTTGAAAATACATAAGCACTTCCCATTTGATCAAATAGGTCATCAATCCTTGGCAGTTGATACCGGTTCTTCACTGTGACATTATTCAGCTCATGGTAGTCAATACACAACCTGCGACTATCATCCTTCTTATTGATGAATAGTACCGGAGCTCCCCAAGGCGAGACACTCGGCCTGATAAAACCTATATCCAGTAAATCCTGAATCTTCTCCTTCAACTCGGCCAGCTCAACAGGAGTCGTTCTTTATAGACTCTTAGAGATCGGAGCTGTACCCAGCTGAACATCAATACTGAACACCACTTCACGATCTGGCGGTAATCCTGGCAATTCCTCTGGAAAAAACTTCCAGAAAATCTCGCACAACCAATGGTGCAACATCACCATCCGCACACACTTCTTCCATCACTCCAGCTTCTTGACTTGCCAACTTCTCCACACAACCAAGTGACGTTTTGCCGGCACAGAATTCAAATTCCTGACGTCCCGACATTCGGAACACCACCTTCTTCACACGACAGTCAATTACAGCATGAGTAACACCAAACCAATCTATTCCTAAGATAACATCAAAACCAAAATTGTTGATGACAATCATATCGGTAACAAAATCAACACCATCAATGATGAAGGGGCTCTGCTCACAGATCTGAGAACACACGACAACACCTCCATCTGTAGTGATATTCCATGCTGTTGGCATAGCGCTGCTAGCCAAATGATGCAGGTCGACAAAGCAGGGGAAACAAAGGAATGAGTAGCACCGAAGTCAAAAAGAACATGAGGAACAAAGATAATGCCTAGCAAGAAGTCAAAGATGAGAACACAAATATGCAGAAAGCAAAATGCAAGGAATAAACATGGAAGGATAACATGATAAAGCAACAGAATAGAATAATAAGATAGCAAGGAAAAAATAAAATCCAAAATAAACACAACTAAAGATATACCTGCAACAATGTCTAAAGCGGTTTCAGCATCCTGCGCAGTCAGGTTGTAAGCCTGACCATGACCTCCAGGAAGATTACCCCTAGGAGCGGCTCTCCTCTGATCATAAATCTGCCTCTAAAGTGGGAGTGGTGGTCTGCCCTATCCATGAGCAAGCGCTCCCTACTGAGCGGGACCTCCAACTGGTACAAGGGGCCTGGACTGAGGGCAATCACGAACTATGTGATCATTGCCTCCACACAGAAGGCACTGGCGATTTGCTATCCGACAGTCTTGGCGCAAGTGCCCAGTCTTGTGATAGTACGAACCAACCAAATGCGGCCTCTGAACAGCAGGTGGGTACGGTAATGCCTTAGCTGGAAGGGTCGGAACTGGCCTCCTAATATGTAACACCTCGCAAAATTGAGTTATGATAATTTTGCTCCACGTGTGTTACGCACGTGTATTTCATACTATTACGAGTATTAGTTGTAATGTACTTTCCTATGTATTTCTGCATTTTAACTATTTATACATTTTTCGTCTTCTCAAAACTCATTTTTATCCTATTTTAAGCCAACTCAAATAGTGATTTTTCAATCTTTATGTCTTAACGTACATTGCACGTGCTTTCAATACACGTGTCGATTATGTATATTTTCCGTTATGTGAAATATTCGTAACATTGTTAATATACATATTCTACGTATTTTGTATTTTGACTATTTTTCGTTCTCTCAAATTAATTTTTTATATTCTTGCACGTGCATCGCACGTAAAAATTTACGTGCATTTTATTTCTAAATTTTTTTAAGAAGTAATTTATATTTTTCTTCTCACCTTATTTATTACATTTTGTATTTTATAAAAACCCATGGGCTAAAAATATTTTTAAAAGCCAGAAAAGAAATCCATTTAAAAAATGAGCCCATTTGCATTTTCAAAAAAAAAATAATAATAAATAAATAAAAGTGGTGAGTGTACACAAAGAATGTGCATGTGCACCCGTGCAATGTGCACACTTCAAGATGAAGAACCGGCTGACATGGTGAGCGGGGTGAGAGAAAGTGGGATAGTGGTTTTACTTAGTGGGCGATGAGGTGGCAAATTAGTTAATATAACTATCCTAATTACGTTTATAATCACCCCATCTTAAACCAATCAACATACACTAAAATTAATCAAAATCAAAGTAGGAAACCAACAGAGTTGGAAGGTACTCAGGTTCTTGCCGTGTGGGGAATTTCGGTTCATTGTGGAGTATTTTGGAAGCTTTTTGTGAAGAAGATTACTACTAGTATACTCTTCTACTATGTGAGTGTTTCTACTTCCTTTCTAATTGTATTTTAAATACATGTTTAGGAGATTCATGTTAGAATTTTTGATGTGAATGAATTGTTTTACTTCTAATGCTTTTGTGCAATGCATATTGTATGAATATCTAGAAATTTAGAAAATTGATGAATGGTAAAAAATACATGTTAAATAGGAAATTATAATGTAGAATCAGTGTGTAGTTCAATTTCTAGTTGTGTAATTCTTCTATGTGTTGTCTTGCAAAATTTAATATAATTGAGTAAATTTGATAAATGAATTACAAATGAAATTTGAGTTGTGTTAATTTGAGTAGAATATAATGTTTGGAGAAATTTCCCCCATCATGATTAATAAAATAGATGTATATGTGCACGTGTACTAGTATTGACAATTTCAAAAAGGCAAATTTTGTATGAAAATTCTAAGGAATTGTTATTCACATGGTTGTGTAAAGAGTTACTTTAAAATTGATGAAATCAGTAAGAATTAGTTACTGGGGTTTTTGAGATGTGTTATACAAATAAAAATTTTTTGATACTATTAATAGAAAGAAATTTGAATGTTTACATTTTATTTTTTTAGGAATGAACCGAGAGTTGGTTGTTATGGATTTTAACTCTTATATAATCAGAAGTGTCGTTTGGACTTACCAGCTAGCGCGTGTGCGTGCGCCCACATGCTGCCATGTGGCACGTAGGGGATCTCTGTGGTCGCGGGTTCGAGTGGGAGGGTTGGCTCTGTTTATTTACAATTTTTTAAAAAGAGAGTGAATGTGAGGAGTTGAATACTTAATAAATTAAAGCTATATATGGTTATGATCTGAGCTTGGCTCAGTGGGTAGGCGCTCTGGTGCCATGGGGTTGGTGCTAGTTCGAGGAAAGGGGGCTGCTGTTTATGGGGAAAAAACAATTTTTTGGGAGGGTTTATAGTATAGTTTAATGGGAAAATTCATGAAAATTTTATAAAACGATATTTGGATAATTTGGAGTTATTTTACACTATTCTAAAGATATTATTTTGAAATTAAAGAGCAATTTTATAGGTTGGTTGAGTTGGAGTTTATTTTTTAAAACAAAGAAGATATGTATATACGATGGAAATTATTGAGAGTTTGATTATAATGAAATTAAAACTAAAGTACGAATTGGAAATAAAGGGATTCTATGATGATTTTTTAAAAAGGAAAATTTGGTACTAAAAATAATTATTGAATTAAGGAAACGAGTTTGGATTGAAAAATAGATTAAAGTGATTGATGAGTGTGAGAAAACTTTGGAAGTGATTGATTTGATTAGTTAACTAAAAAGTTGTTTATGAGAAATTCGATTTGAAAATTATTAATGAATAAAGTATAAAAGTTAAATACTTCATGGATGAAAGAATTGAATGAGATGTGAATAATTGAAATTGATAACATGAATGATGAGGGTATGAATACCCATAACGTTGGTCATGAAAAGATATTGATTCTAGAGTCTTAGTGAGACCCAGGTACCGGCAATGTGATAAAAATGATTAATTGATTTTGAGAAATGGCTATATGGACTATTGTTCTCGATATTTTGTTTAAGTCCGGTAGGAGGGTAAGCTAGCTCTAGGTGGTATTATTTCATTCATGATTCAAATTAAGGATAAAGCCACTAGGAGAAGATGTAATAAAACTTGGGCAAATGTAAGTGGGGTGTCTCTGTATAGTCTGATAGTGGATTCCTAGACTATGGACCCAGTCAGACAGTGGATTCCTAGACTGTGGTTGCTTGCGGGGTGAGACGATTCTCAATTAAATCTGGGACTATGATTGATTTGACGGTGTATTCCAGGATGCTGAATAGTCAGGCGGATGGGAGGTAGTTCACCATTATATATGTATATACCGGGACTGGAGCGGCACTTGCGAGTTATTCGCACGACGAGGATTTCCGTATAGTCTGACGGTGAATTCCAAAACTGGTCTGACGGTGGATTTTGGGACCAGAATCCGTACTCGTGGAATGTCTAAAACTTGTTTTTGTTACCATAGTAGAATATTCATAGCGAGGGATTAAACCTTATAATGTGGAGTACGATAAGGACTTGCCCTCGGACCTATATAATATGGGATGCATAGAATCCGAACAAATATGCATTAGTGTCATCTTAGCGTAAATACCTGCATTAGGCATTAAGGCATTTGCATACACCGACATGATTAGGATAGTCACTCTTGTACACTTTAATATGCATTCAAGTGTGTGGTTGCTAAAGTAAGAGAGTCGCTATATTATGACATAGCGAGGATCGCCGTGTATAGTATTGCGTTAGTTTAATGTAACTGACGTGTCCACAGTGTTCAATGCAGGGCTTAGATTTGGCAAAGACTTAAAGATGAAGTTGAAGCTGAAGGCTGTTTTAAATGTTGATGTTTAAATTGTACATGTGTTAAAGATTGTTCCGCTGTATTGATGTAAAATGAACAGTGTTGTACAAAGAAAATATTTTTAATTCTTTGTAAAATTATACGAAATGAAGTAAAGATCACTAGTAGAAAATGCTACAGTCACAATAGAAATTTTCCGTGTAGAAGAGTACAATTCCATGGTTAGTGTACATTTGTAAGGGATTTTTCTTCATTCCCTTGTAATTGCGCTGTTGCGAAATCTCTCCTGGTTAATGTACACATTCGCAACTGAATTTTAACTATCCCTTGCGAATATTAGCCACAATAGAATATCTGCAATGGAAGTTGTACCTTGCTATCCCCATATATAAGAGAATATCTACAACAAATTCGTCTCTAGCAAGTGTGTTTTAAAAGGGATTTTTTCCGTTGCTGATGAACTATTGCTACAGAGATCTGCAAGATACTGATTTCCTTGCAATTGCTACCTCGCGAATGCAATTGCACACATTTTTTCTTCATTACTGATTATATTTGAATGGCTTAACCAAATTTACAAATTAAAACAATGTATTTTGACAATGAAGAACATATAATTATTTCACATATTGATTCACACAATTATATAAAGAAAACACAATAATGCAAAATAAGTTTGAATATTATATAATTCAGAACCTTCTCATTACAAAATTTTTTGTTTGTTTCATAGTGCCAAAACAATAATACATTCTAGAAGAAAAGATAAGTTGTGAAATTCCAAGAAACAAAATAAAATGTTTTCAAAATAACTTTTAACCCGCTACAACTTCCATGTATCCCCAACTTCACTTTTCACGTAAGGTCTTCTGCATGTTCCTCATTACCCACTGTCTCATAGTCATCGCCACTACATATAGACTACATGAAAAAGAAACAATACAAAATTAGAACTCGTTATTCAATATATATAGATAATAATATATTATCCAATTGAGGAAATTAAATATATGGCTACCTCTTGTCGTATTTGACTATTGGATGAGTCGACAGTAGTATTTTCCAACCTTTGTTTCAAGGCTCCCATCTTATCAGGATGCAGCTCACAAAAGAAGTCCATAAGAACTTGATTTTGTATTGCCAACTTGTCACACTTTTTGAATAAAGATTTAACAGTTGATTCTTCTTGTATCCTTTTATCTTTTCTTGATTCTGATGAGAAAGAACCAACATCATCTTCCTTTCTATTTCTCAGAATTTTTGTTCCTTTAAGTCTACTGCGGTTTTTCTTTGGACTGCCAAACACACTATAGACGCACCTATCTTGAACTTCTTGGGGCAGCTTTGATGGATCTGGATTTTCAAAACCTTGTAACTTGAGTGCAGCTTGTTTGACAGAAAAATTCAAAGCATCCTAAAATAAGAAAATGAATAATTGATATACATGCCACAATAAGAATCATCACAAAAATATTGAAGACTGAAAATCATCTTTACCCAAAGAATCTGTCTTAAGTTACATAAATTTGTAAAATTATTAGATGAGAGATATTTATTAAATGTAATGAAAGCAAATCTTACCACCATAATGAGGTTCTTGTTCTTCTTTGTTTCATTCTTGTATTCTTTGTTAAATGTTCCATAAGATATCTTCGCAATTTGGTCGACAGTCAACTTATCGACTTTTAATTTTTTCTTCTGAAAAAAAAACTTAATTTAAAGGTTATAATTTTGTAGATATAATTGGAAGGAAGAGAAAATGAGAATTTTAATGTTTCTCTTACCAGCTTATGCCCCGTCTGCGCATACGAACTTGATCCCAAGTGATGATCAAAATCATTTGATAGTCGATTTCTGCTGCACTGTAATGATTTTTTCAGCGAAAGTTTACAAAATATGTAATGCATAGAAGTACAATATATTATTTCTTGGTTACAATTATGGTTCACGACCTAACCCGTGAAACCGCTCTAAGCACGTAAATCAATAACTGACAATTATTTCTAACACAACATACATACATAGAGAGAAGGGAATAGAACACAAAGGAATTTCAAGAAACTAGTTGGGTTCGAACATTTTGATGTGGCCAGGAACAGAATAGTATAATGATAGTAAATTGACATGATAGAACTAATAGTAGTTAATCATCATGCAAACCTCGAACTAGAAATTGTGCAACTTCGCAAATAAAGAAGCTCAGACTAGGTAATTCAAGCAATTCAGAATACTACCACCAAGGCTTTCAGCAAACTATAATATGTAAGTGATTGACAGATACCAGTTTAAACAAAATCTAAAACTAAAAATCTATCTGAACTCTGGAGAACGAAAAATTGTAATAGTATTGAGGGCAATTTCAAATGAATAATAACAAAAGCTCTACATAATGGAACACAATTTGACGCTGTTGAACAATGAACAAAACAACATCTCATAATCAGGTGGGGGACTCTTTCTTAATATACTCATTCTGGAATGTGCAAAGGAGATATAGAAGTCAACTAAAACAATAAATGGTAGTATGAGCAAATATAAGAAGACAACAATAATGCATGTATACAAACAAAATAGTAATTTGAGTGAAATTAATACAAGTTTAAATCAGAACTTTCTAAGGATACATTATGCAAATCCACCCGGTTAACTCTGTACAATTGGTTTTCATTTCCTTTGTGCTAGTAAATCAAGGGAATTAGTAACACAAGTAGGCATATAATTATATAAAAAACAAATGAGAATGCAGCAAAGAGATGGGTAAATGAACGAACAGATATAGGAATTGATTCTTTCCTTTTTATTGCAAATAATCAGATAGATAGCTTGTAACATGTCAACTGATAGCGTAAGAAATTTGAACAGGAACATAAATACAGAACGAAAGAAAGAAACAAAAAAAAATGATGTAGGAAAAAACAAATAGCGCCTATTGTCCAAAAGCTTGAGTTTGAACATTGTCATAGATATAGTAGATTAGAAATCAGACCACATAGAGAAACACATTTTTTAGTACTGAAGACAAAGAACACATGATCATCACTGTCGTATAAGTCTTTTCTCATTAGAGGGTATTTGGCTAGAATCGGCATTATTTTTCTTGCAAAGTTGACTACCATAATTCTAAAAATACAAAGTGTATTCCGCTATAATGCTATTTAGTAGTTGCAATGTTAAATTTCCATTCTAAATAAACAAAGAAAGTGCTTACCATAATTCCAATCCAAACTAGAAAAAAGATACTTTATTCGATGAAAAAGTTAGAACTAGTAGTCATGTGAAGAAGTTATAAGATGTGGGAATAGGACAAAGTAAAAAACTCAAATCTGCTAACGAATTTTCACTCAAAATTTGTGTACACTTTTATGACAACAGAAGTGATGCTCGAGTCTGTTTTTCTTTCTTCACTCGATCATTAATCATAAAAAATGCAACAACCTACAATTCAAAATTAATTCTTCTTCCTTCTTATTTATTGCCAAAGACTCATTACAACAACAAAAAATTAGCTTTTTCCTCTTTTCTCTCATTCATTATTTGTTAATTTTTTCTATCAGGGTTTTCACTTCCTAATCTATCTATTGTTCTTCACAATTTTAACCTACAGATATAAGAGATTTAGTAATAAGCAAAACGGTTTCGACAAAGTAAAAATTTATTGCAAAAAAGATAATACTCAGAATATTAGTTAATTCAACATATTTAAAATGCACTGATTATTTGGAAATTGTAAAGAGAAATTTAAAAATAAATTACCCCATTTTCCTTGTTCAAATCACTTCAATTATCGGTAAGTAGAAATTAACAAAGAATAATAATAGATAAATAGGAAATTAATTTTATTTCATACTATTTGAGTACAGACAATTCAACTCACTTTTACCATCACATATTAGTATTATTTCATAAACCATAATGTTTAATTATTTTCCAACACTCCATTTCTTTTGTCGATTCTGGTTTCACCAATTATGGTTACTTAAAGCAATTTTTGTATTCATTCTTCATAATTATATCCTCTAATTTTCTTTCTGCTTTCCTAGTTTGGGACTATTGTAGGGCATATTTTCTCTAGTTTCCAATGTGTAGATATAAATACTGCACTATGTTTTTAGTACATTTTCGCTGGAGTTCTGTGAACTCTATCTACATATCAAAAGGGAAAAAAAAGTATTATATCCCTTGAAAGAATACAAGTACAAATACAAACACAAATCCATTAATACACTAATACTGATATAAGCTACATATGATCCATTTAAACCTAACATAGTTGGCAATGCAATGAATTGTAAAGGGCCATCTACAAATCAGAGAAGGTGATATATCGGTGCTTCAAAGTTACATTAACAAATCAGAGAAGCTAGGAAACTTTTGAGTTCGTATACACTTAGCTTCAGTGGATTCTTTAACTTGGGAATATTTAAAAATTGCCTAAATATCAAGGCCATTAGCCAAAACAAATGATAGAAATATTGGAATTATACCTGTGAGGCCACTGACTCCCAATAATATGAACATGCTGAAAACTGGATTGCATCTGCCCGAGGATCTAATCGCCAGAACCGTTCCCAATCATCATTGTATTTAAGAAAATGGGAATGCAATCTACTCTTCCAGCACCCTAGCATACCCTGAATTTTAGTTTGAAATACATACTCCCATGCTTTCGGATTTTTGTCCATAACATAGAATTTCTGCAAACACGAGAGATGACGCTTGGTATTTATATAAAGATGATATAAAATATACAAATAGAATTTCTTTGCTTAATATTACCAAAAGAATTCGCCATGTAGCTTCTAATCTGCTAAAAGGTTGATGCAACCAACCAACTGCAATAGTGAATAGATTTGACCGCTTGGCTAGAATTCCTAGATAGTTGTTGAAGCGGTTACCCCACTTACCAATCGGCTGGCCTAACTCGTTCCATTTTAAAACTACCCTTTGACCATTACGGGGTCTCTTGGTTGCTGGATTATTACCTGTTCGTCCTCTTTTTGGGGGCCTCATCAAAGCTATGCAAAAAATGTAACTTTTTGCATCAATTAAACTATAACATAGTCATATGTAGGATGAGAATTAATATTTCAAAAAGATTGAGAATTGCATGTAACATGCTTACCCGTGTGTCGTACTCTTTCCACTTTGGCACTCTCATAGCGATCAACGTACATTTGTCTATTCTGCCTCCAATACGCCACAGCTTTCGGTACATTTTTTTCCTACTTTCTTGATCAATGAGAGTGAGTGGTG
Source organism: Hemerocallis citrina (assembly GCA_017893485.1). NCBI lineage: Eukaryota > Viridiplantae > Streptophyta > Magnoliopsida > Asparagales > Asphodelaceae > Hemerocallis > Hemerocallis citrina. The sequence goes on from CM030359.1 coordinate 162,842,346, forward strand.
GTAGCGGTAGTGATAAAATCTCACTTATTGCAATGCCTGGTAGAAACTCATCATCACTGTCATCATCTGATTTATCCGCTTCTGGTATTTCTAGTCTCCGGAAGAACATCATCTGCACACATTTAAGAATAAACATTTAATAGAAGTAATCAAATCATAAACACTGTAATTAACACGAAGAATAAGATAAAAATAAGCTAATATCCACCTATTCTTCTTAAACTAGCTTCAATTGTAGGGTCCCTCATCTGTCAATAAATATTAATGTCCAAGAGTTAGTCACTTTAGAATATCCGCATATGAGAAGTACAAACAAAGTCAATGAAAACTAAACAAACCACTGATCTAGATAGTAAGTAAACAACAATATAAATACCAAGTTTAATGAAAGTACCTGCAGGCTATACTGTAATGGATCAGAACAGCCAGAATACAACCAAATAGAGTCTACAACAATAAAAATGTCAAGTTTAACAAAAATTAAAATGTCAACTTACTGTCCAAATAGAGTCCATACAGTACTTTTGGACCACAACATCATTGCTTATAGAAAAATATCAATGTAGTTCAGAAGGTTAATATCACACATAAACAACAAAAGATCTCTCTAATCAATGAAGTTCTTAAAAGTTAATAATAACTGAAACAGTTGATGCCCTACTGTTCTACTCCAACTTTTTTGTTTCTTTTCATTGTTGATGAAACATTTGCCTCTATAACTTCACTATCAATTTCTGGCCTCACCAAGGAGATATCACCATCAAGTTGGATGTTCTGCGAGAAGGAAAAATTTTGAACAGGATCAACAGCTCCTTCGATCTCTATTGGCCCATCTTCTTCATCATCAACAATATTACCACTATCTGGTATATCAAATACAGCTCTGGATGGCCTTCTCAAGACTACCCACATATTTGGATATATAGGATCTTCGATGTAAAAATATTGTTCAACTTGATTTGCAAACATGAATTTATCATCTGTACATATTTCTTTCTTCAAATTCACAAGCTGAAAACCATACTCATTCTTGGATTTTTGCATTTCGCACCAACGCACTTTGAACATTATGTATTTATATTCTTGTTGATGTCCATAATATATCTCCATAATATCTTCAAGCTGACCACAGTACATCACATTACCTTCACGAGGATTTTTATCTTTATTGCTTGAACAACATCTTTGGGTAAAGACCTGAACAATCTCATTATTTTGGGTTGTTCTCTTTTCTTCTAGAAAAGTTATATGAAACTTGAAACCATTAACACAATACCCGCCATACCTATTCACCCATAAAAGTGGACCTCTTGAAAGAGAAACAACTAGATCTGAGACAAGTTCTCCTTCAGTGACTAGGTACTCAACCTAACATGAAATAAGTAGAATAATTTTAGTTAATAATATCTTTCCATGCACACACACACACACATACAGAAATGAAGTAGGCTTAAGGATAGATTTATAGAATTATACGTGACTTTGAAGCCAACATGGAAAATCCTTTCTGTGAATACGATCAATTGCCCTTGTTGCATTTTTCTCCCTATATTTCATTCTCAATTCTTCGATGTGTTTACTACAAAAAATAATAATGATAACTTGTTAAAGAATAACATTCTATATAATCATAAAAACACTAAACTATATAGAAGGGTATAGTTAACGCACTTTCAGAAGATATCTATTTCTTCAACATTATTTAACACATATGCATGTGCTTGCTCCAACATTTCTCTAGGGTAATGTGTATCCTCCTCAACGAAAGAAAACAATGAACCCTCTGCATTTCGGACAGGACGATTTAGCCTTGTTTCCACATCATGGAAATAACGTGAAACAAAGTTTAAGCATTCGTTTGCTAAATAATTTTCAGCTATTGAACCTTCAGGGCGTGCTCGATTATGAACTTGTTTTTTTATAAACCCCAAATACCTTGAAACAAGAAACAATCACAAATTTATAAGTACATGTACACATGTTTCTAAGTATAATATAAAATTTTAAAATTAGGTTTATAGTCTTTAGTACCTTTCAGTGGGATACATCCATCGATATTAGACAGGACCACCTACCCTAGCCTCGGCAACTAAATGTACTGTAAGGTGTACCATGATTGTGAAAAAAGATGGTGGAAAAAACACTTCTAACTTGCACATAGTCTCTAATACTTGTTGCTCTAGCTCCTCAAACTCTGATGCATCAATAACTTTTGAGCACAACTTATTAAAAAGCCACAAAACTCTATCAACACTTTAGCAACTTCAGATTTCATGTTATGTCGGAGTGCAACAAGTATTAGTTGATGCAGTAGTATATGGCAATCATGTGTATTGAGGTTTGGAATTTTCCTATCTTGAACCTGCACATTATTGGAAATATTTGAAGAATAGCCATCTGAAGATTTCACTGATTTAAGCACCTAAAAAAATCTCTGTATCTCTTCTTTTGACATGGTGATTACTGATGAGGGCAATTGAAACCTGTTATCCCCAATATCTACAGCTTGAAGGCTCCTACGTATATCCATGTCCGTCAAATCTGGATGAGCCCTTAAATCATCCTTTGATTTCTTTGAATCTTGCAGGAGCGTAGATAATATATTATCACATATGTTTTTCTCTATATGCATTACATCCAAGTTATGTCTAATTTTAAGATCCTTCCAATATGGCAAGGGAAAGAATATACTTATTTTGTTCCACCCTGCTGGCAATTTTTGCACATTTTCATTGTTACTTATTCTCTTGCCTCTCTTCCGTTTCTTCTCCTGAACTGCATTGTCTGGCTTGAAACGATCTTTTCCAAAAGTCACATTTGGAAAGCCCTCTAGCTGTTGGAAAATGTCAGCTCCAGATATCTGTATCGGTGTTATCCGTCTTTCAACTGTTCCATCAAACTTATTCTTATTTTGACGGAATGGATGATGTGATGGCAGCCACCTTCGATGACACCAAAAGCAAAACTTGCGACTATAAGTGAGACGCTTCCCCTCGTAATCTGTTGCAAAAATAGGACATGCAAATCTACCCTTAGTTGACCAACCAGAAAGATTACCATAAGCTGGAAAATCATTTATAGTCCAGAGCACAGCTGCATGCATTTAAAATTCTTGCTTAGTGTAAGCATTGAATGTTTTAACACCAATCTCCCATAGAATATTTAGTTCATCAATAAGTGGCTCCAGAAACACGTCAATGTCATTACCAGGAGCATATTTCTCAGGAATCAACAAAGATAGAAATATGTATGGTTGCTTCATACACATCCATGGAGGTAAATTATATGGCATAAGCAACACAGGCCATGTAGACCATGATGAGCTCATTAAACCAAAAGGGTTGAACCCGTCGCTTGCCAAACCCAATCTGACATTTCTTGAATCTTCAGCAAATTTTGGATACAAACGATCTAGGTGCTTCCACGCCTCTGAGTTAGCCGGATTTCGTAGTTTGCCATCATCGATACGGCATTCGGAATGCCACCTCATTTCCTTAGCAATATCTTTGGACATATACAATCTTTGCAATCTGCTTATGATAGGAAAATGACGAAGAACCTTAGCCACCACATTCGTTTGATTTTCCCCCTCTTTAGACGTACTTGCAACTGCAGTGCGCTTGTTCTTTTTCCACCTAGATACCTTGCACTTTGGACATTCAACCAGGTCATTATACTCCTTATAATATAGAATGCAGTCATTTGGACACGCATCAATCTTGTTGTACTCTAGGCCTAGTGTCGCAAGAATCTTTTTAGCATCATAATATGATTTGGGTAAGCTCTCTTGCCCATTGGGGATTACTCTGCGAAGTAAATCAAGAAGCATCTCAAAATGTTTTATGGACATCCCACTTATAGTTTGGAGATGGAAAAGTCTAACCATAAATGAAAGCCTAGAAAATTTAGTGCAACCGTCATGTAAGTTTCGCTCATTGTTCTCTAGTAGTTTTAGAAGCTCATTAAAATCTCCGAAGTCTTGCTTTTGAGATGCTTCTCCTCCATGTCCCATGTCATCATCAACATAGGTTGCAGCCATTATGTCGTCCAACATCACATTTATGTCGTCAATCCTTTCAATCTCTGCTTGAACTATTTTCTCGTCTATGTTATGAGCATCCATTCCTTCTCCATGATAATCCCAAAAAATGTAGTCCTTACTGAACCCAAACATCAATAAATGTTCACGTACTACTTCTTGATCCTCTAATGTTTTATTCAAACAATGTACACATGGGCAATATATTTTTTCTGTCTCCGAACGATAAGGATTTTTATCAGCATATTTCAAGAATGCCACTACACCTTCTTCATATAGTTGGTTCGTAAACCTGTCTTTCTTAAGTATACTAATGAATGACTTGTCTGGAAGAATTCTCATCTGAAAGTTTACAACATTTATTATTAGTTATATAATCAAACTATTTGCAAGTGCATACATAATTAGAGTCTCATTCTTATTAAAGAAGATAAAATTGGGAACTTAATGTAAGCCGAATTCCAGCTCAAGTATAAAATTTTGACCCCAGGACGCCTCTAGTCAGTTTAGACTGATTCTCATTAAAGAAGATAAGTTGGAGATTGGTCTAGGAGGAAGAACTGAACAGTATAATGAGACGAATATATGACTTTAAAGTATTGCACCTTGAAGTTCACTATCAAGCTAAGAATTGTGTTATGCTCTTTCAATAGAAAACACGTGTGCCTCTAAGGATCAGCTCTTCTGGCTGGACAGACTGATTCTCTTTTCTAGATTAGCATGTCAGAAACCAAAATATATATCCAGCCAGGATGACTGCATAATCAAACTACAGCAGGAAATATATGATTACTTGGGAAGTTCTAAAAGAAGGCTTTTCAGGTAGATTTCATTGGCAAAACCCTCCTTTCACCAAATTCATGGAGAGGGTTTAACTTGATGATTTGATAACCCTTATTAGTTTAACATTATGTCCAGATGGCTGATAGCCTGAGGTTCCAAGGAGTTGATAAAATTTCCATTCACCTACACAAAAAGAAGAGAATATTACCACTTCGAAAGCAGGTTTAAATATAAATCTAACAATCTATTTTCTGGAAAGAAATAAAACACTACAGAAACACTAATTCTATACAAAAGATGTTACAAGTATGACCTATTTCAGACTTGAGTTACAGAGAAAGAAATCCACATCTACATAGTGGAGTAAAGAATACTAACTATAGAAAAGGAGATACCTGACAATGGTTCTCTACAATGGTTCTCTACAATGGTTCTCTCAATGAGATACGTGACGTTGAAAGGAGGCGTGGAGGATGAAGCGGCGGCGGCAAGGAGCGGCGACGAGGAGTAGAGGCGACGAAGAGCAGCGAACGAAGAGCGGGTAGGGGCAACGAAGAGCAGCGAGGAGGGGCGATGAGGAGGCTGGATGAAGAAAGTTGCGATTTTTGGTGGGATGCGGGCGTGGGAAATTGGGGGGGAGGGGGAAATCAGGGTTTATGTTTTGGGGGAAGGTCGCGGGATTTTTTATCTTTTTTTTCGCTTTTCGATTTTGGCCCGGGAAAGTTAAGATTGTGTTTATTGATTTTTTTTTTCTTTTTACCCGCTCAGTATTTGAGAAGTGAGGATAATTTTTTAACATCAAATTGTTGAGTGGCAAAATTATCTATGTAATGCACGTGTTTATATCTAATTTATTTTAAAAAATAAATATTTTATTACTACTTTGGTAATGGAGTATTGTTTGTTACAATTGCTCCCTTGTAATTGTCAACACTTGCAATGGTTGAATAAAATCTCTTGCGGATGTCAAAATATTTGCAATAAATGGGTTTGTTGTGAATAATTTTTTGTTGATGGTAGCAACTACAAGGAATTTTTGGTGCTTGCAAATAATCCATTATTATTGTAAGGTTTTCTACTAGTGGATCCTGTTGTGCTAAGAATCACCATATTTTGGAATTCGGGGCGTTACATAATAGGCCCTCTAAAAGGCCTGATAGAAACAAGGTGCGGAACAGATCGCAGAATGGCACGCTTCCTTATACTAGTCTACTCCTGAATTCTAACAGCATCCAGAATATCAGCAGAAGAATGAAGTTGCAGGGAAGCAAGACGGTCTTGAATCTCAATGTAACGCCCCGAATCCCAAATACACTGAATTCGAGATGTTCTACAGGATCTTTTCGCTTCTTTTAGTACAATTTTACAAGGAAATTTAAACTTTTCACTTTACATCAGAGTTTACATCAATATTACATTTACATAGCACAGCGGAAGTAAAATTTACAACAATGAAACAAATGTACAACAACATTGAATGAATCTTTAAGCATTTGTTCCTCTTTAATCTTTTTCATGCCATTGATCCTGCATACAACACTGTGGGCACGTCAGTTTATTCAACTGACGATAATTATACATGGCCATCCTCTCTATGCCAGAAACAGTATAACGATTCTCATTTCTTAACAGATCATAAACTTGTTCACATATCAAAATAAAGCAAAGGGGAAAATCTTAATGATGTCGTGTCGTGATTGTGCACTTAATCCTTAATGCAATTGTTTATATTAGATGACACTAATGCGCACTTGTTCGGATTCTATGCATCCCATACTACATAGGTCCGAGGGCAAGCCTCTTATTCGTTCTTCATCTTTCTAGGGTTCAATCCCTCGCCATGACTTAATCTACTACTGTAACTATGGTGAGTATCCTAGATGATCTATGAGTACAAGCTCGTGTACAGAAAATTCTGGAGGGGAATCCCACGCCATGTCTTGACTCATCAAGCATGCATTCTGTGGCAATTCAGCCTCACTTCATGGCACACGATCCTCTTGCAGTCACCAAACATCCCACAAGCGTGACTAGAGTCCGATCATTCTGAGTTGTGCCCACGCCATGTCTTGACTCATCAAGCATGCATTCTGTGGCTCACACACCCGCACCGTAAACCCTAGTTCTCATACTCGTGTTTTTCTCTCACTTTCATCACATCTTCACTATGCACTAATCCTTAGTTTTCATTAGAATCATGAATAAAAATCAAAGCTCTAGAGTTAGCCTCTCCACTAAGTCGGACTTATTCATTCATTTCAACACGACCAACCTTGGTCTTTCTTTTCAAATTTCATTTCATTCCATTTCCAATGCCGGGGGAGACTTAGCTACTTTTTTGTTTCAATTTTCAATTCACAACTTCCAATTTGAGCATTTTCAACTCATAATTCATTTAATAGTCTCACAGACTTTCTTTATCATGATCTTAGCTTTCATATTCATTTAATTCTCATTTCAATCTATGATTCATTTCATGTAAATTCATGCAACAACAAATAGAGTTTACCAACATCAACCATAAGATTCACAACTTTAACATAAACCAAATAAAATTTCTGACATATCAAGTATTCTGGGCAGTCGACTTGGAGAAAGTCCAGTCGACTTGTTCAGTCAAAATCAAGTTCTTCACAACTGCTCAGGAGAGTCGACTGCTGCACATGGCCAGTCGGCTGCTCCGCAATTTTCCATGTTCAAAATATCATTCACGTGACAGTCGACTGTTATTCCATCAGTCGTCTGTCCTGGGGTTTCAACGGTACATTTTAATACTCAGCCCAGTCGACTTGCTACTTGCATTAAGTCGACTAAACAGGTTAACATTTCAAATTTAGGAATTATCTTCCCTCTGTTCTTCCATTCACATGCATCATTGTGTCACATTACCATATATATTCATGCTGCGTAAACACGTAATTTCTTAGCTATTCACTAACATCACCACATAGAATGTCACATAACTAATATTTTTCTTTCCTCAGAGAAATGTTAAGCATGCATTTACATTTACTCATCATTTACTTGCAGAAATGAATACTAAATCTCAATTTAGTATACTAGAACATCCCAATAAAAATACTTCGTTTCATGAAATTTCTGGACTATTCGTAATTTATTTTAATACATCGGTCAGCTGTTCATATCAGCAGTCGACTGTACAGGTTATTCCCAATTTTACTAATTATCACTAGTTCTTTTTCATCCGTTCACATCTCCTTCATCATATATAACATGGGGGATATGAATTTAGCAATCATACTATCACTTCTGTTTGTACACATGTACGCCATTAAATTAATAAATCATGAGAGAACATTCGCCTTGTACCAGTCGACTTGTCCAAGTGACAGTCGACTGTACAGGTCCATTCCAGTCTTACTTTCAGTGTCATTACTACATTATTAGTCCCTCACGACCTTCATCATAAACATACACAGGGCAAATCTAATATGTTTAAACTTACTTTTCACAAGCATGATAGCAATCATCATAGCCATAACATATTTTCTACATTAGAAGTCCTGAGAAACACCCACCTTATTGACGAAAAATAACCGAATCCAGAAAAACTTCTTAATGCACTGCACGACTCCTTGCTCCTTGCTCCTTGCTCCTTGCTCCACACCGAAGCTCTTCTGCAGAGATGATCGGTCTCCAAGAGAACTCTCACTCACCAACTCTACAATATAGTATATGTATATCTTCTTTTCAAGAGATCTTAGTGTAGAAAATGTTAGGGAGAGAGGGGTATTTATACACCAGTTTGGGTGAGATGGAAGGCTAGGATTTAGTAGATAGTTATAGGGTCAAGGGCTAGGATGAACTAGGGAGTTAAAATAACTACCCATATTCTAGATAACCACCCATGACTTAAACCCACTTCGTTTCCCAATCCGGCCAAGAAAAGGGTGCTCATGCACGTGTATGCGAAATGCACGTGCATGCACTAGTCACCATAAAAAGAAACTTGTACAAAATACAAAATAAAGATCTTTTTAAAAAAAAGAGGTGTTCCACATTACAAGTTGTAGAAAAAAAAATAGAATTAAACCATGGGCTTTAATAAATGGCCCAAAACAATAGTTATTTAAAAATAACATAAATGAAGTACATTTTGGGCTTTAAGAAAAAGGCTTTTGTACAAAACAATGAAAAGCACAAATTAAAATATCTTTACTCATCTTGATGAAAATATTACACGTGCACACTACGTGCCAAGAAAATAATTTTTCATTAATTGAAAAATCAGGGCATTACACTCAATACCCAAGCCCAACAAAAAACGACGGCCTCTATCTTCATCGTTTACTACCATAGAAGTAGCAAAACGGCTCAGTCGGGTAAATTCCGTAACGTATTCATCCACGGTCCGACTCCCCTGAGTTAGTGAGACAAACTGTCGTTCTATTTCATTCTTGGTGGCATTAGGAAAGAACTTCGTGAGGAAGCTCTCAGTGAAGATGGCCTAGGGGATGGGTTGCCCCAATCGTTCAGCCTCAGCTTGCCACCAAATGTGGGCAAGATCAACAAGTTGGATGCTCACGACATCCACACTGTCGACATCCGAGGTTCGTGCTGCGGTCAACAACTGCTCAGTCCGAATAAGCCATTTCTCGGCTTCAAGCAAACCCTCAGTGCCCGATAATTTATCTAGATGGATCCTCATGAAATCTGCCATATTACTGAGTCTCGGTGGCAGCAATCCGGGTGCAGATACAATGGGTTCCCTGTTGGTAGCTTCAAAAGCCACCTTCATCAGTTCATTGTGCTCATGCTGCATCTACATCATTTGTTACATCATCTGTGCAACAGTCGGCTCATCGGATAGATCATCCCCAACCCGGGAAGATGAATCACCCTTTCTAACCATGTTCTGCAATAAAAATCAAATGGTTAACATCCAGATCATAAGTTGGTTACCAATTATCCATGCGATTCCGGTATTGCACATACTGTTGAGTCAAACCGGTAAAACCCAAATCTGACTAATATATCATTCAAAGCCAAACCTCCATATGTTAGTCATATTTGACTGATATATCATCCAAACCCAGGCTCTGATACCACCATAAATCTTGTCACACCCCGCTTTCCAAAAATACGGAACACAAGCACATGACATTGGCCCAGCGAATGACTTGCGTCATCCATAAGCTGTTTACCCATTCAACTCAACAATATAAACAATATAAAATAATTGTGCAGGCAATAAGATGAACCACATGAATAATAAAACTTGGAATAAGACAATATGAAATGACCAAATACGATAATCCAATATCTGGAAACAAATAATAATATCCGGGTCATAAGCCCAATACAATAATAAATCCAAATACAATGATAATAAGTTTCAATACAATAATTTCAATAAAATAACAATCAACTAGAAAGCAATAAATCTTTAGAAAGCTTGTTCTCCAATTTTTGCAGGTAATTCTCCTTGATTACCTGCAAACACTTCATCTAAAAAGAGGAGAAAAATTATCCTTAGAGCAATTCATGGACAGTAAGTGGAGAAAAAAAGAAACAATGGAATAACGATATAACAATGAATTCAATGGATCAATAGGAATCAATAATAATGGATGATAACAAATATCAATATCAATGGTAGTCGATGCAATGATTATAAACAATGATTCAATATTCGATGACAATGTTCAATGGTCGATGTCAATAACACTTAGGATATGTTCGAAATGATGTTGTTCAATATGCAATGTTAATGTTGTGTCAATTCTTAAGTCTATTAATTTTTAGCCTAACTAATGCACGTACTACTATATCCCATAGTACAGGTTCGATGCATACAATCAATGTCATTTAGACTCTAGTGGTGAATTCTATAGATCATTTGTCGGTACGATAATCACTGATACGATAGCAACTTTGTTGCACGATACATTAAAATAATACACTGAAACGATACACGAAAGATTAAAGTGCCGTAGTCAGCGCTCCAACAATCAATCGATAAAACACTGTCCGACATAGTCTCTATTTTATTCACTACTCAAGTCAATCCCTTAAACTCTGGCTTGTTAATTATTTTATCGATGCAAATAGTACATTATGCAATTTAGAGACATTAAGATGAACGATAGTAACAATTGAAGAACATAGGATGATAACTTTGGATGGGACAAATAGAATGATGACAATAGCACATTAGGATCATGGAATACAATATATACACTTCAATTCATGCAATACAATATTATATGTATAATTATATTAAGAAAACCTGGAAAATACAATTCTGGATAGCACAATGTCACTGTACAAAAATCAGTTTTCCCGCTTCTACAGAAATCAAAAACTGAATCCGTCAAAATTTCTGGAAACTAGTTTTCCCAAAGATTCCAACGCATATTTAAAATACAAAATCCGACAACCGTAGCTAGGCCAAATACATCATTCTTTACATATTACATGTTCTGACTGAAAATCGACATCAAGTTGTTGTATCTTTAGAACCAGCGAAAACTCAATTATAAATTCATCAAAAATATTCATTAGACTCCTAAATATGTTAACTATCATTCTGAAAATTATAAAAGCATTATTCTAACATTAACTTAGCTTTTTAATAGCTTAAACATGAAGATATACATGAATCTGAAATTCTTGAAATAAAATGCAGCTGTAGTAAAATCATCATAAATTTTGAAATACAACTCGGAGTTCAAATATCTTAGATGTTCTGGAAACTAGAGAGGGCTACAATTCTTATTTAGAAAGTTATTAATTTTGATGTAAAATACTGGGTTGAAAACGTCTCACAAATTTCAGACAGACAGTAAACATACAGATTTTCAATATATTTCATGAAATAAAGCGATCTAACATGATGGGTTCTAATTCAATGAGTTAATAAATCTTATAATCAGCATGGTAGGTAAAATAGCATGGAAACTACAATTAAGAATACCGACATACACTAGTTCAACAACAACAAAACGTCAATCGATCATTCAAGCACACAACTTAGCAATAAATTCTATGGTAGTTTATTTGTATGTTGTTTGTATGAATAACCCCTGTTATCAATACTATATGAATGCATGTGTAACTATTGTTTTCGCTCTTTTCATTTTTCCCTTTTATTATAATATTTTATTTGCAATTGAATAAAATACTCTATTTTTCTTTCTTGATCATCTTAATTAAATTTTGTTCATGAATGCTTCGTTCTTCTTGTTGGGCTATTTTCTTGTTGAACCTATTCTATTTGATTGTGTTAGTTATTTTATTTGAACCCTATTGTCCTCAAATCCATTTCTTATTGAACCCAAAACCCAATTGCAATTGTTTCTAAACCCAAACTGATTATTATTGGATCTTAGACCATCAACCCAACAACCTAATTGCACTATATAAATACAATTCTATCGCAAACCCTAAAAACACAAAATACAAACCCTCACCCTAGCTGTCTCTCCTTTCTCCTAACTTTCTCTCTCCCTATCAGTCGTCGTCTACCCTTTTTCCCGTTCAAACCGTCTGCAGCCAAAACCAGACTTTCCACGACCTCACCTTCGGCGCCCACCTCCCATCGTGCCACCCCCCTGACGCGCTCCCGCTCGAGCCAGCAACCCATCGAACCCCCCTCTGTCCTCTTTGTTCTTCGACAGCAGCGCCCCAGCCGCCAGTCGACGCCGTCAGTCTCGCCGTCGACCGCCTCGCCGCTTGCGACCCCATCGAACCTCAGCCCCGTCGACGTCAACCCCCGCTGACATTGCTACTGGCCATGGTTTCCACCTTTACTGTTGCTGCAGTTTGCCGTGTTTGCTTGCTTAAGTTTTGTGTACGTAGTTTGCACGTAGTTCGTGAGTTCGTGTGTTCGTTGCTCCGAGATTCTCATCCCTTTATTCTTTGGTATTCAAATGTATCGTCCATAAGGCAAGTCACTTTCCTCTTGAATTGAATCTTGTATCAAATTCAAGTTTTTATTAAAATTCTTGCAAGTAGATCCAATTGTTCATCGTATTATATATTGTTCTTTCCTTTCGTTGAGTATATTGATGGTTTACACGAGCTAACCCAAATATCCTCGATTTTGTGCCACTTTTGACTCCAAAGATTGAATCTTTCATGTACCTATATAGTATCGTTAATAATGTTATGCATATAATCACCGCACAAATAATCTACCATAGTTTTTATTGTTAGGTTATATGTTTGAATGATCGATTGATGTTTGGTTGTTCTTAAAATAGTGTATATGTGTGTTTTTAATTGTACCTATTATGCTATCACACCCATCATGGTGATTATAAGATTTATTGACCATAGAATTGATACCCTTCATTTTTAATCAAATTATTTGAAGAAAAATATGGAAAAATCTGTATGTTGCTTATTGTCTATATTTTGCATGATGATTTTGACCCAGTATTGATCTCAAAATAAATAACTTTCTGAATAAGAGTTGTAACCCTATGTCTCTAGTTTCCAGAACATCTATGATCTTTAAATTCCGAGTTGTATTGCAGAAGTTATGATGATTTTACTACTGCTGTGTTTTAATTCAAAAATTCAGATTTCATGTATATTTTCATGTTCAATCTATTAAAAGGCTAATTTATTATTAAAATAATGCTTTGATAATTTTCAGAATGTTAGATAACATGTTTAGGAGTCTAAAGAATATTTTTGATGAATTTATTATTGAGTTTTCGCTGATTCTAAAAATAAAATAACATGATGTCGATAATCTGCCTAAACATATAATCTGTAAAGAATGAGGTGTTTGACCTAGCTACTGTTATCGGATTTTGTATTTTAAATATGCGTTGGAACCGTGTGGAAGTATAGTTTTCAGATTTATGATGGTTTCAGTTTTTGATTTCTGTAGCAGCGGAAAATTCAATTTCAGTACAGACAACTCTTGCCGTCCAGAATTTTACTTTCTAGTTTTCTTAAATTAATTATTGCTATATCATTGTATTGCATGAATTAAAATATATATGTTGCATTGAATGATCCTAATGAGTTATTGTTATCATTCTAATTGTCCTATTCCATGTTACCATCCTATCGTTCTCCTATTGATTCTATTGTTCATCTAATGTCTTCAAATTACATATTGTATTGTTGTATCGATAAAATAATTAAAAGTCGGGGTTAAGGGATTGACTAGAGTAGTTGATGATATAGGGACTGTACTCGGATGATGGCCCGTGTTATTATCATTATCGTCATTGTGTAAGAAATTACACCATGGCCCGTGTTATTATCGTTATTGTCATTATGTAAGAAATTACACTGTGGCTCGTGTTATTATTGATATCGTCATCATACCAAGTACATGATCTATAGAATCTACCACTTGAGTCTAAACGAAATTGATTGTATGCATCGAACCTGTGGTATGGAACATATGGGACGCAATAGTATGTGCATTAGTTAGGATTAAAATGATTAATAGACTTAAGAATTTGCATCACATCGACATTGCATATTGTACATTATTGTTACTATTGATATCGAATATTGTCTAAGTGTTATTGACATCGACCATTGAACATTGTTATCAAATATTGAATCATTGTTTATAACCGTTGCATCGATTACCATGATATTGATTATTGTTGTTGTCCCTTATTATTGACTCCTATTGATCCATTGAATTCATTATTATAACATTATTTCATTGTTCTTTGTTTTCTCTACTTGCCGTCCATGACTTGATCTAAGGACAGTTTTTCCTCTCTTTTTAAATGAAGTGTTTACAGGTAATGAAGAAGAATTGTCTGCTAGAATTAGAGAACAAGCTTTCTAAAGATTTAATGCTTTCTAATTTCTTATTATTTCATAAACTTATGTATTGAGACTTATTAATTTTGAGTTGGGATTTATTATTGTATTGGGCTTATGACCTGGATATTATTAATTGTTTCTAGATGTTGGATTATTGTATTTGGATATTTTATGTTACTTATTCCAAGTATTATTGTTCTTGTGGTTGTTATTATTGCCTACGCAATTATTTTGTATTGTTATTATTGTTAAGTTGAATGGGTAAACAGTTTATGGATGACGCAAGTCATTCGCTGGACCAATGTCACGTGCTTGTGTTCTGTATTTTTGGAAAGCGGGACGTGACAGCATGAAATATTCGATTTTTGGAGTCAACAAAGGCACGAAGTCGAGGATATTTGGGTTAGCTCGTGTAAACCCTCAATATACGATACAATGAACGATTAGGATCTACTTGCAAGAATTTCAATGAAAACTTGAATTTATACAATATTCAATTCAAGAGGAAAGTGACTTGCCTTATCGACGATTAGTTCGAATACCAAAGAATAACGGGATAAGAATTCCAGAGCAACGAACACAAACCACGAAGAACTACGTACACTCTACGTGCACAAGAGACCAAACAACAAAAACTTTCGAATACCAAAGAATAATGGGATGAGAATTCCAGAACAACGAACACGAACCACGAAGAACTACGTACACTCTACGTGCACAAGAGACCAAACAACAAAAACTCAACAGCAATAATAGAAGAGCGATAGCAAAGGCTGCTGCTGCTGGCTGCTCGGCTGAAGGCGGGACAGACGGCGGCGGCACAGCGACTGGAGGCATGGCATCTACTGGCGGTGCGGTGGCTGGAGGTGTGGCGTCGAGGGGTCTTCGGGTGGCTGCAGTCGGAAGGGAAGAGGAGCGGCAGTGGGGTACTCGGGTGGTGTTAGGCACAGTCGAGGAGAGGGCGGCGCTGGGTGGTGCTGACGACGCTGGTGGGTCACCAGAGGGAGAGGCAAATGGTGTCTGGGGGGGAGGTTAGACCGGAAGGTGAGGGCAGATGGGGGTCAAGGAGGCTAACGAGAGAGAGAGAGAGAGAGAGAGAGAGAGAGAGAGAGAGGAGAGAGGACTAGAGTTTTAGGGTTGTGTTTTTAGGGTTTGCATTAGGGTAGTATATATAGAATACAATTAGGTTGCTGGGTTATTGGGCTAGGATCCAATAATAATGGGTTTGGGTCTAGAAATAATTGCAATTAGGTAAGAGATGGGTTTAAAGACAATATGGATCAAATAAAATAATCACAATTCAATAAAATAAAATCCACAAGATAGATAGCCCAATAAAAAAGGAGAATAGCTCATGAACAAAATTTAATTGAAATAATCAAGGAAAAATATATAGTATTTTATTCAAAGACAAATAAAAGATTACAATAAAGGGAAAAAAAGAAAAGAACGAAAACGGTAGTTACAGTGGATTTAGTGCATTTTGGTTGAAAGATTGTATATTCATACTCTCGAAATAGAAAAAAGGTAGCTCATCCATAATAACTAGTCGAACAATTTCCCGACGAACAAGTTCGGGATCATAGGGTTGGTTATCTATTTGTCCGGTCCTGGGTTGATTTTTTGTTGGACTTGTTGGTCTTGTACCAAATCTTTGTATACATTTAAAATGTGTCGTTTAATTGTACTTGTTCCCTCACCCTTCTTCCATTTGTAACTCTTGTCACAATGTTTATAAATCTTATGTCCTACACCCGGATTATTCTCATCGGGGATATAGTTATAAAATCTGTGTCATTCACTTGTTTCTTCCATAGTTTTTCTACTACTAGTGGGTTCGGTTTGTTGTGTTTGTGTGTCAACATTATGCATTTCTTCTTCTATTTCGTGTGTAGGGATATCGTGAGTTCCTACCATAAAATTATGTGTAAATTCTGGTTCAATTTGTGGGACTATTGGAGGCCGACATGAAGAACCGGTGGAATCTTGTTCACTTTTGCTATGGCCACTACCTCGTGATCTAAACATGGTAATAGTGTATGTGGAAAAAAAAGATTTCTAATATTTTATTAGTGTATATGAAATAATAGAAAACAATTTAGGAGGTATATGTTAAAAAATAAAATCTAAAAAACAATAGGAGGGTTGAGAGAGAGAAAAGCGAAAAACTAACAAACAAATATGATACAAAAAATTAGAACTACAATAAAATTCAAGACAATAGAAGGGTTTTGAAATTTTGATATCGTACATCGCAGATAATCGAATATACAAATGAGAGAGAAAAGAAAGTAGAAAGTAGTCGGTAATCTGGTAGTCGTTGAAACATGAAAGAGAGAGAGAGATAACTTCTTTGTTGGAGGAGTTGAAAGTTGGAGGAGTTGAAATAGACGTAGTTGAGAGTTGAATCAACACAATTCGATACGATCGAAAATTTTCACTTCTTTGTTGAAAACACTTGATTGAATTGAGATTAAATTAGTAGTAGAGAGATTAAGAGAGTAAGGTGTGAAATTTTTGAGATTGAATTAAGAGAATATTTATAGGGGAAAAAACAGTCCCAACGGTCTGAGTCTGGCCGTTCGACCCGTGTGTAGGGATGCTTTCGGATCGGATACGGATCGGACATTGCCTATACCAACATCTGTATCTGCATTCCCAAGACGAATTCGGATATGGATACAGATATGACTCGGGAAAAAAAAATATCCGTATTCGCAAATTTCGGATACGGTCTACCGGGTAATAGATACGAATTCGGATATCAAATATATAATTTTTTCTATATTTGTTTTCCTTAACTAGTACTTAAATTTGTAAATAATGCAAGATTTTTAGTTTTACCATTTACTTTTTACCATCCTTATCATTTTACTTTTACCATGCAGGCTCTGTCTTGTATTTGGACTACACACTTGTCCCTCCTAGCAGTGGTGAATCAATTGATTCATGTGAGGCAGGCTATGCATTCTTACCGCATAAAAAAAGCATAATCTAATTACATTTCCACAAGCAGGATTACTAAATGACAAGCTTGTAGTCTAGGTAAAAAATGGTTTGCTAGAAAGGTAAAGCATGAAAGCACTTGGATATAATAAAAAGCTTAAATTCACGTATACCTACTGAGCAAATGTCATTGTTGTTTGGCAAACGCAACTTAGAATCTAGCATATAAACATTAACCAGGTCTTGACTGAATCGGAGGACATACCAAAATGTCCACTAGTGCTACAATCTTTATCGTACCTTGGAATCAACTGATTAGTTAATAAAAACAGAAATAAGATCGATTAGAAATTCATATTTATTTCGTAACTGGAAGAAAAGGAGTTGTATAAATTTTCACCGGATGGGATCTAGTTTTCCATCAATTCTCAACTTTTAATTAAAATTAAGTACTTAAGGTTGTAGATATATATACCTTTCACAAACCAAAAAAATACTAGAGTTCTCATTGTCTACTTGAACAACAAAATGTTAATAAGCCATCCAATTTTGCTGAGACTACTAGATTGCATGAGTTTTTGAATATAATATCTCAACTTTTAATTAAAGGTAAAAAATCATCTGCAATTTTCACCCAAAAAAAAAATCTTCAAAAACAAAAACTTCCATAAGCAAAGCACATTAATATATACTCTCGCAATGCACTGCATGATCAATTGTAAAGAAACTACTTTTAGCTAAATCTTGAAATTTTGTTTGGGTACAATTTTTCACTCCAACTAAACCAATTTCACACAATTAGAATCAATTCAAATATCATCAAAAACACATCTACGTTTCAGTTTTCAAGAAATCCACATCAAGTCTCAAACTAATCTCACTCTCATACATTCAACTAAATTTGCAAGAGCTATACCTGTAGTCGAATTATCTAAGAGGAATATCATCAAACATTAGATATGCATAATGAGAACTAGGGAGGAATATGAACAATTCTTACCATAAGTGACGAGGAGGAGGTTGGAGACAGAGAAACATTAACCGTGTTTGGGTTTTTTCCGATTTGGATTTGTCGGAGATAGGGTTTCTGATTTGAGGCAATCGCAATTTGATGGGATGGTTGGAGGAGGAGGTTAGAGCGGAGGTTGGTTGGAGATCTCAATGACTAAGAGGTTGGAGACGGAGAAGATAGGACCGGGTTTGGGGTTTTTCCGATTTGAAAATTAGGGTTTTTGATTTGGCATAACAACAAGGTGATGTAGGCGTGAAGACGATGAGGATGGGTGGAGGAGAAGGACGACGATGAGGTTGGTTGGAGTAATCAACGACAAGGAGATCGAAGGACAGGCTTCAGAGAATCGGGAGGAGGTTGGGCTTCGAAGAATCCGTATTGGATTTAGATTAGGGTAGGGGGTATTTTTTAGTATAAATATAACTATATATATAATATAGTTATTAAATAAATATATTATAAATTAAGCGGATATCTGTATCCGAATCCGCTTTTTAAAGGGATATCCATATCCATATCTGTATCCGATTTTTTTGTTGATTTGGATATCCGAATCCGTATCTATATCCGCCCGAATATTGATTTTACATATCCGTATCCGCAAAAATTTCAGATTCGAATACGGATCAAATTGGATATATCCTTATTCGAGAGCATCGCTACTCACGCGTCGAACGTTTGACTCGTGCGGGTCAAATGAGTCCAAATCCGCTGGTCGACCCGCGAGTTGGCGGGCGGATTTGACTTGGTCAACGGGTCGAGCGGGTTTAGTTGTCTACTTTATCAACCCGGGTCAACCCGGGTATACCCGCCGGTTCGATCTGAACCCGAACCGCATTTTTGCCGGCCGGGTTCGTGTGGGCGGGTCGCGGGCGGGTCGCCGGTCAACCCGACCCGGTTGCCATCCCTACATTTGCTGCATTTGTACTTATATTTTCTTTATTCCATTTTTTAAAACTTGTTTCGCTATTTTTTTATTAATAAAACAGTGTAGTCATATTCGCATTTTTTTCGAAAAAAAATTGTTAATCTGTAACTAGTAATTTACACGTGTTATGCACGTTTTAATTAAAAAAACTTGTTTTTATGGGCACAGTGTGAACTCGAACCTGGGATCTCATTCATATTAATTATGTATGTGTATTGTACGTGTTGATAGATTGTAACTAAAGTACTGTTCTTTTTCTCCTCTTATAAGAGGTGGTCTACCTATTTTTTCATAATTTTTAGCGTTCATTTTTTTTAGCTCTTATAAGCAATTTTTCTCAAAATCGCTTATAAGCCTAAACGGTTTCTAGTAGTCTCTTTCAAATTCTTATAAGTCTTCTATAACTTAAAAAGTCTATATTACCCCAAAGTATAACTATAAAAGAGTCCAATGGTATTGTATTAGGAATAGGAGATTGTGTCACACGAAACAGCAGAGCATAGTAGATTGGGTATACAAAGATAATGTAAGAAGTAGCAAAGTAGTAGGATATAAGAACTAGTGCACTTGGCATATCCAAAAATAATTGATACAACAGTCATTCAATGCATTACGTACCCATAAACACCTAACATCAGCATCCACACCAAACCAGAGACATTCAACTCAAAGATTTGGTTGTAAAAAATCCTGCCAAGCCGGAAAATATTTCCTACCAAACAAAACTGATCATAAAAATTGTCTGGCTGTATATAATTGAGAATAAAACATTGATTAGGACCAATGTATATAATCTCATTGTTCCGGCTATACTTCTCAAATTCATCCATGCATGTATTTTCACTTGGAACAAAAATTGCAGAGAAAGTCTAATAATAGAGAAATTATATAGTAAAGACAAAAATGTGTAAAGTAGAGAAAATGCTCTTGTAAGAGGTAAAAAAGAATAAAAATCTCTTATAAGAGATTCTTAAAAAAAGTTGATTTTATATAAAAAGAACACCTAAAAAAAAAAGTTATTACCGTAAATTTTTAGGAAAAAAAAAAAAATAGTACCTAAGACA
The DNA here is from genome assembly GCA_017893485.1 of Hemerocallis citrina. Classification (NCBI taxonomy): domain Eukaryota; kingdom Viridiplantae; phylum Streptophyta; class Magnoliopsida; order Asparagales; family Asphodelaceae; genus Hemerocallis; species Hemerocallis citrina. Next base: position 162,862,886 of record CM030359.1, read on the forward strand.
TTCTTCTATTATAATCTCTAATACTATAATGGGAGAAGGCCTTAGAGAGTAACCCAACCCGTGCAACGCACGGGTTGGGTTACTTTGGTAAATATTTTCGAAAGTGGACCTGTTTGGTAAATATTTTCGAAGGTGGATCAGTTTGAAATTATTTTTCTTTTTAATTATGGACTAACTTTGGTAAATATTTTAGAAAGTGGAACTGTTTTGTAAATATTTTCGAAAGTGGATCTGTTTGGAAATTATTTTCTTCTTACTCTTTTCATTATCCTTCAATTTTTCCACGTGCACGTGTGCACGTGTCTAATACTAGTATTAGAGATTAGAGATGTACAGCGTCTACTTGAGCCAGTTATGACTGAAACCCGACTAGGGGTGGCAACTGGGCCGGGTCAACCGGCGACCCACCCGCGACCCGGCCCACGAACCCGGCCCGCCTAAGGATTTCACGGGTTCGGGTCGAACCCGGTGAATAGGACCTGGTCGACCCGGGTCGCTTTTTTCCCGAATTCGATTCGCCAAACCCGGCCCACGAACCCGGTCAACCCGCGAATTGGACCCGCCAACCCGCGGCTCGACCCGCGAATTTCGACCTACCGACCGTGGCGGGTCGACCGTTCGACCCGCGGGTCGAACGGGTCGAAACCCGCGGTTCGAGGCCGGGCTGACCGTTGGGCGCGTGCCGTTGGGCTTCACAGCGTGCAGCCAACGGCTCTTAGAGCCGTTGCTGCTGCAGTGCTGCCGTTAGATAGTTTTTTTTTTTTTTTTTTTTTTTTTTTTTTTGTTTTTTCCCAATTCTAAGTCTATAAATAGCCCCCAAAAATCTCCAAAAAAATCACACCTCCCTCTCTTACTCTCTCTACTATTATACATCAAAAAAAAAAAAAATTGAACAATTGTAGCAATCATCAAACAAGTGTACAAGGAGGCGTATACACGATCAAATTTCGGTCGTATCGGAGAACAAAATTCAACGTCTTCAACTCTCTTCAACCATCGACTCAAATCTACTTCAACTCTTCAATTGCGAAATCGGCAAAGCCCTCCTCCATCTTTTCTATTATATTCTAATTTTCACGGTTTTATTTTATACGCGTATTCCACGGTGAACGGTATCAAAATATCTCTATCTCTTTTCTCTTGTTATTATTTTTTTTGCGTTGTAGTTAAAATTATTATTCTTTTTTTGAACTTCTCTATCTCAACCCTCTTGTTTTTTAGTTTTTTTTGTATAATTCACCGCTCGTCCGCCCCTACATTGTAGATTTTTTTTTACATACCACATTACTACACTATGTCTAGATCACGCGGTAGCGGTCGTAGTGGACAAGATTCTTCCTCATCTTCACGTAGGCCACCAATTGTCCCAATTACTGAGCCCGCCCAAGATTACATTGATCCTACTATGGAACAATGGGGTACACACGATGATGTTGGACATGAACAATTAGAAGAAGAAGAACAACAACAAACCGACACCACACAACCCCGTAGTAGTAGGAAAAGTAGAGGAGAAACTAGCGATTGGCATAAGTTTTATCATTATATCCCGGACGCAGAAACTCTGGGTGTAGGTGTGAAAGCGTGTAAATCATGTGATAAACTATACAAATTCAAGAAGGGTGACGGAACTGGTACACTTAGTAGGCACATCCTAAATAATCATAAAGATCTTCTTGATCAACTACAAGGCCAACAAAGAATAAACCCTAGGACCGGTCAAGTAGATAGCCACCCTTATGATCCCGAACTTGTTCGTCGGGAAATGGCCCGATTAGTAATTAAGGATGAGTTACCATTTACCTATTCCGAGAGTAGGAACTTGGAAAATTTTAATCAAACGGCCTTAATGTAACACCCCGCAAAATTTAATTGACAATTTTGCCCTCGGGTGTTACGCACGTGCATTTTGTACTATTACTGATCATATCCATAACGCATTTTGATATGTATTTTGAGTTCCTATTATTTATACAATCTTGTATTCTTAAAAAATCACATTTGAGACAACTCAAATGCAAAATTTCAATCTTTGAGTTTTTACGTGCTTTTTACGTATTATCGATGCACGTGTCGATTTTGGGTATTCCACCATTACGTGCAAAGTTTTCAATGGATTTCAATTATTTATCTTTATAAACATGCTTGAATTTGTTTTGTAAACGAAAATTCAATTTTTGACTATCTTTATTAAAATAAATTTTCTACGTGCAATACACGTGTTTTCTGTACGTTTGAGTATATTATCAAATATGTATATTAAATATACTTTCTATTGAATTCCAATTGATTATAAATATTTTTCGGTTCACAAAGTCAATTTTTGTATTTTTGAGATTTTACGGGCGACGCACGTGTTTTGGTGCACGTGTTTTAAGCGTATTATTCTTTCAAAATAATTTTCATGAAAATGTGAGTGTCTATTTTTATTGTGCATGAAAAGTATGATTTTTAAGTTAATTTTATATATTTATTACATATATAGATAATGATTTTTAAAGGATTAAATAAATAAATTGTTTTTGTGCACAAAGCACGTGCACGTGCACACGTGCGATGTGCACACAATTTTTGGGGGACCGGGCTGATTAGAGAGGAGGGAAAATCTGGAGTTTTAATTTTGAAAATAAGAGGGAAAGTAAGTTACAAAATTTATAGATGGAGTTAGTGGAGTTCATGTAGGAGGTGGTTGCTATAACTACCTACTACTTTCTTATAAAAACACCCCCTTAATCTCTCATTCTCTCATCTCTTTCTCTCTTCTCTACTGCCCATGCCGAAAGAAACCAACCAAATGGCAGCAAAGCCTTTCCCATTCTCCACCTAAATCACCTATTCCACTTGCCTATATACATATACTAATGTATATATATGTACATACATAGTATGTGTATGTGAAAGAAGATGGGAGTTGTTCTTGATGATTGCCGAATGAAGATGGAGATGCTCATTGATGGATGCTTGCCGAAATGTGGAGCTTGGAGGCTTGCTTTGGTGCACGGATTTCGAGGAGGTTGCAATTGGAGCTTTCTTTGGGAGCTCCTAATTCTAGGGGTTCATTTGGGTAACAAATCTTCATTTTTAGGTGGGTGTTTCTTAAATGCTTTCTAATTTAGGAATATAATTTGCATGATAGATGATATGTGATTTACTTGGTTGAAATTGAATTGATTGCATGAAATTGATTATGGTAAATGCAAATTGCTATGCTTGTTACGATTGCTAGTTGAATGGCTAGAATTGAAGTGATTGTATGAGATTGATGCATATTGAGACATTATTGGAATAATGCAAAGTGTGGCAAAAAGTATGATTTATAACCTCAAAATGTTATTTATAAAATATAGAGATTTTTGTAAAGTGATTTTGATAAAAGAAAACAGTCTATTTTGGAAAATCGATTGAATATGTGTTTTGATGAATTTTGAGGACTTCATTTAAAAAAAATAAGAAACTTGAGAATTTGATAGTATATATGATAATGTTTTAAAAGGAATATATTCTGAAAATGATTTATATTTTGTATATGGAAGTACCAATTGATTAAAAGGTCGAAAAGTGTAGGCAAAGATGCAAATTGTGGACTTAACAGTCGACTGATTACTTCCACAGTCGACTGGTATGTGTTAAAAAGTTGGTTTTCATCAGCGGGACAGTCGACTGAATACAATTACAGTCGACTGCTGCTATCATAAATTTGATGTTGAGTTTTCAAGATATTTGCGGGGCAGTCGACTGATACTGCCACCAGTCGACTGAACCGAGCTGTTTTTCTGGTTCTTGAGTTTGAAATTGATTTCGACAAATGAAAGTTAAATAAGTTTGAATACGGGATTTATGATTATTAAGATTTGATTGAGCTTTAGTGCGGAATGCACACAAGGTTATGAAAGATGAAATTTATAAAGAAATTAAACTGAAATTGGAACACTGCGGAACAGCCGACTGCCATGTGCAGCAGTCGACTCTCCCGAGTGGTATGAAGAACTGAATTTGACTGGACAAGTCGACTGGAAGAGATCCAAGTCGACTGTCCAGAGTGTTTGATATGGCAGAGAGCATTATTCTGTATATTTGAAGATTGTGAAACTTATGATTGATGTTGATGAACTCTTTTTATTGCTGTATGAATTTATATGAAATGAATCATAGTTGAATTGAGAAATTTACATGAAATGAATCATAGATTTGAATTGAGAATTATATGAATATGAAAGGCTAAGATCATGATGAGAAAGTCTGTGAGACTCTAAAATGAATTATGAGCTGAAAGTGCTCAATTGGAAATTGTGAATTTGAAATTGAAATGAAAGAGTAGCTAAGTCTCCCCCGGCAGTGAAATGAAATGATATTGAAAAGAAGACCAAGGTTGGTCATATATATTGTAATGAATGAATAAGTCCGGTTGAGTGGAGAGGCTAACTCTAGAGCTTTGATTTTTATTCATGATTCTAATAATTAATACATTGTAAGGCTGTAATGAAAGTAAGAGAAAAACATAAGTATGGGAGCCTAGGGTCTACGATGCGGATGTGGTCCACAGAATGCATGCTAGATGAGTCAAGACATGGCGTGGGCAATATACTCCAGAATGATCGGGATCTTGGCGACGCTTGTGGGATGTTTGGTGACGGCAAGAGGATTGTGTTCAGGGAGGAGGCTGAACTATCGCAGAATGCATGCTTGATGAGTCAAGACATGGCGCGAGGTTCCCCTTCAGGGTCTTGGACACGTGCTTGTAATCATGGAATGTCTATGACACTTGCCGAAATTACAGATAGATACATAGTGTGGAGGTGATGAAGGTGAAAGAAAAACATGAGTATGAGAGCTAGGGTACGGTGCGGGTGTGTGAGCCGCAGAATGCATGCTTGATGAGTCAAGACATGGCGCGGGCACAACTCAGTAATGATCGGACTTTAGTCACGCTTATGGGGTGTTTCGGTGACTGCAAGAGGAGTGTGTTCAGGGAGGAGGCTGAATTGTCGCAGAATGCATGCTTGACGAGTCAAGACATGGCGCGAAATTCTACTCCAGGGGCCAGGATACATGCTTGTACTCATAGAATCATTTAGGATATTCACTGGAATTACAGAAGTAGAGTAAGTCATGGCGGAGGATTGAACCTTACAAAAATGAAGAACGAATAAGAGGCTTGCCCTCGGACCTATGTAGTATGGGATGCATAGAATCCGAACAAGTATGCATTAGTGTCATGTAATATAATAACTGCATTAAGGACTAAGTGCACCGCACAACACGACATCAACAGGATAGTCCCTTTGTAGCTTTGTTAGTGATCAAGTTTGTGTTTGCTAAAGTATTTGAGAATCGTTATACTGTTTCCGGCATAGAGAGGATGGCCGTGTATAATATTTCGTCAGTTGTAAGCAACTGACGCGCCCACAGTTTTATATGCAGGAAATGGAGTTACATGAAGATATAAAGAGAATTGATGCTGTTGATTATTTAAATGTTAAAGTTGTAACAATTGTACATTCATTATTGTTGTATTTTATTAATTCCGCTGCTTATTAATGTAAAAGACTCTGATGTAATTATTGTTGAAATAAAAGTTTTAAATTCCTTGTAAAATTGTACGAAAGAAGTGAAAAGATCCTGTAGAACTCTCGAATTCAGTTGTTTTGGGATTCGGGGCGTTACAGAGTGGTATCAGAGCCACGCTTCTAAGTAGTACAAATTTATAAGGAACGACACCCTAGAAGTGGACATTAGAGTGTGAGTTCAGTTTATAGAGATTTAAATGTAAGTGATTTACATTTGTGTTGCTCTATAGGCTGATGTTTTTCTTCCCCCTTTTTCCTATTGGATGGTTGGAGTCATGAATGGAAGTTGTTATTGAATTTACATTCATTCATGATGCTCTCCTCGTATACATTGATTTGAGATTGTATGCGAGCTCATTTTCCCTGGGCATCAGAGTAGCGCAGCGGAAGCGTGGTTGGCTTTGAACCATCATTCATGACACCTTACGCATGGACACACTTTCCTCATCAAATTATTTTATATGAATTTTCCGCATAGCACTTTTTCGACATTTAATACTTTCCGAATAAATATTTTCCTATACTATTAAATCATTTCAAAGCCTAGTATTTCGTCTATTTTCCTTAGTCTTGATTTTGTTGAACTTATTTTAATTGTCTCTCAATCTTAAAGTTTTGTCTTTCGTGTTTTATGTCACTTTATGTTCATCCGTCTATATCTGCTATTACTTTATATATTCTGTTAAATTTATACTACAACTATTATTCTCATTTACTATTACATTTTTGAATTTTTGTTTGGGAATTTTGCTTATATGCATTCATTTTACATGATTTGATTTTGTAATACGATATTCTTTCGTTATCTCGTATTGTCTTATATATTTCAATATATTTTAACAAGATATTTTATCCATATAGATACAACATACTAATTTGATTTATTGTCTGCATTCAATATTATTGTTAGTACATTTGTTATATTCATTAATTTTGTAATTTATGTTTCCTTAATATAATGCATATACTCGCTATTTCTCTATCCTTTAATTTTAAATTGTCTTTAGATTCTTGATTACTACATATGTTTTCCATTGAATTTTTATGTGTTATGTATTTCAAAATACTTACTATACATATAATTTCATCATCCTCCAATTATTACATTACTTATGTATAATTGTTTGTGTCTAATGTCCTAATTGGCTACACTACATCATTATTGTTTTCAATTCTATTTCCAACATGTGCATATATTTTACATTATTTTTGTGTTATAAATAATTTTTCATAACTACTAATTAGTACCCTCTATGTTTGATATATCCTATACACCTATTTGATATTTCATTGTGTAAAATCTTTTTCTGTATCATTGATTTTCAAACATAACGCCATACTTTATTAAACATCCCATATCTAAGTATACATGGGAGATTACATCTTTCCATCTTCCATTTTGGTGCAACTTAATGTCGAGAGGGCAAATATGCAACTAGACATCATTGGAGGCAAATTGCAACTGGAAGTCGGGGAGGCAAAGTTTGCAACTGAATGTCCAGAAGGCAAACTGCAACTGGATGTCGGTGAGGTAAAATTTGCAACCGAATGCCCAGAAGGCAAATTGCAACCGGATATCATAGGAGCAATTATGCAACTTGAGATCAAGATAGGCAAGTCTGCTGTTGGATACCAGTGAGACGAACCTAAACCAGAAGGAAATATTATACTTAGATAACCCCTACCTTGTTTTCTATAATATTCACTTATAACTATTTCATTGGTACTAGCTTATATTATTTTATAATATTTTGCAACCTAGCATTATCCTGTTTATACTGATTTCTATATCTATCAAACTTGCGTATTTACCGCTTAATCTCAACTATTTTGCCGTTTTCTTTGTATTTTATGTGAGTTAGTATTTCATGCAACTTTATTGTATTTTGCTATTTTAAAATTTGGTGGCTACTCACCTAACAGTTTTATTTATTCTGTTATAATTCATGATTCACTTCTATATGATTAGTTTTGCATTGTTACTACCATAATGTATTATTTTTCTCCTACACACAATTTGTAAATTTTGTATCATGATGTTGTTGTTTCATAATTTCCGTCTATGATTTTGTGTGCTGATTTTCTTGGTCTACTTGACAAATCAAAATTATTTGGATTTTTGTTTTTGTTTTTTTTTATTTGTTATCATACGTTACAAATTGCTTTATGATATCAATTTACATACAAAATCATTTTTTCATTGTCTATACTTTTTATATAACTAGTTTCGTACTACTTTCAACAGTACGTTTTCACTACTACGATGTCTTGTTTTACTGCTACAAATTATTTATAATTTTCATATCATGCTATTTATTTCACCTCTATAATTGTTCGCCTATGCGAGTATGTAATTTTTGTAAGTTGGTTTTCTCGCTCTACTGAATAATTCGAAAGTATTTCGATGTATTCCTAATTTTCAAATTGTATGTATAATTATTAAAGTTACCTTACAAATTATTTTTTTTATGATACTAATTTGTATACCAAATTATTTTATGTTTTCTACTCTTTTACTATATACCCTTCTCAGATATTTCTCGAACTATTAAATTGCTAATTTTGTCATGCAGTATCAAATGGGTTTGCGACTTTTTACCATTTGGTACATTGATGAATTTGGAGTATTAAATCTATTTATAAAGTACCCATTAACTATGTTTTTCTTTTTGCATTGTTTTCCGAACTATTTCACAATTAATGATTGAGTTTATTTATCATTTTACCTAATGATTTAATTAATAGTATTTTGTATGAAAACTCTTTTCAATATATACTATCCCTTGTTGTCACATTTAAATTTCTTATGCTACTTTCTAGATTTCCTTGTTCAGTTCTTATAAAATTTTGATATTCATAATTTTCTTAAATAGATTTTTGTCTTATTCCTCCACATGGCTTACTTTTTGTATTTTCTTGATGTTGTAATTTCTATATGTTATGCTGATATTTTCTTTGGTGTGTACAAAATACAGCCTTTACCATGGTGAGTTCCGGGGACAGAACTGTTCTAAGGGGGGGAGAGTGTAACACCCCGCAAAATTTAATTGACAATTTTGCCCTCGGGTGTTACGCACGTGCATTTTGTACTATTACTGATCATATCCATAACGCATTTTGATATGTATTTTGAGTTCCTATTATTTATACAATCTTGTATTCTTAAAAAATCACATTTGAGACAACTCAAATGCAAAATTTCAATCTTTGAGTTTTTACGTGCTTTTTACGTATTATCGATGCACGTGTCGATTTTGGGTATTCCACCATTACGTGCAAAGTTTTCAATGGATTTCAATTATTTATCTTTATAAACATGCTTGAATTTGTTTTGTAAACGAAAATTCAATTTTTGACTATCTTTATTAAAATAAATTTTCTACGTGCAATACACGTGTTTTCTGTACGTTTGAGTATATTATCAAATATGTATATTAAATATACTTTCTATTGAATTCCAATTGATTATAAATATTTTTCGGTTCACAAAGTCAATTTTTGTATTTTTGAGATTTTACGGGCGACGCACGTGTTTTGGTGCACGTGTTTTAAGCGTATTATTCTTTCAAAATAATTTTCATGAAAATGTGAGTGTCTATTTTTATTGTGCATGAAAAGTATGATTTTTAAGTTAATTTTATATATTTATTACATATATAGATAATGATTTTTAAAGGATTAAATAAATAAATTGTTTTTGTGCACAAAGCACGTGCACGTGCACACGTGCGATGTGCACACAATTTTTGGGGGACCGGGCTGATTAGAGAGGAGGGAAAATCTGGAGTTTTAATTTTGAAAATAAGAGGGAAAGTAAGTTACAAAATTTATAGATGGAGTTAGTGGAGTTCATGTAGGAGGTGGTTGCTATAACTACCTACTACTTTCTTATAAAAACACCCCCTTAATCTCTCATTCTCTCATCTCTTTCTCTCTTCTCTACTGCCCATGCCGAAAGAAACCAACCAAATGGCAGCAAAGCCTTTCCCATTCTCCACCTAAATCACCTATTCCACTTGCCTATATACATATACTAATGTATATATATGTACATACATAGTATGTGTATGTGAAAGAAGATGGGAGTTGTTCTTGATGATTGCCGAATGAAGATGGAGATGCTCATTGATGGATGCTTGCCGAAATGTGGAGCTTGGAGGCTTGCTTTGGTGCACGGATTTCGAGGAGGTTGCAATTGGAGCTTTCTTTGGGAGCTCCTAATTCTAGGGGTTCATTTGGGTAACAAATCTTCATTTTTAGGTGGGTGTTTCTTAAATGCTTTCTAATTTAGGAATATAATTTGCATGATAGATGATATGTGATTTACTTGGTTGAAATTGAATTGATTGCATGAAATTGATTATGGTAAATGCAAATTGCTATGCTTGTTACGATTGCTAGTTGAATGGCTAGAATTGAAGTGATTGTATGAGATTGATGCATATTGAGACATTATTGGAATAATGCAAAGTGTGGCAAAAAGTATGATTTATAACCTCAAAATGTTATTTATAAAATATAGAGATTTTTGTAAAGTGATTTTGATAAAAGAAAACAGTCTATTTTGGAAAATCGATTGAATATGTGTTTTGATGAATTTTGAGGACTTCATTTAAAAAAAATAAGAAACTTGAGAATTTGATAGTATATATGATAATGTTTTAAAAGGAATATATTCTGAAAATGATTTATATTTTGTATATGGAAGTACCAATTGATTAAAAGGTCGAAAAGTGTAGGCAAAGATGCAAATTGTGGACTTAACAGTCGACTGATTACTTCCACAGTCGACTGGTATGTGTTAAAAAGTTGGTTTTCATCAGCGGGACAGTCGACTGAATACAATTACAGTCGACTGCTGCTATCATAAATTTGATGTTGAGTTTTCAAGATATTTGCGGGGCAGTCGACTGATACTGCCACCAGTCGACTGAACCGAGCTGTTTTTCTGGTTCTTGAGTTTGAAATTGATTTCGACAAATGAAAGTTAAATAAGTTTGAATACGGGATTTATGATTATTAAGATTTGATTGAGCTTTAGTGCGGAATGCACACAAGGTTATGAAAGATGAAATTTATAAAGAAATTAAACTGAAATTGGAACACTGCGGAACAGCCGACTGCCATGTGCAGCAGTCGACTCTCCCGAGTGGTATGAAGAACTGAATTTGACTGGACAAGTCGACTGGAAGAGATCCAAGTCGACTGTCCAGAGTGTTTGATATGGCAGAGAGCATTATTCTGTATATTTGAAGATTGTGAAACTTATGATTGATGTGATGAACTCTTTTTATTGCTGTATGAATTTATATGAAATGAATCATAGTTGAATTGAGAAATTTACATGAAATGAATCATAGATTTGAATTGAGAATTATATGAATATGAAAGGCTAAGATCATGATGAGAAAGTCTGTGAGACTCTAAAATGAATTATGAGCTGAAAGTGCTCAATTGGAAATTGTGAATTTGAAATTGAAATGAAAGAGTAGCTAAGTCTCCCCCGGCAGTGAAATGAAATGATATTGAAAAGAAGACCAAGGTTGGTCATATATATTGTAATGAATGAATAAGTCCGGTTGAGTGGAGAGGCTAACTCTAGAGCTTTGATTTTTATTCATGATTCTAATAATTAATACATTGTAAGGCTGTAATGAAAGTAAGAGAAAAACATAAGTATGGGAGCCTAGGGTCTACGATGCGGATGTGGTCCACAGAATGCATGCTAGATGAGTCAAGACATGGCGTGGGCAATATACTCCAGAATGATCGGGATCTTGGCGACGCTTGTGGGATGTTTGGTGACGGCAAGAGGATTGTGTTCAGGGAGGAGGCTGAACTATCGCAGAATGCATGCTTGATGAGTCAAGACATGGTGCGAGGTTCCCCTTCAGGGTCTTGGACACGTGCTTGTAATCATGGAACGTCTATGACACTTGCCGAAATTACAGATAGATACATAGTGTGGAGGTGATGAAGGTGAAAGAAAAACATGAGTATGAGAGCTAGGGTACGGTGCGGGTGTGTGAGCCGCAGAATGCATGCTTGATGAGTCAAGACATGGCGCGGGCACAACTCAGTAATGATCGGACTTTAGTCACGCTTATGGGGTGTTTCGGTGACTGCAAGAGGAGTGTGTTCAGGGAGGAGGCTGAATTGTCGCAGAATGCATGCTTGACGAGTCAAGACATGGCGCGAAATTCTACTCTACGGGCCAGGATACATGCTTGTACTCATAGAATCATCTAGGATATTCACTGGAATTACAGAAGTAGAGTAAGTCATGGCGGAGGATTGAACCTTACAAAAATGAAGAACGAATAAGAGGCTTGCCCTCGGACCTATGTAGTATGGGATGCATAGAATCCGAACAAGTGTGCATTAGTGTCATGTAATATAATAACTGCATTAAGGACTAAGTGCACCGCACAACACGACATCAACAGGATAGTCCCTTTGTAGCTTTGTTAGTGATCAAGTTTGTGTTTGCTAAAGTATTTGAGAATCGTTATACTGTTTCCGGCATAGAGAGGATGGCCGTGTATAATATTTCGTCAGTTGTAAGCAACTGACGCGCCCACAGTTTTATATGCAGGAAATGGAGTTACATGAAGATATAAAGAGAATTGATGCTGTTGATTATTTAAATGTTAAAGTTGTAACAATTGTACATTCATTATTGTTGTATTTTATTAATTCCGCTGCTTATTAATGTAAAAGACTCTGATGTAATTATTGTTGAAATAAAAGTTTTAAATTCCTTGTAAAATTGTACGAAAGAAGTGAAAAGATCCTGTAGAACTCTCGAATTCAGTTGTTTTGGGATTCGGGGCGTTACACTTAAACCCTCATTTTAAAAGAATTCCGAGAAATACTTGCAAATCGGATTGTTTTAAAGTGTACATGGAAATGAAGGACGCGTTGATTGCAATTTTATATAGTTTAACTTGTAGGGTTAGTTTAACTTCGGATTGTTGGACGGGTGTCAACAATATTCCAACGATGGGAATAACCTGTCATTGGATCGACAATGATTGGATTCTTAATAAAAGAATCATATCACTTGCGTCGTTGCCGTATCCCCATAGTGGCGCTGAAATAGCAAACCGTATTTTAGAAATTTGTGATGTTTTTCATATTCGCGATAAAATTATGGCTATTAGTTTTGATAATGTATCTAACAACAATGTAGCAATTAATACTTTAAAAAGAATATTAAACCCTCCATCTGACAATATTTTTCATGTTAGGTGTGCATGTCATATTATAAATTTATGTGTTCAAGATGCATTAGCTATAGCTGATCCATATATAATTAAAATTAGAGATTGTGTACATTTTATTGCATTAAAACCAAGCATTCTACAAGAATGGAAAGCTTGGTGTAGAGCTAGACATGTTCCTTTTAGAAAATTTCCAAAGGATGTTAGACACCGATGGAATTCTACTTTTGATTTACTAAATGTTGTCACCGAATATAAAGCAGTTGTAAATGATTTTTGTATCGCACAAAATATGCCTAATTTTCAAATGACTGCCGCCGATTGGTTTTTTGCTAAATCTTTGTTGAAATTTTTAGAACCTTTTAAAACCGCAACTTTAAAATTTTCAAAAACATATTAATCTACTTCTAGTTGCATTTTTATTGAATTAGTTAGCATGGTTCAAACATTTAACGAAATGTTAAATGATACCTATATTAGTGACATTGTAAAACCTGCATTTACTAAATTTTTGAAGTATTATTTTCCTCCTCCTATGTTGATTTGTGTTGCTACTGTTATGGATCCTCGTATCAAATTTGAAGGTACGAAGAATTTGATAGAAATATTTTTTGGATATTTAGATAACATTGTAGAATTAACAATTGATTGCGCTAGTTTTTTAGTTAAATTTGAATCCACGTTAAATAACTTGTATGATTATTATGATAGACGTTTTGCTTCTAGTAGTACAACTTCTGTAGTTAGTTCTTCTTCTGGTGGTTCTAAAGGTAAAAGTAGAATTGGTGATAGAACATTTAGTTTACTTGAAAAAATTCAATCTAAAAAACCTAGGACTAATCAACCAAATGAATTAAATTGGTATAACCAACAAGATGCTGAGCCTTTTACTTCTGCACTAGATATTTTACAGTGGTGGAAAGAACATGAACACACTTTTAGTATTCTATCAATTATGGCTAAAGATTTACTAACTCCTCCTGTCTCTACAGTTGCTTCTGAGAGTGCATTTTCTACAAGTGGCAGGGTTCTATCAGATTACAGGAATCGGATGAAGCCCGAGACGTTAGAGATGCTCGTATGCACAGAAGACTGGCTGAAGGCTGAAGATAGGACGCAAGGGAAAGCACGATCGAGTTCCACAAGTGGGAGCAACTCGCCTGAAGAACAACAACAACAACAACAACAACAGCAACAACAATAGCTTTTCTTGTTATGTTAAATTAGAAAAATTGTAGTCAATTAAAATTGTACATAAGAATTAAGAAATATGTTATTGTATAAAACTTATTTGTGAATTGAATTCTTCATTTCGTTATAAATTGTTCAAATTGTACAACTTAAATTCATATGAATAAAATTTCAAAATTTGTTGTCAATTTCACTCTTTCAATCTTATTATTATTATTACGATTTTTTTTGTTTATTAGTATTATTACTTACTTAGTATTATAATTAAACATCATTTGGGGATATTTGATTCAATTTTAAGAATTGTAGTATTATTACTTATTAGTATTATTACTGAATTACATACTTAGACTTAGTATTATAATTAAACATCATTTGGGAATATTTGAAGAATTGTATAATTTATTACTTATTAGTAGACTAGTAGTATTACTTACTTAGTATTATAATTTCACCAAAAATGTAATATTCATCAAACAAAAATATGGTTGTTTGTATAATTGTATACATCATTTGTAAAATTATTATTATTATTAGTTCGATTTACTCATTTAAGATACCCAAAAAAAAAAAAAATAAAAATAAAAAAAAATTATATATTAAACGGGCCAACCCGCGGGTCGACCCGGCCCAACCCGGGTTGAGCCCTAATGGGTTCACGGGTTGGGCGGGCCACCCAAATCATAATCTGACCCGGCCCGGCCCGGCCCGCATAAGACCCCAACCCGGCCCGGCCCGCACAGTCAAACGTGCCAACCCGCGCGGGTTGGGCCCGGCCCGGCCCGCTGGGCCCGTTCGACACCCCTAAACCCGACCCGAACTGAACACTCACTCCACAACGCAAAAGGAGGCTCTTTTCATTGAGCCCGCCGCCAATTTAAAACAAAAAAACAAACCCCCCGATTTGGGGGAAAACTGTTGGATTCGAAGATAGACGATCTCTAATGGCTCTGTTGCGGTGGCTGGCGAGAAGCCAGCTGCTGACGCATCACCTGACGTCACCACCACCATCATCTTTCTCATCTTGCGCCGCCGCCGCAGTAGAAGCCAACTCAGTTATGGTTCCATGCGGTCGAGGCGACAAGAAAACCAAGAAAGGGAAGCGGTTCAAGGGCTCGTTCGGGAACTCGCGACCGAAGAAGGAGAAGAAGATCGAGAGGATCAAGGACCGCGTCGAAGTTCCCAGGTCCACCCCTTGGCCCCTCCCTTTCAAACTCATCTAATCAGCCTCATTTTCGTAATCTAGGGTTAGGGTTTCTGTTCATCATTACATTTAAAAAAAAGAAACAGAAAAAAAAGAAGTTATTATTATTCGATGTTGTTTTGTGTTAATCGAAACTTATATGCTTTCATCTATGTAGTAGTACTAGTATTTTGAGGACTTGCTATCCATGGATTTCTTTTTCGGAGCAAATGTTAACTTTTCTATCTCGACTTGAGTATTGCAATGGATATTAAATTGTTCTTGATTGAATAGTAGATGGAGGAATACTAGAATGGATATGATGTCTGTGAATTTGACATGAAAATACCAAGAAGCTTTGTTGTACCAACTTAACCAGTCTAGGCGTGCATATGTCATAGATTTCCACGTGCAGTTTTAGGTTTTGTTCTTGTTGAATATTCTTATGAGGTTTTCTTGATCAGCTCAACTTATCTGGATGATGCTATTATGATTCGTCCAAATGAAACAAGTTGCATATTAATGTTAGTAGATGCGGTTTGTTTTTGGGGGTGTGGGGGCAACAGGTGTGAGTTCTCTCAATTTGTATGGTGGAAGTACCTACGCAGCACTGGTGTCGGTCCGACCCCGAGTAGCGGGAGCGGCTCGAGAGAGGGAGCGCAGAAGGGCTCGGAAGGGAGGACGGGTGCTCGGCTCGGATCTAGGAGCTCGACTTGGCAGGTTCTTCTGTACTTGCACCCGGCCTGGAAACACTGAGAGAAATCTCGGCGACAGGCCCTCCGACGAACAAGTAGTCACTGGGAAAGAGACTGAGCAGCTAGGGTTCAGGTGGGGAGAATTTGATTACCTTTTTCAGTGAGGAGGGGGTGGAGTATTTATAGGCAGGGGTAAACAGGTCTGGAACTCTGGCGGGCCGGGTCGGACCCGTTTGCCCATGGGTCTGAGCTGGCTAAGGCCTATTAGACTATAGCTGGTCTGATGATCATGATGGGGATTGAGATCAGAGGGTTCTGGTTGATGCTACATAATTTATCCTATATCACAAGCCCCCCACTCCTGCGGGACTGTGCCTGGCTGGTTGTGGAGGAGTAGTCGAGTTTTGTGGCGGAGAGTGAGTGAAGAGTTCCTATAAATAGGGTCGGTCCAGAGGGACGAGGAACACCGCATGGCTTGGCCTGTGGGAGCTACCCCTGTGCTTGAGATGTGGGTCATCCTCCGAGGCTGTAGAGGCCCGGAAGGGCGAGCAAGGCCAAGTTGGTTCGTTGAAGCTACCCCTGGGCTTGAGACGTGGGTCGACCCTCGAGGCTGTAGGGGCTCGGAAGAACGAGCGAGACCAAATGACTTGACCTGTTGAAGCTACCCCTGTGTTCGAGATGTAGGTCGACCGTCGAGGCTGTAGGGGGTCGGAGGGACGAGCGAGACCAAGTGACTTGGCCTGTTGAAGCTAGCTCTGTGCTCGAGATGTAGGTCGACCGTCGAGACTATAGGGAATCAGACAGACGAGCGAGGCCAAGTGACTTGGCCTATTGAAGCTACCCCTGTGTTCGAGATGTAGGTCGACCGTCGAGACTGTAGGGGGTCGGAAGGACAAGCTAGGCCAAACGACTTGGTTGAAGCTACCCCTGTGCTCGAGATGTAGGTCGCCGTCGAGGCTGTAGGGGGTCGGAAGGACGAGCGAGGCTAAGTGACTTGGCCTGTTGAAGCTATCCCTGTGCTCGAGATGTAGGTCGACGTCGAGGCTGTAGGGGGTCGGAAGGACGAGCGAGGCCAAATGACTTGGCCTGTTGAAGCTACCCCTGTGCTCGAGATGTAGGTCGACCGTCGAGGTTGTAGGAGGTCGGAGGGACGAGCGAGGCCAAGTGACTTGGCCTGTTGAAGCTACCCCTGTGCTTGAGATGTAGGTCGACCATCGAGGCTTGAGGGGGTCGGAAGGGCGAGCGAGGCCAAGTGACTTGGCCTGTTGAAGCTACCTCTGTGCTCGAGATGTAGGTCGACCGTCGAGGCTGTAGGGGTCGGAAGAACGAGCGAGGCCAAGTGACTGGGCCTGTTGAAGCTACCTCTGTGCTCGAGATGTAGGTCGACCGTCGAGGCTGTAGGGGGTCAGAGGGACGAGCGAGGCCAAGTGACTTGGCCTATTGAAGCTACCCCTGTGCTTGAGATGTAGGTCAACCGTCGAGGTTGTAGGGGATCGGAAGGACGAGCGAGGCCAAGTGACTTGGCCTGTTGAAGCTACCCCTGTGTTCGAGATGTAGCTCGATCGTCGAGGCTGTAGGGGGTCGGAAGGACGAGCGAGGCAAAGTGACTTGGCCTGTTGAAGCTACTCCTGTGCTCGACATGTAGGTCAACCGTCGAGGCTGTAGGGGGTCGGAGGGACGAGCGAGGTCAAGTGACTTGGCCTGTTGAAGCTACCTCTGTGCTCGAGATGTAGGTCAACCGTCGAGGGTGTAGAAGGTCGGAAGGATGAGCGAGGCCAAGTGACTTGGCCTGTTGAAGCTAACCCTGAGCTGGAGATGTAGGTCGACCGTCGAGGTTGTGGGAGGTTGGAAGGACGAGCGACTCGGAGATTCCAACCGCCGTTAGGTGAACCGTTTTTCGCGAGAATCGAGGAGTTAACAGTAACTGTTTTCGCGAGAATCGAGGCAGTTACTGTAATTGATTCTCACAAAAATCGAGGAGTATAACTTCTCTATATATACTCGTCCCCCCTCCTTTTCACTTCTCACTTTCGCTTTCTCTCACTAGAACTCAGAGCTTCTCTCTCTAGAGCTTTCCATCACCGTCGATTAGTTTTTCGGCTGCTTCTCCGTTCAAGTCACAGGTTAGTTTTTTTAGTCATGTCTAGGGCTCAGTCCGGTTCCTTCGCCTCTACCTCCGATAGCTACGTTCACATGGGGCTGTCGGATTCGACCACCTCCTCGGATGCCCCGGAAGCTTTGACCTCGTGGGATACGGTGGACAAGGTGTTAGTTGTGGAGCCCCTGCGGGCTCGCAAACCGTTTGTTGTGGAGAGTAGTAGCTCGGAAGAGGAGGGTACCGAGGACGAGGATGAAGAAGAAGGCGACGGGGGGGAGGACGAAAAGGGCGAGGCCGAGGGCGGTCAGGTCAGGGGGACGGACTCCCCCCAGAGGGCCTCCGCCTTCGAGCCTGTTGCCGACCCCGTCGCCCGAGAAGGCCCGTAAGGTTCGGAAGAAGAGGGTGAGGGTGACTCTACCAAGCAGCCCTGATAGGACGATTACACCTCGAAATCTAGGGGTCCCATTTTTGCCACAGCCTCGGTCAATCAGGAACTATCCGGATGATGTCGGGGATAAGGTTCTGTATGGGGTGCAGCCCTCGTCGCCGAGCCTGGTGAGGGTCAAGATGGACAACACTCCCACGGTTTTGAAGGGGAGGATCTCTTGGTCATTCGGGCGAGTTACTTCATCGGCAAGGAGTACGAGCTGATGGTCCCGAGTGCTGGTCTTCAGCCGACCGACCCGCTGGCGCCGTGGTACTGTATCTTCCCTGTGGATGCGTTCTCCTCGGGGCTGAGGCTGCCCATCCACCCCTTCATCCGGGAGGTTCTCAACTGGTCCTCGTTGTGTCCGATGCAGTTTGGCCTGAACTCCTGGAAGCAGATGGTCAGCTTCATATTGCTGTGTACGGAGAGGAAGGTATCGCTGCGGTTGAGTATCTTCCGAGCCATGTTGGGAATCAGCTCGTCCGGCAAGTTTGAGGGGATCTATTACGTATCGCCTCAGAGTGGGTGCAAGGTGGTGCACGGACACCCTGATTCAATAAAGGAGTAGAAGAGAAAATATTTCGTCGTCCGGGCCGAAGATCAGTGGGGCATTCCGACGAAGTGGAATTTCTACAAGCCGAACTTCAAGGGACCGAAGAAGGGCGATCTCTCGGCCGAGGAATGGGCTTTTGTGGAGCGCCTTCGGAAGAGCCACAGTATCAGTTGACCAAAAGTGACGGAGAGCCACCTGATCCGAGCCGGACTGAGCCCCGTCCCGCCCCGTATGTTTTTCGTTCATTTTTATTTTTGTACTTTTCTTTTGTGCACATCGTTTGTTAATGGGCTTTTTTGCAGAGATGGATCCCGAGGCGATTAAGGCGAGGAGGCTGGCCACGAAGAGGGAGAAGGCGGAGCAGTCCGAAAAGGGGAAGCAAGCGGCGGCTCCCTCGCGAATGACCTCCGAGGCTCCGTCTGAGCCGAAGGCGAAGAAACAAAAGGCGAGCCAGCCGAGGGAAGTCGCCATCGCGCCGAGCAAGAGGGCCTCGAAAGCATCCGAGGTCTCGCAGGGTCGCCTGCCTCCTCTACGCGCCGACGCCCAGACTATGGTCGGGGAGGAGGGCCTGCAGCCTTGGGCCTCTAACTGGGCCATCCGTCAGGGGGATACCTTAACTGAGGGTCCTGTCTCGATGGAGTTCGTGGATAAGATGGCCACACCCCGGGATCGGTAGAGCATGGGGGTCGATACTTCCGAGTCGGCGTACATGAGGTGGGCCCAGGCCAGCGTGCAGGTAAATTCTGAGGCCTTCGGCTCCATTTCTTTTGTGATTGTTTATCAGAACTTTATTTTCACCCAAGTGTTTTAACTTTGGCTGTAGGCCTGCATGTCCGGGAACCAGGTGAGGCGACTGCACGAGATGGAGCTAAAGTACGAGCGGAGCCAGGCCAATCGCTTCAAACGGGACATGGAGGATCTGAAGATCAACTTGGAAGCCTCGATGAAACGGGAGCAGGCTCTGAAAACCGACCTGGCCTCGGCGGCCGATGATGGGGTGAAGAGGGAGGCGGCGCTGAAGAAGGCGTTCGAGGCCGAGAAGGGAGCGCTGATCTTGAAGGCTCAGGACATGGTCATCGGGGCGCAGAACGAAGTATACGCCAAGGCGATGGACCATGTGAGGCACTTCTACCCGACCTTGGACCTGTTGTTCTTCGACTACGACATGGAGATCGAGGGGCTGCCGAAGACCCCCGGGGGCGACGTGCAGGGCGAAGGGGATGGCAGAGTCGGAGGAGCGAGTGCCGACCTGGTGGTCTATCCCACGACTGTCGTCGGAGCCGAGGGAGGGGTGGGCCCGTAGTCGTAGCTGTTCTCCCTTTCTTTTTTTTTGTCTTTCCGAATGTATTTTGCCGACTGCGGATTGGCCACCGCATTATTTTGTACAAGTATTGGTGATTTATAACAAAGGATTTTTGGTGGGCCAACTATTTTGCTCTGCACTTTTGTATCGCTTTTGGGTTGGCTTTCGGGGTTTGTCCGAACCTTCTATACTTGTGTAATTTTTCGATTGATTTTGCTTCCATTAGATGTTGGCCGTTCTTGCTGAGGCTGATCCTCGGCGGGCTGAGGTGACGCGGCTTCGGAGCAAGGTGGAGGTATTGGAGGCAACTCTCGATCGGTATCGGAGGGAAGCTCGCGATCACGACGCTGCTTTCCATTATTTCCGGAATAAGTCGAAGGAGCTGAGCGCGGAGTCGGCTCAGCTGAAGAAGGCGATAGCCGAACGAGACCTTGGAGATGCGGGCCTCGGATTTTCCATGTCGAGTGCTTCGGTGCAGAGGCCCATATCAGAGTTGTTTTTCCGCAAAGTCATTGTGGAGAAGGAGATCGAGATTCAGCATTACAGAACGATGTTGGGGAGGTCGGTCCTCTCGGCGATCGGAGCTTCCTCGAGGCGCGAACCGTCCCCCATTCTGCCATTGGAGTATGTTAGGCCGGGTGATGCTCAGAGTTCTGTGGCCGGTGTGTCCTCTGTGGCCGATCACAGGGGCTCGGCAAGACATGCTGCGGAACTGAGTCGCTCGACGGGGTTCGAGTTGACCCGTCCGAGCCCGGAGGGGAACTGAGGATAGTTTAGGATAAAGCTTTCATTGTAATAAAGAATAAACCTTTCTGTATTGTGTCCCCCTGGGGTGTTTTTAATAAAGAATGAGCTTGCCGACCCCCCTTAACTTGTTTTTAAGAACTAGTTCAATGCTAGGTTGTAGGGCGCCTGTCCTGTATCGGGGTCGAACAGATGGTTAGGAGCTTGTAGCGGATTCGTCCGGCTCCAGGGATTGGCCTTTCCGGCGGAGGCTGTGGTCGCTTTCGAGCATGGGACGGCGAGGGAGAGGAGTCCCGAGGGATCAGCAGTACGTGGTGGCGTTTCGCCTCCCAATGTCATTAATAGGGCGACGTTTCGCCTCCCTACGTCATTTAATGTGGGACGTTTGGAATTCTGTCGTTTCACCTTCCGATGTCATTAAATGGCCGCTCAGGGGGGCTATAAAACCCCCCAGCCCCCTCATCAGAGGTTCATCAGAGAAAAATTTTGGGTGCTTGCCATAGGCGGGCGCCCTACCTCGGAATTTTTTGGCCGCGAGTCCCGGATCGGTGGCTCGCCTACCATACTCTAGCATTTTTTGGAGATCAAGGTCCTAGACCTCGGGGATCTACCGAAACTTGCTAGAGCATGGGAGGTGTGCCGACCAAAGATCTGGGGGCTCGGAGGGTTCAGGGTCGGTGGCTCCCCTTTCGCCCTCGAACAATTCAGGGTTTTTGGCTTTGAAGGCCGTTAAACCCCGAGTTGTTCGCGGGTCAGAGGTGGGCCGACCGAGGTCTTTTAGGGCGAGGGTCCAGGGTCGGTGGCTCTCCTTCTGCCCTCGAACAATTCGGGGTTTCGGCTCTAAGGGCCGTGAACCCCGGGTTGTTCGCGGGTGAGAGGTAGGCCGACCAAAGATTCGGGGCCCGGGGCGCTTGCCTGAGGGTGAGCGTCCTAAAACTTTAATTAGAAATTTTCGAGTAGGGTGGTTAGCCGAAGTTCTGACTGGAGGTTGAGGTTTGGAGACCGGCGGATATCGCCGAACCCCCATGGCTTGAGAAAGCCTATCCCTGTGCTCGAGATCGCCATACAGTGTCGAGGCTTGGGTCGGCGGAGAGCGTCGGGCTCTTTGCCATAGCTTGAGAAAGCTATCCTTGTGCTCGAGATCGCCATACGGCGTCGAGGCTTGGGTCGACGGAGAGCGTCGAGCTTTTTTGCCTTAGCTTGCGAAAGCCACCCTTATGCTCGAGTTTGCCATACGGCATCGAGGCTTGGGTCGGCGGAGAGCGTCGAGCTCTTTTGCCTTAGCTTGAGAAAGCTACCCTTTTGCTTGAGGTTGCCATACGACATCGAGGCTTGGGTCGGCGGAGAGCATCGAGCTCTTTTGCCTTAGCTTGAGAAAGCTACTCTGGTGCTCGAGTTTGCCATACGACATTGAGGCTTGGGTCGGCGGAGAGCATCGGGCTCTTCTGCCTTAGATTGAGAAAGCTACCCTGGTGCTCGAGTTTGCCATATGACATCGAGGCTTGGGTCGGTGGAGAGCGTCGAGCTCTTTTGCCTTAGCTTGAGAAAACTACCCTAGTGCTCGAGTTTGCCATACGGCATCGAGGCTTGGGTCGGCGGAGAGCGTCGGGCTCTTCTGCCTTAGCTTGAGAAAGCTACCCTGGTGCTCGAGTTTGCTATACGACATTGAGGCTTGGGTCGGTGGAGAGCGTCGAGCTCATTTGCCTTAGCTTGAAAAAGCTACCCTCGTGCTCGAGTCTGCCATACGGCGTCGAGGCTTTGGTGTGGTTACATAAGGGGTTTATACAGAATCCGAGCTAACAAACTTTGGAAAAAAGAACAAACATTTTTATACAAAAGCGGATTACAACTGTTCGGTTACATAATGACTTCAGTCCTCTCTCGAGGTACTTGATTTGGTGTTCCGCATTCCAGGGCTTCTTGATAGGGCTACCTCCCATCTCGGTGAGTCGGTAGGTGCCGGGGCGCACTACTTCGGCGACCCTGTAAGGTACTCCCCAATTAGGGGCCAACTTCCTCTTCTTGCTAGGGATTTGAGACTGCTAGTTTTCTGAGGACGAGGTCACCCTTCTGGATGTTAGTGGGTCTGACCTTCTGATTATAGAATTTCTCGATCCGCTGTTGGTCGATGCTCCTCTTGATAGCGGATTTTTCCCTGACTTCGTCGACCAAGTCCAAGTTGGCCCTGAGACCTGTCGAGTTACTCTCTTTCTCGAAGGCCATTATCCTAGGCGAAGGTAGGCCGATCTCCAGTGGGATAACCGCTTCGGTACCGTAGGTTAGGTTGAAGGGCGACTCACCCGTGGGTATCTTCTTCGTCGTCTGGTGTGCCCAGAGCACGCTCGGAAGTTCGTCGACCCAGAGTCTCTTGGGGAAATTGTCCAATCGCATTTTGAGGCCATTAAGGATTTGGCGGTTTGCGTTTTCAGCTTGGCCGTTTGATTGAGGGTGGCATATGGTGTAGCGCCCCGAATTTCTAATATGATATCTTAGAAAATACGTGGCACAATCCCAGCATCAACTTGAATATAATATTAAACACAACCAACACCACTAAAATTTTCAACTTTTATTACATCAAACTTTTACAAATCACAGCGGAATTCAAAACAACTCGAACAATATTTTCCGTCATTTACAACTCAAATTATCTCAAAACTGCTTTTACAAATTTACACAAAACTCTTATGAATCAATTTATCTCAAAACCGACTCAAGCATCCAACCTCCAACTCTAAGCAACAACCTGCAACATATGAGGCTAGAGATGATCCCTAACCCCCAAAGCTAAAGGGGTTAGCCATAACTGGTGTGAGTGACATAAAAACAAACAAACAACATAAATGAACATACCTTGTAAATTCTTAAACAACATGTACTAAATAAGAATATGGGAAGTAAGAAATGACAGGGAAACATGAAAACATCAAGTGGAACTAACCTAAGTGTCAAGTGTAGAAAACCGGAAAAACACATGCATAAAACTAAGTCAAGAAAACACAAATTCTATATGCAGACTCTCTAATGCGTACTTATCGAAGTCTATGCATCCCATTCTACATAGGTTCGGTGCAAGCCCTTAACGTCTCCACATTTTAGGGTTCAATCCCCGCTATGCAACTAATCCTAACACGATGACTACTACGGGATAAAGATAAACTGTGAGTACTAGCCCTTGCCCGCTAATTCCGGAGATCAATCTCACACCGTAAGTAATCACTTGGATAATTTCGGGGATACATCCCACACCGCAGGTAATTTACCTGAGATAATTCCGGAGATGAGTCTCACACCCAAGGTAAGTTACTTCGATAATTTCGGAGATTAAATCCCACACCGAAACAATGACCCTCATCACATGAAAACCCCATGTGCGTCGCCTCGACTCTGATAATTCCGAAGATCAATCCCACACCCAAAATAACTACTTGGATAATTCCGGAGATACATCCCACACCGCAGGTAATTTACCTGAGATGATTCCGGAGATGAATCCCACACCCTAAGTAAGATACTTGGATAATTCCGGAGATTAAATCTCACACCAAAGCCATACTGAGGTGCATAACCCATGTTCCCGTTCATCATATCACCACTAGTGCCTGTCCTTATCATTTTTGGGTTATTTAATTACTCAACGAATCTCCTAGAGTGGTGTTCCCTACCGGCCTAAATTCAAAACTGAATAACTGAAATGCCTCTACGGGCCTCAACAAAATAACTCAACACCGGTATACTAGGGTCACACACCTCTAGAGACTCAAACTCAAATGTCTAAATCAAATTTCCACTAAACAAAATAGTTCAACTGAAATATTTCAAAAATCATATGCTTAACTGAATATCTCAAAATCATATGCTTAACTGAATACAAGGTATAGGCTAAAATATCTAAAGACTAATCATTCGAAAGAACATTCCAGTTTACGAAAACTCATCAGTACCAGTCGACTTGTTACTGTAGTAAGTCGACTGTCCAGAGGAAAAATATCCATGATTTAAGAAAATAAGTTAAGTGATATAAGTTGACTTATAAAGGTCATAAGTTGACTTACTAACAATATAAGATGACTTATAAAAACATAAGTTGACTTACCAACATTTTAAGATGACTTATAAAAATCATAAGTTGACTTACCAGCAATATAAGATGACTTATAAAAACATAAGTTGACTTACCAACAATATAAGATGA
Source organism: Hemerocallis citrina (assembly GCA_017893485.1). Classification (NCBI taxonomy): domain Eukaryota; kingdom Viridiplantae; phylum Streptophyta; class Magnoliopsida; order Asparagales; family Asphodelaceae; genus Hemerocallis; species Hemerocallis citrina. The sequence goes on from CM030359.1 coordinate 162,888,065, forward strand.
CTTATAAAAACATAAGTTGACTTACCAACAATATAAGATGACTTATAAAAACATAAGTTGACTTACCAACATTATAAGATGACTTATAAAAATCATAAGTTGACTTACCAGCAATATAAGATGACTTATAAAAACATAAGTTGACTTACCAACAATATGAGATGACTTATAAAAACATAAGTTGACTTACCAACAATATAAGATGACTTATAAAAACATAAGTTGACTTACCAACATTATAAAATGACTTAAAAAATCATAAGTTGACTTACCAGATCATAAGTAGACTTATAAAAAACATAAGTCGACTTAAAGGAGACATAAGTCGACTTATAAGAACATAAGTCGACTTATAAGAACATAAGTCGACTTATAAAAACATAAGTCGACTTACCAGAAAGAAATTCCAGAAATCTTTAAGAAAATATTCTAAGTGTTATAAGTCGACTTAAAATACAATATAAGTCGACTTAAAGGTCATAAGTCGACTTACCAGAGAAAAATCTAAGATAACTTTGAAAAATAAATTCTAAGTGTACCAGTCGACTGAAAAGGGTCTAAGTCGACTGTCCAGAATGGATTTTCAAGAAAAACTAAAGATACAGCAGCTGGGTCGTACCAGTCGACTGAATAGTAGACCAGTCGACTGTCGGCCTACAGTTTTCATAATTTAGATCTGAATACAATAATCAAAACTGAAGTTTTTCTAAAGATTCCTTGTTTATGAAAATAGTTCGTATTCAGGCAAAATGACAATTCTCAAATATTCTTCATTATGGACACGTTACTCAATCATACAATATCTCAAAACTCAATTCTCATGTTTTAAATTCCTAATTCTTTCATTAGAGTTTCTCGATACTGAATTTCTTTACAACTCATAGCCAAGATCTGATTTGAAATCACAAGATCCAGATGTTCACCATCTGATCATAACCATACTCAAATCTTAACATGCTTTCTAACAATACGATTTTATAAACCAAGATCTACTAGTCCTTCATAGATTTCACATACATGGTACAAACAACAACCTTTGCATCGTTCTCATGCAAAAATACTAAATGACATACATGCCAAACCAACAATATAACAATTGATCACATTAATCAAACCACAATACAAGATTCATATCATTCACAACATCAAAACAAAACAAAACATTGTTACTCACCTTTGAATTGAAAAGATCCAAAGAAGAAGCCTTCCTTTTTGCGAGATCCAAATTTTCCTCTTGCTCCACCAAAACAAATCACCAAAATTCTGTATTTTTAGTATTGACGGCTGGGAAAAATCCTTTAAATATCCGGGATTAGGTTTAGGGTTTTACCCATTTTGCAAAATAATCCCTTCCAAAATACAACTTCACATATATAGGTCTAGTCTTGGAAATTCGATCAAAATTCATTTAAATTAGGATTTAAAAGGAAAATATAATTCTAAATATCAACCAATACCGTTCAAAACGTCCAGAATTACACATTTTACATTTTAATCCCTAAAAATGTCAAATTTGCAAAAAGGTCCTTCTTTCTCAAAATTTGCAAATAGTTCCAATTAATTTCAGAAAAATCTGGAAAAATACTAAATAAATCCCAAATATTAAATAATGATTTTTCATGAAGAAAACTTGACTTTCAAATTTCTCAAGAAAGTATTTGCACGTGTTTTGCACGTGTAAAAAGATAAATCTTTTAGAAAATATTAATTAAATCTCCCGAAAATCATTTAAATTCATTTTCAAATATTTAAAATAATATTTGAAAATACAGGGTTCTACATCACTCCCTCCTTAGAAGAGTTCTGTCATCAGAACTACTACTAATGAGTCCAAACCACATACCAACAAAGGGAACAATATCTCATAAATAGAACATAGTCCAAACAATTACATACAACAACACAATCATAATAAAAGGAATACAACTAAACTCAATCAATGGTACAAACATTCAAAAGATTCACAATCCCATAAAGGAAATACACTCATACAAAAAGCTCAGGGAAATCCTTCTGCATGCGATCCTCTGGCTCCCAAGTAGCCTCCTCGAACTGCTGATTCCTCCACAACACCTTGACCATAGGTATCACCTTGCTCCTAAGAACTTTCTCCCTACGATCAACGATCTCAACAGGCTGTTCCTTGTAACTCAAGTTCACCTGTAGATCTTCAGGAATCTCTACCAACTGATGATTCTGATCTGGCACATACTTCCTCAACAATGACACATGGAATACATCATGCACTTGTGCTAACTCCTCTGGAAGCTTCAATCTATATGCTGTCTTGCCAATCCGCTCCACGATCCTGTATGGCCCAATATACCTTGGCGCCAACTTGCCTCCCTTACCAAACCTGATCACTCCTTTGGTCGGAGAAACCTTGAGAAAAACTGCATCCCCAACCTCAAACTCCAAGTCTCTTCGTCGAGTATGAGCATAACTCTTCTGCTGACTCTGAGCCTCAACCAATCTCTTGCGAATCAGTTCAATCTGTTCCGACGTCTGCTGCACGATCTCAGGACCATACATCTGCCTCTCGCCAACCTCATACCAACAAACAGGTGTCCTGCACCTCCGTCCGTACAAAGCCTCATACGGTGTCATCCTAATACTCGCATGGTAACTGTTGTTATAAGCAAACTCAACCAATGCCAAGTATCTCTCCCAACTACCATCGAAACCCATAACACAAGCCCTCAACATATCTTCCAGCACTCGATTCACCCTCTTCGTCTGACCATCGGTCTGCGGATGAAAAGCGGTACTGAAATCAGTTCTGGTGCCTAAAGCTGCTTGTAGGCTCTTCCAAAACCTCGAAGTGAACCTTGCATCTCTGTCGGAAACAATCGATACAGGAACTCCATGAAGTCTCATAATTTCCCCAATGTACAACTCAGCCAATTTCTTCATCGACCAAGTAATCTTTATGGCTAGAAAGTGAGCCGACTTAGTCAAACGGTCCACGATAACCCAAATCGAGTCATTGCCCTTCGAACTCCTCGGCAAACCCGTGATGAAATCCATACTGATATTCTTCCATTTCCACTCCGGAATGGGCAACGACTGTAACAAACCTTCAGGTCTCTGATTTTCTGCTTTGATCTGCTGACAAGTCAGACACCTTGCCACGAAATCTGCCACATCCCTCTTCATACCAGACCACCAAAAGTGCTGTTTAATGTCCCTGTACATCTTCGTGCCTCCAGGATGAACTGACAACAAGGTACTGTGTGCTTCCTGCAAGATATTCTCTCTCAAATCTGCATTATCCGGAACACAACCTCTCACCCATCCAAAAAATTCCATCTTGGACATGAAACTCTGATAGCTTGCCCTCTGAAACCTGTTGCAACATCTTCTGAATCTCTGAGTCTGATTTCTGACCTTCCACAATCCTCTCTCTCAAGGACGGCTGTAGCCTCAACTGAGCCAAAGATGCCCTTAAACCTTGCAGCACCACCTCGATACCTGCCTGATCAATCTCTGCTGCCAACTCTCTTCGAGTAGTGATCAAACTTGATAAGCTACTCTTCCTGCTAAGTCCATCAGCCACCACATTCGCCTTACCCGGGTGATACTTGATCTCAGAACGAATGTCTTCCAAAACTTCCAACCACCTTCTCTGCCGAAGATTAAGATCCTTCTGCTGATAAATGTACTTCAGGCTCTTGTGGTCAGTGTACATGTTAACCTTCTCGCCATAAACATAATGCCTCCACTGCTTCAAGGCACAAATGATAGCTGCTAGCTCCAAATCATGCGTCAGATAATTCTTCTCATGCGGACGCAATTGCCTCGAACCATAAGCAATAACCCTGCCTTCTTGCATCAAGACACAACCAAATCTCTGAGAGACGCATCACTGTAGATATCATAATCCTTCCCAGCTTGTGGCAAAGCTAAGATAGGTGCAGTAGTCAACCTTTCCTTTAATTCAAGGAAACTCTCCTCACACTTATCAGTCCATGAAAATGCCACATTCTTCCGGGTCAAACCTGTCAAAGGAACTGCAATCTGAGAATAACCCTGGATAAATCTCCTGTAGTAACCAGCTAAACCCAAGAAATTTTTGACTTCCTTCACAGACGTTGGCCTGGGCCAATCCTTCACTGCTTCAACTTTCTGAGGATCAGTGACCACTCCCTCCTTAGAAAGAATAATGACCAAGGAAAGCCACCTCAGACTTCCAGAACTCACACTTCGACAATTTGGTATACAAGCTATGCTCTTGCAATTTCTGTAATACCGCTGTCAAGTTGGTAGAGTGCTCCTCCTCCGACTTCGAATATACCAAAATATCATCGATGAAAACCACCACGAAGGAGTCAATAAATGGCCTCAAAACCCGATTCATCATATCCATGAACACTGCTGGCGCATTCATCAACCCGAACGGCATCACCAAAAATTCATAGAGTCCATGACGAGTCCTGAAAGCTGTCTTACTCACATCTTCCTCCTTGACTCGAACCTGATGATACCCCGATCTCAAATCAATCTTCAAAAACATCGCTGCTCCTCGAAGCCTGTCGAACAAATCATCAATCCGCGGTAGTGGATACTTGTTCTGAATAGTCACCCTATTCAACTCCCGGTAGTCAATGCACATCCTCATTGTCCCGTCCTTCTTCTTGACTAACAGTACTGGCGCTCTCCACGGAGAAGAACTCGGCCTTATAAGCCCTTTGCTTAACAGCTCCTCAATCTGCTTCTTCACTTCATCCTGCTCTACAGGTGCCATCCTGTACGGAGCCTTGGAAATCGGCGCACTCCCCGGCTGAACATTGATGCAGAACTCCACATCTCTCTGCGGCGGTAATCCTGGAAAATTATCCAAGAACACCTTAGGAAAATCTCTGACAACCGGAATGCCCTTGACTTTATCTGAAATAACCATCTTGGATACCGTTGCAGCCACCTTCGGAATCTTCTTCTTCCCTTGGAAAGTCACTGCGGGTCCACCTAGTGCTTTCACCAACACCTCCTTCTGCTTACATTCAATTGTGGTATCATATATTGCCATCCAATCAATGCTCACGATGACATCCACTCCTAAGACTTGCTGCTCGATCAAATCAATGCCGAACAACCTCCCACCAATTTCGATATCACAGCTCTCATAATATCGATCCGCAATCAACTCTTCACCTGACGGCGTTGCCACCGACAAAACCCTGCCTGGAAACAACTTAGGTTCCACACCTAAGATCCTTGCAAAATTTGGCGATACAAAAGTATGCGATGAACCAGTATCAAATAAAACCTTTGCCTTTATTCCATTAATTAAAACAACTCCTGTTACAATAAGAATGATACTCAATCTTAAATTGTTCTCAAATAAAGGTTTTACTTATTACATTGATTTAAAATAAAAATCAAAATTCTTGCATACCCTGTATTACATCTTCCGAGTTACCCGTGTCCTCCTCGGTTAATGCAAATACTCGCCCTTGCCTCTGGAATTTGCTTCCACCCGAACCATCCTTCCTCAATTGTGGACAATGGGGCTGAGAATGTCCTGCCTGCCCACACTGGGAACAAACCTGCTTCGCCAACTTCGGACACGCTGACCTGTAATGTCCTGCCTCCTTGCAGTAATAACAAGTCACTCCTTGAGCTGCAGGTGCCTTCTGCACCGGATCACTGAACTTGGCCTGCTTCGCTGGGAATTCCTTCCCACTCTGACCTGATGCTGGCCTCTTGTTCCGGTTTCATGTATCTTGTGTTGGATCCTGTAGGCGAGGCAACAAACACTAGAGGGGGGGTGAATAGTGTTAAAAGAAAAAAAACTGCGAAATAAAGACTTTTTCTTCGGTGCAGTCGACTTAGGTGTGAACCAGTCGACTGATATAACTAAATAAAAGAAAATTCAAACAACTCTGTGCAGTCGACTTAAGGTTGAGATAGGCGACTGAAGACATAATAAAAATTTAAAGTAACGAGACTGACCAGTCGACTGATAATGTGCTGAGTCGACTGTCCAGACAAGTTTCACAGAACTTAAACAAGTAAATGCAAGTACGAGAGAAACAATCCCAGAGTACACACGATATATCCTGGTTCGGTCCTTCCGACCTACATCCAGTCCCCAAGCAACCCACTTGAGATTTCCACTATTCTTGAAAAACAAGTTTACAAGAATACCCTACGGCGTTAAGACAACAACCTTGTCTAACCCGTAGTCCTTTCTCTCAACCAGAGAAAGCAGACCCACTCTACTACCAAGAGTGAAACGACCGACTCTACACCCTAGAGTCTAACTCTCCAACCGAGAGCAAAAAAGAAACAATAAAAATTTACAGTCAACCTATAGCCTTGTTGGTGTTATGTGTTGTAGAACGTGGCTAAAAAGAGGTCGACTTCTATACCCAGTCCAGAACGAATTCCGATGTTATACTGGACTGAGTGTAGAGAACCAGAATTTTGAAACTTGAAAGCTTTTTCTCTTTTTCACTTAGAAATGCTCAAGAATGCTCGGAAATCTTAAAGAATGTTGTTAGATCTTTTTCAGTGAGTTCTGAACTCTATTTATAGAGTTAGAACTCCTGGACGTTGGGAGACAGTTATCTCAACTGTCAACCAACGGATCTTAAAAGCTTTTGAATTTGAAAATCGATTTTGAAAACAGAAAACGGTCAAAAGCACTCGAACAGTCGACTGGGTTGCCATAATGAGTCGATTGGTCAGAGTTTGAATAAATTTAAACAGTTTTGTACTGCGAGTCGACTGATATGAGCATCGGTCGACTGGTACTCAACAGTTAAATTATTTCAAACTGTTTTGACTCTTTTTGATGTTTATGAAAAACACACATTATAAAAATAGTAAGTTATGTGTGTGTGACAAGGCTTTACATCATACTAAGACTCAACAAAAATAAGATTACATTGTTTACAAGACATGACAATTTATTGACACTTTTGAGCTTGAGTCTTGAGTTTTGGCTTGAGTCTTGAATGAAGCTTTAACCATTGTCTTTATCTGGAGCCTTTGTGCTTGTTCATTTGTTCAGCTGAATAGTCTTTTGTGTGTACAACCTGCAATTTTAGCTGTATAGCATAGACACATGTTGCAGTGTGTTGTGATCATCAAAATCAAGAATCAACATCTTGCCTCTTCTGAAACTGGTCCATGTCCTCCTCAGTCATAGCTGCTCTCCTGACCAGCTTGTCGAACCTCCTAATGCCCAACGGGTTCATCTTCGACCTCAAGCCTGGCCTCAAGCCCTGCTCAAACTTCTTGGCCTTCTTCGCCTCGTCCACAACCAACTCTGGTGCATACCTCGAAAGCTGAGCAAACTTGGTCTCATACTCCCGCATGGTCATGCTGCCCTGCTGAAGGTTCAAGAACTCGGTCGCCTTTTTCTCCTGAACATCTAGGAGAAAGAAGTGATCCCTGAATTCCTCCAGAAAAGCTTCCCAAGTCATCGGCTGATCTCCCAAAGTCCTCTTCAGCGATTCCCACCAGACACCAGCGTCCTTCTCTAGCTGCATCGTAGCCAACTTCACCTTGCTGGCTACCTGAGTCTCCGATACCTCGAAGATCGTCTGCATCTTCCTAATCCAATCATCAGCTGTGGTTGGATCAGATTGCCTCTCAAAGACTGGCGGCCTCATCCTTTTAAAGGATTCAATCTGCCTGATAGGGTCGACGTTAACCAATCCCTGTCCAGCCCCATGATTCGGCTGCGGATTTTGCTGCTGATTCTGAGCTTGTGCCAAATTAAATGCCATCAGCGCATTCAGCGTCTGATACACCTTGGCGAATTCAGCCTTAAGGTCAATTCCCGTTCATCGAGAACTACCAGATCCATCCTCATTGTTACCACCATTCCTGGGCCTGGGTGCAACCATTCTGAATACTGCAAAACAAGGGAAAGGTTAGAGCATCACACACAATTCAAACTCACATCAATATCCTTTGGCAAAACCTCAATTGTATCCCAAAGGTAAAACATCATATTTCAGTTCTATATGATACTCCTCTTTATTGTCCACACCTAGGTACTCACACTCTAGTGTCCACACCTAGGGTATTTTTATGTCATGTTTAGTATTACTATTGAAGCATGCTCTGATACCAACTTCTGTAGCGCCCCGAATTTCTAATATGATATCTTAGAAAATACGTGGCACAATCCCAGCATCAACTTGAATATAATATTAAACACAACCAACACCACTAAAATTTTCAACTTTTATTACATCAAACTTTTACAAATCACAGCGGAATTCAAAACAACTCAAACAATATTTTCTGTCATTTACAACTCAAATTATCTCAAAACTGCTTTTACAAATTTACACAAAACTCTTATGAATCAATTTATCTCAAAACCGACTCAAGCATCCAACCTCCAACTCTAAGCAACAACCTGCAACATATGAGGCTAGAGATGATCCCTAACCCCCAAAACTAAAGGGGTTAGCCATAACTGGTGTGAGTGACATAAAAACAAACAAACATCATAAATGAACATACCTCGTAAATTCTTAAACAACATGTACTAAATAAGAATATGAGAAGTAAGAAATGACAGGGAAACATGAAAACATCAAGTGGAACTAACCTAAGTGTCAAGTGTAGAAAATCGGAAAAACACATGCATAAAACTAAGTCAAGAAAACACAAATTCTATATGCAGACTCTCTAATGCGTACTTGTCGAAGTCTATGCATTCCATTCTACATAGGTTCGGTGCAAGCCCTTAACGTCTCCACATTTTAGGGTTCAATCCCCGCTATGCAACTAATCCTAACACGATGACTACTACGGGATAAAGATAAACTGTGAGTACTAGCCCTTGCCCCGATAATTTCGGAGATCAATCCCACACCGTAAGTAATCACTTGGATAATTTCGGGGATACATCCCACACCGCAGGTAATTTACCTGAGATAATTCCGGAGATGAGTCTCACACCCAAGGTAAGTTACTTCGATAATTTCGGAGATTAAATCCCACACCGAAACAATGACCCTCATCACATGAAAACCCCATGTGCGTCGCCTCGACTCTGATAATTCCGAAGATCAATCCCACACCCAAAATAACTACTTGGATAATTCCGGAGATACATCTCACACCGCAGGTAATTTACCTGAGATGATTCCGGAGATGAATCCCACACCCTAAGTAAGATACTTGGATAATTCCGGAGATTAAATCTCACACCAAAGCCATACTGAGGTGCATAACCCATGTTCCCGTTCATCATATCACCACTAGTGCCTGTCCTTATCATTTTTGGGTTATTTAATTACTCAACGAATCTCCTAGAGTGGTGTTCCCTACCGGCCTAAATTCAAAACTGAATAACTGAAATGCCTCTACGGGCCTCAACAAAATAACTCAACACCGGTATACTAGGGTCACACACCTCTAGAGACTCAAACTCAAATGTCTAAATCAAATTTCCACTAAACAAAATAGTTCAACTGAAATATCTCAAAAATCATATGCTTAACTGAATATCTCAAAATCATATGCTTAACTGAATACAAGGTATAGGCTAAAATATCTAAAAACTAATCATTCGAAAGAACATTCCAGTTTACAAAAACTCATCAGTACCAGTCGACTTGTTACTGTAGTAAGTCGACTGTCCAGAGGGAAAATATCCATGATTTAAGAAAATAAGTTAAGTGATATAAGTTGACTTATAAAGGTCATAAGCTGACTTACCAACAATATAAGATGACTTATAAAAACATAAGTTGACTTACCAACATTATAAGATGACTTATAAAACTCATAAGTTGACTTACCAGTAATATAAGATGACTTATAAAAACATAAGTTGACTTACCAACAATATAAGATGACTTATAAAAAGATAAGTTGACTTACCAACATTATAAGATGACTTATAAAAATCATAAGTTGACTTACCAGCAATATAAGATGACTTATAAAAACATAAGTTGACTTACCAACAATATAAGATGACTTATAAAAACATAAGTTGACTTACTAACATAATAAGATGACTTATAAAAATCATAAGTTGACTTACCAGATCATAAGTAGACTTATAAAAAACATAAGTCGACTTAAAGGAGACATAAGTCGACTTATAAGAACATAAGTCGACTTATAAAAACATAAGTCGACTTACCAGAGAGAAATTCCAGAAATCTTTAAGAAAATATTCTAAGTGTTATAAGTCGACTTGCAAAGTCATAAGTCGACTTAAAGGTCATAAGTCGACTTACCAGAGAAAAATCTAAGATAACTTTGAAAAATAAATTCTAAGTGTACCAGTCGACTGAAAAGGGTCTAAGTCGACTGTCCAGAACGGATTTTCAAGAAAAACTAAAGATACAGCAGCTGGGTCGTACCAGTCGACTGAATAGTGGACCAGTCGACTGTCGGCCTACAGTTTTCATAATTTAGATCTGAATACAATAATCAAAACTGAAGTTTTTCTAAAGATTCCTTGTTTATGAAAATAGTTCGTATTCAGGCAAAATGACAATTCTCAAATATTCTTCATTATGGACACGTTACTCAATCATACAATATCGCAAAACTCAATTCTCATGTTTTAAATTCCTAATTCTTTCATTAGAGTTTCTCGATACTGAATTTCTTTACAACTCATAGCCAAGATCTGATTTGAAATCACAAGATCCAGATGTTCACCATCTGATCATAACCATACTCAAATCTTAACATGCTTTCTAACAATACGATTTTATAAACCAAGATCTACTAGTCCTTCATAGATTTCACATACATGGTACAAACAACAACCTTTGCATCGTTCTCATGCAAAAATACTAAATGACATACATGCCAAACCAACAATATAACAATTGATCACATTAATCAAACCACAATACAAGATTCATATCATTCACAACATCAAAACAAAACAGAACATTGTTACTCACCTTTGAATTGAAAAGATCCAAAGAAGAAGCCTTCCTTTTTGCGAGATCCAAATTTTCCTCTTGCTCCACCAAAACAAATCACCAAAATTCTGTATTTTTAGTATTGACGGCTGGGAAAAATCCTTTAAATATCCGGGATTAGGTTTAGGGTTTTACCCATTTTGCAAAATAATCCCTTCCAAAATACAACTTCACATATATAGGTCTAGTCTTGGAAATTCGATCAAAATTCATTTAAATTAGGATTTAAAAGGAAAATATAATTCTAAATATCAACCAATACCGTTCAAAACGTCCAGAATTACACATTTTACATTTTAATCCCTAAAAATGTCAAATTTGCAAAAAGGTCCTTCTTTCTCAAAATTTGCAAATAGTTCCAATTAATTTCAGAAAAATCTGGAAAAATACTAAATAAATCCCAAATATTAAATAATGATTTTTCATGAAGAAAACTTGACTTTCAAATTTTTCAAGAAAGTATTTGCACGTGTTTTGCACGTGTAAAAAGATAAATCTTTTAGAAAATATTAATTAAATCTTCCAAAAATCATTTAAATTCATTTTCAAATATTTAAAATAATATTTGAAAATACGGGGTTCTACATATGGCCGAGAAGCGCTGCATGACGCCATTATCTTCGCAGAAATTTCGAAAAAATTTTGCGGGCGAACTGGGTTTCGTTGTCCGTGATGAGCACCTGAGGGATCCCGAACCGACAGATGATGTGCTCCAGAAGAATTGCTGTGTTTGGTGCTCGGTGATCGAGGCCAGTGGTTCGACTTCGATCCACTTGGTGAAGTAGTCGATGGCCACCGCCAGGAACTTCCTCTTGCCTGTGGCTTGAGAAAAGGGGCCGACGAGGTCCATCCCCCACATGGCGAAGGGAGTCGGACTGGCCATGGATCGGAGGTTCGCCTGCAGGGAGTCTCTTTATGGAGGAAAACCTTTGACAAGGGCCGCACCTTTTAACGAGGTCTTGCGCGTCTTGCAGCATGGTCGGCCAGTAGTATCCATGATTCAGGGCCTTCCGGGCGAGCGATCTGCTCCCCATGTGGCGTCTGCCGATCCTCTCATGCAATTCCTTCAGGGCGTACTTGGCTTCGTCAGGTGCTAGGCAGCAGAGGTATGGTCTGCCGTCAGCCACCGTGTACGAGTGCTTGAAGAGCGTTCCACTGATCAAGGTGAATCTCTCGGATCTGACTTTGATCCTTCTTGCTTCGGACCGGTCTTGAGGGAGTTCGCCTTTCGAAAGGAACCTTAGGAGGGGCGTTGTCTAGTTATCGAGTCGGAGATCGGTATTAAGGTAGGTAGCTTCAGGGATATCGATGCTGGGTTTGAGGAGGACCTCGATGAGAACAGTGCGGTCGAGCTCCTCGAAGGATGACAAGGCGAGCTTCTATAATGAATCCGTCTGGGCATTCTGCTTCCGGGGAATTCGCTCCACCGAGTGAGAATCAAAAGATGACAAGAGATTTCGAACTACCGCCATGTATTGTACCATCCGTGCGTCCCGAGCTTCATACTCCCCGGTGATCTGATTGACCACGAGCTGGGAGTCGTTGAAGGCCTTGATGTGTCAGGATCCAGCCTTGTGTGCGAGCGTGAGCCTAGCGATCATAGCTTCATACTCCGCTTCGTTGTTCAAGGCTGGGAAACTTAGCCGGAGAGAATATTGAAGGACGAAATTATCGGGGCCTTTTAGGATGACGCCTGCTCCGCTCCCTCCCTCGCAGGACGAACCGTCGACATAAACCTCCCACACTGGGTCTGCTTCCGGGGCCGCCGATTGTTCGGAAATGGTGCACTCCGTGATGAATTCAGCGAGCGCTTGCCTCTTGATTGTCGTCCTGGGCTTGTAGCTTTGTCATACTGGCTCAGTTCGATCGACCACTTGACTAGGCGGTCGGAGCTCTCTGGTTTGTGGATGACGGTCTTTAGGGGTTGGTCCGTGAGGACTTGAATAAAGTGAGCCTGGAAATAGGGTCGGAGCTTACGAGCCACTGTTATTAGTGCATACGCCATTTTCTCCATCTTTGCATACCTGGTTTCAGCTGAGAGCAGGACCTTGCTCACATAGTACAAGGGTTTTTGGACACCGTCTTCTTCTCGGACGAGCACGACGCTTAGCGCACTTTCCGAGGCCGATAGATATAGGAAGAGGGGTTCACTGGGTTCGGGTTTGCTTAAGAGCGGTGGATTGGCGAGGTAGGATTTCAACTGGTCGAACGCCTGTTGCTGAGGCTCGCCCCATTCAAACCCCGTCGTCCCCCGTAAGGCCTTGAAGAACGGAAGAGACTTCTCCCCTGATTTGGAGAGAAAGCGGCCGATGGCCGCCAGTCTACCCGTAAGCCGTTGAACCTCCTTTGACGTTTCGGGGCGGGGCCATGTCGACGATGGCCTGGATCTTCTCCGGATTGGCTTCTATGCCGCGCTGGCTGACGACGAAACCCAGAAATTTTCCGGACGAGACGCCGAAGGCACATTTGGCGGGGTTGAGCCTCATGTTGTGAGACCGAAGGACGCCGAAGGCTTTGGCGCTTCTGCTGTACTGGTTTGGAGCCGGGGACGATGCTTAGCCGATGCATGATTAAGTTTTTGAAAATCCCGGGCATGTCGGACGGTGTCCAGGCGAAGAGGTCGACATTTCGGCGGATGCAGTCGATCAGACCCGGCTTTAGTTCGGGGGAAAGGGTCCGGCTCACTCGGAACCATTTGGATTTGTTCCCTGTTTCAAAGGAGACCTTCCAATTCGTCAGCGGGCTCTGACTTGGAAAGGCTTTCTTCAGGCAGGAGCTCGACGACGTCGAGGGGAAATACACCGCCTTCGACCGCGGTCATGTAGCAGGAGCGCGCCGATTCTTGGTTGCCCCGAACGACCCCGACCCCGACGTCAGTCGGGAACTTCAGTTTCAGATGATAGGCGGAGGGGACGGCCTGGAGCGAACAGAGCTCGGGTCGGCCGAGGATGGCATTGTAGGCTGCCTTGACGTTGACAACCATAAAATCCATCGACTCGGTTCGGAGGACGGGGGCCGTTCATGCGGTTACGTCTAGTGTCACAATTCTCTTGATTTGCACGGGGATGCCAGAAAATCCGTGGAGGGTGTAACCGGCCGGCTTCAGCTTTTCTCAGGGGAGTTTGAGGTTCTCAAACACTTCTAAGAAAAGGATGTTGACCGAACTACCGTTGTCTACCAGAATTCGGCGAACCTGGAAGTTGGCCATGTCAAGGCTGATGACGAGGGCATTGCAGTGCGGAAGCCGGACGCCTTCGAGGTCTTCTCCTGAGAAGGAGACCGCCCGCTGCTGAATTCGGGAAGAGGGGTGGTCTAAGACAGAGTTGACATCTCAGATAAAGGCTTTTCGAGAGGTCTAGATTTCCCTCCCATGGGTCCGCCGTGTACGTAGTGGAGGATGGCTTGTCCACCGATTTCCTCGGTTTGCGGGTTCCGATCCGGTCGTTGGCCGATCGTCCGAGGGGGAGGCGAACGCCTCGGGCTCCTCAGCTCTCGTCGATCTCTGTTGTTGACTCGGGTGAACTCCTTCAGGTATCCTCGCTGTATAAGGGCTTTGATCTCATCTTTGAGGGCTCGGCAGTGATCTGTATCATGCCCGGTGTCCTGATGGAAGCGGCAGTAGAATCTCTGGTCTCGCTTCTTGCCGTTGTTGGGCGGTTGAGGAGGGAATCAGACAATCCTTTGTCGATTTTCATTAAAATCGCCGAGACGTTCTGAGTCAGGGGCGTGTATCTTTCAAATCGAGGGACTGGGGGGACCTTTTTTCGGACCAGTCGCTTCTTTTTCAGACCTTTTGAAGGGTTCGGCATCATCAACCTTGCGCTTCCCCTTGGCAATGGCATCCTTCGCGCCTTCGGGGTTGAGGGCCTACTCGGCTCGGATATACTTCTCGACCCTGTTGAGTAGGTCGGGAAAGTCCACGGGGGGGCTTTTTGGCTAAAAAGGCCTTAAGCTCGTTGTGGAGGATGTTGTGTCGAAAGGCTGCGGAAGCGACCCCTGCGTCGAGGGAGGAAACCGACCTTACTTCCGAGGTAAACCTCCGAACTAATTATTGGAGGGATTCCTCGTCCTTCTGTTTGAGGTCCAGGAGGGAGGAGCTCGTCTTCTCGACCTTCCTGCTGGTCACGAAGTGGGCAAGGAAACCCGCCTCCAGCTGTTCGAAAGAGAAGACCGAACCGGGGGCGAGTTTGGAGAACCACTCCCGAGCCGGACCCCGAAGGGTAGCAGGGAAGGCGCGGCATAAAAGGGGATCCGCAGCGCCGTGAATCATCATGAGGGTCTTAAATCCCTCCATGTGATCAGCAGGATCACCCTCGCCATTATAGGTCTCGAATTGAGGCGGTCTGAAGTTCCGAGGAATCTTAGCTTCGAGGATTTGGGGGGAGAAAGGCGGTCCGGTCGGACGATGGCCACGACCCTGCATCGGCCCGCCCTCGTCGAGATGGGCGAGGCGGTTCTCCATTTCTTCTAAAAAGCGAAGGACGGGGTCTGCTGCTTCCCGGGGACGTGTCGATCTGCGGGACCCTCCGGCTCCCGTCGCTGATTTGTGGGCGGAGCTGTGGTAGACCTTGGTAGCCGGACCGTCACGTATGGCTTGAATGATCTCCTTAGGAAGTTTTGGAATTCGACTTTCGTGACGGGGGCTTGTCCCTCGGGGTTCTGCGGGGGATTGTGCGCCTGGGAAGGCTGACGGTGATGGTTTGAGGCCGAGTTGGAAGCGGACGCTCGCCTAGTCCGGCTGGCATACCTGTTTGAAATGACGCGGCGCAAATCCGACGTAACCGAAGGTTGGGCCGCGCCGTTGGCTCAAGGTTGGTTGGAACCCTGGTCATTCGCGCGGCTATGGCGGTTGAGGTCGGGCTGTCGTGCCGATGTGGCGGCCCTCCTAGGTTCGGGAACGCCTAGGTCTGGCCCAAAGTGGCGACCCTGGCTGAGCTCGGAAGGACGGTAGTACTGAGGAGGTAAAGTTTCCCGCATACGGCGCCAACCTGATGCGGTTTGTTTTTGGGGTGTGGGGGCAACAGGTGTGAGTTCTCTCAATTTGTATGATGGAAGTAGCTACGCAGTATTGGTGTCGGTCCGACCCCGGGTAGCGGGAGCGGCTCGGGAGAGGGAGCGCAGAAGGGCTCGGAAGGGAGGATGGGTGCTCGGCTCGGTTCTAGGAGCTCGACTCGGCAGGGTCTTCTGTACCTGCACACGGCCTGGAAACACGGGGAGAAATCCCGGCGACAGGCCCTCCGACGAACAAGTCAGTCACTGGGAAAGAGACTGGACAGCTAGGGTTCAGGTGGGGAGAATTTGATTACCTTTTTCAGTGAGGAGGGGGTGGAGTATTTATAGGCAGGGGTAAACGAGTCTGGAGCCCTGGCGGGCCGGGTCAGACCCGTTTACCCATGGGCCTGAGCTGGCTAAGGCCCATTAGACTGTAGCTGGTCTGATGATCATGGTGGGGAGGATCCAGAGGAGATCAGAGGGCTCTGGTTGATGCTACATAATTTATCCCATATCATTAGTCTTGCACACTTTCTTTAATTAGTCTTTTGATGATAAGGTATTTAATGGATGTTTTGAATGTTTGTTTCGCCAAAGTATGGGTTCATTTTGTGATTGTATTGTGGTTATAAATGTATCAATTTCCCCCACTTGCATAGATCTCTCCATGAATTTTGTCTCTAGTTCTTTTTCATTATGTTTAATGGAAACTTAAAAAGGCATCCTTTTTAAAGGAATTTGGAAGTATTGTTATTTCATTTTTGTCGCTTGCGTACTTTGTCATATGACTCTTGTTGGTCTAGTTGTTGATAATGAAGTGTTATTTAATTGCTTTCTTTAATTTTTGTAGGACGAATTGCTAGCTCTAGAATGTAACCATTTTTGGGGGGATAACTCGGTCGTCATTCCCATGTTTGATATTGTTGATGTTTTCTTTGCATCATTTGGAACCCTTTGACTATAAATAACTTTATCCTCTTTAGTACATCACAACCCTTTGAAAAGTGTATCCTATACCACCCTTTCATCGTGACACTGGAGTTGGTTTGTCTTTTACCAGGATTGACTGATCCTATCCTTAATTATAGCATGGGGACAACCAGGGCAGGCCCCCAGTGGAGGCAGGGGAGGCGGTCGCCTTGGGCCCCTGAAAATTTTTCAATTTTTGGGGCCCCCAATTTTTTTCCCTTATGCCTGTAGCTACATATTTTGCGCGTAAAGTAAAATTACAATTTGTATAATTAATTTTAGGGGTCCCCAAATTTAATGATTTGGGACTTTATATATATTTTTAAATTACTTGGGCTAGGGCTTTTGTGGGTTTTTTGTTGATTTATTGATTGAATTTTCTTCTTCAAAATTGTCATTGTACTTCGACACTTCAATACCCGACTCGACCCAACCCGCACCTGCTCCAGACCCGCACACTTCAATACTACCCTACACTCCAATCCATCTCCAATCCACCAATTTCTCCCCAAATCTCACACTTCAATTTCTCCCCAATCCCTAAATCTCCAAATGATTATGCCATTATGATATTAATAAGGATGATTTATTTTTTGAGTTGAAGCGCCTCTATATAATTCTATCGGCGGAATCAAAAAAAGCAATTGATGTGCTTAATTATTTGCAAAGGATGGATGGGATAATTCCCATATGCATGGATCGCGTATAGGATATTGTTGACCATACCGGTTACTGTTGCTTCTGCTTGCTTCTGCAGAAAGAAGTTTTTCAAAGTCGAAAATTGTCAAGTCTTAACTTCATTCAACCATGTCTCAAGAGAGATTGAATGGATTATGTATTGAAAATGCGATGGTAAGAAGTCTTATTATGAACATTTAATTAGTGAGTTTGCTACACGGAATACGAGAAGAAGTCATGCTTTATTGTAATAATAAAATATCTTATTTTGCCTTGAACAATGTGCAATTTTTTTATATATATGTTTTTTTTTGTTTCTTTTGTATGTATGGGGGCCCCATTTCTGGAGTATGCCTCGGCCCCCGTGAACCCAAGGCCGGCCCGGGGACAACCTTTCTTGAAACTTATCAGCTCCAAAAATTCTTATAGTGTGAGAAGAATTATGATCCTATTCTTGAGTGTAACCACTATACCTGGGACAATGATTCCCCCACTCTTATGCTCCTTTTGTTATCTGTTAGGTGATGAATTTCTTAGATATAGTCATTTCAACTTGTGTTGCTTATGTTTCATTGTCCGTGGTTGATCCTCAGGTTTGTTGTCTGTTCTAGATGTTATGATTTTACCCGAAGCTATAAGTTTCTGTGTCTGAGGGCCTCCTATACCCAGAGTTCATTTTGAAATTTAGATTTCAATGGTTTTAAGTGCATTTTCGAACACTGTTTGGGGCCTCAATTGTGTATGTGGCATCACAGTGCTCATATTTAACGTCCAACTCAACATAGTTATGTAATGACAGCGAACTTATTTGCACACATATCAACTGCCACATTTCTCTAAAAGTTTAGAGCATAGTCATTTATCATTCATACAGGCAGGACTAACTTGAACTATTTTATTTAAAAAATGATCATTCTTCTCTGATGTTGGAGTAGAAGGTTTATCTTGTGTTCTTGTTCCATAACATGAAACCAGAAACTATATGCTCGTTCAGCTTCAACTTGTGATGCTTTGGCAAAGGTGTAAGTGCCTCTAGGGTCTAGTGGTAAACCTCTTCATTAGTGCTCATTCCTCTTTCCTGCTTACACCACTCCGCTATTACGGGGAAAGAGTGTTTGTGGGGCTTATGAACTTGTCCATCAGGTCTATTCCTGACTCCTATGTGTACATTCGTTATGATTGCTCGCGTCATTTTACTATCTAACATATTTGCACGTGTTTTGGTTCACCCGAAAACAAATGACTGCCACTAGCTCACTGCGCACAAGTGACACCATGATTGGATACAACCCTTCACTCATCTCTTGTTGCTCATTTGCTTGGTTTGAGATATTACTCTAATGTGGCAAACTTCAACTCACTGCCCAATATGTAGTCTTAATATCTAACATAAGAAAACACTACTGGAGTTTTATTGTAATTTTTTCTTAACCTTACATGTACAATATGCTATTTGTAGTAAAGTAATTATAGCTAAAATGAGGATGTTGATATAAATGAGTGACAACGAAACGGAGAGAGAACTAGTTGAGATGAGGACAAGTGAAAGAACTAGTTGAGATGATTTGTCCACCTGTAACTGAGATCAATAGTTGTGATGGTTGGCAAGAGTTATTATTGCAGTTATTGGAGAAACACTAGAGGTAGGCTAACATTCTTTAGATTTTGAGGCAATTAAGAAGCACGTGGTAGGTGTTGATAATTTGACAGAGTAGTGGACCTAACTAGAGCTGGATGGTTAAAACGGATTCATATAGCTAATCCTAGAAATTTGGAAGAAAAAGGAAGTTCTTTGTGTAAAGATTTTACATGTCAATAATCCATTATGTCTTGAATGAATCTAACGTTTTAATAGCCGATTAATGATCTATTGCTCCAAATGGCATGTTTAATCTAATTCATTATGTTTCTCAATAATGCATAGGAATTGTCGTATGTGAATTAGGGCAATAATATCTTTTAAGAAAATTCTTCAAACGAAAAAAACCCAATTCAAGTCGAAACCTAATCTAAATATCTAATATACTAGTGTGTTCTAGACAACATTAAGTTGGAATACACAATAGCTAAATCACAATGGTGGAAGTTAAAAATATCGATCGGATAAATAGACCTTGTATAAGATTGGGTAAAGTCAAAACCTGATTAATAACACTCGTATTTGTAGCTACTTGAATCCAATAAATTGAATTGTGAGTCGAGCATAATAATCAGTTAAGATCTGGCATATCATTTCTCCTCTCTCAATAAGAAACATCTCATTCGACTTCAAAAGTTGAACTTTGCTTTTGGTACGGTACGGGTGTTTTACTGATATATTTGCTGAATATTATGTTACATCTGACAGTATTGTTGGAAAATTAAGTTTGAAGTCAGAGAACTTACAAGAATTCTTTGTTTTAATAACATCTCATGCATTTCAAGCAGAAGGCAGCGAGAATATTAATGTATTTTTAAAAAAGTTTCTTCCAATCACATTGCTCGAATTCTGTTGTCTCGTGTAAATGATCAGTTGATAAGGTTGTCCTGTGATATGTTTGCCGATCTTTAGTTATGGATCCATATTTCACCAACATTGGATGTCTCTTGTTTATGGTTTATTGGTTTTGCATAATATTTGTTCTTTTCTTTTTTGGCGAACAATGTACTTTCTTGTTTGGTTTCGAAAAAGTGGTTTGTCTTTGGATGTAGGCAACTGATGATAAATCTGAGCAGTTTACACTGGCTGAAAGTTCAATGATAAGACATATTCAGTTTCGGGTTCTTTTATACTGAAATCTTAGCAGGTTAACCTTAACAGAAGTGTTACCAACTGAAAGTTGGCACTCTGAACTTGAGGCTGATTTAAGCTTCGTTACTGTTGTTTCCTCTTTAGTGTTTCTGGAGCTTGAATTTTATTGCTTGCTACGCCCTAATAAGCATATAAGTAGGAGCAAAGATTCTTGAAAGGATCTTGATTTTGGATGGCTTTGCCTTTTATAATAATGAAGGCTGTGGAAGCAAAAGTTTATGTTGCGACACAAAATTACTGTCGGAAGAATAGGAATTTTATTTGTGAAAGTTTTGTGCTAATGAGTATGGGCAGGAAGTGATGCTAGGACTTTATTGTGCATGAGGAAGCATCAGATGCACAGAGTTTTACTATTGCATTGCACAGAGGCTGGAGAAGAGGTGTGTCACTGGCCTCCCTATCCTCTCCCAATGTTCTATTTCTTTCTCAGTTTTCTGGAGCAGTCTGCATCGTAAAATGCCGCTTGCTTAATAATGGTGATCATATTTCAGTGTTGAATGGAAGAAAGGATAAAGATGTGGGATGTCTGTGTAAAAAATACAACAACGTATATTGTGCATGTTAGAGCATCCACAGTCATCATTGTTTAAAAAATGCATATATGCATAAATGCATATAGCATTTGGCCAATTTGCTGTAGTGGTCGATTGGTATTTTTTACCAATTTAATAATAAAAAGTTTCAGTCGGAACTTCACTTTGCGTCGGACGATTTTTGAGGATTTATTATTATTTTTTATTAATTAAAAATGATATTTAAGTTTAAAAAAAAATAGTAGGGCCCCCGTTGGATGCAACTTCATGTCGCGTCCAAGGAGTTCCCATTATTCTCTCATTTATTAAATGTTTTTTTTAAAAGTCGTATGACGAATTAAAAAAATATTTTTTTCGTCGGACGCAACTTCAAGTTTTGTCTGACGAATTAAAAAAATATTTTTTTTTCGTCGGACGCAACAAGTTTCGTCTCTTATATTATGCATTTTGCTATATCTTGTGCCGTATATAGCAATCACGGTAGCTATTTATGCATAAAATGCATAAATAGTAAACGATTGAAGCACGTCGTTTGCTATAAAATGCATTCTATATAAATAGCATGGATGCTCTTACAACAACTACTAAGGTATTCCAACAATTACATTATTATGCAAGTGCCCCTAGTCTGCTGGTAAGCTACTTTATTAGTGAGCAAAAAAGATGTGAATTGTCTGTGAAAAGTACAGCCAAGTATCTTGTGCATGTTACAACTACTACTAAGCTATTCCTACATTTACTTTGTTATGCAAGTGCCCTAGTTTGCTGGTAAGCTTCTTTATTAGCGAGCAAGAGGTTAGAAGTTCGATCTTCCTGCCTTCCCATTTATCCCATTATGGAATGAGGTTGTGTAAAGGTGGGTGTGCAACTATGGTTTCCTTAAAATTTTATTAAAAAAAAGAAATATGGAACAATCTATCATCAGTGTAAAGGTGGGTGTGCAATTATGGTTTCCTTAAATTTTTATTAAAAAAAAGAAATATGGAACAATCTATCATCACATTATTATTATTCGCAGAAAGTTATGCTCATAAAGGAGTTTTTTCTTTTCCAAGCATACTTTGATCTTTAATTCGTGGACACACATCTATTCCTTTTTAAAAAAAGAATACACTCCTGGTCCTTTAAAGTAGGGATGGCAAACGGACCGGATTGACTTGTGATCTGTCTGCAATCTGTACGCTCCAACCCGGCCCGAAAGATGACGGTTCGGGTCCGGGTTGAACCTGCGAGTCTAAGCGGGCGACCCGGGTTGTCGAATTGAAGATCCGACCCGTTCAACCCGGTCCGCTTGACCCGATTAAGTCCCAACCCGAGGGTAGACCCGCGAGCTTCGAACCGTTTGACATGAACTGGTCAAACGGTCGACCTGCGCGGGTCGAACAGACGAAAACACAGCCAATGGTTGTTTTAGCCGTTTTTTTTGTTTTTGTTTTTGTTTTTGTTTTTTGTTTTTTTCTCTCTCCTATAAATACCCCTTAAACCACTCTAAAAATTTCACACATCATTCTCTACTCTCTCTACTACTATTGCTCAATTCATTCAATTTTTTTCAACAAAGAAGCTAGCAACATAGAAGCGAAAAATTTCGATCGTATCGAATTCAACTTTCAACTACGTCTACTTCAACTCCTCCAAGGCTCCAACAAAAAAGCTTTCTTTCTTTCTTTCTTTCAACGACTATCGGACTTCTGCTTCTACTTCTACATTTATTTTTACTCTCATTCTATATTCAAGTATCCGCGAAGTACGATATCAAAATTTCACAACACTTATTGCCTTGATATTTTTTTTAGTTATATTTTTTTGGATCATAATTGTTTGTTGGTTTTTTGATCTTCTCTCTCATAACTCTCTTATTGTTTTTTAGATTTTTTTAAAACTTATGTCGCCTAAATTGTATTTAATTTATTCATATACACTACTATATCAACATGTCTAAATCACGATGTAGTGGCCGTAGCCAAAGTGGACAAGATTTCACTGGCACTTATCGTAGGCCTCTTATTGTCCTACAAATTGAGTCCACTGAAGAGTACCCTATGACTGTACACATTGGTACAAATGATGTGTTCCCACAAGACAGAGACATAGAAGAGGAAACAAACACAACCAACCGAAACAACACAACCGGGTAGTAGTAGGAAAACTAGAAAGGAAACAAGTGATTGGCATAAATTTTATGACTATATTTAGGACGAAGAAAATCTGGGTGTAGGTAAAAAAATGTGTAAAACTTGTTCCAAGCTACACAAATGGAAGAAGGGTGGGGGGACGGGTACAATAAAATGACACATTCAAAATGTACACAAGTAACTTCTTGTGGATCTACCCGGCCAACAAAAAATCTACCCTAGGACCGGTCTAGTTGATAGCCACTCTTATGATAGTTCGTTGGGAAATGATCCGACTAGTAATTAGGGAAGATTTACCATTTTCCCATTCCGAGAATAGGAACTTAGAATCTTTTAATCAAACCGTATTAAACCCACATTTTAAAAGATTCGCTAGAAATACTTTGAAGTCGGATTGTTTAATTGCTATTTTATGGAGTTTAACTTGTAGAGTTTCTTTAACTTCTGATTGTTGAAAGGGTTGCAACAATATTCCAATAATGGGAATAGCTTGTTATTGGATCGACAGTGATTGATTCTTCAAAAAAGGATCATATCATTTGCCGCATTGCCCTATCCCCATAGTGGTACTGAAATTGCAAATCGTATTTTAGAAATTTGTGATATTTTTCATATTCGTGATGAAATTATGTGTATTAGTTTTGATAATGCATCTAACAACAATGCATCAATTAGTATATGACAAACACAATTAGCTCATCCATATGACGATATTTTTCATATTAGATATGCATGTTATATTTTAAATTTATGTGTTCAAGATGTATTAAAGATAGTCGACCCATATATAGTTAACATTATATATTTTTGTACATTTTATTGCATTCAGTGGCACCATTTCAAGAATGGAAAGCATGATGTAAGCTTTAAAATGTACATTTTAGAAAATTTTCAAAGGATGTTAAACACCGATGGAACTTTACTTATGATTTGCTACATGTTTTTACTCAATATAAAGTATGTATAAATGATTTTTTTCTTGCAAAAAATATGCTAAATTATCAAATGACTCCCGAAGCTTGGTATTGTGCCGAATCTTTGTTAAATTTTTTAGATACTTTTAAAACCGCAACTTTAAAATTTTCAAAATTTTATGAATCTACTTCTAGTAGCATTTTTATTTCAATAGTTACGATAATGCAAACTTTTAAAAAAATAATCGATGATGTTTATAATGATCATATTGGGAAACCTGTGTAACGCCCCTGAATTCCAAAATACACTGAATTCGAGATTCCACATGATCTTTACACTTCATTTAGTACAACTTTACAAGGAATTTAAAACTTTTCACTTTACATCAGAGTTTACATGAGACTTTACACTTTACAGTGCACAGCGGACGTAAATTTACAACATTTAAATAAATGTACAACAACATTTAATAATCTTTAGGCATCTGTTCCTCTTTAATCTTTATCATGTCATTTACCCTGCATACAAAACTGTAGGTACGTCAGTTTATTCAACCGACGAACATTATACACGGCCATCCTCTCTATGCCGGAAATAGTATAACTCATTTTCTATATTTAACAAACACAAACTTGTCACATATCAAACTAAAGGGACTACCCTATTGATGTCGTGTTGTGATTGCGCACTTAGTGCTTAATGCAGTTATTTATATTACATGACACTAATGCACACTTGTTCGGATTCTATGCATCCCATACTACATAGGTCCGAGGGCAAGCCTCTTAATCGTTCTTCATCTTTGTAGGGTTCAATCCCTCGTCATGTCTTAATCTACTACTGTAACCATAGTGAGTATCCTAGATGATCTATGAGTACAAGCTCGTGTACAGAAAATTCTGGAGGGGAATCCCACGCCATGTCTTGACTCATCAAGCATGCATTCTGTGGCAATTCAGCCTCACTTCATGGCACACGATCCTCTTGCAGTCACCAAACATCCCACAAGCGTGACTAGAGTCCGATCATTACTGAGTAGTGCCCACGCCATGTCTTGACACATCAAGCATGCATTCTGTGGCTCACACACCCGCACCGTA
Source organism: Hemerocallis citrina (assembly GCA_017893485.1). Taxonomy (NCBI): domain Eukaryota; kingdom Viridiplantae; phylum Streptophyta; class Magnoliopsida; order Asparagales; family Asphodelaceae; genus Hemerocallis; species Hemerocallis citrina. The sequence continues at coordinate 162,913,097 of CM030359.1, forward strand.
AACTCTAGCTCTCATACTCGTGTTTTTCTCTCACTTTCATCACATCTCCACTATGTACTGATCCTTAGTTTTTATCAGAATCATGAACAAAATCAAAGCTCTAGAGTTAGCCTCTCCACTAAACCGGACTTATTCATTCATTCAAACAAGACCAACCTTGGTCATTCATTTCAAATTTCATTTTATTTCATTTCCAATTGCCGGGGAGAGACTTAGCTACTCTTTTGTTTCAATTCCAATTCACAATTTTCAAAATTGAGCATTTCCAGCTCATAAGTTCATAGCATGATTTCTAATTTATTCATGAGTCCATAGCCATACATGGAATTCAATTTTTTCCTTATATGATTCATTAAATATCGCTTTTCACATTAAAATCACATCACTAAATAATATTCACAGTTCATAATTTTCACATTATTCTCCAATGAGAATACTTCACATCACAGCACTACATATAATTTCTATCTTTCTTACACTTCTTTTCTAACATTTTATTTCAAGTCCTTTTTCAAAGTGTAACTTTCATAACATACAAGTGTAGGACATTTATTCTCAAAACATACTCCATTTCATGTAAATAATTCCCAAATTATTTTTCATAAATCCCACATATTTTTAGGATAATAACCATATATTTTTCATAATTTTCCAATAATCAAAAATCCCAAAAAATTTATTTTTTCCCACCACACAAACACAGCCGAGACCAAGGATTGAACCAGCGACCCCAGGGAAACCAACCGAAGGCACATGCCACTAGGCCGAACGCTCTGTGCGTTAATGAAGGGAGCTGAGAGCATTAAATGCTCTCGGCTGTAGTTATTATTTTTTTTTTCAAAAATACAAAAAGTATGGTGCTAAAGGGATTCGAACCAGCAACTCGCCGAACCCACTGTAGCGATTAAGAGCATCCCGACCACTTGAGCTATGCGCTCATGTTGTCATATTTCAACCCGTAATCATATTAAATCGATTCCCTCTGTTAAGTAAAACATATCGTTCTACAAGCTCTCATTTCATTTTGCCTTTACTAAATTTGCTGTAAATATCCAGATTGGCTATTCCCATCATAAATTATACTCCAGTATAATAAAAATAATTTTTTTCAATAATTAACACATAATTTTCATACAATTAATTCGAATTAACCACTACCACATTTTTTTTTTTGACATTTCTTATCAAGTTTGAAAACACTAATCTTTTTATTAGCAGTCTTTATATCAATTCTCTGTTTTTAATCATTTCCCAAACATATAATCTATATCTTAATTCATTCATCGCAACATTATCACAAAAGTCCATTTAAGCACATAAGGTAATATTGTCAATCTACTAACTTTTGCATATAGTTCTCGATGTTAATAATGAAGTTTTCTTCATCAATCCATGGGTATAATCAATTTACTCACAACTTAAATTTAACGATAGAACCACATACAATTTGCATACCAACATTTCAATCAATCAATAAGCCATTTTCTAATTAAAATGTACTCTTATTAATATTTTTCATGCATCATCATTCTTTCAATTCAAATCTAGCATGCTTCCTAATTAGAAATACGGAAAATTTACCCACCTTAATTGGAGAGACTACACTTAGCAACGCCTCCTAAACCAATGTCCTTGCAAAAGAGCGATCCTCCTCCTTGATGCGCGCACCCGAGCCTCCACAATGCCAACCGAGCCTCCTCTTGATGCCGGCCTTCCTCCTTGTTGCAAGCACAAACCCCTCACAATCTCTCAATCTTTTAACTCACTTGTTATACTACTAAATAATGTATTTTAAACTATAGGTTTGGAGGAAATAATTAACACAAGAATACTAGGCAAGGGGGGGGGGGGGTATTTATACTAAAAGTTTAGGAAAATGGAAGGCTAGGATTAACTTAGGAGTTAGGATTAGAATGCTAGGATTCAAGGAGGAGTTACAATAACCAACCATGATCAAGTAACCACCACCCATGACTCCACTCAAAAATTTCATTTTCCCTCCTAAAAGATCACAACCGGCCCCATCTTGTGCATGTGGATTGTACGTGCAATGCACGTGCATGCAACTTGGTACCATTTAAAAATTGTACATTTTATTTTACATAAAAAATCTTTAAAATGTATTCTACATTACAAGTTGTATTTAAAATAAAAATAACACATGGGCTTTAGTTTATGGCCCAAAATAATAATTAAAAAAAATAACAAATAAATTAGATTTGGGCTTTTAAAAGAAAGGCTTTTGTCTATTTGAAAAAGGGCTTTATATAGAAATAATTAAAGAGCACTTATTCAAACATCTATACTCATCATAATGAAAATAATTATAAGATTTAATTCTACCAAAAATATTGCACGTGCACACTACGTGCAAAATAAATAATTTTCATTAAATGAAAATCGGGGCATTACAACACTCCCTCCTTAGAATAGTTCCGTCCCCGGAACTACCGTCAAGAGTGAGAAACAAAACACAAACAAGCACGAGAAAGAAAATACAAAATACAACTCAAGCAAAAAGCTCAGGATAGTCCTTCAACATCCTCTCCTCAGACTCCCAAGTAGCCTCTTCAACCAAATGGTTTCTCCAGACTACCTTGACCATTGGTATCGTCTTATTCCTCAAGACTTTCTCTCGACGATCAACAATCTCGACAGGAGACTCGATGTAATTTAGATCCAACTGCAAACCTTCCAGCACTTCAGGCAAATGATGACTCGGATCTGGAATATAACCTCTCAACATAGACACATGAAAGGCATTGTGCACCTGAGATAACTCTTTCGGTAATTCAAGTCTGTAAGCAGTTTTCTCGATCCTTTTCAATATCTTGTACGGGCCTATAAACCTCGGGGATAACTTCCCGCCTTTTCCAAATCGAATCACACCTTTACTGGGCGACACTTTCAGAAAGACGAAGTCACCGACCTCAAATTCAAGGTCCCTTCTCCGGTTGTCTGCATAGCTTTTCTGCCTGCTCTAAGCCTCTACCAACCTTTTCCTGATCAGAACAATCTTCTCGGAGGTTTGCTGTACAAGCTCAGGACCAAACAACTGACGCTCCCCAACTTCAAACCAACAAACAGGTGTCCTGCACTTGCTGCCATACAAAGCTTCGTACGGCGCCATCCCGATGCTAGTCTGAAAACTGTTGTTGTAGGCAAACTCTACCAAAGGTAAATGCCTTTCCCAACTGCCTCCAAAGTCTAGTACACAACACCGAAGCATATCCTCAAGAATACGGTTGACTCTCTCGGTCTGCCCATCGGTTTGCGGATGAAAAGCAGTGCTGAGATCCGTCTTGGTACCCAAAGCTGTCGGAAGACTCCTCCAGAAATGCGAAGTAAATCGCGCATCTCGATCAGACACAATAGTTAACAGAACACCATGGAGCCGGACGATCTCGCCAACATACAACTCAGCTAACTTGTCCATCGAAGCAGTGAGTTTCATCGCCAAAAAGTGAGCGGACTTGGTTAGTCGATCGACTATAACCCAAATCACATCATTGCCTTTAGGACTCTTAGGCAATCCCGTAATGAAATCCATACTGATGTTATCCCACTTCCACTCCGGAATAGGTAACGGCTGTAATAGACCTCCGGGTCTCTGATTTTCGGCTTTGACTTGCTGACAAACCTCACAATTCGCCACAAATTCAGCCACATCCCGCTTCAAACCTGACCACCAGAAATGCGGTTTGATGTCTCTGTACATCTTAGTACTTCCAGGATGTACCGACAAAAGAGTAGCATGTGCCTCCTGAAGAATACTCTCTTTCAGGTCCGCCTAATTTGGAACACATAGCCTCTCTTCAAACCACAGCACTCCATCATTGATTTGAAATCCGGGCAACCTGCCAGCACTAATCTGCTCCTTCATCTCCAAGATATCAGCATCAACCTCCTGACTTGCAATGATCCTTGCATTCAGTGTAGGCTGAAGCCTCAACTGAGCTAAAGATGCTCCCAATCCTTGCAAGACAACTTCAATACCGGCTCGGTCCAATTCTTCAATCAGATGCTTCTGAGTTGTAATCAAACTGGATAAACTGCTCTTGCGACTAAGTGCATCGGCAACAACATTAGCTTTCCCAGGATGATACTTGATCTCAGGTCGCATGTCCTCAAGCACTTCCAACCACCTCCGCTGCCTCAAATTCAAATCCTTCTACTGATATATGTACTTCAAACTCTTGTGGTCCGTGTACATGTTTAATTTCTCACCGTACACGTAGTGCCTCCACTGCTTCAGGGCAAAGATAATCGCAGCCAACTCCAGATCATGAGTCAGGTAATTCTTCTCATGCGGTCGTAGTTGCCTAGACCCAAAAGCGATTACTCTTCCCTCTTGCATTAAGACACAACCAAGCCCACGATGTGAAGCATCACTGTAAACATCATACTCAACACCTGTTCTAGGCAAAGCCAAAATAGATGCAGTAGTCAGCTTCTCTTTCAACTCCTGAAAGCTTGCCTCACATTGCTCAGTCCACTTGAAGTTCACATTCTTCTTGGTCAGATCAGTAAGCAGCACGGCTATCTGAGCATAACCTTGAATGAATCTCCTGTAGTATCCAGTCATTCCAAGAAAACTTCTGACTTCCTTCACAGTAGTAGGCCTAGCCCAATCTCTCACTGCCTCTATCTTCTGAGGATCAGTTGCCACTCCCTCCTTAGAAAGGATGTGACCTAGGAATGCCACTTCAGATTTCCAGAAATCACACTAGTTTAGTTAGTTCTTCTTTTGCTACTTCTAGAGGTAAGGGTAAAAGTAAATTAGATGATGCCACATTGAATTTACTTGCATTTTCTACAAGTAGCAGAGTTCTAACCGATTACAGGAATTGCTTGAAGCCCCAATCGTTGGAGATGCTCGTCTGCACGGAAGACTGGATGAAGGCCGAAGATATGACTCAAGGAATAGGGTTCGACACGTCTACAAGTAGAATCAACTCGCAGGAAGAACAACAACAACAACAACAATAGCAAACAATATGAAGAATTGAAGACCAACAACAATAACAACAAATTGAAGAAAATTGTAAATGTATAAAAAGTTGTAAAAAATTTTTGTTTCTTATATAAATTTTGGAAAATTGAAGAAAATTGAAATTGTATAGAAGAAAATTGTTATTGTATAGAACAAATTTGTAGAAAATCTTTGTTTCTTATAAAAAATTTGGAAACTTGTATAAGTTGAAATCATATGAATAATATATACATTATTTTTTTTGCAATTTCACTCTTTAATTCTTATTATTATTATTACATTTTTTTCTTATTATTAAAATTACATTTTTTTAAAGTTAAAAAAAAGTTTAAATCGACGGGCCAACCCGTGACCCGACCCGGGTTGGACCCGAATGGGTTTGCGGGTTGGCCGAGTCGAGATTTTGCTAATCCAACCCGACCTGGCTTGGCCCGGTTAACACACCGACCAGACCCGAGCCCGCCCTATTTCGGTTCCAACCCGGACGGGTTCGACCCGACCCGACCCGGTCGACTAGTTTGCCATCCCTACTTTAAACCAAGCAATTATTGGTTTAGGAGATCGCCCCAAAATGCCCCAAATAAATAAATAAATAAATAATCTTAAAAAAACTATCAAATTAGTCTCATAAGGTAATTGGGTTTTTGCCATATTCACATATCAAATCTTTACTATTTTCATATTCCCACTCAAATTCTGCATATTTCATATTCCTATCTCAAATTCTTTAAAAGTGATTTAAAAAACACACATAGTGTTTAAAAGATTTTTTTGCCATTTATCTTTAATTTTCATTCTCTAATACTTCATTAAATTAAAGAAAATCAAAACAACCATTTTCAATTTTCTTCAAATCTCTTAAAAAATATATCCATGTAGCCATCAAACTTTAATTTCTTCAAATCCCCCCCCACACCCCCCCCCCCCCCCCCAAACAAAAACCTTGGATTTTTATTTCCTTCAAATCTTTTGTTAATGTTAGGAAAATTTGTGGGGTTAGAAGTTAGGTTATGCTATTTATTAAAATAAAGAGAACACATATTGAAGCGGAGATTGGGTGGATGATTTTTTTCTTTGTTATTATTTTATTAGGGGCGGAGTTGAGCGAAGATTCGTCGTAGAGACATGAGAACATTAATGGAGGAGTTGAAGAAAATGAAAGAAGAGAAGAGAGGGTAGGAGTGGACGAAGATGTTTAGGGATAATTTGGGAACTAAAATATATTTTTATTGGGTTTGTATCGAATAAGAAAAATATTCAAAGTATATTCCTCACAATTAGTGAAAAAACTAATGTTATGTGAGTTTTTGAAAATACTTTAAAGGTTTGAGTTGAAAATATGAAAATATTAAGAATTCGGGTGTAAATATGAAAATAACAAAGTTTGGGATGTGAATATGGAAATAACTCAAATTATAGTATGGATGGTAAAGAGGTGAGATGAATAAAAAGAGGTCTAACATGGCCCTTTATTAAGTCTCATCAACCAACATTTTTGCCATGGAGAGAGAGAGAGAGAGAGAGAGAGAGAGAGAAAGAGCAAGCGAGAGGGAGCGAGAGAACCGAGAAGATCACAGAAAGGAAGGTCTGGGAGATGGAAAGAATATTGCAAGAGGCGGACAAGATGATAGGAGGCGCTCCGTTGAAGGCCAGAGACCACCAAGCGATGAAGGACCACAACAACAACCACCACGTTAGCCATCATACCAGGAGAGATGATGCCCTTAGTTGGAGCTCCTCTCCTCTCATGGTAGAGGCTATGGCGGTGAGCACAACCATCATCACTACAAACGTGCCACCCCTCACGATGCTTTCAGCCCACCCTACCACCCATCACCATTATACAAACACCCACCACCACAACAGTACTCATTACCACCAACCTCAACATTCCTCTCACCATTGCCGCTAGTACTCATCCCCCACTTGTCATAATTGCCGCCCATCACCACCACCACCACGCCACCAAAGGTCCCACCGAGAACCTCACAAAAGGACCATCAACCACAAGTTCACCACCATCTTGAACACCAACCAACACCTCCGCTCTGTCTCCGCACATCTCCACCCCATCAATCACCACAACCCAATCCTGAACAGAGGCTTCACCGAGGGAAGCCTTTGACTAACCTACAATAACCCCAACATACAATCCACCAACCCCACAACATAGTCGATAGAGGAAAACATATCATGAATGACGTTGACGCGACGATAATGATGGATGTCACTATGGTTGTCGACGCAGAGGCAGCAATAATGAAGGTTGCTTGCTCCTGCTAATCTTTCACGGGATAGGGAGAAGGAATGGACAGTCAAGGAAGGGAAGAAGTCCAGGATAAGACACAAGGAGGCAGAATTAGATATGTTGTCTAATCAAGGGCTCCACAAACATTACCGGAAGACAAGACGGGGGAACCAGAAACTAATACCTTGCTAAAACTGCGAAGACCTTAGCCATACTAGAATCGATCGCACTAAGTAGCCACTTTGCCACCGTTGTATGAATTAGGGCTATCGATCTTATGCCTGCGAGTTGGCGGCCTTTGACAAAGGGCAAAAGGGGAGAAAATGTTTCTTCATTGAGGACCCTGTTTCCATTACCTTAACTTTCATCCTATCAGAAATTGAAAAAGAGGAACAACGTCTACGAAAGGGATATGCGGTGGCCGAAGTGTTGAATGGTCGCACATCGAAAAACTATGTTAATGACGGATGAAAAGATGCTGGCACTTTGGTGATCAATGGGATTGGACGGCTATGTGTTTCGGTCACCTCAAGTTCTTGATCCAATTTTCGTCAACTGGTCAGGGGATTTCGGATTTTGGGCACTTTCAACTTTAATTTATTAGATGGTCGGGGAGCTATGGTGCTGAGAAAATTGACGGTGAAAAGATAACTGTTCGTATTCTCGATGTACCACCCCATGGATGGCCAAGGATTTCATTGGAATATATAATATTAGAGTTTGGGGAACTTACGACCATCGACAGCAGAACATCTGCTTGATCTAAAGAGGAGGATGTGAGGGTTCAGACTCGATGCAGGGATCCAAGAGATATTCCATGATATGCTAGAGTAAAGATTGCCAGAAAAAGTCACCTCATCCTATTCGCAATTGAATCACTGCTTCCATCACTTAATAAATCGGAACCGCTGGCGAAGACGACATCACCTAGGGATGATCGCTCTTTTCGCAATCGTGGTCACCATGATGCTTTCACTCCCCCCTACCACCCATCACCATGATACAAACACCCACCACCATAACAGTACACATTACCACCAACCTCAACATTCCTCTCACCATCGCTGCTAGTACTTATCCCCCACACTAAGGGTGGCAATTGGCCCGAACCCAACCGAGGCCCACCTAGATCCGACTCGAGAATTTGTGGGCTTGGGCTATTTCAGTTTGGGCCGAGCTCGGGCTCAATTTTTTAGGCCCGGGAAAAATTCGTTCCGGGCTCAAGTGCTTAGGCCCGATGGACCCGAATCAAATTTTTATATGTGCAAGTTTATATTTATGTATACATGATGCATATTTATGTATGAGTTTTTTTTTTATAACGAGAATATTCATGTAAGTAAGTTGAAATGAGTGTTAATGTTTATAGATAGAAAAAGTAAGCATTGTATATAAAATTAAATGAAAATAGACAAATTAGATGTAAATTACTCAAAAGTTTGTAGTATTCCTGTTATTGTTATTTTTTATTGTAAATTATTCTTGATATAGCGTTATTTTATGAGAATTTATATATTAGAGTATGCATAAGTATTTCGGGCCTAGGCCTGAACCTATTTTCGGGCCAAATTTTCTAAGTCTAAAGAAAAGTCGGGTCGGGTTCGGGTCAATGTTTTGAACTTCGGGCTCGGGCTCGGACCTATACGGGTCCGGCCCGTTGCCAGCCCTACCCCACAAAACACAATCGCTGCCCATCACCACCACCACCACGCCACCAAAGGACCACGAAGATCCTCATAAAAGGGCCATCAACCACAAGTTCACCACCATCTTGAACACCAACCAACACCTCCGCTCTGTCTTCACACATCTCCACCCCATCAATCACCTTAACCCAATCCTGAATAGAGGCCTACTAACCTACAAAAACCACAACATACAATCAACCAACCCCACCACACAGTCGACAAAGGAAAACATACCATGAATGATGTGGACGCGATGACAATGAAGGTTTCTATTACTAATGTTTCAGTGGATAAGGAGAATGAATCGATAGTCAAGGGTGAGAAGAAGTCTAAGAAAAGACGCAAGGAGGAGGAATCAGATACATTGTCTAATCAAGGGCTTCACAAACCTTACCGAAAGAAAAGAAGTGGGAAACAGAAGCCAGTACCTTGCTACAACTGTGGAGACCTAGGCCATACTAGAATCGATTGCACTAAGTAGCCACTTTGCCACCACTGTATGAATTGGGGGTCACCGATGTTATGCTTGTTGGCGGCCCTTGATGAAGGACATGCGCAGAAGGGGAGGAAAGGTTTCTTCATTGAGGACCATGTTTCCATTACCTTAACTTACTGCTTTCCGGAAATTGAAAAGGAGGAACAAAGTCTACAAAAGGGATGAAAAAGAGACGAAAGGACTGAAGTGTTGAACAGCCGCCCATCAGAAAGCTATGTCCATGACGGGATGAAAAAATGCTGTCACTTTGGAGATCAATGGGAATGGACGGCTATGTTTTTCGGTCACCTCAAGTTCTTGATCCAATTTCCGTCAATTGATCAGGGGAGTTCATATTTTGGGCACTTTCAACTTCATTTATTAGATGGTTGGGGAGCTATGGTGGTGAGAAAATTAATGGTGAAAAGATAACAGTTCGTATTTGATGCTTTTTTTCTTCCATGGGAGCAACCAGATAATGATTCTTTGAAGGATGGAGAAAGCTTAAATCATTACCCGTTGAACAGATCTGATGTGAGACTGATATTTGTGGTTGGATTTGGAATGGATGGTTGAGATACCGCCGAAACCTCCAAGAAAGCTTGAAACACCGAGAGTTTTCCCAGAGACAGGCCCTTCGACGAGCTATATTTATAGCCTGAGATGGAGCAGTTTTAGGAAGATTTCCTAACTGATTTGGGAGATTCCTTTAATCAAGGAATCAAATTAGTTATTATCTTCCTATTTTATGGGATTTGATTGCCAACCATGATTGGCTGGTGGATCTCCCCTGTTTGGGCCACGAATCAAACTCAATCATGGACTGAGCTGAGAATGGCGGGCCTAAGGATGGCCCATATGGGCTTGTAGTTGTTGTGAAGTTACCATTCTGCCTTTAGAAACTGTGAGATTCGTGCTGGAATTGTAAGGCCTTGGTCAGTTGTAATTTTCACCCATATCATAAGCCTCCCACTTTTGGAGGTTGGGTGTAGCAGCCTCCGAGAAGTAGCTTTCTCCTGGGGACATTTGGGGTTAAATCTATAGTCCTTGGGGGCAATGATCGTCTTCCAGAGCTCGCAAATGACCCCTTCTGATTTTCAGGGAATTTTGGACTAGGTCTTCGAGAATTTTAGCTAATTTTTTGGGAGTTGTTAGTTTTTCTAAATATTTTCCCTAATTTATAACCATTTTCTAGGATTTTAATTCTCCTTCCTAGGCGGACGTGAATTTTCAAAAGATCCGAGAGCCCCTTTATTGCATTGTCTCGACATAGTTCGGCAACCCGAGGCATGGAGGTTCGGATGACCTATTGAGGGACGAGCCTTGACAGGGTTCAACGACCTGAGGCAGCCAAGCAAAATTGAAGTTTTTTGTGAGCGGTTCAGATGATGCGCCGAAGGTCAAGGCAAGCGAAATTGAATTTTTTTGTGAGTGGATCGAATGATGCGCTGTAACTCCCGTTTCCGATTGTACAAAAAAATTTCTACATATTTTTTTGTATTTCAATTTTTCGTTCTTTCAAATTCATTTTTTGTATTGAATTCATTTTTGATCTCCTAACTTAGCCATTCTAATTTTTCATTGTAGGTGTTTTCAATTAATTAGATATCAAACCCAAAACTCTTTAATCCTACTATCTATTCAAAGCCCATACCCTAATCTCTACCTATAACCCATTATGCGAAACCCGAAACCTCTTTATCTAACCCAAACCCGTCAACTCCCCAAACTACATAAACATTTATAACCTCGCCTCTAATCCCTCCCATTATCTCACTAAGGGTGCGTTTGGCCTAGCTTTTTTTAGCTTTAAAGCTACTTCAGAAGGAGAAGCTAGAAAGTACAACTTTGAAATTAAAAGCTGAAGCTGTTTGGATAGTCAGCTTTTTTTTTAACTTTAAAGCTACTTTTAAGCTAGAAGTTGTTTGGCATATATCAATTAAAAGCTACTTTTATACATCATCTTCTACAAATCCCTAATCCCTAATCCCTAATCTCCACCATCTTCACCAAATCCCTAATCCCGATGTCATCTTCACCTAATATTAGATTCTGAGATTGAATCTTATCTATGATTATCCAAATAAAAGTAAAAAAATAAAATCTAAGCTCTGCAAATCAATTTCTTATTTTTTTCTGTTTATGCAGAAACCCAAATTTGGAGGAGACACTGACTCAGAAGCTTCGAAAGCTAAAAAGCAATCTTCACCTACAGTGGCTGATGCAAATTCTTCTGATAAGCAATCACCACAAGAAGCAAATCAAAGCAAGTCAACGGGATTGAGCCGGAATTTTGCTTCAAAAAAATCCTCCTTCTGATTCTGAGATTTTTTTTTTGGGTCTTGTCTAATTTTAGGCATTTGGAGAAAAAAATTATGGATTAGGCATTTGGAGAAAACGGATTAGGCATTTGGAGACAACGAGAATTTTTTTTTTTGGGTTTTGATTTTTTTTTTCTTTGTTGGTTTTGATCTAGAAGCTAGAAGCTAGAAGCTAGAAGTAGATCTTGGTAGCTTCTTTTAGAGCTCCTTTTTCTACATAAAAAAAGCTACTTCTCTTTTTGTAGAGCTTTTCAAAATATATGTTTGGCCCAGCTTCTCCTTCTAAAGGAGAAGCTAAGCTAATTTTAAGCTGGGCCAAACACTACCTAACTACCCCACTAATCCCGACCCCACTTTCCTCCCACTTTACTGCCTATAATGGCCATAACTACCATTATTAATTCTCCTAATCTCCATTAACCTCCTAACTTGTTCTTCTTCCATCATTCTCCACCGAAAGCCTCCATCTCACCCTCACCCCGAGCCTCATCTCCTTACACCCGAACCCATTGAAACCCACTTCTTCCTCATCAGCTGAGCTCCCCTTCATCCTCCAAGCAACTCAAAACTCATCCTCTCCTGTTCACCCCACCGACAGCCACCCTCACCTCTACCCGAGCCTTTGTCAAACCCAACAACGCTCGAGCTCACTATCGCCACCACCACCACAAACCTGACACCCAACCACTACCTCAAAACTGCCTTCCACATTGCTGCTGACCTCTGCACACCCCCTCCAAAGCTCCACTGTTGCATCCATTATTTGCTGCCACCACCATCGACATCCTCGAGCCGCTAGCACCTCACCTCGAAGCACCCGAACAACCAGCAACACAACCCACAACCATCATCTTCGCCGTTGTTGCTAATGTACTTGTTGTTGATGCCCTTCTCCTGTGTGCGCGCCTCCCAACCAACCGCAGCCCTCGTCTTCATCCTTACAGCAGGCGTGCTGCTCTATTGCTATTGTCGCTGTCGTTTCCATATTGTCACTGCCATTCTCGCTCTTCGCTACCTTGCTTGCTGCATTCGCTTCCCTTGTGCCATCACCGTCGTTACTACTATCCTTTCCGTTGCACGCTCGCACTTCTCGTATTAAGGAAATTATTCTTTGAACTCCTGCAAGTAGTTCCTTGAATTGATTATCGTTTCATAAATTCTAGTTATTGTCCCTTGAACTTAATTATCGTTCATAAACTCTAGTTATTATCCATGTTCATGCAAGTATTCTTTGAACTCCTGCAAGTAGATATTGAATTTGATTATTGTTTCATTATCGTCCATGTTATTCAAGTATTCTTTGAACTCTTGAATTTGATCATCGTTTGTTATTGTCCATGTTTATGTAAGCATTTCTTGAACTCTTGCAAGTAGTTCTTATTCTCATTGATCTATTGTATTTTCTGCTTTTGTTCATAATCTTTCTTGATTGATTTGAATTCTTGAACCGTATATTATCGATTCGATTTTCTGCCCTGTCTCTTACCTGACCTTGTACTGAGAATTTGATCTAGTTCCCTATTACAAAATGTCATGCCCCGCTTCCCAAAATACGGGAATAGACGAAGGCCCAATGAATTATTTTAACATCATCCATAATCTGTACCAGTTTTAACTCAACAATATGAAAGGAAATAATCACAACCATGCATAAAAACATAATCACATAAACAAATACTAGAATAAACATGCAGTAGTCCAACATAATAACCAACAACTGGAAATAAGCAATAATTACGGGTCAACAAAGCCCGAAATACAAAGTTCAACAAAAGTAACAATGTGATATAAGAATAAACATGGCCCAATTTATTGCAAAGCAAGCTCCTGCTCCAATCCTAAAAGAACTGCTCACCAATGCCTTCTGGCAATTCTCCTTGTGCACCAGTGGTTGGATCAACTAGAGTGGGGAAAAATTTCCGTTAGAGCAAGTACGTACAACAAGTAGTGAAAAACAAAGAGTAAAGGAACATGGTACGTCAAGGAATATGAAACAAGATCAATGTCCAAAAGCAATAACAATGTCAATAAACAATGGTCAAGTGTACAAGTGTCAACTTAGGTTTATTAGCATTTTATTACCCAATCTAGTGCACGTACTACTGTGTCCAATACCACAAGTTCAGTGCATGCAAAACAATGTACGTTTTAGACATAGTGGTGGGATCTACAGAGCGTGTACTCGATGTAACAAGATAACAAGATAACATGATAACAAGATAACGTGATAACATGATAACAAGATAACATGATAACAAGATAACGTGATAACATGATAACAAGGTCACAAGTATTTCTCCACCTTCCATGTCAATAATCCAAGTAAACAAGAAGGGCCCGACCGAGTACAGTTTCTAAGATTATCCACTATTAAGTCAACCCTTATTACCCCGGCTTGTTAATATTTTATTAAATCATTCATGATCATGCACTGTGTATAAGAATGCCAAGGAGATGATAAGGATGCAACAAAATAATGCGATGCATGATAAAAATACATGTAATTGTGAATCTGAAAAGAGCAGACATAACAGTACTAAAAAAGAAATAACTCACAAACTATAATTCAGAATTCGATTCTGTTGAAGGGACTGTAAACTAGACATATGGGGCTACAATTCATATTCAGTAAGTTTTAATTGATTCTGACTATAACTAGGTCGATTATTCTAATCTTTACAGCTTAAGGGTTCTGGCAGCAGCTTATAGTCAAAACTCTATGTGTGAAATCAAGATGTAAAACCAGTATAAAAATCTACAAAATTTAAAAAATGAATCCTAAACATGTCTACTAAGTTTCTGGAGAGTTTCATGTCATTACACTACTATTATCATAGTGTTTCAACTGAGAGTTGTGTCGATGTTTCACTAAACTGCAATTATGGAAATACAGACCAGCAGTGACTAAAAGTACAATATCTAACAGCTCATTAAACAGAATATAGGTCCGTAAGATGTTCTGGAAACTAGATTCATTAGGCTACAATTCCTTTTTATATAGTTTTGGTTTATTCTTATTGTAACAGGATCGAAACCTCAATGCAAAACATGGCAGGCAGTAAGAAATAATAAAAAGTCATCATGTACATTCATCAAAACGAACAATCTACTTATTCTTGGATCATGAAATGCATTAACATTATATAAAACAAGTTAAGATGAATTTTTACAGTGTACAAGCCAAGTTATCATGCCACGATTCAAGTCTCAATAACACAATCGCTCAACATGCATTCAATCACTATATTTTTCTATATACCAGTTTCTAATAAATATATTCATGTCGTGTGTGCATGCAAGTTTGGGTTTGAATCAATGGATGTTGTCACGAAGTTAAGGATACTTCGGGTTAGCTCATGTAAACCCTTGATATCCCTAACGGAAGGTACACAAAGTAATATTACGATAATCGAAAAAGAACTACTTGCGGAGATCAATAATCTTGAACTATAAAAATAAACAAGTTCAAGTGGACTTTCCTTTAAATGACGATTAGATCCAAATAAGCAAAGAATAACGCGATCGGAATCCCGATGACACGGCGACGAGCAACAATCACGATGATCGCAATCGGGCACGGATCTTGATGTGGATTAAGATCGGATGATCAGACGGCTGAGATCGAAGATCAAGATCAAGTTGATGATCACGATCGCGATGATCAAAAGAGATCCGATGATCGAGATCAAGATCTTGATGATGATGATGATGATGGTGATGATTATCAATGCAAATCCAATGGCCAAGATCAATGGATCAAGAAGTGATCATGATCGCGATGATCAACAATTGGACGACCGTGATCCAATGGCTTAAGAAGATGATCAGCACTGTTGGCGATCCAAACAGAGGACCTCGGGTGATTGGAACGGGGCAGGCAAGGCTCGGGCGAGGCGATTGGACAACGAGCGGCAGGACTCGGGGTGTAGTCGCAGGGCTCAGGGTGGCGGGAGGCAGTAGGTGACAGGGAGACAGCACGTGGCAATTGCAGCCACAGGGAAGGTGATGGGTTACGACTTCGGCGGTCGACTGGCTGCGCGAGCAAGAGATGCGGCAAGGAGGCAGAGGAGATGGCAATGGGGTGGTGCACAGGGTGGTGGACTGTGGCAACAAACAGCGAGGACTTCGACAGTGATGGTAGTTGCAGTGGTGAAGGTCGACTCCGGTTGCAGTCTACGGGGATGGGGGCGCTGTCGAGTGTAGCTCGATGACCGGGAGAAAAAGATGGGCAGCGGCAGGGTCAACGGAGAAGACAAGGGTGACGAGGAGCGAGCGGAAATGGCAAGGATGATGAAGGTTGAAGACGAAGTCGATGCGTTCGATATAGTGCAGCGACGAGGGAGAACGGAGGACGAAGGTCGAGGTGGTGGAGGGGTACAGAGTGTAGACAAGGAAGAGGATGGCAGAGGTCGGGGACGAGAGGGTTGCACAGTGAGGGGATGAACAGTGGTGGGCACGGGGTTGAACAGTGGAAGGGCTAGGGTGTGAACAGTAGGGGGTTGGAAGTTGAAGAGTTTGAGGAAGATGAAGGGTTGTGTTGATGTTGGGATTTGTTTAACTATTTAACGAAGAGAGATGGAGTGGGAAATAGTTGAGATAGTGGGGAAACGTGAGAGGGGAATTTTTGGGGATACGGGGAGGTGTGGGATTGATCTGGTCAATAACAGATAGGAGGAATTTGGGTTTGGGTATTGGGTTAGAATTCAATAGAAAATGGGATTGGATTAGGCTCAGGTTATTAATAAATAATGCAAATGAATATAAAATTTGGGCTTTAGATGATGGGCTTCATATTACTAAATAATAATACAAGATTATATTAAAATCAATGGGCTTTAACAAAAGTAATAATAATAATACTAATAACAACACATATTAATAATAAAAATAATAAAAAGAATAATAAAATAATAACAATAATAGCAGTAATAATAATTAATGCCGATGATAATAATAATAGTGATAATAATAATAATAATAACAGTAATAATAATCATCATAATCATATTGATAATAATAATAATAATAATAATAATAAAATATTAACAATACTGATAATAATGATAATACATACATGACAGAATTGGATTCAGCACATTCATGAAAATAATTCAATAATAATAATAATAATAATAATAATAATAATAATAATAATAATAATAATAATAATAGTAGTAGTAGTAACGTTAAGCTTTACAAAAAAAATAATAATAAGAATAGTGACAATAGAAATAATTATGACAATAATGGTAACAACATCAATAATAATAATAATAATAACAACAATAATAATAATACTAATAACAATAACAACAAATATTAATAATAAAAGTAATAATAATAATAATAATAATAATAATAATAATAATAATAATAATAATAATAATAATAATAATAATAATAATAATAATAATATGTATCAGAATATGATTTGAGATTAACTAGTTCATTAAAATCCAAACAATAATAATATAACATATAAATAGTCGATCAATTATAAATAGAAAATGCACTATTATTCAAAATAAATGTAATCGTCGATTATAAAACACTTAGTAGAAGACCCGAAACCAGTTCAACACAAAATAAATTTATAAACAATCAAATACCGAAAATATTCAGGAAATACGTATTAGCGGGAACGGGGGTTACACAAAATTTATAAAATTATACATGAAAATTGTAGCCATCTGAGTGTAGAATCCAGAACGTCTCACGGTTTCACAATCCGACTTGTAGATTGCGAGATTTTCATCTTTTAGTGATGTAACATCTGTTTTCCAGACTTCCTGTTTGTGGTGTATCATCCCGTAAACGACTTGAAATAACCATTTACTGATGGAAATCTAAGCTGAGACAGCCCCGAACATATTTAGACACTGTTATAAATTTAATTTTGAATTTTGGGTGATTTATAGATGATTTTGCAGTAGAGTTGTTAGCATGATAAGTTTACTTTATATTGCTGCTTGAACCTGATACACGTATATATCTGACTGTTAAACATAGCTACTGCTTTAGAATGTGTCATATGAATAGGCGTTGGAATCGGTAAGGAGTCTATTTTTAGAACCCTCGGAATTGGATTCTCTTTTCCGTAGCAGCGGGAAAGTGAGTTTTTGTACAATAGTGTATTGCAGTCCAAGATTTATGTTCTTAAATATAAGCATGTTTATTTTAAGCATTTAATTAATTGAATTAATACATCATGCAATGCATAGATCTTGATACCTTCTTAATATTGCCTTGATACCCATTTCCATTGGTTGCATGTTCATGATTGATCACAGTAAAATAATAACATTCCGGGGTAATAAGGGTACGACTTAGTAATAGACAATATAGGAGTGTGCTTTCGGAAGGGTGCCCATGTTTTTAGTAATAGTGACATCATGTTTACAAGTTTAAATGTTTCCCATTTACATGTATACATATTTCCCGTTTACAAGTTTACATGTTTCTCAGTTTCTGTTATTGTCACTGCAAGATCCGAGTACATATTTGCGAGTGGTTCGGATGACGCGCCGAGGATTGAGCCAAGCAAAATTGGAGTTTTAGCGAGTGATTTGAATGACTCGCCGAGGGATAAGCCAAGCAAAATTGAAGTTTTTCCCGAGTGGTTCGAATGATGCGCCGAGGGACGAGCCAAGCAAAATTAAGAGTTTTTCACGGGTGTCTCAGATGTTGCACCGAAGGACAAGCCAAGCAAAATTAGGGACTTTTTTGCGAGTGGCTCGGAGGACACGCCCATGGATGAGCCAAGAAAAACTAGGGAGTTTTTCCACGAGTGGTTCGAATGACGTGCCGAGGGATGAGTCAAGTGAAATTAGGAAGCTTTTTGTGAGTGGTTTGAATGAGGGACGAGCCAAGTGTAATTAGGGACTTTTTTGCGAGTGGCTCAAATGACACGCCGAGAGACGAGCCAAGCAAAATTATGGTGTTTTTTAAGAGTGGTTCGGATGATGCTTTGAGAAATGAACCACGCTGCTGAAGATCATAGACTTAGTATTTTCATTTGAGGTTGCATTGCTATACATTTGCAGGATCGGGGCATGCTTAGATTGGGCAACTCACTATTATGGCAATTGAAGAGTTTTCCATGTCAAGTCATTGCAGTGATTGAATGGGTGGACACGTAGAGGGCTAGGATTGAGCCATGTGGCCTTTCTGGCTATCGAGGTGTATATAACCCCCCCTCCCCTCCAAATCATTTTTCTCTTTACTCTCTCTCTCTCTCCCCCCATAGACACTTTTCTTGCAACATTTTCATCCACTTTCGTACTTCCCTTACCAAGTAAATTATTTATTTAGTCATGTCTAGCATTTGGTCTGGTGACTCCGCCTCTACCTTCGGCTGTGGTAGCTCTTCGTTGAAGTCTTGGTCCCTGCATGCAGATGATAAGGATGCAATGGTTGGGATGGAGGGGGATCAGAGGTATCCTGGAGTCGAGAAGAGGAGGGGAGAAGGAAGAAACTATGGTGGCTCCCACGGAAATTGTGGTGATTTCTTCTGATGATGAGGATGAAGAGAAGGAGGGTGAGGGGGGGTGATGTGCCCTCATCTTCCGAAGATGTTGATGGGGTAATTGGCCCGATCCCCCTCGAGCTCCAAAACTAACAAGGAGGATGGATAAGTTCATTTGACCCGATGATATGGAGCTTGTGCCAATGGAATAGTCCACGGAGGTCGACATGAGTCACCTCACCCCTCAGGACACTTTTTCCATTCACATGTACCCTGACCCACATACGATATTGCCCCATTGTTCTGCATGTTTCCCGTCGATGCGTTCATCTCGAGACTTCGGCTGCCCCTACACCTGTTCGTCAAAGAAGTATTAAAATGGATCGGGGTTACTCCAATGCAGTATGAGACTAATTAATGGAGGCATATCGTTAGCTTCATCATGCTTTGTGGGCAGAAGGGTGTGCCTATGAAGCTCAAGTATTTCAGGAAGTGTTTGGGCCTCTGCACCACCCGAGTGTACGAGGGTCGGTGCTTTCTATTTCCCAGGCTCGGGAAAGCACATGGTGCACAATAGGGGTGGGCATCGGTCAGTATTCGACCTAATATGGGCCATCCACCATCGATCCAAAGAAGATCGGTTTTTTATTTTTTTTCATCTGCAACCAATCTGAGCCTTAATTGGATCGATTTCCATCCAAGCCGATTAAGCTTGGTTTGGATTGAATTGGATGATCAGTTTGGTGTGTTACTTTTCACCTCTAATATCATTCACAATTTCGTTCAAATTTAAAAGATTAACTTCAATCAATCTTAAGAAACAACCTGCTAGCAACATGTTAATTGTTGTTTAGAAAATAAATTTAAAATGAAGATTCATAAAATCACAAGTTGCTAATGAATTTTACACTAATTGTTTGAGATGATGACGTTTAAATGGGTGAGATACACTACTTTTTCACCTGCATACTTTTGTAGTCTTAGCTTATTCTCATTAAAGAACATCAATAACCATAGCTAATTGAATTTCAAGTACAATAAAAAAGATTTAGAAAACAGTTTCTGCTTGACTTGATTAAAGTAACTACTAATTGTTACATCAACTTCATGATTCTATTCAGCTGGGCCACACTGTAAATCAAGCATTTCTCAACAACATAACACACATGAATATGGAGAATCAAAACATAGGTAGAACAACTGCTCGGTCTGGATTAAAGAAATTAAAGGAGACTGTTTATATCACCAAGAAAATGAGAAATGAATGTTTGTATATTCAAGAAATTAAAGGAGAACTAGATTTTTATTGTACTAATGCATAGAGGTATGGTCGGTTCGGCTTCATCGGTTATTTGAAAGCCCCATCCAACAACCGAACCGGTTCAGTTGGTTATTAAAGATCAAGAACAGAGCCAACCCAAACTCCCAATTGGTTCGGTTAAAAATCGGTCGGTTCGGATTGGATTGGTGGTTCGGATTGGTCGGTTTAGATAATAGTTGTCCACCCCTAGTGCACAATCATCCGAACACCATTAAGGAGTGAAAATCAAAGTATTTTATCATCCGAAATTCTGAGCCTTGGGTTATCCTGTAATATCCTAAACTTTAATTAATTGAGAAATTGTTGATTTTACGTGTTGTGCACGTACAAATTCTTGTACATATTTTTCTTATAAAAAAAATTATCTCTTTTATAACATGAACAAACAATTACTTTTCTTTCTTTTTCTTTATTTTCTAAAAAAACCTATTTTAAAAGCCTAAACTTGTTTTTCTAATTTAAGCCCACCCTAATTAATTAAATATTTTATTAATAACCCACGAGTCTAAAAGCCCACTATTTTGAAGCCCACAAATTAATTAACCTTTTAATTGTTATAACTTGTAGTGTAGACACTTTTAGTAAACAATAAATTAATTTATAATGTACAACTTATTAGGTGGGGGTACTAGACGAGGCACGTGCATGCACTAGTGTGTGCAATGCACACCCCATGGGTGGCCGGATTGTGGCATGGAGAGATGGAGGGAGTGGAGTTGTGTTGAGGGGTGGTTATGTGATCATGGAAGTTACTACAACTTCCCATTTCATTTTGATCCTTGATCTCTAACTCCTTGATTAAATCCTAGCCATCTATTCACATCCCAAAAATGTATAAATACCCTAGTTTCTTCTCATTAGTACACTAGAAATTATTAAGAGAGAAAAAGATTAAAGTGAGAAAAGATTGAGAAGTAAAGTGAGTAAAAGATTTAGTGTGCATTTTGTGTGTGTGTCCCTTCAAGTAGAGGCCGGTCATTTCACCAAAGGAGCAAGGGAGGCTCGGGTTCCAATCAAGCACAAGGAGGAGACAAGTTGGCAACACAATCTAGGAGGAGAAGGCTACTTTCGTGCATTCTAGGAGATTCTAGGAGCTTTTCAATTCGTTTTTCTCCAATAGGTGGGTGTTTCTCACGCTTCTAATCTAGATACCATGCTAGGAATGGATGATAAAATTACTAAGGAAAAACTAAGTGAAATTGGCCTCATGTTTGCTTATTTAGAAAAAGGATGGTAATTAAGAGAATACTTGACAATTTGATTTCTAGTTATTAAATTGTGAGTGAATGTGCTAAAATCTATCATGTTGCCATGCATGTTTTGAAATATACTTTATTGAGAAATTTGTGTTCATGAGATGAAAAATTGATTAAATGCATCTTGTAAGTTGATTGTTTAAATTAAAGCAACACTAATGTAGAAAGATGGAAAATTTGTGTTCTAAAATGTTGTAAGGTGTTAATAAGTAGAAGAACAAAGAAATAAAGTAGTTTTGTCGAAATCTAGAGTCTAATTTTGTAGAAATGTGATTTTGTTCTCAATGTCGAAATTATGGACATATAACATGAAATAGGACCAAAAATGCATGTTTTATAAGGCAAATAATAATTATAAAAATAATGGTTTACTGTAAATTATATATAGTTTATAATCTGGAAAGTTGTGATTCAAAAAGAGAAGAAAAAGAGCTAAAAACATTTTGAGAATTATGGAAAAAAAAATAGAAATGAAGAGAGAACTATATCAAAAACAACCCAACTTATTTAAAGGCAATCTGGTCCCTTAGACCAAGTGGTTAAGTGTGCGGTGGCGTTTACTGTAGCTGTGTGCTGACCTCTGAGGTCTAGGTTTCGATAGTGGGCGAGAGCCTTTTACTTTTTTTTTTTTTTTTTTTCAAAAATCTCGAGTACCCGAAAGTCGATTCATATGGATAATAATCCATCTCTTTGTCGCCTTAAAGGCTCTGGCTTTGTGGTTAGCAGGGGTGCCACAGTGCAGTCACTGTAGCGCCACGTGGCTTGGCATCGTGGGTTCGAATCCGGATGTGGGGGTTTCGGATTAAAAACTGGTTTTTGGGAATTTTTTTTTTGAGTTTTTAATCAAATAAAAATTTAGAAAAAATACAGGAAAATTCCTGAAAATATGTAGATTTCATAGGATAATTTTCTACAACTTTTGGTGTAATGGAATTGAAAAATTAAGACTATTTTGCAAGAAAGGACTTGTTTTAATTATTAAATTAAATTGCTTTTTAGATAAAAAAAATAAATGAGTTGTTTAAAGGAGTTTAAAATGAGATTTAATAATGAGAAAATTGAAAGTGTGAATTGTGGAATTAATCGAAAATGTAAATTATGAAATTAGTATTGATTAAAATGAGAATAAGAGAATTATGTAGAAAGAATAAATTATTGAATGTGACAAGTTGGAAAATTGAATTCTTTTTGTTTATGCATGAGATTGTACATGAAATCGAAATTGAATGTCATGATGAGTTATGAAAGATTTTATGAATATGAATACACAAATGCTATGAACATGAAATGAGAATTGTGTTAATCATGAAAGAGACTTTATGAGTATGAAAAACTCGATGTTGTGATTATGAGTTGAAATTGAGAACTAGGGTGTAGCTAAGCCTCATACCGGCAATGAAAGAAATATTGAGATGATATTTGAAATGAAAAGACCAAGATTGGGTCATGTTAAATGAATGAATAAGACCGGTATAGTGGGAGTGCTAACCTTAAGGGATTGATTTTGTTCATGATTCAATTAAATTAAGGATTAAATACATAGTGAAGATGTGATGAAAGTAAGAGAAAAACATGAGTATGAGGGCCATTGGATTGGCAGCGTGAGAGTATTCACAGGATGTCCCATGATGCGTCATGAGTAGGACGTGGATACTGCTCCAGAGTACCATCCCAGTGGCGACGCTTATGGGGTGGTCTAGTGACTACGGGTGGTTCCATGTCTTTGGTAGGAGGTGAGGTCACCACAGGATGCCTACATGATAAGTCATGTGTCAGTGCGTTAGGATTCTCTCCAGGGCGCTTAGACGTGGGCTCGTAATTCATAGAACACCTAGTATACTTACCATAGTTACAGTAGTAGATTAAGTCATGGCGAGGGATTAAACCCTATAAGATGAAGAACGATTAAGGGCTTGCCCTCGAACCTATGAAGTATGGGCTGCATAGACTCTAAACAAGTGCGCATTAGTGTCATGTAAAATAAATAATTGCATTAAGGACTAAGTGCACATTCACAACACGACATCAATAGGCTAGTCCCCTTAGCTTTGTTTGTGATCAAGTTTTTGATTGTTTAAGTATTTGAGAATCGTTATACTGTTTCTGGCATAGAGAGGATGACTGTGTATAATATTTCGTCGGTTGAAAGCAACTGACGTGCCCACAGTTTCTATGCAGGATAAAGTACATGAAAAAGACTAAGGAGGAATTGATGCTTAAAGAATTATTCAATTGCTGTACATTTTATTCTTGTAATTGTTGTAAAATTACTTTTGCTGTACAAGTGTAAATGTAAATATAACTCTGATGTGAAGTAAAGTTTTAAATTCCTTGTAAAATCGTACGAAGTGAAGTATAAAGATCCTGTGGAACATCAAATTCGGTCTTATTTGAAATTCGGGGTGTTACATATCCCCACCAAGTGGGTGTATGACATTCCGAAAATCAAGGTTCTGAGGACTAGGGACTTCACTGTGGAGGAGGAAGATGAGTTCGAGTAAATCTTCGTGAAGGGGAATGTAGATTGGATGAGGGTGCTCGAGAGGCACCTGGCGAGATTCGAATTAAGTCCGGTCAACCCTAGTATGTTCTTGTTTTCATTTTGTTCAAGTTTTTAACTTTTTTCTAATATCTTGTTGATTTTCTTTGCACCCATGCTCACCGAAAATGAGATCGAGGCCCGACATGCCGAACTGGTGAAGAAGAAGGCTACCGAGTAGCTGAAGGGCAAGAAGAGGGCCTTGTCTTTGAGTTCCGACAGGTCTTTTGAGAAGTAGACCAAGCCGAAGGACAAGAAGGTGAAGGTGTCGTCTTCCTCGCAGAGCTTGCCCACCATCGCCATTACCGAATTCGCTGACACCCTCCTATCCATCCCCAGGCCAAGAGGATGCTGAGGGATCCAAGAGACCTTCGCACCGTATTGGTCGGTGAAGGTGGCAAACTTGCTTACCGACCCAAAGACCACCATGGAGGTGGTCGACCACCTCGGTCTGCCACGAGACCAAAAAATGCTCACTAAGGAGATGTACGAGTCAAACTATCTTAAGTGGCCTTAAGAAAATGTTGTGGTAAGCATCCAACCTCCTTTCTCAATGTTATATTATTTACATTCTCAAATTTTCTATGTTTTGCAGGTGACCTCCATGGTGCAGAGATGAAAAGGAATCACGATCACGAGGTCAAGTCCTCCAACCACTGAGAAGCCTGAATTGAGAGGGGGTACAAGGGCGTCAAGTTAAGGTTTGCGGAACTCGAGAAGGTGGAGCTGGCGTCCATGGCCTCCAATCGTGACATGATGGAGAAAGAGAAGGAGAGGTGGGAGGCAAAGGAGAAGAAGTTGTGGAGTGACCGGGAGGAGGCCATCGACATGGTCATCACCGCTCAGGACCAGGCCTACGAACAGGCCCTGGAGCAAGTTGGGTGCAAGTATCCGGACCTCAACCCCAAAGGCTTCTCCTACTAGATGAATCTCGACGAAGCTCCTTGACCCCTAAGGAGATGTCATCTTTGGGGGGGGGGACGAGTAACCCTCGACCCCCAAGGTTGCATGCCAGGCAGACAAGGATCAAGTCATTCCTAGTGCGGACTAAGAGGTACTCTCCTCCCTCAAGCAGTAGGACTTGCACACTTTTCTTTTTTTTTTTGTATCGCCGCTTCTTGTACTCAAAATCTATCAATGCAAAATGAATGGAAGTTATATTGGGCTGAACTTCGCTACTTGAAACATTTTTTTGTGGACTTATTTTTGCTGTATAGTTACCTCGAGCTTTAGGACTTAAAAATTTATTTGAAGTCTTCGAGCCACTGCATTATATGTCCTTTCAGCTTTTCTTTCTAGATCGTTGGGTATGTTGCGGCCGACCCTCGAAACGCTAAACTCCATTTACCTTTGGAATATACTGCAGTCAGCGGAGTTGAGTTTTGTACGTTACCGTAAGGAGTCGAAAGATAGGGAAGCAACATTTTCCTATCATATAGGAAGATCACACAGAATGAATTTGGAGCTCGCTCATCTGAAGAAGGCGATTTTCGAGATGGACTTAGGCTTAGCCAAAGTCAGCGCCTGTGGTCGGATCTTAAATTAATCCTTTCCTGAATCCGACTTGAACGAGCTTAGACATTTTGTTGTTCTCCCTAAGGTATGTGCTTGCCGAACCTGGAGACTTAATAAGCTGTAAGAGCAACTTCGAGTGGCGAGCTTCTCACTTTGTTTCGTGGATTCACGAGTCGAGGGCTTGGCTTTAAGCCGCGGGTTGGACTCCTAACTTGTCGTATCGCTGGATAGGTAACAGGTTGCGGAAGCAGTTCTAAATGGTGAGTCATGTTCTGCCACTGCTTTCAAGTAACTTGTTACAGGAGGGATGAACCATGGTTTGGACTCCAAACATATTATTGATGGTTTTCGACTGGTTGGTGGTCCAAATCCAGATGGCTAGCCTTGCCTTTAATTCGTTGGCTAACGAATTGTAGGGGAAGCTACAAGCCAGGGACCGAATGCTAGGCTTATTGTTCGGAAGAACCGGGTCGTGTACTCAGTTGAATCTAGTACTCGAGGCAATGTGCTTTGAGAGAAATTGGTGTTGGCCATTGATAATGATGCTAGGGCTCCCCATCCATCTGAGTATGGAGAGGATGGAGGGGAACCTAGGAGGGATCACAGAGAACCATGCGAATATCAAAGATAACTAGGAGGAGATCAAGGAGAACCAGGAGATGATCAAACACAAGAAGTAGTTGTAGTAACTTCTTAGGAACATCGTTGAGATTTAAGAAATGAATCCAGAAGATGATGCCGAAAGTGAAACACATGCTAAATTTAATTCTTAGATGATAATATTCTTGAATTGCTGCCATACGGAGAGCATTTATTAAATTTCATTCATAAAAGACAATAAAATTAAGTGACTGCCTTTCGGCGAACATTTATTACATTCCTTAGCCTTCAAACATTTATTACAATTTTCGAAGCTCATGGATGAGTGTCAGGCACCCTCCTTAAAGTTATCAAAAGTTTTGCATTCCACGTCCTTGATATCTCCTTGCCCCCAGGTTTTCAAGTCAGTAAGTCCCGAGACAGACCACTTTGGAGACCTTGTAAGGACCTTCCCAGTTTGGAGCTAACTTTCCCCTCCTATGGGGGTTGGAAATTTCGAGCTTCCTCATGACCAGGTCTCCTTGTTTGATGTTAGCAGGCCGAACCTTCTTATGTAGAACATTTCCGCCCTCTACTGGTAGATGTTCCTTCCGAGTGCGGATTTTTCATGTATTTCGTCGACCAGGTGGAGGTTGTTTTGGATGCCCTCATAGATGTGTTCTTCGTCAAAGGTCATCAGACAGTATTCCAACTTCCATAGGAATTATGGCCTCCTGAACCGTAGGTGAGATTGAATGACGACTCTCTTGTCAGGATCCATTTTGTGTTTCTATACGACTAAAGCACGCTTAACAGCTCCTCCACCCATAATTCTTTGGGAGATTCATCAAGTTGCTTTTTGGGTCTATCATGGATCTGGTGGTTTGCGTTCTCGGACTGACCATTGGACTGCAGGTGGGAAATGGAGGAGATCCACTGTTGAATCCTAAGCCTGTGGAAAATTGCGAACTGCGTCCCATTGTCGGTGACCAAGATTCGGGAAATTTTGAATTTGCAAATGATATGATTCCAGATGAACTGCTGGATCGTGTGTTAGGTTATAGATGCCAGCGATTTGATTTTGACCCACTCTGTGAATTATTCTATAGCCACCATGAAGGAATTTCTTTGACCAGTTGCTAGAGGGAAATGCACGACTAGGTCCATCCATCACATGGCGAAAGGGGCCGGGCTCGCCATGGATTTAAGCTCTGCCTGAGGGGTGCGCTTGATTGAAGAAAACCTCTGGCAGGGGGCGGACCGGCGGATGTGATCCTGGGTATCGTGGAGCATGGTTGACTAGTAACATTCGTGGTTAAGGATATTTTTAGCGAGGGATTTGGCTCCCATATGGCCGCCGCCTCCCCCCCCCCTAGGGTTGGCATTCGGGTCGACCGGGCCAGATCGGGTCGGACCCGTGTGGGTTGAAGCCTAACTTGGGTGGTTCAGTTCGGGTTAGGTTGTCAACCGGACCGGGTTCGAAATTGGAAATGTCGACCCGTTCGGCTCGCGAACTTGTTAGGGTTGAACCCATTTCCGGTTGGGCCGTGTCGCGGGCTGGCCCATTTTTTATTTTTTTTAACAACTTCAATTTTAAAAAAATTTTAAAACAAGTATAACTGTATAAAAGTGAAAAAATGCATATATTATTGATTATTCATTTCAACTGCTATGAATTTTTTACAAGTTTTTTACATACAATTTACAAATACAACTTTCCCCCCCATCTTTTTTAACCTAAAAAAATAAATAAATAAAAATTCTACAACAAAGATAAGAGATTAAGAATTAAACAAAATTGTATATATTTATTCATTTCAACTTCTATGAAAATTTTACAATTTTTTTACATATAAATACTGTTAAATAAATATACAAATCTCTCCCATTATATGTTTGAGAGGACAATCTAGAGTTCGAGATAGCCGAAAATTATATTGAAGAGAAAGCATTGGACTACTGTCGTGCACCTCTACTTAACCTAAACCTAGGATCTCATAGCCCTAAATTTCCTAATCTTGTTGTTGGACTTCAGGGGAGTTGCTTCCACTTGTTTATATAGATGTTGCTTTTCCTTGAGTCATGTCTTCAGCCTTCATCCAATTTTCAGTGCACACGAGCATCTCCAACGAATTCGGCTTCAAGCGATTCCTGTAATCTGTTAGAACTTTGCCACTTGAAGAAAAAGTACTTTCGGAAGCAACTGTGGAGACATGAGGAGTTAGTAGATCTCTAGCCATATGTGAAAGAATAGGAAAAATATTTTCATGTTCTATCCACCATTATAGCACTTCAATCTTAGTACTAGAACTCTCACTATCTTGTTGATTATACCAATTTAATTCATTAGGTGCATTAGTACTAGGTTTTTTTGATTGAATACGAGCAAGTAAATTAAAAGTGGCATCTTCTAATGTACTCTTACCCTTACCTCTAGAAGTATAAGAAGAAGAAGTAACTATACTAGTTGTACTACTAGATACAAAAGTTCTATCATAATAATCATACAAGTTATTCAATGTCGATTCAAAGCTAGCTAAAAATGTGTTGCAATCAATTTCAGATTCATCTCCAAGTAAAGTAAAATGCATTTCAATCAAACTCCCCGTACCTGCTAATTTGATACAGGGATCCATAACAGTAGCAATACAATAGAACATAGGAGGGGGATTAAAGTACTTCAAAAATTTTGTATAAGCGGGAACAACAATATGGCTAATGTATTCGTCTGAAATCATTTTTTGAAAAGTTTGCATCATAGTAATGATTGAAATAAAAATACTACTAGAAGTAGAATCATAAGATGTAGAAAACTTCAAAGTTGCGGTTTTAAAAGGTTCCAAAAATCGTAATAAAGATTTGGCAAAATACCATGATTGGGGGTCATTTGAAAATTTCCATATTTTTTGCAAGACAAAAATCATTTATAATATCTTTTTATTGAGTAACAACATTTAGCAAATCGAAAGTAGAGTTCCATCGGTGTTTAACATCTTTAGGAAATTTTCTAAAATGTATTCCACTAGCTTTACACCATACTTTAAATTCTTGAAGTATAGGACTACTTAAAGCAATAAAATGAACACAATTTCTAATTGCAATTATATAAGAATCTGCTACTTTCAATGCATCTTGTACACATAAATTTCTAAATATGACACGCACATCTAACATGAAAATTTTTCTTACATGGATGAGCTAATTGTGTTTCTAATGTACTCATCGAAGCATTGTTGTTAGATGCATTATCAAAACTAATAGTAAAAATTTTATCACAAAGATAATATAAATCACAAACTTATAAAATACGCATTGCAATAACTAGTCCACTATGGGGATATGGCAAAACCCAAGTGAGATGATTCTCTTTTGAATCATCCAATCACTATCTATCCAATGAAAAGTTAAGCCCATCATCAGAATATCGTTACAATCTTTCTAACAGTCGGAAGTTAATGATAGTCTACAAGTTAAAGAATACAATAGTGCAATTAAAGCGTCTCTTATTTCGTTATAAAGTTTAAAACAATCGAACTTTAGGGTGTTTCTAGGAATTCTTCTAAAATGTGGATTTAGTGCATTTTGGTTGAAAGACTCTACATTCCTACTTTCAAAATAGGAAAAAGATAGTTCATCCTTAATAACTAGTCAGGCCATTTCCCGACGAACAAGTTCGGGATCATAGGGTTGGCTATCTATTTGTTCGGTCCTAGGGTTGATTTTTTGTTGGCCTTGTTGGTCTTGTACTAAATCTTTGTGTACATTTAAAATGTGTCGTTTAATTGTACCTATTCCCTCGCCCTTCTTCTATTTGTAACTCTTGTCACAATGTTTACAAATCTTATGTCCTACACCCGAATTTTTCTCATCGGGGATATAGTCATAAAATCTGTGTCATTCACTTGTTTCTCCCCTAGTTTTTCTACTACTAGTGGGTTTGGTTTGTTGTGTTTGTGTGTCAACATCATGCATTTCTTCTTCTATTTCGTGTGTAGGGATTCGTGAGTTCCTACCGTAAGATTATGTGTACATTCGGATTCAATTTGTGGGACTATTGGAGGCCTACGTGAAGTACCAGTGGAATCTTGTCCACTTTGGCTACGACCGCTACCTCGTGATTTAGACATGGTAATAGTGTATGTGAAAAAAATCTAGAATTTTACTAGTGTATGTGAAATTATAGAAAACAATCTCGGATGTATATGTTAAAAAGTAAAATCTAAAAAACAATAGGAGGGTTGAGAGAGAGAAAAGCGAAAAACCAACAAACAAGTATGATACAGAAAATTGGAACTACAACAAAATTCAAGACAATAGGAGGCTTGTGAAATTTTCATACAGTACTTTGCGGATAATCGAATATAAAAATGTGGGAGAAAATATAATTAGAGAGTAGTCGGTAATCCGTTACTCGTTGAGACTTTGGAGGAGTTGAATTAGACGTAGTTGAGAGTTGGATAAACACAATTCGATACGATCAAAAAAATTTACTTCTTTGTTGCTTGCTTCTTTGTTAAAAAACTTGATTGAATTAAGATTGAATTGAGTAGTAGTAGTAGTAGAGAGAGTAAGCGAGTAAGGTGTGGAAATTTTTAGATTGAATTAAGGGGGGTATTTATAGGGAGAAATATTAAAAAAAATAAAAAGAACCAAAAAAAACCACCAGCCAACGGCTCTGGACCGTTCGACCCGCGGGTTGAACGTTTGCAAACCCGCGGGTTGACCCGCCGGTTAGCAAGCGGGTTTGACTTGGTCAACAGGTCGAGCGGGCCAGGTCGAACAAGTTGGGTTTGCGAATTTTACGACCCGGGTAGACTCGCGGGTTCGACCAAGACCCGAACCACATTATAGCGAGCCGGGTTCATTTGTGCGGGTCGCAGGCGGGTCGTGGGTCAACCCAGCCCGATTGCCATCCCTACCCCCCAACCCACCCACCAAACTTATAAGAGCAACTTTGAATGACGTGCCTCTCCCTTCGATTTGTGGACTCACGAGTTGAGGGCTTGACTTTAAGCCGCGAGTTGGACTCCTAACTTGTCATATCGCTGGGGAGGTAACGACAAGAACAGTTTCGAATGGCGAGCTCTATTATGTATTTGCTTCTTTGTGAGTTACTACAGAAGCGTCGAACCATGGGTTGGACTCCGAACTTATTTTTAGAAAAGTAATAGGTTGTGGGAGCAGTTCTAAATGGTGAGTCATGTTCTGCAACTACTTTTGAGCAACTTGTTACTGGAGGGTCGAACCATGGTTTTGACTCCGAATATATTATAGATGGTTTTCGACTAGTCGGTTGTCCAGATCTGCATCTGAATGGCTAGCCTTTCCTTTATTTCATTGGCTATCAAATTGTAGGGGGATCTGGATCTGGATAGGCTTATTGTTCGGATGAACCGGGTCGTGTACTCAGTTAATTCTAGTACTCTAGGCAGTGTGCCTTGAGGGTAATTGGTGTTGGACAATGATAGTGATGCTGAGGCTCCCCATCCCTATGAGTTGTATGGAGAGGTTCAAGGGGTGCCAAGGAGGGGTCACAAAGAACCAAGAGAATATCAAAGAGAAACAGAAGGAGATCAAGGAGAACCACGAGAAGATCAAACACAACAAGTAGTTGTAGTAACTCCTTGGGAACATCGGCAAGATTTTGGAAATGAATCTAGAAGATGATGCCGAAAGTGAAACACATGTTAAATTTAATTCGTAGTTGACAATAAACTTAAGTGGTTGTCTTTTGGCGAGCATTTATTAATTTCATTCATAAAAGACAATAAACTTAAGTGTTGCCTTTCGACGAGCGTTTATTACATTGCCTTCATGGCTTTATTACAATTTTTTGAAACTTGTGGATGAGTGGTAGACACCCTCCTCAAACTTCATCAATTGTTTTGCATTACATGTCTTTGATATCTCCCTGCTCCCAGGCCTTCAAGTCGGTAAGTCCTAGGACGGACCACTTTGGAGACCTTGTAAGGACCTTCCCAGTTTGGAGCTAACTGTCCTTCCTACAAGGGTTAGAAATTTATAGCTTCCTCAGGACCAGGTCTCCTTGTTTGATGTTGGCAACATGAACCTTCTTATTGTAGAACCTTTCCACCTTCTACTAGTATATGTTTCTTCGGAGGGCAGATTTTTCACGTAATTCTTCGACCAAGTAGAAGTTTCCTTGGAGGCCCTCGAAGTTGTGTTCTTCCTCAAAGGTCATCAGTCAGGGTGACTGTATTCCAACTTCCAGGGGAATTATGGCCTCAGAACTATAGGTGAGGTTGAACGGTGACTCTCTTGTCAGCATCCGTTTTGTGGTTCTATACGACTAGAGCACGCTTGACAGCTCCTCCACCCATAATCCTTTGGGAGATTCATTAAGTTGCTTTTTGAGGCCGTCAAGGATCTGGTGGTTTACGTTCTCGTCCTGACCATTGAACTGAGGGTGGGAAATGGAGGAGATCCTCTACTGAATCCTAAGTCTGTGCAAAACTTGCAGAACCCTTTTGCTGTGAACTTTGTCCCATTGTCGGTGACCAAGATTCAGGAAATTCTGAATCTGCAAATGATATGTTTCCAGATGAACTGTTGAATCTTGTGTTTGGTTATAAATGCCAGCGGTTTGGTTTTGACCCACTATGTGAAGTAATATATATTCACTATGAGGAAGTTTCTTTGACTAGCTGCTGGAGGGTTAATGCCCGATTAGGTCCATCCCCACATAGTGAAGGGGGTCGGACTCGCCATGGATTTAAGCTCTGCCTGAGTGGTGCTCTTGATTGAGGAGAACCTCTGGCAGGGGGCCCACTGGTAGACATGATCCAGGGTGTAGTGGAACATAGTCGATCAGTAATATTCGTGGTTAAGGATTTGCGGGGGATTTGCTCAAGAGACAACTTTGAGTGGTGAGCCTCTCCCTTCAATTCGTGGATTCATGAGTTGAGGCATTGGCTTTATGCCGCGAATTGGACTCCTAACTTGTCGTATCACTGGGGAGGTAACTGGTTGCGAGAGCAGTTTCAAATGGTAGGCTTTATTCCGTAGTAGCTTTTGTGCAAGTTAGCACGGAAGCGGTGAACCATGAGTTGGTTTCCGAACTTGTTTTTAGAAAAGTAATGGGTTCTGGGAGCAGTTCTAAATGGTGAGTCATGTTCTGCCACTGCTTTCGACCATCAATAACTCCAAATATGTTATTGATGGTTTTCGACTGGTCGGTGGTCAGGATCCAGATGGCTAGCCCTGCCATTAACTCATTGGCTAATGAATTGTAGGGGGAGCTGAGCTAGGGTCTGGATTCTAGGCTTGTCATTCGGATGAATCAGGTCCTATACTCAATTGATTCTAGTACTCAAGGTAGTGTGCCTTAAGGGAAATTGGTGTTGGCCAATGATAGTGATGCTGGGTATCCCCATCCCTATGAGTTGTATGGAGAGGTTCGAGGAGAACCAAGGTGGGATCATGGAGAACCAGGAGAATATCAAAGAGAACCAGGAGGAGATCAAGGAGAACCAGGAGAAGATCAAACACAACAATTAGTGTAGGAACTCCTTGTGAACATCGTTGAATTTTGGAAATGATTCCAGTAGATGATGCCGTAAGTGAAACACATGTTAAATTTAATTTGTTGATGACAATAAACTTGAGTGGCTGTTTTTTGGCACACATTTATTAAGTTTCATTCATAAAGGACAATAATTAAGTGGTTTCCTTTTGGCGAGCATTTGTTACATTCATTAGCCTTCATGGCTTTATTACAATTTTTTGAAGCTCGTGGATGAGTGCTATGAACCCTCCTTAACTTCATCATGTGTTCTGCATTCCACGTCCTTGATATCCCTGCCCCAGGTCTTTTAGTCAGTAAGTCCCGGGACGAACCACTTTGGAGACCTTGTAAGGACCTTCCTAGTTTGGAGCTGACTTTCCCTTCTACAGGGGTTGGGAATTTCGAGCTTCCTCAGGACCATGTCTCCTTTTTTTATGTTGGCAGGCCAAACCTTCTTATTGTATAACCATTCCACCCTCTACTGGTAGATGTTCCTTCGGAGGGGAGATTTTTCGCGTACTTCGTCAACCAGGTTGACGTTGCTTCGGAGGCCCTCGGAGTTGTGTTCTTTATCAAAGATCATCAGTCGGGGTGACAGTATTCCAACTTTCAGGGGACTCAAAATCGTAGGTGAGGTTGAACGATGACTCTCTTTCCAGGATCCATTTTGTGGTTCTATATGACTAGAGCACGCTTGACAGTTCCTCCACCCATAATCCTTTGGGTGATTCATCAAGTTGCTTTTTGAGGTTATCAAGGATCTGGTGGTTTGCATTCTCGGCCTTACCATTGGACTAAGGGTGGGAAATTGTGGAGATCCTCATATGAATCCAAAGTCTGTGCAAAACTTGCAAAACCCTTTTGCTGGAAATTATGTCCCGTTGTCGGTGAGAAAGATTCGGGAAATTCTGAATCTGCAAATGTTATGTTTTCAGAAGAACTGCTGGATCTTGTGTTCAGTTATAGACGCTAGTGGTTTGGTTTTGACCTGATCTTTGAAGTAATCTATAGTCACCATAAGGAAGTTTCTTTAACCAATTGCTAGAAAGAAATGCCCGACAAGGTCCATCTCCCACATAGCGAAGGGGGCCAGTCTCGCCATGGACTTAAGCTCTACCTGAGGGGTGTGCTTGATTGAGGAGAACCTTTGGCAGGAGGCGCACCGACGGATGTGATCTTGGGTGTCGTGGAGCAGGGTCGACCTGTAATATTCGTGGTTAAGGATTTTTTTGGTGAGGGATGTGGCTCCCATATGGTAGCCGCCAGGTCAAGTCTCAGGATGGACCACTTTGTAGACCTTGTAAGGACCTTCCCAGATTGGACCTAACTTTCCCCTCCTATAGGGGTTGGAAATTTTGAGGTTCCTCAGGACCAGGAATTCTTGTTTGATGTTGGCATGCCGAAGCTTTTTATTATAGAACCTTTCCACCCTCTAATGGTAGATGTTCCTTTGGAGGGCCAATTTTTCACGTACTTCGTTGACCTGGTTGAGGTTGCACCAAAGGCCCTCGGAGTTGTGCTATTCGTCAAAGGTCATCAGTCGGGGTGACTGTATTCCAACATCCAGGGGAATTATGGCCTCAGAACCGTAGGTGATATTGAACGATGGCTCTCTTGTTTGGATCCAATTTGTGGTTCTATATGACTAAAGCACGCTTGACAAGTCCTCCACCCATAATCCTTTAGGAGATTCATCAAGTTGCTTTTTGAGGACGTCTAGGATCTAGTGGTTTGCATTCTCAGCCTGGCTATTGGACTGATGGTGGGAAATGAAGGAGTTCCTCTGCTGAATACTAAGTCTGTGTAAGACTTGCAGAACCCTTGTGCTACGAACTATGTCCCGTTGTAAGTGACCAAGATTTGGGAAATTCTGAATTTGCAAACAATATGTTTCCAGAAGAACTAGTGGATCTTGTGTTCAGTTATAGACGCCAGCGGTTCAGTTTTGACCCACTATGTGAAGTAATCTATAGCCACCATGAGGAAGTTTCTTTGACCAGTTGCTGGAGGGAAAGTGTAACTCCCGTTTACGATTGTACAAATTTTTTCTACGTATTTATGTTTTTCAATTCTTTATCAATTCTTTTCCGTTCTCTTAATTATTTTTTGTACTAAAGCCAAATCTCTATCTTATTGTGGATCTCCTAATTGAGCCCAATTTCCGAATTGAACCCAAGCCCAAAACCCAACATAAATCCTAATCAACCCACTAACCCGAACTACCTTAACTGCACAACTAACCCACACCCCTACTAATCCTCCCACTATCTCACTAACCACCCCTTATCCCCATCATCATCTTCACCCCTCCCTGTACCCCGACACCCATATCTTCTTTTTCTTCTACTGTTCAATTTCGGCAATCCCCGACTGCCTCCCTACCACTCCAAGCCACACCCGAGCACCCACATCTCTGCCTTCTCCCTCAGCCCGACCAGCACACCCTGCCTCCAACTCCTCATACAACCAAACCTAAGCCTCATCAACCTCCTCACCCTACCACCGTTGACCATCATCTCGCACTTGAACAACAAGCCCTTATCTTCCTCACGCAACTACCATAACACCACCTTCTCCTTCATCCCGAAGCTCCCGAAACCCAACCCTTGATTTAACTCGAGCCACCTCTTGCTGCTGCGTACATCCCGACACCTCCTATTCTTCATCCCAGAGCTCTTCAACCTCCAAACAACCCTCTGCCATCTCCACCTCTTCCTCCATCTTGAACAACCATTGAAACCTCAACCCGTCGCCTCCATCCACCTCCATACCCGTTGCCTCCTCACTCCGCAGCCCCTCCTTCAACCACTGAATCTCTTCTCCACTACCCCTGAGCACCTACTACCTCTACTCTTTCTTTCAAATCCTGACCACCCGTAAACCCACTACTCCATTCTCCACCCCAAAGCCTCCACAACACCTGAGCCTCAACACCTTGACCGCACCACCTCCAAACAACCCCCATCTCCTCCAAAACTCCACCTTGTCGCACCCTGCACCTCTCCCTACACCCGACAGATAGCCTTCATCCCCTTGCTATCTTCTTGCTATTTTTATTGCTGCCTCTACTCCCTTCAAACGACCAACAACAACAACATGGGATCCCGAACATCAACCCTTTCTTGTTTTCATCTGACTGTTGTGCCCCTGCTCGCTGTTGATGCCGTTTGTGCCACTGTTTTGCCACCGTCCGTTGCTGACGTCGCCGCCTTCTGCCCGCGGTGTTCGTCACTCTCGTACTCATTAGGTATAGACAAGCACTTCTTTGAACTCTCACAAGTAGCTCCTTGAATTGATTATCATTTCATAAATTCCAGTTATTGTCCATTAAATTTGATTATCGGTTCATAAACTCTAGTCATTGTTCATGTTCATCGACTCTAGTTATCGTATTCATTTCATTGATCTAACATTTGAATTCTTGAACCGTTTATCGTCGATTTGTATCTGCCGTGTCATCTGGCCGATATTGGGTACAGATTTGAACCATGTCCCTGTGACCAAAATAATAGTTTTATAGGTCTATATTGTAGCCCTCTGAGTGTAAAATCCAGATCATCTTTCGGTTTCACAACCCGGTTTATGTATTGTGAGATATTAACATTTTAGTATTGTAACGTCTGATTTTGTTGACTTCTTATTTAAGATGTATCGTCTCCGTAAACTAGTTGATATTGCAATCTATTGTTGAAATTATGACATGATGAAATCCTGTTTACTAATAGACACCGTCAAGAACAAGATTAGTATTTTTGTGGAATATATTAATGATTTTAGAATAGAGTTATATGCACGAGAAGTTGACCATATATCATTGCATGAACATTGTGCCTATAAATATGTGTTGTGTGTGTAGGCGTTGATCCTGAAGGGAGTCTACTTTCTAGAACCCCTGATGAAATCGTTTTCACTTTCCTATAACAACAGGAAAGTGAATTTTGTACAGTAGTGTATTGCTGTCCAGATTTGCATTTGATGTTATAAAATATAATTATGTTATTTTCCATGCTTAATGAATTGAATTAATATAGTAGATCGATATATAGAACAACTTCATGTCATGCATTGCATAGTTCTTGATACTCTCTCAATACTCTTTTGATATATTCCTGATACTTGTCCTGATTATCGTCCTATTTCTATCATATCATGCATCGTTATTGGTATAATCATTGATATTGTTTTGTAAGGCAGAACTAAGTGCCACATGGAGTAAGTGCCACATGGTGTTATGTGCCACGTAGAACTAAGTGTCATGTTGTAAGAATCTGTGGGGGTCACCTTTAGAATCTGCAGGTCCATCTCTAGAATCTAATGTCCTAAGATGTGAAATGACTATCTTGATACCACCATTTCCACTGATTGCCCGGACTGCATATTCATGATTGATCATAGTGAAAGAATAACAAGTCGGGATAATAATGTGTATGACTTAGTAGTGGACAATATAGGAGAGTGGACTCGGAAGGGGGCTGTATCTCTCATAATAGTGACTTCCTATTACAAGTTTACATGATTCTCATTTACACGTTTACATGTTTTCGTTTACATAACATGATTCTTGATACTGTCACTGCAAGACCCGAGTACATAATCTTGTAGAATTCACCACTTGAGTCTGAACGTTCACTTGATTGTTATGCACCCAAACCTGTGGTATGGAACACATAATTGTGTGCATTAGATAAGTTAATAAAAGATCAATAGACTTAAGATTAACACTGTGCATTGACATGTTCTCGATTTCATGATTCCTAATTAAATGATTTCCTGTATACATGTTTCATGATTCCCAATTGATCATGCCCTTGAGACTTTTTCAGTTGTCACTTGCATCATACACGATTAAGTTATTTCAATAATTGCATTGCCATTTCTTGTTTCTTTCCATGTTACACATTGTTTCTCGTTATTATATTGCTTGTTACTACTTGCCGTCCGTAGCTTGCTCTAATGGACACCCCCCAAACCCTAGGTGTTGAGTTTACAGTTACCGAGGATGGACTAGTAGAAGGACTTGGCGACCATATCTTCTAGAGGATGGAGTTTGACTTATCCTGCATTAGTTTGATCATGTTTCATGCTTTTCCCCCAGTTATTGTTGTTATTATTTCCTGCATTGTATATTTGGGCGTATGGCTTGAAGTTTATGTGTTTCCAGTTGATAGTTATTGTATGAAGATTATTCTAGCTTCTTTTTTTCATGTGATTATTTTATTGCCTGCATGAATGTATTTTTATATTGTTGAGTTAACTGTACAGCTTATGAATGATGTATATTATTCGCTGGACCTAAGTTGCATGCTCTTATTTCTGTATTTTAGGAAGCGGGGTGTGACAGAAAGACCCTACAAGGTCCATACCCCACATACCAAAGGAGGTTGGGATCGCCATGGATTTAAGCTCTGCCTGAGGGGTGCGCTTGATTGAGGAGAATCTTTGGTAGGAGGTGCACTAGCGGACGTGATCCTGGGTGTCGTGGAGCAGGGTCGACCAGTAATATCCATGGTTAAGGATATTTTTGGATAGGGATATGGCTCCCATATGCCTCCCCCCCCCCCCCCCCCCCACCCCCCCCCCCCCCCCCCCCCTGTGCACTTTGTTGGGGGCATTGTGCCTCCCCGGGAGTAAGGCACCGAAGGTAGGGTCATCCATCAACTAAGGTGTTGGAAAGCTTGAATATGACCCCTTCTACAAGTATGTACCGTTCTGCTATGCCAATCCTTCCTTGCTTCCTTTGGTTCTACAAGAAGGGTTCCCTCTAGTCGCCTGTTGGCAATTGCACATCAACACAGAAGGTCTTAGCAGCTTCTTCTTCGGTGCTTGGTTTGACTAGGACCTCGACGAGCACTGTGTGGTCCAGCCTTCAAAAGAAGAGGAAGCCAATTTGGAGAGCGTCTACTTGCTTGTTTTCCTCATGGGGAATCCGAGCGATCGAGGCTTCTTGTAAAGTAGCTAGGAGTTCCTTGACGTTGGCCAAGTACATGACCATCCGGGCATCTCGGGCTTCGTACTCCTGGGTATCTGGTTCACCACCAATTGGAAATTCCTAAAGACCCTCAACTGTCGAGCCAAGGCTTTCCGGGAAAAACGTAAGCCGGCTACCAATGCCTCATACTCGACCTCGTTGTTGGAGGCTCAAAATTTCAAGCAGATGGAGTACTGGAGGAAAAACTTGTCGGTCCATGCTCCCTGCCCTGCTTCCTTCTTCGCATGAGTACCCGTCGACGTGAATGCTCCATACGGGAATGTCTTTCTGTATCTCGGATGAGTAGCGAGCTCAATGATGAAATCAGCCAAGGCCTGGGCTTTGATGGTCATCCTCGGCTTATAACTGATGCCATGTTGACTCAGCATGTTAAACCATTTTGTTAGGTTTCGAAGGCAATCACAGATTAAATATAGAGTGGAAAAATTACAAAATTATATCGAAATCTAGCCATGGATCCATGTGAAAACCATAAATCGTGTTTAGGAGTTATACCTTGAAGATGGATATGCTATTTCCATAGTATGCCGATCACAACACTACAATATTGCGGTGTCTCTACGGTATCCACACGAACGGATCAAATCAAGCTTTCCCTCATGGCGTGGTGCTAGCTGCGGGAAGGGGATGTTCATCATGATCTTTCTCTCACAATTTTTGTGACAGTTAGGATTTTCTCATGTGTAACTTTTTCACATATACGTATCATATATATAGGTACAGAAAATCAACCCTAAGAGAGTAATGAGCTGTTGGGTTCACAATCTGACCTAGGTCAGATTCGTGTGTGGGCCTTTGAACTTTAGTCAGCCCATTTAATCTAATTAAATTTCCAATCAATGTCAGGAGTCCAAATCTTACTTGGATCCCCAATTAAATTCATCTTATGAATTTAAATCCCAATTTCAATCTATTCTAAGTGTGTGACCCTGTAGGTTCACATTACGTTGACAGTAATACTAAAATCATATTCTAGTATTACAAACAGTGAGCGGTATCTAGCAATACATCACTGCTACTCTAGTAACCGGAATGTCAGTGATTTGACATACCAATCAGTGACCAATGTTACCTTGTAGTCTAATCCCTTTGTCCAGATATTTAATTGACCACAAGGCATATAGCGTGTCACCCTTGTATAGTTCAAATTTTGGTTTCTTGATGTCCGAGTAGACTTACTAGAACAAATGAGCTCAATATCTCATATTGACTCATTTGAGCATGACTAGGCATTTTACAGTCTTACTCAATCATGGGGCCCATAGATATCGCTCCTATTATGTAAGAAAGACAAATCCTATATAAGTCACTCACATCCCTCCACATGATTTGTAGTATATCCAATAGTCGACTTTATAATCACCTTATTATAGGCAATGTTTGACAACATTAAAACATACAACTTCTCATGTAGGGAACCTTAGTGACTTCAAGTCAAAGGACTATGTACACCATGGTCACTCTAAGAACTGCTTATGACACTCATGTAATGATCTATGTAGCATTCTCATAGTGGATCAGTCCAGTACATTATTACTCTAATATGTACCCATGTGAAGACTTGATATCTCATATCCATGACCCATGAGATATGGTCATCAGTCTACACACATGCTAGTCTCTATGTATTATTGTTATCATAATTCACAATAATACTTGACTAGGGACATTTAAGAATAGTGTTCTGATTACAACCAATAGGATTTTATAATCAAGCCATGCACTTATATCCCAAGGTATTGAACCTACGATTATAAGGACTTTATTATGTTCATTTAATCAAAATAAAAAAAAACACAATAAATAAAATGCCTCATATATGAAATGGAAGAGCCTAAGTAAACTAGTAATGTCAATATACAACTGGCCTCTAGAGCATGCAACAACATTCTCCCACTTGCAGTAAAGCCAATCAGACATACATCTAATGCTTATAGACCTAGTGTGACCCTCATGCTTTCACTGTGCAAGAGGTTTTGTCAGTGGGTCAGCAATGTTATCATCTGTCGGTACTCTCATATCTTCACATCTCCTCTACCAATGATCTCTCAAATGAGATGGAAGCACCTAAGTATATGTTTGTATCACTGGTGAGATCTAGGCTTCCTCGCATGTGCAATGACCCCATTGTTATCACAATAGAGGTCCAGTGTGTCTACAATGCTAGGAACCACCCCAAGTTCAGTGATGAACTTTCTAACCCAAACGGCCTCCTTTGCTGCATTGGAGGCAGCAATATACTCAACCTCTGTGGTGGAATCAGCTACTGTCTCTTTCTTCGAACTTTTCCATCTCACAGCTCCACCATTTAGGCAAAACACAAAATATGATTGCGATTTGGAGTCGTCCTTATCGAAATGGAAGCTAGCGTCAGTGTAACCCTTTACAACAAGCTCTTCCTTCGCTCCATTTACCAAGAACGGATCCTTAGTCCTTCTTAAGTACTTAATGATGTTCTTAACAGCAGTCCAGTGACTCTCACCGGGATCTGACTGGTATTGCTCGTCATAATCAAGGTGTATGAGACATCTGGACGAGTAAATAATATGGCATACATGATAGATCCAATTACAGATGCATATGGAATCTTAGTCATGTGGTCCCTCTCATCTTGAGTTGTAGGACATTCATCCTTAGACAGATTTACACCATGCGACATAGGAAGAAATCCCTTTTTGGACTCTTGCATATTAAAACGTTTGAATACTTTGTCTATGTATGTACTATGACTCAGGGCAAACAATCTTCCTGATCTATCTCTATAGATCTTGATGCCTAATACATAGGTAGCTTCACCCAACTCCTTCTTGGAAAAAAACATTTCCTTAGCCAAGCCTTTAGAGACTGTAAGTTAGGGATGTCATTCTCGTTGAGTAGTATGTCATCTACATACAGCACCAGAAAGACAATTGTGCTCCCACTAACCTTCTTGTAGACACAAGGTTCATCTTCATTCTTGATGAAACCAAACTCTTTGATTGCATCATCAAAGAGAAGAT
Organism: Hemerocallis citrina; assembly: GCA_017893485.1. Lineage (NCBI taxonomy): Eukaryota > Viridiplantae > Streptophyta > Magnoliopsida > Asparagales > Asphodelaceae > Hemerocallis > Hemerocallis citrina. Next base: position 162,956,010 of record CM030359.1, read on the forward strand.
TCCAGCTTCTAGAAGCATGGTTTAACCCATAAATGGATCGATGTAGCTTACACACATTTCCAACATCCTTTGGAGTGAGTCTACCAAGGAGTTTTGACATCCATCTGCCATATTTCATAATCGTGATATGCTGCAATAGCAAGCAAAATACGAATGGATTTAAACATGACAACTGGGGAAAAAGTCTCATCATAGTCTACACCTTGAACTTGTTTGAAACCTATAGCCACCAACCGCCCCTTAAAGGTTTGCATGTTACCATCCATGTCAGTTTTCTTTTTGAAAACCCATTTGCACCTAATAGGTTTTAGCTCTTCAGGTGAGTCTACCAAGGTCCATAACTGGTTAGCATACATGGATTCCATCTCAGATCTCATGGCTTCAAGCCATTTCTCAGAGTCTGGGCCTTTTACAGCGTCCTCATAAGTTGTAGGCTCATCTTGATCCATGAGTAATACATCACCATATTGAGTCACGAGATATCCATATCTCTCGGGTTGATGAGGTATCCTACTAGATTTACATATGCCTTGTGCTACTTGAGCAGGTTGTTGTTCCTCAACGATTTGTGGAGCCTACTCCATTTTCATCATTGGTTAGCTGCTACTCTGCGAAGTTTGAATTTCTTCAAGTTCTATTGTTCGCCCACTAGTTCTTTTGGAAACGAATTATCTGTCTAGGAACACAGCAGTCCCTACGATAAACACTTTACCTTCAGTAGGATTATAGAAATAGTATCACTTGGTTTCCTTGGGATATCCTACAAAGAAGCACTTATCAAATTTGGGACCAAGTTTATAAGATACTTGACGCCTTATATAGGCCTCACAACTCCAAATCTTCATAAAAGACACGCTAGGACGTCTCCCAGTCCATATCTCATATGGTGTCTTTTAAACCGTTTTAAATGGAACACAGGTTAAGTGTAAAAGCAACTGTTAATAGAGCATGTCCCCAGAAGGAGCTTGGAAGATCTGCATGACTCATCATGGATCGGACCATGTCTAACAAGGTCTGGTTCCTCCTCTCAGAGATACCATTCCATTGCGGTGTTCCAGGGGGAGTGAGTTGAGATATTATCTTGCACTCTTTTAGATGGTCATCAAAATTTTGGCTTAAGTACTCACCACCTCGATCTGATCGAATTCTTTAATACTTTTAGCAAGTTGGTTTTGTACCTCATTCTTGAATTCTTTGAACTTTTCAAATGACTCTGATTTGTGTTTCATTAGATACACAAACCCATGTCTACTAAAATCATCAGTAAATGAATGAAGTACTGAAAACCTCCTCTAGCGAATATGTTGAAAGGTCCGCAGACATCACTATGTATGAGACCTAAAAGATTACTATCTCTTTTACCTTTTCCAGTGAATGGAGCTTTTGTCATCTTGCCCAACAAACAAGGTTCACATACCTTATATGATTCAGAATCAAATGAGTCCATGAATCCATCTTTATGGAGTTTGGATGTGTTTCTCATTTTTGTGGCCAAAACAACAATGCCATATGTAAGTTGGTTCGTATCATTTGATTTGATCCCCTTATTATTTATATTATAGACGGACATTACGAGGTCGAGAGTATAAAGTTCATTCCTCAATTGTGCACTAGCATAACAGATATCATTCAAATAAATAAAACAAATTTTGTCCTTTATTATAAATGAAAAACCCTTCTTGTCTAAACAAGAAATAGAAATAATATTCCTACTAATGGCAGGCACAAAATAACAATTCTCTAACTAAATGATAAGCCTTGTGCGCAATGATAAATGATAAGTTCCTACAGCTAAAACATCAACTTTTGCTCCATTTCTAACTCGTATGTCAACTTTGCCTTTAGTCAATGGTCTACTCCTTTTGAGATCCTGCACATTTACACAAATGTGAGATCCACATTCAGTATCTAATACCTAAGATGCAGAAGTAGATAAATTGACTTCTTTAACAAAAACACCTATAGTGAAAGTCTCACTTCATTTCTTCTTAAGCTCATCCAGGTACTTATGGCAGTTCCTCTTCCAATGTCCAGTCTCACCACAGTGGAAGCATGTGCCCTCTTTGGCCACCCCACCCTTAGGTTTTAAGGCAGAAGTGCTAGGCTTGAAATTGCCATTGCCCTTTCCCTTACCCTTGGATTTCTTAATCTGCTTCTTGCCCTTGCCCTTACCTTTGGCCCGTTGGACCATCATAATGGTCTTTCCCTTTCTAATATTCTGTTCAGTAATTCTCAATATGATTAGCAGTTCTGGTAGAGGTTTGTCAATTTCATTCATGTTGTAGTTTATGACAAATTGACTTTAACTTTCTGGCAACGATTGCAGGATCAAGTCAGTGGCCAACTCTTGACCCAAAGGGAAACCAAAGATTTCAAGGTTCTCTATATACCCAATCATCTTGAGCACATGATTTCCAACAAGGCTTCCTTCTGCAAGTTTGTACTGAAACAATGCCTTTGAGACTTCAAACCTCTCATGCTTAGCCTGCTCTTGATAGAGCCTCTTGAGGTGTATGATCATATCATAGACATCCATGTTCTCATGTTGCTTCTGAAGTTCAGAGTTCATGGTGGCTAGCATGAGACAACCAACATCCAAGGCGTCATCTTGATGCTTCTTATGCGCATCATTTTCAGTGTGAGGAGCACTTGCAGAAGGTGGCTCAGGAATAGGCTGCTCTAGAACATACAAAATTTTCTCATGCCTGAGGACTATCCTAATTTCCAGTATCAGTCTAGAAAATTTGCCCCAAACAGTTTGTCTTTCTCAAGGACAGATCGCAATGATAGGTTATTTGATATGTTGGATGCCATGGTAATCTATCAACAAAAATATGCAAAGTAATTATCATTTCATTGAAATATTAAATAGAAATATGCAAAGTCTGTATCATGAGATTGAAATATTTAATAAGGACTTTTATTAAATACACCTCCTAATATTTTTATTCAAATCAACGACCCTCATCATTAACTCGAAAAATTCCATTGTAAGATTTTCTAGTAGGCCAAGGTCCATATTTCACCTAGTTCTGAGTCAACTTTGGCTAATCACCCAAAATTCAGTTATTTAGGTAGGGAACACTTCCCAATTACTATGTATGCAACTCTTAGATAGTTATGTGAATAACACTTATTCTAATCTATCTCATAGACTAAAACCCAACTCTATGCCTTTAAAATTTCAATCCTATTGAAATAGCCTAATTAAGTCAGACCCAATAGGTTGGCAGTTGAATATTACTTTTATCTCATCGTGTCTCACCAAGATAGATAAAGGTACCCTGCTTTGACAGGCATCCACTTAATCGATCCTAGCCTAGACGAGTGCCACACATTGGAAGGCATATTATTATGACTTAATTTTTACTTTGAGGGATTTTTGTTATTTTATTAATTTATCTCACTAGCTATTATCCATTAGCATGCAGCAAAAAAAGCAATAAATCTCATACAACATAAAAACATAAAATAGATGTGACATGGTTGTGGCCCTAACTTTTTTATTGTAATGCCCCGAATTCCATTTACATGTAATTCGTAGCACTACAACATCGTTTACTTCAAATTCGTACAATTTTACAAGCAATTTAAAACTTTTTCATTACATAGGTCTGAGGGCAAGCCCTTACGTACTCCACATTATAAGGTTCAACCCTTGCCATGAAATCCTACTCGGTAACAAAACAAGGTTCAGACATCCTATAAGTATGGATTCTAGCCCCGGAGTACACCGCCCGGCTATACAAATCTACCTCATGCAGACATCCCGCAAGTGCCGTTCTAGCCCCGGAATATCAAAGATCCGCCTCCCATCCACCCGACTTTTCATGATCCCGGAGTACACCACCCGATTCATAATCTCGGATTTAACTGATTCTCGTCTCGTTCCACATCACAGTCCCGGAGTACACCCCGACTGGATGCAGGGTAGTTACAGTCCCGGAGTACACCGCCCGACTGAATCTATAGTCCCGGAGTACACTGCTCGACTATATAGACACGCCCCACTTACGTTTGCCCAGGTTTCATCACATCTTATTCTAGTGCCTGTCCTTAAGTTTAATTATAATCATCACAATCTAGAGCTAGCTTATCCTACCAGACTTAATCAACACACGAGAACATTATCCCATACTGACTACCTCTTAAATATATTTATTCATAAATTGCCGGTCACTACGGGTCTCGCCTAGCCTCTAGATTCCAACAACCATCTCACTATAGAGATCAATTTGGTTATATATAACCTCAACATAAACATTTCATTAATTTTTATCATTACTTCTTTATCCATTTTTTTTTATGTTTATAGATCATGAAGTATTCACTGCTTGTAACAACATTTGATAACATTTGATAACAATTTATCAAATCAAGTTTTTATAAATAATTTCTTGGTTAACAAACCAAACCATTCACTTTAATAATTCTCAATGTTCTTTTGATTAATATAACCTTTTTTATGTTTATCTATACTTCAAGTATATTTCTTAATACAAAAATTTTCTTTAAGATTAGATCACTAATTCTTAATACAAAAATCTCTTTAAGATTAATCTCTAGAAATTCCTTATTTTCATCTCATAATTATGCTTTGATTTTATTATAAACCAACTCTTAAAATATTTAATCATGTACATTTTCTTTTAAAACTTTGATTCAAAACTCATCTAATACATGAATATGACTTTAAATTCTCAAAATATCTCTTAGAATATTATAAAATAATTCCCAAGTGTTCTAATAATATTCTATAATATTTCTATGAAGTTTCCCAATTTTTAGAACTTGAAAAAGATCATAAATATAAAAACAAAACCCAAAAGGGGTACAGTCGGATTTGAACCAGAACCAACAGCAACCCAGACTACAGCCTAAACCAATGAGCCAACTCACATTTGCGAATAAACCCCAACTTAGTTAAGTAATAATGTCTGGTATAGCAGCTTTTCTAAATACTCCTCTACCGTTTTTGGCTTTGTAAATCGAAATTAAAAAGAAAAGTCCCTCTCAAGACTCGAACCCGAGCATAGCCGAGCGCCAGGAAAACCCCCCTCACGCGCTAACCAAGTTACCCAAATATCATATCTGATAATATATGCATTCAAAACTTTATAACCCGACTCTCTGTTTTCCCCTATTTTTAACTCATTCATCTATTTCGATTTCTATTCTTTTCTCTCAATTTAAATGTTCATGAAATACAGTCCAAGATTTCGAGAAGTGATTTCTCATTGATTTTCTCCATATTAGAGTGAAATTTTTACACAAATACTTTAAATAGTAATTTTAAGAACTTTATACACATGTAGTATTATTAAGTATTATTAATAAGATTACTTTTTGTAGCAACTAACTTGAATATATTTTTCTTCTAGCCATCATTCTTAGTTTATGAAAAATCTCACATCTCCATTAACTTATAGTATAATGAAACTTTCAACTTGCATGCATTATTTCTCATTTTTCATTACTACTAAAAATTCTAGGTAACAACATAACATGCATCACAAAAGTAACTAAAGAACTCATGCCAATTGTCCATTTCAAACATAATCTACTTTGTAGCGCCCCAAATTTCTAATATGAGAGCTTAGAAAATAAGTGGCGAAATCCCAGCAATCCACTTCAATACAACAATAAACACCAACAACACCACTAAAATTTTTCTTTCTCTTATTACAACAGTTAATACAATTACAGCGGAAGTCTAAACATCTCATCACAAATTAATATTTTATTTACAACTCAATAATGATCTCAAATAAGTCTTAACAATTTTACACCAAACACTAAATAATCCAATTATCTCAAAGCCAACTCAAGCATCCAACCTCCAATCTAAGCAATAACCTGCAACATGTGAGGCTAGAGTTGAACCCTAACCCCCAAACTAAAGGGGTCAGCCATCAAAATGGTGTGAGTGGCAACTAATCAAGCAAATAACATAAATGAACTGAAGTAACAATATCCAACAAATACTGATCAAACACTAAAGTATGAAGTAACAATAAAAGAGTAACGGGTGATATTAAATCCGAAAGCCAAGTGTGTGAAAACAGGAAATCCAAATGCATAAAAGTGATTCAAGAAAACTTCATGACTAAATGCTGACAACGATGACTACTAAGAGATGAAGATAAACTATGATAATTTGCCCATGCTTGATCATTCCGGAGATTGATCCCACATCACAGGTATTTACCCTGGATAATTCAGGAGACCATCTCACATCTAAACATAGATTCCTTATCACAATAATACCCCAAAAGCGTCGCCTCGACTCCGATCATTCCGTAGTTCAATCCCACATCACAAGATAATTACTTGGATAATTCCGGAGAAATACCTCGCATCACAGGTTAACTACCTAGATAATTCCGGAGATAAATCACACATCACAAGTTAACTACTTGGATAATTCAGGAGATTAAATCCTACATCAAAAGCCATACCGAGGTGCATAACTCATGTTCTCATTCGTCATGACACTACTAATGCCTGTCCTTATTAGTTTGGGTTACTAAACAAATCTCCTAGAGTAGTGTACCCTACCGGACTAAAAATCTGAATACTGAAAATGTGCCTCAATGGGCCTCAACAAATAACTGAACAAACATCTCAACACCGGTATACTAGGGTCACATACCTCTAGAGACTCAAAAACAAATATCTGAACAAATTCCACTTAACAAGTGGCTCAACAAAATATCTCAAAATCATGTTCTTAACTGAATATCTCAAAAACAAATACTGAACAAATATCTCAACATCAAATACTGAACAATATCTCAGAATCAAGTACTGAACAAATGTCTCAAAATCAAACACTAAACAAAATATCTCAAATCAGATACAAAGATCCTTCAGGACCAGTCGACTGCAAAATGGACCAGTCGACTGTCCAGAGGACATATCCCAACATTTTACAAAAATAACCTAAGGCATAATCAGTCGGCTTACCAAGGGGTCAGTCGACTGTCCCGAGACAAAAACAAATAATTCTCATCAAAAATATTCTAAGTATTTGAGTCGACTGAAGGGTCATAGGTCGACTGTCCCGAAAGGACTGAACAAAATCACAAACAGAGGATCAGTCGACTGACCTCAGTCTGGGTCGACTGTCCCGAACAAATCCCAAGACTCAAAAATACACAGTAGGCTCGTACCAGTCGACTGCTTCGCATGACAGTCGGCTGTCGGCTACAGAATTCTAAAAATAGGTTTGAACACAAATCAAACAGGGGTTTTCTAAAGATTCACTGATCATAAAAATTAATTGTATCCAGGCCAATAGACATCTCCCAATAATCTCCATCATGGATACATTACTCAATCACATCCTCATGATCTAAACTCTTAATCCTTCGATTAGGGTTTTTCTCATAAAAAATGTCTTCCTCAACTCAATCAAAAATCTGAACTACAATCATAAGATCCGGGTGTTTATCATCTAATCATAACACAATCACTTCTTAATATGTCTTCCATCAATACGATCTCATAAAACAACATTTCCTCAACAAATCTTAACATTTTCTCATACATGGTTCAAATATCAACAAGAGTTCTCATCCTCCATAACAAATAAAAGATCCATATCATACACACCATGAGACTAATAAAACAATGGTATAACGATCACAACAAGCATAACAAAAGATCTTGCGTCATTCATCAATCACAAGCAATACAAAGCAAACAAAACAAACCACTCACCTTTGATTTGAAGAAAAGATTCACAAAAGCTTCTCCTTGCTAGATCCAAGAATCCTCCTTTGTTCTTCCAAGATAATCTCAAGAAATTCTGAATATACTCAATGACGGCTGGGAAAGAATTTCCCTTAAATATGCCGGGGTAAAATATTAGGGTTATATTCCCTCTTTGCAAAATAATCCTTTTAAGAATACAATTTTACATATATAGGTTTAGTCTTGAAAATTCAATCAAATATCATTTAAATTAGGATCTAATAGAAGAATATACTTCCAAACCTAAAAAAAATACTGATCGTAATGTCCAGCAAATACATTTTGCATTTTAATCCCTCAAAATGTCAGTTTTGCAAATAAGTCCCTCTTTTCTCAAAAATTGCGAATAGTACTAATTAATTTCAGAAAATTCTGGAAAAATACTAAATAATTCTCAAATAATAACTAATGATTTTTCATAAAGAAAACTAAAATTTTCAAACTTCTGAAAAGTCATTTGCACGTGTTTTGCACGTGTACAAAAGATAAATCTTTTAGAAAATATTTATCAAATACTCAAAATCATTTAAAGTTCATTTTCAAATAATTAAAATAATATTTGAAAATACGGGGTTCTACATACTTACACATGCATTCTACAATAATTTATAAAGTAAAAGAGACACCCACCTCTTTCTTGATGCAAATTTTAAATAGAACTTCTAGAAAATTGCTTCAAAGCTCCAACAAAAGATAGCCTTCTCCTCCTTAAGAGAATAAAACCGAAGCCTCTTCTCCAAGCAAGAAACCGAACTTCCTTCTTCTCTTTTCTCTCTTTTAATTTTGTTTTGATCTTTTGTGTGTGTTTGTTAAAGGAGGGGGGGTATTTATAGGTATATTGTGTGGTTGAGATGACTCCCACTACTCAAATAACTATCCACTTTCTCACCCACACTCCCACTATCCCTTCTTCTCTAGAATGACCGGCCAATCCTATAGGGTGCACAAAACACGTGCATGTGCACCCTATGTGCCACTGCTTCTCATATAAATTAATTTATTAATTATTATTAGATGTATGTGTGTGTGTGTTACATGACAAGTGTACTAGCTTTTTAAATGTGTATTTAAATGTACAATTAATCATGGGCCTCTCTTGTAATTTATTATTAGTGGGCTACCAAATAGATTTAGGCCTAATGGGTTTAATTAAAGTATTGTAATATCCTGGTCGGATATTATATTGTATAAATTATTATTTTTAAATTAAAATATTTTTATGGAAATTTCTTGGTTTTACTATAAAAAAAAACTTACCTGTGAATATATACTAGTAAGTATATATATATGTGTTGTATCGGTTTTGTGCACTTATACAAAATCCTGTAAATTCGTTTTTGAGAAAAATATCTAGAAAATCCCAGGCAGATATTAAAAATTATTATTTTATTATTATTTTCAGAATTGAAACATTTTTGGTGGACATTGCCCAGTTTTGTTAATAAACATTATTTGTGTGTATATACCAGTCTGTATGCATCTGCATTGTATCAAATTGATACTGGAATCTTCCGAGCTGATAATAAAATTTATTTTATTATTATTTTTGGAATTAAATTATTTTTATACGGATTGTGCAGTTTAACAAATGAAAATTATCGGTATATATATATATATATATTTATATATATATACATATACATGTTGTACCGATTTCGGACGTTTGTACAAATCGTGTAGTATGTGTTTTGGACAAAAATATCTTATTTTTTTCATAATTAATCAAAATTGGATGGCTAGGATTTGTTTGGAGGCTTAAACCTAGGGTTTAAGATTAATTAGAGATGCATAAGAGTTAATAGGTGTATTCTACTATCCTCCACCTCACCCCTCCACCTCATCCCCTCCACCTCATACCCTAGTGGCCGGCCAAAATGAATCCAAGGGGCATCTTGCATAAAACCCTAGCACATTTGCACTTTCCCCCTTCTCATTCCTTCTATAAATACACCTCCCCTTCACCTTTTGTCTCATTTACAAGAAAAAAATAGAGAGGAAAAGAAAAAGAAGAAATCCTAAGTGTTCTTCATTTGAGTGGTTTTCCATAAGGGATGTAGTAGAGGCTAAGGAGGAAGGAGAAGGTAGCTTGTCTAGTTCTTCCTACAAAGAAAATTAAGGTGGGGGTTCTCTACTTCTCTTTTATGGTTTGTATGCTCTTTTATTTTATGCATGAGTCAAAAAGAACCCATCTTTAAGGTGTTATTGGTTCTATGTGAGAAAGAACCCATCTTTTGATGGTTTTTTGTTGTAGGTTAAAAAGAACTCATTTTTATGAGGGGTGGATGTTCTATGTTGTTAAAACAACTTGGATCAAGATCATGAGCATATAAATGGTAGTAGTAAATGATCACATAAAGGGTGGAATGGTAGAACTCAACAAAATAACATAAAGATAGAATCTTTGAACCTTGCTATGGTTATTGTTGTTATTATGGTTATTTTGAACTACTTGGACTAAGATTTGTGCATAAGAATGGTTGAAAATCAAGGTGGGATTTCTCTAATTTATTTGTATTGATTCTTGTTCTCTTTTGTTGTGTGTGTTTTGTTGCATGTTCTAAAAATAACTTGGACTAAATCTTAAGCATAAAGTGGTTGTAGGGATCAAAATGATCCCATGAAAAAGATGGATGTCCTTGTTGTATGTTGTTTTCCTACTTGTTAAAAATCAAGTCCTTGGTAAATCTAGGTTGTGAAAGATTAAGCTTCTATTTTGCTTCTATAATGATAAAAGATTAGTCTTTTTGTAGCATGTCTATTTTACTTTTATGATAGAAATTATTACTTCTTTTCTTATTGTATGAAGGAACATGTAGGTTGAAGAAAAGTAGGCTTTGTATTATGTAGAATTTGTAGATTAAATAAAACTAGGCTTTGTATTATGTAGAATTTGTAGATTAAATAAAAGTAGGTTTTGTAATATGTAGGAACTTGTAGATTCAATAAAATTAGATTTTTGTAATATGAAAGACTTGTAATTCAAGGAAGGAGTAGTTTTTGTAATATATTCTTAAAGTAGTCTTTGTAATAATTTAGATAAAGTCTTTAGAAGCCTTTTCTAAATTATTCTAGGTTGCTAGAAGACCTATGAACCCATCCATCCTTAAGTTGTTGTAGTAAGAAACCCATGCTTGAGTTGCTAATTATTGTAGTAAAGAACCATGCTCAAGTTGTGTAGTAAAGAAACCCATCATGCTTGAGATGTAGTAAAGAAACCATGCTTAAATTGTTGTAGCAAAGAAATCCATCATGCTTGAGATGTAGTAAAGAAACCATGCTTAAGTTGTTGTAGTAAAGAAACCCATCATGCTTGAGATGTAGTAAAGAAACTATGCTTAAGTTGTTGTAGTAAAGAAACCCATCATGCTTGAGATGTAGTAAAGAAACCATGCTTAAGTTGTGTAGTAAAGAAACCATCATGCTTGAGATGTAGTAAAGAAACCATGCTTAAGTTGTTGTAGTAACGAAACCCATCATGCTTGATATGTAGTAAAGAAACCATGCTTAAGTTGTTGTAATAAAGAAACCGATCATGCTTGATATGTAGTAAAGAAACCATGCTTAAGTTGTGTAGTAAAGAAACCCATCATGCTTTAGATGTAGTAAAGAAACCATGCTTAAGTTGTTGTGGTGAAAAAACTCATCATGCTTGATATGTAGTAAAGAAACCATGCTTAAGTTGTTGTAGTAAAGAAACCCATCATGCTTGATATGTAGTAAAGAAACCCATCATGCTTGATATGTAGTAAAGAAACCATGCTTAAGTTGTTGTAGTAAATAAATTCATCATGCTTGAGATGTAGTAAAGAAACTATGCTTAAGTTGTTGTAGTAAATAAACCCATCATGCTTGAGATGTAGTAAAGAAACCATGCTTAGGTTGTTGTAGTAAAGAACCCATGCTTGAGTTGTTGTAGTTCTAGTAAAGAACCCATGCTTGAGTTATTGTAGTTGTTCTAGTAAAGAACCCATGCTTGAGTTATTGTAGTTCTAGTAAAGAACCCATGCTTGAGTTATTGTAGTTGTTCTAGTAAAGAACCCATGCTTGAGTTATTGTAGTTGTTCTAGATTTAAAAGTTTTAGATTCAAAAGAATCCAAGCATGTTTAAGTTATATGTTGTAGTGGTTTTAGTTAATTCTAAAAGGAACCCATGAGTTTAGCTTGTATGCTAATCCAATTGAATTATTGAAATGAACCCATGTTCCATATTTGTTCAAGTTCGATTTTAAGAAGAAACCCATGAAACTAGCTCCATGATAGTTCTAGCTCAATTTGGCGATGAACCCATGCATTTAGGTTCTAGGTGGTTCTAGCTCAACCTTAAGAAAGAACCCATGAACCTAGTCGCATGTTGTCCTAGTTCAATTTGAAAAAAAGAACCCATGAATTCTAGTTGTATGTGGTTCTAATTGAAATTGGACCATATAATGTAAACATGCTTCTTCTTCAATGTATGAGTAATAATGGTTAGGAAAGTCACTAGTATTGTTAGCTCGATAAAAGCTCGTCTAGGGTCTTATAGTTACCTTAGGGGTCATCGACCATCAAGACTCGCATCTTACCACCTTGGAAACTATGGATAAATCACACCTCGAGCACCGACGGATCTTAACTGATGTGGGTTGATCGTGGGCCGAGAATGTTGATGAGATCCGAGTTAGGGGTAGTGATGAGTGAGGGAGATCCCGTCACCGGTGTCTTGGATCGATAGGCCATGAGTTGGATCGTGATAATCTTAAGAAAGTTCTTATTGAAGACCCCGTAAGATTGTTTGGATTTAGTGACATCATTAGGGTAGTAACTTATGCCTATTACTACTTAACCTTTACTTATTATCATTCTTTCGCCGAAGGGAAAGAGTTGGTGTTAAGGGTGATACCTTATGATCCGACCTGTCTTATAGGCCAACACTAGGCGGTGTTATTGGTTGTACCCTTCTTGTCAAGGGATACGGTCTGTGCCTTCTCACGAGTTGGGAGCATGGGATCCGTATCTCGTCTGTTAATTTCTGAAGTTCCTTGATAAGCGGGAGTGATTCCTGTCGGAGCTAAGGGGGATGGACCCCCGGAACTCCATCTTATCTTATATCTAAGGGCGAAAAGCCATAGACTACGGTCTGGGTAGGGGGCCACAGGGGATGCTTCGAACTAACCTGTGCTGCATAAACCCCGAAAGATTCGTCAGATGTTTGAGTGAGGTCCGGTACACCAGGTAGTAGTGGTAAACATAGACACCATGATCTGACTGCGGATGGCGGGATTAGACCGTTTCAGAGCAACCTCATCAGTCATGTCGTATCTTCAGAAACAAGTCGAGTACAAGAGTGGAATTCATGGCACGAGTTCAAATCCCTATATATGAAGAAACGGCTTGATATGGGGCATATGTAGTATGGACTGCATACTATTCCAGAGTCTTGATTGCATTAGAATAAGTGCATCATTGCGTTAGTTAATCTTGTATTAGATTCTAAGTCATAGCATACACTGACACACCAATTATATATACATGTTTCTCTTTTCATTAATCTGTTTGCTTAAGTGGAGAATCGCTGCTAATCATCAGCCTTAAAGCGTCAATATATGTACTAACGTCCCCATTTCAATAAGTACTGGATTGTAGAAGTACAGGTACAGGATTCAGGAGGACTCAAGGCAAAAGAAGCAAGAGTCGATTTTATTTTTCGCTGTAATATATGTTTTTTACTATTGTTCTATTTGTAACAATTATTGTAATTTATTTAATTGTTGGGAAGCATCCAAGTGAAGTACCAAGTGTTGTTCTTTATTCATTGTATTCTGATGTAATTTGTTGAAAGTTGTAACACTTGGGCTTGTAAAGGTATTATTGTAACACTGATGTAATGTATTGCAGTTTTATAATATTCGGACTTGTAATACATTTGTGTTGAATAAAAAGTTTTAAATTTTCCTATTTTTGTGTGTATTGTGGCTAATTGAATGAAAGATTTTGGCTTATGTCACGGTTTCTCAATATATGAAAATCGAGGCGTTACAATAAATAACACAAGTGTGACAAATAAAATGAGAAGAAAAATGTGCATGACTCTTAGAAAGTTTTAGAAGTAAAAATGTGCATAAAATTTATTGTGCAATGCACATGCAAAATATAAAAATTAATTTTTCTAGAATGTTACATTTATACTCCAAAGACAATGAGAGTATCAATAACCAAACATAGGGATTATAGTGTCTTCTCCGAGCAGCTTCCCAGTCAAGTTCTTATATGATTGTCAATTTCTTGCCTCCTCGGTAAGATTACATTTATTTATAAAGAAAGAATGCACAATCGGAGTGTAGAGAAAAAGGATTACATTGAGAATGTAGAGAGAAAGGCACGACATGCAGGCCGTATTCAAAATATCAAAATATAAATAATACATCACAGAACTAAGGCCACAACCACGCACCATGCATCATATAACATAATAAACAAAGAATATGTTGTTATGAATTTATTTAGTTTATTTAAAAAGGATTGATTTTCGGCGAATTAATATTGCCCAGGGCAAGAATTTCCGCATCATCCCTTGCCACCGCCAAAGCATGAACTCTTCATGGTTTAAAAAACCCTAACGCCACTGCAAATGACTCAGGAGCATGAACTCTTCATGCTTTAAGAAACCCTAACGTCACAGAAAATCATATCTTGCTGCTCTAGGGTTTTCAATGGTTCCAAACCGAGGGCTACTCTGGTGTGGCATCTGTGTTAACAACCAACACATAAACGAATCCTTATATTACAAATGTTGCAAAAATTATATCACATATGGATCTTTCTTTCAAAAGTGTGAACATATCATGAATAATCACATATTATGCATAACCGAATTATGGTTTCGTAAGTTGCTCTAATACCACTGTTAGGTTTCGAAGGCAATCTTAGATTAAATACAAAGCGGAAAAATTACAAAAATATATCGAAACCTAGTCATGGATCCATGCAAAAACCTTAAATCGTGTTTAGGAGTTATACCTTGAAGATGGATCTGCTGTCCACAGTATGCCGATCATAATTCTACAATATTGTGGTGCCTCTACGGTATCCACACGAACGGATCAAATCAAGCTTTCCCTCATGCCACAGTGCTAGCTACGGGAAGGAGATGTTCCTCACGATCTCTCTCTCTCACAATTTCTGTGACGACTAAGGTTTTTTCTTATGTGTCTTTTTACAGATACGTATCATATATATAGGTGCAGAAAATCAACCTTAAGAGAGTAATGAGGCTGTTGGGCTCACAATCAGACCTGGATCAGATTCATGTGTGGGCCTTTGAACTTTAGTCAGCTCATTTAATCTAATTAAATGTCCAACCAATGTCAGGAGTCGAAGTCCTACTTGGATCCCCAATTAAATTCATCTTATGAATTTAAATCCCAATTTCAGTCCATTCTAAGTATGTGACCCTGTAGGTTCCTATTACGTTTACAGTAATACTAAAATCATATTCTAGTATTACAAACAGTGAGCGGTATCTAGCAATATATCACTACTACTCAAGTAACTGGAATGTCAGTGATTTGACATAACCTATCCGTGACCAATGTTACCATGTAATCTATTCTCTTTGTCCAGATATCTTAATTGACCATAAGGCATAGAGCATGTCACCCTTGTATAGTTCAATCTTTAGTTTATTGATGTCCGAGTAAACTTACTAAAATAAATGAGCTCAATATCTTATATTGACTCATTTGAGTACGACCATGCATTTTACAGTCTCACTCAATCGAAGGGCCCATAGATATCATTCCTGTTATGTAAGAGAGACAAATCCTATATAAGTCACTCACATCCCTCCGCATGATTTTTAGTATATCTAATAGTCGACTTTATAATCACCTTACTATAGGCAACATTTGACGACATTAAAACATACAACTTGTGAAGACTTGATATCATGATTTGTAGGAACCATAGTGACTTCAAGTCAACGGACTATGTACACTATTGTCACTGTGAGAACCGCTTATGACACTCACGTAACAATCCATGCAACGTTCTCTTGGTAGGTCAGTCTAGTACGTTATTACTCTAATATGTACCCATGTGAAGACTTGATATCTCATATCCATGACCCGTGAGATATGGTCATCAGTCTACGCACATAGTAGTCTCTATGTATTATTGATGTCCTAATTCAATAATACTTGACTATGGACATTTAAGAATAGTGTTCTGATTACAACCAATAGGATCTCACAATCATATTATGCACTTGATATCCCATGATATTGAATCTACTATTCTAAGGACTTTATTATGTTCATTTAATCACAATAAGAAAATACAATAAATAAAATGTCTCATATATGAAATAAATGTCATGATGAATTGTAAACTAGTAATGTCAATACACAGCTGGCCTTTAGGGCAAACACCAACACATTTCACCAACCATCCGGAGCTCTCCAGTTTGTGAAGGACCTGCTTTAACGGCTGGTCGGTGAGGACTTGGATGGAGTGAGCCTGAAAGTAGGGTCGAAGCTTGTAGGCAGTGATAATCAAAGCATACGACATCTTCTCCATTTTGGATCTCGGTGTCGTGGTGGACCTTACTTACATAGTAGATGTGTTTCTAAACCCTATCTTCCTCCCATACCAGGATGGTGCTAAGAGCTTGCTCCGTTGCGGCGAGGTAGTGATAAAGGGACTCACCCAACTCGGGTTTACTTAATAGAGGGGGGTTAACCAGATACTTGTTCAATTTGTCGAAGGCCTGCTAATGTGGTTCCCCCACTCAAAGTTTTTGGCTCCACGAAGTGCTTTGAAGAAGGCGAGGCACTTTTTTCCAGATATGGAGAGGAATTTTCCAACTGCCGCTTGGCTTACTCTTCGGACTTCTTTAACGTTGGGGGAAGGGGGGAATCATGTCGAGGATGGTGTGGATCTTCTATGGCTTGACTTCTATTCCTCTGTGGATGACCATAGCCCAAGAACTTTCCTGAGGAGACGCCGAAGGCACATTTTGAGGGATTCAACATCATGTTATGCTTCCTGAGGACACCAAGGCCTCTTTGAGATATTTAACATGGTCATCTTTTCTGAGGCTCTTGACGAGCATATCATCGACGTATACCTCCATGTTTTGACCTATCTGTTCTTTGAACACTTTATTAACTAGCCGCTGGTAAGTGGCACCTTCGTTCTTCAGTCCGTACGACATGATTCTGTAATAATGGAGTCCTTGGTCAATGATGAAGGAGGTCTTAAGAATGTCGGAGGGAATATTCGACTCTAATTGTACCTTGAGAACGTGTTCATGAAGCTGAGGAGTGCATGTCCGGATGTGGCATCTATCAAGGCATCGATGCTCGGTAGCTGGAAGGGGTCCTTCAGACATGCTTTGTTGAGTTTCATGAAGTCTATACATATCCTCCACTTGTTGTTGGCCTTCTTGACCATTACCACGTTGGCTAGCCATTCGGGGTAGCTAACCTCCTAGTTGAAGTGAGCAGCTAGGAGCCTTCAAACTCTTCCTTTAGGGCTTGCTTACTGTCCAGGGCAAATTTTCAGCATTTCTGATGCATCGGTTTGATGTTTGGGTCAATGTTAATCCTATGCATTATCAACTCTTCCAAAATGTCAAGCATATCGGAGGCTATCTAGGAAAACAAGTCTTGGTTCTTCCGATAAATTCGATAACCTTCTCTTACATTCTGCAGGAAGGATATAGCTTACTTGAAAGTTCTTCGAATCATCTCCTTCTAAGAACGAGACCTCTTTGAAGTCGTTGACGGGTTCGGAGTTTATAGGGCTCCTCTCCGGGGCGAGCTCTATTGCGTCAAGGGGTAGGACCGAGCACCCCACTGTGGTGGTGTAGCATGCTCGGGCTGTCTCTTGGGCTACCTCTGACTATTCCAACCCCCGCTATTATAGGATATTTCATCTTGATGTGGTAGGCCGAGGCAATGGCCTAGAGTGATGCTAAGCCGAGGGGTCCAAAAATAGCATTGCTGGTGGTCTTAACATTGACCTCCATAAAGTCCATCGGTTTGGTCCGGTTCGGGGACTTTCACGTTGTCACATCGAGGGTGATGATTCCCTCAATCGGGATCAGTGCCCTGAAAAAATCGTGGACCGGTTTCCATCAGGCCCTCGAAAGCTTCCAGGAAGAGGATATTGACCAAGCTACCGTTATCCACTACGATTCGACGGACTTCATGGTTCGCCATGCAAAGGCTAATCACCAGGGTATCGCAATGGAGGTGCAGACGCCCTCTAAGTCTTCATCTAAAAAAAGTTATAGGTATCCCCGAGCTTTTGGGAGGATAGCAGTTGTGTACCAAGTTCACATCTCGAATGAACGTCTTTCTAGTTGAGTTAGACTATTCCTCCACCCACCGTGTATAGAATGGAAGATGGCTATTGGTCTAGATTCCTGGGATTTGGGCTCATTCTTCGAATTATTATTGGGTCCCCGAAATGGAGGAGGGTCCACTTTATCCTTCTACATGAACTTGGACAAATAGCCTCATTGGATCAATGACCTCGATCTCTTCTTTAAAGGCCCACCAGTCATTGGTTTCATATTCGTGATCATGGTGGAACCGACAATAGAACCTGTAATCCCTATTTTTCCTGTGGGTGTTCATCTGAGGTGGGGGACAGAGGAGTCCTCTTCCTCCACTTCCATTAGCACAGCTGAGATGCTAGCGTTGAATGGGATGAATCTATCAAACAAAGGCACAGGAGGGGGACGCCTCTATCCGGAAATGTCCTTTTGAGACTTCTTAGGAGCCTTGATGCTATCAACCTTCCGCTTTCCCTGGGGCGATGATTCCTTGCTTTCCCTAGGGTGAATGGCTTCTTCGGCTCAGATATATTTTTCACTCCAGATGAGGAGGTCAAAGAAATTCGAGGGTTGCTTCTTAGTAAGGGAGGTTTTGAGGAGGTCATGTAAGATGTTGTGCTTGAAGGCGCCACTGAAACCCCAAAATCAAGAGAGGGGATGGACCAGGCCTCCACCGAAAATTGCTAGACAAAGTATCAGAACGACTCTCCTTCCCTCTTCTTTATGTCTAGCAGGGAGGTGCTCGTCTTCTCCGCCTTGCGGCTGGTCACAAAGTGCATGAGGAAGCTCTCCTCGAGCTAGTCTATGAAGTAGATAAAGCCAAGTGTGAGTTGTGAGTACCACTCTCTCGCTGGGCCCGGAAGGGTGGCATGGAACATCTTGCAAAGAACTGTATTAGAGGCATTGTGAATCATCATGAGAGTTTTAAAACTTTTGATATGATCCACTGGCTCAGATTCACTATTATAAGACTCGAAGGCAGTAGTCTTGAAGTCCCTTGGGACAGGGGCCTCAAAGATGAAAGGGGCGAAGGGAGCTCGGATGGGTCGATGCCCCATGTTTTGCTGCCTTTCCTGTTGCCTTATTCGGGCGAGGCAATCTTCCATCTCCTAGAGACGCTTTAGGACTCCTTTTTCTAGCCCCTCGAATCAGGTGGACCCGTAGGACTCTTCAATGTGGACAATAGGGGGGGTGTCTTCGTAATAATGGTCCCTTCCGTGCTCTCCTAGAAGAGCCTACAAAATTTTGAATCTGAAGTCCTGGAACTCAAATCTGGTAATGGGGGCTGCCTACTCCCTGTTGCCTCTCGGGGCTTGCCGATTGATAGGAGTAAGGCTCCCTTCGCTCCTTCTCCCTCGGGGGAGAGCGATCTCTTGGGCCTTTGCTTGCAAGGGGAAAGGCTCCTGCGGCTTCCATAATCTTCCGAATGGGGACATCCATTTCAGGATCAATTTTTCTCGATACAAAGGCGAAGGTCTTCCTCCTGCTATCGGTTATTGAGGACATGTCGAAGGTATGAATGTGCAGATGTTCCCACCTTACATTTTGATAAAAGAGAAGTAGCATGGATAGGACCTTGGCCCTTGGGAGGGGGTGAACCTGCCCGTGGTCCAGAATGTCGTCGTTGGGACCCTTGAGTTACAACCCTGCCAAAAGAAGGGTGCAACGGTGGAGGGGAATTTCGATAGGCCTGGTGACTTGGGGATGTTGCCTTCTTTGCTTTCGGGGCCATGGTCGAAAGGGGCTTCTGACTGTGGGGTCTGACCGGGAGGCTGGGTTTGTGCTTTTCCACAGACAACACCAATATAATGCTGCTTTTTAATGTGGGAGCAACTAGGTAATGGTGGGGGAAGGATATATTTATAGATCTGTGATGGAGCAGTTTCAGGAAGATTTCCTAACTAATTTGGGAGATTCTTTTAATCAAGTAATTAAATCGTTTATTATCTTCCCTTTTTAGGGGATCTAATTGCCAGCCATGATTGGCTAATTGAACTCCCTTATGTAGGCCCTTAATTGAACTCCATGGACTGAGCTAAGATGGTGGGCCTGAGGACGGCTCAAGTTCTCATTGTCGGCCTACTACTATTGTGAAGTTACCATTCTGCCCTTAGGAACTCCGAGATTCGTGCTAGAATCGTAAAGCCCCGGTCAACTGTAGTTTTCACCCATATCAGTATTCCCAATCTACCACCCCATGGATGACCAATATTTCTTTGGAAAATCTAATAATGGAGTTTGGGGAACTTACAACCAACGATTGGAGAACATCTTCTCTTTCTAGAGCAGAGGATGTGAGGGTCAAATTCGATGCACGAATCCAAGAGATATTCCACAATATGCTAGAGTGAGGATTGCCAGAAAAAGTCACCCCAATCTACTTGCAATTGTAACATCACTACCATCGCTTAACAAATCAAAATCGTCAATGAATTCGATATCACCTAGGGATAATCGCTCTTTTCCAGATGTGGTGGCAGCCAGAAATCAATCAACAGGCGATCATGGTCGCCATGAGGGAAATAGCGATGGCTGGAACTGTCACCAGAACTGAGAGATAAAAGCCGCGGTTAGATCTCCCGTCAAACTCATGAACGGCTTTGATGCATTGGTGAAGAATTCAAATTCAAATCCTATCCAGAAGTAGCCATAATCACAACTAGAGAAGCCCCAACCTGTTCTAGATAAGATAAATTTGACTAAAGCCCAGGTGCCTATTGGTCTAAGACTTTATCTCTCCTCCAAAAATAGTTTGCGCAGGCCCATCAGTGCAGGCCCATCTGAGATAATTAAAAATGTAGTTTTTGCTGAACATCCACCCACCTCTTCAGCCCATCAATCACAACATCATATCTTAATTCCTAATACCAAGTAGCAGGTCGTGGTGGGCCAACCCCAACCAACAAACAAATCACCATCATCTCCACCACCTTCTCATCTCCTCACCTCCAATGTGCACCCAACCAACATCAGCCTTTCAAAGATAAAATCCACCGAATCTCACCTTAAACTCCACCTACTGCCACCTCAAATACTGATACTCACACCGGTTACCCTCCTACGACGAACAAGCCTGACACCACCACGTGAACACCTATCAACAATTTTGCAACCACCAATCCCCACCCCATCTCATCCTGATCAGCGAAGGAGCTCGATTGCTACGCGTCGCAACCACCATCGGTGTGACTGGGATGGATTCTAAGAACAATCTAGCAGATGGAAGAGGCAAAGAAAATACTCAATTCATTCATAAAAATAGAAGGAGGATTACAATGAGGCTTTTAAGAGTGACGACTCACCCCCTTCACTGCTTCAGCCAATCAGGCACTGCCACGTAACACGTGTAGTGCCCGTAATTAAAATATCAATTAAAACCCAACTAACTACTTTCACTGTAACTGGCCCCACGACCTAATCAACCCACCATTCATATTAGGCCACGCAGGCACATGCGCGTCTGGGGAAGGCGGGGAGAGAGATTTATTTGCAAATATGCTGACACTTTAGCAGAAAAGACCACTGAAGAACAAAAATACGTGAGGGACAGATACACAACATCAAGGGACTAATAAGCATATCTGCTGTAGTTCTTATTTCAACAGATACAGTTCTACCAAACTGTACCATTCATCCCATCTTGAAATGAGCTTCCATGATTCTATGAAAATTAGGGAAGCGATTGTATACATTCAAAAATCCTCCCAAATAGCTTCATCTTCTCCTCCACCCTTCCACTGAACCAATACCTCCGTTACAACCACCCCTTACTTGCTTACCATTCGGTGACTCAATATTTTCTCTGGTTCAATCAAATCCTCATGGAAGTAGACTGGAGGGGTCGTTTGTAACTTACCAGAGTCACCAAGATGCTTCTTGAGTTGCGAGATGTGAAATACATCATGGACTTTTGCAGATTGGGGGAGTTGCAACCTACATGCCACTGAACCCACCCTCTCTATAATGACATAAGGCCCATACTACAAGTGTGAGAGTTTGTGCACCATTTTGCCACCTACTAGATCTGTCGATAGGGTTTGAGCTTCAAATACACACAGTCACGTACTTCAAACTCCCTGTCCAACTAGATATGTGCTTATCAACTACCTTCTTCATCCTCTCTTGAGCCATCAAATTATCCTTGAGGATTTGCAATTTTATATATCGCTCTATCAAACAGTTTTCCACTTCATGTGACCTTGCTGTGTGTGGAACATATCCCAGCAATGTATGAGGCAACTTACCATAAAGGAACAAATAGGGAGAAAGCTTGGTGGCACTGTGGACATTGGTATTGTGCCAATACTCAGCCCACGGTAAAAAACACATCCAACTGTTAGTCATATGCACAGAAACATCAGAGATAGGTTTCAAGAACTCTCTTTGTGACTTCAGTTTGGCCATCAGTTTAAGGGTGGAATGTGATGCTCATGCACAACTGGGTCCCTTGAGATTTGAAAATCTCCCTCCAAAATACACTTGTAAAGATTGCTTCATTGTCACAAACTATGGATTTTGGCACACAATATAATTTGATCACTTGGCTCACAAACACATCAGCTACCTGTTTAGCTGTATAGGGTTGACTGAGAACAATAAAGTTAGGGAGTTTATCAACCACCACCAGGATAGTGGTTTTGCCTGAACTTTTGGGGAGCCCTTCCACAAAATCCATGCTCACATCCTCCCAAACTACAGACGGTATGGGCAGGGGTTGTAACAACCCTGAGGGAGATTGACTCACAAACTTACTCTGCTAGCAGATATCACACTCTCTAATATACTGCTTGATCATTTTCTTCATTCCCTGCTAGTAAGCTATTTTTTTCATCTTGAGTCATGTCTTCTCATACCCAGAATGCCCTCCTTGTTGTGTGTCATGGTAGTAGGATAATAACTCTCTTTTAGTAGGAGATGTTGGATTGAGCAGAGATCTTCCCATGTAGTACACAAGCCCATGTTAAACACAGTACTATCTTGTCAGAGATAGTTCGACAGAAGGGATCCTGTTTAACCTCCTGCTTAAGGTCTTCTAGCCACCTTGGGTGTATTAAATTCACTGCATGCAGATTCGAGTCTTCAAACATTCTTGATAAGCTATCTGTAACACCCCGCAAAATTGAGTATTGACAATTTTGCCCACGGGTGTTACGCACATGTATTTTGTACTGTTATGAGTAATATTTGTAACGTATTTTTATATAAATTTCATGCGTATTTAATATTCCGATTATTTATATGTTTTCCGTTCTCTCAAAATTCATTTTTTATCCTATTTTAAGTCAACTCAAATATTAATTTTAATCTTTGTGTTTTTACGTGTATTGCACGTACTTTCAATACACGTGTTGATTATGTATGTTTTACCGTTACATGAAATATCAGTAACATTATCAATATACATGTTCTAAGTATTTTGTATTTTGACTGTTTTTTGTTCTCTCAAATTTATTTTGTATTGATATGTGCAACGCATGTGTCTGCAGTACACATGTTGGTTCCTAAAATTTTCTTCAGTCATGAATATTTTTTCTTCTCATTTTCTAGTCACAATTATGTGATTTATTTTCAATTAAAATTCATTAGGCCTAAATCCATTTTGTAGCCCACTAAAATTAATTTAAAGCCCAAGAATTTTTGTGTGCACTAAAGTGTACATTTAAAATATAGTTAGTTTGGTACACTTGTCATGTGTAACACATACATCTACCTAATAGAAATTAATAACAAAATTTGTATGAAGAGTGTGCACACACATTGACTACACGTGCTCATGTTTCTTACCATGGTTGAGAATGAGGGGTAGTGGTGTGAGTTAATGGGAAGTGGAGAGTTATTTTGGGAAGTGGGGAGCTATTTTGACCAAACAATTTTTCTATAAATAGTCCCTTCTTTTGTCAAGAACAACACAAGTTAAAACAAAAACAAAAGAGAGAAAGAGGGACAAGAGCTTGCGGGTTGTGCTAGGAAGAGGCCGACCATTTTTTAGGGAGCTTGGAGCTTTGGAGCATTATTTTCTGGGAGTTCCACTACCAGAAATTCTACATTTGAGGTGGGTCTTCAACTTTCTAATATAGTTTTTATTAATAGAATGCTTGACATGTGTGAATCCTTAAATGCATGATAACTTATATAGATTTAACATTCATGTTTAGATTATTTGGTATTGAGTGAATGTGTGAAATTATGATATGTTTAATTTGGGGGGCATTTTCATAAGGTTCTGTTTTGAGTTTTAGTTGCACTTTAGAAAATCATAAGCTGAAAGTTTTATAGGAGCATCCCGTATATGTCAGGAACATATCCTTAAAATTTCATAATATTTAGATGTCGTTTACTATTTTAATAAAATCCAAACTTAGGACTGCTTGGCAGTTAGCTAGTTGCTGAAAATTTATATACATTTTGGATTTTGATTATTTCAGCATTTTAGCTAAAGTATTTTGAGAAAAGTCACAACTAAGAACTTGAAGTAGACTTGTTAACATTTTTTTATAGTCTAAGAAATCAATTTTCTATGAAGAATTGAATTTATAATGAATTTTACAAGATTGAATAAGTGGCAGTATTTTAACTGCAGTATAACATTTCGACCCTACTGTAGATTTTAAAGAATTGAGGGTTATAGACATAATATTTGGGGAAAACTTATAACTACAAAGTTATAGTAGACTTGTATAGATTTAGTTTGATCTACAGAACACAAAGTTTCATGAAGTATATAATTTTCTATGATTTTTCAAGTAGCGTAAGGTGCAGTTTTCGGATTGTGAACCTACTGTTTTGCAAATAAATTTAGACGAAGTAATTGAGGATGAATGTAGATGATCTTAACTACAAAGATGTAGTAGACTCATTCATGATCCCTATAAAACTAATAAATCTATTTTTGGAGTAGTATTGGGATTTATATGATTTTTTCAATACCATTGGGTTGATGTCTTTTATCTAGTTGTCCTAAAACTTTTACAACGTATAAAATTGGGTTTAAAATTGGAATGTTAGTAAGATATACCTTAAGAGGAAATTAAAGGATGAATTTGGGATAGTAAACATGTGGTGTTTATAAGGGTTTTAACTCATCAGGTGTTATTGAATGTTGTTATAGAAAGTTGGTTAATTCTTGATTCATAATAGCAAAGAGAATGGATAAAAGAAGTTAAAAGATGTTTAATGAATGGAAATTCTTATAAGATGTTAAATATAACCTAATTGATCTCTAAGTTGAGACGGTTGGATCCTAGAGACTGAGCGAGACCCTAAATGCCGGTAGGTTATGATATGTGATTTGAGAAGTAGCCAGTGTGAGTTAACTTTCCCTTTGAGAAGTAGCCAGTGAGGGTTAACATTCTCAGTGTTTGTTTTAAGTTCGGTAAGGTAAGCTAGCTTTAAGTTATGATGATTATAATTAAACCATAGAAAGGCACTAGAAAAGGAGATGTGATGAAGCTTGAGCAAACGTGAGTGGGACGGCTCTCTATAGTTGGGCGGATGTATTCCGGGACTATAGTTACAGTCGGACGGATATATTCCGGGACTTTGCTCAACATGGTCAGGCGGATGTATTCCAGGACTATGGTTACAGTCGGGAGGATGTATTCCGAGACTGGTCTCAACATGGTCAAGCGGATGTATTCCGGGACTATAGTTACAGTCGGACGGATGTATTCCGGGACTGTAAGTTTTTCTGCAAAATGAGTCTCAATTATTTTCGGGACTTTGAATAATCGAGCTGATGTACTCCGAGATTATGAATAGTCGGGCGGAAGGGAGACGAGTCTTCATTGTTCTGAGCTAGATCGACGCTTACGGGGTGTTTTCGCGGTGAGGGTTCTGTATGGTCGAGCGGATATACTCCGGGACCGGACCTATACTCATGGAATGTCTAAATCTTGTTTTTTTATCGTAGTAGGATTTCATAACAAGGGATTGATCCCTGTAATGAGGAGTACGATAAGGGCTTGCTCTTGGACCTATGTAGTATGGGTTGCATAGAATCTGAACAAGTGTGCATTAGTGTCATCTTAATGTGAATGTCTGCATTAGACATCAGGTTCATATCATACACTGACATGTTTAAGATAGTCACTTTTCACATTTTGTTGTGCATTCAAATTTTTGTTTGCTAAAGTAGAAGAATCGTTATATTATACCATTGCATCAGTTGTATGCAACTGACGTACCCACAGTTTCCTAGTTGCAGGATTGGACTTGGCATGGACTTGAAGTCACTATGATGAGTTGCTACAAGATTGAAGAATTTTCATTATTGTTGCTTGTATTGTATTCATTTAATTCTGCTTTGTTGTTGTAAAGAACATGTTGTAAATGAAAAAGTTTTGAATTCTCTATATTTTTGTACGAATTTGAAGTAAAAGATCATGTATTTGCTACGAATTACCTGTATTTGAAATTCGGAGCGCTACACTATTTGCCTTCACATTGTCCACGCCTTTCTTGTACTCCACCCTATACTAATAACCATGCAGTTTCCACAGCCATGTGTGTTGTGACTCTGTGTCTAATCTTTTCTCTAACAAGTGCTTAAGGGACTTATGATATGTTTTAATCACAAATTTCCTTCCTACCAACTATTGTCTCCATTTCTTTACTGGCATGAGGATAGCTAGCATCTCTTTTTCGTATGTAACAAGTATCTATTTTTTTCCTTGAGTTCAACACTCAAGTAAGCTATAGGGTGCCTCTGCTGCATTAGAATAGCCTCAATTCTTGTGCCCGCAGCATCGCATTCCTGCGCAAATTGCTTTTTGAAATTAGGTAGCTGAAGTATTGGAGAAGTAGTGAAAAAATTTCAAATGCTCCCTGAGCTGCCTCTATCCGCTTTAAGGCTCCCTTTTTTGGTCAGTGCAACTAGAGGGAGGGGCAGCAATTGAAGCATACATGTCTATAAACTTACGGTAATACACTGTCAAACCCAGAAATTCCCTGAAGGCGTTGAGATTCTTTGGAGTTGGCCATGCTTGCACTGCTTCAACCTTGTTGAGATCCACAACAACCACCTTATTAGAGACAATGTGTCCAAGGTAAGAAACCTCCCTAACCCTAAACACACATTTGCTCATCTTTGTAGACAGAGAATTGTCTTCCAAGAGTTGCAGGACAAGATTTAGATGCTGGTGGTGCTCAAACCAAGACTTGCTGTAAATGAGGATATCATCAACAAGCACAAATCTTCTCAGGTAGGGCCTGAATATCTCATTCATCAGAGATTGGAATGTTGAAGGGGCATTAGTCAAGCCAAAAGGCATAACCATGTATTCATAATGCCATTCATGTGTCTTGAATGATGTCTAGTGTATATCAGCCTCTATTATGATCTGGTGATATCCGCTTCTCAGATCCAGTTTGCTGAACACCAAGGCCCCATGGAGTTCATTAAATAGCTCATCAATGATGGGTATAAGAAACTTGTCCTTAATAGTCATTTTGTTGAGTGCCCAATAGTCGACTCACATCCTCCAAGTGCCATCATGCTTTCTAACCATCACTACGAGAGATGCATATGAGCTTGTGCTAGGCCTAATGACTCCAGATTGAAGCATTTCCTAGATCAGCTTATCAATTTAAGTTTTGTGATGCCAAAGGTGCTTGTAGGGTCTTAGGATTAGAGGTTGGGCATTGCTTTGAAGGGTGATTTTGTGATCATGCTTCCTTGCTAGTGGAAGTGTGGTTCTCTCCTTGAAAACTCCTGCATAGTCCTCCAACAGTTGAGAGAGATCAGTAGGGAGTGTAGGAGGAGTCTGATCAGATGCTGCACTGTAGTGATCTGCAACAGCAGACCCCTCTTCTCATACTTCATAGTCTTGAGCATGGATTTGGTAGCGGACACATCCATTCCCTTTTTTATTAATTCCCTTCATCACCTTGATCTCACTTCCCTGCTCAAAATAAACGGAGTAATCTTTGAAACTTAGCCACATCCCCTCTATAGTTTTAATCTATTGTGCTCCCAAAATCAGTTGACGGGTACCAAAGAGAGCACATGAAAATTAAATACAATTTTGACCTCTTGGCATATGAACTCCACCCCCTACAGAGTCCTTCACATTGAAGCTTCTCCCCTCCAGCA
Organism: Hemerocallis citrina; assembly: GCA_017893485.1. NCBI lineage: Eukaryota > Viridiplantae > Streptophyta > Magnoliopsida > Asparagales > Asphodelaceae > Hemerocallis > Hemerocallis citrina. The sequence continues at coordinate 162,984,173 of CM030359.1, forward strand.
ACTATCACTTCAAAAGGAATCCCTCTTACTATAGGCAGCTTCACCTTCTTAGCTAGTTGAGAATCAACAAAATTATGCGTCGACGCAGTGCCAAACAAGGCGTACACCTTCTTTTTTGTCATAGTACCCTTGAATCTAAAGGTTTGGGGAGCAACCGAACTAGTAATGGCATGCAAAGAGATAGTAGGGTCCAAGTTGGCCCTTGTATCTACTTGTATCTAATTGAGATAAGCTTCAATGGGGCTATTAACAACCCTACACTTCTTCCACTAGCACATCCTCTACTTCACACTCTTTTAATTCCCCTACAATACACATCAGTGTTCTACCCCTGCATCTATGCCCCTTCACCGATTTTTCATCACACCTAAAGCACAAACCCTTAGCCTTTCTACATGCGAAAAACCTGTCAAATTGGGTCTCCTTGGGGTTAGTACGTCCCTTGGCCTGAACTATTGGCTCCTTAGCACCCCCAGCTGTGGGTCAACATGGGTGTGTAACCTGATTTGTTTGCCATTCCTTAATACTTAGCTACCTTTTGTTGGCACATCAAAATTGTCTTTTGAGCCTGGGCATCCCTGTATGTCGTAGTAATAGTCACATGGTGCTTAAGTAGCACCTCCTGTTGAATTTTTCCTTAATACCTGACACAAAGAGTTGGCACATCAAAATTGTCTTTCGAGCCTGAGCCTCCATGTATGTCGTAGTAACAGTCACAGGGTGCTTAATACCTGACACAAAGCAGTCGACCAATATAGGCATAGACAATGGTTTGCTAAGATGATTATATTTAATAAACTCCTTGTGGTAGTCATGCACATTACTAGTTTGTTGTAGTTTCAGCATGGTTGCAGTGGGGTTATAAATCTCTATAGGACCAAACTGTAACACCATCTCCCTTTTTGAAAGTTTCCCAGCATCCATCCATCCCGTACTTCCTCTTAAACCATCTACACCACATCAACGCCTCCTCTCTAAAAAAAATAGACACTAAAATTAGCTTGATGCCTTGCATCAATCCCCCGAGTCTCAAAATGGTGCTCTAAATGGAAGAACCAATTAGATATCTTTCATACTCATCGAAAGTAGGAATCACCAATTTAGTGTACTTAGAGTAGATGAAGTTATACCTTTCATACTCATCGTCATCACTTCTGCCCCATCAACGATCATCGGATCAGCCCAATCGACAATTTGGGTTCTAACCTTGAGGCTGTACAGTGGTGGTGAGTGAGCTCTTGGTGGGTTAGGTTTTGGACTCACCAAGTTTATGCCCCTTGCTCCACTCCTGGCACCAATCTCTCCACTAGACTCTGGATCTGATTGATCCTAGTTTGCTTCCTAGTACTCATTGCCTTGACTTCATCGGTAAACTTCACCATCAATATCTCAATGCCTTCCATTATGTTTTTATTATCGGTCAACTTTTGATGGTCAACACCGTCAGGGGTGGATACTCACATAAACTGGCACAGAGATCCAAGTCCGAAGTGAAATCTAGACGCAAGGATCAATGAGCGCTTGATTGGATTTGATTATCACACGGGAGCCCTGAGATCTGATACCATTGTTACATCCCTGAACCTGATCGGCGGAGGATCTTGATTGTTGTGCGTCGCAACCGCCATTGGTGTAGCTGGGATTGATTCTAAGAATAAGCTAGAAGTTGGAAGAAACAAAGAAAATACTTGATCCATTCATTAAAAAAAAAGGATTACAACGAGGGTTTTAAGAGCAGTGGCTCACCCACTTCATTGCTTCGGCCAATCGGGCACTGCCACGTAACACAGATAGTGCCCATAATTACAATTATAAATTAAAACCCAACTAACTACTTTCACTGTAGCTGGTCCCACCACCTAATCAACCCACCATTCATATTAGGCCATACGTGCATGTGCACATCCTATGAAGTCGTGGGCAGGATTTATTTGCAAATCTATTGACACTTTCACAGAAAAGACCTCCTAAGAACAAAAATACCTGAGGGACTGATACGCAATGTCAAGAGACTGACACACACAGCAACTGCAGTTCTTATTTCAACAGATACAGTTCTAGCAAACTGTATCATCATACCAGTCTCATCATCATCTCAAATTCCGGTACACCAAGCTCCGACTCTCCTGATGAATAAGACAGACTCAATTTGGTGTGGGTGAACTGGTCCCTTCCTACCAGAGGGTTGCAAACAAGTGTAATCTGCACATAAAAAACCGTCAGCTAAGATCGAGACTCATGAAATGGAATCGTCAGATATTTTCTACAATATGGAGGACAAAGGAGTCAATCCTGAAAAACATTGACAATATCGAGAGGTTGGAGGAGACCATCAACCTCTCTCAAAGGAAAGGAATAGGCTCCTCAATCTATGAGAAGATATTGCAAGGATCTACAAATTAGAGGAGATCAAGTGGGAACAAAGAACTAGGATTACTTGGCTGAAGGAAGGAGATGCCAACACTACTTTTTTTCACCGAGTCGCTAATGCACATCGAAGAAACAATCTTATTCATTCGATTGAGTCAGAATTATGGACCATTTAGGAGGAGGGTTCAATTAGGAACACCTTCCAAGCGCATCCCATTCAAAATACTTATGGCCGAAAAAGTCAACAGAGATGAACTTTATGCTCCATGAAATTGAGGTCTCTTTCTTGGAAGGGAAGTTAAGGAGGTTGTCTTTCAGATGGGAAATGATAAGTCATTGGACCAGACAGGTTCTCTATACCCTTGTATCATATCTTCTGGGAGGAGATCATAGAGGACCTCATGGGGATTATTAACGAGTTTTACATCCTCCGTTTGAAGTTGGGTAGGATGAACTTCACTGAGTTCCTCCTCGTACCCAAGAAAGCTGAAGCTATAACTATTGGCAACATCAAGTCAATAAGCCTCCTAAACTGCTCGGTTAAAATCATTACTAAAGTGCTCGCAACTAGATTGGGCAAGGTGATTGACCAGCTAGTGGGTAGGAACATATTGGCTTCATTAAAGGAGGTGCATCTTGAACTGCGTCGCTACGACAAAAGAAACCATCCATCACTGGCACGTGAACTACACTAGAAGCTTTCTTCTCAAATTAGATTTTGAGAATGCGTATGACATAGTTGAATGTGATTGTGTCATTTAAACCCTTAAGGGGAGAGGTTTTGGCTCCAGATGGATTCGCTTGATCCAACATTGTTTTGCAACTAGTAATCTTGTAATCATGGTAAACCGAGTAGTGGGTACACCCTTCAGCTGCAAGAGGGGACTCCGACAAGGAGATCCTCTATCACCTCTACTCTTCACCTTATTGGCAGACTCTTTGTGCATAATGATGATGAAGTGTTGGGATGTAAGCTGAATCTCCCTTGTTGGGTGAACGACTAATAGAGTAGGGTGCTTTATCCTCCAGTTTGCAGATGACACGTTTCTTTTCGGCAATGTTAGATTGGAAGAGACCATCGCCTTCAAAGGAATTCTTTATTTCTTTGAAGCATGGTCATGACTCCCGGTTAACTACCACTAGAGTAGCATTATTCCCATAGCCTCGGAGACAGACGAGATTATAGACTATGCCACTGTAACGCCCCTGCCCCTGCTCGGACAATTTATACAATTTATTACTCAAATTATTTATAGTATAGTACAACTGTCCACCACAGGTTGCCTCTCAAAAGGTTGTTAATCGGATTGGTGACTCTTGATCATAGGCATAGTTATTTATTATTATTTATCTATTGTATTTTTACCGATATGGGACAATCAAACCTGATCTCTCCGTTGTTTCCTTCAAGCCTATGGGACCTCCCCTAATGCCACGTCACCCTATGGTGACATCAGCCACTAGCAACCAAGCAGAGCAACTCACGTTGCTTCTCTTCACACCGGGTGGCCCCCCCATGGAATGCTGACATCATTGATTTTTTTACAAACAGTAGCATTATATGCTGTTTTCAACATCGTGGGCCCCCCCACCAATCATCATATAATTTCATATAATGCCATCAATCCATTTTAATACACATATACATATACTATTACTACTATATTATATATTATTTGAAATTGCGGAGTGTTATAGCCGCTACTCTAAACTGCCAAGTTGAATCCTTTCCTATCAAATATCTAGGACTCCCCCTCCAACTTGGCAAACTCACCAAGGCAGACTTGATACCTATTATAGACAGAGTCGAGGCCAAATTGGCTGGATGGAAAAAAGAGGTCTCTTTCTCTAGGGGGCAGGGTCAATGTTATCAATGCGGTTTTATCCAGCCTGCCCACCTATTAAACGTCGTTTTTCAAGATACAGAGATGGGTGATCCTGTCATGCCCCGCTTCCCAAAATACGGAATACGAGTACAAAATATAGGCCCAAAGAATGATGTAAACACCATCCATAAGTTGTACCTGTCTAACTCAACAATATGAGATAACAATCACTATGCAAGAAGATATAATCACATAAACAAGATCAACTTCAATAATAAATGAAATAATCCAAATAATAATATCCAACATCTGGGATAAAAACAAACTCTGGGTCATAAAAGCCCAAAACAAAGTATAATATCAAGACAATATTCAAAAGAAATAAATCTAGCAATAAAGTAAATTAAGCAGCGCAATCTTTGGTTTCATCTCCTAGAATCATTGCTCACCAATTTCTTCTGGTATTGTTCCTCCAGTAACTGTAAATTCTTGATCTAAAAAGAAAGAAAATAATATCCTTAGAGCAAGTCATGGACAACAAGTAGAGAAAATATGGAATAATAGGAACATGGTATATCAAAATAAAAAGGGACGGGATCAAAGTCAATAACAAAGACAAGGAATGGCAATAATGTCACGGGTCTATATTTAATCATGCATTTAATTAATAGTTCAATGTTGGTGACAGTATACGGGACCAAGCATGAAATGTCAAGTGCGGGTTATTAATTATTCTATTAACCTATCCAGTGCATGTACTACTGTGTCCCATTCCACAGGTTTGGCACAAGCACACAGCGAACGCTTTAGAATGATGGTGAATTCACTGTTCGTGTACTCGGCCCAATAATCAGTAATTAATGTTCAATGATAGTGATTATCAAGCAGTATTTTATGGACATCAGTCAGTACAAGTCAAGCAGTAGGGCCCGACTAAGTACAGTTTCCGATTGTTCACTACCAAGTCGTCCCATAATACCCTGGCTTGTTAACATTTTACTTCATCCTATATAAGCATGCAAGAAGGTGTCAATGTTGTATTATGCTAGGTGTGACTAATTCTACTCGTTACAGACAAAACAAGAGCAAACATATTAAATTAACACAAATCACACAATTTGGACAGCATGACATTGCTGTACAAAAACACAGATTACCACTACTACAGAAAAGCAAATCTGGATCTGTCAAAAATTCTAGAAACTAGACTCTCTGTCGGTTCCAGCGAATATACACACGACTAACAAAAATTAAAGAAACTAAGGTGAAAATCTTATTCTTTTCAGATTTTATGTTCAGGCAGCAGATTGTAAATTGTGTTCACATATATGTTTTAGGTTAGAAAATTCATCAATTAAATCTACAAAAATTCAGGGTGGTTCCTACACATGTCTAGTCTCAGCGAAATTAATTTTATATTTTTATTTTACTGTTAACATGTTCTATTCAATTATGAAACAGAAAGATGTGCATGAATTTGTGAATCTGGAAATTCAGACACAGTTGTACTAAAATACTAATATCTAACAGATTATACATCAGAAATCAAATCCGTCAAAAGTTCTGGAAAATAGATTCATGGTGCTATAATTTATGTTTAGAAAGTTATTTCAAATTACAATAGAAACATGGTCGAAAATCCGATACAAAAAGGAACAAACAGCAGGCCAGAATTTAATTTGATATGAATAGACACCAACTTAATCATACAACCATACAGTAAATGCTAATTAATGATCAAAGTAATGTTAGATGTTTAACATGCATAATTCCAGTTTTAAGATGCAATTTCACAGGCATGGTAATCAATTCAGTAATTCAACTTTAATCTAACAGATTCAATTCATCAAACAATTCTATAACATGGATCTAGTTATTTTTCATGTAAACGTGCATATGCAATGTACAAGAGAGACTAGGTTTTAGATCAAAGATTTAGGCACGATGTTAAATATATATTGGGTTACCTCGTGTAAACCCTCAATATACTTAACAGAATTCAAATAGCAGTACGATAAAAATGATTTGGATCTACTTGCAGAGATCAAAGAATCTTGAACAAAAATAATAAACTAGTTCAAGAAGAGACTTGCCTTTTAGTTGTTAATTTTGAATATTTAGAATAACGGGATGAGAATTCCGGGCGACGAACCACAAACACGGAACACGGAACCGCATGCGAACTACATGAAATACACCCACAAACAGCAACACAGCAATCTCAATCAATCCTGGACCCTTCTTCACAAAACACCAAACACGGATCTGCAATCTCTTCTACTGTCGAACACCAAACACAATCCCAACTCCCTATTCGTCTCAACAGCGACGGAGAGAGAGAGGCAGAGAGATGGCGGGAGGGGAACGGCGACTGCGGCAACTGGCGTCAGCAGCAACAAGAGCGAGGGGCGGCGAGGCTCGTGGTCGGGAAGTGATGTAGCGACGAGAAATGGCGGGCACGATCAGTGCTCTGTTTCTCCACCGAAACAGAGGAGGAGACGAGAACGACGGGGGTTCTGGACGTCAACGATGAGAGATCGACGGTGGATGAGTTCCGCGGAGGCAAGGCAATGGCGATGATAGGTTCGGAAGTTGATGGGGATGGCGACGGGATGGTGGTGGCGAGGGCGGAGCAAGGGTGAAGGCGGTGAGGCTAGGGTGGTGACGAGGGTGGTCGGAGAACGGGAAGGCGAGGACCTGCGGCTTCGGGATGGGTTTGAAAACGAAAACAGAGAGAGGGAGGGGTGAGCGGCGGTAGGGAGGAGAGAGAGAGATAGGGATTATAATATTAAGGTTTAATGGGGGTATTTATAGGGTAATTAAGAAGTTGGATTTTGGGTTGCAGGTTAATGGATTTAGAGTATGGATTTAGGCACAAAAAAGAGACGAATAAAAAGAAGACGATGAGATAAACATATAGCGGATCAATTCAAATTCAAAACACGAAGGGCAAAAATTTGTAGTGAGCCAAAAATAGCAGAATTTAAGCCAAACGAGTACGGAATGATCTAAGAGAATAAATGAACCCAAGAAAAGCAGAAATTTATTATTAAAATGACTTCAGATATAATAATCAAGACAAAAAAAAATAAAATACAAAAATATCTAAAATAGAAAAATAGGGGTTACAGATCCAGAGAATTGACAGGATTAGAAAGTACTCTCTTTGGAAGGGAGCAAGCAAATCCGGCAGGAGATATCAGCTCATTAGGTGGGAGAAGGTATGCATGCACAAAGAGCATGGTGAACTCGGGGTGATCGATCTCAAGGATATAAATCTTGCCCTGTTCAGCAAGTGGTGATGGAAAATATTTCGGCCCAATGGTGAAGGATGGCAGGGAGAAGGTATGCATGCACAAGGAGCATGGTGAACCGGGGGTGATCGATCTCTTCTCCGTTGTGCCTCTCCATTCTACGCGCTCTCCTCTTTCTCTTCACTTGATCTTTACATCATAAACACCACACCCTGGGAAAAAAAAAAAAACTTTTCCTCCTCTCTTAAAAAATCTGAAGAAGCCGTGGAGCAGTGCTGCAGTGTGCCGCTGTGGCGACCAAACACTGCCATTGCAGCACCCACATCTCCATACCCTCTTCCCCCCCCCCCCCCCCCCCCCCCCCCCCCCCCCCCCCCCACACACACACACACACACTACACACACACACACAACCACACACTGTCTCTGCCCTTCTTCATTTCCGATAAAATCTTGTTTCTCTTTGTTTGATTGCTTCTTATTTAATTGATTGATTGATTGATTGATTATGTATCTGCAGATATACAACTCCAAACCACATAGGCTAGTCTCTGTTAGAAGCAGCAGCAACAACAACTCTGGCCCTAATCAAACCAAGGTAATTAATTCTATTAACTGGCTTCTAGCAGTTTCGCCAACTCATTGAACAAGCAAGATTAGTGATGTGGTCTGTTGGTTACGATTGATTTCGTTATCTGCTTCTTCATGAAACCATGTGTAATGATCTCGCGTTAATTGTAACGTTTTTTTTTTTTTTTTGATTATACTGGGTATCCATCCCCCTCTATGATCAGACTAATCCCAGTCCCGTGGCAAGGCTCCCTGAACAGAGGGTTTATGCACTATCCTTTTTGGATAGAGGTCACTGGCCACGCAGAGGTATTTAATCCCCATCTATGGGAACCATAGGGTTCGAACCTGGAACCTTGGAGGAGCACACTCCAAGTCCCATCGCTCTTACCACTAGGCCACTTGCGGTGGTTAATTGTAACGTTTTGTTTAAAAAACAAGTGCTTTGTTAGTTTCGTTTGAAATGTTTTCACAAATCTTTGTAGATATTCTGTGTGTATTTGTAAACTTTTGTGTTATATTAGGTGCTACATTTATTGACATTCTTTTTTGTGCTGCATTTTCAGTTAGTTTGGCATATTAGCCAGCATTTTATTTTTGTCTCATAACAGTAAATGATTGATTCCTAGTTAATCTTGTAATTTTATGTTGTTTCAGGATAGTCGGATGACAATTTTAATAACTGGCACTACTAGTTCTGTAGGCCGAAGATTGGTTCAGAAGTTGCTTTCAACTACTAGATATAAACTTTAACTTTGTTTGATAAACAACTTTAACTTTGCGGCTAAAAGGCATACAGGCGATTCAAAATAAAAAAAAAGGCGATTCAAATTCCTTCCCCTGAGCTTCATTTGATCCCCAGATCTGCTCGATCCAGTCTCTTTTCCATCATCCCCCCTTCGTTATTGTTGTAGATCTCCCTCAGATCTACCTCCCCACATCCTTGTCTTTGCCTGCGGTGTTTCCTGTTTTTCCCGCCCTTCTCTTCAGCTCCTCCCTGGCCCGCTGTCCGCTGTCGTAGCCGGTGAGTGCTAGTTTCCAGTGCACAGTTTCGAGGCCTTTCCCCTCCCTGGCTTGTTCCCTCTTCTCAGCACTATTGCGAGCCCGTGTCTTGCCACGCGGTCGCAGCCGTGGTCCTGCGCTGGTGTAGTGACGTTATCTCGGTGGCAGCGGAGTTCGCTCTAGCAGCTTGTCCTCTCAATTGGTCTAGGGCGCCAGGCTCTACGCTCCTCCCTCCCCCAAACCAATCGCTGTAAGTGTTTGCCTCCAGTTATATTTTGTTTCTTTGGCGTTCGCGGATCGCTCTAGTTTGAGTGTTGTGTTCCATTTTCCGCCTTTCCCCTTCACCTTTTCTACGGCCTTTCTGGTCTCGCGGCGTTGCCTCGTGTTTGTCGGTGCTAACTGTGTTTCGTTCGTGTTCGAGACGTCACTTTTGTGTGTTCTTCAAAAAAAAAAAAAAAGGTTGATTATTTGGATCTTCCTCTTCTCCCCTCGCGATCAGTTGTTGTTCGCTCCAGTGCCAGTTTACTGGCATTCCTTCTTTACTCTGTGGTCCAGTGCCTATTTGCTGCTGGTGCTATACTTTGAGGCTTTCCTCGGCTAGTCAAAAAAAAAAAAAAAAAAAGGTGATTGTTTGGATCTTCCTCTTCTCCCTTTGCGATCAGTTGTTGTTCGCTTCAGTTCCAGTTTACTGGCCTTCCTTCATTACTCTGTGGACCAGTGCCTTTTTGCTGCTGGTGCAATTCTTTGAGGCTTTCCTCGGCTAGTCTATAACATGTATCTCATCGAGCCTGAAGCTAAATCTAACAGTTTAGTTACAGTTCAGCAATGGAAGAGGGACTCATTTTCTCCTCGATTGGCTCATACCTATCTTTCTCAGCATTCTCCCATCTTCACTACTTCCCCCTCCTCTTGTAGGCCCGACCCGCTTCTTGTTTGTTTCAGGTCCCTCCTTCTTGGGCATTTGAAACGTGAGTGTGTTAATAAAATGAAATGCTTTTTTTGTGAAAAGTTTGGTCACTCGCGCAGTCGATGCTTTTCCCTTCAAAAACTCCTTGGATTTCGCAGAGGACACCCCTTACCGGCTAAACTTCTATCTTTTCTTAACTACCCACTCTTAAAGCGCAAGCTTCATTCCTTCCTCGCTAGGAAGTCCAGTTTTGAAGCTGGTAAGGAATTCGCCTCCTCTACAGTTGTTCCTCTACCAACTTTGAATTTCACTACTTCTTCCTCTGCTCTTGGTGATTCCCTCGCTTCTCTTCAACCTCCTAATATTGCTAGCCTTTTCAAGGATCGCAAGGTTTATTCGAAGCTTGTTTACTTCCCCCTGTTGAGTTCTTATAAGGCTCGTCCTCATTCCTTTTCGGTGACGCCTCCCTTGGTTGTGAAGCTGCATATAAATTTTGGCTTGCTTAAAGCCTTTGTCTCTTGTCACTCTAAGTTTCGTTGTGAGATGGGCATCGCCCAGCATCAACGCATTTCAGCCCCTAGTGCAGTCCGACAATGCTACTACTCTTCTCGAGGCTCCCTCTTTATCTTATTATTTCCCTTGTGCTATGATGGTTTCTTTTTCCAAACGGTCTACGCTCTCTTGTCATTTTCCGGGATGCATTTTCTCGTTGTATCAACTTTTAGGGGTGCAATTTTGGCTCAAACATCTCTAGAGGGAGGGTTTGCAAATCCTGCACTCTGTGCCCCTCGAGCCTTCTCCGAGCCTTGATGACGCTCCTTACTACGGTTTTTCCGATCATATGAACTACATCACTTCTTCCTCGTCGGCTGAGGCTACTATCCTATATACCCCCTCTTGCCCCAGCTTAGAAGATGCTAGCTTTTCTGATCCTGTTGCTAGTTCGTCCCAATCGGTGAAGGTTGTCCCTCTCCCCGTTAAGCGAAAATACAATAAGAAAGTCTTCAATAATTTGCAGATTCGTGTGAGTGCTCGTATTCTTGCGAGGAAAGCAGTTTCTGTGTCTGCTCTCCAGCTTGCGCATAGATGAGTTCGGGTGTGGGCAGTCAGGCTTTTCCTGCCAGTGCCGCTAGAGATTCTCTCGGGCGGCTGGTGATGCTTGCTGTCCACGTGTGGGGATGTTTGGGCCTTCGGCTTCATGCTCTGCCACTTGGTTCCGATCCTCCGTTGAGTGTGAGATGGTTGTTTTGCTTCTTCTGCTCCGTTTGATGTGCTGTTTTCCTGGTGGTGGAATCGATCTCCCGCTTCGGTGTTGTTCTACTGTTGTTTCGCAGTTTTCCCCTTGGCGAGCTTCTCAGTATTTGGTCATTTGCTTAATTGTAATCTTCTTTCTTGTTTTACAGCTTGTAAAACCCTTCGTTATTTAGCCTGTAACATTACTTTTTATTGATTAATATATTTTTTGATGGCTGGAGCCGTTTGGCTCTATCCGATATATCAAAAAAACTACTAGATATAAACTAATACACTAAATCCTCCGTACTAAACGTAAATCTATGCAAATAAATGTTTTTTAAGATTTATTCAGCTGTGGAGAGTAATTTGCAGGCATTCTCATGCCCCCTTCAACTATATACTAGTGTGGATATTTCGATATTATGTATCTTTTAAGGCATTAACAGCCTTCATTGTAACGGCAGACAAGGCATTAACAGCCTTCATTGTAACGGCAGACAAGGCATTAACAGCCTTAAATACAGCACTGAAACGGCAGACAGAACCGTTTCTGCATTCATTTCAGCCGTTACAAAAAGAAAACTGTAGCAAAAAGTGGCTCTGCACGGGGTGGGATCAGATCGGTCCGGCATTCGTGTCCGCAGGTCGTGCGGGCGCACACAAGTCGCATGTAAACCGGTCCGTGATTTGCACCCCCCCCCTGCGCGCGCGAGAGAGAGCCTCTCTTCTAGCCATCTTACAATGCTTAGAAGGAGATTACTATATATCCTCTTCTATTTCCTTTGTTATTTCCGATGTGGGACTAAGTTCCCTTTAACCCATTTTCAAGAATGAAAACGTCTCACTTTGAGAGACAATTTCTCATTCACCCCTTAACCGATTTTAGCGAACCAATATATGATTTTGATCTACTCACGAAGGAGAACACAAATCAATCAAGATCTCTCAATAATTCATTGAGGATCTTACTCAAAAAATTGCTCAAAAATCGGTTCGAAAATAGTGTATAAAACACTCATTTTCTAACATCTTTTCATGCATACACATTTTCAGGACTATGCAATATGTTCAACTTTCACATGTTGATAGGCCCTCTGATATTTGAGATTACCTTTCCCATTATTTTCTTGTTGTGGTTATATCATATTATAATTACTTAAAAGTTAACATTTTGATATGCATATTTGCAGATAATCATACAGTTCATGTTTTAACTTGATCAAGAAGAAATACAGAGTTAGTTTTCCCTGGTAAGAAGGTAATGGAGGTAATGGATGTATATGTTTTCACATGTTCTCGTTGATAATAAACCTGCACTGCCTACTTACAGTAAGCTTAAACTTATTACTTATTCCTATTGAAGATTTATATTGTGTAGCCACTTTACCACTAACGGAAACAAGGCTAACTAAAGTTCCCTGTCATGCGAGAATTTAAATGGGTCACTCGCGGGAAGACTTAAAAAGAAAGAGTATGAGGAGGACAGAGGACTTATAATAACTAATTTTAGATTTGCACATAGAAAGTATAAATTCTGAACCCAAGACCTCTCATAACCTTGTACTATATGATACCCGTGTTAGATAATCACTTTACTCATGAAGTTGAGAAGATGGTTCATAATGCATAACTTTATCAAAAAAGATTAGGTTTAGATTAAAGAACTGGTGCAAATTGCAGAATTACCTGTGTTTTCTGTTCTGAAAATTTGGATTGTAACCAGAAGGCCCTATCCAATACGAGGTTAAGACAATGGTTCATAGTACTTTAACTTCATCTGAAAATTTACAGATTAAACAACTGCTGCAAATTGCTGAAGTTAATTTGCGTTTTCTGTTGAGAAAAATTGGGTTGTACTGCGAAGGCCCTAACCAATATGAGGTTAAGAAGATCGTTAATTATGCTTAATTAACTTCTTTCTCGATTTCAATCAATCTGAAATCATTTCAGTTAGGATTTAAACAGTATTAGACAGATAGTGTTGTTGTGAAGTTGGCATTTTCTTAATGTGGCAGAACTATTAGTCAAATCTTGATTTTATAACAAAATCTGATACCTCCCAAAGTTTGTCTGTTTAGTTTTTTTGGGTTTCCTATCCTAATAGTATCTAGAAAAACTGCAGCTAAGAAGTTTCCAGAAATTATTGTTGCTGAGGAAGCAGAATGGAAAATTTGCATTCAAGGGTCAAATGCTGTTGTTAACTTGGCTGAATTGCTCTTAAGTACGAGATGGCCATCTTGAGGTGTGTTTCCATATTTGAACGGTATTTGGATGTATTTCTTTTACATATCTTTATAAAGAGTCCAACTTTTATTTAAATTTTATCGTAAAATGGTTGGCATCTATTCTGTGGGTGATTTTTTCTTCTTCTTGGTACAACTCTTTTATAAAAGCCTCTTAAATATAAATTTTCCTAATGAGGACATTGGTTTTGTTTTGTTTTAATTTGAGATTTAGTCATATGTAGTAGTTTTGCAATTGATACCCTTTATTTTATGCATTAGAATTTTTTGAAGATTTGTATTAAGATTTATTTTAAGTCTATAGGTAGGTCTTGAGAATAATGAGAAGATATGTCATTCTTGATTTTTAAAAAATTATTGTGATTGAGTTTTTGCTCTTCATTCATCTCTGTTGTGTGGGACATTGAGATAAAATTAGGGTTTATGAGAAATCCTAAGTTATACCATAATTCCCAAATACACTACAAATTTAAAATCCTAATCCCCAAATTCCCCTCAACTCTCTTCTTCTTCCCTCTCTCCTATCCCAAAACCCAACACCCCATCGCCTTCTCTCTCTCTCCCTTACCCCGACGCCTGCACCACCAGCGTCGCCGACCAGCCTGTGTCACACCCGAAGCGACCTCCGACCTCACAATTACCACCGCGGCCAAACCCATCGCCATCTCCATCATCGCCACCCATCTCCTGCACTGACCTCCTCCGATCATCACCTTCACCCTCTCTACTGGCTAAACTTCTGCCGTTCGCCGCCAACTTTCATCACCGTAGCCGCCGATTAGCCATTGCCACCACAACCAGCACCCCGACTGACCCCGACACCCGCTGCCCCTCTCAGCCAGTCGCCGCAGCCACCTTCGCTGCCGACTACAACCTATCTGCAACACCGGTAAACTTTTTCTATTTCTCAAATATTTGTGTTACAACTTTATTATCTCTATAATATTATTTGATTTATATGTCGTCCACAAATATTGAGAGTGAGTGCTTCTACCTGCCTATTACAGTACAAATCATTATTGCATATTTTACTTGCTAAGAACACTTAGGTATATAATTATTGATTGTTAGGGTGAATCTTTAATTGGGCTTGTTAAACTTATCTCATATCTTGAAAAATTCACCAAACCGATTAATAGTTTAATTTCTAACTTAATATGGCTTACGTGTTGGTAAACTTAATCTTTTAATATTTTTGAAAATTCTCTATTTAGGGTTAAGCTTACATCATTTCCTCCTCTTCCATTTTTGTCCTATGTCTATAAACATTATGTTCCGGGTTATTTTCCTTCTAATTGTGTCTAATAACAATTTTATGGTGTCTAAAATGCACAATTTAGAGTTGATATTATGGTTGACTGCCTTGATTCCGTCATGCAAACAATATGAAATATCTGTTAACGTTCTGTTGTTTTTATTTATTCTTTTACCAGCTGAATTTCTTTCATCCTTATACCAGAACGTATGGGTTTTATCAAAATAGATATAGTGATTGCACGGGTCAAAATTTGTTTTTAATACAAATAATTTGAGAAATTTGATTTTGGTCAGGGCTGGCCCAACACTTACTGAGGCCTAAAGCGAACTCTGAAATAAGGCATTTTAAAATCTTATAATAATATTTTGTTAAAATTAATATATTTTTATTTAAATATTATCTTTCGGGTTTTTTGAGATGCAAAATCGTTTCTTATATTATTGTAATCAATTTCATTCAAAATTTCTTTTTTAATTGATAATAAAGCCAATCCATTTAATCTTTGTTGAGACATTGTTGATCTTAATTAGATAACATTTTATTAATTTTAGTTTTGAAAAACTTCTTTTCGCCGAAGCAACAGTTACGAGAATCGTTTAACATTATACTATAAACAATATATGCATTTGGAAAAGAATCAAGTCTTTTAATATAATAAAGTAGGTCAATTGGTGTATCATTTTCCACTTGTATAATTTCTCTTAAAATTTTCAGTTCTAAAAATAAATCTAACCCAACAATATCTGAGTTGTCGTTATGTTTTAACGATCGTTCAAGGTTAAGACAATCTTCTTTTAAATTTTCAATTTCCAATAACCTTAATTTCTCAATACTAAATAGAAAACCAAAAATATCTTAATATATTTTAAATTGTTCAAATCTACTTTGGAATGAAATAATTGCTTGATCTATTATGTACAAGAAGTGGTCACTTTTAAATGATTCTTCAGGAGATTTTAAAACTTCATTGTCCATAATCTCATCAAATTGTTTCTTCCTACGAATAACACGTTTTTCATGAAACTTGGCTTCTATATCCATTTCAATAGCAATTTCTTTAGCAGAAATTATAGCATTTTCTAATACATTTTCTCTATATTTTTCAGAAGAAATAAGATCTTTCAATTGTATTATAGTAACATCCATCCGCATATCCTTTGATTGAAAGTTTTTACTAACCGAATTTACAGCGAACAATATCTCATACCAAATAGTCATACCTAACAAAAACTCAAAATTTTCAAGCTTATAAGTCGCTAAACATTCAGCTTCACTTTTTATTTTAGGTTCATCATTAACTTCGCCTAATTTCAATAAAGCATCTCTTATTTGTGAAGTTTGAAATCTTAAAGCTTTTACACTTTTTCCACAACTTTTCCAACATGTGTGTGACAATGATTTAAGAGTTAGGCTAGGAATATGATCTTGTAGAATTTTTCTTCTTTTAGTTGAAGAAGAAAATAGTGTATATATACGTTGCAACACTCCAAAAAAAGATGTAGCTTTAGGACAATAATTAGCCATATCACAAAGTACCAAATTTAAACTATGACAACCACATGGAGTATAAAATGATATATGATTAATATCTAAAAACCTTTTTTGAACACCTTGATGTTTTCCTTTCATATTAGACCCATCATCATAACCTTGTCCTCTCATGTTACTAATATTAAGTCCAATAGTATTTATTTCATTAATAATAGCATCAAAAAGACCTTTTCCAGTTGTATCATCTACTTTTAAAAATTCTAAAAAATATTCAATGATTTGTACTGAGGTTGAAGAAGTATCCACACATCGCAATACAATAGACATTTGTTCTTGATGACTTATATCAGGAGTACAATCAAGTATGATTGAAAAATATCTTGCGTTCAAATTTTTTGTTAAAATTTTAGTTTTAATTTTATTTGCTAGCAAATTTATTAATTCATTTTGTATTCTATGTCCAAGATAATGATTATGATTTTCATTATCTTTAATTTCACGAATGTGTTCTTGCATTATAGGATCAATCTGCAATCATTTTAATTAGGCATAAAAAATTTCCATTATTTTCTTGGTAGATCTTTTCGTTTGTCCCATGAAATGCCATGTTATTTTTTCCGAGAGCTTTAACAACTGGAATAATTCTAAATAATGCATTTCTCCAATGCTCCCTATCTCTATTTATTCTTTCTTGGACATGTTTGTCAATTGTTTTATTTTTTAACAATCTCATTTCTAAATTAATCCATGAACTCATATTAGTAATATGCTCATTACTTATCTCACGACTCTTCAACTTAGAACTAATATTTCTCCAATCCCGACTACCTCCACTTGCTAATTTACTTGTACTAGAAAGAGCATTAAATATACAACAAAAATAAAATACTTTATCCAAATCATGGGAATAGACCAACCATCTTCTTTCACGTTTTTCTCCGTTGGACAACTTTTGAATGTAAAGTGATGAAGAAAAATGTCTTGCAAATTCATCCTTAGGAAAATCTATATCGGTAATTTTAATAGGATCATTTTCTACTAATAAATCTCTCAAACTTGTATTAATATTTGTCCATTGACTTGGATCAAATATATTTTTAGTAGTGGATTCTTCTAATATTTTTTCTCTATCTTCACTAAGAGTATGAGAATCAATACAATCTTGCTCATCAACAAATACTTCTTCTCTATTTTTATTTTTATTTGTGTCTATATTGTTATTTTGTTCATTAACTAATACTTCTTCTCTATTTTCATTTTCATTTGTACTGGTAACTTATTCATTAACTAACACTTCTTCTCTATTTTCATTTGTGTCTACATTGTTAACTTGTTCATTAACTAATTCTTCTTCTCTATTTTCAGTTTCATTATTGTTAACTTGTTCATTAACTAATTCATTTTTATTTATTTTTTAACAAATTTATCTAAAGCCCCCTTTTGTGATTCAATTAAAGATTCAACTTTTTTTTTCCAGTTTCGAATAACCTGATTCAAATTTTCGAGTTGACATTTATATATTTAAAAATAAAGACAATGAAAATTAATACTAACTTAAGAGACTAGAAATCTTAAAGCTTTTCAAATAAAAGAGAAGAGATAGAACAATACAACATAGGGTCCTAGCGGGAGAATGACTTGGCAAGGGAAGAGAACGGAGGCCGCTGAGTCGCTGACGAGTCGGAGTCTACGGAGAACGAAGGCCGCTGACGTCGTGGGAGGGGTGACTGACTGGTGACTTGGCGAGGGCAGACGGGCAGTGGTGTTGGAAATCTCCAAAATTGGTGGAAACCAAAATTATTGGAGTCAATATATAGCCCCAAAGATTTGTTCCTGCATCATTAGTGACAACTAGGAATTAGGAATGACTTCTTGTAGTATTGACCCTTTCAAATTGGTTCAATAAACTGTTCCAATTTGAGGACAAATGAGTGAATTATTCTGGTCATCAGAATTCATAATGAAAAAGAACGAACTCTTTCAATTGCCTTATTTCTTTGTTTGCTTAAATAATTCATCTTTAACCAAGTTCCCTAAATATTGTGGTTTTAGATTGACTCCACTAATTTTGAGAAAATTGCCTTCTTAGTGGAGTCAATATATAGCCCTTGGTTCAATAAACTGTTCCTCATAATGTTCCTTATAATTTTAGCAAATGAGGAACATTATGAGTCAAGAAATACTTTGAGAATAAATTGATATGATTTATTCATCTCTCCATGGAGGTATATATAGGTTTTTACAATTAATAGGAAGATGCAGAATATGAACCGTTCCTGTGACTATACACATCCCTTCTATGCCTCTCTGCATTCCCTACTAATTACCCTACTAACTACAATAGCTGTCTCTTTATGTTCTCTTGACTCACTTTAACACTCCCCCTCAAGTTGGCGCATACACATCAACCATGCCCAACTTGCTTAGTGAGTCATAAAATGCCTTCCTAGAAACACCTTTTGTAAGCATATCTGCAAGTTGCTTTTCAGTAGGGACAAAAGGAAAGCTAATAAGTTTGACATCCAGTTTTTCCTTTATAAAGTGATGATCAACCTCCACATGCTTAGTGTGATCATGTTGTACTAGATTCTGTGAAATATCAATGGCCGCCTTGTTGTCACACTATAACTGCATAGTATTTTTGAGTTTGAAACCTAAATCATGTAGCCAATTTCTCAACCACAGTAATTCACAAACCCCATGAGCCATACTTCTATACTCAGCCTCGGCACTGGATCGTGCCATAACTTTCTGTTTCTTACTCTTCCATGTAACCAAATTGCCTCCCACAAAGGTAATATCCTGACGTTGACCTCCGGTAGGTGATATTTCCTGTCCAGTCTGCATTAGTGAAGCCACAGACCTCAAGTATGTTGTTGTGTTTTGAAAACATTACTCTTCTTGGAGCCGATTTCAAGTACCTCAGAATTCTTATAATAGCATCCATGTGTGCCTTACTAGGATTATGCATGAATTGACTTACCACACTTACTCATGGTAACATCCGTTATGGTATGAGCCAAATAAATAAGGCGCTCAACCAGCCTTTGATAACGAGCTCGATCAATTGGTATCTGATCAAGATACTCACCTAAACAATGGTTTTGTTCAATAGGAGTGTCAATTGCTTTACAATCTAATATACCCGTCTCTATTAGCAAATCAAGAATATACTTTCTTTGGCACAAGTAGGTTTCTTATCTCCCTCCGGCTACATCAATTCCTAATAAATACTTGAGTTCTCCCAAATCCTTCATCTCAAACTCAGATGCTAACTGCCTCTGAAGTCTACCCATCTCAACAGTATCATTGTCAGTGATTATCATATCATCAACATAAATAATCAAAGCTGTTACCTTCCCTTGTTGATGCTTGAAAAACAAGGTGTAGTCTGAGTTACTCTGTCCATAACCAACCTTCCACATGAACTGGGAGAATCTTCCAAACCAAGCACGAGGTGACTGCTTGAGACCATATAGAGACTTTCTCAACTTGCACACAAAATTGCCCGGAGAAGCGACAGTATATCCAGTGGAAGAACCATGTATAACTCCTCAGCAAGCTCTCCATGAAGAAATGCGTTCTTGACATCAAACTGCCGAAGATTATTCAACAGGCTCTAGAAGGGATTCCTGGGGGACCCTATGAAAATTTAGAAGTTCAACGCTTTGATAGAGCAAAATTTTTTGAATGGAATAATTTGGAATATAGATTTATTACTAAAAAAACTTATTAGCTCTAGTTCTAGTGTAGTAATAACGCTTGATCCACTGTCTTTAAGTATTTTGTCTTTAAGTAATTTTTTTCTTTCCTTTACAATAATAAGGCATACAAGGCTATTTTTTCTCCCCCAGCCCCTAAGTAGGTCGGTCTTGAATCTTTAGTCGATTATAGATATAGAGTCCGAGCCGGGCTTCAGTTGCCCGCAGATCTGGCCGGTTTCTGGGGCTCCTATCGCTAACCTTGGAATCTCGACTCCTTGGTAATTTAAACTGGCAATGAAAGACAGAAGAACCTGAATGGTGTTCATTTTGGCAACTAGAGCAAAAGTTTCATTGTACACTACAACATATATGCCATTTGATAGCATTTTGTAAATGCTATTAAAGACATATGACAGCGTTTTGCAAACGCTGTCAAAACCCCCGCTATGGTAAGTTTATAGCGTTTCCGCGAAACGCTATGAAAAGCACAACGT
This sequence comes from Hemerocallis citrina, assembly GCA_017893485.1. Taxonomy (NCBI): domain Eukaryota; kingdom Viridiplantae; phylum Streptophyta; class Magnoliopsida; order Asparagales; family Asphodelaceae; genus Hemerocallis; species Hemerocallis citrina. The sequence continues at coordinate 163,004,528 of CM030359.1, forward strand.
TTCGAAAACACTATAAAAACCATAGCGTTTCGAAAAACGCTATGGTATTTATAGCGTTTTCAAAACGCGATAAAAAGGATAGCGTTTCGACAAACGCTATGGTTTTTATAGCGTTTTCAAAACGTTATAAAAACCATCAAAACACTATAAAAACCATAGCGTTTTGACAAACACTATGGTTTTTATAGCATTTTCAAAACGCTATAAAAACCATAGCGTTTGTCGAAACGCTATTGTATTTGTAGTGTTTTCCAAACGCCACGCCTTTAATAACGTTTCGGAAACGCTATCGTTTGTAAAAGTGGTGTTTTTTTTCGCAGCGTTTCAAAAATGCCATTTATTTTTGACCTGTATGCAAAAAAAAACTACAGATGCATAGAAAAGTTTTGAAAATTCTCCAGAAGATATCAATTTAATTGCTGATAGTTCAGTCAATGTTGTTCTCCAGCATCCATAATCAATGCTATAAAGCTCAAGGTCGATACAGTACATAAAATCCTCAGTTTCCAAAACACCAATATTTTTATATAAAAAAATTGTAACAAGATAAAATTAGCACATGCAAAATACATAAAGATTCAGCAGTATAAGAACCAATACGTTAACAGATTCGTCAGCTCAGAATAAGAGTTTCGAAAGCTATACAGAGCAGCTTCTAAAGCACTTTTTGAATACACCAGTATAGAGAGAGCAACAATCTTAATATCACTGGATAAAGTTGTAGCTGCAATCTATTTCATGCGCTTCTTTGCTCATGCACTGAACTGATTTGTTGTTCCTGCACAGAAAGCCATTTGATTGGTCATGTACCAAAAATCTCTACTAAATCATGGCAGCGAAATTTGTAGAGATCAAACCACTTGATAAACAAAATCATATGAATTCACATAGATAACCTTTGTGGGGAAAAATTTATTTGAGATATCTAAGTCATTGAGGAGGAGGAGCAAAAACCTTTGCCTTTAGGTACATCCACTGGATGAAAAAGAGCATTTTCCTTCCACATCCATCACCGGCGTGACATCTAGTCAAGCTGTAGTGAGCCTGATCAGTAGAAGGAATTAAAATTAAAGAGTGCACAAGTAAGATGTCAACATGCACTTTTCACATTGTTAAAGCTAACCGAATTTCCATTTATTTACCTCGAAAATAAATAAGGATCTAAGAACTAATTAGTTTGCGCACATTCTATAATGTCCTTCCTAGATGAATGACTACTTGTAAGCAGCCAAAAATCCCGAGCCTCAATTTGGGTCAACCCAGTAAACAAGATTTATCAAATATTTAAATAATAATAAAAAACTATTTCATGATCAGCTACCTTTAGTACTTGATCTATGACGAACTATTTTCAGTCATGATGAACAACTTGTATTCAAAAACTCAATCTGTGTTCATGCGAATCAGCTAAAAATAAAAAAAAATTATCAACCCACTAAATTAGGAGTATGGTGTAACTCATTAATAGTGAAACTTACAATATCAAAAAGAACATTTGTAATACCTTAATTAATATCCTTGCGTAGGACAAGTTTAGAGAGCCTGAAATGTGCAGTCAGTCCTTCAGGTGCGTTGATTATCATCATGCAATCTGAACAGCCAACATTAGAAAAATTAATTAACCAAAACATAGGCTCAATATCCCAGCAACATGGCTTCATGGCTTCAGATATTAAACTATTCAATTAGAAGTACTAATTTTTAAATGAGAAATCTAGAAGCTGATCAAGTGTATATTTACCAAAGACCGAAGTTCCCTACATAGAAAACAACATAGCCGAAGCAGGAATTACAATGAAAGAACTAAAAGAAATGAATGTTATTCTTGTGAAAGAAGGAAATTATTCCTATGCAGAATACAGGTGCGAATTTAGAACTCGGGCATAAAAGTATGTAGACTAACCAGATGGTCTTGAGCATGCATTTCCTCAATACACAGTTTAAGTTCATCCATAGTACCATAAGCAGAGTTCAAGTTGTATATATCATAAGGCATATAGCATGCACATCCCACATAGCAATATAAGTGATTGCATAGTTATTGCTTATATGCAGAACTCAGTAGTCAGCACGGGAACAACAATGAAAGAAAAAAGGGTAGAAACTAACAATGCAAGTACAAAATAAAGATAAAAAGAGTGTATGCGAGTAAGTGCGAAAGCTTTTGCATCTTCTTTTCCTTCTACTAAATGACTATCAACAATTGGTTGATTCCTAACTCTATCAAATTCAATCTCAAATCATGTTGATGATCTTCTTGCATGTATATTAATCATGTCAAACTATACAATATGTTTGAAGTGACTAATAGCTAAAAAGAGTTGTTACCAACCAAAACAACCGACCTTGAGGAGCAACAGATTGTGTTGGTGGCGGAAACCTGACTGAAGTAATCCCACTTTGATAGGTCTGCAGCTTTAGGTGCTAACTCAAGGTACCATTGTCATTTCCAGCCTCCCAATTGAATCCTTGGAATTTCAAACACAAAGAAATAAGCATCACTGATGAGTGCATATTAACATAGAATAATAGTTATCACCCCCCCAAAAAAGAATTATAACCATTAATAAAGTATACAACAAATTAAAGCATAAGCTGCATAACTAACAAAAGCATTAGCAACTTAAGAACTAGTTCCTTCACTTGTTAAGAAATTCTAAAAAAGATTAATATCATAATGACACTACCATGCAATAAAATTCCATAAAAGTTACAGAGGGACAACTGAAGAATTATTTATAAATTATAACCTCAGTTAAACACAGTTAAGGTTGTTAACTAACAGGTTGAAAATTAGGCTTTGTTTATTTTTTGAAAGAAATCACTTAAAATGCAAGTTTTTGGAGTAATTTGTACCCATAAGAATCTCAGTAGCAAAACACTAAGAAACTCCAATATAAGTTCATATCCTCTCATATCCTTCTATCTTTATCTTTCTCTGATAGAACTAATATGACTTGACATAATTTGTATACATATGCTGGACAACCTGGTAGCATAGAGGATACAAGCTATTAACTAGAGTATGAACAATGAAATAAATAAACATCAAGATTACTAACAATCTGATCCTCTTGTTTCAGTAACATTTGAATGCAACTCGATTTCGACATGTGTGCTAGGTATCTAAAGCATCAAGTTAAATCATTTACCTAATTTGTTTTTTTATAATAATAATTAAAAAAAACACACAAAGAATGACCGAGTTAGGTTTCATATCATAATGTAAATGATTGATGAAATCATAAATGACAAAAATTGTTAAGAGAGTGCGTATGTAATGTCCAGTTGCTATTTTACTTCAGCTACTTTTTAGCAGAAGGTGTTGACCATTACAAATTGTACATAATTTGCTGGTAATTTCAAATAGTATACATGTCATATTCCATATGGCAAATATTAAAGTATTAACCCCCTTCATGATTGAACGCTCTTGAGAGGAATACTAATCACAATCTCAGGCCCTGTGCCAGTGACTGGTTCTGTAGGGAACTTGAGATTATTAATCAAAATTTGAGGCCCTTGTAAGGGAGAATATCACATATAGACTGTTATATAACATTAAAATTAAATTTTAAAAAAAAAAAGTTTACCTAACTTTGGTTAGTTCAGGCACCCTGTCAAATTTCACCGTTTTTCTTTATAATGCACGCTCCAGAGCTTTTTGCTTCTTCTCTATGACTTCCCTCTCAATCACATGATCAACAAGCACGCGGATCTCTACTAACCTGAAAGAAGGGGAGGGGGAAGGCGGCGCCGAAGGGGGCGGGTGGCGGCGATGGGGGAAGGAGCGATGATGGTGGAAGGGGATGGGGACGGGGACGGCGGCGCCGAAGGGGCAGGTAGCGGCGATGGGGGAAGGAGGAGGAGGAAAATCATTTTTGGTTTTTGCGGTGACTGTGAATTTGGAATGGAAACCCTTATTGGAATAGCAGAATAATTGAAGAAAAATAAGAGGAGGAGGATGAGGAGAAAATAAACTGGTTTGAGAATGATTTGGATTTTAATTAGAATTTTCTTTTTTACCCTTACCACTTACGTTTATTTACAGATATTATAGCATTTCTAAAATGCTGTAAAAAATACAGCATTTTAAAAACGCTGTAAAAAATACAGCATTTTAAAAACGCTGTTGTAGCTAAGAATAAATTTCAAAATTAATCAAAGATAGCATTTTATTCAGAAATGCTATTATTGATCACTTTCAATAGCATTTACACTTAAATGCTATAATAAATCCGCTATAGAAAGCCATATATGTTGTAGTGGTAGTCAATACCATACATCTGAGTGAACCCTTTCGCTACAAGGCGTGCTTTATACTTATTCATAGATTTTTCTGCATTATGTTTCACAATAAACACCCAATGACAACCCACATCTTTCTTGCCTTGTGGTACAGTCACAAGTTGCCAAGTATTTTTTTTTTGCAGTGCCTCCATTTCTTCCTCCATTGCCTTCTTCCACTTTGGATCCCCCAATGCATCCTGCACTTTGTTAGGTATTAATACAGAAGATATTTGATTCACAAATGATTCATATGACTTAGACAACCTTTAGTGGACATGTAATCAGGTACTGGGTATTTTGATTTTGCATGAATGGTGGGTTCATATCTTTTGGCTGGTTGACCCCAAGTAGACCTATTTGGTAACACATATTGTTCGACAACAAATTCATTACTATTAGTACTAGCGGGTGGACATACCTCAGATGAATGATCTTCAACACCAGGAAGTAGAGAAAGTCACATCTAGAGTGACATAATACTTCCGAGTAGGAGGATGGAAGCACTTGTATCTTTTCTGATGACCTCTATAGCCAACAAAAACACACTTAATTGTTGGTGTATGCCCTAGAGGCTAGTTGTGTATTGACATTACTAGTTTACATTGCATTATGATATTTATTTCATATATGAGGTATTTCATTTATTGTGTTGTTTATTGTGATTAAATGAGCATAATAAAGTTCTTAGAATATTAGGTTCAATACCATGGGATATCAAGTGCATGACTTGATTGTGAGATCCTATTGGTTGTAATCAGAACACTATTCTTAAATATCCCTAGTCAAGTATTATTGTGAATTAGGACAATAATAATGCATAGAGACTAGTATGTGCATGGACTGATGATCATATCTCACGGGTCATGGATATGAGATATCAAGTCTTCATATGGGTACATATTAGAGTAATAATGTACTGGACCGACCCACCATGAGAACGCTGCATGGATCGTTACGTGAGTGTCATAAACAATTCTCACAGTGACTATGGTCTATGTAGTCCTTTAACTTGATGTTACTACGGTTTCCTACATGAGAAGTTATATATTTTAATGTCATCAAATGTTGCCTGTAATAAGGTGATTATAAAGTCGACTATTGGATATACTGCAAATCATACGGAGGGATGTGAGTGACTTAGATAGGATTTGTCCCTTTTACATAATAGGAGCGATATCTACGGGCCCCTTGATTGAGTGAGACTGCAAAATGCATGGCTGTACTCAAATGAGTCAATATGAGATATTGAACTCATTTGTTTTAGTAAGTCTACTCGGATATCAAGAAACCAAAGATTGAACTATACAAAGGTGACACACTCTAGATCTTGTGGTCAATTAAGATATCTGGACAAAGGGACTAGACTATATGGTAATATTGGTCACGGATAGGTTATGTCTAATCACTGACATTCCCGTTACTTGAGTAGCAGTAATGTATTGCTAAATACCACTCACTGTTTGTAATACTATAATATGATTTTAGTATTACTGCCAACGTAACGAGAACCTACATGGTCACACACTTAGAATGGATCGAAATTGGGATTTAAATTCATAAGATGAATTTAATTGGAAATCCAAGTAAGACTTGGACACCTGACATCGGTTGGATATTTAATTAGATTAAATGGGCTAACTAAAGATCAGAGGCCCACACACAAATCTAACGCAGGTCGGATTGTGAGCCCAACAACCTCATTACTCTCTTAGGGTTAATTTTCTGCAGCTATATATATGATACATATCCGTGAAAAAAAGTTACACGAGAAAACCCTAGCCGTCACAGAAATTGTGAGAGAGAGATCGTGAGGAACTGCCCCATCCCACAGCTAGCACCACAGCGTGAGGAAAGCTTAGTTTTGATCCGTTCGTGTGGATACCTTAGAGTCACTGCAATATTGCAGTGTTATGATCGACAGAAGTTGGAGACAGCAGATCCATCCATAAGGTATAATTCCTAAACCCGATTTATGGTTTTCGCATGGATCCATGGCTAGGTTTCAATAATTTTTTTATAATTTTTCTGCTGTGTATTCAATCTTTGTTTGCCATTGAAACCTAACAGTGGTATCAGAGCCAGGTTGCGAAACCATAATTCGGTTATGAAAGATATGTGACTATTTGTGATATGTTCGCACTTTTGGTAGAAAGATTCATATGAGATATAATTTTTCTTTGCAACAGTTGCAATATAAGGATTCGTTTATGTGTTGGTTGTTAACACAGATGCCACAATAGGGTAGCCATAGGTTTGGAACCATTGAAAACCCTGAAAAGATTTTATTTGCAGTGATGTTAAGGTTTCTTAAAGCATGAATAGTTCATGCACCTGCATTGTCTGCAGTGACGTTAGAGTTTCTTAAAACATGAAAAGTTCATGCTCTTGCGGTGGTAAGGGATGATGAGGCAATTTTTTGCTCTGGGGCGCTACCCCGCAACCCCGCAAGGGGCGGCCTCCCCTTAACCTAACGACTCTGTGTAGGGCAATAATGATTTCCCAAAAACCAATCCTTTTTTAAATAAACTAAATAAAATCATAACAACATATTCCTTGATTATTATGTTCTATGATACATGGTGCATGGTTGTGGCCTTAGTTCTGTGATGCTTGGTTCTGTTATGTGATGAATGGTTTATATTATGTGATGTATTTTGGTATTTTGAATACGGCCTGCGTGTTGTGCCTTTCTCTCTACATTCTTGATGTAATCCCTTCTCTGTACGCTTCAATTGTACATTCTTTCTTTATATGTAAATGTAATCTCACTGAGGAGGCAAAGAATTGACAACCATACAAGGACAAGATTGGGAAGCTGCTTGGAGAAGACGGTATAATCCCTTTGTTCAGTTTTTGATATTCTCATTGGCTTGAGAGAAACAGTGTGTTAGGGCCACAACCATGTCACATAAATTTTATGCTTTTAATTTTGTATGAGATGCATTGTTGTAATGGATGATGAATGGTGAGATCAGTTAATAAAATAACAAAAAAAAAACCAAAGTAAATATTAAATTGCAATAAGATGCCTTCCAATGTATGACACTCATCTAGGCTAGGATCGATTAAGTGTAGGTTTGCCAAAGCAGTGTGCCTTTATCTATCCTAGTGAGATGCGATGGGATAAAAGTAATATTCAATTGCCAACCATTGGGTCTTACTTAACTAAACTATTTCAATAGGATTGAAGGTTTAGAGGCATAGAGTTGGGCTTTAATCTATAAGATAGATTAGAGTAAGTGTTATTCACCCAACTATCCAAGAGTTACATATGATGTAATTGGGAAATGTTCCCTACCCAAATAACTAAATTTTGGGTGATCATCCAAAGCTGACTCAGAACTAGGTGAAATATGGATCTTGACCTACTAGAAAATCTTACGATGAGATTTTCCGAGTCAATGAGGAGGGTCGTTGATTTGAATAAAATAGTAAGATGTATATTTAATAAAAGACCTTATTAAATATTTTAATGTCATGATACATACTCTACATATTTCTGTTGATGGTTGAATATTTCTTACTTTGGATATTTCTGTGAAATAATATTTATTTTGCATATTTCTATTGATAGATTACCATGACATCCAACACATCAAATAACCAATCATTTCGATCCGTCCTTAAGAAGGACAAACTGGCTGGGACAAATTTCCTAGACTGGTACAGGAACCCAAGGATAGTCCTTAGGCATGAGAAAAAGTTGTATGTTCTAGAGTAGCCTGTTCCTGAACCACCTACTACAGGTGCCCCTCGCACTAAAAAGGATGCTCATAAGAAACATCAAGATGATGCCTTGGACGTTGGATGTCTCATGCCAGCCACCATGAACTCTGAGCTTCAGAAGCAACATGAGAACATGGATGCCTATGATATGATCGTACACCTCAAGAGGCCGGCTCTACCAAGAGCAGGCTAGGCATGATAGGTTTGAAGTTTCAAAGACATTGTTTCAGTGCAAACTGGCAGAAGAAAGCTATATTGGAACTCATGTGCTCAAGATGATTGGGTACATAGAGAACCTTGAAAGGCTTGGGTTCCCTTTAGGTCAAGAGTTGGCCACTGACTTGGTCCTGCAATCATTGCTGGAAAGTTATAGTCAATTCGTCATCAACTACAATATGAATGAGATTGACAAACCTCTACCAGAACTGCTAAGTATGTTGAGAATTGCTTAGCAGAACATTACTAAGGGAAAGACCATTTTTGATGGTTGAATAGGCCAAAGGTAAGGGCAAGGGCAAAACGCATATTAAGAAACCCAAGGGCAAGGGGAAGGGCAAGGGGAAGGGCAAGGGCAATTCCAAGCCCAACACTTCTGTCTTGAACCTAAGGGTGGGGTGGCCAAGGAGGGCACATGCTTCCACTGTGGTGAGACCGGACATTGGAAGAAGAACTGACATAAGTACCTGGAAGAGCTTAAGAAGAAGAAAGAAAGTGAGACTTCCACTATAGGTATTTTTGTTATAGAAGTCAATTTATCTACTTCTTCATATTGGGTATTAGATACTGGATGTGGGTCTCGCATTTGTGTAAATGTGCAGGATCTCAAAAGGAGTAGACCATTGGCTAAGGGCGAAGTTGACCTACGAGTTGGAAATGGAGCAAAAATTGTTGCTTTGGCTGTAGGAACTTATCATTTATCATTACCCACTGTGCTTATTATTGAGTTAGAGAATTGTTATTTTGTGTCTGCTATTAGTAGGAATATTATTCCTATTTCTTGTTTGGACAAGAAGGATTTTTCATTTATAATAAAGGACAAAAGTTGTTTTATTTATTTGAATGATATTTGTTATGGCAGTGCATAATTGAGTAATGGACTTTATATTCTCGACCTCAAAATGCCCGTATATAATATAAATACTAAGAGGTTCAAGTCAAATGATACGAACCCAACTTATCTCTGGCATTGTCGTTTGGGCCACATAAATGAGCATATCCAAACTCCATAAAGATGGATTCTTGGACTCATTTGATTTTGAATCATATGAGGTATGTGAACCTTGTTTGTTGGGCAAGATGACAAAAGCTTTATTCACTGGAAAAGGTGAAAGGGCTAGTGATCTTTTAGGTCTCATACATAGTGTCTGCGGACCTTTCAACACATTGGCTACAGGAGGTTTTCAGTACTTCATTACATTTACTGATGATTTCAATAGATATCGGTTTGTGTATCTCATGAAACACAAATAAGAATCATTTGAAAAGTTCAAAGAATTCAAGAACGAGGTACAAAACCAACTTGGTAAAAGTATTAAAGTCCTTCGATCATATCAAGGAAGTGAGTACTTAAACCAAAATTTTGATGACCATCTAAAAGAGTGTGGGATAATATCTCAACTCACTCCTCCTGGAACACCGCAATAGAATGGTGCTCTGAGAGGAGAAACCGGACCTTGTTAGACATGGTCCAATCCATGATGAGTCATGCAGATCTTCCTAGCTTCTTCTGGGGACATGCTCTATTAACAGCTGTTTTCACACTTAACCGTGCTCCATCTAAAACGATTCAAGAGACACCATATGAGATACGGACTTGGAGGCATCCTAGTGTGTCCTTCATGAAGATTTGGGATTGTGAGGCCTATATAAGGCGCCAAGTCCTGATAAACTTGATCCCAAATCTGATAAGTGCTTCTTTGTAGGATATCCCAAGGAAACCAAGGGATACTATTTCTATAATCCGATTGAAGGCAAAGTATTTGTTACACGGACTGCTGTGTTCCTAGAAATAATTTGTCTCCAAAAAAACTAGTGGGAGAACAATAGAACTTGAAGAAATTCAAACTTCGCAAAGTAGTAGCGAACCAATGGTGGAAATGGAGCAGATCCACAAATTGTTGTGGAACAATCACTTGCTCAAGTAGCACAAAGCCCACATAAGTCTAGTAGGATACCTCATCAACCCGAAAGATATGGATTTCTCGTGACTCAACATGGTGATGTATTGCTCATGGATCAAGATGAGCCTACGACTTATGAGGAAGCTGTAAAAGGCCCAGATTCTGAGAAATGGCTTGAGGCCATGAGATCTGAGATGGAATCCATGTATACCAACCAAGTTTGGACCTTGATAGGCCCGCCTGAAGGGGTAAAACCTATTGGGTGCAAATGGTTATTCAAGAAGAAAACTGACATGGATGGTAACGTGCATACCTTTAAGGGGAGGTTGGTGGCTAAAGGTTTTAAGCAAGTTCATGGTATAGACTATGATGAGACTTTTTCCTCAGTTGTCATGCTTAAATCCATTCGGATCTTGCTTGCTATTGCAGCATATCATGATTACGAAATTTGGTAGATGGATGTCAAAACTGCTTTCCTAAATAGAAATCTTCTAGAGGATGTGTACATGACACAGCCTGAGGGTTTTTTCACTCCAAAGGATGTTGGGAAGGTGTGTAAACTACAACGATCCATTTATGGATTAAAGCAAGCTTCTAGAAGCTGGAATCTTCGTTTCAATGATGCAATCAAAGAGTTTGGTTTCATCAAGAATGAAGATGAACCTTGTGTCTAAAAAAGGTTAGTGGAAGCACAGTTGTATTTCTAGTATTGTATGTAGATGACATACTACTCATTGAAAATGACATCCCTACCTTACAGTCTATAAAGACCTGGCTAGGAAAATGCTTTTCCATGAAGGACTTGTGTGAAGCTACCTATGTATTAGGTATCAAGATCTATAGAGATAGATCAAGAAAACTGCTTGGCCTGAGGCATAGTACATATATAGACAAAGTATTGAAACACTTCAATATGCAAGAGTCCATGAAAGAATTTATCCCTATGTCACATGGTGTAAGCCTGTCTAAGGCTCAATGTCCTTCCACTCAAGATGAGAGAGACCGCATGACTAAGATTCCATATGCATCTGCATTTGGATCTATCATGTATGCCATGTTATGTACTCGTCTAGATGTCTCATATGCTTTAAGCATGATGAGAAGGTACCAGTCAAATCTCGTTGAGAGTCACTAGACTGTTGTCAAGAACATCCTTAAGTACTTAAGAAGGACTAAGGATTCGTTCTTGTTATATGGAGCCGAGGAAGAGCTTGTTGTAAAGGGTTACTCTGACGCTAGCTTCCAATCCAATAAGGATGACTCCAAATCGCAATCAGGTTTTGTGTTTTGCCTAAATGGTAGAGCTGTGAGCTGGAAGAGTTCAAAGTAAGATACAATAGCCGATTCCACCACAGAGGCTGAGTATATTGCTGCCTTCAATGCTGCAAAGGAGTCCGTTTGGATTAGAAAGTTCATCACTGAACTTGGGGTGGTTCCTAGCATTATAGACCCACTGGACCTCTATTGTGATAACAATAGGGCCATTGCACAAGCTAGGGAGCCTAGATCTCACCAGCGATCCAAACATATACTTAGGCGCTTCCATCTCATTCGAGAGATCATCAATAAAGGAGATGTGAAGATATGCAGAGTACCGACAAATGATAACATCACTGACCCACTGACAAAACCGCTTGCACAGTGAAAGCATGAGGGGCACACTAGGTCTATAGGCATTACATGTATGTCTGATTGACTCTAGTGCAAGTGAGAGATTGTTGGTGTATGCCCTAGAAGCCAGTTGTGTATTGACATTACTAGTTTACATTGCATTATGACATTTATTTCATATATGAGGCATTTCATTTATTGTGTTGTTTATTGTGATTAAATGAGCATAATAAAGTCCTTAGAATAGTAGGTTCAATACCATGAGATATCAAGTGCTTGACTTGATTGTGAGATCCTATTGGTTGTAATCAGAACACTAATCTTAAATGTCCCTAGTCAAGTATTATTGTGAATTAGGACAACAATAATGCATAGAGACTAGTATGTGCGTGGACTGATGACCATATCTCACGAGTCATGGATATGAGATATCAAGTCTTCACATGAGTACATATTAGAGTAATAATGTACTGGACTGACCCACCATGAGAATGCCGCATGGATCGTTACGTGAGTGTCATAAGCGGTTCTCACAGTGACCATGGTGTATGTAGTCCTTTGACTTGAAGTCACTACGGTTCCCTACATGAGAAGTTATATATTTTAATGTCGTCAAACGTTGCCTGTAATAAGGTGATTATAAAGTCGACTATTGGATATACTGCAAATCATGCAGAGGGATGTGAGTGACTTAAATAGGATTTGTCCCTCTTACATAACAGGAGCGATATCTGCGGATCCCTTGATTGAGTGAGACTGCAAAATGCATGGTCGTGCTCAAATGAGTCAATATGAGATATTGAGCTCATTTGTTTTAGTAAGTCTACTCGGATATCAAGAAACCAAAAATTGAACTATACAAAGGTGACACACTCTATGCCTTGTGGTCAATTAAGATATCTGGACAAAGTGACTAGACTACATGGTAACATTGGTCACGGATAGGTAATGTCTAATCACTGACATTCTCATTACTTGAGTAGCAGTGATGTATTGCTAGATACCGCTCACTGTTTTTAATACTAGATTATGATTTTCGTATTACTGTCAACGTAACGAGAACCTATAGGGTCACACACTTAGAATGGATAGAAATTAGATTTAAATTCATAAGATGAATTTAATTGGGAATCCAAGTAAGACTTGGACACCTGACATCGGTTGGACATTTAATTAGATTAAATGGGCTGACTAAATATCAGTGGCCCACACACGAATCCGACCCAGGTCGGATTGTGAGCCCGAAAATCTCATTGCTCTCTTAGGGTTAATTTTTTGCAGCTATATATATGGTACATATCTGTGGAAAAGAGTTACACGAGAAAACCCTAGCCGTCACAGAAATTGTGAAAGAGAGATCGTGAGGAACAGCCCCATCCTGCAGCTAGCACCGCAGCGTAAGGAAAGCTTGGTTTTGATCTGTTCGTGTGGATACCTTATAGGCACCGTAACATTGCATTACTGTGATTGACAGGACATGGAGACAGCAGATCCATCCATAAGGTATAATTTCTAAACAGGATTTATGGTTTTCGCATGGATCCATGGCTAGGTTTCAATTTTTTTTTATAATTTTTCCACTGTGTATTCAATTTGTGTTTGCCATTGAAACCTAACATTAATTGCCCGGACATCCAACTTAGATCTCTGATTTTTAGGGACATGAACAAAGACAACACAACTAAAGACCCGAGCAGGAAGATTATGGAATGAAAGGTACGGAGACATGAGAAGCAAGGGCTTCGAAAGGGATTTTACCTTGAAGGACACTAGATGGAAGACGATTGATGAGATAGGAGGAAGCTTGAACAGCATCACCCCAAAGATACTGAGGCATATAAGCACTAAAGAGAAGAGCATGAGTTACATCAAGGAGATGACATTTTTTCCTTTCAGACACGCTATTTTGTTCTAGTGTTTGTGGACATGTAGTTTGATGTACAATTCCATGGGTTGTGAAAAACTCTTGAAATACACGATTAACATATTCCCCCCCATTGTTAGAACGAAAGACCTTAATGTTGCTATTATATTGTGTTTGAACAGGAGTACGAAAAGCTTGGAAAGCTTGAAAGACTTCATCTTTGGTTTTAAGAAGAGCAATCCAAGATAATCACATACAATCATCAATAAACAATACAAAATATCTCATACCTGACAGAGTAGGTTCTCTAGAAGGTCCCCAAATATCTGAGTGAATTAATTCGAAAGGAATCACACTTTTATTAGAAAGACTGGGAGAATAAGTGGCACGATGACTCTTTGCCAAGACACATGTTTCACAATGCAAAACAAACTCATTCACACCTATAAACAAAGTAGGCATGGAATATTTCATAAGACTAAAAGATGGATGCCCGAGTCGACGATGCCACAACCAAATTTCACTTAGCGGATCAAGAATTTGAAGTTAAAGCAGTGCGGGACCGTGCTCCTGGTTTTGCCCTAGCGTAAGTCTAATCCAGATGAAACAATGTGCCCCTTAGATACCCCCGACCGATTGTCTCCCTGGTGAGAAGATCCTGATAAACCACATACATGGGATAAAAGGTTACGGAATATTGAGACTCGGAATTCAACTGGGTACGGTTATCAAATAATGAGACAAGTCTGGCATGTATAAAACATTGTGAAGTTGTAAGGTTGGGGTAATACGAACTGATCCTGTTCCTAACATAGGAAAAGCCTCACCATTGGAATTTGTAACATAAAACACTAGCGGGGAAGACAACTTAGTGAAATAAGATTTATCGTAAGTCAGATGATCAGAGGCACCAGAATCAATAATCCAAGTATCAGAACCAACAAAGTTATAAACTTTTAAAGCCATACCTATCTTACCACGACCAACAATTGTAGCGCCCCGAATTTCTAATATGATATCTTAGAAAATACGTGACACAATTCCCAGCATCAACTTCAATGTAATAGTACACATAGCCCAAAAATATAGATAATTTTATTTCAACTTTTATTACAAAAATCATTTACAAACACAACGGAAATACAAACACCTTGAATTACAAACTTTCTTTTTTACAACACTTCTTTACAAAAATTTACACAAAAGCTCTATTATATCAATTTACCTCAAAACTATCTCAAGCATCCAAACCCCAAGCTCTAAGCAACAACTTGTAAAACATGAGGCTAGAGATAATCCCTAACCCCCAAAACTAAAGGGGTCAGCCATAAAGGTGTGAGTGACATAAAAATAAACAACATAATTAAATCATAAAACATAGGGTCATCCACAACATGTATTAACAACAATAATAAATGAATGAGAAATAACAAGTAAGTAAAGCATAAAAACATCATGGAATGAAAACAACAAGTGAAGCTAGACTAAGTGTCAAGTGTAGGAAAAACAGGAAAACACAAGCACAAACCAAGTCAAAAAAACACAAGCTCTATATGCTGACTCTCTAATGCATACTTGTCGGATTCTATGCATCCCACTCTACATAGGTCCGGTGCAAGCCCTTAACGATCTCTACTTTATAGGGATAACCCCTCGCTATGCAACTAATCCTACCACGGTGATGGGAAACAAGATCTAGAATACTTTGCGAATAGGCACCACAGCCCTCGACGCGCAAGCATCATGTAAGATAGCTCAAAAACAACCGGAGAATCATCTCCCAAACCCGTGTACCCCACGAATAGGCTTGCAAGGCCCTCAACGTGCAGATACACCAGGTACATTCCGTGAATAGGCCTGCCAACCCTCGACACGCGAATGCACCCTGCATGCTCCGTAAATAGTCCTGCAGACCCATAACACGCGAACACACAAATGTCCTCTCGAGACAGAACAACAAACAGTCCTGGAACGCATCCGTTGGACTAACAAAACCATGAGCCTATGCTTACGTTTCCCAAGTTCCATCACATCCCTACTAGTGCCTGTCCTTAAGTTGATTATTATTAAACCACCAAAATTCTCATCTCTAGAGTTAGTGTATCTTGCCGGACTTAAATACTCAACAACAACTAAACCAAGACCCCCCAGGTCTAACTCAACAATCTCAACTGCCGGTTCACAGGACTCCCACTCAACTCCTAGAGATCTCAACAAGACCAAAATTCACAAACCATCGTCAACACGATCATAAGGAGAAACCTCTCCAATCAACAAAACCCAAATCTTTATAAAATTCTAGAATCCAAATCCAACAATAATATATCTTGAAAACGTATGTTCTGTAGTAACAGTAACATTTAGAATAATAAGTTATAGATCCAAAAACATTTAAAGAATCTATCATTTTAAAATAGCATCAAAACATCTCAAAACATACCAGTAACAGTCGACTGCAACGCACAGTCGGTCGACTGCCCAGAGCGAAAATCCAACATTTCTAAGAAAATAATACTAAGTGTTGACGGTCGACTGTAAAAGACACCAATCGACTGTCCAGAAAGAGAATTTCATGATTTTAAGAAAATAGTCTAAGTGACATAAGTCGACTATAAAAACTACCAGTCGACTGTCCAGAGAAAATCCAATAATCTTTAAAGAAAATATTCTAAGTATAGCAGTCGACTGTCCAGAAGGATATTTCGAGAAAACTAAAGAACACAGCAGCCGGGTCGTATCAGTCGACTGAGAAGTCATGCCAGTCGACTGTCGGCCTACAGACTACATACTTTGGTTGTGCACATTTCAACCGATATGTAGTTTTACTTTACGAAAACGATTTATACAAAAGGCATATTTCTTATACGATCAAATACAACTTGTAAGACGTATAATAGTCCATAAAACTAAATCAAAACTACTTGAATTTATAAAAGTAGTGGTTTGTAAATCTCCTTCAAATAAAACATAAATTGTGCATATAATCAAAATAGAGTTTCTAAAATTTGTTGATCACTGAATAGTTTCGTATTCAGATCCAAACCACATCAAAACTAAATCTCAAAAGAAAAATCACCAATTTGGATATATTTTCTCTAATTCAACTAAATCTCAAATTTTAGTCATGATAACTCAAATCCTCAAAACATGGTCCTCTAAACCATTATTCATTCTCAAAATTCTTCAACTCAATCTCAACTATTCTCTATAGTTGATTCCTGGACAAAAACAAATTTATCCTTAACATGGCCAAGTTGTATTCATCCAACTCACCAATAGTCCAAAAATCTCATATTTAATTAATTAATGCATAACATCTATCATACTCAATTCAATCAGTCATGATTCAAAAGAAAAGGTCTACTCACAATTTATATTAGGTTCTTCAACAAATCTAAAATCATTCACATGCAAATATCTAGGGTTCTTCTCAAAGATCCAATTTTTCATCCATCCAACATACATATTCATACCAAACCCTAACATGCTTTCTAATATATGGAATTCAACATCCAAGATCAATCAAAATGTTCACATCATTCTCATACAACATACAAAAATTAAAGAAAACAAACAACTCACTCACATACATAAAACAAAATAACAAACAATTTACATCACTCACCTCAAATGAAGAAATCCGACCGAATAAGTAAAACCCTTCTTTGCGAAATCCAAGATCTTCTCTTTCAATCTCCAAGAAAAATGAAAATAATAAACCTTGTGTTGTGCAGCGAAAGACGGCTGCACTCCACCTTTTATATAGGCCGGAAATGAAGAATTAGGGTTTGAAACATATTTGCAAAATAATCCTTTCAAAATATAACTTTACATATATAAACCTTTCTTAATCAAAATAAGTTAAGTAAATCAAAACCAAATCAAATCCTTTTACCACTGAGTTTTCCAGCAATCCAAAACAACCCAGAAATAAGTAAAAATCGGATTTGCACTCAGGGTGGCAATTTTGCACAAAAGTCCTTCTTTTTCGAGGTATTTATAAAAATAGTTTCTTTATTCAGAAAAATCCAGAAAAATCACAAATAATCTCAAATAGTAAATAATGATTTTCCACAAAAATAATTTTGCCTTTTGATCTTTTTAAGAAAACATTTGCACGTGTAAAAGATAAATATCCAGAAAATCATTTTAATTCATTTTCGAATCTCAAAAATAGTATTTAAAAATACGGGGTACTACAACAATAGAGGCGGAAGAAGTTGTTCCACCTACGGTATGGTGATCCTGTCCAGCCACGCCATAAAATTCAGGCTCTTGGACCAATTGAACAGCTATAGCTTTTGCCTTAGGACGATAACCTTGCCTTTTAGGTCTGAGGTGCGGGTTTAGTTTCCAACAAGTCTCGCGAACATGCCCAACATCATTACAATGAAAGCATTGAGGATGAGGGCAATTTGCAAAGCCTGGTGGAGGACCTTGCTGATGAAGTGGGACTGCACTTTATTGCTGAAGGGATGGCATCGATGCTCTAGCCTGAATGGCGAGACTAGACACTTCAGCTTGCGCTTGATTAAGACTCTCTTGCTGGGATTCATCCTTGCGGATGTAGGTAAAAGTTAAGATCAGGCTAGGACGGTCCGGCATTCTGATCAATTCTCCTTTGGCACTGTTATGTTTTTGTTGGTGTATGCCCAAGAGTCCAGTTGTGTATTGACATTACTAGTTTACATTGTATCATGATATTTATTTCATATTTAGACATTTCATTTATTGCATTATTTATTATGAATTAAATAAACATAATGAAGTCTTTAGAATAGTAAGTTCAATGCCATAGGATATCAAATACATGACTTGATTGTGACATCCTACTGGCTGAAATCAGAACACTATTTTTGAATATCCCTAGTCGAGTATTATTGTGAATTAGGACAACGATAATACATAGAGACTAGTGTGTGCGTAGACTGATGACCATATCTCACAGGGTCATGGATATGAGATATCAAGTCTTCACATGGATACATAATAGAGTAATAATGAACTGGACTAATTCACCATGAGAACGCTGCATGGATTGTTACATGAGTGTCATAAGCGGTTCTCACAGTGACCATAGTGTTTGTATTTCTTTGACTAGAAGTCACTATGGTTTCCTACATAAGAAGTTGTATATTTTAATGTCGTCAAATGCTGCCAGTAATAAGGTGATTATAAAGTCAACTATTGGATATACTATAAATTATGCGGAGGGATATGAGTGACTTAGATAGGATTTGTCCCTCTTACATAATAGGGGCGATATCTATGAGCCACTTGATTGAGTGGGACTACAAAATGCATGGTCATACTCAAATGAGTCAATATGAGATATCGAGCTTATTTGTTTTAGTAAGTCTATTAGGACATCAAGAAACCAAAGATTGAACTATACAAGGATGACACGCTTTATGCCTTATGGTCAATTAAGATATCTGGACAAAATGACTAGACTACATGGTAACATTGGTCACGGATAGGTTATGTCAAATCACTGACATTCCCGTTACTTTAGTAGCAGTAATGTATTGCTAGATACTGCTCACTATTTGTAATACTAGAATATAATTTTAGTATTACTGTTAACGTAATGGGAACCCACAGGGTCACACACTTAGAATAGATCGAAATTGAGATTTAAATTCATAAGATGAATTTAATTGGGGATCCAAGTAAGACTGGGACTCCTGACATTGGTTGGACATTTAATTATATTAAATGAGCTGACTAAAGTTCATAGGCCCACACACGAATCTAACCCAGACCAGATTGTGAGCCCAACAGCCTCATTACTCTCTTAGGGTTGATTTTCTGCACCTATATATATAATACATATCTGTGGAAAATAGACACACGAGAAAACCCTAGTCGTTACATAAATTGTGTGTGTGAGAAAGAGATCGTGAGGAACATCCCCTTTCCGCAGCTAATACCGCGGCGTGATGGAAAACTTGATTTGATCTATTTGTGTGTATACCATAGAGACACCGCAATATTTTCGTGTTGTGATCAACAGATTGTGGAGACAGCAGATCTATTTTCAAGGTATAACTCCTAAACATGATTTATGGTTTTCGTATGGATCCATGGCTATGTTTTGATATTTTTAAAATAATTTTTCAACTGTGTGTTTAATCTGTGATTGCATTCAAAACCTAACAGTTTTGCATCAAGCCCTCTCAAGAATACATGAACCCGCTCAAATTCCTTCTCTTTCTGGTACCATGCAATATTTGCCTGATTTTTTTTTAATCTTGCACGGATGTTTCTGATCAATTTCAGCCCATACATTCTTCAGCTTGGTGAAAAACACAGAGACAGGTTTCCCATTTTGTTGCCTTCCTGTAGCTTTGCACATTGATATGGCTAAAAATAGGGTTAAATCGGGACCGTCCAGATCGAGCACGAATCTTGAAGCATAGGGGTAAAAAGGTAATTTCACATACAGATGGATCCAAAACGGGTATTGGGTCTCCTTCTCACAGAACCAACCACCCGCAAATGGATCCACTTCAACTGGGCACGGGTCCCGACCCGATACAAGCCCAGTTCACCAAGAGGAGAATCAGGGCCACTGATTTGACTAAATCAAATCAACAAGCCTGATTGGCTCCCACCAGGGAATCAGGGGCTAATTTCCCAAAACAGAATAGGAGGATTTTCCTCCTGGCTGTTAGGCGGGAAATCAGGCCCCTAACCGTTCCAAAGGCGACTATAAATATCACCCCTCTACCACCATGACCAGGTTAATCACTTCTTCACCACTTAAGCTCTTTCTTAATCTTTTTCTGATTACTGACAAGAGCGTCGGAGGGTGCGTCGCCGGAATCAACCCCGGTGTCTCGCACTTCCTTACAGGTTGCGGGGGGAGCAAGAAGGCTGAGTCAACTGTTCAGGTTTTTCTCGGACTCACAAATTCTATCTGTTTACCCCCACACCGAAATCAGTGGTAACAGATTGGCGCCATCTGTGGGAAAAACCACACGAACAGCCTCAGCCCATTCTCCGTCGTCCTCTGCAGTCATGCCGCCGAAGAAGGTCAGATCCAGAGGGTCGAACCGTGTGGGCAACCTCACCGACCCGGCGAATGAAGTCCCAGTCAATCCTATTCCTCAGTCCGACCTCCCTCCGCCGACCCAGCAGGTCCCACCTCCTCCTTCCAAGCAGCAGCCCAACAATGGTCCGTCCGGTCATAACGGTCGGAAGGAGAAGCAGCCCCTCAATCCGGGCCATGTCTCGATCCATAATGGGTCCTCGGACTCGATGGCTTCTCATCATCCCGACCTCCGCATCACACTTCTGAATCGCCAGAAGGACGACGACCTCCGAACCCATCTCGACGAGAGGCGGGCCCGAGAGGGAGCCTCCCGCCAGCATCAAGGTGAGCGGTCCCCACGTCGCCGGGACGGCAGAAGGTCTCCGGACCGCAGAGGCCGAGCGGCGTCCCCCGAGCGCCGAAGGAGGAGGTCCCGTTCCCCCGGGGATCGGCGTCATCTGAGGGACCGAGATGTACCTATCAGTCGAGCCGAATTCCTCCAGTTTCAGGAGACCGTTCTGCAGGCTCTCAATCTTCGACAGAACGTCCAGAATGCTCAGAGGGCTCCGACGCCCCCCAGGGATCCCAGTCCTCGGCGCCGAACCCGGAGCCCTTCCCCGGCTCCCAGCCGCCAGCAGCGGGAACAAAGCCCTCGCCGGTCCCAGGACTACCGGCGCCGCAGTCCACGCTCCCCTTCCTATGAAGAGGAGTCCGGGGGGTCATACGATTACCAGCGGAGGGACGACGCCCTCATCCGCCGTCTCCATGAGGTGGAAAGGCGTATCAGCCGCATGGACAGGGAGGAAGAGTCCCGAGCAGGAACCTTCCGTCCCAGCCGACCCCCCTTCTCACGGTCGATCATGGAGGCCCACATACCGAGAAGTTTCAAACCGCCACAGTTTGAAACATACTCAGGGGAATCCGACCCGGTCGATCACGTCGAAAGCTTCAAGACCCTGATGCTGATCCATCAAGCTTCCGACGCAGTGCTCTGCAGGACCTTCCCTGCCACCCTCAGGGGGTCGGCTCGGGAATGGTATTCCAGGCTCGCCCCCTCATCCATCTTCTCATTCGAGCAGTTCGAGACGCTGTTCATAACTCACTTCGTGAGTAGCTGGCGAGCCGAGAAGACGAGTCTTTCCCTACTGAACCTGCGGCAGGAGAGGGAAGAGAAACTGCGGGACTATGTGAAAAGGTTCACCGCAGAGGTCAGGTCTATCGCCTCCTTGGACCAGTCCGTGGCCACCGTGGCGTTCCAGTCGAACATCCTCAACGCCAACCTCCGATCGTCCCTAGCCAAGAAACCGCCGCATGACTTCGCCGACCTCCTCCTGAGGTGCGAGAAGTACATCCGAGCCGAGGAGGCTGAAGCCCTTCCGAGCTTCGGAGGGCCCTCCGCGGGTTCGAAGAGGAAGGCGACGGGGGAAGAAGGGTCCAAGAAAGCTCAAAAGGACATTGGCGGCCAGCGCCGCCCTCCCCCCAGGTTCGAAAAATTCACTCCCCTCACCACTAATGTCTCTACTATCCTAATGGAGGTGGAGAAGGAGGGAGTCATCCCTCCAGCTCCGAGGATGCACACCCCGGCGAAGAGGAGGAACAAAGATAAGTGGTGTCGTTACCACCGAGACCACGGGCACGACACGAATGACTGCCGGGCTTTGAGAAATGAGATTGAAGCCCTTATTCGGAAGGGGCAGTTGGCCAAATTCGTGAAGGCTAACGATCGGACAGATCGCAACTCCCCTCTGCCTCGGGGGGCTAACAAGCGCTCCGAGCGGTGCGAAGAGACACCCGAGTTCGAGGAGGAACGGGTTCTGCACTTGATCCACGGAGGCCCCATGGGGGGCTCCTCTAATTCCTCCCGGAAGGCCTTCGTCCGAGAGGTCAACTCGGTCCATAGTGCCCCTCCCCCTGAAAGGTCGCGGCGTCCCTGTGTCTTTCTCCGATGCCGACCTCAAAGGGGTCCGAACCCCACACTTCGATGCCCCCGTCATCGACCTCTGCATGGCCAACTTCAAGGTGCAGAGGATTTTGGTGGACAACGGGAGTTCGGTCAATATCCTTTTCCTCTCGGCCTTCCGAGGCCTGCAGCTGTCCCGAGACCGTCTCAAGCCGGCCGGTTACACTCTCCACGGGTTCACGGGGGTCCCGGTAACCGTCGAGGGGGTGATAACCCTAGACGTTACTGCGGGAAGCACCCCTACTACCCGGACCGAGCCGATGGACTTCATGGTCGTCGACGTCCCGGCAGCATATAATGTCATCCTAGGCCGTCCCGGCCTAGCCGCCCTGGAGGCTGTCACCTCGGCATACCATTTGAAAATGAAGTTCCCCACTCGGTCGGGAGTAGGAGAAGTCAGGGGAAGCCAGGAAACAGCCCGGAAGTGCTACTTGACTTCCACCGGGGGATCAGTGCTCTCGCTCGAGACGCTGGAAATCCCCGAGCCGAAGGCCCGCCAGACGTCCGAGCCGGCGGACGAATTGGAAGAAGTGCTCTTCTCGGACGAGGATCCGAGCCGGAAATTTCTCATCAGCAAATCCTTGCCGACCGCACTGTGTTCGGACCTGATTAAATGCATCCGGGACAACCGTGACCTGTTTGCATGGTCAGCCGCGGACATGCCCGGCATTTCCGAGGAGCTCCTCGTCCATCGCTTAAGTGTTGAACCGGGGTGCAAACCGGTCCAGCAGAAGAGGCAAAAGTTCGCTCCCGAGCGACAGCAGGCCATCAAGGAGGAGGTTGATAAACTTCTAAAGGCCAAGTTCATACAGGAGGTAAATTATCCCGAGTGGCTGTCGAACGTTGTGATGGTCAAGAAGTCCAATGGCTCGTGGAGGATATGCATTGACTTCACCGACCTGAACAAGGCATGTCCGAAGGATCCCTTCCTGCTCCCGAACATCGACACCCTTATCGACGCCACCTCGGGCCATGAGCTCCTCAGCTTCATGGATGCCTTCTCGGGGTACAATCAAATCCGAATGTTCCCTCCGGACATTCCGAAGACCTCCTTCGTCACCGACCAAGGCCTCTACTGCTACCGGGTAATGCCGTTCGGCCTGAAGAATGCGGGCGCCACCTACCAGCGCCTCGTCAACAAGGTCTTCCAGAGCCAGATCGGCCGAAACATGGAGGTGTACGTTGACGACATGCTCGTCAAGAGCATTCGCGGCACCGATCATGTAGCCGACCTCCAGGAGGCCTTCGGCGTGTTGAGGAAGCACAGTATGCGGCTGAACCCGAACAAGTGTGCGTTCGGGGTCTCCTCGGGAAAATTCCTCGGCTTCATGGTAAGCCA
Source organism: Hemerocallis citrina (assembly GCA_017893485.1). Classification (NCBI taxonomy): domain Eukaryota; kingdom Viridiplantae; phylum Streptophyta; class Magnoliopsida; order Asparagales; family Asphodelaceae; genus Hemerocallis; species Hemerocallis citrina. The sequence goes on from CM030359.1 coordinate 163,028,474, forward strand.
GTGAGGAATCGAAGCTAATCCCGAGAAGATTAAGGCCATATTAGACATGGCTCCGCCTCGGAACGTCAAGGAGGTGCAAAAGCTCACTGGCCGGCTCGCTGCTATCGGCCGATTCCTTTCGAAGTCGGGGGAAAAGTGCCTTCCCTTCTTCAAAGCGCTCAGGGGGGCCAAAGGTTTTGAATGGGGCCAACCATAACAGGAATCATTCGACCAGCTGAAGGCCTATTTGGTGAACCCCCCCTGCTCAGTAAACCGGTCCCGGGCGAGACTCTCTTTGTCTACTTGGCTGCCTCCGAGCAGACCTTAAGTGCTGTCTTAGTGAGAGAGGAGGACCGGGCCCAGAGGCCTATCTACTACGTGAGCAAGGTGCTCCGGGACGCCAAGCTCCGCTATCCGAGGATAGAGAAGATAGCCTACGCTCTGATCATGGCAGCGAGAAAGCTTCGGCCATACTTTCAATCCCACTCGGTCGTTGTCCTCACCGACCAACCCCTCAAGCAGATCCTCTACAAGCCTGAGACCTCGGGCCGGCTGATGAAGTGGTCCATTGAGCTAAGTCAGCATGACATCTCTTATCAGCCTCGGACGGCAATTAAGGCACAGGCTCTCGCCGACTTCATCGTAGAGTCCACTATCCCCGAGGTCGGCCACGTCCCGAATGGGCCCCCCATTTGGACAGTTTTCGTGGACGGATCCTCTTGTAATGAAGGAAGCGGCGCCGGAATCATACTGAACGGCCCTGACAACTTCGTCCTCCAGTACGCCATCCGCATGAACTTCAAAGCCTCGAACAACGAGGCGGAGTACGAAGCACTTATCGCCGGGCTCGGACTCGCCCGAAGTGCTGGAGCCCAACGCCTCCGGATTCACAGTGACTCCCAACTAGTCGTGAACCAGGTCTCGGGCGAATATGAGGCCCGAGACGAGCGAATGGCGAAGTACCTCGCCAAGGTCCGGGACCTCCTGAGCCGGTTCGAAGAGGCCACCATCGAACGAGTCCCTCGGGAAGAAAACTCACAGGCTGATGCCCTCTCCAAATTGGCTTCGTCCTCACTTCAAGGTCTCGAACAGACCATGCTGATCGAAGTCCTCTCTAAGCCGAGCATCGAAGATGAGTCACCCACCTTGGTGGAGTCGTTGCCAGTCATGCTACAAGACGATTGGATGAAGCCATTGATAGAATTCTTAAGGGATGGAGTTCTGCCTTCGGATCCCAAAGAGGCTCGCCGAGTCAGGACCCGGGCCGAGCAGTTTGTCCTAATCGAGGGTATCCTGTACAAACGCTCTTTCTCTCAGATAGACGGCCGACCGTACTTAAGGTGCCTCTCTCCGGATCAAGCCGAATATGCCCTACGAGAGCTCCACGAAGGCATCGGAGGGGCGCACTCAGGATTTAGGTCCTTGGCCCGAAAAGCTTTGAATTATGGGTACTTCTGGCCGACCCTCCTTCAAGATGCCGAGCGACACGTTCGGCAATGCAGTTCCTGTCAGAGACACTCTAACATCCGACGCCTCCCTCAGGCCAACCTCGCCTCCCTATCAAGTCCCATCCCCTTCGCAATGTGGGGCATGGACTTACTAGGGCCCTTCCCTCCAGCTCCGGGTCAGCTCAGGTTCTTGGTCGTAGCCATCGACTACTTCTCGAAGTGGGTCGAGGCCGAGCCCCTCGCCACTATAACCGAGAACAAAGTGGTACAGTTCTTCTGGAAGAGCATCATATGCAGGTTCGGAGTCCCCCGTGTCCTCATAACGGACAACGGGACTCAGTTCACAGGCGCAGCGTTCCGAGCTCTATGCGACGACCTGGCCATTCAGCAGCGCTTCTCGTCCGTCTCCCATCCTCAGTCGAACGGACAGGCAGAAAATGCCAACCGGCAGATCCTCGCAGGTATCAAGAAAAGGCTCGACAAAAGTTCCAAGGGCTTATGGGTCGACCAACTCTCCAACGTCCTATGGAACTACCGCACGAGCAAACGGACCCCCACAGGCGAGTCCCCCTTCAACCTCACCTATGGGTCCGAGGCCGTGATACCTCTTGAGGTCGGAATATCTTCCCCTCGGCTCACAGCCTATGACGAAGCACAGAATGCCAGAGACCTCAGAGCAGAATTGGACTTGATAGACGAGCTGAGGGAAAGGGCATCGATTCGGCAGCAGATCTACCGAAGAAGAGTTGAATTGGCGTACAACAGGAAGGTCCGGCCCGCCAACCTTAAACAGGGAGATTTGGTCTTGAGAAAGCTAGCTATATCCCTCTCCAGTCAGAAGAACAAGCTAGCCCCGAACTGGGAAGGGCCGTACAGGATCACGAAAGTTGTTCGGCCAGGAACATATCGCCTTGAAGACCCGGAGGGCAGAGAGCTTCCGAGGACTTGGAATGCCGACCACCTCCTGAAATACCAAGAAAGCGCTCCGGCGCCGCTCTGAGTAACATGGAGTATCGAGCCATTCCAGTCCTCCGACTTGTAACCCATTTTTCACAAATTGTACTATGTAAAACGGTTCACCGTTAAATATCAATAAAGAAAGCTCTATTATGTTTGTGAGTCCGCATGTTTTTCTCCCCTCTTATCACCTGCCTTTTATATTGTGATTTCAACCAATGGTTCGGAGTCCACGTTCGGCTCGGCCTCATTCCCTCGGTTCGTCTCCAAACGGACCAGAGGTAGACCGCCGTTCCGAACTGCTCCCACAACCGTTGGACTATACCGATGGTTCGGAGTCCAACACTCGGCTTGACTTTACCTCCTCGGCTCGTCTCCGGACGAATCAGGGGTAGATCGCCGTTCGGAATTGCTCCCGCAGCCGTTGAACTATACCGATGGTTCGGAGTCCAACACTCGGCTCGACTTTACTTCCTCGGCTCGTCTCCGGACGAATCAGGGGTAGATCGCCGTTCGGAATTGCTCCCACAGCCGTTGAACTATACCGATGGTTCGGAGTCCAACACTCGGCTCGACTTTACTTCCTCGGCTCGTCTCCGGACGAAACAGGGGTAGATCGCCGTTCGGAATTGCTCCCACAACCGTTGAACTATACCAAAGGTCCGGAACCCAACACTTGGCTCCCAGTCCCCCCAGACTCACTTCGGGCACATAATCCGAACTCTCCTAACTATTAGCCGAAGCCCGAAGACCCACATCTTCGGTCGGCTACCGAGCAAGTGCCTTCCCGAGCTTGTAAACGGGGAAAATACACTTTCCCCTCAACTTTCGTGCGTGATCTCGATCAGACGGCTCAGATCTTGCCACCTGCGCTAAACGACAAGATAACGTTTTCTCGGGGACTGAGCCGCCTCGAGATTCGCGCCTACGTTCGACGGCTCAGATCTCGCCACCTGCTCTAAACGACAAAATAGCACTTTCTTGGGCACAGAGCCGCCTAGGAATTCGTACCGTACCGTGTCAGAGTCGCTAAACGACAAAATACCGTACTCATGGGGACCCGTTCGGTTAAACAAACACGCTCGGTTCAAAGATCTCAGCACGACCGACACAGTTATAAGCAAAGACAAATATGCAAAGCAATGAAAGGGAATTTTATTAATGGTTGGCGCATAATACAAAACATTCCATTACAAAGTGTTGGCAAACAAAACACACAACGCCCGACCCACTACACTTGTCTCTCATATAGAAACATCCTCACTAGACTGTTCGTCCTCCTCGGCTGGCAGCTCCTCTGCGCCCCCCCGGAGCTTCGCCATCACAGCCTGCAAGTGCCGAATCTCCGAGAGCAAGTCATCCCGCTCGGCTATAATCTTCGACTGGTTGTATCGAATGCATTTGACTCGAAGTGCGTTGCTGAATGCGGTTTGCGAGTCTTCATCCCCTCCCGCGGGGCTCAGCTCGACGATCCTATTCTCCAAGCGTTGGATCTCGGCTTCCCGGAGATTAAGGACGGACGAAAGGTGGGCCCGCTCACTCTCAGCCCGGCGTAACTTCAGATCGGCGCTCCTAGGGCTCAGAACCACCGTCCCAGAAGTGGCCTCGGATTCGGAGTCATCATTCGAACGTTCGAAGTCTGAGCCATGGATCGTCACCACGAGCTGAAAGGAAGAGAAAACGAATAACACAATTTTAATACACTGTCGATGTCTAACACTTGAAAATTTTCCAAAAAGATTCGCATTCAGACATAATAGTGTTACAGACAGCCGAACTGACCCCATAATTAGGTTTTTACAACAACCAACAAAAATGGAAAACGACATGATCAGGGCCTCTTCGGAAGGGGAATGCTTCGGTTTAGGGAAACACGAGGACGACGAGGCCTGCCCTCTGAGCTCGACCCTAAACCAACGAAGCGCGATCCCCCTTCACTACTGGTCCTAACAGCGATGCCGACCGAGGCACCGCTGGACGAGACAGCTGCGCTACTCTGAGCATCGGCCGGACTCCGCCTGGTCATAGGCGAGCGCGTCGCAAGTTCGTAAAACGTAATCCCCCTCTCGCTCTCCTCGCGAGTGCACGACGTGCTGCGAACATTAGCTCTCTTCGGCACGGGCTTAAGCTACGCGATCTCCTCCTCCAGTTCGATAATTCTATCCCTCAAGACGTCGTCCTTCGCCAACTTCTTCGGTCGAGGGGCCCTCAACGAGCCCGAGGCATTGGCACTATCAGTCGCAAGCCGTCGGTAATGGGTGACCTCAATCCCCCTATCTATTGTGATCCTTCTGAGCCTGTCGATTTCGGCCGATAGCCTCTTGCGCTCGGTTGACGCTTTCTCCAGTTCGGAAGTCAGCTTCTCTCCCTCCGCCGAACGTTCTTTCTCCGCTAACTCCAAGTATTGGACCTCAGCCAAGAGGTCGTCATTCTTCTGCTCGGCGGCAGCGAGCTCTCTACGGAGACTCTCGACTTCGCCTTCGGGACAAGGAGCTGGGGGGTGCTTCCGCAGTTGCCACAGCTCGCGACAATACCTCCGCAGAGCTGCCTTCGTCTCCTCCAACCTGCCGAGCAGGAGAAATCGATTATACCGACTCTGAAAGAGCTCGCCCTTCGTTTTCGCCAGCTCCTTCCGAAGGTATACAACCTCCGTGATCGGACCGAATCTCACCTGAAAAGCAGAGATAAATCCGAGGCCCAACACTTGAAGAAATTTACGCCAAATCAGACACTAAATCCGAGACTCAACACTTGGACAAATTTTGGCCAAACAAAACATTTTTCATTCAAGATTCAAAGAGAAAGTTCTACAACAGCGGTGGCCAGTCCGCAGTTAGGCTTACAAAAAGAGACAAGATACCAAAAGACAAAAAAGAAAAAAGACAACCGAGTCAGGGGTCGACCTTTTTGTCGTTCGGGTCCGTCGACCCCCCGGCCTTGTCCTCGCCATCGCCCCCGCCTCCGCCTTCGCTCCTGCTCTCCTCCTCGGAGTCGTCCTCCTCTTCGCCCTCGGCCTCGGCCTTCCATGGGTCCTCGACGGGTTCCGTCTCCCCCTCAGGGTCGAGCAACCCCTCGGGGACACCCTCCTCCCCTTCCACGAGGTCGTAAAAGTTGTAGGAGGACGTGTCGAAGCCCGGGTTCTTGGCGGCTACATGTTGCAAGGCTCGATCATAGGCATCCATCATGTTTTGGAGCATGTGCTGCGCGGCCTCCTCCTGCACGGCCTTCTTCACCTTCTTCACCTTCATGAGGTGTTTGGCCTTCATCTTCTCGGCCCTCTTCCGAGCCTCCTCCGCTTCCGACCGAGCCTTGGCCAGCTCCTCCTTCAGCTCGGCTGCCTCCTTCACCGACGCCTCGAGCTTGGCCGTCGTATCCTTCAGCTCGGCTGCCTCCTTCTTCGAGGCCTCAAGCTTGGCCGCCGTGTCCTTTGACAGCTGAATGGCGTCGGCCAGCTGCTTCTCCAACCCTCCTACTTCGGCAGCCCTCTTCGTCGAGAGAAGCAGCTCGGCATCAAGCTGCTTCACGACCTTGACGCGCTCCGCCCTCTCCCGCTCCTTCTCCTGCTCCTTGTTCGCCAACTCCTCGACCAGGAAATTGAAGTGGCAGAGGGTCTGAAAGAGAACAACACGTTAAAATCCGAATCGAAGAACTTGGAGAAATTCTAAGGAAGAAATTTGGACGAAGAGGAGCTCGGCCTACTTACCGACATGGTATTCCGGGCAATCTGCATCACGGCGTCCCCTGCCATCCCGGCCTTCAGGGTGGCTCGATCCTTCGGGATCGGCAGGTGCCTCACCGCCTCCATGCAGATGTTCCCGTCGCCCAAGAAGCCATCGACGTTCATCACCTGCCAGTCGGGGACGAAGATCTGCTTATGACACTCGGTCAAGATCTTCTCCGCATCGGCAGTAAGGGGCGGAGCTGGGAGGGACAGCGCATCCTTCACCCCGAACACGCTGCTCGACGAACCGGGAGCGTCCGCCTTCGGGGTCAGTGCAGGTGCATCCGAGGCGAGGGGATCGGAGACCACGACCCCCCCCCCTGCTCGGGGACCACGACCTTTGTCGGAGAGACAAGGACCTCGATCTCCCCCTCCTTGAGGACCGCGACCTTCGGTTGGTCGGCAGCCTTCACAACCGAGGGCTTCTTCGAAGCTCGGCTGTCCTGAGGCGCTGCCGACGACCTCTTCTTCTTCTCCTGCTCTGCCCTGCCTTTCGCCACCAGAGCCTTGTAATCAAGCTTCATCGTCTCTGCAAAAGCCGAATGAAAAAACTTAGAAAAATTTTCATGAACTTTAAACAAAGAGTATAAATACCAGAAGCATACGAGGGTCGATCGGACTGAGACCCCCACGGAACAGATGCTCCTCTGTAATATCTTTCCAGCTTAGCGCTGGCAGGGCGAGGAGCTTCTTCTGGACCTCCTTGTCCTCATCACTCAGCGGCGCCTCTCTCTTGGTCCGCTTGGGCAGACCTTCCTTCGCCCAAACCGTCGGTATCACCCATGGCGTCAGAGCTCGGACGAGGAAGTACTTCTCCTTCCAATGTTTGATCGAGTCCGGGTTCTCGATCAACTTAACTCCCGTCCGAGGAGAAAGGAAAAACCTCTGCTCGTCACGCCTCGGCTGGCAAGGTCGGAAGAGACTCCGAAAGAGGAACATAGTCGGCTTGGCGCCGACCTCTTGGCATCGAAGGACGAACGCCACGACGTGCCTCCATGTGTTCGGCATCAGTTGGGCGGGACTCAAACCGTACCAGACCAGGACTTCAACCACGAACGGGTGGAGGGGAAAGCGGAGTCCGGCAATAAGGGAGTCGACCGGAAAGACACATACGTCCGACGAGGACTTTGTGTTGGCTCGGAATCCCGGCCCAGGAAGGAGCAGTACATACTCAAGCGGGATCCGGAAACCCTCTCGGATCAGATGAAGATCGGTCTCGGTAAGAGTCGAGATCCTATGGTCCACCTCGGACAGCTCCCTAGGCTCGTTCTCCTCCACCAGCTTAGCCGTACCTTGAGTGACTCTCTCCAAGGTATCCTCGGCGTAATCCCGGACGCCTCCCACGCTCGACAGGGCGATAGGCTGCTGACCGAACGCCCCCGCTCTCTTCGGTGTTTCCACTATCGTGACCACGGCTTTACCCTTTCGGGACTCCGCCACGACTTCCTCGGGCACTTCAGCCACTTCACCCTCTTTATCTGGACGAACGACGTCCTGCTCGCTCGGCTCCACTACTCCCTTCCCTTTATCCCCTCGGCCAACGCCTTGCTCCGAGGCGGGGGTCTCAGCCGAAATCTTAACCATTTTTCCTAAAAGAGAAGGGAAAGAGACTGACCTTAAAGTGACAGGTGCGGTCGGAAAGTTTGCCGGAAACAAGGAACGCTACCGCGACAGCTAGCAACGCCACCAGAGAGCTAAAAACTTCGAAGCAAAGTAAAAACTGAAGAGAGAGAGTAAAAGTGAAAAGTGAGACTTGGTCTAAGGGGGGGTGAAGATTTATAGTAAAAATGAAATGTCCCTTGGACTTCCAAACGAAAGTTTGCGACTTTTGGGCTGCTCTCGAAACGTCGCGAAGGCCCATCACCACTGTCTCCATCACCAAGTCAACTAGTTCGGCTCCAGGGGATCTGAATCCGAGCTACAAGCAATCCGAACATGCCGGCAATAGGGTCCGGTCGGAATCCGAGCAAGTGCCTTCCCGAGCGTGTAAACGGGGAAAACTCACTTTTCCCTCAACTTTCGCGCCTGATCTCGATCAGACGGTCCAGATCTCGCCGAGAACACTAAACGACAAGATAGTGTTTTCTTGGGAGCTGCGCCCGTCTCGAGATGCGCGCCATCATCCAACGGCTCAGGGTGCGCCATGTCGCTCGGACGATTGAACCCTCGGACGCTCCACCTATGTCTAGAGGAACCAGGAAAAATTTTGATTCAAAGTTTTAAGGCACCGCCCTCGGCGAGCACCCCCCAGGTCCCGTGTCTCAGTCGGTATTCTGCCGACCCACGGGCCCCGGTCAAAAACAGATCGGCACTCCCCCCATCTCTAACTCCTCCGGGCTGACATCCATCAGAAGCCATCAGCCCGGAAGGAAGACAGAGATGAGAGGGGGCCCCATCAACACTCAGAGATCAGGAGAAGCGCACCATTCCGAGCTAGTTGGTAGCAACTGGAAGGCTCGGCTCGTCAGAGGACCCTGACAACAGCGCCTTCACAGTTGCTAACAATGGGCTCGGACGGTCCGGAAGCCCGAGCCACGACTCATGGTGGAAAAGCGCACCATTCCGAGCTAGTTGGTTGCAACTGGAAGGCTCGGCTTGTCAGAGGACTCCGGCAACAGCGCCTTCACAGTTGCAAACAACGAGCTCAGATGGTCCGGAACAAGGATTCGGACATGGATCATCACCTCTTCCACCAGGATCTCCGCCTACCTTGACACCCACTTCGGAGCAACCAAAGAAGGCCGAAGATCTTGGTGGAAGAACGACCACCCGTCCTTCCGAAGTAACTCATCCCTCGGGTCCGGACTACGGTCGTCACCACTACTGCCACGTTCCCCCCCCCCCCCCCCCCCGCTCCTGACATCCACTTTAAGGCCGTCGGGAACAGAGGGAAAACCAGGCAGAAGAGCAACCACCCCTCCGGACCTCAAGAGAGAAGCTACCCAAGGCAGATACCTCCGAGGTCTGAAACTCTATGTTGATTGCGACTGAAATGACAAAGGGAGTGGAGTACTTATAGCCTGCCTCCAAGAACCAGCCATTATGACCCTCGGAAGCTGAAACGCCGCGTATTAATTAAGGGAGTTATCCTTAATGACATTGGGAAGGCAGAACGCCGCACAAACCCAAAAGCACCATTAATGCCCTTGGGAACAGCATTGTCTCGGCTCAGACCGCACCACGACGCTCGTCCGGCCGAAACCCCCTCTCTTCGGTCGGAAGCCGATCAAGTGCCTTCCCGAGCGTGTAAACGGGGAAAACACACTTTCTCCTCAATTTTCGCATTAGATCTCAATTAGACGGCCCGGATCTCGCCGAGAGCACTAAACGACAAGATAGCGTTTTCTTGGGAACTGCGCCCGTCTCGAGATACGTACCAACATCCAACAGCTCAGATAGCGCCACGTCGCTCGGACGACCGAGGCCACACATCCTCGGTCGGCTACCGAGCAAGTGCCTTCCCGAGCTGGTAAATGGAGAAAAAAGACACCGAGCTACTTAGACCGTTGGATCTCTCAGAAATTCACGCTCCTAATGATGAACGGCCCAGATTGCGCCACGTGCGCTAAAAGACAAGATAGCGTTTTCTTGGGAACCGCGCCCGCCTCGAGATGCGCACCAGCATCTGACAGCTCAGATAGCGCCACGTCACTCGGCCTGCCGAACCCCCTTACCTCCGGTCGGCAGCCGAGCAAGCGCCTTTCCGAGCTCGTAAACGGAGAAAAACGCTGCCGAGCGGTGACAGCCATCAGATCTTTCCGGAATTCGTGCTCGTCCATGATCAACGACTCAGATCGAGCCACGTCATTAGTCGGTATTTAAATCGTTTTTTTTATCGTTTTATTTATTTAAAAATTGCGAAAAAATTGCTAAAAATTCGGGAAAATTAACTAAAAATTCTGGAAAGTAATTGGAAATTTGGGGGCACATTTTCGAACTCCTGAACGAACAATTATTGCCTAGAATGCACTGTTAAGGGCCCCCGAACGATTAGCGAACACGTCGCAAAATTAAATAAATGGTCCGAAAAAATAGATAAAAACCCTCAAATACCCGATGTGACCTGAGAACAGCAAGCGGAGTCAAAAAATTACCTCACTACCCCCTTTCTAGATTCAAGATCCCACATTTGGACTCCGATACAACTCCTCCAGCCACCAAAACAGTTAGACTACTCCTCAAAGTCTGATCACGCTCAGTCTTTAGGAGTGGGGGGCTCGTGATATGGCTAAAAATAGGGTTAAATCGGGACCGTCCAGATCGAGCACGAATCTTGAAGCATAGGGGTAAAAAGGTAATTTCACATACAGATGGATCCAAAACAGGTATTGGGTCTCCTTCTCATAGAACCAACCACCCGCAAATGGATCCACTTCAACTGGGCACGGGTCCCGACCCGATACAAGCCCAGTTCACCAAGAGGAGAATCAGGGCCACTGATTTGACTAAATCAAATCAACAAGCCTGATTGGCTCCCACCAGGGAATCAGGGGCTAATTTCCCAAAACAGAATAGGAGGATTTTCCTCCTGGCTGTTAGGCGGGAAATCAGGCCCCTAACCGTTCCAAAGGCGACTATAAATATCACCCCTCTACCACCATGACCAGGTTAATCACTTCTTCACCACTTAAGCTCTTTCTTAATCTTTTTCTGATTACTGACAAGAGCGTCGGAGGGTGCGTCGCCGGAATCAACCCCGGTGTCTCGCACTTCCTTGCAGGTTGCGGGGGGAGCAAGAAGGCTGAGTCAACTGTTCAGGTTTTTCTCGGACTCACAAATTCTATCTGTTTACCCCCACACCAAAATCAGCGGTAACACACATCAATTCATGAACCTGAATGAAATCAGATTCATTAGTATAGAGATCCCCCAAAGTTTTCCATATTGCCTCCACGGTTTCACATTCTTCCACCATTTGTAACACTTCGTCAGTCATTGCTTTGAACAAGATTGACATCACAAGCCCATCATCATCTTCCCACTTAGCATAAGCATATTCATCTTCATCACTGGGAGCCTTAGTTGTTCCAGTCACATGCCCCATCTTGTGAATTCCACGAAGATAAACTGACATAATCTTCTTTCTGGTTCGAAAGTTGGTACCATTTAGTTTGGTACTGATGTGAATTATTTGCAAGTGTACAAAATCGCAACAAGTAGTATAGTTAAGTGAAAAGAGTGTCGAACCCACAAGGACTAATTACTTTATTGGTTACCGAAATTACTGGATTAATTAATATTTGGAAAATCGAAATTTAATAAAGAAAGCAACTAAATTAAATTAATCTAAAAACTAACTAAATTAATTAAAAGGAGCGAAATCTGAAATTTTTGTGATTTGCTAATGGCAAAATTAATTCTACGGCTTTTGATTTCACCTAGTTAATCACACACAATTTATAACTCCATGTGAATAAAAATATTATTTTTCCAAGTTGTAGACCAAAATTCCCTAAGTATTCAATGCGTTCTCTCGAACAACACCAAAAATATCTCCAGCTAACAGTTTGTCATGGTTCATGCACAAATTTAATTAATTGAAGACTCATTAAATTCTGTGGATTTCTTAACGGTCACATCAATCGCGGTAAATCATCTCTAATTTCGCTCAATCATTGGTGTTTAATTCTATAATTCAAAATCACAAATTACTAGTTCAGTCTCTCCATGATTTAATAGATCATACAAAAGTCGGTCAACCAATTGTAAGCATTAAGAATAAAAATCAAACACACAACCATAGAAAAATAAAAAAATAATATGGAATTAAAAATTGTGTTCTCAAAATTAGGCTACATCGAAGCCATAGAAAATTAATTTTTAGTTCATAATAAAATTGCAACTAATAAACATATTCTTTAATTGCATAATAAAAATTAGAAGAGAAGAAGAAAAAAACTCAATTTTGCCGAAGATTCAATCCTCGAAATCTGCGCTCCGTCTTTCTCTCTCCTGTTTTCTCTTTCTCGCCTTTCTCGAAATCCGCGCCCCTACTCCAGCCTGCCAATCCAAGCCTTCTTCTCCTCTCTCCTATTTTTCTTCACGCCGCCCGCCAACTCTGTGGTTTTTCCCCCTTTCCTAGGTGTCCACGCCGCCGCCCCAGCACTGTAGCCACCTACCTCCCTTTTTTTTTCCTTCACGTCCTGTAGCCGCCCCCTAGCACTTCCTCCTTCTAGTATATATATAGAAGTAGGTAGTATTATATATAGGGGTAGGTATTATTAGGGTTTAATTAAATTAGAACATGATTAGGATAGTTTATTAAATTAGAATAGGATTAGGATAGTTAAATAGGATTAGTTAATATTATTAGATAATTAATTAATTAATTCAAAAATTAATAGATTAAAATTAATCTATTAAAATTTTCAACTAATTAAATTAATTAATCCTAATTTAAATCCACTCAACTTTGAATTCTATTACAAAATTTTATTCCACCCCTTAGTTGACCGAAATATTTTTTTATTGATTCTTCCATGGGCCAATTTGTAAAACCGCGCATACGAGTGCTCAAATTTTAAAATTTTCACCCTTTTTTTCTTCCTTGATTTCACACAAAATGCCCACTTTTTTGTACTTATCCATCTCATTCCTACAAAATCAAACAAAGAAATAAATATAAGTAGAAATAAGATAAATGTCAAGTAAATAGACGAGAACTTGCAATTTTAATGCATTAAAGAGTAATAAAAATTATATAAAAATTTCACTCATCAAATTCCTCCAAACTTGAGATTTTGCTTGTCCTTGAGCAAAAATTAGAATCATGAATAAATGAATAATAATCAATAATAAGCTCAACTCATCACACCAAGAGATCTCATCATGCAAACATCAAAATTTCAATTAAAAATATAAACAATAGGAAATAAAGTAAAATCAAGCATACTTACTTTCTCCAGTGCAATTATTCATTCATAATTTCCAACCTAATCATATTTGTCATGCAATTCATGTAATTATAGTATGTAACAACTCCATCTGTGATTACCCATTCTCACAACCACAAACCGATTAGTAAACTAAAGGGTTTTTTATTTTTATTTTTTATTTTTTATTATTATTTTTTTGTGTGTCTCTTCTCTAAGTTGTTACTTGCCTTTTGACGTGAATGCAAACATTTGTGATGAATTCACCCGGGTTACTCAACAAGTCACAAACTTAGAGTGCTTTGCATACTCATATTTCAAGTTGCCGTTTGACGTAAAAGTAAACATTTGTAATGAATACCCCTAGTTACTAAGCAACTCAAAACATTGGAGTAGATAGTTTATTCATTTAATTTATTTACTCATTATCACTCTATTTACTTAAACTCTGTTTAGAACTAGATCAAAGGGGATAATCACAAGAAAAACGCATCACATTTTTCTTTTATGTATAATCACATGACTCTTACAATTGTGTAAAGAATTTTGAAATTTACTGTTCCTAAAGTAAATAAGTATTCTTAATCTTGCTTTATAAGATATTGTCTATCCTAAAATATAAAAAAATTCAATGCTTTAGCACAATAAATAACTCAAAAAGTATAATGGTAAGCCTAATTGAAATCCCTTTCTGTTTTGTTTTTCTTTACAAATACATATAAAATAAATAATAAATAAATTTGTAACCCTTCCCCCAAACTTGAATATTACATTGTCCTCAATGGGAAAGGAATAGAAAAACAAAATAGAATGCAAAAAGTTCAGAATTTCTTCCCTGATTCGTCTTAAAATTCTACTCATGCGACGTTCAGTGTTTCAGTGATATCTAGAGCTGTAGATGTCCAAATGGGCTGCTTCTTTTGTTTTCTGGAAAGCTAAGACAATTGCGTACAATCACTCTTTAAAATACTTTTCCAGATTCTGACTCCATCCTGCTCAAAAATAGCCATCAATGTAGGTGTAGAAAACAGCTCCGCCCGGCAACTTCCAAACTCATGCAATCCAACAAAATAAAATCAAAAATTAAAATTAAAAATAAAACAAAACAAAGTTCAAATCTGATGCAGCAAAAAGAAAATATGGGTTTTCTCCCAAGAAGCGCTAAGTTTTAAGTCTTCAGCCAGACATGGTGGCTGATATGGTTATGTAACGCCAAGATCCAGCAACATACGAGCCTTTTTTTACAATAATTCTCTTCATATGTGGATTATATTTTTTTTGTGCATTCGTCAAGCTTGATGGTAGCGGCTCGAATTTCAGTCGTTTCTTTCTTAAAGATGGAGTCTTTAATATCCCCACCTCTTTGAATTTCTGCTGAGAAAATGGATGAATAGATGGTATAACATCCAAATACATAACATATTTCAAAATTTTTTCTTTCTCAGTTTCAAGAGTTGCTGAATTTGTTGGACATATTTTTATGTGACTTTTCAAATTTCGTACTAGGTTTCTCACCCACAATTAAATTAGTTTTACTTACTTGAAAACACGACTGTTCTTCAGTAGGAAACTTCATGGATTTAAAGACATCAAAAGTTACTTGCTCATGCTGCGTTTGTTCCTCCACAATTGGTTAGTACTCTTCTTCATTTTCAACCACATTTTGTTTGCCATTTTCTTCTTGTGGTTGCTTAATTGTCCCCCCTCTTCATAGTATTATTTGTTTGACATGCTCCGTGGGGTTGGTCACGGTGTTGTGGGATAAGTTTCCTGTTGTTCTTTATGTAAGAATATTTGAAAGTTGACCAATTTGAGCCTCAAGATTGTGAATTGAAATCGTATTATTTAGTATCGCCAAATCTGTCTTCTGCATGTATTGTTCTGTCTTTTGCATGTATTGCATGAACATATCTTCAAGTGTTGGCTTCTTTTCTTATTGTTGAAAATTTTGTTGTGGTCCAGCTCCTCCATAATTTTTGTTCCAAGAAGAATTTGGGTGATTTCTCCATCCTGAATTGTATGTGTTTGCATAAGGATTGTTTTGCCCTTGAAAATTTGACACAAAATTTGCTTCCTCGACGATGGAGCAAAAGAGTTCCCCACTTGGCAATTTGCACTTGAATGATTTTTTGCACAAAGATCACAAATCATATTAGTTTGAATAGAATTAACATTCATATTACCTAATTGTTTAGATAAAATATCAATTTGTGCAGTTAAAGTAGTAATAGGATTAAGTTCAAAAACTCCAGCCACTTTTCTTGGCATTATTCTCTCTGAAGACCACTGGTAACTATTAGATGCCATCTCCTATAAAAGTTCATAGATTGCTTCGTGAGTTTTGCTCATTAGTGCACCTCCAGCTGCTGCGTCAACCATAGATCGATTTGTAACTCCCAAACCATTATAGAATATTTGAATTTGCAGCCATTTCGGTAGTTCATGATGAGGACACTTTCTCAATACCTCTTTGAACCTCTCCCATGGATCATAGAAAGACTCGGCTCAAATTGAATGAAGGTGGTAATATCATTTCTAGTAGCTTCGCTGTTTTTGCCGACGAAAAATACTTAGCGAGAAATTTTTGTGCAAGTCCCTCCCAAATAGTAATACTACCGAGTGGTAGAAAATGTAGCCAAGCCAAGTCTTATCTCTTAGTGAAAAAGGAAAGAGTCTCAATCGAATTGCATCATCTGATACTCTGTTGTGCTTGAAAGTGTTACAAATTTCTAGAAAGTTTGCAATGTAAATATAAGGATCCTCGTGCGGTAGTCCTCCAAATTGAACAGTCTGTTGAATAATTTGAATGATCACCAGTTTAGTCTCAAAATTGTTAGCTTCAATAACCGGCCTCTTTATGCTTGATGTTGCTCCATTAATTGAGGGCATAATATAGTCTCTTAAAGCCCTGTTTTCATCGTTCGTCATGATAATGTACTTGTATGTCCTGAAATATAACTATTAAAAAAATAGAAAAACTAAAAATAAAAGTAATAGATAAAAATAAAGTAAGTCAAAAGAAAATGAAGAGGTAAAATAATAATTAAAAAAAATCCAAACTAGTATTAATCTAGCAATTTTCAATATCAATAAAAGAATAACTAGTCCCCAGCAACGGCACCAAAAACTTGATGTGAATTATTTGCAAGTGTACAAAATCGCAACAAGTAGTATAGTTAAGTGAAAAGTGTGTCGAACCCACAAGGACTAATTATTTTATTGAGTACCGAAATTACTAGATTAACTACTATTTGGAAAATCAAAATTTAATTAAAAAAACAACTAAATTAAATTAATCTAAAGAACTAACTAAATTAATTAAAAGAAGCGGAATCTGAAATTTTTGTGTTTTTTTAATGGCAAAATTAATTTTAGGGTTTTTTATTTCACCTAGTTAATCACACACAATTTATAACTCCATGTGAATAAAAATATTATTTTTCCAAGTTGTAGAACAAAATTCCCTAAGTATTCAATGTTTTCTCTCGAACAACACCAAAATTATCTCCAACTAACAGTTTGTCATAGTTCATGCACAAATTTAATTAATTGAAGACTCATTAAGTTCTGTGAATTTCTTAACGGTTACATCAATCGCGGTAAATCATCTCTAATTTTACTCAATCAATGATGTTATTCTATAATTCAAAATCACAAATTACCAGTTCGGTCTCTCCATGAATTAATAGATCATACAAAAGTCGGTCAACCAATTGTAAGCATTAAGAACAAAAATCAAACACGCAATTATAGAAAAATAGAAAAATAATATGGAATTAAAAATTGTGTTATCAAAACTAGGCTATATCGAAGGCCTAGAAAAATAAAATTTAGTTCATAATAAAATTGCAACTAACAAACATGTTCTTTGATTGCATAATAAAAATTAGAAGAGAAGAAGAAAAAACGAAGATTCAATCCTCGAAATCTGCGCTCCTTTCTCTCGCTTGTTTTCTCTTTTTTGTCTTTCTCGAAATCCGCGCCCCTACTCCGGCATGCCAACCTAAGCCTTCTTCTCCTCTCTCCTATTTTTCTTCACGCTGCCCACCAACCCTTTTGCTCTTTTTTTTTTTCCTTTCCTGGGTGTCCACGCCGCCCCCCAGCACTGTAGCCACCTACCTCCCTTTTTTTTTTCTTCACGTCCTATAGCCGCCCCCGCAGCACTTCCTCTTTCTTTTATACATATAGGAGTAGGTAGTATTATATATATGGGTAGGTAGTATTAGGGTTTAATTAAATTAGAATAGGATTAGGATAGTTAATTAAATTAGAATAGGATTATGATAATTAATTAGGATTAGCTAATATTATTAGATAATTAATTAATTAATTAATTTAAAAATTAATAGATTAAAATAATCTATTAAAATAATTAAATTAACTAATCCTAATTCAAATTCACTCAACTTTGAATTCTATTACAAAATTTCATTCAACCCCCTGTTGACCGAAATATTTTTTTATCGATTCTTCCATGAGCCAATTTGTAAAAACGCGCATTGGAGTGCTCAAATTTTAAAATCTTCATCCTTATTTTCTTTCTTGATTTTACACAAAATGCCCACTTTTTGTACTTACCAATCTCATTCCCACAAAATCAAACAAACAAACAAATATAAGTAGAAATAAGATAAATGTTAAATAAATAGATGGGAATTTGCAATTTTAATGCATTAAAGAGTAATAAAAATTACATAAAAATTCCAATCAGGTACCTCCAAAAGAACCTCCCTCGGAGTTTTGAACATAAACTCGACTTTCTCAACTTCATTGTCTTTAGAATTTTCTTCTCCTATTGAAAGAAAGATACCAAAAGAAAGATATATATTTTTAAATTTACATGGGCTTGGGCTTTACTTATTTACGAAAAAACATAACCAAATAAGCCTACTTCTTCAACCCAGATTGCTCTCTCTTTTCTTCTTCTCTGCCGTTGGAATCTGTTTGGTTCAAAGGAGAGGAGGGGAGGGGAGGGATTTTAATGGAGGGGAGGGAAAGGGAGGGAAGGGATTTAATGAAAACTCTGTTTGGTTCAAAGGAGGGGAGGGGAGGGAAAATAATATTTTTCTTGTTTGGTTCACAAGGGGAGGGAATGGATTTTATAATAAAATTACTTTTATACCCTTTTGCATATAATAAGAAATTCATACAACCACTTCATACAATAAGAATTGAAACAACAACGAATTAGAGAAATTTGCATTAGTCCAAACTTGAATCTTAATTCACCTCATTGTTGGATCAACCTCATTGTTGGATCAACTCACATGACTTCAACATGGCTTTGCTTAAATACTACCTTATTGACCTTCTGATTTATTACTATGCAGACTCAAATAATCAATGACAAAGTTTCCCAATTTCATCAACATGCTTTCTATGGTTTCAATTTAAACTGAAAACACAAAAACTCAATTTTCAACCAATAAACTTGACAGTGCAAATTATTGAGAACGAATCTACAAAAAACCATTACCTGCGTATTCATTAAGATCATATGAAGTATGTAATTCTGTGATCTGTACACTCATGTATATGTTTGTGCAGTTGCCTTACATATTAATCTATACCTTTACATTTTACAAATGCCTCAGTTTGCCTTGATCAATTCTTAACTTGTTTTACTCTCATTCTAATATCTAAACCGCATAGCCTATTCTTAAACTTGAAAACAAAACTATACGATAACATGTCATGGAACCTATCGAAAAATTAACAAATGCAACAAAATCAAAAATTTCTTTGTCTGCAGCATTTCTCAATTCTTTTCATCTGCTTCTTTACTAATTCTCTACTTCCCTCAATCCTAATTCTTCCAAAATTAAAAAATAAAGAAATATAGTAAAATCGTTCAGGAAATTGGAAAGGCTACCTGATATAGGTGGAGAAGGCGGGCGGAGCTGGGGGCGGCGGCGAGGGTTTCGTGGTGGTGGGCGGTGGGGATTTGGGGAGACGAGTAAGGAGGGAGGAGTTTGATTAGATTAGGATTTAGATTTTAAAGGGCAATTTAGTCATGCCACTTTAAAAAATTAGCCATATTTTCTCTTCCCTCCAAATCCCCCCACTTTTGGAGGGGAGCCAAAATTGGCTTAGGAGGGGTGTTGCACCCCCCCATTTCCCTCCCCTCCCCTCTTAAAAATTGAACCAAACAAGAAAAGTAATAAAAAATCCCTTCCCTCCCCTCCCCTTCCCTCCATTCCCCTCCAACCAAACAGACCCTTGAAGAAACCAAAGAAACCCAAAAAAGGTTATTTTTTTTTCTTTTTTTTTCTGGATGTTAAAAAGAAATCAAGAAGTTGTAGAAAGAGAGAGAGAGAGAGGATGTATACGAATCTGCGGAATAGCGCGCAACAGAGGTTGCATCGGCTGTCGTTACACTGAATCGAAGTCGAAACTAAGAAGCTTCCGACTTGCGACCGGTTCAAAGAAAAAACCAAATCGGAGCCAACGTCGACCCAAGTCAAAGCCGTTGCCGTCCGATACACCAAGTCGGAGTCGAAAGTGAGAACCCACGGATCCGCGATCAACTCCTCAACCCAAATTGGAGCCGTCAATGGAGCGATAGAAGGTATGTTTTTTAATTTGTTTGCTGGAATTTGTATTTCAATTGGGATAACAAGCAGAGAAAGGGTCGATCTGAAACGATGAAGACCACAAGACAAGCTCTGATACCAAGTCAAGAAATACTTTGAGAATGAATTGATATGATTGATTCATCTCTCCGTGGAGGTATATATAGGCTTTTACTATTAATAGGAAGATGCAGAATATCGAACCGTTGCTGTGACTATACACTTCTCTTCTATGCCTCTTTGCATTCCCTACTAATTACCCTACTAACTACAATAGCTGTCTCTTTGTATTCTCTTGACTCACATTAACAGTAGCCTCTCACTTACGAGAAACGGATTTGACAATTGCCAAATATAGCAGACGGAACATCATGTTTTGTCTCTATTTTGTTTTTTGTTTTTTAAAAGCGTCGGACGAAACATGTTTCGTTCAATAATAATTATTTTTAATTTTTTACTGTTTTAACAATCGGACGGAACAACATGTTCCGTCCTAAGAAAAAGAAAAGAGGCATCGGACGGGAAATGTCCCGTCCCGTCCGATCTCAGAAAGTTATTGAACAGGACAACATGTCCCGTCCCACACTAAAGCCAATTTCTGAAGTCATAAGTTACTGGAATAAGCACTAATAAGCACTTAATCACTCCTTAATCATCCATTAAGTAACAACTAATAAGTTAATGGAATAAGCACCAATTTAATATTTTTTTAATATATAATTACCGTTTAACCGTCCTAAGCTTAAAATTTTTTGATCTTGGACGGTACAACATGTACAGTCCGATCCGAAATGTTTTTTTATAAATGGGTGACATGTTCAGTCTCACATTTTAATAAAAAAAATTAAATTAAATTACAATCAAACGGAAAATGATGTATCGTTCGATCATTTTTTTATTATTGTTTCTCATATGATGATTGCGACGAATCACTCATTTTGCCATTTGCTATTTTGCCAAATTGCCAAAATAGCAAAAACGATAGGAGATGCTCTTACACATTTCATTACCGTCATATTTGTAGTAAGGTCTTTGATTACGCTAACCCATCAGTAAATGGATTTTTTTGCCGTTATAGGCCACTTTCTGAAAATATTTGCGTTTAAGGGCCAGTTTCCAAACTATTAGCTCTTGTGAGCTACTCTGTGCCACGTCAGCAGCGGCTGCTATTCCCAAGAGTGGACTCTTCATTTTCGAGGTCGCTAATGGGAATAGCAGCCTATGTTTTAATTTTTTTTTTAAATTTTTTGTTTGCTGTCGCTATTCCCACTAGCGACCTTAGTATATACGAGGTTGCTGATGGGATTAGCGACCTCAAATGAATGTATTGAGACACCTAGCGATTTCTAGAGACTTTTTGTTTTCTTTGGAAAAAAAATTAAATCGTGGTTGCTACTGGGAATAACGACCTTAGTATATATGAGGTTGCTAATGGGATTAGCGACTTTGAATGAACTAAGGTTGCTATTCCCAATAGAAACCTCAGTTTTAATTTTTTTTTTCCAAGAGAGCAAAATCTCTCTAGAATTTGCTAAGTGTCTCAATACATTCATTTGAGGTTGCTAATCCCATTAGCGACCTCATATATACTGTTGCCGCTGATTTCGGTGTGAGGGCAATCAAATGAATTTATGGGTTCGTAGAAAATCAAATGAGTCAAACCTGAACACTTCCATCAGCGTTTGACTGGGTTCCCGCTGCTGCCGCTGACCTGCACAAACTTCAAAACAGCGGGGTTGATCCCGGCGACGAACCCTCCGACGCTCTTGTCAGTACTCAGAAAAAATTATAAAAGAGCTTTAGGTTGGCAAAGAGTGATCACCTTGTAACGGTAGGAGGAGGGGGTACTTATAGTCGCCGTGGGGATCTATTTTGAGATAAGAACAAATCTCTACTCTCCGGTGTGGATGGATAGAAGTGATTAGAAGTACCTCATAGGAATAAGGACGAATCATGATTTCTCCATATCCTTTTGAACTGGCTCGTAACGGGCTGGGACCCGTATCCAATTAAACAAAATCCGTTTATGGGTTATTTGGCCCTGGGGAAGAGATCCGATTCTCATTTCGGATCCGTTTGTTGGTGAAATTACCGTTTTGCCCCTGCGAGCTTTAAGATTCGTGCCCAATTTGTACGGTCCCGATTTAGTCCTATTTTTAGCCATATCACGAGCCCCCTACTCCTAAAGATTGTGTTTTGTAGCCTTTGGGGAGTAGTTTTACTATTTCAATGATGTACGAAACTTTATCGGAGCTCTAAAGGGGTTTAGGATCTTGCTCGAGGTGTAACGGTGTTTTTCTGAGCTGGTAATACGCCCAAGATCATTCTTAGGCTCTTCTGGATTTTGGGTGATTTTTCTTGATTTTTTAACTATTTTTCGAATCATTTATTCAAGTTTGCAAAGTGATGATCTATTTTATGAGAGCATTAATTAACCATTCTAATTAATAATTATTTATCCGGAGGCTTAGAAATATTTTCCCGAATTTATAATTATTTTTTAGAATTTTTAATTAATTTTCTTGAATTTTTAATCATTTTTTGCAATTTTTAAATAATTAATTCGAAATAATAAATGAGAAAAATGAATTAATCAGCCGAATATCGACGTGGCCAAATCTGGAGCGTCCATCAGCCTTCGGTGAGAATTTCCGAGCGATCAGACGGCTCCTCTGGCGCGAAGGTGTTTTTTCTCATTCGTAGCTCGGTGCCTCAGTAGCTCGGATTTCAGATCCGAGCAACGTGGCACAATCAGGGCGGTCGATCACAATCAGGCGCAAATTGTGAGGCGATTGTTTTCGCCAATTCGTAGCTCGGTGCCTTGGTAGCTCGGATCCGAGATCCGAGCTACATGGAGCAATCTGAGTCGTCTGATGAAGATCAGCTGCGAATCACGAGGGATGAGTGATTTTTTGCCAATACGCAGCTTGGCACCTCGGTTGCTCGGATTGTAGATCCGAAGTACGTGGTAAGTTTTGAGCCGTCTGATGAAGATCAGGCGTGAATCACGAGGGATGAGTGATTTTTTGCCAATATGCAGCTCGGTAGCTCGGTTGCTCAGATTGTAGATCCGAAGTACGTGGCGAGATCTGAGCCGTCTGATGAAGATCAGGCGCGAATCACGAGGGATGAGTGATTTTTTGCCAATACGCAGCTCGGTACCTTGGTTGCTCAGATTGTAGATCCGAAGTATGTGGCGAGTTCTGAGCCGTCTGATGAAGATCTGCCGCGCATCACGAGGGATAAGTGATTTTTCGCCAATACGCAGCTCGGTACCTTGGTTGCTCGGATTGTAGATCGGAAGTACGTGGCGAGTTCTGAGTTGTCTGATGAAAATCAGGCGCGAATCACGAGGGATGAGTGAATTTTTGCCAATATGCAGCTCGGTTGCTCAAATTGTAGATCCGAAGTACGTGGCGAGATCTGAGCCGTCTGATGAAGTTCAGACGCGAATCACGAGGGATGAGTGATTTTTCGCGAATACATAGCTCGGTAGCTCGGTTGCTCAGATTGTAGATCCGAAGTATGTGGTGAGTTCTGAGCCGTCTGATGAAGGTCAGGCGCGAATCACGAGGGACGAATGTTTTTTGCTAATATGCAGCTCGGTACCTCGGTTGCTCGGATTGTTGATCCGAAATACGTGGCGAGATCTGAGCCGTCTGATGAAGGTCAGGTGCGAATTACAGGGATGAGTGATTTTTGCCAATACGCAGCTTGGTACCTCGGTTGCTCGGATTGTAGATCCGAAGTACGTGGCGAGATTTGAGCCGTCTGATAAAGATAAGGCGCGAATCATGAGGGGTGAGTGATTTTTCGCCAATACGCTGCTCAGTATCTCGGTTTTTTGGATTGTAGATCCGAAGTACGTAGCGAGATCTGAGCCGTCTAATGAAGATCAGGCACGAATCACGAGGGATGAGTGATTTTTTCCTAATACGCAGCTCAGTATCTCGGTTGCTCAGATTGTATATCCGAAGTACGTGGCGAGATCTGAGTTGTCTGCTGAAGATCAGGCGCGAATTACGAAGGGTGAGTGATTTATCACCAATACGCAGCTCGGCACCTCGGTTGCTCGGATTGTACAACCGAAGTACGTGGCGAGATCTAAACCGTCTGATGAAGATCAGACGCGAATCACGAGGGATGAGTGATTTTTCTCCAATACGCAGCTCGGTAACTCGGTTGCTCGGATTGTAGATCCGAAGTACGTGGCGAGATCTGAGCCGTCTGATGAAGATCAGACGTCAATCACGAGGGATGAGTGTTTTTTCTCCAATACGCAACTCGGTTGCTCGGATTGTAGATCCGAAGTACGTGGCGAGATCTGAGTCGTCTAATGAAGATCAGGCGCGAATCACAAGGGATGAGTGATTTTTCGCCAATACGCAGCTCGGTACCTCGGTTGCTCGGATTGTAGATCCGAAGTACGTGGTGAGATCTGAGCTGTCTAATGAAGATCAGGTGCGAATCACGAGGCAGTTGCTTGCGCCTGCATAGATTCCATTGTTTAGGCTTCTGATGGGCCTCTGTGGAGGCCCAAAACGTCTGAAAACCCACCCGAATCCCCTTTTGTACTATAAGATTCTACTCCTTTCTCATTCCCCCATTCTTCACTCCTCACTTTCACCTTCACTTTCTCAGTCGTTTCTTGCTTTTGGGTGGCTTTGCTAGCAATTGTGGCCAAGCGATCACTTTTCCGGCAAACTATTCCGACTGTAGCTGTCACTTCAAGGTAATTATATACTTTATTTTATATCTTAAAAGATGTCTAGAGTCGTCGGGGAGTGAGACCTCCACCTCGGACCAAGAGAGCGACCGACCCTTAGTGGTTTCCTCGGCGGTGAGCAAGGGGATGGAAGTATCAGGGTCGGCAATCGTGGAGACGATTGTGAAAGGCATGAGGGGAGCTAGCGCGTTAGGCAGGCTATTGTCCATGCTATCGAACCTCGGGAAGGTGAGGGAGTACTCTGCCGACCTTCTGTCTAAGGTGGTATATTGGAGGTCGGCCACATACGAGGAGAATAGTGCGAGGGAACGCTTTGAGGTCGACGACATCCCCTCGGTTCTGATCGAGGCGGATCTACAGCGTATCAGGAAGGAGTTCAGGATCCTGAAGGAGTATACCTTGCTCCTCCCCGGCCCAGGCTTCCGAGCGTGCTCGGGGACTTCGCCTGACACGTGCGTCTTCCCATATGACGCACTCAACGCCGGTCTTCGGCTGCCCTTGCCGCTGTTCGTGACCGAAGTGCTACAATGGTACGGACTGAGCCCGGTCCAGTTCATGCCGAATATGTGGCGGCACGTCATCGGCTTCATCCTCCAATGCCAGACCATAGGGGTCGAGCCTCGGCTCGTCTTGCTCTGCAGTCTTTATCGGATATGTCGTATGAGCAAGATGGAGTACTGATGTTATCTATCTCTGCGGAAAGGGGTCAAACTAATCGAGAATTCGGACTCCATCAAGCATTGGAAGGAGAAGTACTTTCTAATCCGAGGTCCCCAACTGTGGGGTTTCCGGATGAGGTGTAAGGAAGACGTTCCGAAGTGGGCGAAGGCCGAGCCGGTGCTGACTAAGAAGGAGGAGGAGGTCGTGTCGAAGATCCGCGGTCTTTCGACTCTGAGTTGGAAAGATATAACCGAGGGGGTCCTCTTCGGTGGGGGTCTCAGTCCGATTGACCCTAGTATGCCTCGTCTATTGTTCTTCTTTTATTCTGACTGTTGTTTTCTTCTCGTGCTAACCTCTTCGGTTTTCATTTTTTTTCAGAAGCCCTCGGTATGGATTTCCGAGCAATGTTGCTTAAGCGAGGTGCGGGCGCCGAAAAGGAATCGGACAACAAGAAGAGGAAGAGGACGACGACGGGACCCTTATTCGGCCGGGCTGCCCAAGCACCTCGGCGGTGATGCCAGTTGTGGACTTGGTCTCCGGCTCTCCTTCCGCTCCTCAAGCGACCCTTCCGTCAACCACGCCTTCTGACCCCTCTACCGAGGCGTTTTCCGTCAGAGCTGCGTTAGCCCTTGAGGCGCCGCCTCTCACCGCCGAGGCCGAAGCTATCCTTACCGAGGAGCATAAGAAGCTCTTCGTCCCCGATTGGAGGGTGATGAAGCACGACGGCTTCCTCGGCGACGCCGCCATGAGCATGGAGGCTCTGCGCCACCTGCCGACCCCGAAGGACCAAGCGTCGTTGAAGGCGAGGACCGTGGGCGACGACGCGCTAGAGATTGCCAGGGCCATGATGTCAGTAAGTGTCCTTGTTGTGCTCTCGGAATTTCAAAATTTGTTGCGCTCGATACTCACGTCCTTTTACCTTCGGCTTTCAGATCATGTGTCACTTCGGTTACCTGCTAGAGCAATTTGCCGAGCAGGAGAAGGAGCTCAAGACATCGAGCGACAGGAATCGGGCCGAGAGAGCTAAGGCCGTGAAGATGTACGAGGCGGAGCAGCATCTCTCGGAGTCCCGAGCTGCTCAGATCGGCGTTCTCGAGGCAGCCTTGGCCAAGGCGAACGAACGCATCGCTCTGGAAGCGGCGAGGGCAGACGAGGATAAGGCCAAAGCCGAGCTGGAGAGGGAGAAGACCATGAAGGCCTCCGAGGAGATGCGGTGGGAGCGGGAGGCAGCGGTGGCTAAGGCGGCGAAGGCGATCCAAGCCGAGGCGAAGGCCCATATGCTCACAAACATAGAGGAGTCTTACGCTCGAGCCCTCAAGCACGTCGCGGCTCGCATCCCCGACTTTGATAGCTCAGGGTATAACATGTATGCCCCCATTGAAGGCGAGGAGATGGTGGCCGTAGAAGGAGCCGAAGCCGAAGGAGAAGAAGAAGAAGAAGAAGAAGAGGATGTGGTGGTGGCGAATCCAGAGAGAGCGCTCGTGACGGTGCCAAGGGAGAGTGCGGAGCAGCCCCCCGAGGGTGGCTCCTTGACTTAGTCTCCTTGCCCATCTTTGTTTTTTGTTTTGTACTGCCTTATAGTGGGCTGACCACCGCTTTTAATACTCTTGAACTTTTAATGAAAAAAAAATTTGACTAAGTGTTGAACCAGTGTTGTACTTTGTATCTGCGCTGTCCCACAGGAGCTTCATTTACACTCAGCATCTTCATGTTCTTGGCTTTTTCAGATCGCCAGAGTATTTCAGATTGCCGAAGTATCACGCCTCTGATCTGGTCTAGGGGTCGTGAGGTTGGGCCTCGCTCGAACTCGAGAGAGGCTTTACAAAGCCGAGTTGGAGTTGAACCATCTTAAGCTGACGTTGGCCCGTCGAGACTCCGAGTTGAAACGCCTAGAGGAGAAGGTTTGCGAAGTGCCCCCTGAAGGGCGTGTCCCTCGATGGCCTTCAGCCAAGGCTTGAGACTCAAGTACCTTCGTCAATCTCTGTTCGATGCCAGGGCTGAGAGAGAGTGGTTAAAGAACGTAGTGCTCGAGAAGAGCTTGGAAGCGGCGCACCGTCGGAGGGCTATCTCCGAGGCTTCTCGTGGGGGCAGCTCTAGCCGAATGCCTCGCCCGAAGATCAGAGTGACGGACGACTCGCTGAAGGAACGGGTCGTGGAGCTAGAGGCAGAAAACCATCGGCTACGACGACTTTCCGAGGGGAATAACGTCAGGAGCACTTCTTGCCCCCGAGGTGAGTACGCACAAGGAAGGTCGTTGCACGAGTTGGTGCTATGCTCGCCCCTCGTCTTGAGGCACCCTGGGGACGCCCAGAGCAGAGCGGCTGGCTCGTCGAGCAGAGCATCTGTTGGGGCGACACTTTGGCTCTCCGGTGCCGAAGACGCAACTCGGCTCGCCGGTTTGGAGACCT
Source organism: Hemerocallis citrina (assembly GCA_017893485.1). Lineage (NCBI taxonomy): Eukaryota > Viridiplantae > Streptophyta > Magnoliopsida > Asparagales > Asphodelaceae > Hemerocallis > Hemerocallis citrina. Next base: position 163,055,817 of record CM030359.1, read on the forward strand.
CCGCGGAAATAAGGCTACAGCAACACGGCACTCGCCGGCCTCGCTTGTCACTTAATAGAAGCATCCCGCTCCCTAGGAGGGGTTATGGCAGATCTTTGAAATCTTGTAGTCTTTGTTTTGCATGAGTCTTGTATCCCAATGTAAAGATGAGTTGTTGGTCTATAATTAGACTTATACCTCAAATTTTAATGAAATAGTTGCTCATTTCTCGAACTTGCGAGTGTGTTTTTTGCTAATGTTTGCATGCGTATCAACAGTTGTGGGAGCAATTTCGAATGGTGAATCGCTTCGTACTCGCTTATAAGCAAGTAGTTAAAGCGGAATCGAACCAAGTGTTGGACTCCGAACTTGTCATTTAGAGAATATCAACAGCTGTGGAAGCAATTCCGAATGATGAACCGCTTCGTGCTCACTTATAAGCAAGTAGTTAAAGCGGAATCGAACCAAGTGTTGGACTCCGAACTTGTAGTTCAGAGAATATCAACAGTTGTGGAAGCAATTCCGAATGGTGAACCGCTTCGTACTCGCTTATAAGCAAGTAGTTAATGCGGAATCGAACCAAGTGTTGGACTCCGAGCTTATTGTTTTAATGAATATCAACAGCTGTGGGAGCAATTTCGAATGGTGAACCGCTTCGTACTCGCTTATAAGTAAGTAGTTAAAGCGGAATCGAACCAAGTGTTGGACTTCGAGCTTGTTGTTTTAATGAGTTTTTTTTGTTAGCGTAATAGTACAATTAGAATGCTCAGAATAGAGAACTTGCAGGAGTAGGTCACTTTTATTGAAACACTTAGGCGGCCGCTTCTAAGTTGCGAGCCGCCATTACACTTTGATAAAGAAAAAAAAGAGAACTTTAACATGTTTTATAGAGAACATTCTTGGAGAAGTTGCTTGTAGCGGTGTTTAAACACCCTCTTGGTACTTCAACAAGTGCTCCGCGTTCCATGTCCTCGGTATTCTCCTGCCTCCCGGGTCTTCGTGTTGATACGCGCCAGGGCGGATAACTTTGGAGACCCTATATGGACCTTCCCAGTTGGGCGCTAGCTTTCCCTTCTTGCTTGGAAAAGATATGGACCTTCCCAGTTGGGCGCTAGCTTTCCCTTCTTGCTTGGAAAAGATATGGACAACTTCCGAAGCACTAGATCCCCATCTTTAAGATTAGCGAGGCGGACCTTTTTACTGTAAGACTGTGTTATCCTACGTCGGTAAGTCTCTTGTCGGATGGAGGACCTTTCGCGGATCTCCTCGATGAGGTCCAAGTTGTTGCGAAGCTGGTTCGCATTTTGCTCTTCATTGTAGGCGATCAAACGGGGCAAAGGTAGGCTGACCTCTAGGGGGATGATGGCTTCGGAGCCATAAGTGAGATTGAAAGGGGACTCTCTTGTAGGTGCTCTCTTCGTGGTGCGATAGCTCCATAGGACGCTGGGAAGCTGTTCGACCCATAATCCCTTGGTGGATTTATCGAGTCTCTTTTTTAAGCCGGAGAGTATTTCTCGATTAGCGTTCTTCGCTTGGCCATTGGACTGGGGGTGGGATATTGAGGAGAACTGCTGCTGGATGTCGAGGTCGGTGTAGAAGTTGCGAAAAGTTGTTCCTGCGAACTAAGTTCCGTTGTCGGTTACTAGGATACGAGGTACTCCGAACCTTGTAGACAATGTTCTTCTAGAAGAACTACTTGACCTTGTTCTCTATAATCGTTGTGAGGGGCTTGGCCTCGATCTACTTGGAGAAATAATCTATTGCCACGACGAGGAACTTCAATTGGCCTGGCGCATGGGGGAACAGTCCGAGCAAGTCCATCCCCCACATTGCGAATGGGATCGGACTGGCTAAGGAGGAGAGCTGGGCTTGCGGCAAGTGACAGATTAGAGAGAATTTTTGGCAAGAGCCGCATTGGTGGACGTACTGTTCAGAGTCGCCAAGAAGTGTGGGCCAGAAGTAGTCGTAATTTAAAATTTTACGGGCTAGGGATCTTGCTCCCAAGTGCGTGCTACACATTCCGTCATGAGCCTCCTTCAGGGCATAGTGTGCTTCGAGGGAGAGACATTTTAGGTAGGGTCTGCCATCTATCTGAGTATAGGGGCGTTTGTACATGACTCCTTCAATGAGTGTGTATCGCTCGACTCTGGTCCTGACTCTTCTAGCCTTTCTCGGGTCAGCTGTAAGAACTCCGTCTCTAAGATATTCGAGCAGGGGTTTCATCCAATTCTCCCCAAGTGTTAGGGACAGGGCTTCCATTGGTTTCAGGCTGTCTTCCTCGATACTGGGTCTCAGGAGGATCTCTATCAAGACGGTTCGCTCCAAACCCTGGAGGGAGGAGGCGAGCTTTAAGAGGGCATCCGCCTGTGCATTTTCCTCTCGGGGGACTCGCTGGAGTTGAGCATCTTCAAATAAGGCCAGTAGCCTTTTAACCTTCGCTAAGTACTTGGCCATGTGCTCGTCTCTCGCTTCGCACTCCCCAAACACTTGGTTCACGACTAGCTTTGAATCACTGAAGATCTTGATACGTTTGGCCCCTGCTTTGCGAGCCAAACAGAGTCCTGCTATAAGGGCCTCGTATTCGGCCTCGTTCGACGCGTGGAAGCTTATACGAAGGGAGTATTGCAGAACGAAATTGTCTGGGCCGGTCAAGATGACCTCTGCCCTGCTTTCGTCGGTGCATGAGGACCCGTCCACATACACGGTCCAGAACGAGGGTTCCTTAACTGACTCACAGGGGTCAGGAATGGTGCTTTCCACAATGAACTTTGCTAGGGCTTGTGCCTTGATAGCGGTTCGCGGTTGGTAGCTGATGTCATGCTAGCTCAGCTCTATGGACCATTTCATTAGACGTCTCGATATTTCGGACTTATGGAGAACTTGGTTCAGCGGTTGGTCGGTGAGAACGACACCGAGTGAGACTGAAAATAGGGGCAAAGTTTCCGTGCCGCCATGACCAATGCGTAAGCCATCTTCTCTACCTTCGGGTAGCGGAGTTCTGCGTCCCTAAAGACTTTACTCACGTAGTAGATGGGCCGTTGCATCTTATCCTCCTCTCTCACCAAGACGACACTGATGGTCTGCTCCGAAGTTGCTAGGTATATGTAGAGGGTTTCGCCAGGCTTTGGCTTGCTCAAGAGTGGGGGGTTTGCCAAGTAAGCCTTCAGTTGATCGAAAGACTCTTCCTGTTGTTGCCCCACTCAAAGCCCTTCGCTCCTCTCAGGGCTTTGAAGAACGGGAGGCATTTCTCCCCTGACTTGGAGAGAAAACGCCCTATAGCCGCGAGGCGTTTCTTGAGCCTATGCACTTCTTTAACATTAGAGGGGGGAGCCATATTGAGTATGACTCTGATCTTCTCAGGATTTGCCTCTATGCCCCTCTGACTCACCATGAACCCAAGGAATTTTCCGGATGAGATGCCGAAGGCGCACTTGCTTGGATTCAATCTCATGTTGTGTCTTCTTAACACCCCGAAGGCTTCCTGGAGGTTAAGGACATGATCTTGTCCGTTGACGCTCTTGACCAACATGCCGTCCACATAGACTTCCATATTCTATCTGGTCTCGGAAGACCTTGATAACAAGGCGTTGGTACGTAGCTCCGGCGTTCTTCAGCCCGAAGGGCATGACCCGGTAGCAGTACAGGCATTGGTCGGTTACGAACGAGGTTTTCGGAATGTCAGGAGGGAACATCCGGATCTAGTTATACCCCGAGAAGGCCTCCATGAAGCTGAGGTGTTCGTGGTCGGAGGTCGCATCGATTAGAACATCAATGCTCGGGAGGGGGAACGAGTCCTTCGGGCACGCCTTGTTGAGGTCAGTGAAGTTGATACATATTCTCCAGCTCTCATTGGCCTTTTTAACCATTACCACATTGGATAGCCATTCGGGGTAATTTACCTCCTGAATGAACCGAGCGTTCAAGAGCTTCTCGACCTCTTCCTTGATAGCTTGTTGGCGCTCGGGAGCGAACTTACGTTGCTTCTGCTGGATAGGCTTAACTCCCGGAGCAACACTGAGGTGATGCATCAGGAGTTCTTCTGAGATTTCGTGCATATCAGCCGCGGTCCAGGCGAAAAGATCGCGGTTTTCCCTTATACATTGGGAGATGTTTTCTTTGATGGTGGGAGGAAGGGCCATACTGATCTAGAATGTCTTGGTAGAATCTTCTTCCGAGAAGGCCACTTCTTCCAGTTCGTCGACCGGCTCGGAGATGGTCTGGCTGCTTCCTTGTGGGAGTTCGAGGGCTTCAAGGGAGAGGACCGGCCCTCCCATCGAGGTCATGTAACATTTACGAGCCACCTCCTGGCTCCCTCTTACCTCTCCCACTCCTGTCGAGGTGAACTTCATTTTCATATGATAGGCCGATGGTATGGCCTGGAGAGCTGCCAGACCTGGTCGACCCAGGATGACATTATAGGCGGATTTTACGTATACCACCATGAAGTCCATTGGCTCGGTCCGGGTGATCGGAGTTTTACCAGCGGTCACGTCGAGGGTTATAACTCCCTCGATCGTCACTGGCACCCCGGTGAATCCGTGAAGAGTATAACCAGCTGGCTTGAGCCGATCTCTTGACAGATGAAGGACCTGGAATGCCTCCAAGAAGAGAATATTGACTGAACTGCCATTGTTCACTAGGACCCGGCGTACGTCGAAATTGGCCATCCGGAGGTTTATAACAAGGGCATCACAATGGGGCGTCCGGACACCCTCCAAGTCCCTACCAGAAAATGTAACAGGGACCCCAAGGCCCTTGGGGGAGGATGGTTCTGTACGGTATTCACTTCTCGGACGAAGTCTTTTCGGGAGGAGTTGGACTCTCCCCCCATTAGGCCTTTGTGTATGAGGTGCAGGACGGCTTCGGCTTCGACGTCCGAGGTCTCTGTCCGTTGTTCGGTTTGCCTGTTAGCCTCCCTGGGGGGCGGAGGTGGATCTGCCCTGTCTTTCCTGACGAACCGGGAGAGTTGCCCCATCTGGATGAGGGCTTCTATCTCGTCTTTAAGGGCCCGATAGTCATCCGTGTCATGGCCATGATTCCGGTGATAGCGGCACCACTTCTCCCTGTTTCTCTTCTTTCTCGGGTTATTCATTTTTGGAGGAGTGGGAAGGATTCCCTCCTTCCGAACCTCCATCAGAATGGCCGAGACACTGAGTTAAAAGGAGTGAACCTCTCGAAGCAGGGAGGAGGGCGACGCTGGCCTCCGTTATCCTTTTGGAGCTTCTTACTCTTTCATCTTCATTAGTCTTCCGTTTGTTCTCGAAAGATGATCCTTCAAGAGTGGGGCGGTTGAGATCCTCTTCAGCTCGGATGTACTTCTCACTCCTAAGAAAGAGTTTCAAGAAGTCTCGAGGAGACTTCTTGGCTAGGGACGCCCTGAGATCGGGGTTAATGATATTGGACTGGAAAGCAGCCGAGGCCACGGACTGATCCAGAGTGGCGATAGATCTGGCCTCCGCGGTGAACCGCTTGACATAGTCCCTCAGCCGCTCGCCCTTCCTTTGACTGAGGAAGAGCAAAGAGGTGCTTGTCTTTTTGGAGCGGCGGCTGCTCACAAAGTGGGTGAGGAAGAGACCTTTGAACTGGTCGAAGGAGCAAATGGAGGCTGGAGCAAGTCTGGAATACCACTTCTGAGCGGGCCCCTTGAGCCTGGCTGGAAAAAATTTTGCAGAGAAGGGCGTCAGTGGCATGGGGGATCATGAGAGTTTTGAAACTCCCAATGTGATTAGTGGGATCCGACTCCCCGGTATACGACTCAAAATGCGGAGGTTTGAAGTTCTCTGGGACGGGGGCCTCCATGATAGTACGGAAGAATGGGAGTCTGCTCGGGCAGAGGTTCCTCGCTTGTTGTTCCTCTTCTCTGTCGAGCTGGCCGAGGCGCCTCTCTATCTCGTGGAGACGGCGGTAGACCGAGTCCTCCCTTCGGTCATATTTTGCTGAGCCCCGGGACTCGTCTTCATGTAGAAGAGGGCTGGAGCTGCGGCGGCGATAGCTTGGATTAGGTCGAGGACTAGGGGTGCAACGGCGATGGCTCAGAGCCGGCCGAGGACTGGGAGAGCGACGGCGATGACTCGGAGCCGGCCGAGGACTGGGAGAGCGGCGGCGGTGGTTTGGAGCCAGCCGAGGACTGGGAGCCCGTTGATCGTTATTGGTGGCGACGTTGAGTGCCCGTAGGATTGCCTCCTGAAACTGTTGGAACTCCGCCCTCGTGACGGGGGCCTCCTGCTCCCGATGGGCTCGAGGGGTAGGACGGCCGACCGGAGAGCGGCTTCTTCTCTGACGATGCTGGGGTGACTCTCTCCGCCTCCTGGGAGAGTTGGACCTTCTGCGATCTGGCCTGCAGGGTGACTGGTCCATCTGATGCTCCCGGTGAGGGTTCCCATCACTGGTCCGCCTCTCGTCCAAGCGGGTCCGAAGATCTGTCTCATTCTGCCAGTTGTTGAGAACATCTCGTAGATCATTCGGTGTTGGGGGGCTATGGGAGGCCATGGAGTGGGAGGAAGGGTTGTGTATGGAGACATGGCCCTAGTGAAGGGGTTGCATTTGGCGACTTTGGCGAGAGGGTTCTCCAACAGCCCCTTGAGGCCCTTAGGTTGCTGAACAGGTTGAGGGATCGGTTGCCCGAGCTGCTGGGCCGGCGACTGGACCGGCTGGACGGGCGGAGGGAGAGACTCTGAAGGCGGAGGAGGGATGGAAGTTGTTCTACGGTTGGAGACCGTGGACTTCCCTTTCTTTGGAGGCATAGCTAGGAGCTTTTTTTTGCTGATGGAGTAGGGTCGGATTGCTATTCGATTTCCCACAGATGGCGTCAGTCTGTTGCTGCTGATTTCGGTGTGGGGGCAATCAAATAAATTTTTGGGTTTGTAGGAAATTGAATGAGTCAAACCTGAACACTTCCACCGGTGTTTGACTGGGTTCCCGCTGCTGCCGATGACCTGCACAAAGTTTGAAACACCGGGGTTGATCCCAGTGACGAACTCTCCGACGCTCTTGTCAGTACTCAGAAAAGAATATGAAAAAGCTTTAGGTTGGCAAAGAGTGATCATCTTGTAACGGTAGGAGGAGGGGTTACTTATAGTCGCAGTGGGGATCTGTTTCGAGATAAAAACAAATCTCTACTCCCCGGTGTAGATGGATAGAAGTGGTTAGAACCACCTCCTAGGGATAAGGACAAATCAGGATTTCTCCATATCCTTTTGAACTGGCTGTAACGGGTTGTGACCCGTATCAATTAAACAGGATCCGTCTATGGGTTATTGGGCCTTGGGGAAGAGACCCGGTTCCCATTTCGGACCCGTTTGTTGGTGAAATTACCGTTTTGCCCCTGTGAGCTTTAAGATTCGAGCCCAATTTGTACGGTCCCGATTTAGTCCTATTTTTAGCCATATATATACTAAGGTCGCTATTCCCAATAGCGCACAGTTTAAATTTTTTTTTTCCAAAGAGAACCAAAACTCTCTAGAAAGCGCTAATCTCATCAGCGATCTCATATATACTAAGGGCGCTAGTGGGAATAGCGACAACAAACAAAAAATTCAAAAAAATTTAAAATATAGGCCGCTATTCCCATTAGCGGCCTCGAAAATAAAGCGGCCGCTATTGGGAATAGCGGCCGCTGCTGACGTGGCACAGGGTAGCCCACGAGCGCTAATAGTTTGGAAACTGGCCCTTAAACGCAAATCTTTCAAAAAGTGGCCTATGAAGGCACAAAACTTCCGCAGAGGTAAATTCTTTTAACAATTTTTTGTTTTAATTTTCTTTTTGTCTAGTATCGTTCTAACTTATACTGGTGAAATGATTATAAAATAACACCATGTATACATTATGTGCCTATGATATATGTGTCATTAACTATTGTGTGGATTTTCAATTCTTATTTCTGAGAAATTCACATATTTGATTGTTTGATTTTGTAAAGTCCATTTCGAGAATTAGCAAAAACCAACCAAAGCATGTTTTGTCTGAAACTTTCAGAAGAAAACTAGAAACAGAGAAAGAAAACCTTTTAAATCTGATTCTAATTTGAATACAGAGGGAACTCCAGTGATATAGAAAATATTATTTTTTTGGCTCATTTTATCTATGATATTAATCTTGAGGTAGAAATGCTAGTGGCATGGACCACAGCAAAGCCATGTGTCGTTTTGTACATGATTTGCTTCTAATTCATTCGGCCGAACTCGTTTCTGAATTGTTGATTTATAGGCCCACTAAAAGTATTGTTTGTCAATAGTAAGTAGTATTATGTAATATGTTCTGTATGTCCAGCATTTTTTTTTTCACATTTGTAATTTTACAAACAGTATTGATTCAGTTCTTTTGGTTATGTTAATGTTTGAAGTATTTGTTGTTGTTCTTATCTTTCTATTTTTAATTTAATTCAAGGTCTGTAGAGAATAAGAATCAAAGGCACTTGAAGTAGATAAAGACGTCAGACACTCTTATTCATATTGGTGTGGTTCTCAGAAAAGATGGTGGTTCTCTAGTAGGGATGCTCTCGGATAAGGATATATCCGATTCAATCCGTATCCGAATCCGAAATTTTTACGGAAACGGATATAAAAAATCCGTATCTGGACGGATACGAATACGGATACCCCTAAAAAAAGCAGATGCGGATACGGATATCTGCTTAATTTAATAATATATATATATATATATATATATATATATATATATATACACACACACACACTGAAAAGTGAAAATTCCCTCCCCCCCTTCCCCCCCCCCCATTCCCCAACCGTAATATTCTAAATTCAGCAAACCCAACTTCTCGACGCCTCATCGTTCGATCTCCTTGACGCCGCGACGCCATCGATTACTCCGCCCAAGCTCAACTATTCCCGTCGATTACTCATCGCCGTCGATTACTCCCACCAAGCTCCACCCATCCTCGTCGATTGCTCCGACCAAGCACCACCCATCCCCATCGATTACTCCTCGCCATTGATAACTCCGACCAAGCTCCATCCACCCCCGTAGAGGAACAATCGCCATCGATTAGGTAAATCTGTCGTGCTCGAAACAGATTATCTTCTATAGTTCGTTCTTTTTACCAATTCAAGCTTGAGATGTTTGATAATGTTTGAATTAATGGTGTTCACTGAATCTCAATATGTACATGAGAAGGAGAAAAGCCTGTGAAGTAAGTCAGTAACATGTCCCTGAGAAATATAGTTTAGTGAATAAGAGGTAATACACGAATGAATGACGAAGTCTTTGAGCATTATAAAAGTTGCAAATTGTAAGAATATAGATAAGAAAGAATTTATTTTTAAAAAAAATTCTTTTAAATGATAGGGAGAGAGAGGACCATCCGTGCCAAAGTTTGGGGAATGGGATGAGAGTGATCTTGCATCAGCTGATGGCTTTACCCACATCTTCAACAAAGTAAGGGAGGAGAAGCATGATGGATATACCACAGTTCCCAGCATGCACACCGATTCCTCATCACGCCACAACCGTCACTCAGTTGGTAGTCTTGAATCCACGGTGAGTTTGTCCTAATCTCTTTTCGTGTTGGTTTAAACTTATTATGTACCAAGTGAAACCATTGACAGTGGGGTTTTCTCATGAGTTTGCTATTACTATCAATTGAAACTATCCATCATCTGAGTCAAAAATAACATAGTGTCAATGTTTGTTTGAGTTGGGAACATTGAATACAAATTATGGGTAGGTTAATCGTAAATCAGATTTGGTTAGTTACTTGGGTCTAGTACATCGGTCTTTTGGTGGGGGGGGGGGGTGTTCAAATCCTGCTTACATCGGGCTACTTATCCTGAATATTTTGTCTTCTGTATTTTGCTTAGGTAAGTTGGCATGAATATAAATCAGTGATCATATTCAGCTTCAGAAATTAATGCTTGATGATCTCAATTTGGTATGCAGCCAAACTGTTGCCTCTATCTATGCATGGTTTATGGCATTAGTCAAGACCTACAGTTTACTCCGTATATGTCAGCTGAATACTGTGACGAAGTTTTTACCACAGTTTTAATTGCTCATTATGTACTAATTCCAGCCCTAGTTTCAGTACTATTGAAATGTCCGATATATATGGATTTCTATTCAATTGTGTTACTAACATATACCCCAAAATGGTTTTACAATGATCATGCCTTTTATACTCTGGAAATGTCCGTTTCGTTAAAGATCTTTTGAATGGAACTTGGGTAGTAGTTACCTCATTATCCATTTCTACATCCATTTCTACATCATTTTCATTCACCTCTTTTGTTCTGTTGATTTCCATTTTGTGATTAGATATGAAAATCAATATCCACAATTCAATGATATACATGTCTTAAGTACTATTTAAAAAAAATAGCAAAAACTTTATATTTGATATCCGAATTTGTATCCGTTATCCGATATACCGTATCTGATTCACACCCGTATCTGAAAATTGCGGATACGGATATGATTTTTATTTTCCGAGTCATATCCGTATCCGTATCCGAATCCGTCTTTGGAATGCGGATACGGATATTGGTATAGCCAATATCCGATCCGTATCCGATCCGAAAGCATTCCTCTGAATCTCTAGGTTTGTTTCACTTATTTAAGGATTTGTGATCTATACTTTATGCATTGGTTCTTCTGGATAGCTGATATGCATACATAAAGTTGCATACGTTATTAGTTTTATGTAACTCTTTGGGGATTCCACATTCGTAATGCACTAGTTAGGAAAACAATAAACATCTCATTTTAGAGTGATGATACTAGATATATAAATTGTTGTGTAACATCTTCACAAATCTTCCCATCTCTTTGTATATGGAATGTAATTTTAGTAATATTCGGAACACAAATGAGGAACTAGTGAAGCTTGATGGTTAAGAGATACCTAAAAGAGACCGTTCCTGATATTTAGGCTCGATTATACAAAGAGATGGAGAGATTTGTAAAGATGTTACACATAGGATTTAAGCAGTGTGGCTTAAGTAGATAAGTGCTAGTGGTGTTTTGTGTGAGCAACGTATACCTTTGAAGTCGAAGAAATTTTTTTATAGGACGGTTGTCAGACCAACGATGATGTATGAAGCAGAGTATTGGGCAACAAAGAAACATGTCCAAAAAATGAGTGTAGCAGATATGAGGATGCTAAGATATATGTGTGGTAAAGTCCGAAATGATAGAATTCGAAACGAGCATATACAAGATATGGTAAAAGGTAGCTCATATCCAAGATAAATTTAGAGAGAATCGCCTTAGGTGGTTTGGATATGTCAAACGTAGACCCACTAATGCTCCCATTAGAAAGAGTGATTTAATAAGTATTGAGGGTAAAGTTAGGGGTACGAGAAGACCTACGTAGGTGGAAACGGCGAGAAAAGATATGATAGCTTGTGGCCTTACATAAGCGCTAAACTGAGTAAAATGGTAAACCAAGGTTCATGTAGACAACCCCAACTAGTTGGGAAAAAGGCATTATTGTTGCTGCTGTTGTTGTTGGGTTAAGATTACATATTCCCAAAATTGGTCTATAGTCTGGTGCTAATTCCTAAATTCCCACAAATGTAGTTATTTGATACAATTTTTCTACAATTTATACTCTCATGTTGGAGCCTTTGTTAACCTTGCCAAGTCAGTAGAAGGGGCTCATAATAGGTCACAATGTAAGAGACGTATATCAGATTTTTTAAGACTGACATCAAACTAATCTAATTAAAGCTAGTGTTTTGAGAAAGGCTTTTTGCGTGAAGTTGTATTATAAATTTTAACTAATTCTCACTTTTGGCACGTTGCAGCCAAAATGATACCCCTCTTCATGATGTTTGCCGGGCGACCTCTAGGCAATGGTCGACAATGGTAAGCTTCCCCAATGGGTTTAGTTTCTTAGGAAGAATGTGATTATGGGTGCATCCAATTGGGTGCCTCCTGTAAGTTTTGACCATCAACTTGCTTTTCCCTTTGTATTCCCCTCGTAAAAGTGAACCATAGCTCATGTTGGTTGTCTATCGCTATACGTTATCACAGAAGAGGGATATTTACAGAGGAATGTTTTTACTAGTCATGACGAAGAACATTCCCGGATATCATAACATTTTTATTTCAAAATGTATTATAGTTGCCATATCATAGGAATGTGATTCTTTGTTGCTTACACCGAATGTTATTCCATTTGTTCCCCATAGGCCATGGTAGCAGGATTTCACTGACATTTTAAAAGGTTCATTTTTTGCATATAACCCCCTTAATTCACAGGTATTTGCAATTAGATAATATTGAGCAACATATTCTGATGTACATTATTTAATCCTATATTACTTGCTGATATTTTGTTTGCGACGGTGTGGTTTTTTCATTTAAAAAGGCTAAAAGTTGATTTATTTAGGCTTCAATTTTGCTCAGTATAAGTATTGCTGATCTTTACAGGTTTTCAGGGATTCATCTCGATGACTTGGTTAACCTTATATACGAGGCCATAAGAAACCTTCATACAAAGGTAGTTCATTCTTTAATAGCTCATTGGGAACAAGCCGTATGCTAGAATGAAGAGACTTTCACTATTATTGATGAGATTTTTTCAATCTTTTATATGGAGAGTTCTCTTGGTATAGAACGACTTAACACATCAATATTTTAGGATGTCGCTAGTAAGAGCTTCACGCTTCGCTTTTAAAAGCTTTTGAACTCTTTTTGATCACCATAACCAAATTTTGTTTAACATGCAGTAATTATTCAACCTGGGTTTAAATGTCTTATTCAAGAAGGAGATACATATCCTCTTTAGAAGTTATTCAAAGAACATTTTAGTTTTTGCAACGTCAACCAATAAAATATTACACGGGTGATAAAATTGAAACATATATATTATGCTATCGGTCATATGTAAATATTGGTTACCACGATAATAAAGTTTAGATTCCTTTGTAGGTATAATTAATGGCACTACTCCCAATCCAGTTCGGTTAGCGAAGATGTGTGATCAACTTGGGCAAGTCAAGGGCCGACTGCCTTGGCTCCCTGTACCAGATTTCGCTCTAAAGTAGCTCTAAGAGAAGGCGCAACTATTGCATGTTTTCTCTATTATCCCCTACAAAAGAAATGGGTTTTCCAGGCGAAACTATCTCGACGTTTGGGTAGTTGCGCTGGAACTTCCCCGGCGTTTTGTTATAATGCATCGGGGTAGGTGTTGGGGATAAGAACCAGTAAAATCCAGCCCCAACTCACTTTCATTCTTTCCCCACAATTCTTTCACTCGCCCTTTCTCTTCCGCTCACTTAGGAACCCCATCCCCATCCCCATCGCCATCACCCTCCCCCCCACCCCCCACCCCCCCTTCCCCCCTCTCCAGCCTAACTCCTCTTTCTCTTTGATTTCGGATCTCCGATCCCCATCTCATCTTCCTCCCTTCCACAAACCCTAGCTCCCTCTCTCAAATCCTAGCTCACTCAAATCTCGTGCTCCCCGAAGTGTTCCGGTCTCCTCTCTCTTTCTCACAAACCCTAGCCCCCATCCCCCGACCACCTCATCACCTAGCCGTCGTCAGTGTCGTCGACAACTCCTGAGATGGTTGTAGCATTGATCCCAAAGGTGTAATATTCTCAATTAATTTAAATTTTGTACAAGTATCGCTTAATTCTTTGTTAAAGTTCGAGCTTAATTGATTTTATTTTGCTATCCCAAGCAATGGTTAATGTTAGTGGCTTATGCATCCAGTTCAATTAATACGGAAATAATCAAACAAGTATATTATCTCGATGGTTAATGGTTTGCGCTTCTTTTTCTAATTCTGATTGATTTGGTACTTAAACTGTAGTTGTTGATATGGCTAAAAATAGATCCAAATCGGGCACGAATTTTAAAGCTCTCAGGGGTAAACCGGTAATTTCACCTACAAAAAGGTCTGAAATGGGGATTGGGTCTTTCTTCAAAGCCCAATAACCCATGAACGGATCTGTCCTATTGGGTATGGGTACCAACCCGTTACAAACCAATTCAGATATTTAAAGAGTAATTTAAATTCATGGTTATCTCTAGGAGGTAGTTTAAACAGTCTTTTTTTACCATGAAATGAGTTTAAACTCTATCTTATCCAAAAATACCGGGACATAGAGATAACTGATTATCTCTAAACTGTCTCTTAAGGCGACTATAAATACCCTTCTCTCCCTACCATAACAAGGTAATCAATCTTTTTCCACATAAAGCTCTTTCATAATCTTCCTGATTACTGACAAGAGCGTCGGAGGGTTCATCGCCGGGATCCATACCTGTGTATCGAACTTTTTGCAGGTTCACGGCAGCGGCGAGAAACCAATCAAACGCCGGTGAAAGTCAATAGGGTTGCCTATTTGTGTCCTCGAAGAATCCACAAATTCATCTGTTTGCTTCCACATCAAAATCAGCAGTAACAGATTGGCGCCGTATGTGGGAACGAAAAAGCAATCCGACCATATTTCATCAGCGAAAGTAGTTTCAAGCTATGCCTCCAAAGAAGGGGAAGGCGATGGTCTCCAACCGCAGAGCCACTCCCGCTCCTTCTCCGCCTCCACTTCAGGAGGTCCTACCTCAACCCATCCAGCTAGTCTAGCAACCGCAGCCTGGACAGCCTCTCCCACAACCCGTCCAGCAACCGCAGCTTGGACAACCCCTTCCTCAGCAACCTCAGCTCCAACAGGCTCCTCAAGGGCCTCAAGGGGCTGTCGCGGGACCTTCCCGCCGAAGTCGCCAAAGGCAACCTCCTCATCATGATAATGTCTCGATACATAACCCCTCATCCGACTCCATGGCCTCTCACAGTCCTCCAACGTCGAAGGATCTTCGACACATTATTATCAACCAGTAGCATGGGATAGACCTTCGGACCCTCCTGGATGAGAGACGGACCCATGACGGAATCTCCCGTCGTGAACACCAAAGGGGCCTTACGATTCGGTCCGTTAGAGCCCGATCCCCTCGTAGGCCCGACCTCAGAAGATCTAACTCTCCCAGAAGAAGGAGGGAGTCACCCCAGCGTCGTCAGAGGAGGATCCGCACTCCGACCGGTCGGCCCGCCTTAGGGGACCGCCGAGATCGGGAGGCTCCTATTACAAGGGCAAAATTCTAGGACTTTCAAGAAGCCGTTCTACGGGCCCTCAACGTTGCTCCTAAGCACGATCAACGGGCTCCCAGTCCTCAACCTGCCCCAAGCTATCACCGTCGCACTCCCAGTCCCCTTCCGTATGAGGATGAGTCCCGGGGATCAGCAAGATATGACCAAAGGAAAGACTCGGTCTACCGCCGTCTCCACGAGATGGAGAGACGCCTTGGCAGATTGGACAGAGAAGAAGAGCAACGGGCCAATAAGTTCCGGCCAAGCAAACCCCCATTCTCTAGGGCTATCATGGAAGCTTCGATCCCCGAAGCCTTTAGGCCGACCCGCTTTGAATCCTACAATCAGGAGTCAGACCCGACCGATCATATCAAGAGTATTAAAACTCTCATGATGGTTCATCAAGCCTCGGATGCGGTCTTCTGCAAGGCCTTCCCAGCCACATTGAGGGACCAGCGCGATAGTGGTGCTCCCGTCTAACCTCGCTTCCATCTTCTCATTCAAACAGTTTGAGGAGCTCTTACTCACCCACTTCGTGGGCCGTCGGAGAGCCGAGAAAACAAGTGAATCTTTGCTAGCACTTAGACAAAGAAAGGGTGAGCGCCTAAGAGATTACGTCCGGCGCTTTACTACCGGAGCCCGGTCTATTGCTTCCCTCAACCAATCAGTAGTCTCTGCAGTATTCAAGCACAACGTCACTAACGCCGTCCTCAAGGCATCACTTGCCAAGAAGCATCCTCGGGACCTCTCGGAACTCCTGCTTAGGAGCGAGAAGTACATCCGAGCGGAAGAAGTTCTCAACCCCCCAGTCTTGAGGAACCGTCTTCCGGGAACAAACGGAAGGATACAAGCGAAGGACCCCAAAAATTCCAGAAAGATGACAATGGCCAGCGCCGCCCAGCTCCTCGTTTTGAGAAGTTCACCCCACTCAATGCTAGTATATCAGCAGTTCTTATGGAGGTGGACAAGGAAAGGCTACTCCGTGGTCCCCCTAAAATGAACACCCCTGGCAAGAAAAGGAACAGTGATAAGTGGTGCCGCTTTCATAGGGACCACGGCTACGACATGGATGATTGTCGGGCTCTTAAAGAGGAGATTGAAGAACTCATACAGCGAGGACACCTTGCCAAGTTCGTCAGAAAAGACGTGGCCGATCCTCCACCCTGAGGAGCCAAAAATCGACTCCGAAGCTGGGGCCATCCTCCACCTTATCCATTGAGGTCTAATGGGGGGAGAACCAAACTCCTCCCAAGAGGCCCTCACCCTATCTTAGAAGTAGGTTTTCAGTTTTCAATAAGGCTGATACTTGTGACATGGCTGAAAGCATGTAATAATGGTTCGCCCTATTGAAGCGGCCACTTAGATTATCTCAATAAAACTTAGCTTTTTTCTATTGAAAATTATTGTACTTGCCTCATTTCTATCTCTCTGAGTCACATCTACGACTCATTAAATGGAGAGTTTGGAGTCCAGCTTTTCCTACAGGGCTGCTCCCACAACTTACTAAGCTAAAAAAACGAGTTTGGAGTCCAACACTTGGTTCGACGCCGCTTTAGCCGCTTGTAAACAAATAAGTGCGGAGCAGCTCATCATTCGTAATTGCTCCTACAACTCATTAACTCTCTCTTAACAACAAGTTCGGAGTCCAACACTTGGTTTGATGCTACTTTAGCTACTTGCGAACAAGCTTGTACAAAGTGGCTCACCATTCGAAATTGCTCCTACAACTGTTGAAACTCTCTTAACAACAAGTTCGGAGTCCAACACTTGATTCGACGCTACTTTAGCTACTTGCGAACAAGCTTGTAGAAAGTGGCTCACCATTCAAAATTGCTCCCACTGCTGTTGAACCCTCTCCAAAAACAAGTTTGGAGTCCAGCACTTGGTTCGACGCCGCTTTAGCCGCTTACGAACGAGTAAGTGCGAAGTAGCTCACCATTCGGAATTGCTCCTACAACTCGTTGATAACCTCGTAACAACTAGTTCGAAGTTCACAATCATGGTTCAAAATTGCCCTTACAGTTTGCAAGTATGCGGTTTCGGGGCTTAAAACGAACATTTGTACTACTCCCGAGTGGTCTTCTTCCAACCGAGTTCGGAGCTCAAACTCTCTCCTAGAGTTACTCCTCAAACTCGTCTCCCGAACGGCTCTCTCCTAGAGTCTGGTGATGCTCTTCGCTCCGCTCGCCTCCCGAGTGGCCTTCTTCTCTACGAGTTCGGAGCTCAACTCTCCCCTAGAGTTGCTCATAAAATTTGTCTCCCAAACGGCTTTTTCCTAGAGCGTGGGGATGATTCTTCGTCCCACTCGCCTTTCGAGTGGTCTTCTTCCAACCGAGTTCGGAGTTCAAACTCTTCCCTAGAGATGCTCCTCAAACTCGTCTCTTGAACGACTTTCTCTCTTAGAGCCTGATGATGTTCTCCGTCCCACTCACCTCCTGAGCGGCCTTCTTCTAAGAGAGTTCGGAGCCTAACTCGTCTAGAGACGCTCCTTAGACCCGCCTCCAAGAATGGATCTTCTCAATAGTCATACAAAGCTCTTCTTATCTTCATGAAGAAAAAGATGTTACAGAACTATTTTGACCATGAATAAGGGTGATTCTTCTACTGACTTATGAAGAGAAATTGTAGATCTTTAAGTAAGCTTCGAAACGATGGGTCACACGCCCCGATCTGACCTCCGTAGCACCAGAAAAGTGGGTTACAACACAGCTGTGCCGAACAAAAAATGAGGGGAAAATTTCGCCTCAAGATGCGAGTTTTATCCCGATCGACCGCTCAGATTGCGCCACGTCTCTCGGAGCCAATTTCGAGTAAACGTGGCTCCGAACGTGAAATTGGGGAAAATTTTGTCTCAATATTCACGCCTGATCAAGATCCAACGGCTCAGATTGCGCCTCGTCCCTCGAAGCCAATTCCGAGCAAACCTGGCTTCGAACGCGAAGTGGGGAAAAAGTTCGTCTCAATATTCACGCCTGATCAAGATCCAATGGCCCAGATTGCGCTACGGCCCTCAGAGCCAGTTCTGAGCAAATGTGGCTCCGAAAGCGAAGTGGGGAAAAACTTCATCTTAATATTCACGCCTGATCAAGATCCAACGGTTCAGATTGTGCCACATCCTTCGGAGCCAATTCCGAGCAAACGTGGCTCCGAACGTGAAATTGGGAAAAATGTTGCCTAAAAAATCGCGCTTGATCAAGATCCGACTTCTCAGATCTTGCCACGTCCTTCGGATCCAAAACTGATCAGATCTGCCTCCAGATGTGAGTTTGATCCAAATCGACGACTCAAATCTTGCCACGTCGCTCGGATCCAAAATCCCGAGCAAAAGCGTCACCGAACTGAAAAATGGAGAAACACTCCACCTCAAGTTTCGTACTCAATCACGATCAACGGCTCAAATTTGCCCAAAAGAAAATAAAAAAGAGATCAATGGGTTAACGGGTCGGGTTTGAACCCGTTATAAGCCCAAACCCACACCCTACCTCCTCTTCTTCTTCTTCTTCTTCGAAATTGAGCGCCAAAAACCCAACGTCAGCTCCTTCAACCCCAACTCCTTCGTGGAGCTTCGCCGAGCCCCTCTCTCCTCGACTGAGTTTTGAATCCACCACCTACCTTCACCGAGCTCAAGCTGCAACCGAGCTCCCCCCTCCTTCACAAGCTCTCGACAGCGAGCTTCGAATCTCTTCGCCAAACTCCATTGTTGACTGAGAGGAGCTCCTTCATCTCCGAGCCCCTCGCCAAGCTCCTCGTCGAAGCTCTCTCTCCTTTGACAGCTCGCCGACCTCACCATCGCTTTTGCCGAACTCCGCGAGCATCCCCCACGTCGAGCTCCCACGTCATCTTCGAGCACTTCGAGCACTTCGAGCTCCCCTTCACAAGCTCCTCTACTCCGACGAGCTCCCTCCTTCACGAAACCTCACCAGGCCATTGTAATATCCCAGAATAAGATAAATATTTTATTTTTTATAGATTATTTATTTTTCAACTAATTTTATACTTAAATTGAATTGGTGCATGATTGTTGATTTAAATAACCATGGATATTTGTACTCAAGGGTTAGGGTTAGGGTATGGTGACCTAGGGTTAGAGCTAACCCTCATCATGATTAGAAACTTTGGATCAAATCTTGATGAGATCCAATGGGTGGTTTTGTGCCATGTGAAGTTTCCTCATGAAGACTCATGAAGCTTCTAGGGCTTGTGTGTTGGCACCATCTCATCCCTCCACCTCCACTCACTCCCACACTACTCCATCCTATCCCTCCATTCACCTTGGCCGGCCCTAGCTCCAAGAAGAAAACCCTAGCTCCCTTCACTCAATAAAAACACACTCTACTCACTTTCTCATTCTCTTTTCATCTTGTTCTAGTTCTTGTTCTTCAAAAAAAAAAAAAAAGAGAAAGAGAAGGAGAAAAGAAAACAAAAAGAAGATATCTTTTAGTGGTAGTAGAAGAGAAGTGAAGTGTAGGGTGCAATTAGAGGAGCAAAAGCTTGAAGGAGGAGGAGAAAGGGAAAAGCTTGCAAGGAGTTTCTTACAACACAAAAGTGGGTGATACTCTAAACCTTAAAAGACTAGTCTTTTCTTTTGTATGTGTTGTTATCAAGTAAAAGTAGCTAAGAAAAACTTGATTGCCATGTATGAATATGGATATGCTTAGAGAAGAAAAAGTTGTATGGTAGAACAACTCCCTTTCAAGACTTTTTTTTTTAGAAACATGTTCTTGGTGTGTAGTTTGGGAATTTCTAACTCATAAACGGTTTGGAATTTCGAATTCAAATTTTTGGGGCTTGTTTTTCTATGTATCTAGAGCTTACATGAATTTTTTCCTAATATTTGGAAGTCATTTAATATCCCAAACACTAGCTCCAATTTCGGACAGCAACCAATGATAAAACTGCTGTTTTGAGAAATTCTGTCGTGACTTCCAAAAATCATAAATAAATATTGGTTAGGTATTTTTAGCTGAAACTTTTCATGGATGATCTTGTATGTATCTAAAACCATAATCCCAAATTTTGCATTTTTCTGAAGTTGTTTGATGCCTAAAAAAATTGCTAAGTTCCAACTGGTCTGAGAAAACAGAACTGAAGATTTATGTTTGGGGACCGAAGTTCATATATGCATAACTACTTGTGTATCAATGATATTGCTATGAAATTTTTGCAGTAGCTTTTGATATGAGTCTATTTGATGATTCAAAAATTTTGGAATTTTTAGATAGCATTTGATAAGGTTTCAAAAACAAATTCTAAGTAGAAGTAAAAACCTTGTCTGAAAAGCAGTGGAAACTTTGTGCTGTATCTGAAGAGCCATAACTCTCTGCATACTAGGAGTTTAGATGCAATTTTTGGATACAATATAGTGGTGTATGTCTAGTTATAGATTCTTAAATTTCATGAGCATTGGACAAGGGGTTGATTTTATATGGAATTTAGACTAGACTGTGTTCAATACCTATGGCTGATTGCATAGTCTGTACATTTGTGATTTTCTGGAAAAATGTGTTTGGAATTTGCCCAAAGGGACTTGTAGTAGAGACTCTAAGCTTTCCAAAAAGCCCAGGAACTTGTAATCCCGAGTTGTGTAGTAATTGATATGATTTTTTTAAGGTGTTGTGCAGATCCAGCCACCCGTAGAAGTCTTCACTTTGCATGTGTGGCTTGTTCTCAACTCTCAAGTGTTAAATTGAGAGTTAGGGCTATTCCTATACCCCTAATACTTGGTTATTTTGTGTCTTAGGTTGATTAAGACACGGGTAGAGACTTGAACGACATTTGAGTCGTCAAGCTTGTCTAAGTTAGTTGCCTACACTTATCAACCATTAGGGCAACGTGGGGACTTCTGCCTTAAACAATTGAAGGTGACTAACTCGGGCGCCGACGAAATCATAGGAGATGATCACGGGCCGAGTGAGGACGAGACTCAATGGGAGAAGTGGCGAGCAAGTGATCGCGTAGCCGGAGCCGTAGGTTGATATACAGGAACGAAAGTTTCTAGTAGGGAAACCACTTTAGACTAGGCATAACTTAGACTAGGATCAGTTGGTTACCATGACCTTGTAACACGTCTAGGTAGACTTAATGTCTGTTAGATTTTGCCGTCACCTATAAACCACATTAGCTTCTAGCGACTAGTAGTCGGCTGTTGTACTCTCCTGTCATTAGGGATACATGCTGCGGTGCGTATCTTGCACTGTTGATTCCTGAAGTACCGTGGTAAGAACGGGGTGGGATTTCCTGGGGGATCGGGGGAATTAGACTTTCGAGACCGTCAAATTCTATGCCGGTGGAAACGAGCGGGTCATATAGGCTGCGGTCCTGTGAATCTTTGGCGCCATAGGTATGCTGCGGTGTATCTGTAAGTTTGTCACAGCTTTTGAGTGGGGTCCGAGAGTTGGGCACTAGTGGTAAACCGAGACACCACTAAGTGACTGCAGAAACGGATGTGACCGATTAATCTGCAACCTCATCAACCACAATCTATCTATCAGGAACAGGACGAATACACGAGTAGGATGCATGGCGAGGGTCCAAAGCCCTGAACTTGGAGACAACGGCTTGATTTGGAAGGTATGTAGTATGGGATGCATACATTTTTAAAGTCTCGCTTGCATTTAGGTTAAGTACATTCTGACCTGTGCATTAGATTACTGGGGCTTATCGTACACGGACACCCTTGACCCGACTCCACTTTCCTTCCCCCTTAGTCACTTCTCTAATTGCATTTCAATCTTGATTTGTCTGGTTTAGAGATCGCTGCTTTTATCAGTCTCGCGTCAATAGAATTACTGACGTGCCCACTCATTTAGGTGCTAGATTGCCGACCCAGGGAGCCCAGTAAGCCCCGGACAAATGGTGTGCCCAAGTGACAGTATCAAGTGTTCATCCTTTATTTTTTGGTTATTTTTGTAATACTCTGATTTGTAATTTTTGAGACAATGTATAATTGTAACACTTGAACTTGTACATCATGGAATAAAATTTGTTTAAATTTTTCCTGCATTTTCCTGTATTGTGACTGTTTGAAGGAAAGATTCTGGTTTGTGTCACGAATCACCAGTGTGGGGATTCGGGGCGCTACAGCCATCGTCGCCAAAGACGAGCTCCGAGCCTCCTCGTCAACTCCCCGCTCCAAACTCCTCGTCGAGC
Source organism: Hemerocallis citrina (assembly GCA_017893485.1). Taxonomy (NCBI): domain Eukaryota; kingdom Viridiplantae; phylum Streptophyta; class Magnoliopsida; order Asparagales; family Asphodelaceae; genus Hemerocallis; species Hemerocallis citrina. Next base: position 163,077,994 of record CM030359.1, read on the forward strand.
TACCCATTATCGAGCTCGACCCCTCTCACCAAACTCGCTGAGCTCGCCCAACTTCGCCGAGCTCTCCACGCCACTGTCTCACGAGCTCCAGTGTCGTCGTCGAGCTCCTTTCCTCGTCGCCCATGCGGAGCCCTCCTTCGCAATCACTAGCTCCAATACCGACGTCAAGCTCCTCTTGCAGTTGAGGAGGCGTCGAAGGAAGGAGACGAAGGAAGAAGCCGAAGGTAGAAGGAGAGCGAAAAAAGAAAAAAAGAAGGTGGCCACGTGGCGGTGAAGGTTAACGTTGACCGGCCACGTGGCGTTGCCTCATGGGTCGGCGACGGTTCCGAACAAAAGGTGTTCCAAGCGTGAAAACGCAGCAGAACTGCTTCCTCCCGATGCGCTCCCCCCTGATCGTGATCAACGCACAGGATTGCGCCACATGTACAGGTAAAATTTAAATAATTAATTAATTTATTTAATTGAATTAATTATTTAAAAAATCCGAAAAATTAATTAAAAATCGGAAAAATTAATTAAAAAATACTAAAAAAATTATTAATTCAGAAAATTATTTTAAATTTCTGAAAATAATAATTATTAAATTAGAATAATTAATTAAAATTTTCGATAATTAATTATTTAATTCGGAAATTGAATAAAAAATTCAGAAAAAATTCAGAAAATTCTTAAAAAATCACAAAAAATCCTTAAAATTCTGAGAATAGCATTTTACAAGCTCAGAAAATCACCGCTACACCTCGAGAAAGTTCCAAACTCCCCCGAGAACTCTGATAAATTCTATAAGCCATTAAAAACGGGCGAACTACTCCTCAAATATTGTAAAACTCGGTCTTTGGGAGTGGGAGGCTTGTGATTTGGCTAAAAATAGAACCAAATCGGAACTGTTCAAATCGGGCACGAATCTTAAAGCTCTAGGGGTAAAACGGTAATTTCACCTACAAACGGGTCTGATATGGGGACTGGATTTTTCTCCAAAGCCCAATAACCCATAAATGGATCTATCCTATTAGGTATGGGTGCCAACCCAGTACAAACCAATTCAGATATTTAAAGAGTAATTCAAAATCATGGTTATCTCTAAGAGGCAGTTTAAACAGTCTCTCTTATCATGAAACAAGTTTAAATTCTATATCATATCCAAAAACACCGAGACATTGAGATAACTGATTATCTCTAAACTGTCTCTGAAGGCAACTATAAATACCCTTCTCCCCCCACCATAATAAGGTAATCAATCTTTTTTCACATAAAGCTCTTTCATAATCTTCCTGATTACTGACAAGAGCGTCAGAGGGTTCGTCACCGGGATCCATCCCGGTGTATCGAACTTTTTGCAGGTTCACGGCAGCGACAAGAAACCAGACAAACGCCGGTGAAAGTCAACAAGTTTGCTTATTTGTTTTTTTTCGAAGAATCCACAAATTCATCTGTTTGCTCCCACACCAAAATCAGCAGCAACAGTTGTTAAGGTTGATCGTGATCTTAACCTGTTTGTAGGAATGCCCTCGTGATTTACCTTTTGATTAACCCAGTCAAATATCCTCATTTCATTCTGGCTCCAAATTAAACATTCTCATTTAACTTTATTTATATGAATTTACAGAGCTATGCTCATCAACATTCAACAGAACTCGAGAGATACAATACTTACAATATTGGCATGCTCAATTAAAGAAATACAGGAATCTTAAGCAATATATATTGCAATTGCATACATTTAAATCAAGTATGGCTTTATTAGAGCAGGGGAGGCTCTCAGTATTGCTTGCATCATTTGGTGGAATATTATGACTTCTCAACAGTTTGCATGCAACTCTTGGTATTGCTTGCATCATTTGGTAGAATATTATGACTTCTCAACAGTTTGCATGCAATTTCTTTTTTTTTTTATATATCAAATATCTCACAATATCAATCTCATTTAACAACAAATTATTAAGTTTAATTTGTTTTTGATTGCCTGTGAAGCTACGTTGCATCAATATATAGATTCCTGAGGGATCCAATCATATTGCCCGTGTTCGGCTAAATGTATGTCTAAATTAGAAATACCCAGAGAATGAATGCATTATCTCTGAGGTAATTCTAAAAATTTTAACCAACAATCTCTGCTCTTAGATTTTGACGTAAACCCATTAACTTCAAATTATAGCAAATTCTAAGAATTTTAATATGCACAAGGTACTATCATTTTGTGTTGAAAACAGATTTGGGGGAAAATTGTTATTCTTATATTGTCTATTATTCTTTATAGTATTCATCTATATATAGGGATTACATACTTGGAGGAGAAGAAAGGAGATTGAGAGAAGATTGAGGGGTGAGAGATTTGGAAAATCTATTTCCTATAGAATAGGAAACAGAATATACATATTAGTACTTACTATATTTCAACACTCCCCCTCAAGTTGGTGTATAGATATTGAACATGCCCAACTTGTCAACAAATTTCAAGAAGAGCCGACTCGGAACTGCCTTGGTCAGGATATCTGCAAGTTGATCTTCTGACTTTACTTTAGATATCTCAATGACTTTCTCATCAAATTTCTCCTTGATGAAAAATCTATCCACCTCTACATGTTTCATCCTATCATGTTGAACTGGATTGGCGGCAATATCACATGCTGTTTGACTGTCACAATACATCTTCATAGGTTCATTCGGATCACAGCCTAAGTCTTGCAACAAGAGTTCCAGCTATAAAACTTCAGCTATACATAGAGCTACTTTGCGATACTCAGCCTCTGCACTAGAGCGTGCAACAACATTCTGCTTCTTGCTTCTCCATGTAACTATATTTCCTCCAACAAAGGTGAAGTATCCTGAAGTGGAGCGCCTATCAATTATAGATCCTGCCCAATCAGCATCAGTATATGTCTCAACCTTCAAGTGACCATGTTTCGCAAATAGGACCCCTTTTTCTGGAGCAGACTTAATATATCTTAGAATTCTCATCACTGTATCCATGTGTTGTTTCTGAGGTGCATGCATAAACTGACTTACACACTTAAAGCATATGATAAATCTGGCCGTGTATGCGCAAGATACATCTGTCGTCCAACCAATCTCTGATATCTTTCCTTATCACAAGGCACATAATCAGATTCGTTGCAAAATTCCAGTCCTTCTTCTAATTGTGTACCAATTGGCTGACAAGCAGACATTCCAGTTTCCTTCAATAAATCGATAACATACTTTCTTTGAGACAGAAATATACCATTTCTCGAGCGAGAAACTTCAATACCAAGAAAATATCTCAAAGGGCCAAGATCCTTCAATTCGAACTCTTGTGACAAGTAGCTCTTCAATGTCATTCTCTCCTCAGGATCATTCCCAGTTACTATCATGTCATCCACATATATAATGAGAGCAGTAATCTTACCTTCTTTCCTTTTTAGGAATAAGGTATGATCTGAATTACTCTGACAATATCCGAATGTCCTCATTGCTTTGGTAAACCTCCCGAACCAAGCTCTTGGCGACTGCTTAAGTCCTTACAATGCTTTTTTCAAACGACATACTTTATTGATGTGTTGGACTGGTCTGTTCGACCTTGGTGGAAGATCCATATAAACCTCTACTGTCAATTCTCCATGCAAAAATGCATTCTTCACATCAAATTGCTCCAACGGCCAGTCAAGATTTACAGCAAGTGACAGTAGGACTCGAACAGTATTGAATTTTTCCACAGGTGCGAATGTATCTTCATAATCAATTTCATACATTTGAGTGTATCCTTTGGCAACCAGCCTTGCTTTGTATCGCTCTATTGAACCATCGGACTTATACTTCATCGTATAAATCCATCTACATCCTACTGGCTTCTTTCCTGCTGGTAGCTCCACTATCTCCCAAGTCTCATTCTTTTTCATGGACTTCATCTCCTCAACCATAGCTGCTTTCCACCTTGGATCAGTAAGAGCTTCCTGCACACTGTTAGGAATAGATACAGTAGATAATTGATTTACAAATGACTTATTTGATTCCGACAAGTGGTGAGTGGATATATAATTACTCATGGGATATTTGACGTTACTAGTAGGATCAAGTTCATAAGTGGGTTTTGGAATACCTCTATTAGTACGGTGCGGGAGTTCTCTTCTAGGAGCTTCAGACAACGATGACGATTGGTTTTGGGGTTCTGACGGTTCACTTTCACTAAGATTTGGTAGTGGTTGCAATTCTTCAAGATGGTCTTCTTCAAGAGGGGCTTCTTCCCTTGGTTGCACTTCTTCATGAGGGTCTTTCTCCCTTGCTAGGTCTTCATTCAAGTGTTCTCCATTATTTATATTCAGTTGTTCGTTCTGATTGGTAATTACTTCAACATACCCAAGAGTCTGAACTTCACTAACCCCTTCATCATACCCAAGAGTCTGAACTTCACTTCAGTAGTCCCCCTGAAGTTGAATCGTAGAAGAAGAAAAATACATCTCATCTTCATGGAACACAACATCCATAGTCACAAACATCCTTTGAGTTGGTGGGTGATAGCACCGGTACCCTTTCTTATCCTGTGCATATCCCACGAAAACACAGCGAACAGCTCGAGGAATTAATTTATTGCGTTCATGTTGATGAAGATGAACAAATGCAACACACCCAAACACATGAGGCGGCAAGTTGATGACTTTTGGTGCATTCACAGCTTCAGTTAATACTTGAAATGGTGTGAGGAAGTTTAGGATACTAGAGGGAACTCGGTTGATTAAGTATGCAGCAGAAGCAAGGGCTTCTCCCCAATAAATGAGTGGCATATTTCCATGGATAAGAGAAGCACGGACCACCTCGAGCAAGTATCTATTTTTTCTTTCTGCAATCCCATTCTGTTGAGGTGTATATGAGCATGTAGTCTGGTGAACAATGACGTGTTCCACCAAATATTGTTGCAGTTTCAAACTCAGGTACTCTCCGCCATTATCACTGCTAAGAACTTGAATCTGTGATTAATACTGAATCATAACATGCTCGTGAAAATTTTGAAACAAGTCACTAACTTCTCTTTTCGACTTCATCAAACAAATCCAGGTCATACGAGTACAGTCATCAATAAATATCACAAACCATTTGGCTCCTCCAAATGTAGTGGTTTTGGATGGACCCCGAACATCAGAATGGATAATCAAAAATGGAAGAGAGCTTCTACTTGGACTTGGAGGAAAAGAAACACGGTGACTTTTTGCGAGTTTACACACATCACACCGAAAGATAGAAATATCCAACTTCAAAAATTAAATTGGAAATAATTTCTTTAAATAACCAAAAGAAGCATGCCCTAGATGTCGATGCCATAGCCAAATATTTGATTTCTTCTTCTCATCTTCGGATTCTTCCACACTTAGAGCTTGAGTCAACTTGCTTGAACTTTCATATTCTAAATCCAGGTAATAGAGCTTCCCGTGTCTAACCCCATAACCAATCGTCTGGCGAGTCTGAATATCCTTAAACACACAATGTGAAGGCCAAAAGACTACAATACTATGTAAGGCAATAGTTATTTGAGCAACAAATAATAGGTTAAAATTAAAGGATGACACAACTAGGGTAATATCTAAGGTTAGGTTGTTTGTGAGAGGTATGGTACCCTCGCCAGTAACAGTGGCAGGATCACCATTGGCAGTAGACATAGTTGATTTGGTGGAAGATTGAAAATTTTGAACTTGTCTAGAATCAAAAGTCATATGGTAGCACCCAAATCAATTATCCATGCATTCTTCATAACAGAGCAAGAAATATTAAAAACCTTACCATCATTACCTGCAGCAGCACGATCAGCAACTCCACCTGCGACAGTGGGTTGATTGCAAGTGTTCTCTCGAATATCTCTGCTATGATCCCAGATTTCTGGATAACCGATAATCTTATAACAACGAGCCTTCGCGTGGCCGATCTTGCCACAATGAGTACACTTCCTTGACTCATACGAATATTGTCCCATAGCAACACAACAAACAACACAGCAAGCAAAACCAATGATCCAAACACCAAACAACAGACGGAATAAAAAAAACAGCAAACAACACTCCCCAAAACAGCACAACAGCAAAAAGCAATGGCAGCAACTGTAAAGACCAAGGGGGTGGCATTGCTGGCAGAGGCGCGGCGTCGACGGTGATCGACGAACGGCGCGACGGGGACGAAGGCTTCTGCGGTGATGGTCGACGGAATCCGAGCAAGGGAACAGTGACAGCACTGGGGTTTGGGTGTTTCTTGGTGGGCTATTGATCGATCAGAGGAGGGGTCGGGGGGATGTGCTGGTGGTGGCGATGGGGAGGCTGACGACGAGGGGCGTCGCCGGAGGTCGGGGCAATGCCGGGAGGGGGCGTCAAGGGGTTGCGGCGGCCTGGAGTTCGAGCGGCGTCACTCGACGAGGCGACAGAGGTGGGCAGTGGGGAACTGGGTCGCCGAAAATGGGGAGGCTGATCAGGGTGGACGTCGGAGGTGGAGGTCGGGGGTCTGATCGGGGAGAGAGAAAATGTCGAGGAGAGAGAAAGAGGAGAGAGGAGGTCGGTGTTTCGGGGTTTGGCCGGGATCGGGGTGTGGTCGGGATCGGGGTGTGGTCGGGATCGGATCGGGATGGAGGGGTCAGATCTGATCACCTCCTTCTCTTCTTCTTTTTCAACCAGCCTAGACCTGGTTAGGCTCTGATACCATGTTAAAAACAGATTTGGGGGAAAATAATTGTTATTCTTATATTGTCTATTATTCTTTACAGTATACATCTATATATAGGGATTACATACTTGGAGGAGAAGAAAGAAGATTGAGAGAAGATTGAGGGGTGAGAGATTTGGAAAATCTGTTTCCTATAGATTACGAAACAGAATATACATATTAGTACTTACTACATTTCAACATTTTGTTTTTACAGGAAAAATTATCATCAAGTAAAATTTTATTCCGAAGACGTCACTCACGGGCAATAGAAATCAATTTGTGATAGTACTCCTACTTTGTAATAAAATGCAATTCCAAAACTTATAAAACAACCAAAAAGATTATTCAAGCATAAATGTGTTTTGTTCTTCAATCCTTATTCCTTACTGTTCTAAAGTATATAGAAAGAAATGAGCAATCAAGACAGTTTGCTCTTGAAGATGCCCTTGGGATGGCAAGTAACATCTGTGATTCATTGTCTTGATGCTTTTAGGAATTATCCGAGATGCTTCACTGACGGGAATGAATCTTACAGGTGTCTTCTTTTGTATGCAGGTACACGTTTTATTTTAACCTAGAATTTTACTTCAATTTAAACTACTAACTTGACTGCATCATTCAGCAAACAACATGAACTTGTTGTTTCATTGAGTATGATCCTCTTTAGTAGATCTTGTTCTACTTTCTTCACAGACTTGCAATTAAACAACTAACTGAATGTCTCTTTCTTTTATTTATAGTAAACAGCTTATCAAAAATGGCAATCATGTTGCCGCAGATGCCAACTCAATTCTTCATAAGGTAATCGATTTCTTATTTTATGTTCAAGTTTTTATTACATTGATAGTGAAAACATGTAATACCCATTGCAGTTGCTTAACCAAATGTCATGTTTAACATGTGTATGTTTAGTCATGTGCAATGCAATCATCTTGTTGTTAAATTAGTTTTAGAATCGACTGTAACTTATCTTGATTATCAAAATAATCCTGCAATGTGACAGCTACAGGTGCTGATTTACCTTATACGTAGATAAAATGAATATAGTTCATTTTTCTACTTGGCCTAAATTATGTTCCTTTGGCACTTTGACTATACGAGTTTGTGGTTGAGGTTGGTGTAGCTAAGCCGCACGTAGATAAAATGAATATAGTTCATTTTTCTACTTGGCCTAAATTATGTTCCTTTGGCACTTTGACTATACGAGTTTGTGGTTGAGGTTGGTGTAGCTAAGCCGCCATCTAATTTGCTACTACTTTGGCAGGATAACATGGTGAGAATATGTCTATGAATACTTGGAATCATTTAGTTCCAGTATCTGATCAGATGTGTTGTGCTAATTTCGTTTACCATGTTCTGCACTGTTCTTCGTTTTAGACAGATGTATCTTATTATGCATGGAGTACATGTTATTGTGGTTTTTGCTTTTGTATCATTTATTATTGCTTTTTAATAGGTCTTAAGATTTTATTTCAGTTATAAATCACATGGTTTATATTCTATACTATATGTTGTTCTATCTCAAGTATTTCATTGTTTGACCTTCCAATTGCACAAATGCAGATGAACTCTTTGCCTATACTGCTCTGAGTATATCCTTTATCAATTGTTAATTTTTTAGATTCTCATTAAAAAGAGTAGATGCGCTTCTCATCACATGGCAATAGCCCACATCAAATTCGCTCTTTAGTGTACTGCTTGAAATTGTCTGGGAACACAGCAATGCCTCTAGAAGCTGAATGACCAGTGAAAGATGGTTTCTTGAAACCAAGCCATTTTGCCACTAATGAGTTCACTCCATCACAGCCTACTGATACCTTCCAATAATTTAACACAAGTATTTTAATTATGTATTTAGTTTCTTTCCTGATATTTGGTATACATTATTTATTATTACCCTAGTTTTCAGAGTGGAGCCAGCAGCTAATTGGAGCTTCAAATCACCAATTTCATCAATGGACACCACCTTAGAAGAGTACATGATGGTACCTTCAGGTAACTCCTTGCTAATGCCTCTAACAGTGATTTTCTCTTCACACAACGACATTCGTGCTCTCCACTGCATTAAACACTACAACCACCATTTCACTCATGTTGTATTACTTGCTCTTATATGTTTGATATGATACAAATTTGCTTTTATGCCCTAGTAACCTCTTTTTATTGTTGTCTCAGAGAATTTTGAGTTTCAGGTTTAAGAGTGAAGCTTGGGATGATTGAGAGAGAGAGGTATTGGTGCAATTAAGAACAAGTAAAGCATGAGCATAAATGCAGCTGGGGATGAAAACTATAGAAAATTTGTGTTTGAGGAAACAAGAGATAGCAATTCTTTGTAAATAACAAATTTTGATATTCTATAAAAAGAAAATATTCCGTGGATATTTTTTTCTTGCTCATTACATTTATTCTTCTTATTTTGATGATAATAATAATAATAATAATAATAATAATAATAATAATAATCTATACTATTATTAAGCAAAGCCTCATTTTGACGGCTTTTTACTATCATACCCCCATATACATAAAAAGCTAAAAAAAATATATCTATACTATTATTAAGCAAAGCCTCATTTTGACGACTTTTTACTATCATACCCCCGTATACATAAAAAGCTAAAAAAAATATATAAGGTTAATTGTGTAATTTTCACTTCACATTTAAAGTCTCCATCTATACTATTATTAAGCAAAGCCTCATTTTGACGGCTTTTTACTATCATACCCCCATATACATAAAAAGCTAAAAAAAATATATAAGGTTAATTGTGTAATTTTCACTTCACATTTAAAGTCTCCATCTATACTATTATTAAGCAAAGCCTCATTTTGACGGCTTTTTACTATCATACCCCCATATACATAAAAAGCTAAAAAAATATATATAAGGTTAATTCTGTAATTTTCACTTCACATTTAAAGTCTCCATAAAATTATGTTCTCTCAAAAATCGAAAACGTCTCTTCCTCTCCCTCCATCGAATCCGTGCATTGCACGTGCATATCCCCAGTGCAAATTGCACGTGTTAATCGATAAAACGTGCATTGCACGTGCGGATTACTAGTAATAATAATAATAAACAGCCTATTCCGGCATTTTAAAACGCCGGGATAGGTTTTTTAATTTAAAAAAAAAATAAAAATGAAAATTATTCTATCCTTGCGGTTTCAAACGTCGGGATAGCGTAAAAGACATCCCCGGCGTTTGAAAACACCGGGAAAGATTTTTTAAATCCTCGGCATGGGCAAACCCGATGCTTACGGAGGCATTTCGCAAAGCGTCGGGGCCATCAACCCCGACGTTTAAAAACACCGGGAAAGGGGAAAAATGACGAAAATTTTGGTACCGTTTGTAGTGATCTTAGTTGACTAATCATATTATTTTCCCAAATTAAAATATTCACTCTTGAAATTTGCATGTCCTAGGTTTTGGAAGGGCAGAAGGTGCTACCAAAGAAAGCAAAGGAACTCGATTTCACTTTTTAAGTATCCATATGTTATCCAGAATTTATGGACGTCCTCTCTCCTCCCCCCTCCCTAAACCCTAACCCTTCCATGGCCCCTCCTCTCTATCACCCCACCGCCTTCTCCTCCACCTCTACCACCCCGTAGTCTGTTTCCTACTCTACTGCACTCCTCCACCTCCCTTACCCCTTCTTCCCTATACACTCCTCCACCTCCTACCCTTTTACCCATCTCCTCAGCATCCCTGTCCAACTTCACAACCAAACACCTTTATCCCCAGTTCTCCATACCAGCTCTGTAAACCTTCCCCCCTGTCGCTCTTCCTTATCCCTTCACTTCCATTCACAGCCTATTACTTCTTCTGCTCCCAACTACCTACAAACCCTTCATGTCTTCTGATCCCACAGCCACCCCATTCTTCTGCTTCCACCTCCCCACTTATCAACCCTTTATTTCATGACTGGGCTCGAGAGAGGGCGTGAGCGTATGTGGACTCCACACGAGCATAGCAACAATGAGGAAAGATGCAATCCACGGAGCCGGCAGGAGCACGTGGAGGATAGAGCCGAGGGTACTCGTGTTAGTCGGAGGGTTAGGTCTCCGAGGAGAACGAATACTAGACCTCCGCTGGGGAGAGTAGGCGGTGGCCAACGCAGGTTTAGATCGAGGTCGCCAGTGTACTCTCGCAACAACGATCACAGAGATGGGCACCGTTCACATAATGACTCTCACAAACCACGATCTCCACGATCACAAGGAGGGATCATCAACAGCCTTGATGACTCTCACAAACCATCGCAGAAGGATCCTAGCAACGCGTCGACCAAGGTCGTTAGCCCCTCCATGTTGACTCCTGTTCATTCGATGCCTCGTGGCTCCCCTAGCGTGGAAAAATCCCCTACGGTTGCGTGCCTATCGCCCATTACTGCGGCAGCCAAATTCACCGAGCAGGAACTACTTTCGGCACTGCGGGAAGTGTGACGGAGGGGTGAAGTTGAACGACTTGACGATGCTGACGAGGGGGGGGGGGGCTTGGGAGGTTGTGCGCTCTAAATCATCTAAGAAGTTGGAGGCGACGCAGGGAAAGCTAGGGGTGGTTTCTTGCATGTTTTGCGGCGACCAACATCGGAAGGAGGTATGCCCGTTCGGAGTGTTCGTTTGCTTCGAATGTAAAGTCCCGGGACACAAAGTGCACTCTTGCGTGGTTAGAGGAGAGAAGCGGCGAGGGAGGCAGGGGAACGTCGAACGATCGGCGGGTATCTGTTACTGGGGCTATGCGTCGCAACAAGGACCTACTTAAGGCGAAAATGGGGGTTATTAGGGTGGTGCGAGGAATGCCGACGGCAGAGGAGATCATAACTGGTCTCAAGCAGCTCTCTGTCTCTTTCAATCAGTGTGCATGGAATATTCATAAAGTTAAAGATTTCTGGATCACAGAGTTCCCCTCGCCGGAAGGTGTTGCGGCTTTGGCTAGATGCGACGAACTCAAGATCATAGGCGGACGTTATGGGATTTCGATCTGACAGTGGACAGGAGTCGAGGGGGCTATCAACCAGGATGAGGCGAGAGTTTCTTGGGTGTCTTTGTGTGGATTGCCGCTCCATTGTTGGGAGCTTGGAGGGTTTCAAGATGTACTGAGAGCTTACGGTGTCATGATTGGCATGGACGCCCCCACATCTGCGAAGAATGGTGGGATCGCAAGGGTAAGTCTCTGTCTACATGACAGGGTTAGGTTGCCGAGATGGATGCAGGTAATGGTCAGAAATAGCTCCTTCATGGTCGAGGTCAGGGTGGAGGATGTTGGGGGGGGGGGGGGGGGAAAGACGACAGAGGAAGTGCAGCATAAGAATGCGGTGTCCAAAAAACTATTCGACGAAGACGTGGGGGAGCTTAGGGCGAAGAAATAGGCGGAGATTGCGGCGGGTAAGAAGGTGCAGGAGCCTTACGAGGTTGGGTTCAATATGGAGGAACTTGTGGGGGAAAGCGAAGCAGCAATAATGGGCTCCCCTCGACCGCCGATCAACTTGTGAGGCGCTGTGGGAGAAGAGCTGACGGAGGGCGAGTTCTCGTTCGGGAGGAGTACAAAGCTGCTACATCGAAACTCGACTTTCCCAGCTGGATTGTCCAAGCCACATCAGCTTCTGGGGGCACGGGTACAAAGCGAAGCGGAACCCACGGCAGAGTTTCTGGCGGAATTGAGGAAGACAGTGACTACTGTGGGGCACAACAAAAAGTACACTGACGGGGGCGATGCGGCAGAAGTGCCCATGTCTATAAGTTAAGTACCACTATAGAAAGGTGATGGGAAAGCTATGCTGGTTCAGGATGGGAAGGGAACAAGATGGACCTCGCTAGCTACTATAGAGCTTCGTTCCAAAAGTGGGCTGCTGAATGGTATAGGTGGGCCTCAGGAGGGGAAGGGGAACGAGACCGAAGTAAGGGAGGATTTGGGTGTTTCCACTTTGGGCCCAGGAAACCTTACTCCCGGGCGCACTTTGGCAAAACAGTCAACAGGAGAGGGTTTTAGAGCTCCTGTGAGTCAAGAAGGGGACACGATCGAGATAGAGGGTCCACAAATTGAAGAGCTTTTTAAAAAAGAGGTTGAAAGAAGAGTCCAACGTGAAGTACAAAAGAGAGTGAAGGCTATGTTGGGAAAAATGGGCTACGGACAATAAGCAAACATCAAAGGTCTCCTCTGAGTCAGAATTTGAATCAAACAGGCATGAGGACGCTTTTTCCGGTGATGATAGAGATATCCTTAGCATCAATGAAGAAAACACGGGGGGGGGGGGGGGGGGGGGGGGGGGGGGAGCAAGCAAGAAGGGAAAAGCAATAGCGGCAAATGAGGGATTCAGACGTAGTATTAGGAAACGCAGCAAAGCGGATAAGCCAATGACTGTCAAAGAGATTTACAGGCGGGTGGGAAAGCGAAAGAGCTATGAAGCTATCACAGGTACAAACCCAAATATCTCTATTTTTGGCTCAATCCCGGATGACGTTTTAATTCAGCTTGCATTCATCTATGGTATTAATCTGCATCATATCGCACACACCAATATTATTGATGTTATTTGGGGTAGGGAATTGGATAATATTGCTAACGTTCAACAAGTTCTAGAAGGGGATACGAACGAAGATTGTGTGTCCCTTAGCCTGGTTGAGTTAGACTCAATTACACAGGTAGAAAGGGGTAATGATAGTTTTTATGTTTAACATCATCTTCTGAAACGTTAGAGGGCTTGGCATGGTGGCCAAGCATAGAATGGTAGGAGAGGTTGTTAGGAAATTCAATAGCGACATTGTCTGCTTGGAAGAGACTAAATTAGCTCAATCAACCGACTCAGTTATCAGGGGTCTTAAGTTAGACCACATCCAGGAGTGGAGGATCAGGGACACTATAGGGGCGTAGGGGGGGGGTTATGGAAGGGGTCAACACTAGTAAATTTGATTTACTAGATGACTGGGTGGGAAACTTCACTGTTTCAGTGGTAGTTCAGAGAAGGAACGATGGGTGGAGGCAAACCATAACGGCAGTATATGGCCCAAATGACAGGGTGCAGAGATAACAGCTTTGGGATGAGCTACTACACATCAGGGGAAGATGGAATTTACCTTGGGTAGTAGGGGGAGATTTCAATATCGTCAGACATTCTTTTGAGAGAAAAGGAGGTCTTGGCAATGGGAACGATATGAGGAAATTCAATTTGTTGATATCAAACTTGAAGCTGATGGACATCCCGATTAATAACAGGAGTTTCACTTGGTCGAACCGACGAAGGAATCCGAGTCTAGCGAAGCTTGATAGGATTCTGGTTTCGACTGATTGGGAAACAAAGTTTCCCCTAGCGATGGCAAGATCTTGTGTTCGAAATACATCGGACAACGTCCCTATTCTTATTGGAACTGGAGAAGATGGTAGGAGAAGACATAGAATCTTCCGATTCGAGAAAATGTGGCTGTCCAAAAACGAATGTCACGATATGGTTAAGAGTACCTGGGAAGAGGTGAATGACCTGGTAGAACCAGCTGCTAGGTGGAACAGAAAACTGTCTCCTCTGAGAAGAAGGTTAAGGAAATGGAATCTCCTAACTTTCGGGGATCTTTTTAAAAGAAAGGAGGAGATCATTAACGAGATTGAGGAGCTGGAAAGGAAGGAGGAAGAGGGTGAACTTGATGACAACCAGTTTCAAAGGCTTTCGAATTGCAAGCAAGATATTCTGGAAACTTACACAAAATAGGAGATTTTGTGGCGTCAACGATCGAGGGTCAAGTGGCTGACAGAAGGGGATGCTAATACTAAATACCTTCACAAGGTCGCGAGAATGCGACGCAGGCAAAACTACATTCACTCCCTGGACATCAATGGGGCGTCGGTATCAGATGAGGGACAGATAACTTACCATGTTCATACTATGTTCAAGGAACTTTTTAGGCAAAGCAGGGGGGGCAGAGTGAATCCAATGAAAATTTATGGGAGGAGTTGCAGGGAGAGGACCGAGCTAGAGTGGAGGCTATACAAGCACCATTCACTATGGAGGAGGTGAAGGCGGCAGTCTGGGGGTTGGGACAAGACAAGGCGCCAGGACTAGACGGGTTCCCTATTTTATTCTATAAACAGTTTTGGGATTCTATTAGACACGACTTTATGGACATCATGAATGCTTTCCACGTTGGCAGGCTTAACTTGGAGAGACTCAACTATGCTCATGTTTGCTTGATCCCTGAAAAACAAGTGGCAAGAGAGGTGGGAGACTTTAGACCAATCAGTTTGATTAATTGTTCGGTTTACAAAGGTTCTCGCTAATAGGCTACGAATGATTATTGGGAACATTATTGAGGAATACCAGACTGGGTTTATTGTAGGAAGGGATATTCTTGAAAGGGTAGCATTAGTCCAAGAGGTAATTCAAGACACGAAGAGACGCAAGAAGTCGAGATTTATGCTTAAATTAGACTTCGAGAAGGCTTACGATAAGGTCGAATGGAAATGTTTATTGGAGATTCTTCAGAGACGAGGGTTCGGCAAGAGGTGGACCGGATGGATAAAGTCTTGGCTATCAACATCCAAGGTCAATGTTTTAGTCAACGGGGTTCCGGGGAAGGAAATCATATGTAGACAGGGTCTGAGACAAGGAGATCCACTTTCACCACTGCTATTCACCTTGGTGGGTGACGGGTGATATGGCTAAAAATGGGGTTAAATCGGAACCGTCCAGATTGGGAACGAATCTTGAAGCTCAGGGGTAAAACGGTAATTTCGCATATAGATGGACCCGAAGCGGGCACTGGATCTCCCCTTCACAGATCCAATAACCCGCGAAACGGATCCACTCCAGCTGGGTACGGGTCCCGACCCAAGACAAACCTAGACCAGCAAGAGGAGATCAGGGTCACTGATTTGACTAAATCAACGGGTCTGATTTGCAGTTATCCTCTCACCGGGAATCAGGGATCAGTTTCCTAAACTAATTATGAGGATTTTACTCCTAACGGTTTCACAGGAAATCAGGTCCCTAATCCGACTCCCATGGCAACTATAAATACCTCCTACCTACCACTGTGACCAGGTAATCACTCTTTTGACAACTTAAGCTCTTTCTTAATCATCACTGGTTACTGACAAGAGCGTCGGAGGGTGCGTCGCCGGAATCAACCCCGGTGTATTGCACTTCCTTGCAGGTGAGCGGCAGGAATCCGCAGCCCAATTCTGACGAACAGGCTTGGATCCGCTATTCAGGTTTTTCCACGAACTCACAAATCTCATCTGTTTACCCCCACACCAGATTCAGCGGTAACAACGGGCAACATAGAATGCTTCATGCCTACAGAGAAAATGGTTTGATTAATGGGCTTGGTATGAGGAGAGGTATCTCCGTAGTGGTGAATGTCCAATACATGGATGATACGCTTATCTTCGGAGAGTGCGACGTGGCACATGCAACTTTCTTGAAATGGGGCCTTTATATTTTTGAGGAGTGGTCAGGTTTAAAGGTTAACTTCCACAAAAGCTCCATCACTTTCCTAGGAGAAACGGGGGAAGCAGGGAACACAATAGCCCATCTTCTAAATTGCAACATCTAGAAACTACCGATTATATATTTGGGATTACCAATCGGTACCGGTAATATCAGGAAGGTGGAATGGAATGGTATCGTAGAGAAGGTAGCAAGGAGACTGGAAGGGTGGAAAGGCAAAATGCTATCCTTCGGGGGACGTCTTATCCTGCTAAACTCGGTTATCAGCTCTATTCCATTGTACTTTTTGTTATTTTACGAAATGCCGGTGTGGGTCTCCAAAAAAATTGACAAACTGAGAAGACGATTTCTCTGGCATGGGTAGGCCAAAGGGAGGGGGTACGCATTAATCAGATGGGGGATTGTGTGCAGAAGAAAAGAATTGGGCGGGTTGGGTGTGGTTAACATCAGGCAAATGAACCAGGCCTTACTGGGGAAATGGTAGTGGAAACTCAAAGTAAAAATGAAGTTTAAATGGGCTACTCTGGTTAAGGCGTCATACATGAAGAATGGATGCATGCACCAAAAACAGAAAAACAAGGGAACGATGTCCGGATTTTGGCGAGGAGTGAGCCATACTAAAGACATGTTCATTTCGGGAATTACATTTTCCATTGGGAATGGGGCTACAACATGTTTTTGGAAGGATAAATGGTGCGGCACTATCAACCTAAAGAGGAGATTTTCAGAAGCATATAAATTCGCAACTGATAAATACGATAAGGTTGTAAGACACTGGAGGAATGGTCAGTGGAGACCGAGACTCACAGGTGGGTTAACCAGTGAGGCTAGAAGACAAAAATGGGAACTTATAGCATTCTTACAGGATTGGAAGCCAACAGGAATGGACCATGAAGACAAACCTAAATGGGAGGGACAAAAGGATGACATATATTCGGTGAAAGCAGCATACAAAAGGCTTAACGACGGGGGAGTTAGGGTTTACGACCCAATCTGGAAGGTTAAAAGTCCTCTTCAGGTCAGGACTTTTAATTGGATAGCATGCAGAAATGCCATTCTGACACGTGATAACTTGACAAGGAGAGGATGGCAGGGCCCGATCCAGTGTGTTATGTGCAACCAGGAGGACAAAACGGTGGATCATCTTCTCTTCACATGCAGCTACACGAGGCCTATTTGGGGGGATCTACTGCAAAGAATGGGGTGTTCAGGGGCAGGACCCCAAAAAGTATTAGACGCGTGGGCGGGGTGGAGAGATGGGAACATTGGCAGTAGCAACTTTGACATTTGGGGAATTGGAGTGTCGGCGATATGCTCGGGGTTATGGTTAGAACGGAATAATAGAATTTTTAGAGTAACACACAGGCACTTCATGCATCATCAAATGCTTTTCAAGACTACTGCTAATATCATATTCTGGTCTAAATCAGCAGGTGAGGAACAAGCCAAGAAGATCAAGGAGATGTACCCAGACTCTGGTCACGCAACCAATGGGGTAGAGGCACAACAGAGGGGAGGTACACAGGAGGAGGAATGATCGGCGGCAATGTTTTGGGAGGAGCAGGGAGTACTTTTCTTGTTGTAGTTGGGAGCATGTATTTTGAGTTTTTGTTTCTCTAACTTTCTGGTGTATGCTATCACCAGGTGTGGTTGAGAGGGTAATATTTTGGGTAAGGGGTATGAGCATCATGGCTCGTCTGTGGGATACATGAATATAATTGTCCGTTTGTTTTTGTGCTGTGGTGTCTGTTTTGTTAAAGACTTTTTACTGAAACACGGGGGGGGGGGGGGGGGGGGGGGGGGGGGGGGGGGGGGAGGGGCTAAGGCCAACCTTTTCTGATAAAAAAAAAGTATCCATATGTTAGAGATGCACTTAAGGCCATCATTTCATCATGAAGCTATGGTTAGGATACAACGTTGAACCAATTTCATTTATCATTTTTTAAAATAAGTATATCCTTAATTTGTTTTTTAGATACATAATTCACTGATAAGTTTCCCTTAATTGGGTCAGTTTCAAGATTGCAATCGTCATCGCCGTGAAGGTGAGCTAGTCAATCTGAGAGAGTTTCAATGATTGGCATTTCATTCTATTTATAGAATATATTACAAATACTTTGATTTTGTGTTCATTCCCTCTTCTAGTCTATCACACAATCAATAACAACTATATATATCAATTGACATGATATTGATATTTTGTATATCACCGAATATAGTGAGAGATGTTAGGTTATGACAGACTTTACAAAACTTCTACGTCATTTCTATTATGCTATCATTGTCTGTGGGGTCTGGCACCAGTTCTGGTATTTGATCCGCACAAAAGTATCTCAACATATATCAATACTATACAGGAAGCCTACCCAATATAGGAAAATAGTTCAAGAGTACTAATTTTGTACTAGTATATACATAAGTATGTAATCCATACAAAATAAACTTTTACTAGTTGCTTTTGTAATCCATACTACCTCTTAGCAGTAAAAAGGTATTAGTACTTAGTAGTACAAATACAGTTTTCAAATTGCCCTATAATTAACACAACTCACCAATATAGTTTGGAAAACACATGAACAATTACGAGTCACCACGGTTTTAAGTTCAATCTATAATAACATAGTAGAGAGGATGGAAAAAATGAAAGGGGTGAGGAGAGAGGAGTGGCGACCATGGGAAAAGAGCAAATCTTTTGCCCAAGTCCTCCTCACACCAACCCATGCCCCCCCCCCCTCTACCTCTTCAATTCCTACACCCGCATAGAAACCCACCATTCCATCAAACCACTCCATCTTCTCATCCAAAACCACCCCCAAAACCCTATTTTCAGCCAAACCCTAGAATCATTTACCCCAAGAATACCCCAATCCTAAGCCCAAAAACACTTGATCTAAGAAACATATGGAGAGACATTGCATGAAGAGCGGTGATGGCTACCACACTGCGGTGGAGTGCGGATGACTTGACATTCATTGCTTAAACTGTCGTAAGTTCGACCATAAGGTGAGGGATTGCCCTCTCTTTAATCAAAGGGAGGCTCTGGAGGTGGAGATCCCCCACAACTCTAAGATTGTGGCTGTGCTCCCCACTTTTTATGCCAGCATGTTCCCCCACCTCATTAACAACCCCCCCCCCCCCCAAGGTGCCAAACACAAAAGACGTCGAATGTGCACTCAATTTTGCTTGTAAGAAGCAAGGGGGTTGGTGGAACCTCAAGAGAGTTGGTGATGGAGTTTATCATGTTCAATTTTCGACTCCACAGGAAGCAGAGAAGGCGGTGACAAATGATATGTTCAACTTCTCGGGCTTCAACATCACCTTCTCACTGTTCCATGGACTATGGTGTAAAGTTGCATCCGAAAGAAAGCTTCATCTAGGTAAACATTCCTTTCCTCCCTTCCCACATGTGGAACCAGTCCTTACTTGAGCATCATATCAAACCCTTCGGGAAGTATGTCACCATGAGCAGAGAAATGAAAGAGGAAGAGAAGATATATCAGGTGCTTGTCCTAATTGAAGTGGAGGACATCATCCTCATTCAAAAAACCCTCACCGTTCACTACACTGTCCCTTGGACCAATGAGAAATAAATCCATGAGGTACCAGTGCTCCTATTAGGGCAACCTATAGCAGTGGAGGACGTTTGGACAGGAAAGATCCAACTTTTCACAACTGAGAGTAACAACAAAAATGGTGGCCAAAATTCCTTTTGTCACAGGAAGGAGAAGGAAAACAACATAAACCCCAAAACAACCAAGTTGCAACAGCCACAAGGCCAGCGAAATTTCAAGCTCTAACGATCATTAATGAGGAAGCCAAATCCTGTAGTATCCAGGATGGCATGAAATAGATTAATGAAGAGGATTCTCTGGAGATTCAAGCCGCAAATCAAGTGAAGAATTTTTGAATATTTCGGGTATGGCAGACTCCAATATGGAAAGTACAGATTTGGTACCCCCTCCAATTCTTTGCAGATTGTGCGGGGACTAGTTTGGAAGGTAATTTGAATTCCAAAACCATACCAGTTATAGAGATAACTGATTCCTTTGACATCAATCAGGGGAATGTTTTGAGAAGATCAAACAAATTCTCTAACAGTTCAGCCGATTCTGATGAGGAGATGTCGGAGGAACAAGTGCGCCAAATGATTTGGAAAGGGAAAGTGGTTACTTTTCTGCTCTCTCTCTTCAAGAATCCAGCCGATAGCTAAAGATGTCTTGAAACAAAATGTCCAAAAGGCAGTTTCCAAGATGAGTACTGGCTCAGTCATGCAATTCAATGCAAGCTTCGACAAAGGTCAAAATGAGAGCTTTAAAACCAAGCCACTCACCAGAAGAAATCCCAAGCCAAAGACGTCATTTGGCTCAGCCTTAATCCCACCTGGCTATGAGGAAGTTGCAGCGAAGCTCCACTAGAGGAGCATATCAGCATCTAAAGCCCCCAGCACAAGGCCCTTTATGAAGCATTTGGCAACATCTCTCAAAGCAGCTTCCACCCGTAGAAATGGAGGTAACTCTTCTTATATTGCTTCAGTTACTAATGCACATATTAATCATTTTGCGCTATTATCTAAAGAGGATATTCTTGAAGTAGTTGAATCAGTAGGAGTGGAGGTTAAAGGGTTACACTCAATTGACAGAATTAAGAAGTCAGAGAATGTTTGTTAATCCCCCTAATCAACAGAGGCAATCTAGCAGATTTTTTGCAATTCTTTAGAGGTTCTATCTTATGTCTTGTTTTTATTGATATCTTATTGTCTAAATGAAGATAGCTGGCTAAAATGTAAGATGGTTAGACAACTGAAATAAATGTGTCATGATCAAAGAAGGGATTAGAAGCTAAGAAGTTTCAGTTGTATGTCTACAAGAAACTAAGCTCAGGAAGTCTCCCAGTAGAAAGCTATCATCCGTGACAGGGAATTTCATCAACAAGTGGCTACAATTAGATACATTGGAAAGTTGTGAGAGGATCATTATAGGATGGGTTGATAACACTCTGGATTGCTTCCACACTGCAATGGACATTTTCACAATCTCAACATCATTCAAGAACAGAGACGCATGCTAGGAATGGCCACTGACCTCAATATATGCCCCCTTCGAGTTGGATGAAAGAATATTTTCTTTTCTTGAAATTAGTCAAAGAAGAGGAAGACTATATGATGCATGGGTTCAGTGTGGAAACTTCAATATCACAATATCTAACTCAGAGAGGAGCATGGAACAAGGCTCCAATAGACATTAGAGTGTTCAGAGACTTCATTCAGAATCTTGAGCTCATTGATCTCCCTTTAGCTGGTAGAAAGTTCACTTGGTCGAACTTGAGAGGAAATCCTGCATTAGCTAGACTAGACAAAATCCTTATTTCAAGTGCATGGGAGAGCTTGCATCCCCAATGTATTCAATATTCCCTTCTAAGAATTTCTTCTGATCACTTCCCATTCATCATGAATACACAAGCAATTGTGCACAAGATACAATTACTTCAAATTTGAGAAAGCATGGTTCTCAAATGATATCTTTATTCCCGCTGCCATAGATTGATGGAAATATTTTGTATGTAAAGGGTCTACTGTTGATATCTTTGCATACAAGCCAACCCTATTTAAGAGAAGAATTAGGGGATGGAGGAATGACGTCTATAGCCATATTGCTGCAAAGAAGAAGATTATATTGGAAAAGATGCTCCAACTTCAAATTAAGTCATAGGATAACACGGCCCACTCAGATGAACTCATAGCAACACAAAAAGAGTATCAGGAGTTAGTAAAATCAGGGGTGACATATTGGAGATAGTGATAAGGGGTGACATGGATCAAGGAGGGTGATGCAAACACCAGGTTTTTCCAGCCTATTGCAAATGGCAAAAGAAGAAGAAACTACATCTATTCTCTTATGCACAGTGGGAACTTATTCACCTCACAAGCAGGCATCAAAGCTAGATTTGAAGCCCATTTTGAAGAAATCTATGGCTCTAGTACCTAATCCGACTTCAATATTGACTGTCGGGTCTTATATCCTAACCAAAGTGTTCAATTATCACACATGGAGGTTCATTTCAACTTAGAAGAAGTGAAAAAGGCTATGTTTGATATGAGTAGAGATAAAGCACCAGTGCTAGATTCTGTGAGGTAATCAAGGATGATCTATTCCAAGTGCTATTAGCAATACAAAGAGGAGACACTGGCATGAGCAGGTTAAATTATTCAAACGTTGTGCTTATCCCAAAGTGTGAAGGTGCAAACTCAGTCACAGAATACAGGCCAATTATTTTGATTAATTGTTCCTTTAAGATCATTATAAGGATACTGGCTAACAGACTAAGTCCACTACTTGATTCTCTAATATCCTCTTCTCAAAGTGCATTTATCATAGACAAGTCTATTATAGACTACTTCCTTGTAGCCTCTGAAGCCATCAATATATGTAGCAACGGACACTCGGATACTCTCATGCTAAAGATTAATTTCAAGAAAGCCTTTGACACAATTAACTAAGATTTCTTTGCTCAAATGGTAAAAGCTAGGAGATTTGGTACAGGGTGGTGCAGGTGGATTCATATGCTAAGAACTGCCAAGTCCTCTGTGCTTGTTAATGGAGTAGATGGAAAGATCTTTAACTCCAAAAGTGGCCTGAAACAAGGTGATCCTTTATCACCCATGCTATTCATTCTTGCAGTGGATGTCTTAGCTTAAATGCTACTTAGTGAAGAAGAAATGGCTCATTCTCCCCCTTCTAGTCGGCATTAACATGAAGGAGCCACCCTCCATGTGAAGTCCACCTCCCCGAGGCACTCTCCACCTATTGACGATATTCGAACACTATGGTCTAGCTTTGATGATTCTAGTGGCGGCAGACTAGATGACACTTTAGGAACACCGAGCTTAGAAACACTTGCGCAAGATTTCATGTTCCCACAAAGCTTATAGAGGTTGTGATGTCCTGGTCCTACACCCCTGTTTCCCAACATCACCTTACGATTACCTTCCCAAACAGACATAACTCCATATCGAGTTTTGGTTCCTACAGCCTCATGCATCTAAAATTTCTAATGATATCAGATTTTGTTTTAGCAAAGGAATATGTATGACTTTCCTTAGAGTGTTCATGTTTACATCTAGCATCTCCAACTCAACTATTCCCTCACCAACTACACAAATCTCATCAATGCTCATTTTCATACAACGGCCCATTGTTGACTAGTAAGTAGAAAACTTCTCTCTCTCGAAGAAAATGTGAATAAAATCTAAATCAAGAAACTTACCAAAATCCACATGTAAAAAATTTGAAACAAGAAGACAATCAAAAATTTCACCTAGCTCATAAGCACTAACAATATTAGTGCTCTTCTGATTTAGCAACTTGTGACAATCATTCTTGTAATGCCCAGTCCTCTGGCAATATCGGTGACAAATCACACCTTTATGCGCACTTTTCCTTCCAACTGAAGGATCATCCACCGCTAAGCAACATGTAGAAGTAGACAATGATATCTGAGTCTCCTTCCTAAGTCCATCATCCTCCAAGCCCTCGATCACCTCTGCTACGTTGGTAGACTCTCTGTATAGCATGATGATTATCATATACTTGTATGGATCTGGTAATGAATTTATCAATTTGAAAGCTTTAAGATCATCTGCGTTCATCGCCTTTAATTCAGATGACTCTGAATTGGATTCCCTTATATGATCTTGAAGAGCGGTGCCTTCCTTCATTGAGTGACTGAACAATTTTCTCTTCTAGTACATCAGTTCTTGTAATTTTAATTATGCATAGTCAGTTATGAGTCTTGCTCACAGACTCGTCGTACTTCTACATCTGACTTCATTCGCCGAGCATCCGAATTAGACCCAAGGCTTTTGAATAAATCTTCAACTGATTCTCCTACTTTATATCGGATGACCTCCCTTGCTTGATCTTCGTGAAACTCTAATCTATCATCATCACCAAGGAACTCATCAACCGAATCTCTGATACAAATTGTTAGGAATTTGGCACAGCGGAGTTGGAGCTTTAGGAGCAAGAAGCGATAACCGATCAATGAACTATCAAACAAGAGATAAAACCAAGCACAAAAAACACACAATCTTGTCCCGGTTTGTGCGAACCCTAATCTGAGGGAAAATAAGGAAGATATTATTCAACTAGAGAAGATTATAAGAATTACAAACTCTTTCACCAAGAACACATCTACCTCTCAAGCCTCACTAAATGATAATCTGCTATTTACAATGGAGACCTCTCAGTGAAGTAATACCACTGTCAATAGAGACTATTACAATATATAGAGATCTAAAGAAACCCTAGGTTGTAGTCTTGATATAATAATAGTCTGAAATATCCTAAAGAGAGAGACATACAATAGAAATCGTCTAACTTGGAGTAGAAGATGGGTCCGAAAAATTGCCCAGACCCAAGCCCATTAATTGCGAACTGTCGTTGGCAGTCAACTGCGCCCCTAGGGTAGTCGAGCACAATCACAACTTTCAAAACAGAGATCTAGGACTATCGATTGCCACTTTGCGCAGTCGACCGTCAATTCTGTAGATGCTGTTGCTATTGCTTCTCCTTTCTTCCAATGACGCTTCGACCTTTTTTGCTTCAATGTATTCTCTTCACATCGAACACAAGTATGCAAAGCATACACCCCAACAAACTTTTGCTCATGGTGTTGGGTTAAATCCTTAAATATCAGATTCAATGATGGTGAGAGTAGTTTAGATGATGATGGGGAAAAGTCAAACTATAAAGTTTAAGAAATTTCTCAGATTCTCTGTCTGAAAATGGAAGCGCCCTGCTTTTTCCTTTCTCTTTGCTGGTTTGATCTTATCAACCCGAGCAAAGCGACTGTAAAAGGTTGCAGTCAAATGCTTTTAGAGAAAGATAGAAAAAGCATTTGAAAGAGGGGCAGTGATCATGCATTGGATTGAATACTGATTCAAGATGAATTTGAGCCTCCTCTTAGATCTTCGCCTTCTTCAACTATGGTTGAATTTGGTGCTTAATGTTTATTGGATTTAGTATTCTAGGTTGTTATTTGACTTTGTCAAGAAAATTGGACTAATTATTCGATTATCAAATTGCTTATATGCATAGAAAGAAGAATGATTGGATGATTTTTGGGTGCACTATTCATGGAGAGGTTATATATAGAGGAAAAATGTTAGATCTTTTAATACATATCTGATCTATTTCTTATTACATATATGAATCTCTTAAATTTGATCCTACCATGATGTGGGTATGGTTTATAGGTTCTCCATCTAATTGAATGCGTTGTCATTTTTTTGTTGGTTTAGGCCCATATCGTTTTTTATGGGTCTTTTGTTTGGGTTGTCTACGAAGGTGGTATGTGGCAAATGAAAAAAGAGTAATGCTTCATCCACTACCAATTTCACTACCATTCTCTTCACTACCTTATGTGGCACACTTTTATTGGAGAGTTCCCCCATCTACTGTCTCTTCCCCCACCTATTGGTGTGTGCCACCTAAGGTAATGAAGAGAAATGTAGTGAAATTGGTAGTGGGTGTAGCATTACTCATGGAAAAATTATGTATCTTTTTAAATAGATCTCATCTCTTTCTGTTGGCATACATCGAATTTAATGTTTGGTTATCTTTTGTTGCTTCGCTTACATATTTTCCTTGTAAGGTCTTTTACATGGATTGTCTCGAAAGGTGTTGTACAATAAATGGAAAAAAGATGGGTTTTTTATATATAAATCTGCTCGCTTTCTTTTTCGATACATGGATCATGCTTTGATCATATCTGGATTATGATGCACAAACACTTCTATTTGGAAGGCGCATTGTGTTGCAGATGCGTCGGACACCTAAATCTGACATGCCACTTGATACTTTAAAGTTGTTTCTCCAAATTTTCTCCCTGTCAACGTGTTGTGCACTTGATAGCCGCATGGTGTTCATATTTGTGTCAGTGTTCTATATATAATTTGATATATAGTTGGTCTCTTTGCATTCTTGGTTGGACCCCTAGAACAAACAATATATGAAAATTTGTTACGAGCATGACAATATTTCCTTTGTAGTGTTCGATCAAATGTGGTTTTCGTATTTTTTTCTATTTTCTGTTTTGTTTTGGTGTATTTCCATGATTCAATTTTTTAATTTTTTTTGTTGAGATCATAAAAGTGAAAAATTATTTGTGTCGCTGCTTCCAATGGAGAACAATTATGTCAACAAAGAGTTCTTTAGTCAAAAATAGTTTTCTGATTTGGGCTATTCAATAGACGTGCCTAGAGGATGTGACATAAATTTTTGCACCGTTTTTTTGGGCTCACTCCAATCAACTTTTGTTTGTTGTATTGATATAAGTGACGGAGTCTTTTTTTTTTTTCTGGAAATGATTGCTTTAGTTTGGGATCAATGGTTCAGATGTCTTACTGTGCTTTTTGCTTGAAGGTCAAACATTAATGTCACTATTTAGTATGGAATTTTATTTAGTATGGTATGTCCTTTAGATGCAAACAATTGAGTATGTTAGCACGTAAGTAAATTTTATTTTCGATTTTGTTTAGAGCTGAACAAATTGGAGAATGAAAATTCTATTTTTAGGTGGTTGCTTATTGCGTGAAAGTAGTTTCTTAATAGTCTTTGTTGATAATCCCTTATGTGTTGAGAAGCTGACTAGGTTCAAATGGATGTGCAATTTTACGTCTCTTGCCTTTTACTTATATAATGTAGGGATTTTCACAAGGTAGAATGCTTTGCATTCTCACGCTCATTGTTGTTTCAGCTTTTGTATGTAGTGACACATATGGAACAACTGTTGGGTTTATATGTCTTGCATACACATGTTCGATAAAAAAAGACGCTGAAGCGATGAGATGATCGGAGTGAAGATTGAAAAATGAGAGAATAAGCAGTTAGCCAACAACAACAACAATATAGAAGGGTACGATCGACCTTCACCCTCTCTGGTTTGAATCTTGGTGATTGCAGTCGACCGCAATCTTGGGCAGCCGACCGTTCGGGTGCGACTGATGCAGTTTGGATCAAGTCTTGGGGATTGGTGTGAATCCCAACTTCATTTTCAAGTTAGATCGTACGACTCTCAACATATGATTATTTCTTCAATATACATCAAATGGTTAATTTATCAAGTGTATCAAACTAGGGTTTCTCTAGATCTTATATAATCAATTGTAATGGCTCCAAGAGAGATAATGATTCTATTGAGTGTCGAATAGAAGAAGAGAGTACTTCGTCTGTGAGGTGAGAGATTTCTCCATTGTAAACAGCTAGTAGTTCCAGTTAGGTTTGAGAGAGGGTCGTTGTGAGAATTGTAATATTCTTGTATCTTCACAAGTCGAATAACTTTGTTCTTCCTCCCCCGAATTAAGGTTGTAACCCCCGTTCCAGTTTATATGGATTTGTACCTATTTTCTTCTTCGTATTATTGAAATTCAATTTTCAAGATAAATTTTCCTTTTCTCCTGGAGACAAATTGCTTTTATTTTGGATATCCGATTAATTTGGTTGAACCCAGAAATTTTAATTCATACTATTATATTATTACTATTTGATCATTTAATTACTTTGGCCCAAACTCCTAATCCAACCTATGATTTGTTTATTTATTTTATAAGTCCAATCCGAACCAACTTAGCCCATTCTTATTTTCTAGTTCATCTTTATTTGTTGAAACCCATATATTATTTGATTCATTATTATTATTATCATTATTATTTTTATAAAATCCCAAAATTTTGTTCTATTGATCTTTTAATTGGATTTAAACCCAAGCTATCAATCAATTCTGTACCTTATCTTTGGGTCCTTTGCAAGAAGGCTATGTTAAATTATTTTGTATGCCCATATTTAAATTCTAAGCTCAACTATAATTATTTTTTATTGAAGCCCACACACAAACTCAAGCCCACACTTTAAATCCTAGACAAATCCTATGGGAGTCTAACCCAAACTGGTTAACCTGTTAACCCAAATACAATCTAAATCCCAAAAATCCCCCACCCAAATTGCATAACCCACATTATCCCCACTAAACTCTAACCAACCCCCACAAATCCCTTAATCACCTCCTAATCACCCCTAATCTCCTATTATGTCTCAACAATCCCCTCCTAATCACAATCAGCCCACCTAATCACTTTCCCTCATCTTCATCCTTCAGCCGACTCTTCCTCTTCGCTTCTTCTTCTTCTCATGTTCGCTCCGAAACCCATCCCCGTTGTCGCTCAACCCTACACCCGAACCTCCCACCATTGTCGCAACCCCCCCAATCCTCCACTTCCACGTTGTGCTCCTCGCGCGTCACCATTGACTTCCCTCCATCCTGCTGTCTCCACTCCAAGCCTACCATTGCCATAGCTCCCTCGTCGCCACCATCATCGAGCACCACTCGATGCCACTTCCACGATCGCCACCTCCTTCACCTTTGCAGCACCCTCACCACTGCAGCAGCCCCCGGTCTGCCTCTCGCTACAGCCTAGTCATCGTTGCTTGCGGCTTCGACCCCGCTCTCATCTCATCATCATCTTCAACCTCCAGCCATCTCAAAGCCACTGCAACCATCGCTTCCTCGTAGCTCCAAGCTCTCCATGAACCCACCTGAGCGCCTGCACCGTTGCCACCACCACTGCCTCTACCTTCCTCTCCCCTCAGCCCTCCATCGACTGCCTCTTCCTCGTCGAGCCACCCTCGATGCCTATGTGCTCCCCTGTTCACCACGAACCCATTATCGCTACTGAGCCATCAGCTCTCACTAGCTAATTGACAGCCATGTACACGATTCTAATTCCTAGAATTAGGAGAATGATAATTATTCTTAATAGCTAGTTGTTGTTTCCTTCTATATCAATGGCTAGCTGTTGTTTCCTTCTATATGCCCCCTCAAGTTGGTGCTCCTGGTGGAGATTCCAATATTGTCCCTGAGATGAAGAAATTGTGTAACTCCCTAATCCAGTTGTACGTATTTTATTACGTGAATTTTTGTACTTCAATTTTCAGATCAATTTTATTTTTCTCTTTGGACTCTTTATCTAAAGCCAGAATATTTTTCTGATCAATTCTATAATTTTGTGATTTTTTTCGATCGGAGTTTAAATACAAATTTTATACCTTGATTAATCCTAATCCTAATATTAACCCACTCCAGCTAACCACTCACTCACAGCCAACCCACCCTGCCTAATTCTACGCCAAACTCCATAACTTCTTCTCCTTGTTCTCATTTTTCCACACCTAGGCTCTCATTTTTCTACACCTTCACCACCCTACTACTCCTAATCCCCTCTTCCGTCACTATCTCCCCTTACATTTTTCTACACCCCCATCTCTTTCTCCCCTTATTTTATACACACACCATGCATATTTTGTCTCTTTCCTTTCTTTATATTCATACACACACATACACATACAGCACACTCCTCTCCCTTTCTTTCTATATATAAGCACACATACATGCACCATTCTCACTACCTATTCTTCTTTTCTTCTTTGCTTCTCCTCCTCCCGCCATTATTTTCCTCTGCCTTCTTCACACCAGAGAGCCCAAGCCAACACCCGAGCTCTACTTTACCCTCCACCTTCGAGCCGACGACTCCATTTCTACGGCCCCGTGAACTCCAAAGAACAACCCGAACTCAATCCCAAACAACCCGACGCCGCGCCACCTCGTTGTTATTGTCGCTCATCACCGTCGCTCACCGTTGCTACCGTTGCTCGCACGCTGTCATCTTACCGCCATTCTTACCGCCGTTGTGCCGCCGTCCGTTTCCGACGTCGCTTCTTCTTTCCGTGGTTAACACCACCACCGAAATCGTCACATTATAAGGCAAGTACATTGTACACTCTTTTTGTTCTCGTACAAGATTTTCCTTGGACTCGTATCAAGTAGTCTAGTCATCATCATGTTTTATTGTCAAACTCCATTCTAGTCACTTGTTTCATGCTATATCAACTCAAGAGTAAACTGTTAATACATTTCGAATCGTGTTATCGAATATCGAATATTCAACCTTACTATCTCAAAAATTTCTTGACCTTACACTAAGAATTAGACCATGTTTTCGATACTGGATTGAATATTTTCTACATGAAAATCGTAGCCTATCGAGTCCCGAATCTATAACATCTTACGGTTTCTCAATCGGATGTATAGATTGTGAGATATCGCGATTTTAGTACTGGCATATCGTGAATTTCTGAACCTGCACGGGATTACTAACCGGTATCTTGTACTGAGAATTCGACCATGTTCCCGACACTGGATCGAAAAACTTTCTACATGAAAAACGTAGCCCTTCGAGTCTAGATATCCGAAACATATTACGGTTTCTCAATCCGATGTATAGATTGTGAGATATCGCAATTTTAGTATTGTGACTCTGAATTTCCAGAATGCGTGCGAAACATCGAAACCAGCGAAGAGTGAATTTGTACGCATAACTATTGTCTCTAGAATGTATCGTGTGAATATGCGTTAGAACCGGAAGAGAGTCTGCTTTCTAGAATCTCTGATGGAATTGAATTTGCTTTTCTGTAACAATGGAAAAGTAAATTTGAATGCAGATATGTCAAGTTGTCTAAAAATTCATCTCTACGTTTTTGCATATAAACCCATTACTTTTCATATTTAATGAACTGAGTGTATTATTGTTCTTGTAATAATAACTTGCATAGATATAATAGGTTGATAAAATGCATTTTATACCACTTGATAATTCTATAATAACTACTCTCGATACATGTACTCGTTTTACGTCTCATATCCATGATTACTGTCCTTGATATTTTTCTTAATTAAACTGTCTTGATTACATCGTTCCACTAGTCGTACCAATTGCATATTCATAATTAATTATAAAAGAATAACAAGCCGGGGTTATAAGGGTACGGCTTAATAGTGGACAATATAGGGGAGTATACTCGAAAGGGGGCCCGTGTTTCCCGAAATAGTGATTCTTGATTCTTGATTCTTGATTACACAATTCTTGATTACATAAATCTTGATTACATGATTCATGATTACATGTCTTGATACTATCACTAGAAGACCCGAGTACATAATCCTATAGAATTTACTACTTAAGTTTAAACGTCACATGATTGATATGCACCGAATTTGTGGTATGGGACACAGAATTTCGTGTACTAGATAAGTTAATAAAACAGATAAACTTGAGATTTTCACTAAGCATGATTCTTGATTATATGACTCTTCGTTACACGACTCTTGATTCTTGATTACATGATTTTTGATTACATGACTCTTGATTACATGACTCTCGATCCTTGATTACATGATTATCGATTAACTGAGCCTAGGTTATCAATTGCTTATACCTTGAAGTCTAGAATACACTAGTTACAGTTATTACTTACATGATCATATTGTCCTTGTTTCTTGCTTACTTCCATATTGTATTTGTACATCTACTTCTTATTTCTTCCATGTTATATCTTGCTATATTACCCCTTTTATTGCTTGTTGCTACTTGCTGTCCGAAACTTGCTCTAACGGAAACTTTTCTATTTTTCTTTGAGTTAATAATTATACAGGTACCGATGGACCTGACGAGCAGACTCTCTAGACAATCGTTGCTACTTCTTTACTACTTCATATTGTTTTTCTTTCAGTCGCTATTTTATCTAGTTGTTATAGCGAACTGCTTATCATACTGTTTTAATTTCGGCACCTTGTACTTCCGGGCATCTTGACCCGATGTTGATGTATTATTCAAATGATGGTTATTCTATTTTCAGCTCATGTGATTATTATATTTGCCTGCGTGAATGTGTTATAAACATCTTGTTGAGCTTATAATTGTACAGCTTATGGATGATGTATATCATTCGCTAGGCCTCAGTTGCGTGCCTGTATTTTCGTATAGTGGGAAGCGAGGCGTGAAAAATTGAGCACGTGAGAGTGGCTTTGTTAATGCTTCAGCTAGTTGATCTGCAGAGGAGACATGGGAAACACGGAGAGCCCCACTTTGGACTTGCTCACGGATGAAGTGAAAATTAATGGCGACATGCTTCGTTCGAGAGTGAAAAGCTGGGTTGGAGCAGAGGTGGGTGGCTCCTATATTGTCACAGTAGATGAACGGAGCTTGCAAAGTCTGTATTCCAAGTTCGGTAAGAAGTGAGCAGATCCAGTGCAATTCAGCAGCAGTTGCGGCAACAGCACGATACTCAGCTTCAGTTGACGAGCGTGTAATTGTGCATTGTTTCTTAGAACTCCAAGAAATTGGACTACGACCAAGATAAACAATGTAAGCACTAGTTGATGTGTAGTCATCTTTGTTGCCAGCCCAATCAGCATTTGAGAAAGCATAGAGAGAAAGTGTTTGGTTGCAATGAAGTACTATGCCATGATCAGATGTGCCACGAAGGTATCGTAACAGTCATTTGGTTACATTCCAGTGTTCTGTCGTAGGACGGTGCATGAACTGAGAGAGCTTTTTTACTGCAAATGCGATGTCAGGTCGGGTGAGAGTTAAATATTGAAGGCTGCCAACAATAGTTCGATATTCTGAAGCGTCTGTTAAGGTAGTGCCACTGTGAAGACTCAGAGTTTGATCTGTTCCCATAGGTGTAAGAATTGCCTTAGCATCATTCATATGAGTGTGGGTGAGAAGATCATTAATGTAGTGACGTTGAGAGAGAATGAGACCATGCTTGTGTGGAAGAACCTCAACACCCAAAAAATAAAAGAGACTACCAAGATCTTTTAGAGAGAAACATGCTGCAAGTTGAGTAACAAAATTTTGCACAATGGAGTTGTCACTTCCAGTGATGATGATGTCATCTGCGTATACTAGCATGTAGATCATAGTATTTGTATTGTTGTAGCTGAACAAGGAGGTATCTGCACGTGAGTTTTGAAATCCTTCAGTAAGAAGAAATTGTCATAACTCATGGTACCATGCCCGTGGAGCTTGTTTCAAACCCTAGATGGCTTTGTGCAATTTGCACACATGATCTGGATATTCTTTATCAATAAAGCCTGAAGGTTGTACCATGAAAACATTTTCAGTGAGATGGCCTTGTAAAAAGGCATTGTTGATGTCAAGTTGTCGTAGTGACCATCCATGACTAATTGCAATGGTGAGAACTAGGTGAATTGTTGTTGATTTGATAACTGGACTGAAAGTGTCATGGTAGTCAATTCCTGGACGTTGATGAAAACCCTTGGCTACTAAACGTGCTTTGTACCTGTCAACAAAACCGTCAGGTAAGCGTTTAGTACGAAAAATTCACTTACACCCAATAAGATTGTGGGCTTGGTTGGGTGGAACAAGCTCTCATGTGCCATTCCGAACAAGAGCATCACACTCTTTAGACATTGCACGACGCCATTTGATATCTTTTAAGTTTTGGGTCACTGTTGTTGGTTCTAGATCATCAGATGAGATCAGTTGAGCATTGAAATTGAGCTTTTAGATTTGTTTATGGATATGATTTTTAGCTCTTGTGATAATGGAATGGGTGTTAGTTGGGTTTAGGAGGTCAGATGTAGTGAGCGATGACTACTGGTTTTGTTCTGGGTTGAGGGTGGATGAAGAAGGTGGCAGGGTTTGGTTGTTGGTGGTGTTTGGTGGATTAATGGAGGTAGACTGGTCAGCCGAAGATTGGTTGAGGGTGTTGAAATGTTTTGGTGTTGGTGTCGATCGTACAGGAGCAACCTTTGAGAGACCTTCCACCAATGACGTGTTAAGTGTAGTAGTGGCAGGAGTATTTATGGAAATTACGTAGGAGGGTGGTAACCAATGAGAAATGGTGGTTGACTCAGAACGACTGAGATGAGTGTGAGTAGATTTGAAGGGAAAGATGGATTCAACGAATTTGACATGACAAGAAATATAAAGGCGAGATGTATTGGTATCAAGACACAGGTATGCACTTTGGGTGGAAGAGTAGCCAAGGAAGACAGAAGGAGTGGATCGGGCTTCAAGTTTAATATTATTATACGGTCGAAGCCATGGATAACAAAGACAACCAAAAATTTTAAGTTTAGAGTAGTTGGGAGTGGTGCCAAATATTTTCTCGAATGGAGAGGACATGTTGAGTGTGGGTGTAGGAAGTTGATTGATTAGGTAAACAGCCGTAGCAAAGGCATAATTCCAGTAGATTAGAGGAATGGATGCATGTGTGAGTAGTGAGAGACCAGTTTCTAGAATGTGACGATGTCGTCTTTCAGAGTATCCATTGTGTTCAGGTGTATTTGGTGGAGTGGTTAAATGAGTAATGCCAGTTGTAGCTAAAAATGAATCAAGCGCTTGATATTCCCCACCATTATCAGAGTATACGGTTTTAATTTTGTGGTTGAAATAATTTTCTACAAGCGCTTTGAATTGAATAAAGACTTCATAGACATCAGATTTACATTTTAGTTGATAATACCAGACATATTTGGTGAAGTGATCAGAAAAAATGACATAGTATTTGAAGTCTTCATACGAATGCACAGGAGAGGTCCAAACATCCGAGAAGATTATTTCAAGAGGTTTTGTAGAGAAAAGGGAAGACATGGAAAATGGAAGCTTATGACTTTTATTACAGCTGCAAGCATTGCACTAGTAATTGAAATTTAGAGATGACATGTTTGTAAATTGGAGAAGCAGGATGACCTAGACGATTGTGCCACTCATCAGTTGTTGTCTTGACACTGGAAAAGAGAACAAGAGGAGATTTGATGGTTGAAGCGATTGGCCCCTCATACACGCCATCCTTAGTTGGTCCCTTTAAAAGAGTTGCTTCCGTGCGTAGGTCCTTCACCAAAAAACCAGAGGGTAAAAATTCAATAGAAACATTATTAGTGGGACACATTTGAGAAATTGAAATGAGATTCTTTTTCTTGGTGGGAACACACAAAACATTATGTAATTTAAAATCACGAGTGGATGAAGAAAGAGATGTAGAACTAGTGTGGGTAATTTGAAGACACGTCCCATCGCCTATAATGACATCATCATGGGCATCGTATGGTGCATGAAGAGATAGATTATTCAAGTCGGTGGTGACATGATGAGATGTGCCACTATCAAGAAGCCAGGATGGAGTGTTGGATGTGCCAGTTGTAGTGTAGTTGACTCGAGGTTGCCAAGGAGATGATGAACGTGGATTTGTTGATCCAATGCCCGACAACTGTGGAGCTGTTGATGAGTAGCCTGAATTAGGTTGAGTCGAAATTAATCGAAATTGCGGGCATCGTTTCGCTGTGTGGCCTTGAGTATTGCACGCTTGACATGTTCCAAGATAAGGACGTGGTGTTTTTTCAACCCGAGAATTTTTAGATGACGACCATTTGTTTGGTGATGACTGAGTTGATGAATTGAAAGGAGGACGCCATGGTTTGCTCCTAGGATTCACGGTTGTTGGATATGTTGTTGCTGGAAGAGAGGCTGGTTGTGGTGGTTTAAATTGATGTAACATCGTTTCCTTGTTCAGAAGTTTTTCATGAAGCTCATCAAATGAGATGGTTGTATCTCGAGCATTGACGGCATCAACAATGGATTTGTATTCCTCATCTAGAACGTCGAGGACTTTTTCAATCAAGTCCTCTTCATCATATGGTTTGCCTAGAATCGCATGTTCATCAGCACGACTTCGAATATTGCATATATTCACTAATGGTACGTAAGCCTTTGATTGGGTTCTTTAGTTTCTCCTTAATTTGCTTAATATGACCACGAGTGGGCTTTGCATATGTGTTTTCAAGGATCATCCAGGCCTCACGAAAGGTGGTAGCACGGTTTAAGAGTGGAACAATTGCAGCCGACAATGATCCGACCATGGAGCTAAAGATTAATTTGTCTTTCCAAAGCA
This sequence comes from Hemerocallis citrina, assembly GCA_017893485.1. Lineage (NCBI taxonomy): Eukaryota > Viridiplantae > Streptophyta > Magnoliopsida > Asparagales > Asphodelaceae > Hemerocallis > Hemerocallis citrina. The sequence goes on from CM030359.1 coordinate 163,113,901, forward strand.
ATGTTTGGAATGCTAGATTTGGTGAGTCCTTGCCATCAGTGGTAATGGTGGGAGATGGTGCATTACTTGAGCCATCAATATATCCTTCAAGATTGTAGCCAATTAAAGTTGCATGAAACTGTAATTTCCATGATAGATAATTTGTAGGTGTGAGTTCTATGGTGGAATGGGAGGAGATGTTTATGGCAATAAGAGGATGATTGGGTTCGTGGGAATTGGGAATAATTGGTTGAGAGGTGGCAGCAAGTTTTGGATCTTGAGAAGCCATTGTTTGAAGAAGAAGAACAAGTGTGCAGAAGTGAGAAGGGGTTTTCGTGGCTGAACTGAGTTTGTATGTGAGGAGAGCTGAGGAGAAAGAATGGCATAGGATCGTGGCTCTGATACCATATGAAGAATATTGGAGCAATGGCAATTGTCTATTAATTCCAAGAGGTAAATATAAACAGTATGTCATGGAGTCAATCTCTTGCAAATCAATATTAATATCCCAGAATTAAGAATTGATAGCTAATTGCTACTTCCTAAATCAGTAGCTAATTGATAGCTATGTACACGATTCTAATTTCTAGAATTAGGCAAATGATAAATTATTTTCAATAGCTAGCTGTTGTTTCCTTCTATATCAATGACTAGCTATTGTTTCCTTCTGTAGCCTTATGTTTGCATATGTTGTCAATACATTTTATTTTGGTCTAAACTATATGCTACAGTTAAAAAATTATGTTACAGGAATGAGAATTAAATTTACCTTTGTTAGTGTGTCATGTTATTGCTTCTGTCTTTTTCAGTTTATGTCGAGCTGAATTTAATGAAATGGTTGCAACCGAACTTCCAAACATACAGCCAACAGGATACAAATATTCAACCTCCTAAACCTGGAATAAGTCGTGGAATTGTTTGAGCACTATTAAATTATTTCTTCTTAGTTATATTGATGTGAATTATTTGCATGTGAAGTAATATAGTTAAGTGAAAAGAGTGTCGAACCCACAAAAACTAATTATTTTATCGAGTACCGAAATTACTAGATTAGCTACTATATTTGGAAAATTGAAATTCAATAAATAAAGCAACTAAATTAAATTAATCTAAAGGACTAACTAAATTAATTAAAAAGGAGCGGAATTTGAAATTTTATTATTTATTAATTGCAAAATTAATTCTAGAGCTTTTGATTTCACCTAATTAATCCCACATAATTTATAATTTCATGTGAATAAAAATATCATTTTTTCAAGTTGTAGACCAAAATCTCCAAATTATTCAATATTCTTTCTCAAGCAATGTCAAAAATATTCTCAACTAATTATTTTTCATAGTTCATGCACAAATTATTAATTGAAAATTCATTAAGATCTATGGATTTCTTAACGATCACATTAATCGCGGTAAATCATCTCTAATTTTGCTCAATCAATAGTGCTTAATTTTATTAATTCAAAATCACAAATTATCAGTTCGGTCTCTCCATGATTTAATAGATCATACAAAAGTTGGTCAACCAATTGTAAGCATTAAGAACAAAAATCAACCACAAAACTATGAAAAAATAGAAAAATAATATGGAATTAAAACTGGGTTCTCAAAATTAGGCTACATCAAAGCCGTAGATAAATAAATTTAGTTCATAATAAAATTGCAACTAACCAATACTGTCTTGGATTGCATAATAAACATTTTGAGAAAACGAAGAGATACAAAAGAAGTGTTTTTGTAAAAGAAATTGCAAACCGAACGCCTCGAAATCAGCACTTCTTTTTCTCTCTCTTCTCTGTCCCTTTTTTGTTTTGAAAACCGCACGCCAACACGTTAGAGCATCTGTAGTCGTTTGCCAAATATCGATAAAATGGATATTTGGCAAACGAACATGCTGCACTCGTTTGCCAAATATCCATTTTATCGATAAATCGCTACAGTCGATTGCTATAAATGAGAATCGATATAGCTATTATCGATAAGTGAGGGACGGCATTCGAAGTGCCGTCCCACGAAAAAAAATAATTTTTTATTCGTCGGACGGCACTTCAAGTGCCGTCCGTTTGAAAAATAATCAATTTTCGCTATATGTACCGCCAACCATCCCGAAATCCTCGGACGGCACTTGAAGTGCCGTCCGGAGGTTTTTGTATTTTTTAATTTTTTTTGCAATTTTTGAAAATATTTTTGCAATTTTTTTAATTTTTTTTGCAATTTCTAAAATGTTTTCTTAATTTTTTGAATTTTTTTTGCAATGAATTGTTTTTTTAAATCTAAAAAAAGGAAGAGGACAAAAAAGATGGCAAGTGGGTCTTGGACGGCACTTCATGTGCCGTCCGTCCCACATGCCTTGAATTTTTTTTTTTTTTTCTTCTCCGATTCTCCGACGGCACTTTATGTGCCGTCCGTTCTTAAAGATCGAAAATTTATTATTTTTTAATTTTTTTCCACTCCGACGGCACTTCATGTGCCGTCGCTTAATATTTTATTATAAATTGCTATAAAATAGCTTTGCACGAGTGCAGCAAAATTGAGAATCCTATTTCTATTTATCCATATATACAGATGCTCTTAGCGCGTCAGCACTGTGCTTTCCCTGCTTTGTCTCGAACCGCGCGAGCTGATATCAGCACAGTCAGCTTGCTGCTTCGTCTTTAGCTTTTAATTTTTTTTTTTCTTTTTCTTCCAATGCCAGCCGCCAACCACATGTGCAGCCTCCCCCCACCTACCCAGACTTCTTCAGGCCAGACCTCTCTGCTAACGTAGGAAAAATTGGAATTAGGGTTAGGTTAGTATAAAATTTAGGTTTAGTTAATTATTAATTAATTAATTATAATATTTATATTAAAATTAATCTATTAACTTAATTAACTAATATTTTTAATTCTTTCCTCATCCATCAATCCGTACTATTCTTTGAAAATTATATAAATTGATAATAATATTTTCTATTGACTTTTTCGAGGACCAAATTGTAAAATTCAGAATTCAACAAATCAATCAAAATTAATGAATTGTTTTCCATTTTTTTTTGTTTATTTTTACAAAAAATTTTCACCTTTTGCATCAAAAATCTTATTCCTTCAAAAATAATTAATTAACTGAAATCCATGAAATTTAAAATGAATATTTAACAAGATAGACGAATACAAGCAATTTTTATGGGTAAATGTGTACAAATATTTATATAAAAATTATACACATCAAATACCCCAAACTTAAGATTTTGCTTTTCCTCAAGAAAAAAGTAAAACCATCAACCATAAGCTCAGCTCATTATACCAAGAGATCTTATCATGCAAACATCAAAATTGCAATTAAACATATAAACAATAGCAAATAAAGTAAAATCAAGCATACCCACTTTCTCCAGTACAATTATTCATTCATAATTCCAAACCCAATCATATTTGTTATGCAATTAATGTAATTATAGTATGTAACAACTTCATCTGTGATTTTCCCTTCTTACTACTACAAACCGAGTAGCAAATTAGAGTTTTTTTTTAAAAAATTTTTGTCTCTTATCCAAGTTGTCACTTGCCTTTTGACACGAATGCAAATATTTGTGATAAATTCACCCGGTTACTCAACAAGTCACAAACTTAGAGTGCTTTGCATACTCATATTTCAAATTACTGTTTGACGTAAAAGTAAACATTTGTGATGAATACCCCTAGTTACTAAGCAACTCAAAACATTGGAGCAGATTGAATTTTATTTATTTATTAATAAAAAAAATTTCATTATCACTCTATTTACTTAAACTCTATTTAGGACTAGATCAAATGGGATAATCACAAGAAAAAACATCACATTTTTCTTTTATGTATAATCACATGACTGTCATAATTGTGTAAGTAATTTTGAACTTCAGTAATTCTAAAGTAAATAAGTATGCTTACTCTTGCTTTTATAAGATATTGTCTATCCTAAAGAATTATTTCAATGCTTTAGCACAATAAAGAACTCAAAAGTGTATTGGTAAGCCTAATTGAAATTCCTTTTTGTTTTTCTTTTCAAATATATAAAAAATAAATTTATACCCCTTCCCCTAAACTTGAATATCACATCGTCCCCAATTGGAAAGGAAAAAAGAAAAACATAAGAATGCAAAAAGCTCATAATTTCTCCCCTGATTCATGTTAAAATTCTGCACACGCGACGTTCATTGTTTCAGCGATATCTAGAGCTGTAGGTGTCCAAATGGCTTGATTCTTTTTGTTCTGGAAAGCTAAGACATTTGGCTACGATCGCTCTTTGAAACACTTTTCCAGATTCTGACTCTATTATGCTAAAAAACATCCATCAATTCAGGTGTAGAAAACAGTTCTGTCTGGCGACTTCCCAAACTCATGCAATCCTACAAAATAAAATCAGAAAATTAAAATTAAAGTAAACTAAAAAGGAAAAGAAAATATAAATGCAGTAAATGAAAATAGGGTTGCCTCCCAAGAAGCGCTAAGTTTTAAGTCTTCAGCCGGACGTGGTAGCTGAGATGGTTATGTAACGCCATGATCCAACAACATACGAGCCTCTTTTCCAATAATTATCTTCATATGTGGATTAGATTTTTTCAGTGCATCCGTCAAGCTTGATGGTAGCAGCTCGAATTTCAATTGTTTCTCTCTTGAAGATGGAGTCTTTGATATCCCCACCTCTTTGAATTTTTACTGAGAAAATGGATGAATAGATGGTGCAGCATCCAAATACATAACATATTTCAAAATCTTTTCTTTCTCAGTTTCAAGAGTTGCTGAATTTTTGAACATACTTTTATAGGTGACTTTTCAATTTTAGTACTATGTTTCTCGCCCACAATTAAATCAGTTTTACTTACTTGAAAACATGACTGTTCTTCAGTAGGAAACTTTATGGATTTAAAAACATCAAGTGTTACTTACTCATGCTGCGTTTGGTCCTCCACAATTTGCTCGATCTCACTTTGCTTTTCAACCACATTTTGTTCGGCAATTTCTTCTTGTGGCTGCTCAATTGTTCTCCCGCTTCTAAGTGTTATTGCTTTGACATGCTCCTCGGGATTAGTCAATGTGTTACTAGGTAAGGCTCCTGTTATCCTCTCTTTAAGAATATTTGAAAGATGACCAATTTGATCCTCAAGATTGTGAGTTGAAGCTGTATTATTTTGTTTCGCCAAATCTATATTCTGCATGTATCGCCAAATCTGTTTTCTGCATGCATTGCATAAACATATCTTCAAGTGTCGGCTTCTTTTCTTGCTGTGGAAAATTTTGAGGTGGTCTAATTTCTCCTTGATTGTTGTTCCAAGAAAAATTGGGAGTGTTTCACCATCTAGGATTATACGTGTTCAAATAAGGATTGTCTTGATGTTGAAAATTGGACACGTAATTTGATTGATAGGAAATTGGTTGAGCAAATGGATTTCCCACTTGGCAATCTGTGCTTGAATGATTTTCTACATAATGATCATAAATAATATTAGTATGAATAGAATTAACATTCATATTAGCAAATTTTTAACATAAAATATCAATTTGTGCAGTCAATGTAGTAAGAGGATCAAGTTCAAAAACTCCCGCCACTTTTCTTGGTATTGTACTCTCTGAAGCCCACTGAAAATTATTAGATGTCATCTCTTCTAAAAGTTCATCGGCTGCTTCATGAGTTTTGCTCATATGTGCACCTCCAGCTGCTGCGTCAACTATAGATCGATTTGTAACTCCCAAACCATTATAGAATATTTGAATTTGTAGCCATTTCGGAAGTTCATGATGATGACACTTTCTCAGTAGCTCTTTGTACCTCTCCCATGCATCATACAAAGACTCGGTCTCAAATTGAGTGAATGTGGTAATATCATTCCTTAGCTTCGCTGCAAGTCCCTCCCAAGTAGTAATACTATCGGGTGGTAGAAAATTTAACCAAACCTATACCTTATCTCTTAGTGGAAAGGAAAAGAGTCTCAATCGAATTGCATCATCTGATACTCCGTTGTGCTTGAAAGTATTACAAAGTTCTAGAAAGTTTGCAATGTGAACATAAGGATCCTCGTGCGATAGTCCCTAAAATTGAACAGTCTGTTGAATCATCTGAATAATTGCTGGTTTAATTTCAAAGTTGTTTGCTTCAATTGCAGGCCTCTTTATGCTTGATGTTGCTCCATGAATTAAGGGCATAGCATAATCTCTCAAAGCCCTGTTTTCATCGTTCGCCATGATAATGTACTTGTATGTCCTAAAATATAAGTATTAAAAAAATAGAAAAACTAAAAATAAAAAATAAAAAAAATAAATGAAAATAAAAGTAAGTCAAAAGAAAATAAAGAGGTAAAATAATAATAAAACAAAAAAATTAAAACAAATCCAAACTAGTAATAATCTAGCAATTTTCAATATCAATAAAAGAATAACTAGTCCCCAGCAATGGTGCCAAAAACTTGATGTGAATTATTTGCAAGTGTACAAAATCGCAACAAGTAGTATAGTTAAGTGAAAAGAGTGTCGAACCCACAATGACTAATTATTTTATCGGGTACCGAAATTACTAGATTAACTACTATTTGGAAAATCAAAATTCAATAAATAAAACAACTAAATTAAATTAATCTAAATGACTAACTAAATTAATTTAAAATGAGCGAATCTGAAATTTTGTTTTTTATCAATTGCAAAATTAATTCTAGAGCTTTTGATTTCACCTAATTAATCCCACACAATTTATAATTTCATGTGAATAAAAAGATTATTTTTCCAAGTTGTATACCAAAATTCCCAAATTATTCAATATTCTCTCTCAAGCAATATAAAAAATATTCCCAACTAATTATTTGTCATGGTTCATGCACAAATTATTAATTGAAAATTCATTAAGATCTATGGATTTCTTAACAGTCACATTAATCCCGGTAAATCATCTTTAATTTCGCTCAGTCAATAGTGTTTAATTTTATTAATTCGAAATCACAAATTACCAGTTTGGTCTCTCCATAATTTAATAGATCATACAAAAGTTAGTCAACCAATTGTAAGCATTAAGAACAAAAATCAAACACACAACTTTGGAAAAATAGAAAAATAATATGAAATTAAAATTGTGTTCTCAAAATTAGGCTACATCAAAGCCCTAGATAAATAAATTTAGTTCATAATAAAATTGTAACTAACAAATACTGCATTGGATTGTATAATAAAAATTTTGAGAAAAAGAAGAGATACAAAAAGAATTGTTTTTGTAAAAGAAATTACAAACCGAACGCCTCGAAATCAGCACTTCTCTTTCTCTTTCTCTTTCTTCTCTGTCCCTTTTCTGTATTGAACACCGCACGCCAACACGTCAGCGCTGTGCTTCCCCTGCTTCGCCTAGAACCGCGTGAGCTGACGTCAGCACCGTCAACTTACTGCTTCTCTGTCTTCTTCTTTAGCTTTAAAAAAAAAAAATCTTTTTCTTTTTCTTCCAATGCCAGCCGCCAACCTCATGTGCAGCCTCCCCCCACCTACCCAGACTTCTTCACTCCAGACTGCTCTGCTTATATAGGAAAAATTGAAATTAGGGTTAGGTTAGTATACAATTTAGGTTTAGTTAATTATTAATTAATTAATTAGAATATTTATATTAAGATTAATCTATTAATCTAATTAACTAATATTTTTAAATCTTTCCTCATCCATCAATCCGTTTTGTTCTTTTAAAATTTTATAAATTGATAATAATATTTTCTATTGACTTTTTCGAGGACCAAATTGTAAAATTCAAAATTCAACAAATCAATAAAAATTAATGAATCGTTCTCCCTGTTTTCTTTGTTGATTTTTACCAAAAAAATCTTCACCTTTTGCATCAAAAATCTTATTCCTTCAAAAATAATTAATTAACTGAAGTCCATGGAAATAAAATGAATTTTCAACAAGATAGATGAATACGATCAATTTTTATGGGTAAATGAGTACAAATATTTACATAAAAATTATACACACATATATGTAGAAACCAGCCCACTTTGTTAGAGCCCCCGTGCAATTGCGTGGACACCTACTAGTTCAATGAAATAGATTAGATGGATCCCATCAAAAGAACAACATCCCACACATCATGCATTCTCGGTTACACTTTTCTTAGATCCGGGGATCACGCCGATTACATATTAATTCCTGTGAAAGACCATACCGGTAAACCAAAACTCGAAAGTTGTCGTAAGAGTGAGGATTTTAATATTTATATTCCAACACGTTCCTGTAGGTTGATGACCATCTTTGTGGGCCAAGACCTGACTATACACAGTGGTATTCTTTTTAATCAGCATTTAAGTTGTGCAGCCAGTGAGATTCAAACTTGGGTTGCTCTAATATCAATTGTTACGAACCTATGATAACTCACCCCTAAAAACTAGCTGTGAGAGTGAGAGAACCCAAGTTTTGGTACTGGCTAACTCACCCCTAAAAACTACCTAACATTGGCACTGGCCTGAGCCGAACCTAACAGTAATTTTAATTTGGCCATTGGATGGCCCTTTCCGACTCTCGGTGACTTTCACTCTAGCGACACTGGTCCAACCTGGGTCTACCAGTAATTTTAATCCAGCCTCTAGGTAGCCCTTTCTGAGCGAATTAGGAAGTATGGGTTTGGCGCTGATACCATTTGAAAGACCCTACTGATAGACCAAAACTTCGAAGTTGTGGTAAGGGTGAGGGTTTTAATATTTATATTCTAACAATTCCATTGTGTCTCATAGTCTCGGGTTTAATTGCATTTTGTAGTCTTTTAATTTGACATGAAAATGCACCAACTTGAAGTCTTTCATTTCTGAATATGTATACTCCAACTTAGGGACATCTCAGATTATTTTTTTGTGAATAGTTGGAATGTGTCCTTTACAGTGAAGCTATATATATATATATATATATATATATATATATATATATATATATATATATATTGGTAATCTCATATTAAATCCACAGCAGAAAAATTAGTAAAAAAAATATCGAAACCTAGCCATGGATCCATGCGAAAACCATAAACCGTGTTTAGAAGTTATACCTTAAAAATGGTTCCACTATCTCCACAGAATGCAGATCACATCACTGCAATATTGTGGTGCCTATACGGTATCCACACGAATGGATCAAATCAAGCTTTCCCTCACACCGCAGTGCTAGCTGCGGGAAGGGGATGTTCCCCACGATCTCTCTCCCCCACAGTTTCTATGACGGCTAGAGTTTTTCTCATGCTTTTTTTTTGCCTACAGAAATATATCATATATATAGGTGCAAAAAAACGATCCTAAGAGAGTGGTGAGGCGGTTGGGCTCACAATCTAACCTGGGCCAGGTTCGTGTGTAGGCCTTCCAACTTTAGTTGACCCATTTAATCTAATTAATTACCCAATCATGTTAGGATTCCAAGTCTTACTAGGATTCCTAATTAAATTCATCTCATGAATTTAAATCCAATCTCGATCCATTCTAAGTTTGTGACCCTGTAGGTTCCCATTACATTGACAGTAATACTAAAATCATATTCGGATATTACAAACAGTGAGCAGTATCTAGCAATACATCACTACTACTCAAGTAACATGAATGTTAATGATTTGACGTAACCTATCAGTGACCAATGTTACCATGTAGTCTAGTCCCTTTGTCCAGATATCTTAATTGACCACAAGGCATAGAGTGTGTCACCCTTGTATAGTTCAATTTTTTTTCTTGATGTCCAAGTAGACTTACTAAAACAAATAAGATCAATATATCATATTGACTCATTTGAGCACGGTTAGGTATTTTGCAGTCTCACTCAATCAAGAGGCCTGTAGATATCGCTCCTGTTATATAAGAGAAATAAGAATAATGTTCTGATTACAACCAATATGATCTTATAGTTAAGTCATGCACTTGATATCCCATGGTATTGAACCTACTATTCTAAGAACTTTATTATGTTTATTTAATCACAATAAACAACACAATAAATGAAATACCTTATATATGAAATAAATGTCATGATACAATGTAAACTAGTAATGTCAATACACTACAGCCTCTAGGGCATACATCAACAATCTCCCACTTTCACTATAGCCAATCAGACATAGATCTAGTGTGACCCTCATGCTTTCGCAGTGCAAGAGGTTTTGTCAGTGGGTCAGCGATGTTATCATCTGTCGGTACTCTGCATATCTTCACATCTCCTCTATAGATGATCACCGAATGAGATGGAACCGCCTAAGTATATGTTTGGATCGCTGGTGAGATGTAGGCTCCTTAACTTGTGCAATGACCCCATTGTTATCACAATAGAGGTCCACCAGGTCCACAATGCTAGGAACCACGCCAAGTTTTGTGATGAACTTTCTGATCCAAACAGCCTCCTTTGCTGCATTGGAGGCAACAATATACTCAACCTTTGTGGTAAATCATCAACTGTCTTTTGCTTCGAACTCTACCAACTCACAGCTTCATCATTTAGGCAAAACACAAAACCCGATTGCGATTTGGAGTCGTCATTATCGGATTGGAAGCTAGCATCAGTGTAACCCAATACAATAAGCTCTTCCTCGACTCCATATACCAAGAACGAATCCTTAGTCCTTCTTAAGTACTTAAGGATGTTCTTGACAGCAATCCAATGACTCTCACCAGGATGTGACTGGTACCTACTCGTCATGCTCAAATAATATGAGACATCTGGATGAGTACATAATATGGCATACATGATAGATCCAATTGCAGATGCACATGGAATCTTAGTCATGCGGTCTATTTCATCTTGAGTGGAAAGACATTGAGTCTTAGACAGGCTTACACCATGCAACATAGGGAGGAATCCTTTCTTGGATTGTTGCATATTGAAGTGTTTCAATACTTTATCTATGTATGTACTCTGACTCAGGCCAAGCAGTCTTCTTAATCTATCTCTATAGATTTTGATGCCTAATACATAGGTAGCTTCACCCAAGTCCTTCATGGAAAAGCATTTTCCTAGCCAAGTCTTTACAGACTGTAAGGTATGGATGTCATTCCTGATGAGTAATATGTCATCTACATACAATACCAGAAAGACAATTGTGCTCCCACTAACCTTCTTGTAGACACATGGTTCATCTTCATTCTTGATGAAACCAAACTCTTTGACTGCATCATCGAAGCGAAGATTCCAGCTTCTAGAAGCTTGCTTTAATCCATAAATGGATCGTTGCAGCATACACACCTTTCCAGCATCCTTTGGTGTGACAAAACCCTTAGGCTGTGTCATGTACACATCCTCAAGAAGATTTCCAATTAGGAAAGCATTTTTGACATCCATCTACCAGATTTCATAATCGTGATATGCTGCAATAGCAAGCAAGATCCGAATGGATTTAAGCATGACAATTGGAAAAAAAGTCTCATCATAGTCTACACCATGAACTTGCTTGAAACTTTTAGCCACCAACCGCCCCTTAAAGGTTTGCATGTTACCATTCATGTCATTTTTCCTTTTGAAAACCCATTTGCACCCAATAGGTTTTACCTCGTCAGGTGAGTCTACCAAGGTCCATACTTGGTTGGCATACATGGATTCCATCTCAGATCTCATGGCTTCAAGCCATTTCTCAGAGTCTAGACCTTTTATACCTTCCTCATAAGTCATAGGCTCATCTTGATCCATGAGCAATACATCACCATGTTGAGTCACGAGAAATTCATATCACTCGGATTGATGAGGTATCCTACCAGACTTACGTAGGCCTTGTGCACTTGATATCCCATGGTATTGAACCTACTATTCTAAGGATTTTATTATGTTTATTTAATCACAATAAACAACACAATAAATGACATGCCTCATATATGAAATAAATGTCATGATACAATGTAAACTAGTAATGTCAATACACAACTGGCCTCTAGGGCATACACCAACACACACACACATATATATATATATATATATATATATATATATATATATATATATATATATATATATATATATATATTTCTGGACCACACATGTTATTTTCAGATCTAATCTGGACCATACAAATCCCTTAAATATAATCCCTTGTACCGACACCCAAACCCATATCTCCTCTTTCCTGCAGCAACTGCCATTGTTGCTGCCAAAAGAATACATCGCAAGTAGACAAATCAATGGCGGAGGCACCACCCAAACAGGTGGCGATGGCGATAAAAAGGCTCTGCCAGGCCACGTGGCTCATTGCCGACGTTAGGAAACTTGGTAAAAATTCGCCCTTTGCTTTGATTTGATTTGGTTCTGTTAGGGTTTGAGCTAGGGTTCTTTAAATTTAAGGGATTATGCATGTCATTGTCATCTGTTAGAATTTGATTTAATATACGCGAAGGTGTTGCAGAAGGATGTCGGCAAGGCGGTGGGGATTTTGGGGAATATTTTGTAGCATAGCAAGTTTGATAAAATATTAATGTTCGATTTTTATCTAAGTAGTATAGTAGGTAGAGTTAGGTTAATCTTAACCTGATCAATGAAGTCTGTTTTGCTCAGACATGGACAAATTTGTTCTATGAATCTATTGTTTATTATTAGGTGGTTAAACACCCCTCAACTATAGGGTCAAAGCAAAAATCCCTCTCTCCTATCAGTCAACTAACAATTTGTTAGATACTATTTTGTTTATGAAAGCATCATAAACTAACATTTTTTACATGGGCTTTTATGCCATTATGGTGGACAGTAATAAGCATAGAAAGTACAAAAGTAAATAGTCTTTGGTGTATACATAGATTCAGAAATGTCACTCCAGACAGTCAAAAACATACGAGGTCGGGGATGATGGAGATGGAGATGTCGGTGGTGGTGATGAGGAGGTCTGGTTTGGTGGAGATGGGGCTATCGGTGGTGATGATGAGGAGGTCGAGGATGATGGAGATCGGGTTTGGTAGTGAAGGAGATTTGGATTTGGATTTTAGATTTTAGATTTGAATTTGGATTTGGATTTGGATTTGGAGGAGAGAGACGGATTTTGGGAAAGAGAGAGACAATGTGATTTTTTTTATTTTTTTATTTTTTTATTTTTAAATTGTGTATTATAAGGGAAATTTGGACATTTCACACCTATTTTTAGGGTTTCTGTTGACTACAATTCGTAGTTGGGGGGTTTATCGCGTTGGCCTATAAAAGAGACATTTTTTTGCTTTGACCCTATAGTTGAGGGGTTTTTTTCCTCAATTTACCCTTATTAGGTTTCATATTTTTAGCTTTGCCATAGAGCTAGCTTTGTTGACATGTGTTAGCTTGACAAATGTATGGCAATATATGTTCTTTATGAATCAATACTGAATCGTATGTCAGTATATGTTATCTACGAATCTTTAGTTCATGTCGATTTTTTTATAGCAATTATAGAACTAGAAATGTCACATTTACCCAAAACTCGGACCCGATATTGGACCGGAACCGGCCCAATTCTAGACGGGTAGGATTAGGGTCCAATGATTTCGGACCCGATCGGACCTGACCCGACGACCCATGGACCCGTTAGTAGACCAGTAACTAAAATTTTAATATATTAGAACAAGATAGTTGTATGTGTTAAAAAAATTTACTTTTTTTATCAAAGAATAAAGCTTAATATGTTCATATAACTTAATAAAGAGTGTACAATCTTTTTTTACTCCCAATTTGCATCTCATAATATTTATTTTATAAAATCAACTTACTTATATTCATTTACATTTTAATCAATTTTACTTTTACTTTCAGTATGTAGCTAATTCATGTGGTACTCTAAAGAAGAAAAAAAATATGTTAGGAATTTGAATATTGAAAACTTTTGTAAACATTGAAAAAAAATTATTGTCATATGTTATTAGACCAGTTGAGTACTCGGGAGCTGAATGGACCCGAACCGGACCCGAAAAAGTTAAATAGATGCGGGTCCAGACCTGGACCCGTTACCATAGGGCAAGGTCCAGGTATCTCACTACCTGACACGATAGCAGTGCTACGTAGAACTTGCTTGCTTTCAAAGAGAGAAAAATGACACATTCATTTAATGTTAGCTACCAATAGAGCTTTAATTGTAAGTCCAAGAATTAGAAGGAATAACAAGCAAATCATATGATTTTGAAGACGTCTTGACAAATATTAAATACTAGCTGATGATTATATGTGAAAATTCCATATTATTTTTAAGGTGCTACTATGTTTTTCTTCGAAGAAGATCACATTTAAATGAATATGGTACAAACCGTTAACATTGTTGGGTTGGTTCATGGCTGAACAACAAGGAGTTACGTTTGCTTTTGATGAAAAAATTGTGAAGTTTGAGTTGCCAGCCCTGGATTCACAATATAACCTACTTCTGCACTTAATGACCTCCTGCACTTCGAGAATTAAGAGGGAAATAAAGGTTGGTCTTGTTAATGTGGGAATCTGTTAAAAACTTAAAATTATCATTAGTGACTCTTAAGAGGTGGTCAAATTTCTTGGTTCGTCATCTTGATCAATTGATTATACATCTCATTAATGACAGGAAGCTGCTTCTTCAAAGTTTGCCTCATGCGACAGACTGTTAATGTAATAGCCCACGACTTTGCATTCAAGGCTATGTCTTGTAATGTATTTGGTGTATGGGAAGTTAAAAATATCCCAAGCTGTTATTTGGATGTATATCATGGTGTAACTACCAATTCTACATCTATATACTATATATAAAGGCAGTATGGGGCTGGAAATTCTCTATTTTTTTTAAATTCTAAAAAAATGGTGCAAAGTCCTCTCTATCCCTACGTGTTTTGGAAAATTTACGGGGCTGCCATGGCTGCTGCTTCGTCCGATTCATAGATCGAGAGTTGTATGTCGCCCGAATTTATTGCGATTCATGTTCATTTCGCTCCGATAGTTGCACCCTTATTATTTTGTCAAGCGTACGCTCCTCACTCTTAGCTCATTCCTTTGCCACATATTCATGGGTGACTATAACACTCGGCGTAATGATATAGTTCGTTAGAACTATATCTGTTGAAATAAATATATGCCGAGCTTGTTATGTTACGGGCTTACATATCAGTCCCAATGAGATTTAAATTCTTAGGAGGTTGTTTCTACAAAAGTTACGGGCAATTTGCAAATAAATCCCTCTCTCCGCTCTCACGGGATCGCACATGGCTTGCGTGTCCAACTGTGAATGGTGGGGCCAGCTACAGTGAAGTTAGTTGTAATTTGGATTTTGGTTGATCTTTTGTAATTCGGGACCGCACGTAGTACGTGGCAGCACCCGATTGGCTATAGGAAAATAGGAGAAGAGCTATTTTCACATAATCAGTCTGTAATGCTCTGTTCTTTAAATGATTGGAATTAGAATTGATTTCTGTTTTGCAATTCATGTTGTTCTTCGTGTTCTTTTGTTCTTAATTAGGATCATGGTAGCTACTCGTTCCATTAAGGATCCTCCGCCAGTCCCTCCGACGATTCCGCCGTCGATCCGATTCGAGGCAATATCAATGGTAGCAGAGCTCAATGATCCGCCGCCGCCAATAGTTGAGTGCTCACTGATCTTTAAGTCTGGATCACACTCTGGACTTGGATCTCCGAGCCAGTCGATGCGAGGACCCACCCCTGGTGGTGTAGACCCTTACAAGTCAACCGACCTTGAAAACAGGTTGGAAAACATTGAGATTTCAATGGCTAACTTCACCGATGAAGTTAAGGCGCATGAACAATAAGATCCAGATGCAGATGGAGAGATTAGCACTGATCATTGAGAGCGAGGAAGGGCACAGATCTGGATCGAACCAAAACCCACAACAGACGCACTCCCCACCACCCACGCAGTACCAAAACCCAAGCTCAAACCTTCTATGGGGTATATCTGATAATCGGCGATGGAGATGGGAAGACGACGACTCTGAAAGGTATAACTTCACCTATCCTAAACATACCAAGTTAGAGATACCCATGTCTGATGGCCATGGTGATATTTCAAGCTAGTTTCTTTCATTCGGAGCATCATTTTGATTATCAAAGGATTGAAGCTAGACACCAAGTAGACTGTAGTGTGTATTTTCTGAGGACGATGGTTTGTTGTGGTGGAGGTGGTTTAAGAGACAGTATAGACTGGATGTATGCTGTGAAGTGTTCTAAAGGGAGCTACTATTGCAATTTGGGCCTACGGAGCTCCACAACCCCACAACAACATTGTTGAAACTACAATAGCCCAGCAATGTTCGGGAGTATTATCGGGAGTTCATCAAGTACAGCCATCTCAGTAATTAGCTATGCTGGTGTTGGTTGATTGTTTTGTGTCTGGCCTCGAGGAGGAGATACAACCAGAGGTGTTTCTCAAACTCCCCAATACTATCACCAGTGCATACAGGGAAGCTCAGGCAAGGAAAACTATACTCTTGTGTCAACGAAAGGCAACAAGGTATTAGGCTACAACTCACAAACCAAGCAGCTTACCAGTAGTGAAACCACCAGTGACAGGCCAGAGGGCAACTGCAGTTGAAGGGAGAGGTGTAGATAGTTCTAAAGAGTCTCATTCGATAAGTTCTTTGCAGAAAAAAGGGCTCAGGGGTTATGCTTTCTATGTGATGAAAAATGGGTGAAGGGGCATATGTGTAGAGGCAGGTCTTTGATGCAAATTGAAGGGGAATTAGATGAACCTGATGGATAGGAGGTGACAGCTGAGGAGGTGCATTGTGCTGATGATCCTGAAGCTGATCTGAATCAAATCCAAAATGAGTTGAGAACCAACTTGAGTTCCACCATCTCCCTACATGCCATTACAGGTTCTTCTACACACAAACACTCAGATTCCATGATACTATTGTCAAAAAAGAGGTGTATGCACTATTTGACACTGGTTCAACCCATAATTTTGTTGATTCTCAACTGGGAAACAGAGTTAAATTGCCAATTATCAGGGGTGTTCCTTTTGAGGTGACTATAGCTAGGGGTGAGAAGCTTCAGTGTGAGGGATTATATGATGGGGTAGAGTTTGTATACCAAGGTGTTAAAATAATAGCTGATTTTCATATGCTCTCTCTGGGCACTATTTAACTCATTTTGGGGGCACAATGGATCAAAACTCTCGAAGGGATGAGATCCACTTTGAGCAAGAGGGAGAATCAATGAGTTGAAGAGCATTAACAGGAAGGTCATTGATCTGTCAGCTACCAAAGCCATGCTAAGGACCATGATGAATGTGAAGAAGGAAATGCTACTAAAAGTCACAGCCATGCTAGAGCCTATCACCACCACTCCTACACTCCCACCATCTCTCTCTCAACTCCTTGAAGAGTTTTCATAAGTCTTTAAGAAGATGACTACATTCCCACCAGTTAGGCAAAAAGACCACAAGATTCCACTCTGCCACAATGCATAACTAGTGAGCTTGAGACCCTACAAAAAACTATGACACCAGAAAAATGAAATATAGAAGCTTCTAAGGGATATGTTGCTATCTGGAACCATTCGTCCTAACACCAATTCATTTGCATCTCTTGTTGTGATGGTCAACAAAAAGATGGCTCTTGGAGAATGTGTGTGGACTATTGGGCATTGAACAAGATGACTATAAAGGATAAATTCCCTATATCTATCATTGATGAATTGCTAGATGTGCTCCATGGGGCTCTGATATTCAGCAAATTGGACCTGAGAAGTGAGAATCACCATATGATAATGGATGAATCTGATGTGCACAAAACAGCATTTTAGAACCATGAGGTTCACTATGAGTATAGGGTCATGCCTTTCGGCTTCACTAATGCCCCCTCCACCTTTCAACTTTTGATGAATGAGATCTTTAAACCATACTTGAGGGGATTTGTGTTGGTGATCTTTGATGATATACTGATCTTTAAACCATATCTTTGATGATATCATTGCCACAGCACCTTAAACATTTGAGATCACTATTGCAACTCTTGCAAGAGAACTCTCTCTGCAAAAATGAGCAAGTGTATCTTTAGGGTGAGAGAAATTGCTTATTTGGGTCACATTATCTATGATAAAGGGGTTGTTGTATTACTTCCCCTACTACAACTTTCCAACTACAATGAGCCCATTGTGTTAGAGTGTGATGTTGCAGAGACAGAAATTGGGGCTATTTTGATGCAACAGAAGCACCTCATTGCTTACTTGAGCCTAGAGCTAAAGGGGAGGAATATACATTTGTCAGTCTATGAGAAGGAAATGTTAGCCATACTCTTGGCAGCAAAGAAGTGGAGGCACTATTTGCTGGGCAAAGAATTTGACACAGAGGACTACCATACATGGTTATGGAAGTGACATGGGTACCAATACAGGGTAGAGTACAAGCGATGGGTGGAGAATGTTGGGGCAAACAACTTGTCAAGAGTGTTTGAGGACTCCAAGCGGAAAGCAGTGACCTTGGTTCACCCTACCTAGTTGGAGAACCTTAAAAAAAGAAGTGGTGATTGATCCTTTTTACCATGCTATCAACAAACATATAGCCTTAGGTGAGCTCTCTGATACTAAATACAGTGTGAAGTATGTATTGGTGTATTACAAGGGAGGGTGCTCCTCAACCCAGCTTCTTCCACTACCAAAGAGTTATTGTCTCTTCATCATGACTCTCAACAGGGTGGCCACTCTGGTTATGAGAAGACCTAGTATATGCTCAAACACATAGCCTACTGGTGGGGTATGAAGTAGATAACCAATACATTAGGGAGTGTGACACTTTCCAGAGAAGTACCGGACTCAGTCACCCTCAGGTTTACTCCGACCATTACCCATATCAGCTTCTGTTTGGTGGGATTTGAGCATGGACTTTGTGGAGGGACTACCCAAGAGTTTAGGCAAAACAACCATCATGGTTGCAGTTGATAGACTGTCAAAATACAGTCATTTTATTGATCTTAGCCACCTATATACAGCAAATCAGGTAGCTGAAGCATTTGTAGAGAAAATCATCAAGTTGGATTGGGCAGCAAGGTCCATAGTAAGCGACAGGGATGCCATATTCACTAATGTGTTTTGGAAGGAAATTTTCAAAAGTCTGGGCACTGAACTTTGCATGAGCATCTCTTTTCATCCACAATCAGATGGACAGACTAAGGTTACCCATAGAGTTCTTGAGACTTATCTATGTTGTTTCTGTGCCTACAAGCCTACAAGTTGGGTGAATTTGCTACCTTGGTGTGAGTATTGGCATAATACCAATGTGCATAGTGCTACTAAATTGTCCCTATATTAGGTTCTCCATGGCAAGTTGCCTCCAACCCTCTTAGCATATGTTCCTCATACAACCAAGTCTCAAGAGGTTGAAGATTGTTTGCTGGAAAAAGACCTTACACTGCAGCTCCTTAAAGATATCTTGATCAAGGACCAAAGCAGGATGAAGTGATCAGCTGACAAACATAGGCTGTACAGGGGTATGAAGTTGGTGACTTGGTCTACCTCAAGCTTCAACCCTATAGGAAAGCATCCCTAGGAGGCAAGAGGGTGCACAAGTTGTCGCA
Organism: Hemerocallis citrina; assembly: GCA_017893485.1. Lineage (NCBI taxonomy): Eukaryota > Viridiplantae > Streptophyta > Magnoliopsida > Asparagales > Asphodelaceae > Hemerocallis > Hemerocallis citrina. The sequence continues at coordinate 163,133,306 of CM030359.1, forward strand.
TCTATACTATGGGCCATATGCATTGACAGAGAAGGTAAGACCAGTGGCTTACAAGCTTCAGCTTCCCCCCATTGCAAAAATCCATGATGTGTTTCACATCTCACAGCTGAAGAAGCATCAGGGAGACCTGTATAAGTTGCAAACTACCCATCCCATCTACTTTCATGAAGATTCATTGGAACCTGCTAAAATATTGAGTAGGAGAATGGTTGCCAAGATAGGGGTGGCTATCTTCGAGGTCTTGATTTAGTGGGAGGAATTGAAGAAGAAGCGACGTGGGAGGAGTTTTGGGATATATATAATCGCTTCCCTAATTTCCAGAAAATCATGGAAGCTCCTTTTCAAGGTGGGAGGAATGATATAGTTCGTTAGAATTGTATATGTTGAAATAAAAATTTGCAGAGATTGTTACATTTCAGTCCTTCGGGCTTACGTATCAGTCCCTGGGAAATTTAAGTTCTTAGAAGGTTGTTTTTGCAAAAGTTACGGGCAATTTGGATATAAATCCCTTTCACTGCTCTCACGGGATCGCATGTGGCTTGCATGTGTAGTTGTGATTGGTGGGGAGGTTAGGTGGTGAGGCCAGCTACAGTGAAGTTAGTTGTAATATGGATTTCGGTTGATCTTTTGTAACACGAGCTTTGCACGTAGTACATGGCAGCACCCGATTGGCTATAGGAAAATAGGAGAAGAGCTGTGTTCATATAAACCGTCTGTAAAAGCTTTGTTCTTTTTATGATTGTTAATAAAATTGATTTTTATTTTGTTATTCATCTTGTTCTCCGTGTTCTTCTTTCGTTCTCGGTTAGGATTATGGTAGTTACTCGTTCCACTAAGGATCCTTCGTCTTTCCCTCCGACGATTCTGCCGCCTATCCAATTCGGGATAGTATCACGTAGTCAATTACTAAGGTACCCTCCAACTTCAAAATTATTTACAACATAATTATTTACTAGATTGCCATTGAGATAAATAGATTGGTTCTGCCAATGGGGGCAATTTTGAAGAGGGAGGCTTTCTCTTCTCATCTTCATCTTCTCTTTCTTTCCACTCGGGTCTCATTGAACCCAGAAGAAATCCTAATCCCGCTACTTCCTTATCCCTCCTTCTTCCCCTAATCTCCACTGCAATAAAACATCCTCAAAGCTGTTCAGTTTCTTCACTTTGGGGTTCAGGTTTGGCGCGATCCGATTTGGGGTTGAAGGTGAGTGATTCTTTCGGATTCAAATGTTCTTGCTTTTTGGGATCTGAAATTATGTCACTATTTCAGAGAATTAGGGTTTCGAGGAAGGAGCTCGAGAAGATCTCATCTTCTTCTTTTGCATGGTGGGTGGGTTACTCCATGAGGTTCAGATCAACGATTGGAGATGGTGCATTGCTGCTTGCACCGCAGCAGCTATGACAGGTTTAGAAGCCTTCTTGGCCATAGACGAGTTGATAAGGATGAAAAGAACTCAAGGAAGAAGAGAATAGAGCTAGGTTTTGATAGAAGCTACTAAGCTCTAACAGAATCAAGAAAGGAAACATAATTCTTGCAACTCAGTCGATACCCTCACCATGGGTCGATTTGCTCTTATTTATAGACTTTTCCCTTTACATTCATTGCACGTGTTCTGACGGAGAAGAGAGTTAGTTAGACAGTTATAGATGGGGGTCCCACCTAACTAATCCCTGCTGCTCCTTCCTTTACAACCAACGTCTCTGATTAACCCATACCCTTTTTATTTACACTTTTACACTTAACCCCTTACAACTCCTGGACCGAAATGCAAATGCATTTTCAGTTTCTTTACAATCACTCTAATTCCTCTAATCCCGCTCTTTACTTCTGCCTTTCAAATTCTTCACCACACTCTTCAGCACTGTGATTTGTAACAATTCCTTCCCCCATTTTTGGAGGCCACAACTCAAGGTCAAAGAGAGGAAACCATTTGATTAAATCCCATACGGCTCCCATGTAGCATCCTCCTCAGCTTTAGATTTCCATTTATTTAAGACCTCTGAAACAAGCCTTCTTCCTTTGATCATAGCACGCCTATCCAAAATTGACTCTGGTTCCAATAGTGCTTTAGAAACAAAGGAGGGTATGCACTTGAACCATAGGCCCTATGTGCTTCCTGAGCTATGATATGTGGAAGAATGGGTGAATCTTTGCATCAGGTGGTAATGCTAACTTGTAGGCAACAACTCCAATTCATTCAATCACCTCATAAGGACCATAAAACAGAGGAGCAAGCTTCTGCACAACTCTTGTAGTAACTGAGATTTGACGATACGGCTGTAGTTTTAAGTATACAATGTCTCCAACCACAAATTCCTTGGCAACCCTGTGTGTGTCTGCTTGTTTCTTCATCCTATTTTAAGCTCGAATCAGCTGGTCCTTTAAAAGTTGTAAATGCACATCTCTAGCTAGTAATGTCTCTTCTACCATCGTATTTTTCGCAGTATGAAGGATATAGGATAATAGTGTAGGAGGTACTCTTCCATACAAAGTCTGATAAGGTGTGGCCTTTGTTACACTGTACCAGGAAGTATTATACCAGTATTAAGCCCAAGATAACCAATTATTCCACTCCTTAGGCTTATAGCAAAAACAGCGTAAATAAGTCTCTAAACATCTGTTCACTACCTCGGCTCGGCCATCTAATTGCGGGTGATATGCGGCGGAAAATTTTAGTGTTGTACCTTGCAATTTAAGAGTCTCCCTCATTAATGCACTAGTAAACACAGCTCCACGATCACATAAATTGATATCGGCATCCCGTAGAGCTTGAAAACACCATCAAACAAGAGCTGTACATTGCCTGCAGCTGTATACGAGGGCTGAACAGGGAAGGAGTGTGCATATTTGCTCAAGCGATCTACGACTACTAAAATTACTGAATACTTTGCATTGAGTGGAAGTCCTTCAATAAATCCATGCTGGCTTGTTCCCAAACCTGATTAGGTATAGGTAGTGGCTGTAATAACCCTGATGGAGCACTACAAATGTATTTGTTGGTGTGACAGACAACACACTCCTGCACATAACGCTACACATCCTTCTTAATACCCTTCCACTAGAATGATCTTCGCAACCTTTGTAAAGTTTTTTCATAACTAGAATGACCCCCAGTGGGAGTATCATGATGCTCCGAAATCAACATTTGTCTAAAAATTGAAGTTGGGCTAATCACAACCCTAGATGACTTGTACCAAACTCCCCTCACCTGCACAAACTTTGAATTAGGTTTCTTTGTAAGCTTATCAGCTAAATTTGCAAAATAAGGATATGAAGCATTCATCTTCACAATGGTGTCCCACCAATCACCTATCAATGAAGAAAGTTGCAACAGGTAGCAATCAGAATCTCTTCGCGATAGTCTGTCAACTGGAATATTTATAATTCCTTTCTTGTACTCTACTTAAAAATTGAACCCATATAACTTGACTAACCAAGCATGTTGTGCCTCAGTTGATAATCTCTAATCCAAGAGATATTTAAGCGGTTGATGATCGGTTCGAATAACAAACTTTCTTCCAAAGAGGTACTGCTTCCACTTCTTCACTGCAAGAAGTATAACCAACATCTCCTTCTCGTATGCAGACCAATGCAGTGCTTTTCCTCTACGGCCTTGACTAATATATGCAAGAGGGTGCTTATTTTGTAACAACACAACCCCTACTCCTTCCTTACATGCATCGCATTCAACCACAAAAGTACTTGTAAAATCAGGTAGCTGCAGAACTGGTGCAGAGATGAGTGCCTCTTTCAACGAATCAAATGCTACTTGTGCTTTTTCAGACCAAATGAAGCAATCTTTCTTCGTGAGTTTTGTTAAAGGAGCAGCAATGGATCCATAATTTCTGATAAACTTTTTATAATAGCTTGTAAGCCCCAAAAAACCCCGTAGAGCTTTGACATTTTTTGGAATTGGCCACTCCTTTACTGCAGATACCTTCCCTTCATCAACTGCAATTCTCTTGTCAGACACAACATGGCCTAGGTGTTCAACCTGATTTTGGCCAAAATCACACTTGGATCTTTTCACAAATAGCTGATTTATGTCGAAGAATTTGCAAGAAAATCCGAAGGTGCTCTAAATGATTCTGCCAAGAATCACTGAAGAAAAGGACGTCATCGAAAAAAACTAGAACAAATCTTCTCAAGTATGGTCTGAAAATATCATTCATAAGAGATTGGAACGTTGAAGGAGCATTACTCAATCCAAATGGCATCACTAAGAACTCATAATGGTGGCTATGAGTTCTAAATGCAGTCTTCTCTACATCTGCCCGGTTCATTCTTATCTGATGATATCCTGAACGTAAATCTAGCATGGTGAAAAACTTTGGACCATGCAGCTCATCTAATAGATCATCAATAATAGGAATAGGGTACTTATCTTTGATTGTTTGTTGATTTAAAGCCCTATATTCCACACACATACGCCATGAGCCATCATGCTTTTTCACCAAAACCACCGGAGAAGAGTATGAACTTGTACTTGGCCTTATAACTCCTTGAGTTATCATATCAAAAATAATTTCTTCAATTGCATTCTTTTGTTCAAAAGAATGTTTATACGGCCGTATGCAGATTGGCTTGGACCCTTCTACTAAGGGTATTTGGTGATCACAAGATCTAGTTGGAGGCAATCCTTTAGGTTCTTCAAACAAATCAGTATACTCATCAAGAAGTGAGCTTATATCAGACGGAATTGCAGGCTTGGTGCACTGCTTTACTGCAGATGCAATGAGGTGTAGAACAAAACCCCTATGTATTTGAAACACAATCTTGTTAGCTTCTTTGCCAGTTAACACCTGAGTGGGAGTCGGTCGCAGACCTTGTAGAATCCATCAAACACCTATGTGAGAAAATTTCAACTGTTTCTTTATTAAGTTCAGAGTTATTTCCGTCACTTGCTTAATCCATTTTGCACCAAGGACAATATCATGACCTCCAATAGGGAACACGAAAAAATCATCCACAAATTCATAGCCTTGGCATTGAATTTTGACACCCGAACACAATCCACTACCTTCCACTTCCCGACCACCAGCTACTGTCATGCCTCGCTTCCCAAAAGAGAATACGGAATACGGATACGTGACAAAAGCCCAGAGAATGATTTTCATTATCCATAAGCTGTTCAAGAATCTTTACAACATTTCACAAGAATAATCAGAGTCGCAAGCAAAAGAATCAACCAACATGCACATATAAACCAAAATACCAACAAAAATACTTGAAACCAAATTGTATTAATCTCAAATAATCTCAATCTGAATAAGTCAGATATCCTAGGTCACATTGCCCAAATACAAATAAATCTAAGTATCAAAATACAATTGTTCAAACAAGAAACAAGAAATAATAATAGCAAAATCTAGCACTAATACTTCATATCACCAATACCATATGGGACATGTTCTCCAAAATCTGCAATTTAACAATTGCAGGGATAGGGAAAAGAAAACAAACTCCCATCAATGCAAGTTACGGGCCGCTTGTAATGCAGGATACAAGTACATGGGAAAACTAATTAATAACATGGAATAGACATGATATCAACTATAACAACTAGCATGGTAAGGTGAACAAGTACAAGTAGCATGTATCAAGTATTAAGTGAACAAACATCATGTAAATAAGCAACAAGTATCAAGTATCATGTAAACATATATCTAGTGTCAATTATCAAGTTTCGTGTATCATGTAGTCAAGTATCAAGTAAGTATGTATCATGTTCAAGTGTCATGTATCAAGTCTTGTAGTTATTACTATCTATGAAGCACTTCATGCAGCCCACCTTACATGGTTGCTACAACAAACAGTTTCGCTTTACATTTCATAGTGGACCATAGAGGACAGTGTACTCAGGGACAAGTATCAAGTATCGAGCTCCAAGCTCCAAGAATCATGTATCATGTATCATGTATCACATGTCAAGTTGTGCAAGTGGCCAGTACATGTCTTGCGTGCAAGTGTCAAGTAATCACGTGTCAAGCATCATGTATCAAGTAATCACGTAGGATCAGTGGATCCCCTTCCGAGTACACGTTTCTGAATTATCCACTATTAGATCTTTCCCTTAAACCCCGACTTGATTATTTATTATTATTGTCAAACAAGCATGTAGGTGTGCAAAACATCTCAAGAATAACATGTCATGATCATGTAACAAGTTCAAGATGTAAGATAAACATGTACGGGTGCAAGATAACTCATAAAAGGATAAAATAACCAAATTTCAAATTCAGGACAGCCAGACCATACTGTAGTAAAACAGTGATTCCCGGTGTTACAAACATGCAAATCTAAATCTGTAAAAAATTCTAGAAAATAGACTCCCGGCCGAATCCAGCGAATATAAATAAGCCATATAGTAATTCACAAAAATATAACTCAAAACTGATTTGAATCCAAAAAATACGTTCAGCCAGAAATCAGTAAATCGAATTCAAAGTCCGAAAAACAGCATCAAAACACCTCAAATAAATCCAGGAAAAATCTGGGGTATTCATCTATATGTCTAGTATCAGAATATAAAGTTTAATAATTTTCCAGTAAGATTAGTTCAGTCAACAAAAATCAGAAAATACAGAAACGATAGTTTGGCAAATCTGGAATTCCCAACACTGCTGTATGAAAACTGTAACATCTCGCAAACCGTAAAACGAAATCCAAATCCACCAAAGGAAGAAGAAAATAGAAAAAATAATCTAACTTTCATATTTCATAAATATTTTTCATACAGGAAAAGGAACTAGGTTGAAAATATACTTCTTTGAAGAACAGCGAGCAAAATCCAGCAAATATAGTTTTTATTCAAAAGCATGAAACGGTATGTAAATCTTATCAAATAAATCCACCAAAATTCTGGGTAATCCCTAATCAATTATAGAAATAATGTCCAAAATTTCAGATCAAAATAATATGTTTAGCACTAGTATCAAAATAGTTTAGTTATCGAAATCATCAAGAAACGAAATCTGAAAATATAATACACCTCTGTAGTAAAACAATCATATCTCACATATAAGAAAACGAAATCGATCAAGGTCAGAAATTTTGGAAAGAATACGAATTACTATAACAATCATGTTTAATGCTAAAGTTAAGATACTGACCTTAATATGGTCTAAAATAGCAATCAAAACTGATCATCGACAAAATACAGATTTTCCTTTTAACAACAAATCAACATACAACATACGAAACTCGTTCAAAACACAACCAAACATGTTATAGAGTCTACTAAGTGTCCAAACATCATGAAATAGGGTATATGGCATGTCCACAACAAGTATATCACATGGATCCAAACAACACAAAATCTCATAATTATCTCACAAATATAATCACATCAAGAATGGTCATAACCTAAGTTTTTTCATGTCAAATTTGTGTCGTGAGGCAACTATGGTCAATAGCACTATAGAGACAATACTCATCAAAAATACATCACACACGAGTTGTCTCTAGAACCCAACTATACTACAAGCAGAATTTATGACTTGTATTAAACAAAGTAATTGAGTACAAGTTACTTGCCTTAACCGATGACGAAAATGACTCCAAGGAAGAATAACGGGAACGGATCCCCGACCAACGAACTCTACGAACCACAAACAAAAACCACGAACAAAAACCCACGAACCAACGAGCTAAATACGAACCCAAAACACAAAGCGAGCACACACAACCTCGACGAACACAAGAGCACGCACGAAAGAGAGCACGAGGTAACGACGGCGGCCGAGAGAGGCTGTTGCTGCCGTTGCCTGGCACCGACAGAGATAGGGACAGAATGGGAGGGCGGCTGGCTCGCGATAGAACAGAGCGGGAGTTAGACGGGAGAGAGAGATAGGGCGAGGTCGAGAGACAAGGATGGAGAGGGGGTGCAGTGGAGTAGGGTCGGGAGTTGGGGAAGCAGTCGAGAGAGTAAAAGAGCGGCGGAAACAGAGTAGTGGATTTCAGGTGTGGGTTTTAGGCTAACGGTTTTAGAGTAGTTGATTAGGTGGAGTTTTGGTTAAACTGAGTATAGGATAACAGTGTAGAGTTTAATAGCATTGGATTTGTGAAAGTGGGTATTGGTTTAAATAAAAACAGATCATGGTAATTAACTAGGTGCTTGGTTAAGTATATAGGTAATCAAAATGGGTATTAGGGATTCAAACAAAATATAGATAGGGCAAAAAGAACAAAATAGTAGAGAAATAATATAGGGTGCGAACAACAATAAAGAGGACAAAAAATAATCAGCTCGATCAAAATGGAACGAAACAAGAGACGAACAAAAATCAAGAATTCAAATAAAAGAGACCAAAAAAATTAAAAATCAAAATAAAAGAATATATATTGAAAATAAAATCCAATAAACGGTCCAAAAGAGATACAACGGAATCAAATACAAGGAAAAAAGAAAATACACTCAAAAATACACAAAATGAAAAACAGGGGTTACAATCCTACCCACCTAACAAGAAGAAATTCGTCCTTGAAATTCAAACAAGAAGATACATAGGGTAACCCCAAAACAACTAAAAAAGAACAAAACAAAAACTACTTAAACAAATGAGGAAACTTCTGCTGAATCTCCTCCTCCAGCTCCCAAGTCGACTCACCGGGCGAGTGAGGATTCCAAGCAACACGAACCAACTTGATGACCTTGTTCTTAAGCACTTTCTCCTGCCGATCCACAATAACAACTGGCGGAATCTCACAAGTCAAATCCAACAGAACGGTCAACTGAGAATAGTCGATCACGTGGCTCTCATCTCGGATATATCTCCTGAGCTGTGAGACATGAAAAATATCGTGCACTACTGATAACGCTGCCGGCAATGCAAGACGATAGGCCACCTTGCCTACTCGCTCCAAAATCTCAAACGGTCCAATAAATCTAGGGCTAAGCTTGCCCTTACCACCAAACCAAATTACACCACGCGAAGGCGATACCTTTAGGAAAACATGGTCACCAACTCCAAACTTCAAAACCCTCCGATGGACATCGGCCCATTGCCTCTGCTTATCCTGAGCTACCTGTAAATGCTTCCTGATCTGAACCACAGCATCAACTGTCCTGGTGATCAACTCCGGACCAACAACTTCCTCTCACCAATGTCATCCCAGCACACTGGTGATCTGCACTTCCTTCCATAGAGCACCTCGAATGGAGAAGCTTTAATACTGGCTTGAAAGCTGTTATTGTACGAGAACTCTACGAGATGCAAATGGCCCTCCCATAATCCACCAAACTGAAGCATACAGGACCTCAACATGTCCTCAAGAATCTGGATGGTCCTCTCTGACTGTCCATCAGTCTGGGGATGAAAAGTTATATTGTACTTTAATTTAATCCCCAAACTGTTCTGAAGACTCTCTCAAAACTGAGATATGAATCTCGTATTCCTGTCGGATACAATACTAATAGGAACCCCATGAATTCTAACAATCTCTTGCATATACCTCTCAGCTAGGCTCTCAATAGACTGCCCGACATGAAAAGGAATGAAGTGAGCACTCTTTGTCAAACGGTCAACAATCACCCAAATGTCATTATGACCCTTAGGACTCCTTGGCAAAGCGGTCACAAAGTCCATGGTGATATGTTCCCACTTCCATTCTGGAATAAGAAGCGGTTAAAGAAGTCTAGCGGTTCTCTAATGCTCTGCCTTAACCTGCTGGTAGATCAAACACTGAGCAACAAACTGAGCTACAGCCCTTTTCATACCCTACCATTAGAAATGAAGCTTCAAATCCTGATACATCTTAGTACCGCCAGGATGGATAGAATACGAGGACTGTTGGGCTTCCTCAAGCAACCTCTGACGAACTTCACCTTCTGGGACACATAACCTGGACCCAAAATGAAGCGATCCCTCAAAATGAATAACCATGTCCGTTTTGGATCCAGACTCAACCTCAGCTTGAAAACCCTGCAACTGCGCATCACCAGCTTGCGCCTCTTTAATCTGATCAACAAGAGACGAATGAAGCTGGAGCACCAAACAACTCCGATCAAAACTCGGCAACAAAACCTCCAACTCCAACCTCCGCATCTGCTCAATCAGATCCCTCTATCGAGTCAAGAACATAACTGCCAGTCTCATGCTCAAAGCATCAGGCACCAAGTTTACTTTACCAGGATGGTATTACAAACTGATGTCATAATCGGCCATAAGCTCCAACCAACGCCTTTGCCTCATGTTTAACTCCTTCTAGGTAAAGACATACTTGAGACTTTTGTGGTCTGTAAAGATCTCCACTCGGTCCCCAAGTAAATAATGTCTCCACAGCTTCAAAGCATAAATCACTGCCGCTAACTCCAAGTCATGAGTCGGATAGTTCTTCTTATGCGGCTTCAACTGCCTCGATGCATACGCAACGACTCAGCCCTTCTGCATCAAAACTGCTCCAAGATCCTTACTAGAAGCTTCACAGTGAATTACAAATCTGCCTGAACCATCTGGAATAGTCAACACAGGTGCTGACGTCAATCTGTTCTTCAACTCAACAAAAGTCACACCACACTCATCAGATCAACAGAACTTCTGATCCTTCCCAGTCAACTTAGTCAACGGTCTCGCTATCTTCGAAAAATTTTGGACGAATTTCCGATAATAGCCAGCCAAACCAAGAAAACTCCTGACTTCAGAAACTGACTTAGGAACAAGCCAATCCTTCACAGCCTCAACCTTGGCAGGATCCACAGAGATACCATCGCCTAAGAGAACGTACCCCAAGAATGAAACCCTGTCGGGCCAAAACTCGCACTTGCTGAGTTTTCCATAGAGCTGATTCTCTCTCAAAGTCTGCAGAACCACCCTAAGATGCTCAGCATGATCTTTCCGATTCCGAGAATACACCAAAATATCATCAATGAAGACCACCACAAATCTATCCAAGAACTGAGAAAAGACCCGGTTCATAAGACTCGTGAATACAGCAGGCGCGTTCGTAACCTCGAACGGTATCACAAGATACTCATAATGGCCATATCTGGTCCTGAAAGCAGTCTTCTGTATATTAGTTGCCTTCACTTTGACATGATGATACCCAGAACGAAGATCCAACTTCGAGAAAATAGAAGCACCACTCAACTGGTCAAACAAATCATCAATCATGAGCAACGAATACCGGTTCTTCATAGTTACACTGTTCAGTTCCCGATAATCCACACACAGTCGACGACTACCATCCTTCTTGTTGACAAAAAGGACTAGAGCACCCCAAGAAGAAACACTGGGTTTGATGAAACCCAAATCAAGCAACTCCTGAATCTGCACATTAAGCTCTGCTAACTCAACCGGTGTCATCCTGTAAGGACTCTTCGATATAGGCATCATACCCGGCTGAAATTCAATACCGAACTCTACATCCCTATTAAGGGGTAAGCCAGGTAATTCCTCTTGAAAAACATCTAGAAAATCCCGAACTACTAGAGGCGCAGCCTCACAGCCTAAATGCAACTCCATCGCACAAACCTTCTGATCAACTGCAGTTCGGCCAAGGGAAGACTCCCCGGCATGGAACTCAAACTCTGTGCGATCTGAAATCCAGAACACAACTTTCTTGGCACGGCAATAAATAATGGCATGGGTTTCACTCAACCAATCCATACCCAGAATAACGTTGAATCCTGAATTCCCAATTATAATCAGATTGGCTTTGAAATCTACGCTACCAATAATTATGGGACACTGCCTGCACTCCCGAGAACAATGACAACTCCACCACCTATCACAATGTTCCAAGACTCTGACATGTTGCTGCACTCTAACTGATGGCAAGAGACAAATCGAGAGGAGACAAAAGAATATGTTGCCCGGAATCAAAAAGGAAAAGAGCAGGGAAAGAGCAAACAAAGGCAACACCTAAGACAGAAATCAAAAGAGACAAGGAAAAGAAAGGTTTAACAGGGGTGAGGAAAAACAAAATGCAGAAAGACAAACAGAAAGAAATAAAGCAAAAGGAAATGAAGAAACAAAAGAGGACAACAAAACAACAAAAGATACCTGCAACCACACCCTCAGCTGACTTAACATCAGCAGTAGTCAGGTTGAAAGCCTGACCACTCCTAGGAGCAGCGATCATCTGACCAACAATCTGGCACTGCGGAGGAAGCGGTGGTCTAACTGTACCACAAGCTGCGGTAACTGGCTGAACTGGATCCCTGGCTGGAAGAGCCAACTGCGGGTAGTCCCGCACCGAATGGTCAGCAGCACCACATCCAAAACAGCGATGATTGGCACGTCAGCAATCCTTCCGCTCTTGCCCTGGAAGTCGGCAAAAGTCGCAAAAACCAACTCTCGGAGGACCCGCAACAGAGTAAGGAGCTGCCCTGATCGGAGGGGCTAGGACAAGTCTCCAAACAGGCCCACCAGAAGGCCTAGCAACTAAGTGCGGAACAGTCCACTAAGAAGGAGCCAATCCACCACGAGCCTGCTCCTGAGCTCTAGCTGCCTCGAGAGCCTCAGCATAAGTACGCAAGTGAAGAGAGACAAGCTGCACCTTGATGTCTCGCTCAAGCCCGAAAATGAACCTACGGGCCCTATCCTCTTCGTTCGCCACAAGAACGGCTGTGAAGCCACTAAGTCTCGTAAATTCAGCTGCGTACTCGTCCACACACCTGGAGCCCTATTTCAAAAAGTCTTATCTTACAACATTGCATGAACAATATGTAACAAAATTCCATTACTAAAAATAATGACCAACCTGTTTTAGGGCCAAGAATTGTTGCTCCATCACAACTCTAGTGCTGCTAAGAAAGAAATTCTCCAAGAAGCTCTTAGTGAAAGTGGCCCAAGTGATCGTTCGTTTGAGCCTTTCGGACTCGGACCTCCACCAGATATGAGCCAAGTGCACCTAACTGAATGGCAACCACGTCCACTCGATCTGCATCAGCCACTCTAGCTGCCAAGAGCAGTTGCTCTGTCCGAATCAACCACTATTCAACCTCCAAAGGCGTCTCACTGCCTGAAAACATGTCAGGATGCAGCCTCATGAAGTCTATGACTGTTCCCAGACGGGGAGGAAGAGCTGTCTGCATAGGCACAGCTGTCGGAGGAACCTGAGTGGCTTCCAAAGTAGCCATCACCAAATCACTGTGGTTCTGCTGCATGTTAATCAAGCGCTCAAGCACAGTGGTGACAGCATCAAGCCCAGGCTGCTCATCCTGAGGACGAGAAGAAGAAGAACTTCTACGAGCCATAGTCTGCACAGAACCAAAAACAATTAGCATCCAGATTAAGGTTGATAATAATTCATTTATGCATACATGGTTGGTGAAATGTTGAGCTGATCCCAGTTCGAGCTAAGCTAGTCTAATATATTAGGCAACTAATACATTAGCCAAACCTGGTGCTCTGATACCACTAAAAACCTTGTCACGCCCGCTTCCCAAAAGAGAATACAGAATACGGATACGCGACAAAAGCCCAGCGAATGATTTTCATCATCCACAAACTGTTCAAGAATCTTTACAACATTTCACAAGAATAACCAGAGTCGGAAGCAAAAGAATCAACCAATATGCACATATGAACCAAAATACCAACAAGAATACTTGAAACCAAAATGTATTAATCTCAAATAATCTCAATCTAAATAAGTCAGATATTCTAGGTCACATTGCCCAAATACAAATAAATCCAAGTATCAAAATACAATTTTTCAAACAAGAAACAAGAAATAATAATAGCAAAATCCAACACCAATACTTCATATCACCAATACCATCTGGGACTTGTTCTCCAAAATCTGCAATTTAACAATTGCTGGGATAGAAAAAAGAAAACCAACTCCCGTCAATGTAAGTTACGGGCCGCTTGTAATGCAGAATACAAGTACATGAGGAAAACTAACTAATAACATGGAATTGGCATGATATCAAGTATAACAACTAGCATGGTAAGGTGAACAAGTACAAGTAGCATGTATCAAGTATTAAGTGAACAAGCATCATGTAAATAAGCAACAATTATCAAGTATTATGTAAACATGTATCAAGTGTCAAGTATCAAGTCTCATATCTCACATAGTCAAGTATCAAGTAAGCATGTATCATATTCAAGTGTCATGTAACAAGTCTTGTAGTTATTACTATCTAGGTAGCACTTCATGCAGCACACCTTATATGGTTGCTACAACAAACAGTTTCGCTTTAGATTTCATAGTGGACCAAAGAGGGCAGTGTACTCAGCGACAAGTATCAAGTATCGAGCTCCAAGCTCCAAGTATCATGTATCATGTATCATGTATCACGTGTCAAGTTCTGCAAGTGGCAAGTACGTGTCTTGCATGCAAGTGTCAAGTAATCACGTGTCAAGCATCATGTATCAAGTAATCACGTAGGATCAGTGGATCCCCTTCCGAGCACACGTTTCTGAATTATCCACTATTAGATCTTTCCCTTAAACACCGGCTTGATTATTTATTATTATTGTAAAACAAGCATTTAGGTATGCAAAACATCTCAAGAATAACATGGCATGATCATGTAACAAGTTCAAGATGCAAGATAAACACGTACGGGTGCAAGATAACTCATAAAAGCATAAAATAAACAAATTTCAAATTCAGGACAGCCAGACCATACTATAGTAAAACAGTGATTCCCGGTGTTACAAACATGCAAATCTGAATCCGTCAAAAAGTATAGAAAATAGACTCCTGAACGAATCCAGAGAATATAAATAAGCCATATAGAAATTCACAAAAATATAACTCAAAACTGATTTGAATCAAGAAAATACGTTCAGCCAGAAATCAGTAAATCGAATTCAAAATTAGGAAAACCGCATCAAAACACCTCAAATAAATCCAAGAAAAGTCTTGAGTATTTTCCTATATGTCTAGTATCAGAATATAAAGTTTCATAATTTTCCAGTAATATTAATTCAGTCAAAAAAAATCAGAAAACATCAAGAAACGATAGTTCGGCAAATCTGGAATTCTCAACACTACTGTACGAAAACTGTAATATCTTGCAAACCGTGAAACGAAATCCAGATCCGCAAAAGGGAGAAGAAAATAGAAAAAATAATCTAACTTTCATATTTTATAAATATTTTTCATACAAGAAAAGGAACTAGGGTGAAAATATACTTCTTTACAGAACAGCGAGCAAAATCCAGCAAGTATAATTTTTATTCAAAAGCATGAAACGGTATGTAAATATTATCAAATAAATCCACCAAAATTCTGGGTAATCCCTAATCAATTGTAAAAATACTTTCCAAAATTTCTGATCAAAATAATATGTTTAGCACTAGTATCAAAATAGTTTAGTCATCGAAATCATCAAGAAGCGAAATCTGAAAATATAATACACCTCTGTAGTAAAACAATTATATCTCACACATAAGAAAATGAAATCGATCAAGGTCAGAAAGTTTGGAAAGAAGACGGATTTCTATAACAATCTTATTTAATGTTGAAGTTAAGATACTGACCTTAATATGGTCTAAAATAGCAATCAAAACTGATCTTCGACAAAATACAAATTTTTCTTTTAACAACAAATCAACATACAACATACGAAACTCGTTCAAAACACAACCAAACATGTTATAGAGTCTACTAAGTGTCCAAACATCATGAAATATGGTATATGACATGTCCACAACAAGTATATCACATGGATCCAAACGACACATAAATTCTCATAATTATCTCACAAATATAATCACATCGAGAACGGTCAAAACCTAAGTTATTTCATGTCAAATTTGTGTCATGAGGCAACTATAATCAATAGCACTATACAGACAATACTCATACAAAATACATCACACACGAGTTGTCTCTAGAACCCAACTACACTACAAGCAAAATTTATGACTTGTATCATACAAAGGAATTGAGTACAAGTTACTTGCCTTAACCGACAATGAAAACGACTCCAAGCAAGAATAACGGGAACGGATTTCCGGCCAACGAACTCAACGAACCACGAACGAAAACCACGAACAAAAACCCACGAACCAACGAGCGAAATACGAACCCAAAACACAAAGCGAGCACACACAACCTCGACAAACACAAGAGCACGCACGAGAGAGAGCACAAGGGAACGAAGGCGGCCGAAAGAGGCTACAGCTGCCGCTGCTTGGCACCGACAGAGGTAGGGGTAGAACGGGAGGGCGGCTGGCTGCCTGTGGCTGGCGCGCAACAGAACAGAGCGGGAATCAGACAGGAGAAAGAGACAGGGCGAGGTCGAGAGACAGGGATGGAGAAGGGGTGTAGTGGAGTAGGGTTCGGGAGTTGGGAAAGCAGTCGGGAGAGTAAAAGAGCGGCGGAAACAGAGTAGGGGATTTTTCGGGGGTGGGTTTTAGGCTAACGGGTCAGGTAGAGTAGTTGATTAGGTGGAGTTTGGTTAAACTGAGTATAGGATAACAGTGTAGAGTTTAATAGCATTGGATTTGTGAAAGTGGGTATTGGTTTAAATAAAAACAGAGCATGGTAATTAACTAGGTGCTTGGTTAAGTATATAGGTAATCAAAATGGGTATTAGGGATTCAAACAAAATATAGATAGGGCAAAAAGAACAAAATAGTAGAGAAATAATATAGGGTGCGAACAACAATAAAGAGGACAAAAAATAATCAGCTCGATCAAAATGGAACGAAACAAGAGACGAACAAAAATCAAGAATTCAAATAAAAGAGACCAAAAAAATAATAATAATCATAATAATAATAATAATAATAAAAGAATATATATTGAAAATAAAATCCAATATACGGTCCAAAAGAGATACAACAGAATCAAATACAAGGAAAAAGAAAATACACTCAAAAATACACAAAATGAAAAACAAGGGTTACAGCTACCTTGACATTAAAAAAGTTTGCTTAATCGAAAGCTTTAACCTAGTCTTCTCCAAGATAAAAGGATCAATGTAGTTGTGTGTTGCCCCACTATCTATCAAGATGTGCACATCATGACCATTAAGAATTCCTTTGAGAATTAAACACTCAGTATTAACTCCCATCTGCAAAGCTGCAGTAGTTAACTGATTTCCCTCCACCTCTCTTGGAAACTCAATACCATCATCAACTGCTAGCAACTGATTGAGTTCATCCTCATCTTGAATTGAAAATAAATCTCATTCTCCTTCGATACACATATATGTCTTATTTTTACAAACATGACCAGGTATAAATTTCTCATTGCACCCAAAACAAAGGCCTTTCTTTCTTCTTTCCCATATCTTATTTGGGCTTAACTTCTTTAAAATGGGTGTGGAAATAGCTTGTGACTTATGTGTTTGGATTGAAGTGGTGTGATGTACAGGAGAGGAAATATTACCTTGAGAAACAAAAGAGTTCCTATAAGGTGATCCATATGTATTTCTTTGCAACTGTTTGAGTGAATTATACTTCTTCTCAAATCGAACAGCAACCTTGAATGCCTCCCTTAAAGATTGCAGCTCAGCCAAAGAAACATCATGCTGAATTTCTTCTTTTAACCCACTTATAAATTGTTAAACCAGATATGATTCACTCACCCCATCTACCAAGCATTGCAACTTCTCAACCTTTGCTGATACTCCAAAACCGAAGTAGTATGTTCCAATCTACAAAGAGTTTTTGCTGCATTTTCATAGATCCCCGCATCAAAATGATTACAAATACCCTTCCTGATGTTGGATCCTGTAGGCAAGGCAAGAAACACTAGAGGGGGGTGAATAATGTTGCATAAAAATTAAAAACAAAATTGAACTTTTTCTTCTGTTCAGTCGACTTGAAAAGAGAAATAAGTCGACTGAGGCGTCAGATTAGAAGAGTATTTTAGACAAGTTTGATCAGTCGACTTATAGCAAAAACCGGTTGACTTGTCAGACAAGTTTTCGAAGAGTATGTTATACCAGTCTGACCAGTCGACTTTGTAACTCCCTGTTCCAGTTGTACGTATTTTATTACGTGAATTTTTGTACTTCAATTTTTGGATCAGTTTTATTTTTCTCTTTGGACTCTTTATCTAAAGCCAGAATATTTTTCTGATCAATTCTATAATTTTGTGATTTTTCGATCGGAGTTTAAATACAAATTTTAAACCCCGATTAATCCTAATCCTAATACTAATCCTAATCCTAATCCTAATCCTGCCTAATTCTACGCCTAACTTCTCATTTTCTTTCCCCCCCATTTTCTCCTCCTACAACCAAACTTCTACTGACTTCTCCTCCTTGGTCTTAGTTTCTAACCTAATCCCCACTAACCCCTCTCATTTTTCCACACTCCTATCCCTTCGTTGATTTTTCTACACCCCTCCTATCCCTTCCTTTCTATATACACACACACACACACATGCAGAACCTCCCACCTCATTCCCTTCTTCTCTTCCTCTGCCTTCTTCTCTTCCTTTGCCTTCTTCACACCCGAGAGCTCAAGCAACACCCGAGCTCTACTTTACTCTCCGTCTTCGAGCCAACGACTCCGCTTCTACGATCCCGTGAACCCCGAAAAACAATCCGATGCTGCGCCACCTTGTTGTTGTCGTCGCTCACCGTTGCTCGCTAGCTACCGTCTTGCTGCCATTCTTACCGCCGTTGTGTCACCGTCCATTGTCGACATCGCTTCTTTTCGTGGTTAACACTACCACCAAAACTGTTACGTTATAAGGCAAGTACCTTGTACACTATTTTTGTTCTCGTACAAGCATTTTTATTGGACTCGTGGCAAGTAGTCTAGTTATCATCAAGTTTTATTGTCAAAATCCATTCTAGTCACTGGTTTCATGCTATATCAACTCAAGAGTGAACCGTTAACACATTTCGAATCGTGTTATCGAATATCGAATATTCAACCTTACTATCTCTAAAATTTCTTGACCTTGCACTAAGAATTCGACCATTCTCCTGATACTGGATTGAAGATTTTCTACGTGGAAATCGTAGCCCATCGAGTCCCGAATCCAGAACATCTGACGGTTTCTCAATCGGATGTATAGATTGTGAGATATCGCGATTTTAGTACTGGCATATTGTGAATTTCTGAACCTGCATTGGATTACTAACCAGTCTCTCGTACTGAGAATTCGACCATGTTTCCGATACTAGATCGAAAAACTTTCTACATGAAAATCGTAGCCCTTCGAGTCTAGATATCCGGAACATCCTACAGTTTCTCAATCCTGTGTATAGATTGTGAGATATCGCAGTTTTAGTATTGTGACTCCGAATTTCCAGAATGCACGCGAAATATCGAAACCAGCGAAAAATAAATTTGTACGCATAGCTACTGTCTCTAGAATGTATCATGTGAATATGCGTTGGAACCGGAAAAGAGTCTACTTTCTAGAATCTCTGACGAAATCAGATTTGCTTTTCTGTAACAACGGGAAAGTGAATTTGAATGCAGATATGTAAAGTTGTCTAAAAATTCATCTCTACGGTTTTGCATATAAACACATTACTTTTCATATTTAATGAATTGAGTGTATTATTGTTCTTGTAATAATAACTTGCATATATATAATAGGTTGATAGAATGCATTTTATACCACTTGATAATTTATAATAACTACTCTCGATACATGTACTCGTTTTACGTCTCATGTCCATGATTACTGCTCTTGATATTTTTTTTGACTAAACTATTTGATTACACTGTTCCACTAGTCGTACCAATTGCATGTTCATATTTAATTTTAAAAGAATAACAAGCCGGGGTTATAAGGGTACGGCTTAATTGTGGACAATATAGGGGAGTATACTCGGAAGGGGGCCCGTGTTTTCCGAAATAGTGATTCTTGATTCTTGATTCTTGATTACACAATTCTTGAATACATAATTCTCGATTACATGATTCATGATTACATGTCTTGATAATATCACTGGAAAACCCGAGTACATAATCCTATAGAATTCACTACTTAAGTCTAAACATCACATGATTGATATGCACCGAACTTGTGGTATGGAACACAGGATTGCGTGCATTAGATAAGTTAATAATACAGATAAACTTGAGATCTTCACTAAGCATGATTCTTGATTACTTGACTCTTCATTATATGACTCTTGATTCTTGATTACATGACTCTTGATTACATGACTCTCGATCCTTGATTACATGATTATCGATTAACTGATCCTAGGTTATCAATTGCTTATATCTTGAAGTCTAGAATACACTAGTTACAGTTATTACTTACATGATCATATTGTCCCAATTCCTTGTTTACTTCCATATTGTATTTGTACTTCTGCTTCTTGTTTCTCCCATGTTATATCTTGTTATATTACCCCTTTTACTGCATGTTGCTACTTGCTGCCCGAAACTTGCTCTAACGGGAACTTTTCTATTTTTCTTTGAGTTAATAATTATACAGGTACTGATGGATCCGACGAGCAGACTCTCTAGACGATCGTTGCTGCTTCCTTACTACTTCATATTGTTTTTCATTCAGTCGATATTTTATCTAGCTGTTATAGCGAACTGTTTATCGTACTGTTTTAATTATGGCATAATGTATTTCCGGGCAACTTGACCCGATGTTTATGTATTATATGGATGATGGTTATTTTATTTTTAGCTCATGTGATCATTATATTTGTCTGCGTAAATGTGTTATAAATATCTTGTTGAGCTTATAATTATACAGTTTATGGATGATATATATCATTCTCTGGACCTCAGTTGCGTGCCTGTATTTCCGTATAGTGGGAAGCGGGGCGTGACAGGTTTTTAGTGGTATCAGAGTCTAGGTTTGAACCTTGTTAAGCTCAACAAGTATGCACACCGCATTGATCACATGAACATTTAAATAACCCAGATAATGACCTTACTCGATTTTGCAGAATATGGTTTGCGGAGGATCTTCAACTTCACGACCCAGAGATGCACCGTCGGAGAACGCTGCAGTTCTCCGAGCAATGCAGCAAATGATGGAGCTCCAGCATGAACAAAACCAGCTGATGAGAGGCAGTTTGGAAATAGCCCAAGAAGCTGCCAACCGAGCTGGACCAATCCTAGGAGCATTACCGCCAAGGCCTGGCACCGTGTCAGATTTCATAAGATTGCGTCCGGAGAAGTTTGCAGGAACCGAGTCACCACTGGAAGCTGAGCAGTGGCTAATTAGAACTGAGCAGTTGCTACAAGCCGCACGAATATCTGATGTGGACCGTGTAGATGTGGTCACCATTCAGCTGGCAGACATTGCCCACATCTGGTGGAAGGCGGAGACCGAAAGATTAGAGAAGCCTATCACTTGAGCCACCTTCGCCGAAAGCTTTTTAACTAAGTTCTTCCCTAGCGTTACTAAAGTAGAGATGGAACGTCAGTTCATTTCTCTAACTCAAGGAAAACGGTCAGTTGATGAATATGCCGCAGAGTTCACTCGGCTGAGTCGTTTTGCATTAGCCATGGTAGCAAATGATGAGGATAAGGCCCGACGATTCTTGTTGGGCTTGGACTATGATATTCAGGATCGTCTAGCCGCCCACCAGCACTGTACCTACGCTGCCGTGCTTGATGCAGCAAGGGTTCAGGAACAAACTCACCGGAGGAGGAATGCCGCTCAGCGGGCAGTACAACCTGCCACCGTCATGAGGCCATCGGGAGGACCGATACGAAGGCCAGTTCAGACCCCAACAATTAGAACACTACCCTACTCACCAGTTGCTATGAAGAAGAACCTGGAGTGTGACTATTGCCACAAGATTGGCCATGTACGAAGGGACTGTAGAGCTGCTAACCGCCTGTGCCTTGCATGCAGAGCAAGCGACCACATGCTCCGAGATTGTCCGAGGAACAGGTATGGTGCACCAGTTGGAGGATCCACACAACAGGGACCACCAGCTCGTAGTCTGGGCAGGCCACCGCTCCCACCACAGAGGCAAGTTTATGATCAGAGGAACATAGCTCCTAGGGGAGGCCAGACTGGAGGACGTGGTCAGGCCTACAATCTGACAGCAGAAGAGGCAGAGACTGACGAATGAGTAGTTGCAGGTATTCTTACATTTGAGTCATATTCAGTTCTTGCATTTTCTTTCATTTTGCATTCTTCTTTATTCTTTATCTCATTATTAGGTATCATCCTAGTTCACTCCTTTCCTACCCATGTTCTCTTTGATTCTGGTGCGACCCATTATTTTATTTCTGCTCGATTCCTCGTTCGGCATCATTTTCCCTGTGATGATATGCCAGTTGCTTAGAATATCACCACGGGAGCAGGTGTCATTGTTTGTTCTAAAGAATGCAAGCAGAGTCCCTTACTGATCCATAGTATGGATTTTAAGGCAAACCATATCGTCATCAACAACTCAGGGTTTGATGTCATACTTGGAATGGATTGGTTGGGAGCTACTCATGCCATAATTGACTGCCAAAAGAAGAAGGTGGTGTTCCGAATACCAGGTCACCCGGAATTCGAGTTCCATGCTGGCGATACACCGTTTAGGCGTGTCAAGGAGGCTGGAATGCTGAAATCAATGTGCACTGATGGCGAAGTGGCACCTTTGATCGTACGGGATTTTCTAGATGTCTTTCCTGATGAATTTCCTGGGTTGCCACCAGACCGCGATGTGGAGTTTAGTATCGAGATCCAACCAGGTACAACACCAATATCGAAAAGTCCCTACAGGATGGCACCCGTGGAATTGGCCGAACTGAAGGTGCAAGTTCAAGAATTACTAGATAAGGGATTTGTCAGCCGAGTGTTTCACCTTGGGGAGCTCCTGTGTTGTTTGTTAAGAAGAAGGATGGAAGTCGTAGGCTCTGCATCGATTATCGGGAACTAAACAACGTGACTGTGAAGAATCGGTACCCACTACCAAGGATTGACGACCTATTTGATCAACTTGAAGGTGCTTTTATTTTCTCAAAGTTGGATCTTCGTTCGGGATACCATCAAGTTAGGGTGAAGACCAGGGATATTGAGAAGACCGCGTTTCGAACCCGATATGGTCATTATGAATTCATTGTAATGCCATTCGGAGTTACCAATGTACCAGCTGTTTTCATGAGTCTGATGAACATGGTGTTTTCACCATTTTTGGACAAGTTCGTAGTAGTATTCATCGATGACATCCTGGTGTATTCTCGGAATGAGGAGGAGCACGCTAAGCACCTGAGGATCGTTCTACAGACATTGAGGGAGAATCGCCTTTTTGGGAAGCTAAGTAAATGCGATTTCTGGCTGGATCGTGTTGCATTTTTAGGCCACATCATCTCAGGAGCTGGAGTTTCAGTAGACCTAGAGAAAGTTGCTGCTGTCAAGGATTGGCCAGTACCCAAGTCAGTGTCAGAAGTTCGTAGTTTTCTCGAACTAGCAGGCTATTATCGGAAGTTTGTTCAGGACTTCTCAAGGATTGCTGGACCACTGACAAAACTGACGAGGAAGGATCAGAAGTTCGTATGGGATGATGCGTGTGGTCATGCCTTCGAGGAGTTGAAAGATCGACTGACATCAGCACCTGTGTTAACTGTACCAGATGGTTCAGGAGGATTCGTGATTTATTGTGATGCATCTGGTAAAGGCTTGGGAGCGGTACTAATGCAGAAAGGCAAAGTTGTTGCTTACGCATCCAGACAATTGAGGCCTCACGAGCAGAACTACCCTACTCATGATCTAGAGCTCGCATCTGTGATTTTTGCTTTGAAGATATGGAGGCACTACTTGCTCGGTGATAGAGTTGAAATCTTCACTGACCATAAGAGCCTCAAGTATGTATTCACGCAGAAGGAGTTAAACATGAGGCAGAGGAGATGGCTGGAATTCATGGCAGACTATGACATCAACCTACAGTATCACCCGGGTAAAGTGAACACGGTACCAGACGCCCTGAGTAGGAGACCAGCAGCTGTGTTTCTCACTTAGCAGAAGATATTATTGGAAGAAATGAGGAGACTGAACTTGGAAGTAATTTTGCCAGGTTTAACACAAAAATTTATGATGTTACAGTTGCAGTCTTCATTGGTGGAGCAGATCAAAGAAGCCCAAGCAAGTGATGAGCAGTTACAGAAGTTCAGAAGTCAAGTCGAGGCAAGCTTGAGAACCGACTTGATTATTCATGCAGATGGATCACTTCGCTTCGGAGCACGATTGTGTGTACCTAAGGGAGAAGTTAGACAAGAATTGCTCGCAGAAGCCCACCATTCACCCTATTCCATTCATCCTGGAGGCACAAAGATGTACAGAGATCTGAGGCAACATTTTTGGTGGCACGGCATGAAGAGAGCAGTGGCGAAGTTTGTATCACAGTGTCTGATTTGCCAACAAGTGAAAGCAGAACATCAGAGGACCGCTGGACTGTTGCAGCCTCTTCCAATCCCGGAGTGGAAATGGGAGAACATCACCATGAACTTTGTGACGGCACTTCCGAGGAGTCCCAAGGGTCATAATGCCATTTGGGTGATCGTCGATCGTTTGACGAAGAGCACCCACTTCATACCTTTCAGAGTGGGTCAGTCCACAGAAAGTCTGGCCGAGAAGTACATACAGGAGATTGTACGGTTGCATGGAGTTCCCGTCAGTATGTGTCGGATAGAGATACGAGGTTCAGGTCCCAATTCTGGGAGAGCCTTCAGAGAAGTCTGGGAAGCATGTTGAATTATAGTACAGCATTCCACCCTCAGACGGATGGACAGTCTGAAAGGACTATTCAAACCCTGGAAGACATGTTGAGGTCTTGTGTTCTTCAATTTGGAGGTTCTTGGGAAGATCATCTGCACTTGGTTGAATTCTCGTACAATAACAGTTACCAGGCAAGCCTCAAGGCGACACCATTCGAGGCACTCTATGGTCGTAAGTGTAGATCACCAGTCTGTTGGGATGACATCGGCGAGAGGAAACTTTTGGGACCAGAGTTGATTACGAAGTCAGTGGACGCAGTGTCTCAGATTAGGAAACACCTGAAGGCAGCTCAAGACAGGCAGAGGAAATAGGCGGACACTCACTACAGACCCTTGCAGTTTGAGGCAGGTGATCATGTCTTCCTCAAAGTATCACCATCAAGGGGCATCATCCATTTCAGAGGCGGAGGCAAGCTTAGTCCCCAATTCATCGGCTCATTCGATATTGAGGAACGAGTAGGCAAGGTCGCTTACAGGCTCACACTACCACCGGTGTTATCAGGAGTTCATGACGTATTCCATATTTCCCAACTCAGGAAGTACATCAGAGATGTCAACCATATCGTCGACTACTCAGAGTTATCTGTACGTCAAGACTTATCATGTGAAGCTCAACCAATTTCTATCTTGGACAGGCGTGAGAAAGTGCTGAAGAATAAAGTCATCAAGCTTGGACGAGTCTCTTGGAATCCTCACTCGCCAGGAGAGTCGACATGGGAGCTCGAAGTAGAAATCCAGAAGAAGTACCCCCATATCTTCGAGTAGGTGTCATGCTTTTCTATCCTATATCTCGCCTAAGTAAATTTCGAGGACGAAATTTTTTTTAAGATGGGTAGGATTGTAACTCCCTATTCCAGTTGTACGTATTTTATTACGTGAATTTTTGTACTTCAATTTTTAGATCAGTTTTATTTTTCTCTTTGGACTCTTTATCTAAAGCCAGAATATTTTTCTGATCAATTCTATAATTTTGTGATTTTTCGATCGGAGTTTAAATACAAATTTTAAACCCCGATTAATCCTAATCCTAATACTAATCCTAATCCTGCCTAATACTACGCCTAACTTCTCATTTTCTTTCCCCCCATTTTCTCCTCCTACAACCTAACTTCTACTGAGTTATAAAGCAAGTACCTTGTACACTATTTTTGTTCTCGTACAAGCATTTTCCTTGGACTCGTAGCAAGTAGTCTAGTTATCATCAAGTTTTATTGTCAAACTCCGTTCTAGTCACTGGTTCCATGCTATATCAACTCAAGAGTGAACCGTTAACACATTTCGAATCGTGTTATCGAATATCGAATATTCAACCTTACTATCTCTAAAATTTCTTGACCTTGCACTAAGAAGTCGACCATTCTCCCGATACTGGATTGAAGATTTTCTACGTGAAAATTGTAGCCCATCGAGTCCCGAATCCAGAACATCTGACGGTTTCTCAATCGGATGTATAGATAGTGAGATATCGCGATTTTAGTACTGGCATATTGTGAATTTCTGAACCTGCACGGGATTACTAATTTGTCTCTCGTACTGAGAATTCGACCATGTTTCCGATACTGGATCGAAAAACTTTCTACATGAAAATCGTAGCCCTTCGAGTCTAGATATCCGGAACATCCTACAGTTTCTCAATCCGATGTATAGATTGTGAGATATCGCAGTTTTAGTATTGTGACTCCGAATTTTCAGAATGCACGCAAAACATCGAAACCAGCGAAGAATGAATTTGTACGCATAGCTACTGTCTCTAGAATGTATCATGTGAATATGCTTTGGAACCGGAAAAGAGTCTACTTTCTAGAATCTCTGACGAAATCGGATTTGCTTTTCTGTAACAACGGGAAAGTGAATTTGAATGCAGATATGTAAAGTTGTCTAAAAATTCATCTCTACGGTTTTGCATATAAACACATTACTTTTCATATTTAATGAACTGAGTATATTATTGTTCTTGTAATAATAACTTGCATATATATAATAGGTTGATAGAATGCATTTTATACCACTTGATAATTTATAATAACTACTCTCGATACATGTACTCGTTTTACGTCTCATGTCCATGATTACTGCTCTTGATATTTTCCTTGACTAAACTATTTGATTACACCGTTCCACTAGTCGTACCAATTGCATGTTCATATTTAATTTTAAAAGAATAACAAGCCGGGGTTATAAGGGTACGGCTTAATTGTGGACAATATAGGGGAGTATACTCGGAAGGGGGCCCGTGTTTCTCGAAATAGTGATTCTTGATTCTTGATTCTTGATTACACAATTCTTGATTACATAATTCTCGATTACATGATTCATGATTACATGTCTTGATACTATCACTGGAAGACCCGAGTACATAATCCTATAGAATTCACTACTTAAGTCTAAACGTCACATGATTGATATGCACCGAACTTGTGGTATGGGACACAGGATTGCGTGCATTAGATAAGTTAATAACACAGATAAACTTGAGATCTTCACTAAGCATGATTCTTGATAACTTGACTCTTCATTATATGACTCTTGATTCTTGATTACATGACTCTTGATTACATGACTCTCGATCCTTAATTACATGATTATCGATTAACTGATCCTAGGTTATCAATTGCTTATATCTTGAAGTCTAGAATACACTAGTTACAGTTATTACTTACATGATCGTATTGTCCCAATTTCTTGTTTACTTCCATATTGTATTTGTACTTCTACTTCTTGTTTCTCCCATGTTATATCTTGTTATATTACCCCTTTTACTGCTTGTTGCTACTTGCTGCCCGAAACTTGCTCTAACGGGAACTTTTCTATTTTTCTTTGAGTTAATAATTATACAGGTACTGATGGATCCGACGAGCAGACTCTCTAGACGATCGTTGCTGCTTCCTTACTACATCATGTTGTTTTTCATTCAGTCGCTATTTTATCTAGCTGTTATAGGGAACTGTTTATCGTACTGTTTTAATTATGGCATAATGTATTTCCGGGCAACTTGACCCGATGTTTATGTATTATATGGATGATGGTTATTTTATTTTTAGCTCATGTGATCATTATATTTGTCTGCGTAAATGTGTTATAAATATCTTGTTGAGCTTATAATTGTACAGCTTTTGGATGATGTATATCATTCGCTGGACCTCAGTTGCGTGGCCTGTATTTTTGTATAGTGGAAAGCGGGGCGTGACAGACTTAAATAAGAGAGGAAGTCGACTGTCCAGACAAGTTTCACAGAGTAATTAAAAAGCATGTAAAGAAAATGCAAGTTCTGAGAAATACAACCACAGAGTACACACGATGTATTCTGGTTCGGTCCTCCCGACCTACATCTAGTCCCCAAGCAACCCACTTGAGATTTTCCACTATTCTTGAAAAAAATACAAGAATACTCTACGGTGTTTAGACAACAACCTTGTCCAATCCGTAGACCTCTCTCACTACTAAAGAGAGCAAACTCACTCTTCCACCAAGAGTGAAAAACCTGACTCTACAACCTAGAGCTCTACTCTCCAACCGAGAGGACCACTCTCACAACCGACAGTGAAAAGAAAATAATAAAAAGTTACAACCAACCTATAGCTTTGTTTTGTGATTGTGATTTTTGTAAGTGGCTATTCGGTCAACTTCTGAACTCAGTCCAAAATGAATTCAATGTTATATTGGACTGAAAATCAGAGAACCAAGACTTAGAATATTAGAGTGCTAGTTTGAATACTTGTTCTTTTGAAAGCAATAAACTTAAACTTTTTATCAAATGCTTGGAACCTTTTAATGGTGATTCCTAGGCTCTATTTATAGAGAGGAATCCCTTGAACGTTGTAAATCAGTTTATAAAACTGATTTAAAACGGATATAATCTTGTGAAATTCTAAAAACAAGTTTTGAAATAAGAAAACTGTCGAAACGACTTGAACAGTCGACTGGGTTGCATTGATGAGTCGACTGGCCAGAGTTTGAAAGAGTTCAGACAGTTTCATACTGGTACAGTCGACTGGTGCCATAAGGCAGTCGACTAGTACATAACAGCTGATCTAATTCAAACTGTTTCGACCTTTAATCTTCTGAAAAACACTCAATTATAAAGATGTGTGTGTGACAAGGCTGTTACATCAATCTAAGACTCAAAAAAGGAAAATTACAATTGTTTTACAAGACATGTAATATAACACATTGAAGCATAGGTCTTGTCTTGAGTCTTGAGTCTTGAGATGGAGCTTTAGCCTTTGTCTTTGTCTTTGAAGCTTGCTTGATCAATCTTGAGCTTTAGAACCTTGTAGCTTTCTTGATCAATTTGCTTTGAGAGCTTCGTTTGAACACTTTGCCTTTGTGTATACATGGTATTGATACAACTTGCAATATATAAGAGGTAGCACAACAATTTTGCATTGTGTTGTAATCATCAAAACCAAGAATCAATACTTGAATTGTTTCCATGTAACTATTCCTTCATTAACTTTGATGAACCACCGACACCATTACACGACTTCGTCTTTAAGAAAGAAATACGCTACCCTCACTTTCTCATCCCCAGAAATATGATACATATCAAAATAATGCTCAACTTGAAACAACCAATTAAGAACATCTCCAACACCCGAAAATGTACTGACATCCAATTTATGAGGTTTAGGAAAAAAAATTCTCCCCCAATTTGCTCATATCTTCTATTGAACTGACCTCCCATTCTACTAGACCCACGATGTGCTTCTTAAGAAAACTGACCAGAATCGAGTTTACCTGCCATTGAGAACGGAGGAATTGGTGCATTTGGCTCCAAATTCTCCTTCTGGGTCTTCTCCACTACAACTAGACCCTCAACCTGGTGCGCTAGATGCTGGACCCATGCAATGACAGCTGATAATTGAGTGGTAACTTCTTGAAATTTACTCTCAAGTCCAGACATTCTCCCATGGCTTCATCTTCGCTTCCGGTGCTCCACCCAAATCTCCCCCAACCTCCGTCTCTCTTGTTTCTTGATTCTGACGATCACCGTCCGCCTCACGATCCGAAGGATCGATTGGCTCTGATACCAATTGGTGGGTTGCTGCTTGCACCGCAGTAGCTATGGCAGCTTTAGAAGCCTTCTTGGCCATAGACGAGTTAATAAGGGTGAAAAGAACTCAAGGAAAAAGAGAATAGAGCTATGGTTTGATAGAAGTTACTAAGCTCTAACAGAATCAAGAAAGGAAACATAATTCTTGCAACTCAGTCGATACTCTCACCTTGGGTCGATCTGCTCTTATTTATCAACTTTTCCCTTTACATTCATTGCACGTGTTCTAGCGGATAAGAGAGTTAGTTAGACAGTTATAGACGGGGGTCCCACCTAACTAATCCCTGCCGCACCTTTTACAGCCAACGTCTCTGATTAACCCATACCCTTTTTATTTACACTTTTACACTTAACCCCTTACAACTCCTGGACCGAAACGCAAATGCATTTACAGTTTATTTACAATCACTCTAATTCCTCTAATCCCGCTCTTTACTTCTGCCTTTCAAATTCTTCACCACACTCTTCAGCACTGTGATGTGTAACAGGAGATCTCAACTGGGTGTTTAGTTAGCATAAAAATTAGGTCTAATATATATATATATATATATATATAGGGCTGTTCATACTTTGGTTAAAACCGATTACCGAACCGAACCGAACCGAAATTTATCAATTGGGTTCGGTTTTTCGGTTTTCGGTTCGGTTTTGATCCAAACTGAAGTTTTTTTAGAGAGTTCGGTTCGGTTTTTGGTTGGCTTCTAAATAAACCGAACCGAATAAAAAACCAAACTTTTTTTGGACCAAAATAAATTATACCCCTAGGATCCATCTCAAATTAAACTGCTATGCAAGTGCACTTCAAAAGCTCCATCTCAAATCATAAGATTAGAAAAGTAAAGCAAAATAATCAACTCAAGGCTTCAAAAATTGATTAAGTTATCTTAGCTTCATTGGGAATAATTTCACGCAGCTCCTTTACACGGTTTTGAATCATTTGCCGATCTTTCGGCCTTGGTCGGTTATTAACAAAAAAATTTACTGAAGGGATCGGGAATAGCTATCGATTCTGCATAAAACAACATACATTTCTCTACATTCTTCACATTCATGGCACACATGAGCTTTACCATCCACAGCTCTTCAGAGTGACTTAAGGCTTTACTCATACAGCTTGGCAGAAAACAGTTAATTTCATCTACAAACAATAGAAGTTACAGATAACGAAATTATGCAAATGTAACAAGTACTTACAAAGTTAGCCTGTAGTCCATAAAAAACAGGACACCACCACAGCTCAAATAAAATTGGAGGCTACAAAAACGGGTTTCATCCACACTTGTAAATTGTAATCCTATTAAGGGCAACTAATGCCAAATATATACTTTGTCATGACATAGGTATAATGAACAGTAAAATTTTCTTTCGGTTAGTTCGGTTATTAACCGAACCGATAAAATTCGGTTCGGTTCAAACCAAATTTTATCAGTTTCGGTTCAGATTTCGGTTTCAAATATACCAAACCGAAAATTTCGATTCGATTCGGTTATTTTCGGTTCGGTTCGGTTTCGCACCGATGAACAGCCCTATATATATAGAGAGGGAGGAGCTCTTCCATTGCAAACACTCTGTAGCGTGCAAATGCGTGCAAATCAATGAAGCCGTTGTTTGAAATAACGCATAGGATATATTAAGTATAAAACAACAGCTTCAGTGATATACACGTGCTTACATGCTATAGTGCGTTTGCAATGAAAGATCCCCGATATATAAATGGGTTTTTAGTTTTCGTGTTAATTTGGGGTTTCTGGGTATCAACAAGGTTGTGGTGTATTGTTGGATTTGCTTCAATTCGGATTGCATTTTTAATCTTTTGCCTTCTGCCTTTCATTAAAGGACAATATTTTAGTTTAGTTAATTCCTAATTTCATATTGTGAATTCTCAAAAATTGCATCTTTTCCTAGATTTGGGGTTTTTTGTTGCAATGGATGTGGTTTTGATCTTTTTCTCTCTATGCCTTTCGTTGGTATTTGTATTCAGGGCAACTGGAAAGGGTGGGATTTGAGCACAGTATTCGGGCTGTTCGTGGTAGCTATTTGGAGAGCTCTTTATTTTCGGTTCTCAAATTTTGGATTGTGAGTTTCTCTTTTTGCTCCTTGTGTTAATTGATTTCTTCAACTTTCGCTTAGGTTGATTCCCTCTTACTTCTTAGTTAATTGGGTGATTCATGTAGTTAGTTGAATCTACATGAATGGATCATAATAAACATTGCTAATGTAATTTCATTATCACTCTCTATTCAAAATCTGAAATTTTCTATTATGATCAAATGCAAGGTGAATCTTGGGAACGGGAGTTGTTCTTTCATTTGTGGAAAAATCGCAACAAGCTGTGAGTGCCCCTCATTTTCAACTTTTTTGTTGTTGTTAAATCATGTTGTTTGTTAGTATGACCTAATCAACCAAATAATGTAAAGCAGATGCAGCAAGTTGTTTGGGATCTGGAGAAGAAGATCAAGGGTGTACATTTCAACTTCAATGGCTCTCCTTAAAGCAAAAATGTGATTGTTCACATGGCTTATGTGAGTCGTGTAACTGAAATTGATCCCATGCATCAGAAAGGTATAGGCCACCTCATATTTGATTATATTTTTAGTCAAGAATTTATTTCTCTCATGTGTGTGAAAACCCAACTAGTTGGAAAAGAAGGCTTTGTTGTTGTTGTTGTTGTTGTTGTCAGGGCCGGCCCAACACTTACTGAGGCCTAAAGCGAATTTCGAAATGAGGCCTTTTAAAAGCTTATAATAATATATTTTTTAAAATTTTCGAGTTGACATTTATATATTTAAAATAAAACAATGAAAATTAAGACTAAACAGGTTATATAATTCAAATAAAACAATAGAGATTAGAAATTTAGAACAATACAACCTGTGAGTGAGGCGTGGGGTCGGGGACTCAGAACTAGTATGGACAAAACATTTGCCCTTTGTGCTCACTGTAATTTTGTTGTGAACAAAATAGTGTTTAGTTGCAATGCAACAGGATCCCAGCCTGCTCCCTGCAGTGTATGTTCTATATTTTTCTTTCATTTAATACTAATAAAGATAATAACATGTAAGTGGAATATTGCAGGCTCTCAAGTTTTGATAGGCATCGTGGAGCGCCTTCAGGGTGGGAATCATATGTTAATATACCTTGAAAACCAGATCAAGTGTTTATAACGAAATGGGGCTCCATTGAGAATGTATGGATGTTATATTCAATGTGCTTCGAGTATTTTTGTGAATTATTTTTGCTCAAAGCTAGCCAACTGAAGATATAACCCAATGTAGAAGATGAGGCCTTTATTAATTATTCTTCATATATATATATATATATTTTTTTTTGAGGCCTAAAATGACCTAGGTTTTTTTGAGGCCTAAAGCTAGGGCTTTGGTGGCTTTATGGTTGGGCCGGGCCTGGTTGTTGTATGTGTGTGTGTGAAAAATCACTATGGTTTGTCGGAGCATGTAGCCTTTACTTTAAATGTGAAGCTTAAAAAAGATTAAAAATTATGGAATCATTGATCAATATTATGGCCCCGGAAATTTTCTATGCCTTTAAGTGGTGTCTTGCACCTTGAGATGTTAGATATGAAGCCCCCTCTCCATCACCGACCTCAACCTCTCTTGCACACCAATTGCTATAGCAAACATAGGATCAGATGGAATACTTACACCATGTGCTGCACTGATAAGCGCACCTTTCTGATTTTTTATGGCAATGTTCCAGAATAAGGATTTCTCACAAACTGCGGTGTCGCAATTGATCATCACCTTTCCCACCCTCAAACCACCATGTATTAGATGAGACTAGATATTGTAATAAGTAACTTCTTATTGCATTATGAGACATGTTGATATAACTGACATCCACTGTCAACATTGACAATATGGATCCACTCTCGCCTTCTTTGATTGTGATATCCTGAAATAATTGCTCCTCAAAGGCCGAGAGTATGATTCTAAAAATCATGTTCTTATGATTCTTTAGAATTTCAGTATCCTCAAAATAGCATATTTTCCTTTTTATTAGTTTTTGTGTTTTTTATATCTATAATCTCTAATATTATAATGGGAGAGTTGGGGTTGTCATTTGTAGACAATCAATCATCTAATCTCAACCATTCATTTTTAAGTGGGAGTTATATTAACCATTCATTTACTCAATTGTTGTTAGTTACCATAATACCCTCAAAGTTCAAATTTATTTATGACATAATTATTTTACAAAAGTGCTACTCATATAAATTAAAAGTTGGTGCCACTAGGGATAATTTGTAAAGAGTATATGATGAGTAAAGAGAGAGATCAAGTTTGAGGCCTACGTCTTAGTATTTACTTTATATATATATATATATATATATATATATATATTGAGAGAGAGAGAGAGAGAGAGAAATGCTCCATCGAAAACGGGTCTGTTTTCACAGTCCCGTAAAAACAGACCCGCTTTGGTTATATGAACCTAGGCCATTGTTTGAAACAACGGCTTAGGTTATAAAAAATTGAATGAACCTAGGACGTTGTTTGGAACAACGACCTTTTATAACCTAGGCTAGTTTGTTTGAAACAACGAAGCCAACAACGGCCTAGGTTATAAAAGGCCGTTGTTCCAAACAACGACCTAGGTTCATTCAACTTTTTAGAGCGAATGAGGCAAAAAGTTATTTGGGATGAAATTCCCAAATTACCCCTCCGCCACTTAAGTGAGATGGGTGATGGGCGGGCTCGATCTGATCCGTTGATCGCGATCAAGAGCGATCTAACGGCCAGAATTGTTATTTTCACGGGTCTGTGAAAACAGATCCGTTTTTAATAGAGCATTTCTCATATATCAATTTGTATATATATATATATATATATATATATATATATATATATATATAATAAAACACAAATCCACAAGTGGCTCTCAATCAATTTGAAGGAAATCAATGGTCCAGATTGAACCTCACAAAACACATTCCCCTCCTCCAAATTTCAAACCCCAGTACTCAAATTCAAATCCACCCTCTCTCTCTCTTCCGAAATTTCCCCTTCCTCTCTCTCTCCCCGAATCCTCAATGCCATTCCTTCCCCATTTTGTGCAGAGCTTGAGAAGGAAAAAAAAAAATCGAAATCCCTTCGGGTTTACTCGATCAGATCAGGTAATTTTCGCATTTTGCTAAATATTCGTACTGATATTTGTTGTTTGAATTCAGATCTTGTTCTTCGAAATATTCATTTGCGATTAATTTTTTCTTGAATCTCGAAATATTCATTTGTGATTAATTTGTTGTTTCCTCAGTTGCATTTCTTGAATTTTTTGAGTCCTTTTGAGTTAGATTTGAAGTTTATTCCATTTAAATGTATGTAATTTGGTAAATCTCATTTGGTATTTAGTTTGTTTTGTTCATGATAGTTTCCAGTGCTTAAATGATCATGGACTCTTATTTGAATAGAGAGAAAGTTGGATCTGGATAAATGTAAGTAATTTATTAAATAAATACATTCACTTTTCACTAATTGAGCTTGGATCAGCTCAGTCTTATGGGAAGAAAGAGAAAAAATGGGAATCGAAATGAATTATGACACAAGCCTTTTCCGAAATCATTATCAGTACTGTGTTTGACGGAGTACATTGGAAATGCAACTAATGAATTTTTTACAGTTACCATTCTGCAAGGTTCAGTGTTAGTTTTTTGTGTTTTTTTCTGAATATATGAGCAATTTTGGGGCATTGGGAGTCTGCAGTACAATGTAAAACTGAACCTTGCACAGTGCGGTGTAATAGGATTTGTGATATTTGGTACTGAAAATTAATTTCCTGTCTGGATGATGCGTGCATGCTTTCTATGTTTCAGTTGATAATTTCATTCTCATGTTACTACAGATTTTTTCATCTCATATTAGCTGTTGTATTCAGTTTATTAAGGTGAGTTTCGAGGTTTGTTGGAGAGCTCCAGCTATTTGGTGACTGCAATTTATTGAAGTGGAAGGTGCGTGAACGGTTTTTGAGTGGTCATTTCTTTGGACCAGAGCTTTAGATGGAGGGTGAAATAGATGAAAGTGTGATGCTCGCTAGGCAGTTAAAATCAATTTTTGGAACTAATCGGTCTAGGAGCGATTAGTGATTAATCGGTTAATCAGAAAATAATCGGGGATTAAATCGGAAAAATCGTTATATATATATATATATATATATATATATATATATATATATATATATATATATTAAAAAAGATATATACATTATGTAGCAACCCTTAATCCTAACTTAGAATTATTATTATAAGATGAGATTATCAAATAGGAACATATAGTTACAGAGAAAAAGAATAGAGTACATGGTTTGAGCTTGAATTCTGGAAGTGGGTTGGATCGGGTTTGCTGGTCGGTTCCATCAAACAAAAATAATCGAGGAGGAGCAGCGCGAGCAGCAAGAGGATAAGGTGCAGCAGATGCGGGCCGAGTTAAGTATGCGACGATGCCGGAGGAGCGACTGATGAGGACATCAATTTTATTTAGTTTAGGATTTTATTTCAGTATCATATTTGTTTTTGGCAATTATAGCCATATGTAATCGTTTTTTATGCATTAGAATATTTTTGAGATTTTGAGAATATTCTGAGATTTGTATCTTGATTTGTTTTGAGCCTATATATAGGCCTTGAGATTAATGAGAAAGACATGTCATTCTTGATTAAAAAAATTGTGTTGAGTTTTTTTGCCCTTTCTCTTTATTTGTGTGATACAACCGAGATCCAAATTATTAGGGTTTGTAATAAATCCTAATATAATTTTAGGGTTTGTGATAAACTCTAGAATCTACCCCAAATTAAAAATCCTCTAACTAACATTAACCCAACCCTAATTCCCAAATCCAAAACCCTAATCCGCTTTCTCTTCTTCATCTTCTTCCAAATCCCGATCCGATCTCTTCTCTTCTGTCGTCGACCTCCCAAAACAGCAACCCCCCACTCCTTCATCTTCCCCAGTCCCCCATCCCGACACCCTAGCCTCGACCACACTCCCTACCTCCCCCGATCTCATCCTCATCGCCCTAACCCAACCAACAAACAGATCGAAATCCCTATCTGTCCTCTACCTCCCGACGACCCCCCTTCACTGAACCATCCCCATATCCACCCCGTCGCCCTTCCTTCCCCGCTACTACCCCACTTCGACCACCCCCAGATCCCGTTGTCCTGTCGCGCCACCACGACGCAACCACCGCCGACGTTCGCCTGCCCACTGACGTCGTCGACGTCAGTCAGTGATGCCGTCGACCACCCCGACCGTTGGTCTTGAAGTTACAGCTACTTGTACTGTCTCTTGGTTGCTGTGCTCTTCCAAGATCTACGCTAATTTCTTTGCACTCGGTATACTCTTTCCACTTTTAAATATTTGTGTTCTACTACTCATTATCTATTATATTATCTGATTTGCCCGTCGTCCACAAAAATAATTGAGATTGAGTGTTCCACATGCTTGATTAGAGTACGAATCAATATTGAATCTACTACTTGCTAAGAACACTTAGGGGTTTAATTATTGATTGTAGAGTGAATTATTAATTGGGATTGTTAACGTGATTCAGTTGTTGAAAATCCATCCAACCAATTAATTGTTTAAAATTTCCAACTTTGATCCGCACCTACGTGTTGGTAAAATTAACCCGTTAAGATTCTTGGAAATTCTCTATTTTAGGGTTAGTTTTACATCATTTTGGTATCAGAGCGAAGGTTCTTAAAACCCTAGTTCTTGCATCATTTAGGCATCAATTTTGCATTCATTTAGGATTGTGTAGTCTTTTATTTTTCTTTCTTTTATTTTAGGTCATTTCAGATTTATTTAAAAATAAAAAAAATTAGAACACACACGACCCCTAGTTTTCACTTTTGGTGAATGCATCTTCGCAACACCATCACAGATCCTGAAGAGTCTTTCTTATTCCTTCCAAATCACCCAATTAGGAACCCTAGACTTTCCCGACCTGAAATGGACAATTCTGATATCTCCACTACCCTAGCTGCCATTCAAGCAACTCTTGCCAATATCAATTAGAGGCTTGAGAAAGTGGAGTTAAATCAAACCATGGTCCCTGAGCTTCATGCCAATCGTCAGATCCCTCAAGGGAATGTTCGTGACGATCGACATCAAGAACATGACCCTGACGAACAATATAAGAACATTAAGGCTGATGTTTCCCATTTTGAAGGCCACATAGAACCCCAAGCTTACCTCGATTGGATTCGTGTCATGGACTACTACTTTGTGTGGTTTGACATGAGCCAAGCCCTGAAGGTTAAATTTGCCACTATGAAATTGACGGGTAAAGCTCAACAACACTGGACCAATTTTGAACATGCCTGCAGAAGCCGAGGCCTGGCACCCATAGCCACTTGGAAGCCATGTAAGAGAAGTTCACTGAGAGATATGTACCGTTATTGTTCCACACCCAATTTCTAGATTCGTGGAACCAACTTTATCAAGGAAGTAAATCCACATATGAATATGTTGACAAATTTGATGGCTTCCTTATTCGGTGCAATGCTTTAGGTAAAGAGGGTGAAGAACAAACTGTCTCTAGGTTCAGAGCTGGACACGAGCTGACCTTAGGAATGAGCTAATTCATAGAAATGTAGACTCACTAGCGGCAGCCTACGCCCTACTCCTCGATATGGATTCCCTTAAAGCTAGTTCCAGCGATTCGAGAGATCATTCCTCTAGAATGACCTCTACTGACCCATTTAGACCTAAGCTTCCCTCTCAGCACCCCA
Organism: Hemerocallis citrina; assembly: GCA_017893485.1. Classification (NCBI taxonomy): domain Eukaryota; kingdom Viridiplantae; phylum Streptophyta; class Magnoliopsida; order Asparagales; family Asphodelaceae; genus Hemerocallis; species Hemerocallis citrina. The sequence continues at coordinate 163,171,675 of CM030359.1, forward strand.
ACAAATCTTATTCCAGCAAATCTAATTCAAATTTCACTTCACTTAGAAATGACAACACAGGTAAGAACACTGAAAGAGACTATTCTAAAATTGATCCTTTCACTAAGTGCTATAAATGTAAGGATACGGCCATGTTGCTGGCAACTGTCCCAGTCCAAGTACGATCAATATAGTAAAGGGTATCGCAGTCATCGCTGATGAGCCCGATACCGAGTTTACCTATGAAGATAATGTAAGTGATGACTTTGATGAAAAAGATGATGCCAGTCTCTCAATTATATTTAGTATGTCCAGTCACCTCCATTGAGTGTACCTGAGTCACCCATCCCATCCCAAGTCACTTGGCAGCCTATAGATTTTATCCATGTGTTAGAACATTCTACAGTCACAGAGTCTGCACTCACATTTGTATATTACATTCATGACTTGCATAGAGAAATTTCCAAGGAACTTAGTGAGAATAATTTTAACTACAAGTTAATAGCAGATACTAGAAGGAAATTTATAACTTTTGATATTGGTGACGAGGTGATGGCTCGGATTCATCCGGAACGGTTTCCTGTTGGACCCGTTAAGAACTTGAACGTACGTGTTGCAGGCCCATTAAGATTCTACAGACAATCAATGATAATACCTTTGTCGTTGACCTTCCTGGAGGCTTTGGCATAAGTAAGGCTTTCAATATTGAGGATCTAGTACTCTATGAAGGCTCAAAATTCAACCATAGAAATTTTCTTATAGATGAACTCACCCTGCAGCCTAATGGTGAGATTCCCATATTTACCCTTCTACCTAATACTATTTACCCACCAACAGAAGAATTGAATAATATTTTAGATGATCCGATAATCTCTACAAGAGATGGTGGAATGCACAAGTATTTAGTGAGGTGGAAGAACAAACCGAAGTTGGATGACACTTGCAGTGATCGTGAGGAGCTCCCTGGATCCAAATCTTTTGGAGCACCATGACAGGATCACTTGTTTTGGCTCGACTGGATCGAGCTCTCTCCCACTTGGAGAGAATGATGAGGACATCAATTTTATTTAGTTTAGGATTTTATTTCAGTACCATATTTGTTTTTGGCAATTATAGCCATATGTAATCTTTTTTTATGCATTAGAATATTTTTGAGATTTTGAGAATATTCTGAGATTTGTATCTTGATTTGTTTTGAGCCTATATATAGGCCTCGAGATTAATGAGAAAGACATGTCATTCTTGATTTTTTAAAAAAATGTGTTGAGTTTTTGCTCTTCCTCTCTCTCTTTGTGTGATACAACTGAGATCCAAATTATTAGAGTTTGTGATAAATCCTAATACAATTTTAGGGTTTGTGATAAACTCTAGAATCTACCCAAATTAAAAATCCTCCAACTAACATTAACCCAACCCTAAACCCAAAATCCAAAACCCTAATCCCCTTTCTCCTCTTCATCTTCTTCCAAATCCCGATCCAATCTCTTCTCCTCTGCCGTCGACCTCCCAAAACAGCAACCCCCACTCCTTCGTCTTCCCCAGTCCCCCATCCCGAAACCCTAGCCTCGACAACACGCCCCACCTCCCCTGATCTCATCCTCATCGCCCTAACCCGACCAACAAACGGATCGAAATCCCTATCCTTCCTCTACTCCCGACGACCCCCCTTCACTGAACCATCCCCAGATCCACCCCGTCGCCCTTCCTTCCCCACTACTCCCCCACTTCGACCACCCCCAGATCCCGTCGTCCTGTCGCGCCATCGCGATGCAACCACCGCCGACGTTCGCCCGCCCACTGACGTCGTCGACGTCAGTCAGTGATGCCGTCGACCACCCCGACCGTTGATCTTGAAGTTGCTGCTACTTGTACTGTCTCTTGGTTGTTGTGCTCTTCCAAGGTCTACGCTAATTTCTTCGCACTCGGTATACTCTTTCCACTTTTAAATATTTGTGTTCTACTGCTCTATTATCTATTATATTATTTGATTTGCCTGTCGTCCACAAAAATAATAGAGATTGAGTGTTCCACATACTTGATTAGAGTATGAATCAATATTGAATCTATTACTTGCTAAGAACACTTAGGGATATAATTATTGATTGTAGAGTGAATTATTAATTGGGATTATTAACGTGATTCAGTTCCTAAAAATCCATCCAACCAATTAATTGTTTAAAATTTCCAACTTTGATCCATACCTACGTGTTGGTAAAATTAACTCATTAAGATTCTTGGAAATTCTCTATTTTAGGGTTAGTTTTACATCAGCGACGATGCCGGGAGAGCGACGGCGGGTCAGGTTTGAGTTTGCTCGAAGAAGAAAAAGAGAATCAGTTTGGGTTTGGATTTGCGCGAGGAAGAAGAGAGTGACGACATGTCGGGTTTAGGTTTGCGCGAGGACCAAAAGGGGTTTGGATTTTAGATTTGAATTTGAATTTGGGCCGGATTGATCCCAAATAATGCATACGAGCATGAAAATTAGAGGAGGGGATTTAATCGGTTAATCGGCCACTTAAAATCGGCCGATTAAGCAATAATCGGTCGATTATACCCTATTAAATCGCTAACTTGAAATATTATAAATCGCTAAAAAAATAATCGCTTAGCCTCCGATTAGCGATTAATCGGAGATTAATCGGGCGTAATCGGGGATTTTAACTGCTTAGGACGCTCGATTGTTCTGTATTCCATATATCACCAACCCATAATAGGTGAAATTTGACCCCTAAGTTTCACTATTATTTTTCCAATTAGGATGTTTTTATATTTGTCCTCTTTGTTAATGCATTCTTCTTGATCAAACTTAGTATGTCAACAGTTACCTTTTCCCTGACTTAACTAACATTTGATAAATTTTTCTCTTTTTCTTTGGACTGTATAGTTATGAGGTAGTTGCTTGCATCAAAGAAAGCCAGAAGGGAATATGCTATTATTCTAATTCATTGGGTACCAATTTCAGTTTGAAAATAGCAGAAAGTCAGAATTTAGCAAGGTTTATAAACTGCAAGTAATTTCTATTTTTTTTTTGTCTGCCTCAGATTTATGTAGACGGGTATTGCTTTTTTCAGATTGTTAATGTTGTTATTGCACCGGAGGAAGTAAAAGTTGCCGATTCAATGTAGTCTGAAATGTCGCAGTTGGAGGAGACTAGGAAGTTTCACACTTCTTTATATGCTAAGGTAGTGTATATTGCTTGTGCTTACTTTTCTAAGTCACATATATGATTATCATGATCATGACCCATCAGGAACCGGAACACCAGGTATGTTGTGGTTTTACTTTTTGTTATTGATCATACTATTTTCAGTTGATTACACCAATGTTACATGTTTCCTGCTGCAAGAAAATTATAAAACACAAGACGATTAGAAAAAAAACTATCAAGTGGCTCTCATTCAATTGAAACTAAATCAGTGGCTCACATTTACCCTCTAAAACATATTTTCCCCCAAAAAATTTTCCCTCTAAAACCAAAATCCTCCTCACTTTATTAATATACTAGGTTTGCCCTATTTCTCTCTCTCTCTCTACCCAGAAATTTAGATTTTCAGATTTCAGGTTTGTAAGTTTCCAGATTGCTTATGTAGAATGCTTCTTTTGATTGCTCATGTAGAAAATTTCACTAAGTTCCCTGATTGATTTCAAATGCAATGGAGATTTAAATGGATATTCACTTGGGTAAATTTCAACCTCTAAAGTTACATTGAATTGATTATACATGTTGATACCTATGTGATTTGTTAGTTAGATAGGATTGCATCTATTTTGCTGTTTACATGGCTTTTCATATGCTGCATTATTTCAAAGACGTGCCGTAGGCACGTGTCCACAGGCAAACCTAGTATATATATATATATATATAGAACGTGCTTCGCATGTGCTAATTACTATCATTATTGAGTGTACACTATTTTGTGAGTACGTTTGATCGAATATTTTTTGCTTTTATTTTGTGGCACTGGCAGATAACAGCAAGTCTCTTAGTTAAGATTCATCTTACATTTTCTTCTTTGAGTTCTTTCCTAGGATGTGCTAAGAGTTGAAAATTTGACTGAATCAGACTAATGAACAACAACTTTTATAGGTTTTTTGTTTTTCCTCAGAGTACTTCGATTACCTTAAAATTAATTGCAGCGAAAAGTTAATGAAAAATGGTTGAAATCGATTGTGCAGAAAAAGTTTGATCCTGGACTATATTTGGGGTGTTCTGTTAAATTCTTAATTATGTGATGGAATTCATAGTTCAATTTGGTTTGCAAATAATTTAGTTTGTCTCTGTAATTTTCAACTGCAAATGATATAGTTTCTTGTCTTTATTTTTGCAGAAAACCTTGCATATGTTTCAATACTAAAAATGAATAGTTTCTGGTGGATGACAGACCAATCTTTTGAAAACTCCCTGGCATCTATTTAAGTTTTTTTTTTTCCGCATAGTATTTCGAGTACCTTGAAATTAATTGCAACGAAAAGTTAATGGAAAATGGTTGAAATCGATTGCGCAGAAAACGTTTAGTCCTGGACTATTTGGTAAAGCATTTAACTAAGGGCAAAAGATGATCATTTTTTAACTCCTTCCATCTTTCAACTTTTGAACTTTTTATGATAATGAACAAAATGCCAAATTTAGTTCATACTGGTAGAAATCGTCAATGTGAAGTACCATCTTAAAATGCAAGACCTTTTTCTATCCTCATCCTTATCGATACATTGGTTCTGCTCCTACTCTTCCAAATACACCACACTCTTTAGACTATATTCTCTATTCCTGCCATAGATATCCCTAACTGCATCTTCTCTTCCAATTTAGTTTATATAATATAGACACAAAGAAACCTGTTTTTAACACATAAAAAGAGGTAACAAATGAATTCACATGACAATTCTTTTACAGCCAAATTATGCATAACTGAAACTCTTGCCATCTTTGCACTTTATAGCAGTTTACGAAATAGCGGCAAGGAAATCCTCCCGGAGCACCAACAAGTGCACAAGGTGTGAGGGGACGGCTAAATGGCATGCAATCGATTTAACAGCATCAGATAATTCATTCTCCATAGACACTAACATGAACAGCAAGCACTAAGGATGACCAGCGATGTGCTGCTAACATTGAGGAACATTTCCTGCGATGTTTCAGGCAGCCTCATGCAGTCATAAGAGAATGGCATTGTGAAGCACTACATCTGCAAGGGGAAAACCCGCACAGCAAACAAAGACATTACAGATACCCTTATGCAAATCAAACTTCATACAACAAACCAGGTGTGCAGCTGCTCTAAGTACAAATGTTATACTTAAGCTGAGAAAACTGAAATCATCCAGCAGCCATACTCAGGCATGTGGGGCTCTGCATTCGAAGGCGAGTAAGAAAACTGACTTCAAGGTAAACCCTAATCTCTTACTATACACACTTCTCAGCTATTATAGGAGCCATTACCAAAAGTTGCTCTCAAAATATTGCACAAATTCTACAATTTAACCTTATAATGTAGTGTTCTGCTCTCTTTAATGTTCTTTCAGGCAACCTTTTGCAAGGAGCATTACTTACAACAAACCCCTATAACAAATCTCCTTTTCTTTGTTCAGAAAATGCTCCTCTAATATTTTGTGAACTTTTTGTAACCAACATGGTTAATCTTTGGGCAAGTAATGAGAATCCTTAATGGACTTTATGTGCTTATGTTATTGATGATTCTAACTCAGTTTCAGCCTTTTAGACTGAGAATGCAACATTTTTTTTGAACTATGTTCTGAGTATTTGGATTTTCTTTTTCTGTCGTCAATACGCAAGAGAGCAATCTCTATTGTGCGGGTTATATTTTCATCAATATATTTCTAGCTTATGCATACTGACCTCAATTAATAGTTACACAGGTATGTTGAGCTAAGTATGTCGTTTAAGTGTACGCAATTGTTACTTAAGAATGATGCATATGTACTCATTCCGTTCAATGGTTCAATGGTCAGCTATTTCGTTGCACTTGGTAGTATATTTTTTATGTAGTTATGTATGTTCAACAAGTATATCGAACAACCTACCAAGGTTCTTCCCGCGCATGCGCGGGGACCCTTGCTAGTAATATTTCAATCAGTGTACTCGAAGGCGCGCCTGAGGCGCAAGGCGCAGGTGCCGACATTATTGGCGCCTCATCCTTGCAAGGTGCACTAAGGCGCACCGTGTCGTGAGCCTCATTCTTGAGAACGTGAGAGGTTATGTATTCAAGTTATGCTCACCACTTTGGTAGGAGTATTTTTTTAATGATTAAGGAAAATATATAATTACTGTACATAATATTATAATATATGAAAAAATAACATTATAATATATCAAAAAAGTTCCTCCTTTATATTGATTATTATCGATTGACCATATAATGAGCGATCCATGTTATCATGATATATAATACAATAACAACAAAGTATTTTTCCCAACTAGTTGGGGTCGGCTATATGAATCCTGGTTTTTAATTCTGCTCGGTATAGTATATGTTTAGATCACTGGTGAGATCTATGCTCCTTAGCTTGTGCAATGGCCTCATTGTTATCACAATGGAGGTTCACCGGCTCCATTGTGATAACAATGAGGCCATTATGCCGGTGAACCTCCATTCATAATTGCCAAACCACAATTTAAGTATGATGAACGTCCATTTATGCCATATTTTAGTGTAGTGTATTTTTGTATATAGCAATTTTAACCTTCATTAGTTTAATATGTTAAAATATTTTCTCTCTGATTCTGGTTTACTTTGGGAGTTTTATAAGTTTAATTTGTACGTTACTTGCTCGAGAGTTTGAGTGCTATAATGTCAAGATCTACTCATTTGATGATTAATGAATCTACTGTAAATTTCTTACGATGAAAGAATACTATTTCGTTCCTTTTTTTCCTTATTTTTATTCTTTTCTTTAAATGATTACTCTTTCCAAAGGAGGCATATTGAGAACTTAAAAGATTGTGATTACCAATGGATGAGGTTGAGGCTAGCCATATGATGTTGGAAAGCATTTTGAGGAAAGTTAATTTAAAAAATATAATTATGAATTAATTTAATATTGATTTTGACCAAGTCAAGCTTTATTTAGTCATGATCAAACTAGCCATTATAGCTGGTTATGACTCATAAGTTTTGGGTTAATTACTCTTATAAATAATATGATTATTGTTTGATTTTATGGATCATTAAGTGGTTTATTATTATGAGTTAATAGATGACTCCTATAAATACTAGCTTCTCTTCATGAGAAGATGAAGAGAGAAAATAAGAGGAGAAGAAAAAATGAGATGAACAAGAATGATATGTTTTCTCCTTCAAACAAAACTTCTACTATATACATTTATCTTCTTTATTGGTCATATTCTCGCTTACATCTTGATGCAAACTCTCCTTTTGTGGTCATGCACGCAAGGGATATTAGTGGACAAGGGTTGTACCTCTATTGCACAAGTTGTCATGGAGCACTGTACGAGGTCGGAAAATAAGTTTTTTAGGGCAGTGCTAATACACGCCTATTCTGAGGCCGGTAAACTATGTTATTCTATTTTATATTTTGTAGGTAATTTTTTGTTTCCTCGATTTTATCTAAAGGACTTACTGTATTTATAAGACTGTCTATATATAAAGTTACCAAATTGAATCATGGTACCTTTTGTAATACCCCGCAAAAAATAGCATATGGCTATTTTGCATCGTAATCTGTGCGCAATTGAGAATTGCACGCGTTTATATATTTTTCTAATAACAATTGAGTGTTATTGAGAAATATCAGATATATTGTCTACTTTATTTTATACTTTTGGAGGGTTATTATGAGACAATTTTATGTATTTTAGATTGTTAGTATTTTAAGGAGTGAGAGTTGGGGTTTATTTGAAATATATTTGAGACTCGAAGGCTTATAGGTAATATTCCCTTATTTTATTTATTTATCTAATTATTTATTTATTTACTTTTATAAACCCTCCCCCACCTTTTCCTTCCTCCTTTCTTTCTTTCTCTCGTTCCTTTCCCAACCGAAAGGAAAAAAATCCCCTTTTCGGCCGATCACTTCCCCCACCCCAAATCCACTCAATTTCTTCATCGTTTCTAAATTAATTTGGGGGATGTCTAATTGAAGGGTTCTCTACATCGTGGCAGTGTCCGTTTTTCGAGAGGATTTTGGGAAGGTAAATCCTAAATTATTTTATTGTATAAAATTGAGTGTGGTTAATTTCTATTGAATAGGAATATTATGGTAGGGAGATTTGGAGATATTAGTAGTAGTAGAGGCGAGAAATTAGCAAGTTGTTAGAGAATTTGTAAGTTGTTAATAAATTAGGGTTTTGGGTTTATAAAGGGGAGCAAATATATGAGAACTTCTCTTTTATAGTAATAGAAATTTTGTTGAGACATTAGGTTATTTTATGGGTGATTTTTTAGTTATTGTTTGGGGGATAAAAATCCCGTAGGATTTTGAATATCACGTGCTTCGCACGTGTGCATCCCATGCATTTAATTAAACGCCGGTGGGATGTTGGGATTTGTGTTATTACTATCTGGGACTGGTTTGCATGCTTTGAGCTTTAAATTAACTTGAGATTTGATAATAGGATATATTAGCGGCTTTGGATACGTGCTGCCGCTTCGAGTCTTTGCGGGATACTATGTGAGTATGATCTCTTTTATTTTTATGTACATGGTGTGTTATGAAGATTTTAAATTACGATTTGCTGTGTATTTTCAATTTCGTATCTCAGTATAGCCTGGGTGTTTTGAGCTAAGAATTTGTGTGGACACTCTTGTATGTGTCCACAACTATAGTCTAAAACTTCATAATTTTTCGAGGTCATTTGGTACCTCAAAAATTTGTGGAGTGCAGCCGGTCTGAAAGGGCAGAGCTGAAGCTGATTACTTTTGGACTGAAGTCCAAAAGGTTATAACCAGTTGTGTATGTATGATCTTGCTATGAACTTTTGGGAGTAGTTTTGGGTATGAGTTTATTTGATGATTCTCAAGTTTTAGAATTTTTAAAGGATCGTTTGATGAGGTTCCAACAATAAGCCGTATACAGTGGCAAAAACCCTGTGAAAGAGTGGCTGAAATTGTGTGCTATGTTTGAAGAGTCGTAGCTCATTGTGTGAGATGAATCTGAATATAAATTTTGGACACAATGAAATGGTATATGTGTAGATTGAGAATCTCAAATTTCATATGCATTGGACTCAAGGTTGATTTATTATTGACTTTCAAGTGGGCTATGTTCAGCCTAGTACGAGTTGACTAGTTTGTGAAGATGAGAAATTTGGGAACTATTTGTTAAGAATTTGGGAATTGACCAACTAGAGAGTCGTAGTAGGGAGTCATAGCTTTCTAACCCATCTGGGATTTTGTAATTTCAGTTTATAGGTTAAGAATTATGATTTTTCAAAGATGGAACGGATCCAGTCTTAGTTAAGGTATTATTGGCTAAGTAAACCAGTTCTTCCTGTTTGTACACCTGATGGAACTTGTGTTTTCAAGAACTCAAATGATAGAGTCTGAAAGAGGTGTTCAACTAGGAAGTTGAAGCAAACACTCCCACCTTCCCATAGGACCTGGAATCGAGAATTTCCGATGAGTGAGCAAACTTTTATGATATTGAAAAGGTGCAGCGAGTGCAAGAAGAATATACTACTGAGAGTATATGAGGTTTTATAGTATCAAGATGATTGAATTCGAGGAAATGGTTAGCTGGAGAGTTGTAAACTAGGGTTTTATCTTTCTAGACTGGGTAGTATCAAGCATTTCTGTATTGTGTGTTGGAAGTTATGGACGTTCCAAGTTAGCAACCTGTTGTTTAGACTAAACTTCAACTTTAAGTTGACTTGGGGACTTGAGTTCTATAAGAATTTGAGGGAGTCATTCACTAGGGGATTGCAGTGGATCTCCCTACCCTTCTAGAAATCCTGAGTGTGTTGGATTCCGATGAGCGTAGCTTGGGTCACAGCTACTATTTTTTCTTGAACTGTTTCATCAGACAATTGATGAGGAACGCTCTGCATACCGCAGTGTGGTGATCATGAGCTATTGGATTTTTAATGATGTTTTAGCATTTCATTTGGAACTTAGATAAAGTTCCTGTGCTTAGTACTCATGGTGGACATGAGTGAGTTGGGATATAGCTCTGGTCGGTTTGTGTTGGGTGTCTCGATGCCTGAGTCTGTCAATGGTCAAGAATTGATGGTTGTGTGTGCTTACCTTCATTGAATTGTATTGCATCCTTGGGGCGCCGTTTGATCACTCGCTGAGGGTCACAGACCGGAATTATTTGGTCACTAACTTGTGAAGGTATTGAGAATCAGTGGATGTGATTCCTGTGATGATTATTATTTGACAGACCGGTCAGGCTCGACATTGTTGATCGACACCGAGTGTGATTTGGTAACAACTTGTTTCAATAAACTGTATTGATTAGGTTTTCCTTTTATTGTTTCGCTTGAAGACCGAATTGGTGTTAGGGGTGATTCCCTATAATCCAACTCGTTCTGAGAGTTAGCACTGGGTGGTGATACTATGGGGTTGTCTCTTCCTGTCATTAAGGATACATGCTGCGTGTGCGTATCTTGCACTGTTGATTCCTGAAGTACCATGGTAAGAACGGGATGCCGATATCCTGGCGGATAGGGGGTTTAAGACCTTCGAGGCCATCATGTTCTATGTTGGTGGACACGAACGGATCATAAAGGATCTTCTGCGCAATGGATATGCTGCGTGTATATCTGTATGTTCGTCACAGCTTTCGAGGAGGGTCTGATGCATCGATTATTGGTGACAACGGGGTAGCACCCCGAATTATTTCTGTTATTTATACCTCCTCAACCATGTCTACTATCAGGAACAGGAAGTAGACCGAATTAGAATGCATTGCATAGCGAGGATTCAAATCCCTGAATTGGAGAAACGGCTTGATCTGGGGCACATGTAGTATGGGATGCATGTGTGTCCAGAGTCTTGCTGACATTAGATTAAGTGCATCTATTCTATACTCTGTATTTTTGCATTAGACTCAGGTCATGGCATACACGAACATTAGGAAATTAGGATACACGTTTCATTTTCCATTCAAGATGAATTGTGAATGTGATAGTTGAAGTGTATAATGAGTGTGAAAGTGATGTATTGCGAAACGTGATGATATATGTTGTAAGAAATGAATGAATGCGATATTATGTAATATGAGATTGGGAAAGAATATAAGTGCGAGTCTGTAAATGCAAATGAATGATATATGAAGTGCAGTTTATGTGGAAGTAGAGTTATTTGTGTAAGTAAAGCTTTATGGGAAAATAAAGTTATAGGAATATTTGTGTAAAGCATAAAGTGATGGGCGTTAAGCGACTATTTTGTGAATGATTTTCCAACTAAAGATAAGTATGTTATGAGCGGGTACGGATATACCTACCGGTGATGACTCAGAGAGTATTTGATGTGAAAATCCCATTTATGATGTTTACATGTTCAGATGTCAAGTAAAGTTTGATTATCTTGGTATTTGTAAGTTCGTTCTGTTTTTACTTGTAAAATTTGATTTATTTGCTTAATTAGTAGAGTATACTTATACCAGAAATGGCTAACCCCTTAGTGTTTGGGGGTTAGGGAGTATCTGGACTACCCTGGATCCCTACTGTTACAGGTCCTCAATAGTGCAGAGGTGAGGCGTAGATCTGTAGAGTGGAGTTCTTACTTTTGAAAATTATGTATAATTTTAGTTATGTAAATAGTAAAAGTTATGGTTTAAATTGTATTTTGGATGCATAAATACATGGACGACAATGATGAGTATAGTGTGGGGTAGTATGGTATGTTCTCGACCCGTACCGATCTCGTTGTGGTGTACTGGGCCCTGTGGTATGTTTTACAAAGATTTTTCTAAAAACGTTACCTCGTTTTCAAAGAAATTTATGGTTTTAATTTGATATTTGATATTCTATTATGAGTTTGGTCCCAAGAGCATATATATTGATTGCCTGCATGTCTGCTCATTTTGGCCTGGGGAGCCCATGAAATTATTGCCTGTGATGTGAGCTACGGAATTTAGAGAAGAATTCCGTAAGTTTTTTGTGTTTTGGGGCAGAAATTTCAGGTGAAATTTTGCCCAAATTTTCTTTGAAATATAATCATCTTAGTTTATGTTTAAAGTGAAATAGAAATTGAAATAATTGAATTTGGAGTAAAAAGGGGGGGCGTTACAGTTTGATATGATAAATTGATATGATAAATTGATATTTGTAATTATTGATGGATTAACTCTGATGGCAATAAAAGTGTTTTAAATTTCCGTATTATTTACTGTATTGAGATGCATTTGAAGGCAAGGATTCTGGTTGTGTCACGGATGTCCGATAACAGGAATCCGGGGCGTTACACCTTTATGCCTACTATTAAATTGTCTTTGGAATATATATGCACACATTTTATTTTCAAATTTAGATAATATCATTGTAATTATTAGTTATCGAAATTTCTCTTTAATATTATATCTAGAATTTCATGCCTCAAGTAGATGAATAGTTATCTTATACGGAGATTCTTAATCTTGTATATTTAGTGTGCATCTTTGTCATTTTAATGTAATTGACAGTCAAATATTTTCCATATTAAAATGAGATATCTTAATTTTGTCTTAGATGAATTCAAATATCTATTTATTTGACCTATTTGGTTCCATGGTACACAACGATTTGATCTTCTTTAATAATTACTTGTATCCAAATTATTTTTAATCCACGTCCTTAGAAAATTAATAACTTGATTATGATATATTTGTGGATATTATTAATCTAATATCAAACATCCTCTTGATATGTGCAAGAGTTATTATATTTGTGAGACTACAATGTAAACATTTTTGTTGACTCTCCAAGTCATGAAATTATAATGTTACAATGATAATTATATACTTGTTTTGTATGTCTTATACAAATTGGATAAATAAAATTTGTTGTTACTACTAATTACTTAAATATTGAAGTTTATTGCTATAATTTAGCTAATCAATATTTCAATTACTATCACTTTAATGATATGATGAATGCATATATGTGTTATTGCATATTCACATTAAGGTGTTAGTGGGTCTCTCTTTTTATGTTGATGTATAATTTAGTGTATGTAGTCTACCATTAATATGGTTTTCTTCTACTCATGTGCTTGATGAGTATCTCTCATTCATTTTATTTCATCATAGTATTAAATAGATCCAATGTTGATTATTTTGACTTACCCATATAGTTTAAGTGATTTATCTAATACTGTGAGAAATACAAAGAGTGTACAGATAATAAATGAATGCAAGGATACCACAAGAAGATTTTGGTTTAAATCCGGTTAGTCGTATCTAACTTAATTTCATGTGAATTTTAGATTTTGATATTGCATATTTCTGATTCTTGCATGCTTACTGTATAGCTTAATATTTGTTTTTGAGAATATGCTTAATTCATATTCATATATCAAATCTTAATGTTATAATATTGAGATGGATCAATTGCAAATGTTACTATTCAGTAAATTTTCATATCAACTTTAATGATGGTTTTCTCAAAGAAAGAAGATAGATCAGATACAAGAAAAGTGAAGAAATGGCGAGGAAAAATTTAATGGCTTGCGTTTTTGTATGCAAACAGTTGCAATCACGGTCATAACATCAATATATATAAATATTTCTTTGAGCATGTATCATCATTATCTTCGTATGAGATGAAGCGAGAATACTAAATGTTTTAAGTATAATTGAAATATCTCAATTTGTTTTATAGTAACTAAAAATGGTGCCTTTTGTGACTTGTATTATGTATAAATATGTTAGCCCTATATTCAAGTGATTAGCATACTTTGTGCATGGTATGAGAAAACTATATTTTGAAACTTATGTGTTTCCAATTATCATGATTATGCAACTAATTTCCTTTTAAGAATTATTGTTTGGATTGTAAGTGAAGGAACTTGGGAGTAAAAATTTAAAAGGCTTTACATGAAATTATTTCTCAAGTGTGAGAATTAAAAGTGAAAGGATATAAGCCAGACATGTGACATGGATTTTACAAAATCCATTTAAAAGGGTTCATCGAGGAGCTGAGCCCTAGATTAATCATCGAGGGGAATGAGGTTAAGCCCATAAAGGGTTCATCGATGGTAGGAACCCTACTTTATCGACTGGATGCATCCATAGAAGTTCAAAGGATAGAAACAAGTTATACTGATGACTCCGTGGGAGCACTAAATTTATTTTGGAGTAGTACTTAGGTACACTTACTCCAACCTTATTCCTATGGTGATAAAAGTGACTCGGTTAGGTTGCAATATGTGAATTGAGAGAATACTTTTTTCAATCACAAGTGTCTTGGTAGGACTTACCTGTATGAGAGGAACCGTGAGGCTGCAGTTGAGAGAATTACGGATGATCCCTAGAAACTCTCATGAACTTTTTCAGTTGTGAGTAGAGCCATAACATTCCAACCAGTGACACAATGATGCAAGTCTTCTATGTGTGCTTTTGTTAATATTTGTCTCATGATCAAACTAGTCGTTATATCTAGTTATGATTCATAAGTTTTTTGTTAATTACTCTTATGAATAAGATGATTATTATTTGAATTTATGGATCTTTAAGTGATTTATTATTATTATGGACTAATAGATGGCCCCTATAAACACTAGCTCCTCATGAGATGATGAAGAGAGAAACTAAGGGGAGAAGAGAAAATGACATGAATAAGAATGATATCTTTTTCCCCCAAACAAAACGTTTACTATATACAATTATCTTCTTTATTGGGCATATTCTCGCTTACATCTCAGGGTCAACTCTTCTTTTTGTGTTCATGCACGCAAGGAATACTGGTGGACAGGGGTTTGCACCTCTATTGAACAAGTTGTCATGGAGCGTCGCACAAGGTCGGCAATAAGTTTTTTAGGGCAATGCTAATACACGCCTACTCCGAGACTGGTAAACTATGTTATTCTATTTTATATTTTGTAGGTAATTATATTTGCCTCTTTTTTATCCAACAATAAACAAACCACCTTTATGTGGGAGCTCGAGTTCAAACCCACAACCTCGGAGTTGGGGGCCAAACAACCTAAGAGCATCCACAGTCGTGTGCTATTTATGTATTTTATGCATTTTATAGCAAACGACCAGCTGCAATCGTTTGCTATTTATGCATTTTATGCATAAATAGCGACATTAGATTGCTATATATGAGAGGGGATTTGAGAGAAATGCATATTATACAGGACGCAACTTGACTTTGCGTCCCACGAAAAAAAATATTTTTTTAATTCGTCAGACGCAACTTGACTTTGCGTCCGACGTCTTTTAATTTAAATAATTGAATTTAAACTGATTGCACAATCTGGCCAAACCTTGGACGCAAGGTGAAGTTCCGTCCAAGGAGGGGCCAACCTTTTTTTTTTATTTTTTTTATTTTTTTATTTTTAACTTAAATCATGTTTGTAATTAATAAAAAAAATCATAAAAATCCTTAAAAATCGTGGGACGCATAGTGAAGTTCCGTCCCTTCAAGTTTTTTGTTTTTTTTGTTTTTTGTTTCCCTTCTGACGCAAAGTGAACTTCCGTCTACCTATTAAAAAATTATTAAATTCCTCCGACGCAACTTCAAACTCCGTCTTGATAGGGGTTTTTTATTATTTTATCTTAAATTGCTAAAAAATATCATTCGACGACTGCAGTGAACAGAGAAAATGCTATATGCATTTGTATGCATTATCTAACCATTCATGACTGTGGATGCTCTAACCAATGGGGTAGAATCCATAGTATAAGGTTGCCCAAACTATATATTATTTTCATTTTTTCTAAAATTCAATTTTTTTTTGTTGGGGGGGGGGGGGGGATTATTGGAAGTTGTATTTGAAAATTTAAATTTTATAAAGGATTATTAATATTCATTATTATTTTATACAACCTCCATTATATTATTTCATATTTTTAATACAGTTGACTCTGATCATTTAAAACCATTAAGTGAAAGAGTTAATTGAGTTTTATTACTTTATATGTTATGTTTTCTTGTAGCATAGTCCTAGTATGGATATTGGCTCATAGAGAAAACATGATATAAGTAGAATAATTATTTCATTATTTGATCTACAAACTATAAAGCTAGTGTACTAACTTTGAGCAACTTGAAGCACTATTCGGGTCAAGAGTCTCAACCCGCCCATGCACCTAAGAGACGTATACTTTAGGGTATCTTTATCGATATGGAGCTGAGATCTGTATACTCGAGGGTATCTATCGAGAGGGAGCTGACTGCATAAACTGTCTGCATGGAGGCAGTGTCGGACTCTACTCTTTAAGGCAGAGCCTTTAGACTTGACTTAATCCCTCAAACTGGCATATTATGTAAACTTATATGTATATAATTTTAATTATATATGTCCGTGGTTTTTATTATTTTTGATTGAGAATAAACCATGCTCTAAATTTATTATTTACTCACTATTTTTCCAACATATGCCACCTCACCTGAGAATCATATGATATTCTTATCTCCGCAACGTGCACTTGGTACACACACACACACACACACACACACACACACCCCTCAGTTAAATGTAGTTCACATCTCAGTTACCGAAACACAGACCTCAGTTAAATCTAGTTCACATCTCAGTTACTGAAACACAGTCTCTTTCTCTAATCTTACATTTATGAGTAACATTTACTCATCAAAAATATTTGTTTCATCATTCATTCATATATCTCAAAAGTTAAAGATCCACTTGAATGTTTTCTTCATATTAATGTATTTATCAAGTTTTGTGCGCCCAAATATTACCGAAAACTTGGTAATACCATACCGAAATCTCGGTATTGTACCATACCGAAATTATATGATATGGTACTGGTAACTAATATTGATACCATGGTATACCGTACCGTACCAAGTATATTTAATATATATTTAATTTAAAAACCCAAGCCTAGACCTAGGTCCAGTCCCAGTCCCAGTCCCATGCCTATTTCTTATTTCTTTTACAATTTCCACCATAGTATGGTATACCTCTTCTTTTGTTCTTCTTCTTTTTTTTCTTCTTTGAATCTAGGGTTCACGCTCCGACGCACCCCGCTGCCAGCACCATCGGCCTTCAAAAAGGATAGCCAACTTCTAAAGCTCTAGCGAGGGTAAGGATCAATTTCTTGAAATCACACTTATATTTTTGGAGGAAACTTTTCGACGAATTATGGATATTTAGGATTTTGTTGGTGTATTAATATAAGATCCATTTTCTTTTTGTTCTTGTTGAGTTTTCTTGAGATCTTGATTATTGTAAATTACTAATTATATTGTTCACAAGTAATTAAGAATTTAGGATGTACAAGATCTTCTAATTTGATTTTCCTTGTAGGTTGAGATGGGGTGGTAATGAGTATTGATTCTATTGAAGGGTTTGTTCACATTGCCCTAAAGTTTTGAGCCATATGATAGACTCAAATGTATGTCTGTAAAGAGAGTACAAGTACGACTGAGAGAAGGATACTTATAAAATAGATGTATCTGTTATCATGTTATACACTTGTTAAAAATTTCTGAGAGTTGCTTGTTATCTTAAATGAGGTTGAGAAAGCCAATTTAATTTGTATTTTGGTATGATCTATGAATTATTTGTTTCTCGGTCAAAAAATATTAGAAATTTAGAATAGAGATGACGTAGCAGTCAAAAAATGTGAAGAATGAAGACACTTATCTGGTAAATCTTTGTTTTATTTATTTTTCACAAGCATAATTTCATCTGAGTTGGTAAAATTCTTGATTATAACTTATTTATGCCTTATGTTGGACATTGTAAATGTTTCTTAATTGGTTTTTAATTGCTATCAACTGTATTTAGGCTCTAAACTGAATCTATCTTGTTGACATTATGGAAACTGTGGAAACATATGTTATTTTCTCCAATTTATGTGCATAAACTGGTTGCCTAATGTATTCTGACTTGCATGGAGATAAATTTAGGGGATGACTATGGAGGAAGACATGTTGTCGCAGTTGTTGCCCCGCCAACTCATTTTCCTACAACTTATCAACACCTCGGGTGTAGTCGAGCATTAGTCTCACCCTTAACTTCAGATCAGATTAAATGTAACTAACTGTACATGAAATTCTAAATGACATCGTACAAGTTCTTGCATATCGTATAATTTTGTTCCACCTTTCCTTCACATGATTAACAGGTATGGATATCAGCAGAAGTGGTAGTGCCAACAGAATAGGAATTCAGGTCATCTCCATGGAAAGTGAAAGTGTCTTTTATAATGACCCACAACTGAGCTGGGAGGAGAGATCAAATAACAAACTAGTGAACGTAATAAAGAACAGTAATGAGACTGTGATTCTGTATAAATGAAGATAGAGAACTAAAGAGGCTGCGATATGGTGAAAGCCCTAATGGTGAAAGGCATACCAGTACTAGTTATGGGGAAGAAGATTTAACAGCAAGGTTTTCTGCAAAAGTTCATCCTTTATTTCCTAGCTTCTTAAGTGATCAGCATAGAGATTCCAAGGATGAAGTCAATCTTAAACTGTCGATAGTTTGATGATCAGGTAATTCCCTATTTCATATCATCTCTAACACCCACTCCTTTCGTTATTTTTATATCTATTAATTTTGATATGCTTGTAGTGATTCTAAATTTCTAAAGCAATGATTTCTCTATGTTGACGGTATAAACTCTGTGTATACTAAAATTTCTTCATATATATATATTTATGTTGAGCTTATTTGTCCTTACTTTTTCATTTATTTGTCTTTTATGTGAATGTTAATTTTTGGACCTAATTAAAGTCCGGTACTACCATGGTACTACCATTACCATATCGACATTTTGGTGTTACCGAACTCGGTAGTACCAAAATCTTGGCACGGTAATGGTAGAAAAATTTGTGTACCAAGTACTCCGGTACGGTAGACGGTAAAGCGATGACGGTACGGTACGGTATACCACCCCTACCTGTATGGAGGTAGTGTCAGACTTTCTAGGGTAGAGCCTTTAGACTGACTTTATCCCTTAAACTAGCATATTCTCTAAACTTATATATATATATATATATATATATATACTAGTTGGAATTTACCGTGCACCAAGTGCACGTGACTTGGTGCACATAAATGTTGAAAATTTTATCTTAACATACTTGCATTTAGCACACCCATATTCTTCAAACTACAAAGTCAACTAAGTCAATCATCTTAGAAAGCAAACCATGAATTTCAAAGTTACTCCAACGACAACAAGCTCATCGAAATCAGATTTGAAGCAGACATCAAGAACCCAAGTTTAATCAATTCTAGAAAAATTCCAATAAAAACAAAGCACAAATGGATCAAAATTCGAACGATGTAAGAGAGAGCTATATGTGTAATAGTTTCATCTAAATCATAAAGATATAATCATTGTATTTTTCATAAGATTAATCATCATTTTCGACTTTAACTTTCTTGAACTTAAAACTGATATTAAAAAAATTTATTAAAAAAACAAATTAGTAAATCCTAATTGATATCATGGTACTTTTCATAAGATCAATCATCACTTTCGACTTTAACTTTCTTGAGCTTAAAATTGCTTGTAATTTCTTGTTCATCCTTTTTAAATTTGCATCCTGTCCTGTCAATATTCTTATAGTTGTTCTTCTATATTTGACATCTTGTGATTTGATAAAAAAAGTATACTCATCTCCAATGCATTTCTTGGTCCTTTTATCAAATTCTTCAACATTTTTTTCCTGCATATAAAATTACAAAATTAGCTCTTAGTTATTTGTAACACTATGAGAATAACATATTATACATTATTCTTAATATCTTCCAGGTCTTTTGCGGATCAGCCAATGATGTATCTTGCTTCGTCATGAAATAACGTCAATTCTGCCTCTGCACTGGTATCTTTTATTGTGATTTTGAATATATATCTGAAACAGGTTATTCTTAGTTTTTAAAAAATTTTATTGTTTATTATTTTTTTAATTGTTTGATTGAAGAATGGAAAGACGGGAAACTAACAATATGGTGTTTTGTATACCTTGGCTCATATTCAACATTATTCTTTTTACATTTTCGACAATAAGCTTCATCGTTTTCAATATTGACTTTTGTTGAACAGATTTTGTATGCAGTGTATCATGGATCTCTAACGTATTTGACACTTTTGATCAAAACTTTATAATAGTAGTATTTTGTCTTGAAATATGAAAATAAATTTGAAGTCATCAAAATATTTATAGACATACAGAGAATTGAACAAAATATTTAAAAATAATTTCATTATTCATAATACCTCAGAAGAATCTTCGTCTGCACAATAGAGAGTGTCAGATAGTTTCACTTCTTCCACATCCATTACTTTTCTTTTGTTTATTTGCAAGAAATTACTTTTTAATAAAATTTCATTACAGTTTATCCTGAAACTAACAAACAAAATTATGTTAAATGATACTTCAAAAAGCAACAATTAAAGGATTAAATATACAAAATAAATTATACCATTCTCGAATTTTATATGCTTATCGTTCATTCGGATTTATCTCTATTGTAATGTTGTTTGTTGATGTGAGAGAGAGTCATGTTTAAAAAAATCAATAATAAATAAATATATAAAATATATAATAAATAACATTATTAATTTTTATTGTATATAATTAATTAACTTCAAAGTTTGAGGTTTTTATACAGGTAATTGCAATAATTGGCATGTTCGGTGATAATTCTTTCAAAGCTTTTCCTTCCTTTATTGCTAGTTCTCCCCATAATGTAAGTAAGATTAGTTTTGACCTTAAATTAAGACAAAGCGTATGAATTACAAACACTTCTGTAAATTATTATATAACTTAATTAATCGATATTACCTGAATCCTACAACTGTAAGATTTCGCTTCTCTACTTCATTACCATATTATGAGTCTACCCTGTCTACATCTCCTGCATTAATTACTGCTAAACAAAGATCTGTAGTTCAATGCAATTAGTATTTGATATCCTTTATCAGTAATAGGCAATTATATATATATATATATATATATATATATATATATAGTAACATAATTTTTACATTTAAAGACAGTAGAAGATGTACTTTGAAATTCGTTTACAATTGCATATTTGTATATTTCCTTATCAATGATAAGATCTTTCTTAACTTCATCTACATTACTTCACAACTTCAAAATCATGTCAAATTTATCGTGCATTGGGTTATATCTTTTGTCGACATTTTTTAGTATTCCATTAGAAATTAAGTAAGTTTTATGCTCCTCAAGCGTATGTTGGAACGCTTCCACCGCTTCATTAAACATTATCGTCAGTATTCGAGTTCCCTACAAAAGTTGAAAATTTAGTATTAATAATTATTTATGTATATATATGTATGAATAATTTAATAATATTTAAAGTATCTTACATCATCATCCATAAGTGTCACTTTTGAGATTTTTAAGTGATTTTTCCTGTGCCTTTTTCTATTTTTGTATTCTTTCACACCATAATATTTTGTAACCAAAACTTTAATAGTCCACAATTGTTGATTTTCATGCAAGGAATTGATAGAGTATTCATAGAGGGATTTGTCCATTGATATGAATAATCTGCAAAAATATAATTATTAAAAAGAGAACCTTTTCCTTATATTACTTATGGCATGTTATTAATGTGTAAATTCCATAACCATCCTTCAAGAAACTCAAAGTGTAAAGAAGACATGAGAGAACTGACTTCATACTATCAAATGTTTATATTCGAAGAGCAATTCCAATTTACATCTTAAGAATGGTTAAAATACCCTAACCAGTTGAAATTAATGTTAACAGCTGAGGTAATATCTTATGTAAATAAAATATAGTTTTAAGAGCAAGATCAAGAACTGAGGCAATATCAACAACTAAAAGAAAACTTACCACACATATGAAAGAAAAATGCAAATGAAGAACCGACAAGTTAAGAAACTCTAAATTGATTATAAACCATTATTCTGCTTTCATAATTTTGTAAAAAGATTTCCTAAGAACAAAAGTTTAAATTAAATTTCAAAGATAGCTACATGGCAGGAAGATAGCTGGAGTATATCGGGAGTTATCCGAGTCTTCTCTCTTAGCATTACAACAATTTGCTCAAAATTAGCGGGAGTTATTCGATTCTTCCAACTTTGCCGGGATTTCAGCATTGAACCCAATAAGAATGTACTTTCTTGACTTCATAACCTCACAGAGTTTTTCTCCTCCGTTATATCATTGTCTTCTTTCTTGAACTTGTTGTCCTTTTTCTTGCTCTAAATGGATATGTATACTTGGAAACCCAAGAGCTAGATGGAGATCCGTAGCATCACTTCCTCTAGCAAATCTATATTCATTTGCAATAGTGTATTGTTATTATTGCTTCAAGAACCACACTTAAGCACTTGATTTCATTGCACGCAAGCTTGGTCTTCTTCGTTTCATAGTCATCAAGTTTTGACATAAGCTCCCAAAAAAAATTTAGAAAGGAAACACAAGTTTGAAACAGTAAGAAAGTTATCAGTAAAGCATTACTTTAAAGACATGTGAACTAAAAGAAACAACCGCAAAGAGAGAAGTGAGCAATTCTAGTAGCTCCAAGATTTGAAACCTAATCTATAGATCCTTCCCAATAAACAAACTTGGCCAATGTTTATTTAGCACATGAAATTATTTAAGCGGCATCTCCAACCCATGTTGGCAATATGTCTTGTCTTGGCTCTGCTAAAAGATTGCACTATGGAGTTGTACATGAAAAAGAGAAAACAAAAAATTACATAGCAAAAAGGCAACGAACACAATTTGGAATAGCCCCTACTGTTCACACTCTTTTCAATAGTTAATTTTTTTGTCAGAATTATGTGCAATAGGCTTTATTACATTATCCAAATAAACACTCATGTTGGCAATATGTCTTGTTCCTATTGGACTAGAGCAGTGGAGTCCAAAGTAGAAGTTGGAAGGATGTTCTTGTTAGAAGAGAGGAGGAACATGAACAACTTACTCGTGTGGACCAGACCATTAGTCTGACACAATTCTTTGACAAACGCACTTTCATGGGAATTCTGAGGTTTATACTTCCCAATTCACCTGCTTTGGAGTCATTGATGGTGAATTTTCTGGATCTGCAGGCTGTAGACATTAGTGAGTTCCTCCAGAATGTCTCACTTATACCACGGGCAGCACCTCAAGTCCAAATAAACAACTTGAAATTATAGGTTAACACTGACAATTATAAGTAGCAATGGTATAAGTGGTTTTATCATGCACAACATTGTATGGTATTACAATTTTGAAGATATGAACAAAACTGGCAAAGTACATATATTGACTATATTTTCATACACAATATGAATACTAATAATCAGACACATTTAAACTATGAAAACTAAATGACCAGAAATGTACCTCATATGTTACTTATTTCAATTTTTGAAATATGTACTATGTCATATTATAGTTATAATGACATAGTTTGATTTAAACTACAAGATACTTATTTCCCTTATACAAGTTATGTACTATGCAATTTTCACTAATGGGTAAATGCTTATTATAGTATCTCTTCTATCCTAGGATCACAAGAAGAGCAGGATGTTTAAATTGAAAATTCGAAGAAACCCAAAACAAACTTCAACGAATATATAAATAAATCAATTAATTTGTGTGGTATTCAAGCTAAGACTATATATGGGAGTGATGGGAATGTTGATCTACAATTTTAAAGTGGAAGAACAACCAATAATTAGAATGGCAAGGCAAATTCGGGGAAAAAACAATTTTAACTTGGCAAATGGAATGCTTTGAAAATATATAGAAAACAAGAAAATTGTTGCTTACATCAAGAAATTTACACAAATACATGTAGATAGAAACAACGTTTGAACTGTAGACAAGCTGAATCCACCATCGGCAAATATTTTCTTCGTCAACTACAGCTTCACAATCAGCATTTTTTTCAACCATTCTTAAATGAGAAATAATAGCGAAGTTAAACAAACAAGGAAAAAGATTAAATTTAATATACTTAATCCAATCACACTAAATACTACATATACATAATCCGCCTACAAACCATAATTTCATTTCCACCCCCACTTCCAAAATCCACATGCCAAACAAGGGCTTTAGTTTTTTTTACATCAAATTATGCAAATAAAATTAATAACTTTTTAAAAATGAAACGCAATGCTAAATAGGAATCAGGAGGGTTGAAAAAAAATTGTGGACAATTTTCAGCAACCACATCTAAACAAACTTAACACCTATTGTTTCTCAAACAAACTTTTCAAATGAATTCCCTCTCTTGAACTCCCAATCTAATCCAACTCAAAAAAGAATCCTTGATTGAATTAGGAATATATCATAGTCTCGGTATGTAAAATATGTTGAGGAATCATAGATTTAGGATTAGGTTTTCGCATTGAAGGATGCCTGGAGACACCTCTCTTTATGTCAATCTACCGGCATCAGAAAGGTCACCACCTTCAAATAACCTACAAACATTTTCTGAAATGAGGTTTGGAGCATGGATAAAGGGTTTAACTTTATGATACATTCTCTGATTAGCGTTTCCATTGTCATTGTTGAAGTCAAAACATGTGCAGACATCTTCATTATTGACAGTGATAGAATTTAGTCTCTATTACATGTTCCTTCGCTCTATGTGAAGTGATCAAGAGGTCTTCCTACTTATGACAACTGATTTTTTATTCTAGTTAATCAGAAAGCTTACAATTGTCTTCTCTTTACTTTATTCAACTTTTTCTTTTGTTTAATTCACTTGTGAAAACACATATGTGCAAGTAGTGTCATAAGTATTCAAATCATCTGAATCTTTTCCATTTGTTGCATCATCTGATGCATATATCATACAATTCTTAATTAGAAAAATTATGTTGCTAAATGGGAAACTAAAAAGGGGCTAGCAGCGACATATAGCATTAGAAAAGGATGTCTCTGTATAGGTCCATTCAATTCTAAATTCACATGTTCATAATTCACAAAATCTGAAAAAAATCCTAAAAGAATTACAACAAAAACAACATGAGCAAAATTGGTAAGTAATTCATTCTTGCTCAGTCTCCAATCCACGCTCGGGCAACTATGGTTGAATGAACAAAAAGAAAAAAAAAATTATTATCAGACCTATGCATCACAATGTCCTCAGCCTTCACCAACAAGCAAGAATGTTTCTAAAGAGAGGAAGGCGAGAAGAAAAAGCTCATGTATCAACTTCTAATTACAATCATTACCAAAGCCAAAATTTTGATTCTGAAGTATGTATATTATTACATGTAAACTGGTAATAATTTATGAATGCATATAACAAAATAAATAAGATATTATCTGATAATAAATATAAGGGCATCAAAATAGATCAACATAAGGATTGAGGTTTACCTTTGATAGGCTGCAGATTTGACAAACCATATTTAGAACCTTAATTATGGTACCTAGAGAGAAAGCTCATCATAAAATTAAATAAAATAAAATACTAATAGAAGAAATGATAGCATGCTACTCCAAATGTGATGGTCCACTTACAAAATTATACTTCGATTTTTTATTTAAAAATTATGTATGGACCAATCATGTGAGAGAGTTGCAAATAGAGCGGCATTTAGACAGGCATGCTTTCATTTCTCTACTAATAGTGATAGATGATCGGTAAGAAACCTAGTTCATATCATAAGCCTTTTATAATTTTTACACAATGCTAATTTGTCAAAATTAAATATTACATCGAGCATGTAAGACAACTGGACTCATCTCCTCGCTTAATGGTTTTTTATAATTAAGCTACAATCTCATATGATTTTGGCTCTTTGACATTCTTAACAAATTATACAAAAAATGCCTAAGTTGGAACCTTCTAAAACTTCTTATTCATCTATCATCATTCATTTATATTGTCATATTGATATAATTTTGTAGTATACCACACTTTATAAACGACTCTAGATTCCAAACTTTCTGTAAAAGTAGTGTTTTGTAGTCCTATGCAACATTTTTTTTCTTCATAAAAATAATATGATGCTAGTTAGTAAATCTAATCTTTATGGCAACAACTAATAATTCCTCATCTGAAAAGCTGAAGAACAACTTTAAGAAGCTCTATCAGACCCTATTAGTCATATATACACTTATTTCTTTATCATCAAGAACTACCTAATCCTAAACAAATAGTTTTTGATGATCTCCTATAAATTATTTTTTAGAGTTTTATTTATTTATTTATTATAACCACCATATTATTGATTAATTATGGTACCTAGAGAGAAAGCTCATCATAAAATTAAATAAAATAAAATACTAATAGAAGGAAATGATAGCATGCTACTCCAAATGTGATGGTCCACTTACAAAATTATAATTCGATTTTTTTATTTAAAAATTATGTATGGACCAATCATGTGAGAGAGTTGCAAATAGAGCGGCATTTAGACAGGCATGCTATCATTTCTTTACTAATAGTGATAGATGATTGGTAAGAAACCTAGTTCATATCATAAGCCTTTTATAATTTTTACACAATGCTAATTTGTCAAATTAAATATTACATCGAGCATGTAAGACAACTTGACTCATCTCCGCGCTTAATGGTTTTTTTTATAATAAAGCTATAATCTCATATGATTTTGGCTCTTTGACATTCTTAACAAATTATACAAAAAATGCCTAAGTTGGAACCTTCTAAAACTTCTGATTCATCAATCATCATTCATTTATATTGTCAAATTGATGTAATTTTGTAGTAGACCACACTTTATAAACCACTTTAGATTCTAAACTTTCTGTAAAAGTTAGTGTTTTGTAGTCCTATGCAACATTTTTTTTTCTTCATAAAAATAATATGATGCTAGTTAGTAAATCTAATCTTTATGGCAACAACTAATAATTCCTCGTCTGAAAAGCTGAAGAACAACTCTAAGAAGCTCTATCAGACCCTATTAGTCACATATACCCTTATTTCTTTATCATCAAGAACTACCTAATCCTAAACAAATAGTTTTTGATGATCTCCTATAAATTATTTTTTAGAGTTTTATTTATTTATTTATTATAACCAGCATATTATTGATTAATTATGGTACCTAGAGAGAAAGCTCATCATAAAATAAAATAAAATAAAATACTAATAGAAGAAATGATAGCATGCTACTCCAAATGTGATGGTCCACTTACAAAATTATACTACGATTTTTTTATTTAAAAATTATGTATGGACCAATCATGTGAGAGAGTTGCAAATAGAGCGGCATTTAGACGGGCATGCTATCATTTCTTTACTAATAGTGATAGATGATCGGTAAGAAACCTAGTTCATATCATAAGCCTTTTATAATTTTTACACAATGCTAATTTGTCAAAATTAAATATTACATCGAGCATGTAAGACAACTGGACTCATCTCCGCGCTTAATGGTTTTTTTATAATTAAGCTACAATCTCATATGATTTTGGCTCTTTGACATTCTTAACAAATTATACAAAAAATCCCTAAGTTGGAACCTTCTAAGACTTCTTATTCATCTATCATCATTCGTTTATATTGTCATATTGATATAATTTTGTAGTGGACCACACTTTATAACCCACTTTAGATTCCAAACTTTCTATAAAAGTTAGTGTTTTGTAGTCCTATGCAACATTTTTTTTCTTCATAAAAATATTATGATGCTAGTTAGTAAACTAATCTTTATGGAAACAACTAATAATTCCTCATCTGAAAAGCTGAAGAACAACTCTAAGAAGCTCTATCAGACCCTATTATTCATATATACACTTATTTCTTTATCATCAGGAACTACCTAATCCTAAACAAATAGTTTTTGATGATCTCCTATAAATTACTTTTCAGAGTTTTATTTATTTATTTATTATAACCAGCATATTATTGATGGATATTCTATATTCCAGTAACTGAAGACAATTCCACAATACATTAGAACAATGCTAATTCCACAAACAAAGACGGAACAATTCTATACCTCGAGTTTGTAGACATGGTATAAAGATGCGATGAAGGTGGAGCAAGTGGATCAGTCATTGTTCACCTAAAGAAAAAGAAAAAAAAAGGAAAGGTAAAATAATATTACAGAATCGAGATGAGATTTAGAGTGTAGGGTTTCGGTTACATGGAGACTGTATTGGGTGCGATTCGCATGATTCTCATAGGAATTCCATCAAACAGTTTAAGTGCATGTAATTTCACATCAAATAAATTCACAAAATTTAGGGAAGCATGGATTTGAACTTAAAATTTGAGAAGGAAAAAAAAGATACCAACTTTCACAAACCTAATCAATCCATAAAATATCAATTTTAAAATTAAAAAAATAGTACAAAAAACAACAAAAACTCAAGAAAATTGATCAATACAAGATGATGAGTAGTACCTTCAGATTTTGCAGTAGTCGAGAACGCAGCTGCAACTGGAGAAGATGACGGGGATGATCTTGGCATCGTAGACAATAGAGAAGGCATACCCGTAAAATCCCCCAAAAATCCATAATCGCTATCCCAAACCCTAAATCGCGATCTAATCGGCCAAGATCCTAACCCTGAACACATTGCTCGTCGGTGAGTCTCCATCGAAGCCGCTTTCGACACTCTTCTTGTCGCGACCATCGCCACCAACAGCCACCCACGCCGATGCCATCAAGATTCGCACCTGGATCTCAGCTGGTGTGTGGGTTGCATGAAGAATCGGGATCAGATCTTTTGGAGAGAGGAGGTTGGGTGGGATTTGGGGGTGGGATTGAGATGTGAGAACGAGGAAGGAGTAATTGAGGAGTTTATTTTGGGTATGCGGTATTAGGGATTTGTACGGGTTACTGAGTTTGGGTTGGGATTGTTTGGGGCGAACCCGTAGAGATTTTTGAGATAAATAAATAATCTAAAATTTATAATAACCTTTGATTGATTTGGATGACTCAGATTTAATCTAGAAATATCAGATCGACGATCTAGATCTGCTCTGGACAGATTTATTGTAGCTTTTATAATAGAAATATATATATATATATATATATATATATATACTAGGTTTGCCTGTTGACACGTGCCTACGGCACGTTTTCGGCACGGTGCACCTTGTTTGATCATATAAAATAGTTTTGGAGGTCCAGCAAATTAATTTAAGTAGCAAACATAGAGCAAAAAACATATTATATGATTTTTTTTGAATTATTTTTAAAGTTTTTTTTTTGTTTTATAATTTTTTATTTTAAATTTTTTAAATTTTTTTTATTTACTTAATTTTTTGAATAGAGGAGGGAAGGAGAGAGAGAAAAAAAAATAATTAAATAAATATAGGAGTTGTTTTGGGTGGGGATTTGAATTTGAGTTTTGAGGGAAACTTTTTGGGGGAAAATATGTTTTGTGAGATTAGATCTGGGCTTTTAATTTTTGGGGAGATTGAAGGAGAGCCACTTGATAGCTTTCTTTGTGTTTTATTATATATATATATATATATATATATATATATATATATATATATATATATATATATATATATATATATATATATATAAGTCCATTTTCTTTATTATTTTCGATTGAGAATATCCATGCTCTAAATTTGTTATTTACTCACTATTTTTTGAACATATACCACAAGGAATCATATCATATTTTTATCTCCGCAACGTGCACTTGGTGTATGGTCAATGTCCTATATATATATATATATATATATATATATATATATAGATATAGAGAGAGAGAGAGAGAGAGAGAGAGAGAGAGAGAGAGAGAGAGAGAGAGTTTACAGACCTCAGTTCTAGTTCACATCTCAGTTATTCAAACACCATCTCTCATTCTAATCTTACATTTACAAGTAACAGCAAAAATATTTGTTTCATCATTCATTCATATATCTGAAAAGTTAAAGATCATCTTGAATGTTTTCTTCAAATTGATGTATTTATCATGTTGCGTGCGCCTGAGAGTCGTATACTCGGGGTTACCTTTACCGATAGGGAGCGCTGACTTTACAAACTGTTTGCATGGAGGCAGTGTCAGATTTTCTTAGGCAGAGCCATTAGACTTGACTTTATCCCTCAAACTGACATATTCTCTAAACTTATCTTTATATAATTTTAATTATATATGTCCATGTTATTTATTATTTTAGATTGAGAATAAACTATGCTCTAAATTCATTATTTACTCACTATTTTTTCCAACATATGCCACATGAGAATCATATGATATTTTTATCTCTGCAACGTGCACTTGGTGTAGTGTTTCAGTGTTTCATTCATTCATAAATCTGACAAGTTAAAGATCCTCTTGAATGTTTTATTGAATTTAATGTATTTATAAATGCATGTTGCAGCTAAGGGAGTTAGCGTTGTAGAAGCTGCCACAACTCATAGTGCTAATAGCGGAACACACACATTACAAGCAATAGAAACTTCCCAAGAACTAGATGAATAAAAAACAAGCCACCACAATAATTGCAAGATCTCAAAAGAACATAATAATATGTAGAGATAACCATTACTTTTTATTCTCAAAGAAATACAAAGATTACAAAGAGATTACAACCCTCAATCTTTCTTTCTCACCTTTGAAACACTCAGCACACACCGCTCTTGAAGTTGATCAATGATAACGACTAACCTTTGATCTCCAATCTCATTAGATTTCTCAGATGGATTAACCTTAGAGTTCACATCTACTGCTATATATATAGCCTTCAAGTAAATTCTAAAAAATAAACACAAATACAGCTTATTGGAACCAAAATCTGAAAGCCCAAATAACACACATCACTGCTTGTCCATTGCGGTCGACTGCAATGAGTCACACCAATTAGATGATCAACTGCACAGTCGACAGTCCCACTCTCTGTTGGAATCTTGGACTCTCAAATGCCAGCAGCCGAGTTGTAGCCGGGTGGTCGGTCGAGTGTGCAGTCGGGTGGTCGCTCGACCGCACCCAGAACAGTCGATCACAACTCATCCAACTGCCTTTCTTCCAGCATATGTTGCATTCTCTTGCTGTCTTCGTCTTCTCCTCTTCTTCTCTAACTTCAAGAACTCTTGTGCCTACGTGTATTTGAGGCCACAATCCTAATAATCCCCCACTTTGACCAAATACACAATGCTTCAAAGTTATTGTAATCTTTATCTCGCATTATCTCTACCAATTTTCCACTCTTATGAAAGACCCAAGTACTCATCACTCTTATGAAGAGCTCCTCCGCCACTCCACCATGTAGAGTGCACCAACCACCCCTCATTACCTCATAAAAGATGTGCTCCACCAATTGCATAGAGCACGAATAAAAGAGAAACAATCTCCAGTGTCGGATTCTATGTTACAAGACTCCCCATTTTGTAGAATCTCTGCTAATACCAGACATTGTTCAAAGCCTCTCAATGCACAATCTGCACTAAAAGTCTCCTTGGACGAACCTCCACAAAATACACAGACTGCTCAACCCCCACAGCCTCATTTTGGTTACCCTTATCGATATCACCCCGCATATCGATAACAATGCTCTCTAACTCACAAGAGCGACTTGAAGCTTCCATTGCCACATCACAAAGAACCCTCACAGTAGCAATGTCTTGCTTGTTGGGTTTTGAGGTTTACAACAAAGTAATAGGCATCGGAAAAATTAAAAAAATAAATTTCGAAACCCAACTATGGATCCATGCGAAAACCATAAAATGTGTTAATAGTTTTTACCTCAATGATGGAATGGCTGTCTCCACAGTCTGCCATGAGCACTGCAATATTGCGATATCTCTACGGTATCCACACGAACGAACAACGAAATCGAGCTCTCCCTCACGCCAAGTGCTAGCTGTAGGAAGGGAATCTCTCTCTCTCTCTCTCTCTCTCTCTCTCTCTCTCTCTCTCTTTTACGACAAGGGTTTTTCCTTCTCTCTCTCTCTCTCTCTCTCTCTCTCTCTCTCTCTTACGACAAGGGTTTTTCCTCGTTACTTTCCCACAGATATATATATATATATATATATATATATAGCAGGAAATTCATGCTAAGAGAGTAGTGAGGGCTACCGAACTCACAATCTAACCTAGGTCAAATTCATTTGTGGGTCTTCTAAATTTGGTTGGCCCATTTATTCTAATTAATTGTCAAACCAATGTTGAGAGTCCAAATTTTACTCAGATTCCCAATTAAATTCATCTTATGAATTTAATTCTCATTTTTGATTCATTCTAAATGTGTGACCCTGTAGGTTCCCATTACGTTAACAGTAATACTAAAATCATATTTTAGTATTACAAATAGTGAGCGGCATCTAGCAATACATCATTGCTACTCATGTAACGGGAAATATCAGTGATTTGACATAACCTATCCGTGACCAATGTTATCATGTAATCTAGTCCTTTTGTCTAGATATCTTAATTGACCACAAGGTATGGAGCGTGTCACCCTTGCATAGTTTAATCTTTGGTTTCTTGATGTCCGAGTAGACTTATTAAAATAAATGAGATCAATATCTTATATTTACTCATTTGAGCACGGCCATGCATTTTGCAGTCTCACTCAATCAAGGGGCCCGAAGATATCACTCCTGTTATGTAAGAGGGACAAATTCTATCCAATTCACTTGCATCCCTCTGCATGATTCATAATATGTCCAATAGCCGACTTTATAATCACCTTTTCAGAGGCAACGTTGGACGGTTTTAAAACATATAACTTCTCATGTAAGGGAACCGTAGTGACTTCAAGTCAAAGGACCACATACACCATAGTCATTGTGAGAATCACTCATGAGACTCACATAACGATATATCGAGTGTTCTCATGGTGAGTCAGTCCACTACATTATAACTCTAATATGTACCAATGTGAAAATTTGATATGTCATATCCATGACCCGTGAGATATGGTCATCAGTCTACACACATACTAGTCTCTATGTATTATTATTGTCCTTATTCACAATAATACTTGACTAGGGACATTTAAGAACTGTGTTATGATTTCAACCAATAGGATCTCACAATCAAGTCATGCACTTGATGTCTCATGGTATTGAACCTAATATTCTAAAGACTTTATTATGTTCATTTAATCAAAATAAACAATACAATAAATAAAATGTCTCATATATAAAATAAATATCATAATACAATGTAAACTAGCAATGTCAATATAAAGCTGGCCTCTACGGCATACACCAACATTGCTTTCTAGGATCCCTCTCATGGCGAGCATCTCTCACTAAATTAATAACCTCCTCCAAATTTCCACAACTAAAAAAACTTGGTTGCACCCCATACAACCTACTACTCGATTCCGGCTGAGAGTCAACTACATAAGAAATGTCCCTCACGTCTCTAAGCAAATACAGTGTTCCATTACGCTTTCTTCTTGCTATAACCTTTGAACCTGGAGTTATAAACCACTCCCCAGTGTAGTAGACAATCCCTCTTTGTCTAGCCTTCCAATCGATATAAGATTTTTCTTCAAGTTTGGAACATACCTTATCTCCCGTAAGACATGTAATGCCCCCCCAAAAAAATATTGTTATTTGATATTTTTTATATATAAAGAAATAATGAATACTTATGTTAAATATGATTTTTATGTAAAAGAATAATTACTAAGGGTTATTTTGCAAAAGTGTCACAAAAGGGTTTCCATGATCTCCCTTTCTCTCTCCTCCTTTCCTCTGGGCACCGCCACTTTAAAACAAAAAAACAAAAAAAAGAAAAGAAAGAGAGAGAGAGAGAGCGTGAGGACATGGAGAAAGAGAAATGAAAATTTTCAAAGGTATTTATATAAATTATAATTTTTCTATTTGTAAAATCTAATTAATCAATTGTTTGTATATTGATCCATATATAGTTTGTTGAACCCTAGATTTTGTAGAAAAGATCTATGACTTATATTATAGAGAAGATGTATATTGGATTGAGGAGTCTTTTGGAGGATCCATACTCACTCAATCCGTTACTTCACCGACCACTGTAAGTAATTGAATATCTATACCCTGTAGAATGTTATTTCATAAAAATTTTATTATTTTGTAGTGATATTATATTGTGAATATTGTCTCTGATTGTTTTATGTGATGTGGTGTGATGATGTGCAAATATTAAATTGAGAGTGATATATTGTTGATATGTTTTCATGAATGTGAAATTGGGATATTAATATATGAATATATTGTTGGTATATTTTCATGAATATAAAACTGTGATATGCGAGTGTTATTCGTATGTGAATTGTGGTTAGTAATATCGGTGGATTGCCTATTTAAACTATAACATAATGGGTTATTTTACATAAGGTATGGATGTATATACATGAGTGATCTTATGATGTTGGGAATATTGAGATGGTTATTACCATGTCTGTAGTTGTGTTACTCATGTGTTATGCATCTAAGTCATATACCAGTATATGAGTCGGGAATCTAAGTAACGGTTTTGGGCTCTCAATGTGTCCACTATATGAGTGTTGAAAAGTAATTGCGCAATTTATTGTTCCAACCACGAACGATAGTGGGGTATGCCTTGTCAACCGGAGTATGAAGCGTTGACCGCATTGAGAGATGGGCGTGCCTAAATTTTCTTGCATTCTAGAATATTTGTATCTGATTATTTATGTAGTATGAGATAAGTAAATTATTAGACACATACCATATTAGACACCCAACATTGTTTGTTTGTGTGACCACCTTAATTATTGTTGCATTTATTTGTAATAAGAGCTTTAATTATAATCTAGATATTTTGTTCTAATATTTGCAGTTATATGACTTTGCATTAACATGTTTAATTGTTAATGCAGTACTTTATGAATTAGCGGCTACTTGTTATATTTATTCAATTACTACTGGGCGTCAGCTCATTTTGTTGTTAATAAATTTTTTCAGATTTGTGCATCAAGATCGGATGCTTGAAGAGAATAAAGGATCTAGAAGTTTGTCTCTTGGGAGTAAATTTTCATTGAGAGCTTTTAAAGCTGATAAATTGTATTTCTGAAATTGTTTTAAATTATTTTATTGAAGTTTTTTTAGAAGACTCATTTCTTAAAGAATTTTAGTTGTTTTCTTTTATAATGAATTAAATGCTTTTGTTATCCATTGAGCTGCTTTCTATTGATAAATTTTATTGCCAAGAGATTCAATAAGTATTATGAAGTTGAGTTGCCCTCAATTTGGGGGCGTTACAGAATGGTATCAGAGCCTAGGCTGTAGGTCCTAGAGTTATTAAGGTGATATACTAGTAAGATCCGAGCCCCGGTCTTTTATTATTATTTTGTTGTGCTTGATTTAGTAGTGGATTGTTTGATTTTGATATCTGATTATTGTGATTTGGGTTTTCGTTTTGTTGTGCTTTGATTGCTGTACTTGTTGTATTTAGGTATTCGATGTACTGTGTTGGATAATGTCTGTGAAAAGTAGAGTAAGATTTATTTGAAAATGATTGACAGAAATGTAAAATGATTTAAATTTGATTGTATCGAGACATACGTTTATAATTAGTATTTCTCAAAGAGGGTTTTTAATGGTTGTGTGCTTTAGGTCAGGTGATCTGATCATATCGATGATATTTGTATTTTGTGATTCGATTATCTTATATGGACTTTTCCAGAATTAAAAAGATTACTTTAAAAAAAATTTAATTATACGTAATATGCTGAATAATATATGTGAAATGTGGAGTATTAGATTGATCTGATAATTATTGGAAGAAAAAAAATCTTATTTCTCATGAGATATTGGATCTTGTTTGGAAACTTCTTTAAATGTGGGATACCATACGAATGTTTTGATATTTTGGGCTTTAAAAATTTAGATATATGTGGGTATCTCAACTTAAATATTTTTTTTTTAAAAAGGAATTTATTTTTGCCATGTAGGTTTCTTTTATGTTGTAGGTAGAGGCATGCTGCATATAGTTGCATCCCTCTATCTCTAATTAGGGTATCCTAACTTTGTTTCAAAATTTGGGCCTTGCTAAATTAATTTGTTAGCAATTTTGTTTTCAATTTAAATATGATTGATGAATTTTCACCCTGATTATTATTTTAGTGTGAGATATGTTAATGCTTAAAACAGTCACTAAAGAATGACAGCTCAGAGAAGATCGATCATATGGGGTTCTTCATTGTGCTATATTTTCATTGTTTTTAGTCTTTCTCTATAGAAATTTTGGTTCTGTCTATCTGATTTTTATGCTACAAAGCTTATTTGTGATTGTTATGCGAACTTATTTACTGGAAAACCAGGGGAAGGAGTGTTTGTTTGGTTTTGTTATATTTGATTTGATTAGTACTTTCTCCGTATTTAGATACTTAAGGTTTGTTTGGTTTTGTTGTATTCGATTTGAATAGTACTTTCTTCGTACTTGGATACTTAAGGCGTGCTTTTACGAGTAATATCTCTAATGGTAGTGCAGTCTCTGAAATTCTATGATTATATTATCCACACAAAAAAAAAATTGGCAAAATCATTTTTTTGCATCCTATATTTGGGTTTGACTTCGTAAAATTTAATTTCATGAGTAGTGAGTTTTGCAAGGAGCGATGTCAATTCTCAAAAGATCCACAAACATATTTCTCATAGAAGATCTGTTTATACACGTTGAGACCCTATGGTTTATTCTGTTCATTCTATTGATATATTAATTGTTTTGATTCTTATAGTTTATTTTCTTGAAATATAGGTTTGATTATTTTGGATTGCTTTGCTAAACTTATTCTGATAGTTATTTTATGTTTACTCATTTACAGGAAGGGTTCATTTTCCTTTTGTTTGGAATTTGATGTGAATTTGCAATTGTAACACCCTGCAAAATTGGAAATGACAATTTTGCCCTTGTGTGTTACGTACGTGTATTTTGTAACGTGTTTTCACTACACATTTTGATTGCCGACTATTTATGCATTTTCCATATTGATTCTACCCTATTTTGAGTCAACAAAAATATAATATTTCAATTTCTGTATTTTTACGTGATTTTTATGTGTTTTCGATGCACGTATCAATTTCGTATTTTTCCATTACTAAGTGTGATATTTCTATGTGTATTGACTATTTATTTTACGTGTTCGAACTCGTTTTATAAAACGGTAATTCATTCCCCCCCTATTTTGATTAAAATGCATTTTTTTTATTTTTGCACGTATTATGCACGTGCAAATTTTTATCTCATTTTATTACTCTCATTTACAAACTTTTAACATGCATAAGTTTTTAATTAGCATTCTTTTAACCCATGGACCCAAAAATGAAATCTAGCCCAATAGACAAGTTAATTAGTTGATTAAAGAAAAGCTCACTAGGATAATTAAACTAGTTAATTAAAATAAGAGCCCATGAATCAAGCTCATTAATAAAATCACATTTTAAGTTGAGCTTGGACTAATATATGACAAGTTACAACTTTTGGTACACATTTAGAGTTATAGAAGAATGTATTTATATTGTGTGCATGTGTACACTTGTACACTAGTAGGTGGCTGGGTATAGGCATGGTGTAGGCCGGATTGGGCTAGTGGAGGAGAGGAAGGGGTTGGAGTTTTAGGAGTTGAGTTCTTGAAATGTTGGAAAGGTGAAGAGTTGTAGGTTTTAGGAGTTTAGAAATTGAAGAGTTGTGTGAATTAAAAGAAAGAGTTATTAGGGTGAGAATTTTGCACTTTAGACCTTCACAAAATCCTATAAATAGAACCCCCATTTCTCATTCTCCTTTGCACCAAAAACAATAACAAAATCAAAAGAAAGAAAGAGAGTAAGAGATTTCTATTACTTGGAGGAAATTCTTGCTAGGAAAGCTTGCTAGGAGGAGAAGTCTTGCTAGGAACTAGGAGTTACTTTGGAGCTAGAAGTGGTGTTCCATCTTTTCCTTCCTTGTTCAATCTTCAATTAAGGTGGGTGATTTCATTATTTTCTAATGTAGGATATGCATGCTAAAATGAGTAATATAAGAGGAAATTTTGATGTGAAAATTATAAATAAGATTCATGCTAGTATAATATGATATGAAAGTAGTTTTGTTGTGATAGATACCAAGCCAATTAAAGAGAAAAATCCTTTTATGTTATAAACCATGTTGGTATGTTTGCAAAATTTTGTTTATGATAAATTGTTGACCACATCATGCTTTGATAATTAAGAAAGAAGAAAGAAAGTAAATTTAGTTAGTGTTTTGTAATGTATCGACATATGTATATCCTAATTGAAAAGAATATAAACTATTGCATGAAAGAGTATTCAATATAAACTATTGAAAAGAATATAACCCCTGTTTTTCGATTTGGTATTTTGAGGGTACTTTTCGTTTTTGTGTATTATTATATTCCTTGTATTTTTCTTTGGACCATATATTGAATTATTTTCATTACATATTATTTTCTTGCATTTTTGACATCCTTGTGTCGATTGTGCGTCGTTTGTTCGTTTTTCGCCATTTTGAGATCACTTCTCATTTTCTTGGTCCCGTTCATATTTAATAATTATTTTTGGGCCATGATGAATTTTTAGAAGAGTTTTGACCAATTTGAGATTTTTGGCCCTTAAGGAGATTTTTTGGAGCAATAGGATTCATTGCATTTTGTATCCCCATTTGAAATCTATCCAATACCCATTACCCATTACCCAATTGTATACCTATTGTTTCCTATTGATATCCACTACCCATTAACCCACTTTGATCTCCTATATATACCCCTAATACTAAATAATCCCTAACCCTAATATTTTTTTCTCTCTCCCTCTCCTACTTGCACCCGGCCTCCACCCTAGTACCCCCGGCCTACCTTCAAAAACCCCAGGCCGACCATCCCTTGCTCTCTCCTTGCATAGCCGACCACCCACAACCCTTCCATCCATTATTCTATACTACTTCGCACCATTAATACCTCGTCTCTCCTCCTTCTTGTGGCCGGCAAGCACCAAGGCAGCACCCAACCATCCCAAAACAGCACCTAAACACCTCCCCTCGCTGTTTTGAGTTGTGGGCATCTCCCACTTTGGTTCGTGTGTCAAAGATATCCATCGTTGGCGCGTTTTGTTCGTGGGTTTCGCTCGAAATCGCGTTAGAAGGCGTCTTGCTCGTGGATTTTCTTTGCTAGGCTTGGATTCGTCGCGATCGTTGTCACAAAAAGGCAAGTAACTTGTACATAATTTCCTTAGGTTGATACAAGTCGAAAGTTCACCTAATAGGGTAGTTGAGACTAGAGATGGCCAAAGATCATGTTTTTATTTGTGGGTTTCGTCTCTATTGTTCAAAACAGGCCATAGATGACTTAGGACATGAAGGTTGATAGGTTTATGCCTTAGGATTCACCCAAACGCGATTTTGATCGCGTATGTGACATATTGTATACCATGTGTTTGTTTGATTACCCATATGAGAATTATTAGGTATTGGCATGTTAGTTACCCCCCATAAAGATATTTAGATAATGGGTAGGCTGTGTTTCGAATTTGGTTAAGTTTGGTTAATTTTTTGAAGAAGTTATGACGATTCTAAGAGGATGTGAGAAATCTGGAAATTCGGGTTGTACTGGATTGTTTACTGTTTTCACCTAGGTTAGAGTCCGAATCTCAACTTGAAGATTTCACAGTAAATTGTAGAGAATTGAATCTATTTTCAAACCCTACTGGTTTCACTACGTTTGGAATTAGTATGCAGGAGATATGTTAATTTTAGTGCATGTGTGTCGGTATTTTCCAGATTCAGTTTGGGGTAGATTTTGTGAACTATTTATTTTCAAGATCCAGTTTATACACAATATCATGCCATAATATTTTACTCAGTGTTTCATCATGATGTTAGGGTGTTCCCAGATTTTTTTCGTATTTTAAAGATGAGTTTGGCACGATGTTTCATATCATTTTCTATAACCTACTTTTGCTGTAAACTGCATGTTGTTCTGTGTTGAATGCCGTTTTCACCCTAATTATATTTACTGTATGAAAATATTATGTAAGATATGAAAGTTGGAGAATTTTGTCTACTTTCACTCCGTTTTGGCGGAACTGGATTTTGATGCGCTGTTTGCGAGATATGTTTGTTTTCGTACAGCGGTGTTGAGAAATTCCAGATTCATCAAAACCAGGTTTTGTGTTGCTTTTCATTTTTGATGACTTAACTATACTTTCTGAAATATTCTAAAACTTATTATTTTGAGTCTATAACTATAGGTAAATACCCCAGATTTTTCGTGGAATTATTTGATGAGTTTACATGCTGTTTTATGTGTTTGAAGTCATTCCCC
Source organism: Hemerocallis citrina (assembly GCA_017893485.1). Lineage (NCBI taxonomy): Eukaryota > Viridiplantae > Streptophyta > Magnoliopsida > Asparagales > Asphodelaceae > Hemerocallis > Hemerocallis citrina. Next base: position 163,211,916 of record CM030359.1, read on the forward strand.
TGTTTTCTGACTGCGCATGAAATCTGTGTTGAAATGAGTTTTAAGCTGAGATGTTGTGAACTAGTATATATCTTTATTATACTCGTTAGAAACGTGTGAATGTCTAGTTTCCAGATCTTTCGACGGATCGTGATTTGCATACCTGTAGCTCTCTGAATACCTGTTTTAGTACAGATTGATCTTACTGACCTGATTGTAAACATAGGCCATTTTGCTCGTTTGTGTGACTCTGTAGTACCTATACTTGCTGATGTGATTCCCTGAATCTAAACCTGATTGTAGGATGTTAGTTTGACACCCTTTAGCTCACATTCATGTCTGATAAATAACCATAACAAAAGTAATCAAGCCGGGGTATGGAAAAGATCTAGTAGTGGGAAAGCATAGAAAGGGGGCCCGTGTTTCCCATATAATTATCTGTATTCTGACCCTGTCTACATTGCTTCTTATGTAAGAAGGTGTAGAGTAGAAGAGAACCACTAGGTTCTATCTGTCTGTTTCTGACCCTGTCTACATTGCTTCTTATGTAAGAAGGTGTAGAGTAGAAGAGAACCACTAGGTTCTATTTGTCTGTTTCTGACCCTGTCTACATTACTTCTTATAGGAAGGTGTAGAGGAGAAGAGAACCACTAAGTTCTATCTGTCTGTTCTGATATTTGTCTGACCCTGAGTACACGACCCTATAATATCCCCTACGAAATCTACAAACGAAATTGTTTTGAATGTAGCTACCATGTGATAAAAGTATGGCGCATGTCGTGCTACCTAGATAGTAATCACACAAGACTTACATTAATCTGAATCTGTTTTTGAATATATTTCTGAGGTCTGAATCTGAATCTGATATATGGAAATCTAAATCTGAATCTGAATACCTATTATCTGAAATCTGTTATCTGATTTACCTGACATATCTGTTATCTGATTACCTGACATATCTGTTTAGCTGACACTTGACACTTAACCTCTGAGACATATGCTAGGATACCATGTTAGTTGATTTTACTATACCATGTTAGGTCTGTTCTGATGATTAGTTAGATTTGTTTAGTTTTCATGTGCTTGTATCCTACTCTATTTTGTGACCCGGACTTGCCATTGACGGGTACTTGTGTTTTCTCTTTTCCTTTTTCCTGCATTCTATGAATTGCAGATTGTGGCGGACAGGTTCAGGATGGTGTTGGAGACTTGCAGTATTAGTTGCTTTTGATTATTTTTATTATTTCTGTTTCGTGCTAGAACAATAATTGTAATCTTGAGACTTGGATTATAATTGTATTTTAGACTTGAATATTATTTGTATTTAGGCGATGTGACCCAGAATATTTGTTTTCCAGACTCTGTTTTATTTGAGAACATGATATTTGATTTTAAGTAATTTCTGTTGGTAAAATTGTTTCAATGTTGAAAATTGTTTCAATGTTGCATATTAGTTCCACTTTTTTTGCAATATATTCTGTGATGTGTTGCAAAGATTTCTGAAATAGCTTAAGGATGATAATAATCATTCGCTGGGCTTTTGTTACGTGCTCGTATTCCGTATTTTTGGGAAGCGGGGCGTGACAATTAAGAAAGAAGAAAGAAAGTAAATTTAGTTAGTGTTTTGTAATGTATCGACATATGTATATCCTAATTGAAAAGAATATAAACTATTGCATGAAAGAGTATTCTCGTGAAATTCACATGTTCAAGTGACACACTAGTATTGTTATAAAGGTGTAATTTGTGTAAAAGTGAGAACACAACTATTTGTCATGAACACTAGTCTTTTTTTGTAACTATAAGTTTTCAAAGAAAAACCTAAGTATTTGTGAAAAACAAGAAAGAGAATTATTTAAATGAGTGGATATAGTGTTTTAATGAATTTGAAAGTTTGTTGTTTACTATTTTAAAATCTAATATCAAGAAAAAGTTTATTTCAAAACTATTAAAAAAAAATTGATCTTTTGAATAAACAAGTTTCATGGAAAAAGAAACACTTTCTGAATAATTGAACAAAAGTACATTAGTAAAATCATTAAACATAAAATACACTTGGACTTACTGGTTAGCTAGTACAAAACAGAGCACTGTTGTGAGAGATCTTGGATTCGAAACTTGATAGTCGTATTTATTTTTAATTCTTTTAATTAAATCCCGAAACTGTATTGTACACACAAGGGGTTATTACTTTCGATATATGACAAAAGTCCACAAAGGACTTAGTGGCTAGCCCCTTGGACCTTGGGCGCTGTGCATGTGTGTCTACTGACCCGGGTTCGAAACCCCTAAGCCACTTTTTATTTTTTGATTGTTTGAGTTTCATTTTCAAAACCTTTTCTTGGACCTACTGACTTTGGGAAAAAGAACAAAAATATATATATACATTTAACATATAAAGTTACATAAAAATTTGTTAAGAATAGTTTTAAATTTAATCTTGTATATTTTTGAGAAAGTGACAAAGAAGTTTAAATAGTAAATGCACTTTGTTTCCAAAAATATTATTTGAATAAATAATTCTTTTGAAGAAAAGAAAAATATGTAATAAGATTCTCTTGTTATAAACAACCCCTTTTGTTGAGTAAGAAGTGCTAGATGAGATTTAAAATTTGTGAGATTTCATATAGAGTCTTGGAAAGAATTACTGTATCACTTGTTTGCATTGTTGAGATTATATGAATATGCTTGTTTGTGGTTAAGAATTTTTATGTGATTAATTTTCTAGAAGAGATTGGATCTATGCTATGAACTCATGCAAAGAATTGTTGCCTTAGAAAGATAGTGAATGAATTGAATGATGCTAAAACAAGACATATACGAAATTGTGAATAGATAAAGAATACTTTGAATTAAGACATGATTATTGAAGGGTATGTGTACCCATGGTTCTTGTACATGAAAAAGTTAAAATTTAGTGTTAGTGAGACCTCGGATACCGGCATTATTAAATTGAAAAGAGTTGAGATATAAATTGAGATATGGCCGTGGAGCTATCTCGTATTTTTCTGTTGATTAAGTCCGGTGGGAGGTAAAACTAATTCTAGGTATGGAAATTTATTCATGTCTTGAACTATATAATTAGGCACATAAGAGAAGTTGTAGTGAACCTGGGAAAACGTAAGTGGGTTGCTTCTATATAGTCGGCGGTGGATCTCCGTGACTATGGTTGCTCTGTAGGAGATGGGCCTTATCCGGGACTTAGCGTAGTCGGGCGGAGGGTTTTTCATACTCCTATGTATATACATATACCGGGCTAGAAGGGCACTTGCGGGATGATTCGCACATGAGGGATCTGTTATAACAGTCGGCGGTGGATCTCCGTGGCTGGGGTCCATATTCGTGAAATGATCTAAATCTTGCTTCATTAATGGGTAGTTATCATGGCGAGGGATCGAGCCCTTTATTGTGGAGTACGTAGGCGCTTGCCCTCGGACCTATGTAGTATGGGTTGCATAGAATCCAAATAAGTGTGCATTAGTGTCATCCTAGTATAAAATGTATGCATTAGGCATTAAGGCATCGCATACACTTACATGTTTAGCGTAGTCACAATTTAACACTTTATTGTTCATTCAACTCTTGTGTTTTGTTAAAGTAATGAGATCGTTATATGTACGGTATAGAGAGGATAGCCGAGTATAACATTTTCGTCAGTTGTAAGTGACTGACGTGCCCACAGCTTCATATGCAGGTAATGGACTATTCATGAATGGAATAAAGATAATGTGATGCAACCGATGACTTATTTTGATAAAGTGTATAAGTTGTATTTTCTTTTCAGAATTGTAATCTTTTATTTTTCCGCTATGTAAACAAAGATGTAATAAACTCTGATGTATTATTGAAAAGTTTTAATTTCCTTGTAAAATTGTACAAAGTGAAGTAAAGATCCTGTGAAATCTCGAATTTGGCCTTATTTGAAATTCGGGGCGTTACAGCAATCATATATTTATATAAATTACCGCTAAAAGTGTGGATATGATTTTTGCCTCCATCTATTATCTCTTTGATGTCTTATCAATTGGAGTTCTCAGATTATGTTAATTTGTATGGTTCCACCTTAAATAAACAGCGAGTCTGCCAGATGACTTTATATTTTGGATAGATGACTTTGCCTTCTTAATGCTTATTTTCTACTTTCAACCAAACTCATTTGATTGCATTCTCTTCTTTATTAAGTAGTTACTTTGAGGTCTAGAATCATATTTTGGTAGATAATATTTAATATTTTTAGTTGGTTGGTTGCCTTGGTTAATATTTTGTAATCTGTGTTTACTATAGCCTTGACTAATAGTTGATTCTGATTGATGATTCTATTTGGTGATGTTAGGCTTCTATAGCTTGAGGTAATTAAGAAGACTTGCTTTATTCTATGTTTCGGGTTTCATTGCAATTGTAGATAATATAGTTGTAGTTGATTTTAGTACTGATTATTCGGGGAGATAAGTGATTGAGTTTACGGGTAATATTCTAAGTTTTGAGGACAAAACTTCTTTTAAGGCGGTTAGAATGTAATGTCCCCCCCCCCCCCCCCCCCCCCCCCCCCCCCCGAAAAAAAAATTTATTTGATATTTTTTTATAGAAAGAAATAATGAATACTTATGTTAAATATGATTTTTATGTAAAAGAATAATTATTCAGGGTTATTTTGCAAAAGTGTCACAAAAGGGTTTCCATGATCTCTCTTTCTCTCTCCTCCTTTCCTCTGGGCGCCGCCACTACAAAACAAAAAAAAACAAAAAAAAAAGAAAGAGAGAGAGAGAGAGAGAGAGAGAACGTAAGGACATGGAGAAAGAAAGAGAAAGAGAAAGAGATGAAAATTTTCAAAGGTATTTATATAAATTATAATTTTTCTATTAGTTGAACCCTAGATTTTGTAGAAGAGATCTATGACTTATATTATAGAAAAGATGTATATTGGATTGAGGAGTCTTTTGGAGGATCCATACTCACTCAGTCTGTTACTTCGCCGACCACTGTAAGTAATTGAATATCTATACCCTGTAGAATGTAGTTTCATAAAATATTTATTGTTTTGTAGTGATATTATATTGTGAATATTTTCTATGATTGTTTTATGTGATGTGGTGTGATGATGTGCAAATATTAAATTGAGAGTGATATATTGTTGATATGTTTTCATGAATGTGAAATTGGGATATTAATATATGAATATATTGTTGGTATGTTTCATGAATATAAAACTGTGATATGCGAGTGTTATTCGTATGTGAATTGTGGTTAGTAATATCGGTGTAACTACCATTTCTGCTATTTTTCATTTTTCCCCTTTTGTAATAATTTATTTCAAAGTGAATAAAATACTATCTTTTTATTCTTGATTATTTTAATTAAATCTTGTTCATGAAATTCTCCGTTCTTCTTGTTGATCTGATCTTATTGACTCTATTTTCTTCTATTTAATTGTGGGCATTTTTATTTGAACCCTATTGATTTGGATCTATCTCTTATTGAACCCTAAAATCCAATTTCATTTGTTCTTAACCCAAATCCGCTGTTATTGGACCCTAAATCACCAACCAAGTACCCTAATTGTACCCTATAAATACAACTCTACTACAAACCCTAAAAATTGCACACCATCGAAACCCTAGCCGGTTATTCCCTCTCATCTCTCTCTCTCCCTGTTTTCCCACCCAATTCCACCCAAACCCATCTCCGGTTTCTTCCCCGACCATCCCTCTAGTGCTACCCTCGACCTCCGGCGACCCCCCTAGTCATCGACCCCCAGCGCCGCCCTCTTGTCGACGCCGCCACCACAGCCAACCGAAACCCCACCAAGACTGAACTCCCTTGCTCTGATTCTCCACAGCCAAAACCCCCCTTTTCGTCGCTCCTCACCGCCAGGGAACACCATAGCGCCGATCGACCTCACCAGTCTCTGCCCCCTTGCCGTCGATGCCAGCATCGCCGCCCCCTGGCCACTGTGCTTCTGTCTCTTCTATTGTGCAGTTGCTGTGTACTCTTGTTGTTATTGCTTTGGGGATTTATTGCACGTGTATTGTACGTGTTAAATCGATTAGTTCGTGGATTCATTGCTTTGGGATTCTTATCCCGTTATTCTTGGTATTCATTTTTACAATCTAACAGGCAAGTCACCGTCCCCTTGAATTGTTAATTATATCAAATTCAAGTTTTGTTGAAATTCTTGCAAGTAGATCCTATTTGTTATCATATCACTGTATTGATTATCTTCGTTAGGGTTTATTGAGGATTTACACGAGCTAATCATAATATTCTTGACATTGTCTCACTTTTGACTCTAAAAATTGGATCTTTCATGCATTCATGTAGAATTGATAATAAGGTTAACAGTATAATCATGACACAAACAAATTATTGTAGAAATAGTTGTTAGGTTGTATGTTTGGTTGATTGATTGTTGTTGATTGATGATAAATTAGTGTATGTATGTGTTCTAATTTTATTTATCATGTTTTGACACTCATCATGTTGATTACACAATTTATTGACTAAAGAATCGATACCCATCATGTTTAAATTAATTTATTTCAAGAAAACTATACAAAACCTGTATAATGCTTGCTGACCTGTATGTTGAATGATTTGAACTAGTAAATGATCTTAAAACGAATTACTTTCTGAATATGAATGGTAGCCTTATCTTTCTAGTTTCCAGAACATCTTGAATTTTTGAATTCCGAGTTTTGTAGCAAAAGTTATGCCCGTTTTACTACAGCTGTGTTTTTACTTTCATATTTTCAGATTCTTGTATCTTCCATGTTTAAACAGTAAAAAGGTTGATCAAATGTTAAAATTTTTCTCTGAAAATTTCCAGATTATTAGTGATCATGTTTAGGAGTCTAGAAAATATTTTTAATGAATTTATTGTTGAGTTTTTGCTGATTCTAAAAATAAAATAACATGATGTCGAATTTCTGCCTGAACATGAAATCTGTAAGGAACAATGTGTTTGACCTAACTACTATTGTCAGATTTTGAACTTTAAATATGCGTTGGAACCGTGTGGAAGTCTAGTTTCTACAATTTATGATGGATTCAGTTTTCGATCTCTAAAACAACGGGAAACTGTATTTTTGTACAGACCACTATTGCTGTCCAAAACTTTATATTTCAGATTTTAATAGATTAATTATTCCTATATCGTAATATTGCATGAATTAATGTATGTATGTTGCATTGCATGATCCCAATGAGTTGTTATCGTCATTCTAATTGTCCTATTCCATGTTATCAACCAATTGTTTCCCTATTGATACTATCGTTAACCGAAATGTCCATTGATTGCATATTGTATTGTTGGATTGATAAATAATTAACAAGCCGGGATTTAAAGGGTGATTTAAGTAGTGAACAAAGTAGAGACTTTGCTTGGAGGAGGGGCCCGTGTTTCTCTAATTACCGTTCCGGCTACCGTTTTATCGTGTGATTATGGATTTTGGCCGTAATCTCAATCTATCGTGTACCGTATCATTGCCGATGACCGTATCGTACACCAAAAGGTGAATAGTATTTAACGATGCCAAGTACATGATCTACGGAGTACACTACTTAAGTCTAAATGAAATTGATTGTATGTATCGAACCTGTGGTATGGAACATATGAGACACAGTAGTACGTGCATGTAACGCTCCGGATCCCTGTTACAGGACATCCGTGATATCACCAGAATCTTTTCCTTCAAATGCATCTCAAAACAGTAAATAACATGGAAATTTAAGAACTTTTATTGCCAAATAGAATCATTACTTCAATAATTACAACTTTTATCTTGTTCTTGAATAAGGAATATAAATTACATAAACTTATTACAACTGATTACAAAAATATTCAAACTCCTCTTGTGAAGCCATCGGCTGTCTTCCAGATCGGCAGTCGATTGGTCACTGCCGAAAATTCTGCTGAATGGTCTATCTACCTCCCTGGGACTTGCCCCTTGGCTTGAGCTTTCTGCTGCACGACTCTGATATTTCTGCACCCGCTCGAATGGTAGGCATGTACATTACCGCTCCACTTGGATGCCCCTGCTGGTTTGGCTTTCCTGCCCTCTTGACCCGGTATCCAGTACCTAATTAAGTGGGCACATCAGTAATTCTACTGACGCAATGCTAATTAGAAAACATCGATCTCCAACTATCACACCCACAATTTATCTTGAATGGAAAAGGAACGTTTATCCTGATTTTCTAGTGTTCGTGTATGCCATGACCGGAAGTCTAATACAAAACACATAATACAGAACAGATGCACTTAATCTAATGTTAGCAAGACTGTGGACACATATGCATCTCATACTACATATGCCCCAGATCAAGCCGTTTCTCCAGATTCAGGGATTCGAACTCTCGTCATGCAATGCTTTCTATTATTGTACACTTCCTATTCCTTATAGATAGATCGTGGCTGAGGAGGTTGCAGATTAATCGGTCTCATCCATCTGTAGTCACTTAGTAGTGTCTCGGTTTGCCACTAGTGCCCGACACTCGAACCCCACTCAAAATTCGTGGCGAACTAACATATATGCAGCAGCATATCCATTGAGCAAAAGATCCATTTTGATCCATTCGTGTCCACCAATCATAGAACATGACAGCCTCGAATGTCTAGAACCCCATATCCGCCAGGAAATCGACATCTCGTTCTTACCACGGTACTTCAGGAATCAATAGTGCAAGATACGCACCGCAGCACGTATCCCTAATGACAGGAAGAGACAATCCAATAGTTATCACTACCTAGTGCCAACTCTCAGAACGAGTCGGATTATAGGGAATCACCCCTAACACTAATTCGGTCTTCAAGCGAAACAAATAAAGGAAACATAATCAATGCAATTTACTGAGAACATGTTATTACCTAAATCACACTCGGTGTCGATCAACAATGTCGAGCCTGACTAGTCTGTCCAAACAACAATCATCACGAAAATCACATCCACTGATTCTCGATACCTTCACAGGTCATTGACCAATAACCCAGGCCCGTGACTCTCAGCGAGCAGTCCAATGGCGCCCAAAGGGATGCAATATAATTCAAAGAAGGTAAGCACACTCATAACCATCAATTTTTTACCATTGACAGACTCAGGCATCGAGACACCAAACACAAATCAACCAGCACTATCTCCCAACTCACTCATGTCCACCATGAGTACTAAGTACAGAAACTTGTCTAAGTTCCAGATAAAATGTTAAAAGCATCTTTTGAAACTCAATAGCTCATGATCATCACACTGCGGTATGCAGAGGATTCCTCATTACTCGCCCAAATAAAGGAATTCAAAAATAGCAGTAGCTGTGCCCCAAGCTACTTATCGGAATCCAACAAAAAAAAGTTTTCGAAAAGGTTAGGAGACTCTACCGCAATCCCCCAGTTGACATCTCTTTCAGATTCTTTAAAGAACTCAAGTCCCCGAGTTAACTTAAGCCTGAAGTCAATCTAAACAACAGGTTGCTAACTTGCAACGCCCATAACTTCCAACACACAACTCAGATTTGCTTGATACCACCCATTCTAGAAAGCTAAGATCCTGGTCTACAACTCTCCAGTTTACCATTCCCTCAAATCCAATCATCTTGACACTCTAAACACCCCATACACTCTCAGTGGTATGTTCCTTCCTGCACTTGCTGCACATTTCCAACATCATAAAAATTTGCTCACTCATCGGAATTACTCAATTCTGGATTCTATGAAAAGGTGGGAGTGTCTACTACAACTTCCTAGTTGAACACATTCTCAGATTCAATCATTAAAGTCCTCAAAAACACCAAATTCTATCAGGTGCGCAAACAGAGGAAAAGTTGATTCTTCAATAAACAAGGCTTCGACTAGACTGGATCTGCCATAGTCTTTGGAAAACCATAACATTCAACCTACAAACTGGAATTACAAAATTCTAGATGGGTTAGGAAGCTATGAATCCCTACTAGAAATCTCTAGTTGGTCAATTTCCCAAATTCTTAACAAAACATCCCAGAATTCAACATCTTTACAGACTAGTCAATCTGAACTTGACTGAACCTGGTCCACTTTAAAATTCAATAACGAATCAAACTTAAGCCCAATGCTCATGAAATTTGAGATTCGTAAACCACACATATACCACTCCATTGTGTCCAAAATTGGTATTCAGATTCATCTTACATAATGAGTTATGACCCTTCAAACATAGCATAAATTTCAGCTTCCTCTTTAACAGGGTCTTTACTACTCCATTACTATTTATTTTTGAAACCTCATCAACTGACCTCTGAAAATTCTAAAATTCGAGAATAATCAAATAGACTCATACCATAAGCTACTCCAAAATTTTCATAGCAATATCATATACAGACAACTAGTTATGACCTTTTGAACTTCAGTTCAAAAATAGTCAGTTTTCAGCTGCAACCTCCAGACCAGTGCATTCTACAATTTCTTCGAGGTATCAAACGACCTCAGAAAAATATGAAATTTAAGACTATAGTTTTAGACACATACAAGAGTGTCCACAAAAATTTTCAGCTCAAAATGCCCAGTCCACACTAAGTTACAAAATCGGAAAGACACAGCAATTTCCACACAGCCAACAGCATTTTCGGCTGCTTACTGTCCGAGATTGGGTCCTATGTTTGGGCTATCAAATTGCTTTCAAATATTGTGAAAAAATTCATGGATTCTCTAAATACATAGAATAACAATACCCTAAAATTTTAGCCCAAAATGCTGAACTTTTGAGAGCAAGAAATTCTCAAAGTCACCCTCACAAACATACTTCTTAACAAAAGCTCAAGAAAGGGTTGTTTCTACCATACAATTCTCTTTTCTTAGCATGCCACTTTCACAGATGATAACCAAAATTTCTCCAACTACTTTTACATGCTAAAAATATCAAATACTCATAAAAAGATTAATTTTTGAGTTAAGAGAATCACCCACTTGTTGCAAGAGGACTCTTGTAGCTTTAGCTAGCTCCTTCTCCTCCTCCCTTCTTCTCCTTCTCCAAAACTCCAAGAACATCATGACACTCTTCCTTAATCTCCCTTCTTGCTCTCTTGCTATGGGTTCTTGATAAAACAGAAGAAGATGGAGAGTAGAAGAAGTAGAAGAAGATAGATGTGGAGATTTTTGGGTGAAAATTGAGATTAGAGATGGAGATTTTTGGATTTTGGCCATAGGGATTTGGGTTGGGTTTCTTCACTGCCGAAATGGAAAAGGAAGGGAGAGAGAGATAGGGTAGGTCGATGGAATTAGGGGGAGAAGAGATGGGGTGTGTGTGTGTGTGTCTTTCTACACATATATATAGATATACATACACCCATACTTTTATTAAATATACATACATACATAATAATGTATATATATTTACAATTCCCTTCAATACAATTCAATTACATATGTATACATACAACTATATATACATATAAATATGGCAAATGCTCAGTTGAAAACGGGTTTGTTTTCACGGGTTGGAAAACACCAATCTGAGCCATTGGATCGCTCATGATCGTGATCAGCGGCTCAGATCGCCTCCGTCCATCACCTATATCACTTAAGTGGCGGAGGGTTATTTTGGAAATTTCGTCCCAAATAACTCTTCACCTGATTCGCTCTGATAAAATGAATATAACCTAGGCCGTTGTTGGGAACAACGGCCTAGGTTATAAAAATTTGAATTATAGGCCGTTGTTTGGAACAACGGCCTTGTTCTAAATTTTTATAACCTAGGCCGTTGTTCCCAACAACGGCCTAGGCTATAAAATTTTCAATAAAATTTTCAATAAAATTTTATAGCCTAGGCCGTTGTTGGGAACAACGGCCTAGGTTATAAAAATTTAGAACAAGGCCGTTGTTCCAAACAACGGCCTATAATTCAAATTTTTATAACCTAGGCCGTTGTTCCCAACAACGGCCTAGGTTATATCAATTTTTTTAGAATCTGTTCAGCGAAGAGTTATTTGGGATGAAATTCCCAAAATAACCCTCCGCTGATCAATTGAAACGGGTTATAGGGAGCTCGATCTGAGCCGCTGATCACGATCATGAGCAATCCAACGGCTCAGATCGTTGTTTTCCAACTCGTGAAAATTAGACCCGTTTTCAACTGAGCATTTGCCTATAAATATATATATATATATACATATACATATATTTATATATATATATATAATGCATACAAGTATCCGTACATATATATCATATACGACGCAATCAAGGTATAAATACATCCATATATGTATATGTACCTCCATATACAAATAAAAAATTTAATTGTAAAATAAAATATAAGAATATACGTTAAAAAATATTATTTTCCCAAAGATTGTCTCGGTTAAATAATCGGGACAATTCACACAATTTAAATGAGAAGATACCCCGAATATACATTGTCGGGTTCAGAATAACTAATATATCTGAAATCTCTCAATTAAAATCAATTATTATTAGAAAAATACATAATCGCGTGCAATTCTCAACTGTGCACGGATTACAATGCAAAATAGCCATATGCTATTTTGCGGGGTATTACAGTGCATTAGTTAGGATTTAAAATGATTAATAGACATAAGGATTGACACATCACCGACATTGCATATTGTTCATCATTGTTTCTACTGATACCGAATATTAGTTAAGTGTTACCGTTATTGATCATTGATTATTGTTACCGAATATTGCATCATTGTTTATAGCCATTATACCAATTATCATGGTATCGATTATTGTTATTGTCCCGTTTTATTGATTCCTATTGATCCATTGATTCATTGTTATACCGTTATTCCATTGTTCACTGCTTTCTCTACTTGCTGTCCATGACTTGCTCTAAGGACAATTTTTCTTCTCTTTTTAGATGAAGTGTATACAGGCAATGAAGGAGAATTGCCTGCTGGGATTGGAGAACAGACATTCTAAAGATTTAATGCTTTTTAATTGATTATTGCTTTAATGAACTTATTGTATTGAGACTTGTTACTATTGTATTGAGATTTATTATTGTATTGGGCTTATGTCCCGGATTTTATTATTGTTCCAGATGTTGAATTATTATTGTATTTGGATATTTTTATTGCTTCATTCCAAGTGTTATTGTTCATGAGATTATTATAATTGCCTGCACATTAGTTCTGTATTGATTATATTGTTGAGTTGATCAGATAAACAGCTTATGGGTGACGTTAGTCATTCGCTGGGCCAATGTCATGTACTCGTATTCCGTATTTTTGGGAAGCGGGATGTGACAATCGGTGGATTGCCTATTTAAACTATAACATTATGCATTATTTTACATAAGGTATGGATGTATACATGAGTGATCTTATGATGTTAAGAATATTGAGATGGTTATTTTAAGTTATTACCCTGTCTATGGTTGTGTTACTCATGTGTTATGCATCTAAGTCATATACCGGTATATGAGTCAGGAATCTAAGTAACCCATTTGGGCTCTCAATGTGTCCACTCTATGAGTGTTGAAAAGTAATTGCGCAATTTATTGTTCCAACCACGGACGATAGTGGGGTATGCTTTGTCAACTAGAGTATGAAGCGTTGGCCGCATTGAGAGATGGGCGTGCCTAAATTCTCTTCCATTCTGGAATATTTCTATTTGATTATTTATGTAGTATGAGATAAGTAAATTATTAGACAAATACCATATTAGACACCCTGCATTGTTTGTTTGTGTGACCACCTTAATTATTGTTGCATTTATATGTAATAACAGCTTTAATTATAATCTAGATATTTTTGTTCTAATATTTGCAATTATATGACTGTGCATTAACATGTTTAATTGTTAATGCAGTATTTTATGAATTACTACCTACTTGTTATATTTATTCAATTACTACTAGGCTTCAGCTCATTTTGTTGTTAATAAAATTTTTCAGATTTGTGCATGAAGATTGGATGCTTGTAGAGAATAAATGATCTAGAAGTTTGTCTCTTGGGAGTAAATTTTCATTGAGAGCTTTTAAAGCTGATGAATTGTATTTCTGAAATTGTTTTAAATTATTTTATTGAAGTTTTTTTAGAAGACTCATTTCTTAAAGAATTTTAGTTGTTTTCTTTTATAATGAATTAAATGTTTTTGTTATCCATTGAGCTGCTTTCTATTGATAAATTTTATTGCCAAGAGATTCGATAAGTATTATGTAGTTAAATTAGTTGTCCTCAGTTTGGGGGCGTTACAAGATAATACTCTGATTATCATTGGCTTTTACGCGAACAATACCAACCCATCTTACAAGACACCTTTGACCGTTCTCCACGATCACATCTCCAAAAGAACCCTCCTTGTAGTCATCAAACACATCTCTCTTCGGAGTGCAATGAAAAGAAACTCCTGAATCAATACACCAATCTCGCATGCCCAACTCCTCCATAGCTGATAAGCATAACTCTTCAATTTTATCGGACACCACATCGGCTTCATTTGGTTTGTCTTCTTCAGTTTTTCCTGCTTTCTCTTCATATAGTCCTTACAACTGCGCACCATGTGATCCCTCTTGTGACAATACCAACAATCAGGTCCATGTCCCCCATCTCTGTCATCAGACTCACTCTCAAATGAACTACCCTGGTCATTTCTTCTTCGACTGCTCTTCACATCTGTTCTTAACTGACATTGCGGAATCTCTAGAAAATGATGATGAATATCCTCTATTTCTCACCCTTCTCACCTCTTCATTCAGAATGCTACTCGGCACATCCGGTAGAGTCGTCGAATCGGTCATAGGTCCTGTAATAGTCAATTCCACCATATCACAACTATCGGGCAAAGTAGATAAAAGTAACAATGACTGTCCCCTTTCTGAAAACTTCAATCCTGCAGCTTCCATCTGCTTGTAAACTATACAGTAACTTTTTACATATTCTGCTACTGAATTCTCTTCCCTCAACTTCATATTAACCAATTTCTTCAAGTGAAGAATTTGATTAGATGCCGATGGTTTCTCATACATATCTGTGAGAATCTCCATAGCCTCCTTTGTGGTATTTGCCTTCGAGATATAAAATAACACCTTCCTATTCAGCCCCAACTGAATCTACCATAGACCCTTATGATCCAAACGATTCTAATTCGCCAAGACCTTCACATCCTTAACTGTACCTTCCGGCTTCTCATCAAACATCGGACAATCTAGATCTTTCTAACAAAGATACGCTATCATATGAATTTTCCACATTGCGAAGTCATTCTCATCGAACCTCTCAATCTTCGACTTGCTATCTACTCTCCCAGACTCGTGCTCTGATACCACTTGTTGTAGAATCTACCACAACTCATAGTGCTAATAGCGCAACACACCACAAGCAACAAAAAATTTCCAAGAACTAGATGAACCAAAAACAAGCCACCACAATAATTACCAGTTCTCCCAAGAACACAATAATATGCATAGATAACTAATACTTCTTATTTCCCAAGAAATACAAAGAATACAAAGATATTACAACTCACAATCTCTTTTTATCACCTTTGAAACACTCGGCACACATTCCTCTTGAAGTTGAACAATGATAACGACTCACCTTTGATCTCCAATCTCATTAGATTTTTCAGATGGATTAACCCTAGAGTTCACATCTACTGTTATATATATCGCTCCCAAGTAAACCCTAAAAGATAAACACAAATATAGCTTATTGGACTCAAAACTCGAAAGCCTAAATAACACACATCGATGCTTGCAGTCGACCGCATCCCATTGCGGTTGACTACAATGAGTCACACCAACTGGACGGTCAACTGCACAATCGACTGTCCCACTTTCTGTTGGAACCCTGTACTCTCGAATGCCAACAACCTAGTTGTGATCGGTCGGGTGGTCGGTCAGGTGTGCGGTCGGGTGGTCGGTCGACTGCATCTCAGGACAATCGACCGCAACTCCTCCAGCTGCGTTTCTTCTAGGCGTTGTTGCCTTCTCTTGTTGTCTTCGTCTTCTCATCTTCATCTCCCACATCATGAAATCTCGTGCTTACATGTATTTGAGGCCACAATCCTAACAGTTAGCTAAGAATTTTTTTTTGCATAAATCCATTTATTAATTAATTTTGATACTTTAAAGAATCACACACCTTCTGTTAGGGTGTTTGACATTATTTGTTGGCATTTTATGCAGTTTTAAAAGAATATGCGTCTGAAAATGTGTTTGTTTTAGTCACCGACTTGCGGTGTTCTTCACTAGTTAAGTCATCTATTAATAGATTTAGAATTTGTCAATTACCAACTTCAGCAAACCTTCTCTGAATCAATGTAAATTAAAAAATGAGTAAAATGCTACACCCACACTCTTGTACACTACCAATTAAATACACTCTGACCCTGATGTGGTAATCCTAATCAGCTCTGCAACCTCATCAGAATGATTGAAATTAATCTCAACATAGACCCCTAAACCACATGAAATTAATCTCATTGAATCTGAAATAAAATAAATTAGAGATTAGTTGGGATCTAATTTGGTTGAGGAGTCTGAGTTAGATTTCATTATGCCGATGAGGTAGCAACGTGGATTAAGACCACCACATCAGAATGTATTTTGATACAGTTGATTCGATAGCAGCAATTGATTCAGTGGAATTAAGTGATGGTGCAGGTAGTAAGAGAGCTACACGACTCAGAGAGCTACACGTGCGATGGGCGAGTAATGGATAATTCAGTTAGGAGTTTTTAAGAGATTGTGTGACTGTAGTTGAATGAATGTAATAGCTATAAATAGACCATGAAGCTGTAATAAAGGGTATCGAGTGAATAAAATCATTTCTTTCATCTTGTTGATCTCGTCTCTCTCTCATTTCCCCTGTTCTTCCCTAAATCTTCAATTTCTCAATTCTGCAACCATAAATTCTTGATTCCAGTTGAATCAATCGTATCAATTGGTGCTTTCACCGATTTGAAATCATGACAGACGGCAAGCGATCGACCCGATATGAAGAATATCTCATGCAAAGTGGGTGTCAAGAAAAGAGAAAGGTCTATGTTTCAATTGTGATGAGAAATTCACCCAGGACACAAATGTAAAAGACATTTTTTCTTGCTCTTATGTGATAATGATGAGGAGATAACATATTATTCTTTTGTTGTACTTGAAAATGTTCAAGAAAGTGATTGCGTACTCGAAATTTTTAACTTTTTTCAAGCCCTTGAAGGTCACTCTTCACTACGTACTCTGACTATAAGAGCATCCACTATCGTTGATGCTAAAATATGCATATATAGTATTTAGGAAATAGAAAAAGAAGGAGAGCGATGCAGTCGTTAAAGCCAAAAAAAAAAAAAAAAAAAGACACCGAAGATTCCGTCTAACAAATTTTTTTTTAATTTTTTTTGAAAATGACAGTTTTGTAAATATGCAATGGCATTTTCGTAAATATGAAAAGAAAAGTTTTGAAGAAAGTAATGGCACAGAAGATCTTCCGTCCCTCGAGAATTTTTTTATAATGGCATTTTCATAAATAGAGTGGCATTTTCGTAATTTAGGAAAAAAATTTCCATCTTCCATCTGAGGCAAAAAAAAAATTAATTAAATCTGTGTGGACCTTTAACAAAAAAAAATCTTATAAAAGAATTTTTTTAAAATAATAAAAGTTGGGAGATGGAATATCTTCTTCCGTCTCTCTTCTTTTATTATCAAGATAAGAGAAGAGTTCATTTTCTCTTCGAAATTTAAGCATTTGAGCTAAAGCATCCACCACCAGAATGGATAACATTGGGGAGAGCAAATCACCTTGTTTGAGGCATCTTTAGCAATGGAATCTCCTCTCACCCGATTAAGAATGATGGCAGATTTAGCTGAGTGCAGAATCATATGAATCCATTG
Organism: Hemerocallis citrina; assembly: GCA_017893485.1. Taxonomy (NCBI): domain Eukaryota; kingdom Viridiplantae; phylum Streptophyta; class Magnoliopsida; order Asparagales; family Asphodelaceae; genus Hemerocallis; species Hemerocallis citrina. The sequence goes on from CM030359.1 coordinate 163,229,711, forward strand.
GCACCATTTTGGGCCAAAACCCCTTGCTTCTAGCATGTCCTCAATGAAGTTTCAGTGTACTGAGTCAAAAGGTTTTTTGAAGTCAATCTTGAGTATCAGGACATCCTTGTTCTTCTTAGAACATAAGCTGATGAGTTCATGGGAAACTAGGGAGTAATCAATAGTGGATTTACCCTTTAGAAAGGCACTTTGAGAGGATGGCACTAAGCCTTCTAATAGGGGACTCAGTTTGTTGGCCAACACTGGTGAATATCTTGAAAGAATAATTTAGGGGACTGATAGGCCTGAATTCATGGACATGTTAGCACCATCACAATTAGGGATCAGAGTGATATCTGAGTAGTTGAGCCTGGAGATGTCACCATTGCATGCATATAAAGCATTGAACATATTCACAATATCAGGTTGGATTACCTCCTTGAAGAATTGGAAGAAACTGATTGCGAAGCCATCTGGTCCATGAGCCTTGTCACCACTCAATTTCATCTAGGGTGAAAGGATTATCTAGCAGAGGTAGGTCTAGATGATTAGGATATAAACTTTGCCAGTCAACATTAAAAGAAGGAGAGACTGAGTTACCACAGATTGATTGAAAATGCTTCTCAAATTCTAGCATGATACTCCTTTGTTCAATGATGAGATCATCCTTCAGTAGGGACTGGATATAGTTCCTTCTCCTCTTGCCATTTTCAATACAGTGGAGGAACTTGGAATTGGGATCCCCCTCTTTCAGCGAAGTCACCCTTGATCTTTGTTTGTAGTATGTGGTGTCAACATGGACTAACTCCTCATATTCTTGTGCAACAATGATTCTCTCTGCCCTCTCTGCTGTGGTGAGATCTCTAGAATCTTGAGCAGTATCTAACTCATGAATTATATCAAGCATGGACCTATTCTTGAACTTGAAGCTTCTAAATGATATATAACTCCAATCTCTAAGCCTTCTCTCCAGGAGTTTGCAACCAAAGATGTCAACTGGTGAACCTCTACATTTAAAGAAATTTCACTAGTCCTATACCAAGCCAAAGAACTGGGGTATGAGAACTAAGCCTTCTCAAACTCCTAGGAAAGGCGAGTTTGTGGGAAGAAGTTTAGAGTAGTGATCCGAAGCAATTTTGGGCAGAGATGATTGGGTACTTCTAGGAAAGGCAGAGTCTCATTCTTGTGTAATGAGGAATCTGTCCAAGCCTAGCCATGGAGGAGTTGCTTCTTAGGTCGGACCAGGTAAACTTTCTTTCAAACAGAGGCATATTAATAAGATTGAGATTATTTATAATATCAGTAATATCCCTCATGTCTCTGAGGCAACCCTTTCCCCATTTCCTTCCTGATCAGATAGAGTGGCATTAAAAATCTCCACACAAAGTCCAGTTAGGGCATAGAAGGGCCCTTTTCCGGAAAATCTCAAGCCGACACAAATTTCTATTGTACTTCTCAACAATGGCATATATAGATGCGACTGACCACTCAATTCCAGTTCTATTTTTCCAGTGAAACTGATATTGAAAAAAATGTCCACAGCTGAATAGAAAGCATCACAGAGGTTATCCTTGCCATGGGGTGGTGTAATTAACCTCCAAAGTGAGAGGCATTCATGACATACCCTGAACTTCGATGAGGACCAGAGCATCAACCTTCTTCTTCTTGACTGTTATATCATCGCCCATAGTGATGAGCTTGGCAAGGGTCTAGTATATCGTTCAGAGATGAAGGATTCCGTAGGTGGTAGGGAAGTTGTGGGATGTTGATCCAGCTGTAGCAGGGGTTGGGCTTCTGTTTTGCTCCAATCTTTGGGGACCACTGGGTCACCGCCGTCGTGGTGCCGGCGAAATGGAGAAGACCCTCCATGACCGCCTCTTTCACCGCCTCTTCAGTTGGGAATTCCATGAAATAAACTCCCTCTCCTACGATATCTAGAGTTCACTACCTGCCCTTCTTCTCCCAGTGCCAATTGAGTGCGGACTCCAGATCATGTTGGGAGTAGGAGTCCTTGATGACATGGAGATAGTCACTAGCATATAGCCTCCTCCGTCGCCGCCACAACCTCTGAGTTGTACATCATTTGCACCTTTAGGGATGGGCATATGTTCAAAGTCAGACAGTCCATTGCCTTGTGGCCAGATCATTTGCATTTAAAGCAGTGGAGTCCAACCCGCCTACATTCCGTTGCCAGGTGGTCCGTCTCGCCACACTTCATACATCTCACCTCCATTTTCTTCCCCGGTCTAGTTTTTGCAACTGGTTTTTGGCTGTGGGGATTGGAAAATCCAGGTTTTTTGTTTAGGATGAATAGGGTTTTTGAAATGTGATGGGAGATGAAGATGACGGTAATGATGAGCAGAGGGGTGGGGAGAGTTTTTTTGAATTTTTTCCCAAAACGATCCATTTTTGCAAAGTTTTTCCCAAACCGTCCTACCTTTTTTTTTATTTCCCAAAGCGTCCCACTCGGTTTCTCAAAGACCGAGTCTTGACTCTGCGTTTTTATAACCGCAGATCCCCTTTCTTCTTTTTCTTCTTCACTTTCGATTGTTTTTTTCTTTTCGCTCTTTCCCTCAACGAATCCGTCGCACTCGCTACTTTTCCGTTCGATTACTCCCTTAATCGAATGTTGAACTTCCCAAAACCAATTACTCTCTAATTCATTTTCGATTTTACCAAATCCTATTCCCCAAAATCGATTCTTTCTTTAAACCCTAAACCCCCGAATACCCATAATTGGAAGATTTCGGTTGTAGGATCTTGCTCTTCTCGCCAATTTCGTCTTCGTCTTTGGATTCTCCTACTTGTTAGGTATATTTCTTAAGCTTTTTCTAAGCAAAATTTGTGTTAGTGTTGATGCTATTGTGAAGTTCATTAGTTGAATTTGACTTATTGTTGACAATGTAGAGTAGTTTATTGATGTTATTTTTACTGTTAATTTTGCTTAGCATTGATGTTCCAAAAGAAAGAGTTGAGTTATTGATGTTCAAAAAGAAAGAGTTGAGTTATTTTTAGTATTAATAACTCCAATTTTGTGGAGTTATTAATAGGAAGAGATGAAGAGATGAAGATTCTCCTACTTGTTAGGCATACTATTGATTTTGAGAATAGGAAGAGATGAAGAGTCTAACCAGTTTGCATTAGTTCATTTTTTTCTTTAAAACACAAAAAAGTGGAAGCATTGTGACAACTGACAAGAGAGAATTCTTTTTGCGGAATTGACGAGAGATTGTGATTTTAAGCTATGCCTTAGGTAACATTTTTTTGTCAAGCGAAAACCCCTGAATTTAGAGTCTTGGAGATTCCGGTATCCAGTAGGAACTACAATTTATATGATTTCTACTAAATAGTATGATTTGCTTGAGTGCCAGTTATCATATAACTCCAATGTTGAAAAAGAAAGAGTTGAAAGAGATGAAGTTGGAATGAATAGAATTTTGTTGAAAGAGTTGAAAGAAATATTGTTGAAAGAGTTCAATTTTGTATAGAATTTTGTTGATAGAGTTGAAAGAGTTCTTGAATCATTGTTGAATAGAATTCTGTTGTTGAGTTATTGATGTTCAAAAAGAAAGAGTTGAGTTAATTTTAGTATTAATACCCAAATTTTGTTGAGTTATTGATTTTCAAAAAGAAAGAGTTGAAAGAGTTGAAGTTGGAATGAATAGAATTCTGTTGAAAGAGTTGAAAGAAATATTGAGTTGAAAGAGTTCAATTTTGTATACAATTTTGTTGAAAGAGTTGAAAGAGTTCTTGAAACCTTGTTGAATAGAATTTTGTTGTTGAATCAATTTTGTATAGAATTCCATATAGTATGTGTTGAATCTAGTTTTTTAGAATTTTATAGAATCTAGGTTATGTATAGAATTTGTTGAATTTGTTATACTCTAGTTTTTTGCTAAATTTAGAGAATCAACGGCTTTGTTATATAGAATTTGTTTTTATATCTAGCTTTTGTGTAGTTAATAACATTTTTTGTTGAACTTGTAGGATTTGTAGTCTATTGTAAATGGCACGCACAAGGGGTAACATGGAGGTAGGAGAAAGTAGTAGACCTCCACGTAATCGCGGTGGACGTGATCGTGGTCGTGGTCGTGGTCGTGGTCGTGCTTCTACCGATGCTACTAATGTAAGTAATTAAATGTTGATTCTAATAGAATTGTATTATATTTCGGTCTATTGATGTAAATGTTATTGTTATGTAGGTTGAATTCAATCCAAATGAGGCGGGCACTTCCTCTTCAGTCCCTTCGTCGTCATACATCCCTCCTGGAGGCCCCGGACCACTCGACCCTTCACTTCTCACTCTCCAGCCGATGCATCGATCGCAGTATGTTTGGAACGGCGAGGCTACGGAGTGCCGTTTTAGGACTGGTCATCCGCTACCTGTGCACCCACGCATACACGAGATGCTTAGAGATTGCGGGTTCTACGGTATTGCCATGATGACATCCATCAAGTGCGATCGCCCACTTCTGGAAGCACTGCTTGAAAGATGGAGGCCCGAGACACACTCATTTCACCTGCCAGTCGGGGAGATGACGGTGACTTTACAAGACGTTGCTATACTAACCGGGCTTCCAATCGATGGAGAGGCAGTGACAGGATCGATGGACTTCGATCCCGTGTATATAGTGGAGGAGTACTTAGGGGTTGAAGTGGAAGCTGGTGCGATAAATGGGAAATTTATCCGCCTAAAGTGGTTGAAGGATACATTTAAAGATAGATTGAATGACGCTTCAACTGCAGCGGAGGTGGAGTGCTACTGTAGGGCGTATATTCTAACGCTATTCGGCACGGTCTTGTTTCCAAACTCGACCGGGAATACCGTAGCACTGATGTTCTTGCCCTTAATCGCCGATATAGGTAGGATCAGCCGTTACAGTTGGGGCAGTTCTCAACCGGCTTCTCTTTCAACCAGTTAACCGCCTCGACATTGACGGTTTCAACTTCGGCGAGTTTGGCCATGAACTTTTTGGGTTGGTGTTGACAAGCTATACTTTTGGCCTTCTTGCGCAATGCCTTGCTACCAAATCTACTAAAAAAACTTGTGGCAAAATGACGCATGCAATATCGATGAAATCCATTCGGTTCGTTCCAAGCACCGTTTTGCAAATCCATAGCAGACAATATACCAGCATGACGATCCGAGATAACACACAACTCAGTGCGATCGGTGACATAATGCCGGACGCAAGTCATAAACCATGTCCACGTATTTATACTCTCTCCATCAACCAATGCAAATGCAAAAGAAAATAAGCAACCATTCGCATCCGGAGAAACAGCAATTAGCAAACAACCCTTGTACTTACCGTACAAGTGAGTTCCATCTACACTAATAACCGGTCTGCAAGACTTGAAACCTTCAATCGAAGGACCAAATGCCCAAAATACTCCCTTGAATGTTTTCTCGCTGGGGCTAGACTCAAATTTATCCCAGTGGACAACGGTACCTGGATTTGCTGCTTGAATTGCTGTTAGTAGAAAAGGCAACTTCGTGTATGCTTCTTCGAAGGTACCGTACAACCTCTCAATTGCCTTTTGTTTTGCTTTCCAAGCTTTCTTATATGAAATCTGATAATTATATTCTATTTTCACAATCTCAATAATTGCCCCCGGTGATATCGCAATATCCTTCTTCACCACACCCACAATCAAATTACTAACAAGGTTAGCATCAATTTTGCAGTGGTCTTGGTTCAACGTGGGATTCGTACAAGTATGAGGGCCAACTATCTTCTTCACCACAAAATTTCTCCCTCCTTTTGGAACAATAGCTCGTAATCTCCAAGGGCATCCACCATCACTTACTCCTGGGGGACCTTGTACGATCTCCTCTATTGTACGTTTTCTAGGTGCCATTTTACATTTAACAGTGTATAGTGACGGTGATGTTTTCAATGTGACAAATTCACGATGTTTCTTGATAGAATACACCTTCACAGCATGCAGAAGGGAGTCTTTACTAACAAACTCCTGTCCAACGTAAAATTCGTCTACATTGGATGAACCAGAAGACTCTTGTGGAAATGGGGGTACTCTAGCAGCTTCAGCCATCTCCTTCGTAACATGAGCGTTAACATTAGCATACCTATCAGTAGCTCTCACTTCATTAGAACTATTGTTCGAAGGATTTACATTAGCTACGTCATCATCTTCTTCATCTTCATCACTTTCTAGACTTTCATCATCGTCTGTTTCTTCCTCTTCTTCATCATCATCTAATAAGCTGTTGTTAATCACTGCATTTTGAAAGAGTTCAAACATACTGTCATTTGGAACAGAGTCAGGAACTGGGCTTGATTGGCGTGGCAGCTCAATATTTACAGAATCCGGAATTGTTGTATTTGTGAAGGTGTTCTCTTGTGAGGATACCAGATTTGGTTGTGAAGATTGATCGGGGTTAGGCCTCGACTGCTGTGTAGGTACTACCCGTATGAAGCTTGCACTGGGGATATCATGTGGTTGAGCATTTACAACTCGAATTTGCTGAATATATAACTCTAATACAGACCAAGCACAATTCGGATCAAATGTCCTAGCAATCAATGACTTCAGCGCATTATCAGTAGGTACGGGCACTGTCATAAAATACTGAACATCTCCTCTTCCTGCTGCGTATCGAGCTAAAATTTTCACATTCCATTCATTCCTATCCCAATTAGTAACTTCATAGATTTTCTCAACTAGTTCTTCAAATGTAATGGTACGGGGTACCCAAACTATTTCCGGTTCCAAATGACTATAACAACAACCAATCTTTGGATCACGAATAATTTCACCACCAAAGTATAACCAAATAGGAATCTCAAGATCCATACCTAGGTATATTTATTAAAATATGCGAGTTATTATCTAAACGCAAACAAAATCTATACCAAATTTCAGAAAATTAAAGGCCAATATTCATCATACCTTCACAAGCGTCAAGAACAGAGCCGTATATATTTCGGTAAAATCCTTTAAGTTGCTATCCGCTTCAAATTTAGCAAAAATCAAAAAAATGGATCTTTCAAAATAAGGGTTTTGGGTTATTATAGTGGAGATGGTTAGAGGGTTAGGAAGATATTGGTATATATATTTAGATTAAGATTAGATTTTGTGGGTAGGAGGTCGCCCTAGATTTAGGAAGATGGGTTAGAGAAATAGAATAGGTTAAAGTCGAGAAGAAGAAGAAGAAAGAAAGGGGATCTGTGCTTTGAAAAACGCAAAGAGTCAAGACTCGGTCTTTCAAAGACCGAGTCTAATGCAAATAGACTCGGTCTTTGAAAGACCGAGTCTTGCTCTTTGATTTTTCAAAGCGCAAGACTCGGTCTTTCAAAGACCGAGTTTAAAAGCATTAGACTCGGTCTTTGAAAGACCGAGTAGGGCGCTTTGGGAAATAAAAAAAAAAGTAGGGCGGTTTGGGAAAAACTTTGCAAAAATGGGTCGTTTTGGGAAAAAATTCAGTTTTTTTGCAGTGCTAGGCTACTTTTTGAAACTATTTGCAATTTTGGGCCACTACCCAAACTATTAGCATTTTTAGCTAGGCAGTGCCACGTCAGCAGCGGCCGCTATTGGAAATAGCGGCCTCTTCATAACGACGTTCCACCATTGTCAGCTTAGAGCATCCACAGTCGTTTTCTATAATTCTCATTTTCCCAAATTTTAGCAAACGAATAGAAAAGGAGCGCTGCAGTCGTTTCTCATATTCCCATATTTTGGCAAAGTTTCTATTTCCATTTCTCAATTATGAGAAACGAATTGAGCTTTCTCAAATTATAAAGGACGGGGTATGATACCCCGTCTCTTCGATATAATAATTTTTTAATCGTATCAGACGGACGATCATATACCGTCTCTCCTATTTTCTTAAATTTTTTTTTTAAAAAGGTCGGACGGGGATACATACCCCGGACGGGGTATGATACCCCATCTCTCCAAATAAAAAATGATTTTTTTTTAGTAATCCCTCAGACGGGGAATGATACCCCGGACGGGGTATTAAACTCCGTCTCTCCCTTTTTTTTTTTATTATTATTTTTTTTAATAAAACGAACGGCCAGGATAGAGCGATAGGAAAAAAAAATATGGTGGGACGGGGACACATACCCCGGACGGGGTATGATACCCCGTCCATGAAAGGAGCTGCCATTAATGCTGTGCAGGGATAATTTAGGAGTAGTTAGTATATTAATTAGGTTTAGTTATTTTTATATTATTTAATTTAGTTAATTAATATAGTTTAATAGTTAATAAGTAATTAACTTTTTTAATTTATTTGAAACGATCGGACGGTATATCATATACCGTCTCTCTAAAAAATAGAAAAAATATAGCAAACGACGACTGCAGTGAACGATCGTATTTGCTATTACTGTAGCTGCCATACTATAGCAAATGAGAAAAACGACTGTGGATGCTCTTATAGAGAGGATATTGTATAATAGACACAACTTGGTATAACTGAGGTCGCTATTATCAATAGCGACCTTGTATAACTAAGGTCGCTATTCCCACTAGCGACCACAGGTTGGCCAAATCTATTTCAGTCCCACCTGAGATCGCTATTGGGAATAGCGACCTTAGTTATACAAGGCCGCTATTGAGAATAGCGACCTCAGTTATACCAAGTGGTTTGCAATTATATAATACCCTCTATCATCTGCCAAGTGTGGAAGTCCAATGTGTTGGTCGCTATGAAGAGGCCGCTATTCCCAATAGCGGCCGCTGCTGACGTGGCACTACCTAGCTAAAAATGCTAATAGTTTGGGTTGTGGCCCAAAATTGCAAATAGTTTCAAAAAGTGGCCTCGCACTGCAAAAAATTCGGGTGGGGAAGGGTCATGAGGACATCTGCAAAAGATTTGAATTTTGGCTTTTCTACACAGAGGGGCGGAGAGAGAAATCATGACATCTCTCTCTCGCTTTTTCTCTCCCACACTCTCCCTCTCTCACACCCCGCTCTTTTTTTTCTTTATTGTTTTTTTCTTTCCTGTTTTTTTGAGTAACTGGATAGTGCCTTACGGCACCAACCAACGATATAATAAATAATAATGAAAAGTAGAGTACAACATACATATTTTACAAGAGGTAAAACAAGGAACCAAAAACAAGCTTCCAAACTAATTTGAAAGAATCGAAAGAAAACGAGGAAAGTAAACAACACCAATAGCAGATGTTGCTAACAAACATCACAATCAGTCGACGGACGCCCAACACGACGCCGGACCGCAGTACAAAGCTGAAGAAGAGCCAGCAGCTACAGTCCGCTGCTCCCATCCAGGAAGCAAGAAATGCTTCGCGAAAGAGGAACGGAGGAAGAGGCGCTGGAGAAGCTAAAAGCGACTGCTCGCTCTCCAGGAGGACTACTAACCCAGACCCAACAAACAAGCAGAGTAATCGAAACCTCCGATGCAAACAATGCAGGGAAAGAGGATGCAAAACCTGGAATAAAAAGAACAAGAAAAAGCCAAAAGCCTACCCCTCTCGCTGCTCCTCAAGCTCCGGGGAGCAACGAAAGAGAAAGGACCAAACAACAATCGAAGGCCAGCATTCGTTGAGGCAGCAGTACCAAAAAAATGGGCCCAGAAAGTCTAGTAACACATAGGGAAACACACAACCAAACGAAACTGAACCATCACTGCAACCAAACGTCAATGGTGAAAAAAGAAACCACACCAAAGAGCCACTCTATAAGCAAAATAGTAGGGTTCCACACCTAAAGAAATAGAATACCGGACATTATGGTTAAAATCTTGTAGCCCACGCTTCGAGCATTGCACAAACTCATATGAGCAACACTAACCTGAGGAAGAAAGATAAATAGTTACAGGACTCAGGCCTCTAGGGGCCAGCCTGCCTGCAAGTAAAAGGAGTCACCGAGAACCTCCAAACAAACAAAAAGCATCTCAGGGGAAAGCAAAGCCAGTGGAGGGAGCCAAGCTGCCAAAGGGGGCAAAAAACACCGCCTAAAAAAGCCAAGTAGCAAAACCAACAAAAGAGGCTCCACCAGGGTTGCCAAACTGTTCAGCTCTGCAAAGCAAGGGGAAGAAGTAAATAGAGAAGGACCAAATAAACTAAAAGTAATTATTAGCACGAAGATAAAAAAAAGCATCGTCTAGGCGATGTAAATGAAGAGCAGTAACTTTCTCAGCCGGTAAAGAGGAAGGCCAGAAATTAAGATAAAAAAGGAACTCATCGATGATATTATTAATCGAAGCGGTAGACTGATGGAAGATGCATTTGTTCCTTTCCGCCCAAATAACCCATATAATAACAATGACCGAAAGAAACCATGAATTCTCAAACTCCTTCCTGGGGGAGGGGAACCTCCAGCACGAAGCGAGATCTGCCGGCAAGCTCTGAGCTTGCCAGGCCCTGGCCGCAATCAACCACAGAGGTTGGATAAACACACGTTTAAGGAACAAATGTTCTGCATCTTCGTGGTGGTTAGTACAGAGAACACACAGTTGACCAACAGCTATATTCCTCTTATTAAGAACATCAATAGTCAATAGTTTATTATGCAGCGCTAGCCAAAATAATATTTTGGATTTGAGCAGCGCACAGTTGCTCCATAAGGCATTGGCGAACGATGCCTCTGTGCCCCCAAAATTAAGAAACTTATAAAGGGATTTCACCGAGAAGTTCCCATCGGCGGACCATCTCCATTTGAGATCGTCAGCCGGGAACCATTGGTAAAGGTTAATACTATTAAACAACTCATGAAGTTCGATCTGGAGGTTCGGAGACAGCACAATAGAGAAAGAGATGGACCAGAATTTTTGGTTATTGCTAATGATCACGTAATTAGCCACTCTGGCCGCAGGGTTGGTCACCAATCGGAAAAGGTTAGGGAATGCAAGGGAAAGTATGATGTTCCCAAACCATAGATCAAGCCAGAACCTGGTCCTAGTACCGACCGTGCAAAGGTGAACTAGGCCGCACTGAAACGGTTTGGCAACCTTCCATACTCCTCTCCAGAAGGTCGAAGATTTACGAGGAAGACTGTCGCTAAAGACAATCATGGAGTTCCTAGAAAAACAATTGGAAGTGATCTTGCACACCCAAGGCAGTTGATCCTTTTTAAGAAAGTGCCAGAGCCATTTGCCTAAAAGTGCTAAATTCTGGTGTCTAAGATTTAGGACCCCTAGACCACCAGCTGCCTTGGAGGTGCAGATCAGATTCCAGCTACAAAGGTGAGAGCCAGCCTTATACTCTCTCGAACCGGACTAGAAAAAATACCTTCTGATTCTGTCAATTTTTTGATGACCCAAGAGGGGAGGAAATAAAAAGACACCATATAGAGAGGGATAGAAGAGAAAACAGAGTTGACAAGAACAAGTCTGCCTCCTCGAGATAGGTATTTTCCAGACCATCTGTTCAGCCTGGATTCGATCTTTTCGATAAGCGGCATCCAATCCGCTTTGAGAAGTTTTCCCCATCTCAGTGGGATCCCGAGATAATTAATAGGAAAGGTGGTAGAGCCACAATTAAAGAAATGAGCAATCTCCGATTACCTGTTTTGGGACCCTCCCAGCCAAATGACAGAAGACTTTTGGAAGTTGATGGCGAGTCCTGACGCATGCTCAAAGACATAGAGAAGAAGCTTCAGATTACGTAATGTGTACTCGTTCGGTTTGGCGAAGATAATGGTATCATCAGCGTATTGCTGGTTTAAAACGCCAGCGAAACTACGAGAACTACCCAGACCTTCAATGACACCTGCTTCCCAAGCGTTGCGAAGGAGTTTGCTAAAGACATCAGCTATCAGAGCGAAAAGCAAGGAGGAAAGAGGATCCCTTTGACGCAGGCCCTGTTTACACTTGAATTTGTGGTCTTCTGTACCATTAATAATAATGGATGAAGTGCCAGCAGAAAGACTAGATTTGATCCAGTCAATCCATTTCGGGCCAAAGCCACGATGAAGAAGGGTTTCAAAGAGAAAGTCCCAGCTAACGTTGTCGTAAGCCTTCTGAAAGTCTAGCTTTAACAGGATGCCCTCCGAATTAGTACGGTGGCAATCTGAGATGATTTCTTAGGCCGTAGCCACACTATCGAGAATAAATCGATCCTTAATAAAACCAGATTGCATTGGGTCAATTAAAGGAGAGATAATGGAACTCAGACGAGTCGAAAGCACTTTCATGATAATCTTAAAGGTGGAGTTGATGAGGCTAATCTGACGAAAGTTGGGGACCGAATTCGCCCCTAAAAATTTGGGGATAAGGACGATGTGCGCGTAATTGATCCTATCAAAGGAAAAGTTTCCCCGATGGAGATAAGAAAACAACTGGAAGAGATCTTCTTTAAGGGATTCCCAAAATTTCTGGAAAAAGAAAGCTGGAAAGCCATCCGGTCCCGGGGCCGAATCATCTTTTAAAGCGAACACCGCTCTCTTAATCTCTTCCCGAGAGAAAGGAACTTCCGGACTAGAAAGGTCATGAGACTGCTGACCATATAGTTGTTGCCAGTCTAGAAGGATGGAACGAGGTTTCAAAGACCCCAAGAGATTTTTGAAGAAGTGAAGGAAAGAACCGTGGATGTCGGAGTTCGACGTGAACTCAACATCATTATCTATAATAGAGGAGATCATGTTACATCTTTGCCTGTATGAAGCAAAATTATGGAAGAATGCTGTATTAGCATCTCCTTCTTTGAGCCACCGACATTTGGTGCATTGGGCCCATTTAATGTGGTCGTTGTGAAGGAGCTCTGCAAAGCCTCACTTGCAGGACGCTCGCTCAGAACGAAGAGGCTCAGAGATGGGCCCATCTTCTTCCAATTGATCTATGGATTCGATGGTCGAGAGGTAGACCCATTTGAGAAAGTTATCGTTGGCAAATCTTTCAGATTACCACAATTTGCTACCATATTTAATGGCATGCAACTTAATAAGAATTCGACCTAAACCGGAAGAACCCGATATAGCAGAGAGACATTCCGTGATACGGTTGACGAAGGTTTGGTCTTGTAACCAAAATTTTTCGAAACGAAACTTATGCGGTTTCGAGAAGTTAAAGTGAGAAGATAGCGAGATGGAGACATGATCTGAAGAGGGATTGGGTAAAGCTAACACAAAAGAGTTGTGGAAGCAATTTATCCAATCCCAGGAGACCAGAAAGCGATCAAGCATCGCCAGGGTTGGCGGCGACCTCATATTGGACCAAGTGAAAGCTCTACCGTTGAGAAGAAGATCAGTCAATTGCAGAAGTTGGATACATTCATTAAAGCGGAATGAATCCGACGAATAGTGAAAATCACCGGATCTATCTGCGGCGCATCTGGTGACATTAAAGTCACCACAAAAGATCCAAAAACCCGTAATGGATTGTTGGAACGAGACGAATTCGTTCCAGAATTCTTCCCTCCGATCTGCCGTAGAAGGTCCATAAACCGATACCACAGTGATCGGGCAATCGAACTGAAACCAGTGAAGACGAACCATCAGAAAGAAAGACAAGCAAGAAGTAGAAATGTGTGCGAAACTGGCTTCTTTGAAGCTAAAAAGGATACCTCCCCTGGTGCCTATGGCATCTAAAGAAATCCAGTGGGATATGAGGGATCTGCCAATCGAACGAAGGATCAAATTCGACGGTGAGACGAGTTCTGATTCCTGAATGGAGATCAAATCACAGTGGGAGGAAGATATAAGCTGAAACAAAGCCTGTTGTTTCGACGGGCTACCTAAACCGCGAATGTTCCAAGAGATACTAATCATTAAACCCACTGACCTCACAAGCTCTAGCAAATTTGCGATCGCGAATGGCCTGAAAATCCACTAGGTTATCCGAATCAACTAGAAAACCCATCTTACTGGTCAAGCTAAGCATCTCCGTATCGGATAAGGAATCGAATTGCACATGATATAAGGAACCTAAACGTCTAAACGTTCCTTACTAGAAACTGGGGAGGAAGGGGGAGGGGGGGAAAGGCTTTCTGGGGACAGAATTTAACAATAGGGGAGAGAGGATCTACAGAGAGAAACGTACCTCTATTGGTTCGGATGCGAGCACTAGAGCGGATGACCGAGATAGCATTCGGTTTCAACACCCTTATAGCAGAATTACTTTTTTAATTAATTTTTTCTTTTTTTTAGGGATAAAACTGCTGGGGATCTCTGCGATCAGAGAGAAACCCGAAGGAGTGCTCTCCACAACCTAGAGGTGGGTGCACCAGCACCGTGCTAATGGAGGCCCTTAAAGCCAACGACGAAGGATGAAAGGCCGGCAGAGCCAAGGGAAGACCAGAAAACTCCTTCCCATAATGGGAAGGGGTGGAGGTATCCCCCTCGGGAGCGAAGGGGAGAAAAGAAGCCTATACTAGCATCAATGTTGATACAGATCAGTGGAGAAGCTCCGACCAAAAAAATAAAAGAGGGACAGGCGTGGGAACAACTAACGACATCAGTAAGAAACGAAAAGACAAGGTAATTAGAAGTGGAGAATACCTTTTTTTGCGAGATCGGTTGATACATTTCAGCCAATTCCTCAGTCAGGAGATCGTCTTTGTCCACCCAGTTGTCAGCCTTTAGAGAAACAGCCGACGATGCCTTGGGAGGGGCAGAAAGAGGGGGGTTGCCTGAGGAGTAGGAACGATGAGCCATGCTAAGAATCTTATCCCAATCGGACGCATATTGAGGATTGGCCTCCCAAATAGGCCACTTGTCGGACTGCTCCGAGGAAATAAGCTTCGACGGAGTCGCGCTGAGACGATACGGGGATACATCGACTGAAGGAGCCTCAGTGGAAGGTTTGATAGTTTTGGACGGAGTGGATTTCTCCGCAGTGAAATCCCGGTTAATCCACACCAAATTGGGAGGTTTAGAAGGAAAGTGGTTTGGACGGATTAAGAGCCTGATTGCGCAAAAACTGGGGAAACTTCTTGGGCGGATCTCTCTGCAGCCTCTTCCATTTAGAGGAAAGCGAGGAAGATTTGGAAGATGAACCGCCGGCAAAAGTGTTGGGTAAACCAGTCGCTGGCCTCGACGAGTTAACATTAGCCAAGGGCAAAGGAGCTGGGGAGGGAGTCAAGTGCTCCAAATCTTGATAAGCGACCGAGACCAAAAAAGAAGCATTTTGGTCCCTTAAAATAAAGGAATCAATTATTTCTTTAACCGAAGGGCAATAGAACTCTGCATCGACCTGGAGGCAACCCGAAGCCAATTTAGTAGAGGAGGAGATGTGCTTCAGGTCTCCCACGCATTTGGTGAAGGAGGAGACAACCCGCTGGGAGACGCTGAAGCGGGGGAGGCCTAGAAGAGTTACTTTAATGGCTAAGGGGATTAAATAAGGGGGGAAGACCCCGATTGATCCACTTACGAACTGAAACTTGGATCGCACCGATCGCTAGAGAGTTGCTGGCAACAAGCTCCTCCAGAGTTTTCAAAGAGGGGCAATTTATAACGACCTCTCCATTGGAGCAGGAGTCAACTACCCATTCCTAATCATTGACATTGCAAAAGTTACAAAGGAAAGCATTTAGAGTGGTGTTCGAAACCAAACCTCCCTTGAAAGAGACGGCTCCGTATTGTTCGAAAAACCTCAATTTGTCGGAGAACTCCAAATCAGGGATAAACACCATGTTGTCGATGCTTGGGGTTCTGGGAGGAGGGAGCGGGGACTACCTGCGAACCAACTGGCAGAGCCAGAATAGAGCTTTGAGGCTTAGCGGGAGTAGGAAGCAGAGGGTCCGACAAAGAGATCTTAGGGCATTTGGCCGGGGGCTGTTGGCGATCCGCCAACTTTGCTTGAAGCGAATGTAAATCGAGAGCTGCCATAAGGGGCTCCGATCGTTAATCCCACAATTTGTTGTAAGGAGTAACACTGATTGCGAGAGCGCCCCGATTTCAAACAAAAGAGACATTTCATGTTGTCGGTGCAGAACGCTCTGATGTGGCCCACTTGGAGACAGCAAAAGCAACACAAAGGTTGGGGGTGAGGTGTAGGTGGCTTAGCAGTGGATCCAGAAGAAAGGGGAGGGTAAAAAGGGCGGGAATGGGAAGAGGGAAGGAGCCCTAGAAGCTTCTTAGAATTATAATTACTGGGTTGGGGAGAAAGGAGCTATGGTTGGGCCGAGGAGGCCCATTCGTCCTGGAGGTGGGTAAAGGAATTTTTTTTAATTAGATTTCTTTTTAACCACTTCAGTCCAAGATCGATCCATGGCAGCCCAAGGCCCACGAAGAAGCGAAGAGAATTGAAGAGAGAGAACGTGAACGAGGCAGAAACGACAAAAAAACCTTTACTGTAGAAATCAGTAGAGGAAACAGTCGTTCTGCCAGCGGACCTTGCTCAAGAACAGCGGAGAAAGCTACGAGACTCAAAGCTCTCACTAAGCTGACAGAACAGGAGAGTAAGAGAAAACGGAAAACCTCCGTTAGGAAGGTACCAGAAGGAGGATAACGAACTAAATTCGTCGAAACAGCCAGTGAGCGAAGGCCAATACTAATAGCTAGAACCAAAACCGAAAGCACAGAGTTCGGAAAAGCCTATCTCAACAGCGCTCCCGAGGTCGACTAGCGAGCCTCAAAGAGCACACCCAAAGCCAACGAAGTCCAAACGGACCGCCAGAACAAAAGAAAAGGTTAATTAAAACAACTCACAGTGAGAGGCAAGCAGAAGAAGAGCAAGAGCTCAAGCTAGGGTTCCGGGATCTGAACGAAGCGATGCGAGTACTACATCAGAGAACTAAGCCGGAAGGCTTGGACAGCACCACCTCTGGCTGAACGAGGTGCACTGAAATGTGGAGACGCCTAAAAAGAAACGATCTGGGTCAGCTGAGGAGCAGCAACCCAAGACCAAACATGCAGGAGAAGGGGGAGACTGAGAGGGGGTAGATCGGATTCGGAAGATCTGAAGAGGGGGAGATCGGAACTCCGGATCTCAGATCTGGAAGATGGGGATTTTTCATAAGATCGGAACTCAGGAACTCCAGCTTCTAATAAAAATATGTTTTTATTAGAAGCAACCAAACAAGAGTTGTAAAAATATATTTTCTTCAACAACTAACTTATCATCGCATCTATTTTTATTTATTTATTTAAGGATTTTCTATATCACCAAAATTAGTTGCCCTCAAAAACCTAATTTGTAACCCCATATTATGAAGTTATATATATGATATATATACCCAATTATCGAAAATATATGATGTACCCCCAGATTGGAAAGAGGACATATTTCTAATGGATGGGTATTTTGGTTGATTTACTTATCTCGAATTTCTAATATTTTAATGGGAGAGTTGAGATTGTGGAACTAAATAAACACGTGCATTATAACTAAATAAACACATGCAATGCATGTGCATAACTAATATAAAGGATGTTTTAGGTTCGATGCTAGACAATGTCAAAAATTTTACTTTAAAATATATAGTCTTCCGTTGTGCACCATCTATGGTGCATACGGTGTGTGCACTCGGCCTTCCCGCCTTCGTATCGACGATCCGAACCATTTACATTGATCTACACATCTAAATTGGTCTAAGTATGTAAAATCAAATCATTTGAAATTCATTTGGCCATCCATTGAAGTGTTACAAATTGTATGGATGAAAATGATTGTTTTTTATAGTCACATGATGGATGGGCAAATGAATTTCAAATAATTTGATTTTACATATTTAGACTAATTTATATGTGTAGATCAATGTGAACAGTTCGGAATCGTCGATATGAAGGCGGGAAGACCGAGTGCACACGAGTGCACACGGAGGGATGGTGCACAATGGAATATATATTCTATATAATAAAACACAAAGAAAGCTATCAAGTGGCTCTCATTCAATAGGGTTAAAATCAATGGTCCAGATCTAACCTCACAAAACATATTTTCCCGCCCAAAAGTTTTCCCAAAAACTCAAATTCAAATCCCCAAAACAACTCCTTTATTTATTTATTTATTTATTTATTTATTTATTTCTCTCTCTCTCTCTCTCTCTCATTCTCTCTCTATTTACTCAGAAATTTATATTTTCATAGTTCAGGTTGGTAAATTTTCAGATTTTTTATGCATTTTTTTATTGCTCATGTTACAATGAAAATAGAAAATATCTCATCAACAGTTAAATTTCATCATTTTCAACACTCAATGTTCTAAGAAGTTGAATTTTACACCCCCATTTATAATTATTTTTCAACATATACTAATGGAAACATGAACTTTTATTTACAACTAATTATTGTTTTACTATTCAAACCTGAACTACATAATTGTTGTTTTACTGTTTACAAGACTTTCATATACTGTATCGTTCCGAAGACGTGCCGTAGGCACGTGCCCACAGGTAAATCTAGTATGTGTGTGTGTATATATATATATATATATGCGTGCAATGTAAATTACTAGTTAGATATAACTTAAAGTTTTTCGCGGTTGTATCAAAATAAGTGTTAGGATTGTATCATGAATACTTGTTGTTCAGATTAAAAGAAGGTAATATGAAGTATAGAGGTCGAAGCGTCGAAGTGAGTAGAAGGGAAAACAGCAGCAGTAAGGTGCAGGTATAGTTGCGGTCGACTATCCCATATTGCAGTCGACCGCACCCCCCGATCGCGCCCCCCGACCGCTCGTCGTACAGGAAATGTCAGAGAGTGGTACGGTCGACCGGTCTTGTTGGACGGTCAACCGACCACGGCATTGTGTTCATTTTTGGGCTTCGATTTTTTAGGTCGTTTCAGCCCAATCTTCAACTCCAGGTTAGATCGTGTGGCTCCTATTCAGTTACTTCTTTTTCAGATTATATCGGACGACTGAGGATCAAGATTAGAACTAGGTTTTCTCTCTATTCTTCTATATATATTGTAAACTCCTCCAATATGAGAGGGAATACTTCATAGATTCTTTTCTCCATTGCAAAGAGAGGCTCGAGAGAGAGATAGTTCTTAGTGGGTGAGTTTAATTCCTTGTATCAAGTGAATCGGTAACTCATTGTAATCTCTTCTAGTTGAATATCAGATCTCTCTATATTTCCCTTCGAATTAAGCAAAAGCTAACTGGGATAAGTCATCGTTGTTGTGTTTGTATTAGTTTGGTGGATCTACTTGCTTGCTCCATTTATTCGTCTTGTCAACTTCGACTTCCTCATTGCTCTAATTAGTTCTGCTGTGACCAGAAGGCGTTGGTTGACGCCCCAATCCCAACAACTGGTATTAGAGCTTCAGGTTGCCGAGTTCCTTGGTTAAGATGACAGAACACAGTATTTTGAAGATCAAGAGTTCGATGGAAAGATCAATTTCAATCTTTGAAAGACTAACATGTATGATGTTCTTGTTGAAGAACGGTTGCAGTTAGCAGTCAAGAAAAAAAAGCCAACTGATATGAAGGATGACAATTGGGAAGATATTCGTGAAAGAGCCATAAGTCTGATCCGACTATCCTTGGCGGACGAGGTCAAGTGCAGATTTCTTGAAGAAACTGATGCAGCGAGTTTGTGAGAAAAATTCATAGCTGACTACTCTGGTTCGTCGTTATTAGATCGGATGTATTGGAAGAGGAAGTTGTTCCGTTTATCTATGAAGGAATGTACCGATCTCCAAGACCACATTACAGAGTTCAATAAGGTATTATCTGAACTTAAGGCGATCAACGCAGATGTGTGTGAGGAAGATAAAGGTTTCAACCTGATATATTTACTGCCGAATTCGTACGAGCATTTGATCACGACCATGCTACACAGTAGATCTGCCAAGGAGAGTATTTCAGTAGATGGTGTAATCAAATTATTGAAAGAAAATCAACTTAGGAAGGAGATCCATAAATCTTCATCGTCTATTCCTACAAGTTGTCTAGTGGTGGATGGTCCTTCAGGCGGAAGACAAAGTGCTTTGCAAAAGGATTCGATCCGTTGCCGATATTGCAAGAGGCCAGGGCATATCAAGAAAGACTGTTGGAAATTACAGAATCAAGAGAGCGCCAAGAACTGGAGTTCAGCTGCTAATGTAGTTAGTGCCTTTGGTGCCTTTGATTCAGGTGGTTCGTGTCTTCTTGTTTCAAATTCTTTAGAAGTGGATTCTAGTTGGTTTCTTGCCTCAGGGAGTTCTTCTCATATTTGCTCCGAGAGGGAGTTATTTTCTACTTATAAGTCTACTACGGGGCATTGTGTGACAACGAGAATTGGGGAGATTTGTGAAGTAGTGTGTGAGGGGACTGTTGAGTTGAAGATGTCAGGCCTAAATATGTTCACTTTAAGAGATATTTTGCATATTCCTCTGCTGAAACAGAATCTGATTTTCTTGGGAACTCTTGATGCACGGGGCTGCAGGTACACAGCTCAAGGTGGAGTTCTGTCTATTTTTCAGGGTCGTCGTAAGGTGATTAGAGGTATGAGAGTGGTTGAGCCAAGCCAACACAATTTCTACAAGCTTTGAAAAATTCGAAATACTTGCGCAAGTGTTGCTTCTTTTCCCGTTATTCCCGCAAGCTCAGCTAGTTTGCCGCAACTAGAATCATCGAGAAGAGACCACGACGTTCGCATATCGTCGAGAGGTGGAGAAAGCCTACGGGTAGGTGGAGTTCGTGCGGAGTTTGGCAACTTCGTGAGTACATCTATGAAGGTGTACCCTTGAAGGGGTGTACTGGATTTGGTGAGATTGGGTAGAGATCAGTTTAACTGGAAGAAGAAGCTATTGTTCTAAGTTTTCTTTGCAAGTGGAATTTGTTGGAGTTTGGAGATGAGTAACACATCATGTGGTAGCACTCGTCCAAGGTGGAGTTTGTTAGGATTGTGTCTTGAATACTCGTTGTTCAGATTAAAAGAAGGTAATATGAAGCACGGAGGTCGAAGAGTCGAAGTAAGTATAAGGGAAAATAGCAGCAGCAAGGTGCAGGTATAGTTGCGGTCGACCGCACCCCTCGACCGCGCCCCCTGACCGCTCGTAGTATAGGGAATGTCAGAGAGTGGTACGGTCGACCGGTCTTGTTGGACGGATGACCGACCGCGGCGCTGTGTTCATTTTTGGGCTTTGATTTGTTAGGTCGTTTCAGCCCAATCGTCAACTCCAAGTTAGATCGTGCAGCTCCTATTCAGTTACTTCTTTTCCAGGTTATATCGGACGACTGAGGATCAAGATTAGACCTAGGTTTTCTCTCTATTCTTCTATATATATTGTAAACTCCTCCAATATGAGAGGGAGTAAGTACTTCATAGATTCTTTTCTCCATTGCAAAGAGAGGCTCGAGAGAGAGATAGTTCTTGGTGGGTGAGTTTAATTCCTTGTATCAAGTGAATCAGTAACTCATTGTAATCTCTTCTAGTTGAATGTCAGATCTCCCTATATTTTTCCCCGGATTAAGCAAAAGCTAACCGGGAAAAGTCATCGTTGTTGTGTTTGTGTTAGTTTGGTGGATCTACTTACTTGTTCAATTTATTCGTCTCGTCTACTTCGACTTTCTCATTGCTCTAATTAGTTCCGCTGCAACCAGAGGGCGTTGGTTGACGTCCCAATTCCAACAATAAGTTCTTTATCATGATAAAATAAATAAGAAACAGGCTTAAAAATTCTATTTTTTCTTATAGGATTGTTCATCTCAACATGCAAAAGGCTGAGGATTGTGAAAGGAAGCGAAGCAAGAGGTGCGGGTTCAAGCTAGCCCATGGCAACCTTAGTTATTACTTATTTCCAAAGAGTGATTGTTCAACATTTTCTCAATGTTCATTCTCTCCCTTGCTTTGGGATGTTTGGGATTTTCGAGTTTGTTGCCGTTTGTATGGAAAGAGAGCTTGCATTTAGATATCTAGATTGGATATGTAGTGAATTTCATAGACAAACTAAACAGAACAAAAAATGTAGAGAGAAATATTATATATGACAAACTAAACCAAGTGTAAGAAATGAGTAATTATACATATACTAGTAATTTACACTTGCGTTGTACGTCTTTATAAATATATATATTTTTTAAAAAAATTGACGTTGTCTGACATCGAACCTAAGACCTCCTTTATATTAGTTATGCATGTGCACTGCACGTGTTTATTTGGTTACAATGCACGTGTTTGTTTGGTGACAAACTCTCCCATTAAAATAGTTATGATATAATACAATTTTATTCAACAAATACAAGTATTTCTGATTTTCCATACTAATTAATATTGTGCATTCTATTATTCTAAGGCAAACATATTTGAGAAATGGAAATAGAAACTTTCTCAAAATATGGGAAAATGAGAAACGACTGCAGCACTACTTTTCGATTCGTTTGCTATAATTTGAGAAAGTGGGAATTATAGCAAACGACTGTGGATGCTCTTATTATATGTGCTTCGCTTGCACGTCAAAAATAATTTAGTAAATAATCACATACTTATATCACATAAAGAACAGAGTTTCTCTTTGTTCTTACCAGTTACAAAAGAAAAGTCTTCCACTGAAAAAGTTGGTAAATCGTATTACTAATACATAAAGTAAAGTATCTCTTCAATTAGAGCATCTAGTCGCTGAGGGATAAAATATGCATATATGAATAAATAGAAATAGCAGTCGATCGTTTTGCTGCAGTCATCAAATGCTATTTTATATCTTTTTATATTAAAATAATAAGGGACGGTCCTTTCATGTTTCGTCGAAAAGGAAAAAAAAATAAAAAACAATAAAAAATGGTGGGACAGCATATGAAGCTCTGTCGGAGTCCGAGTAACAAAAAAAAAAGTAATAGGTGCGACGGCACTTGAAGTGCCGTCGGAGAAAAAAAAATGGATTCGAAGTGCAAAAAAAAAATTATAAAAAAATTATAAAATTACAAAATTACAAAAATTACAAAAACATTACAAAAAATTACAAAAAAATTCAAAAATTGCAAAAAAACTACACTGAATGGAGGGACAGTGCCGTCCGAGAAGTGGGGTCTTTTTGGTTTTTTTTAATTACGTAATTAAATTTTTTTGTTGGTCAAGTGCCGTCCGACCATTAAAAAAATGTTTTTTTTTTTGTGCGACGGCACTTGAAGTGAAGTGCCGTCCGACAATTAAAAAACAAAATTTTTTTGGTGCGAAGTGCCGTATCTCATATACACATATTTCTCATTTCCTCTCTCATTTATAGCAATCACCTGTAGCGAATTATGCATATTATGCATATTTGGTCAACGACTGCAGCGCTATTTTTAGCCAAATATGCATATTATGCAAACGACTAAAGATGCTCTTAAGGGGTATTTCTATATCTAGAATTTTTTGTCATATTATCTCACAATCTTGGATAATCAACAGAATTACACCTCTATACCAATATAAAGGATTGAAATTCAATGATCAGCTCGATTACAGGATGCCATGGACAAGGAGTATACATACAACCTGTCGACTTTTATTCGTGCGGTCGTAAGCTCATGTTACCGAGAAGCAGCCTGTGCTTTCTACTCATACAGTTAAAATGCTAAAAGGACACATTCATCTCTGATGAAGAAACCCTATAAATTTCCTCATTTCTTACAGGAATTTGGTCCTTTCAACTGGATCGGCACTCGCTTTAAGATACATACTCCCTCAAGATCTTTCTCAAAATTTGAAACTCACACGGAAATGTAGAAACAACAGTTTATGGCTATGTGCAGGGTGATCAGTGTCTGCACTCTTGTACATGTGCGTATGTATATATATGTATTAATATACATAGTGTTAATGTGTATAATTTTATAGATTATTCATGCATGCACAAATGCAATGCATACATTCTACATACAAACTACGAGCACACTCCAGGCATACCTAGCTTTTCAGACTCAGAACAGGTGGGTCTTGAAGAAAACTAACTGACCTTTTCAAATTGGGATAGATTTTCCAAGTCCCAGAAACCTGTATGTCCAAAGGCTTAACCCGACCCATTCAGCATGCCAACAATTTTAACTGTAAATAAAAAAACTATAAAAATGATGACTCAAATTAACCTGCTAAAGTGAAAAAGATTTTCTCGGCACAAATTAGAGAAATATCTACAGCATAAATGGTAACCATCATGAAATATATTCCTAAACCATCCCTTCCTTTTGAAATTAATTTTTTACATGGACCTAATTGTGTATAAATAATATGAGAAAGATGCCGAGGGCAAATACAATTGAATGAAATTTTGGTGTCAACAAAATAAAACACTAAATATACCTTATAATTTCATTTAAGTTATTTACAGAGATTTACAAGTCATGCAGATAGTAGGATACACCAACTGTACAAAGATTCGTGGCATCTAACATATGATTCAATTCATAATCTGCAGCAGCCTATGATCTTGCATCATTGCCTTGTGCCACTGTACAAGACTCAAATCTTCCTTGCATTGTTCCGTACTGTACAGGATTCAACCTTCCTGTTAATTAATAGAATAAAAAGTAAAGAATACCACAACTAAAAAATTGGTTCGGGAACTAGTTTAAATGCATACAACATTCTACCATCTCTATCAAACTGGAAAAAAGAAAAGAATATATATATATAGACCCTAGAATAAAAAGTAAAGAATACCACAACTTAAAAATTGGTTCGGGAACTAGTTTAAATGCATACAACATTCTACCATCTCTATCAAACTGGAAAAAAGAAAAGAATATATATATATATATATATATATATATATATATATATATATAGACCCTTGGTCGCAGGATTCCCTATAAACCAGTGGTCCAACCACTAGTTGGGATAAGGGGCGGGGAGCGTGTCAAAGCTCCCCCCTTCATGATCTTGCCAGGATTTGAGGAGATCATAAAAGTTGTGCACATCCAGTGGCTCCTCCACTGGTTCATACTAATCCAATAACGAATGTTTATAGGACTTTTTTGCTCAAATTTCACTAAGGTGTGATAGCTTATACTGTAATCTAATGTATAATATTATGTATGAGTCATGTATTTCAGAATCGTGAATTTGCAAATTCTTGTTATGCTATTAGTTTTTTGTAATAATAAAGTTTACAAGTCCCTTTACGAGGCAATTGAGAATATCAAGTATTGCGTGTGATACCATGCATTTTATTATCAATGATACCATTTATTATTTATTATTAAATAATGGATTTGAAATCCAGTCTTCAAGTCATATTTACAATTGAACAGAGAAAATTAACTGTAAATCCAGTAATTACAGCGAGTTGTGCAGATGTCTTTACCCGAATTAACTGTCTAAGAATTATAATTTTGAGGTTATACACTTATAATCATCTGAAGTCCCGAACAGACCCTGACAACTTCTTAGCATTTGTCATCACAAAGTTGAATTTGTTTAGAAGTAGATTGCACACTGGGTCTCAAGATTTGAAATAATTAACCTAAACAATGCAAAGTAATTAGCCAATAATATATAAACTGCGAAATATTAAGAATAATCCCCAAAACATGGTAGGAGGTTTTCCCAATTATATGGCATAACCGTGCACAGTTTTATCCGAAAAAAGCAATGACTATTTCTACTATAAAGTGAATCACTGGATCCCAAAACATACCTTACGACTGGAAAAGAGTTACAGTTGCTACATATCCATTCTTCATAACCTGGTCATTAGTTAGATTATTAGTGATGTTTTGCCAATTATTGCCAAAATGTAAATAGAAAACCAATCGCTTGTTTAACCACAACATGAGGGTTGAAAAACTCACCTCAAAAGCTACGTTTTGATAGCCATAAACAAATGTAGATCCAAAAGGGTTATTCATAGAGCCTTGAGTTTGGATTGCAGCACGCCCACCATCCCCAAGGATTTCCTAAATACAAAATTTTCAGATTAAATTTACTTTTAAATTTTAATATATTTTAAGCACCAAGCAGTCATCAGCATGCATGTATGAGAAGAGGAGGATTGAAACAACTACTTCAAAAAAGAAAAAAAGAAAAAAAATGCAATCAGGGATTTAGAAAATCTCCAGTTTAATTGTGATAACATCATTACTTCAGCTTATGTATGACTGAAGCAGAACATATATATTGAGTGCAATTAAGGTAAAAAAAAAGTTCCTTCGTATTTTCTTATTGGCGAGAACTACCATAGGAGGAAATTAACAGCAGAAATAAAACTTCACCGGGGCAGTAAATGAAGGAAACACAAAAAGGTGGCCAAAATGTTCAGGATGCTTTAAGAACTCATGTCTAGCGTATGCTGTTTCCAGTAACAAAAATGATTATCTCATGCTAATTAGTTGCTAGTACCTTCTTAATTACACTGTCTAATAAAACTTCTGCACCTCATATCAATGAAAACAATGTTTTGGCACCACAAATAAAAAAATAAGCGGATAAAAAAATACACAAAGGAAGCACTTTGGGCATGTCATTCAAACAACAGCAAGAAATATAAAGAGAGTTCCATATAGAATCACTCACTGTTACCTTCACTTGTTCCCACTTTGTACTTGTCGAGATGGATTTTTTAGAAGCACTTCCCACCTGAATAGCATCTTCAGCTTCAAAAAGGGTGCACAAGTCAATTGATTATCATGGAAAGAGAAAAAAAGCTCAAAACCAAAAAAAAATAAAAAAAATAAAAAAAATAAAAAAAATAAGGGAGGTATCTCACTGTCAGCAACATAGATAATGAAATTGCACTTTGTATAAGAATTGAAATCTGAATGTCCAGGAAAGTTCGTGTGCAAAACAAACTTCTTGATTCTATGAGTCTGCAAATACCACATGAAGTTGTGAGTTATCCAGATTTACAAAGGAATAGATATTAAAGTGATAAACAAAAAAAAAAAAATATTGTTTAAAACGAGATGTACCTGGCCATCAAACAAAATGTCCAGACCACGAGAGAAATAATTGTAGAAGTAATCTCCACAAAGAGTTGTCTTTGGACGTGGGTCTGAAGCAGAGTGAATCACCATTTGATCAACCTATAATTCAAAAGGCCATATTTATGAATTGACTAATTAGATCACAGTATGCTACTCGGAGTTTTTTTTAAGTCATTTGAAAACATGAAACTCAACACTAATTCTGATAGATTCAAATATGCTACTTGCAACTTTTTGAAATCTTTCGAAAACATCAAACCAAACAAATGTCTGATACATTCAAAATTTGGTCCAGCATCAAGTACAGGAAGGTAGGACTCGGGGTTCAGTAACTTTCACATAATAAATAACTAACATGAAAGATCAAGTAATGGAAATCACATTTCTCAACTAAAATATTAGAGTTGTTATCATGCACAGAATGTATACCACTAAAACCAGACGGAATATGCGGGTCAACATTCAGTACTTCACACTCACAGTGATGTCACTTGTAAAGCAAATAATGCGCCTAAAAGTGTACTAAAACAATAATGGGGTTATCTCCAAAATCAAACAGCAAAGGTATGTCTATAAGATCTATAAGATCAGACGAGCTCATAAATTCTCAGAATCTATCTCATAATATATGTCTATTATTAATTACATTTTTTTAATTTTTGAAATATATTATTCAGCTGCACAAACTATCATGAGATAAAGATTGTAAGTAATAAAACAAAAATTGATACTAATCGAACAAAGAGTAAGAAGTTGGAACACTCAAGTGTCTCAATAAAACAATTTGGTTTTATGCCTTGGATGTCAACGAAGCTATTCTAAACTAAAGTATAAGGTGAAGAAAAGAGAGCTTGATATGGTTCATGTAAAAAAGGATTTGTATGGAGTCCCTAGGGTGATTATGTGGTCATTTTTGAAAGGTTAGAAGTATATCAACAAGTTAAACTGTTGGGTGAAACGTAGATGCGGCAAGGACCATCTGCATTCAACTCGAGTAAGTACTGCTTTGAACAGAAGGTTCGCAATTCTGAACTGCTACAAGAAAAGTTAATTGTGCAATACAGATTCTAATGACTAACAATTTTCAGATAAAGATTAGCAATAACACTAACATTAACATTAAATTATAAAAACAATAAACCTGCTTTTGATGGATTCCACAAGGGCGTCCTAATTCGGTCCACACATCCTGCAAGAATGGTTCAAAGGTATTCGATCCATCAGATACAACATCAGGTATCACGAGAAAATCTAAAAAGTGGTTATTGCAAAAACGATAATAATGTAAACTTAACCCTAAATAGAGAATTTCAAAGAATTTTAAAGGATTAAACTTACCAACACGTAATGCAGATTAAGTTATAAATTATAACTATTAATTGGTTTGATGGATTTTCAAGATATGAAATAGTTTAACAAGCCCAATTAAAAATTCAATTCTATCAATCAACAATAATACTTAATTGTTCTTAGCATGTAAGATATTCAATAAAGATTCGTACTCTAATTAGCAAGTAGAAGCACACACTCTCAATATTTGTGGAAGACAGATAAATCAAATAATATTATAGAGATGATAGATGGTATCACAAATAAATGAGAAGTGAAAAGAATTTACCGGGATTGCAGATTGTGTGTAGTTGCGATGGAGCAGCGGGGTTGCAGGATGCGGCTGCAGGGCTTCGGGGTTGCCAGTGGTGGCGAGGAGGCAGCGGGACTCGATGTAGATGTTGGTGGTCGGGGTTTGCAGCAATGGCGATGTAGAGGGTCGCGCTCGGTGGCAATGTCAGTGGTTAAAGGAGGCGGCAATGGTGATTGGTGGTGGTGGTGGTGGCGGTGGTGTACAACAACGGTGATGGTTGAGGAAGGAGGGTGCGACGACGTGGCAGGGGAGTGGTCGACGAGGGGATTGGGGCTGCGGGGGTTGCTAACGGTGGTTGGGTTTTGGAGCAGGGAGATGAAGGTGGAGGGGGAGTCCGGATCGATGGCGAGGAGGCGGCGATAGACAGGGGTTTCGGGAAAGGGGTTGACGGCGAAGAGGAAGGGAAGAGGAAAAGTCGGGGTGTTGGGTTTAGGGGCTCGACGGAGGGGAAGAAGTGGAGGCGGCTAGGATTTCGGTTTGGGTGCAGTGGAGAAGAAAAAGGAGAAGGGAGTTAGGGTTGGCTTTGAGTTGGATTTGGGGAATAGGGTTTTGGGTTTTTATTGATTTGGGGATTTGGGGTATAGTTTAGAGCTTCTCACAAACCCTAAAATTTTCTTAGAATTTTTAATAAACCCTAATAATTCTCTCAATTGTCTCACACAAAAAGAGGGATGAAGCACAATAACTCAACAATATTTTTTTTAAAATCAAGAATAACATATTTTCTCATTATTCTCAAGGCTTATATATAGGCTCATAACAAATCCAAAACAAATCTCAAACAAATCTAAAACAAATCTCTCAAATCTAAAACAAATCTCTCAAATTAACTACATATTGCTAAATCTCAAAAATAAAATAAAACAGATTTGATGTCCTCATCATTCTCTCCGGGTGAGAGAGTGCTCGACCGAGTTGAGTCAAAATCAGTTATCCTGTTATGATGCTCCAAAAGATCTGGATCCAAGCGCAGGAGCTCCTCACAATCACTCCAAGTGTCATTCGACTTCGGCTTGTTCTTCCACCTCACCAAACACCTATGAATACCACCATTTCTGGTAGAGATTATTTGATCATCTAAAATATTATTCAAATTGTTTGTTGGTGGGTAAGTAGTATCAGGTAAAGGGAAAATATGAAAATCTCACCATTAGGCTTCAGAATAGGCTCATCTATAAGAGAATTTCTAAGGTTAAATTTTGGGTCTTCATAGAGTACTAGATTCTCAATATTGAAAGTTTTACTTATGCCAAAACCTTCAGGAAGGTCAACGACATTGGCATTATCATTTGATTTTATGCAAAATTTTAAATGGACCTACAGCACGTATGTTCGAGTTCTTAACGGATCCAGCTCGAAACCGTTACGGACGAATCTGAACCATCACCTCTTCACCAACATCAAGAGTTTAAAATTTTCTTCTAGTATCTGCTATTAAATTTTGTTAAAATTATTCTCATTAATATCCTTAAAAATTTCTCTATGCAAGTCATGAATGTGATATGCAAATATGGATGCCGACTCTGTGACTCTAGGATGTTCTAACAAATGGATAAAATTTATAGATTGCTAACTAACTTGGGAAGGAATGGGTGACTCAGATATACTCAATGGAGGTGATTGGATCGACCGAATACAGTTGAGAGGTTGGTCATCCTCTTCTTCATCAAAGTCATCACTTACATGAGATTCATAAGTAAACTCATTGTCGGGCTCATCAGCGATGACAGTGGTACCCTCTACTATATTGATCCTACTTGGGCTGGGACAGTTGCCAGCAACATGGCCATATCCCTTGTATTTATAGCACTTAGTGAGATGATCAATCTTAGAATAGTCTTTTTCAGTGTTCTTACTTGTGTTGTCATTTCTAAGTGAATAGGGATTTGAAGTAGGTTTGCTTGGGTAAGACTTATTAGGGTACTAGGAGATGTGTTCAGGTCTAGAGGAATCAGAAGGGGTCATTCTAGAGGAATGATCTATAGAATCACTGGACTTGTAATGTGAACTTTCTTTAAAGGAATACATATCAAGGATAAGGGCATAAGCTGCTGTCAATGAGTCTACATTTCTATGAATTAGCTCGTTCCTAAGATCAACTCGTAGTCAGCCCTGAACCTAGAGAGGATTTGTTCTTCGCTCTCTTTGCCTAAAGCATTGCACCGAATGAGAAAGTCATCGAACTTATCCACATACTCTTGGGTGGATTTGCTTCCCTGATAGAGTTGATTCTATGAATCAAGCATTCGGGTGTGGAAAGTTAGGGGCTCATATCTCTCAGAGTTTCTCTTTCATGGCCTCCCAAGTGGCTATGGATACCAGACCTCGGCCTCTACGGGCATGTTCAAGATTGGTCTAATGCATGGTTTTAAATCTCGGATTTCGGACTCGTCTCGGCAAAGGGTGTTTCGTCTCGGATCAGAGATATCGGGGATCTCGGGGAAATGTGATCATAACGAATGTTCATTTTCTATACACAATAAATAATTTTTTTTGTTACTAAATAAGATATTATATATTCTACATGCCATTTATCATATAAAATACTGTAAAATGTAACTAATGACATGAATCAATTACGGTAAATCTTCGCATAATTTAACAATAATATAAAATAGAATGTAATATAAGTATATAACTAAATTGAATTTGCATTGATTAGAAAAAATATAATAAACTTACTTGATTTGCATATATACAAACAATAGCGATACGAAATCCTCACATTATTTTAGCTTAGGGTCCTATATTGAAAGACATGCAAAAAGTAAAACTAATTTTTTTAATATATTCACAATAACATTTGTTTTCGGCTGATATTTCGCCAATTTCGGCAATATTTCAGTAATTTCGGCCGAAACCTACACATATCGGTACAAAACGATATAGAGTATAAAATATGTGATTTCGTATCGGCAAGCTAGCCAAAACGAAATTTCGGCCAAAATTTCGGCCGTATCAGAGAAAAGTTAAAACAATGTCCAATGTTGTTTACCAGTCAATTTCATAGTGGCAAATTTAACTTTTAGGGCTTCGCTCATGTCAAACCATACGAAGTAGTGATCCATGGTACGGATCCAATCGAGATAAGCTTGGGGTTCCATACGGCCTTCAAAGTGGAAAACGTCAGCCTTAACGTTCTTTTTGTATTGTTCGTCAGGATCACGATCTTGATGTCGATCGTCACGACCATTTCCTTGAGGGATCTGACAATTAGCATGAAGCTCAGGACAACAGTTTGATTTAATTCCACTTTCTCAAGTCTCTGATTGATATTGACAAGAGTTGCTTAAATGACAGCTATGGTAGCGGAAATATTAGAGTTGTCCATCTCAGTTTGAGGAGGGGCTCGTGGAAGTCTAGGGTTCGTGTGATGTGTTTACTGAAATTTGGAGAAACGTGTCTTAAATGCACCTAAGAATTTTTTTTTAATGAACTAAAAGTGACGAATGCAAATAATTCCTAAATGAATGCAAAACTATAGCTAAATGATGCAAGAACTAGGGTTTTAAAAACCTTCGCTCTGATACCAAAATGATGTAAACATAACCCTAAATAGAGAATTTCCAAGAACTTTAAAGGATTAAATTTACCAACACGTAATGCAGATTAAGTTAGAAATTATAACTATTAATTGGTTTGATGGATTTTCAAGATTGGAAATAGTTTAACAAGCCCAATTAAAAGCTCAATTCTATCAATCAATAATAATACTTAATCGTTCTTAGCATGTAAGATATTCAATAAAGATTCGTACTCTAATTAGCAAGTAGAAGAACACATTCTTAATATTTGTAGACGACAGATCAAATAATATTATAGAGATGATAGATGGTATCACAAATAAATGAGAAGTAGAAAGATTTTACCAGGGTTGCAGATTGTGTAGTTGCGATGGACCAGTGTTGCAGGATGCGACTGCAGGGCTTCGGGGCTGCGAGTGGTGACGAGGCAGCAGGACTCGATGCAGATGTTGGCGACCGGGGCTTGCAGCGATGGCAACGTAGAGGGTCGCGCTCGGTGGCAGTGTCGGTGGTTGAAGGAGGTGGCAATGGTGATTGGTGGTGGTAGCGGTGGTGTACAGCAATGGCGGTGGCTGAGGAAGGAGGCTGCGATGATGTGGCAAGGGAGTGGTCGACGAGGGGATTGGGGCCGCGGGAGTTGCTGACGGTGGTTGGGTTTCGGAGCAGGGAGATGAAGGTGGAGGGGGAGTCGGGATCAATAGCGAGGAGGCGGCGATAGATGGGGGTTTCGGGAAAAGGGTCGACGGCGAAGAGGAAGGGACGAGGAAAAGTCAGGGTGTTGGTTTAGGGGCTCAACGGAGGGGAAGAAGTGGAGGCGGCTAGGGTGGTCGTCGGGGTGAGAGAGAGAAGAGCTAGGGTTTGGATTTGGGTGCAATGGAGAAGAAGGAGAAGGGGGTTAGGGTTGACTTTGAGTTGGATTTGAGGATTAGGGTTTTGGGTTGAATTGATTTGGGGATTTGGGATATAATTTAGAGCTTTTCACAAGCCCTAAAATTTTCTTAGGATTTCTCACAAACCCTAATAATTCTCTCAATTTTCTCACACAAAAAGAGGGATGAAGAGCAATAACTCAACACAATATTTATAAAAAATAAAGAATAACATATTTTCTCATTATTCTCAAGGCCTATATATAGGCTCAAAACTAATCCAAAACAAATCTAAAACAAACCTCTCAAATAAACTACATATTGCTAAATCTCAAAAATAAAACAGATTTGATGTCCTCATCAGATAAGCTATTAACAAATAACCACATGGAGAGAATATAAAAGCCACACATAATGGATTAGTTGATGGAGTCAAAACAAGACAGTAACCTTAGTTTAGCCCACAATAGTTACAAACTTCATAAGTATTACATTAAGATCATTATGATAATGCAGAAACAAATATTTTCATAAATTTTTAATTCAAAATGATTGAACAAAAAGAAATTTCAATAATTTTAATAAGCCAATGCCTACCTAGTAAAAATATTTCAATCTAGTAAAATTTGCGCCTTTTAACGGTGGAAGTCAAAAGCTTGAAGGACAAACATCAACGGATAGTTCAAGTATGTTTAAAAGCAAAATACACCCCACACTAGAAGGCATAGTATTTTCAAGACCACTAACAAAAGAAATTGATATGTGATACTAATTATCTTTTGGAAAATTTGAAATCAATAAATTAAAGTGTGCATTAAAGTTTTATAATCAATAAATTAAAGTGTGCATTAAAGTTTTATAAATTTAAATATCTATGGAGGACGATAGTACTAAAGTAATATAATCTGAAAAGATCCTGAAAATGTTTAGCAGACAAACTGCAACTTCAAATCGTATAAACCAGAGGACAGTTGCAACTTGCAAAACCATGATTACCACAAATGTTATAGTATATACATCAAAACAAGGGATTAATGCGAAAGAGCAAAACCTAGGGGAAGGGGAGAACAAAAGAATTAGAAACATAGGGGGGGAGAGAAAAGGGCAGAATGGTTGAAAAATTAAGATGTTCCTTACCTGTGGTGATGCACCAAATGGTATATGTTGACCTCCTATTGTAAATAACAGTCCTTCTCCAAGCTGAAAACAACCATACAAAATAGACAAGATTTATTATTCCAAAGCCAAGCATTTAGCATAACCACAATGCAATGCTGTGTACCATCTATGTCAAGTATCAAATGAACATAAAATTTAGCATAACCACAATGCAATGTTGTGTACCATCTATGTCAAGTATCAAATGAACATAAAAGGACAAAAGATGCTCACTTTATATTCATACTGACACGCATAAAAAAATGGGCACCAGCATCAGTTATGAATCTTTGATCAATGGCATTTGTGTATCCAAATATGGAATGACCTTCATTTCTTTAAGCATTTTATCACCTTGCACTCTAATCTATAATCAAGCTTACTAATAATAATGATATCCATATACGTGCATTGATACAGCACAGTGACAAAGCCTTAGGAAACCATATTCAAGAGGTCTGGGGTTCAGATACACCAGATTATCGCCTATTCTATCAAACAAAAAACACCACGCATACTTTAGGGTGCAAGAGTTAGAAATGCATAATATGAATTATATGATATAAATATCAGAGATTAAATTAAAGGCATCAAGAACAAATTCCCAAATTCCGTATTTGGCCATTTTGTATTGCATACTAAATGAATGCCCTTTCACCATCCAAAAGGAAAATGATGATTCAGCGTTAAATGCATGAACCTAAAGAACAGCTTTGTACTTAACCACTTTACCCTAAAGATTGAACTTATCAGTTGTGGACCAACTTCTAAAAAGCTATCTAACAATCCCCTCAAATGGGGCATCGAGTTGCATGAAAAAACCTCAAAAGGGAAAAGAGAACTTTCTAATACTTTAAAACTATCCTAATTGGTCTGATCCTAAGACAATTTATACCATGTTCGATACCACTTCGATCAATGGTTCAATTGATAAGTTGAGGGACAATAATTTATATGAAGCAAGCTTAATAGGGACAAATATACGAGATCAGCCACTACTGCTGTTGTGCTGGTTATCCTATTGTAGAATGAACAGAAATCTCTAGAGAAGAGAAAAAGCTTAAGAACAAGATTCTAACCTTAGCATGCACCTCTTCCATGTATAAACTGCCAGTAGGCAGTGCAGGAACTGAAGCTTTATCCATCAAGGATCCTACGCCAACTCTGCTGTCTGAGGAGCTATCATATACAGAAACACGGCAGGTTACTGGGGTTGTTCCATCAGGAAATTCCAGAGGCAACTCTGCAGAAACTGTCAAAATTAATTAGGAACGACCTAGCAAGTACTAATAGCTAAATGATTGTGTGATTCAGAGAGAGAGAGATGCACCTTCACAGTCATGACAGCAGTTTGTATACTGGCTAGGAATAGGAAAAGCAAAGGATAATCCCTGGAAAAAAATAAATATCCAAGTAATTTAGTGTGTAGATAGGAAGAAGATAGAAAAACCCATTCATGATTGAAACTTCAATATGCTTACTGGGTAAAAAAGGGTATATATTCCTCTCTCCTTATCATATATTCCGGGAAATGTAGGGCCAAAAAGTGCATATACCGCTACGAAGGTCGCCAAAGTAGAAGGGCCACTACAGAAAGAAAAAATGGTTATTTTCTTTTTCATTTTATATTCTCTTCTTTATTATTTTTTTTGTCTGGGGGAGTGGTACAAAGTAACAAATAAACAGAAGGGCAGAAGCTTACTCACCCAATCAGAGAAGTTGCATAGCGCATTTGTAGACGTTTGACATCATAAACCTCAATCAGACGCAACCTCTAAAATAATTGAAAAACATATGAGCACCCACGTCATTTCGAAACAAAAACTCAAAGCTATATCAGACTTTAGATATTAAAACACACACACACAATAAGCATAAATAATAACAAGTTACAACGAGAGATAGAAATCATTTCTCTCCTAGTCTGTAACTGCCTGTCCATTATCAATCCACCTGCTGTGGTTGCTGAAACCTAACAGTATGTCTAGTTTCCAGAAAGTTCAAAGTTCATTGCAAAGTAAACATAAGGACTTCATGAAATTTTCAATACCTTTTATAAATTTAGATATTGCTTTAAATTCTCATTTATAACATTTCCTTGATCATCCACCTCAGCTAGCTTTAATTAAGAACATTGACGGGTAACACTCACATCGGCATGTTATATGCAACTTCTAATGTTATAAACAATTTAAACATGTCAATTTGATTAAAGTTGATCAATAATGAAATTGTATAGTTATTAGGTAGTGTGTAGTCAATGTAAACCTTATCTTAACCTTTGGTATAAATCCTTATTCATATTTACAAATTTTGACAAGATGTTGGAGTAATCCTGATATATACCGTATCTTAAGCTTATGAACACTTGGCAACTGAGATATGAGATGAAAAGAGGAATCAATCTATTGGATGTGGTATATGAAGGCTGTGAAAATAGTGGATTTGAAAAGGGGAAAAAGGATAGACGAACGGAGGATGCATAGGAAGAATATATGGACTCAAAGAAGGGTATTTTGTGTTTCAGGCCTTCGGCGTCTGAGACTCAATTCTATTAGGCCACTTGACTTTTTCAACTCCATTACAAACCTCTACAGTATATAACCCAGAATAACAGTACATAATGCAGAAAACAAGTTTTCATGGGCTATTTACTATTATTCTGGGTTATTATGTTCTGTTTTGTGAGTTATGTACTTCTATCGTCAATTATGTACCGATTGACGAGCTTATAAGATATTTGAAAAATTCAAGGGGTCTAATAGAAATTTGTCAAACTAGGGTACACACCCGAGAGCATAATTGTGTCCATAAGTTGCAAAAATGTAATAAAAATTTGCATACTCCTTGGGTACACACCTGAGAACACCCAAGGAGGCCAAGATTTTAAATCCCGAATTTCGGACTTGTCTTGGCTAGGGGTGTTTCGTCTTGGATCGGAGATATCGTCGGAGATCTAGGAAAAATGTGATCATCTTAGATGTTTATTTCAAATACTCAATAAACATTTTTTTTACTAAATAAGATATTATATATTCTGCATGACATTTATCATATAAAATATTGTATAATGTAACCAATGACATAAATCAATCACGGTAAATATTATAATTTTACAACATTATAAAAGAGAATGTAATATAAATATATAACGAAATTGAATTTGCACTGATTAGGGTTAATATAGTCTTAGTTTAGTCCTACATAGGAAATAGATCTAGATTACTCTTTGTACTCTCCTATATATAAGAAGGACAATGTATTTAGTTATTTGTATCCAATAAAGTACTCTTTTCTGTCTCTATACTATTTATATAATAAATCACAAGCAATTTGAAAAAAAAAGCTATCAAGTGGCTCTCCTTCAATTGAAATAAAATCAATGGCTCACATTCACCCTCCCAAAAGACATTTTTCTCCCAAAAATTCCCCCCCAAAACAGAAATCCTCACTTTATTACTATCTCTCTCCTCTCTTCACTTTTTCAGATCTCTCTCTCTCTCTCTCTCTCTCTCTCTCTCTCTCTCTATGTATATATATATATATATATATATATATATATATATATATATATATATGAAGCACCGATACAGGTACGAAGATACGCGTACGGGGACACAGGTACAGGGGGTAATACAATTTTCAAAAAAGTAGGATACGGGATACGGCGGGGATACGGCTATATATATATATATATATATATATATATATATATATATATATATATATATATATATATATAATTACACATAACTAAATAATATCTCTTGTTAATAAGGAAATGGTAAATATTTTTCATTAAACGTAAATAAGATAATTCATAAAGACTACAATAATTGTTCATAAGCCTAAGCAATATAATAAGTAAACAAAGCAAGTTCATAAGCAATATAACATAAGCAGACAAATCAAATAGTGAGACAAGTTTCAGCTGTATCAAATAGTTGGATGATAAAAAAATGCAGGATAGGGAAATGTATAGGATACGGGGACACGAGTATCGGATATGTACATGATACAGGGATGGCACCCTCCGTAAAGTATCCGTACTTCATCTATATATATATATGCACCCTCCGTAAAGTATCCGTACTTCATCTATATATATATATATATATATATATATATATCTTCAGATTTCAGGTTTGTAAATTTCAAGATTTTTCATATTTTTAATGCTTCTTTGATTGCTCATGTAAAAAATTTCACTGAGTTCCTTGATTGATTTCAAATGCAAAGGAAGATTTAAAAGAATATTTACTTGGGTAAATTTCAACCTCTAAAGATACACTGAAAGTAGTAAACATCTCTTCAAAAGTTAAATTTCATCATTTTGCACCCTCACAGTTCTATGAAGTTGGATTTCACACTCCATTTATAATTATTTTTCAACATATGTTGATGGAAACATGGACTTTTATTTACAACTAATTGTTGTCTTACTATTCAAACTTGAGCTACATCAACTCCATGATGGAAGTTTTTGATTCATGCATCTGAAAGGCTAGAAAGTAAATATATCCCCTACTCTTTGAAACTGTCAAGAATTGTATAGAATATTTTATTGTTTATAGGGCGTTTCATATGTTGTATCGTTCGAAGACGTGGCATAGGCACGTGTCCACGAGCAAACCTAATACATTAACATGGTATCAAAGCCCAAAAAGTTTACACAAAAAATTTTCACAAAAAAGTTACGGTTTTCTTTCAAAAAAAATAAAAAAAAGCAACCCGCCTTCTCCCCCATCTCTTCTACTCTGTCTCTTCCTCTAAAGCCCAAACCCTCTCCTCCCTAACTCTAACCCAAACACTCGCCACCGCCCTCCTAACCCTAACCCTAATCCCCTTCCCTCCACGCCTCTGCTCCTACTCCCACCACCACCACTGCTCCCACTCCCGCCGCCACCCTCCCCCTCCATCCACGCAGTCACCATCGTTTCTGCAAGCCGCCGCCGCCGCCGCCTCCATGCCCACCTCCTTCTGCTCCCGCTATCTTTTTTGCCTCCTACCGCCGACTTTCGCAATCTCATTCTGATCCCGGATCTACTATAAATAAAAAAAACCTCTTAATGTGCACGGCTCTGTAATGTGTACCAGATCTTGTTGTCCTCTCCAATCACCATTTATCATTCTCGCTCGTTTTCTCCTTCAGATCTAATCTAGATATGCTTCCATGACGGCCTCCACTACTACAAAGGCAACATCCCCTCCTCCCATGGCGACTCCATCTTCTCAAACGTCGACTGATTCTCCTTCTCTATTGAAGACCGAACGCATGACCACCGAGAATCTATTCGGTCACAGAAACTTCATGACATGGTCCCGTTCTGTCATGCATTTTCTCAAAAAGGGTTCGAGATGTACCATTACCTCACTGAGCCAGCTCCTCTGACTACAGATCCCACATTCAAAGTATAATATAAAGATGATAACTCGATTGTCAATATGATGACCAATTGCAAGGACCGGGACGTCTACAGCTCCCCTTTTTTCCGACACAACCAAACAGATCTAGGATACTCTTCATCATGTGTGCTCCAATAACATGCAGCGCATGTATGATATCTTTAGCGATGTGATGGAGACCAAGTAAGGTGACGATATTCATACTTATATCTCCCGCTTTAATCAGTTCTTAGAAGAATGAAAGATCTATCAGCCATACTTTGCCGATTTCGCTGTCCAGCAGAAGCAACGTAAGGCTCTTCTCGTCGTTCTTGCATTGGGCAATATTCACTCATATCTTGAAAGTGTTCGTTCTCATATCTTTGCCACCAACACCAGTCCCTCTCTACATGATCTTTATGTTCAGCTACCACGAGTACCCCCTCTTGCTTTTGTTGAAACCCCAACACCATATGCACTCGTCTTTGGCCACTCGCAGCAGTTTTCATCTTTCTGGGTTCGTGGTTCTTATTCTTCACGAGGTCGTAGTGATCTGTTGGGATTGTGGTGTCAACGAACGCCTATTGTCGTAGCGGAACTAAATAGAGCAATGAGGAAGTCGAAGTAGATGAGACAAATCAATTGAGCAAGCAAGTAGATCCATCAATCTAACACACAACGATGATTTATCCCAGTTAGCTTTTGCTTAATCCGGGGAGAAATATAGGGAGATCTGATATTCAACTAGAAGAGATTACAAGGAGTTACTGATTCACTCAATACAAGGAATTAAACTCACTCACCAAGAACTACCTCTCTCAAGTCTCTCTTTGCAATAGAGAAAATATCAATGAAGTACTCTACTCTCATATTGGAGGAGTTTACAATATATATATATAAGAATAGAGAGAACCCTAGGTTTAATCTTGATTCTCAGTCACCGATATAACCTGGAGAAGAAATAACTGAATAAGAGCCGTACGATCTAACTTGGAGATGAAGATTGGGCTGAAACGACCTAACAAATCGAGGCCCAAAACGAACACAGTGCCGCGGTCGGTCGACCGTCCAACAAGACTGGTCGACCATCCTCTCGGCCAAATCTTGTGCAACTGCGGTCGGGTGTGCGGTCGGGGGGTGTGATCGACCGCAACTTTGGACAGTCGACCGCAACTCTGCCTGCACTATTGCTACTCTGTTTTCTTCTACTTTCTTCGATGTTTCGATCTCCGTGCTTCATCTTACCTTCTTCTAATCTGAACCACGATTATTCAAGACATATCTTAACAATCTCCACCTTGGATTGCATACGAGTGCTATCACATGATGTGATTATTCATCTCCAAACCCTAATGAACTCCACTTGCAAAAACAATTAGAACAATAGCTTCTTCTTCTAGTTGAACAAATCTCTACCCAATCTCACCGATCAGTGTACCACTTCAAGGGCACACCTCTGTAGGCGTACTCACGGAGTTGACAACCTCAGCACGAACTCCACTTACATCAAGGCACTCTCCACCTTCCGACAATATTCGAACGTCGTAGTCTCGCTTTGATGATGCTAGTTGCAGCAAACTAGATAAACTTGCGGGAATAGCAGGAAAAGAAGTAACAACACCTGCGCAGGTATTTTGAATTCCCTAAAGCTTGTAGAGATTGTTTTGGCTTGGCCCAACCATTCTCATACCTCTAATCACCTTATGACGACCTTGAAAAACAGACAGAACTCCACCTCGAGCTGTGTACCTACAACCTCGTGCATCAAAAGTTTCCAAGAAAATCAGATTCCATTTCAGCAGGGGAATACGCAAAATATTCCTTAAAGTGAACATATTTAGACCTGACATCTTCAACTCAACTGTCCCCTCACCTACCACTACACAAATCTCTTCAGTTTTCGTTCTCACAGAATGCCCTGTAGTAGACTTATAAGTAGAAAACAACTCCCTCTCGGAGCAAATATGAGAAGAACTCTCTGAATCAAGAAACCAACTAAAATCCAATTCTAAAGAATTTGAAACAAGAAGACACGAATCACCTGAATCAAAGACACTAACCACATTAGCGGTTGAATTCCCATTCTTGACGCTCACCTGATTCTGCAATTTCCAACAGTTTTTCTTGATATACCCTAAGCCTCTTGCAATATCGGTAACGGATCGAATCCTTTTGCATAGCACTTTGTCTTCCCCCTGAAGGACCTTCCACTGCTAGACAACTTGTGGGAATAGACGATGATTTTCGAGTCTCCTTCCTAAGTTGATTTTCCTTCAATGCTTTGATTACACCATCTACCAAAAACTCTCCTTAGCAGATCTACCGTGTAGCATGGTAGTGATCAAAAGCTCGTACGAATCCGGCAGTGAATATATCAGGTTGAAAGTGTTATCTTCCTCACACATCCGCGTTTATCACCTTAAGTTCAAATAAAACCTTATTGAACTCTGTGAAGTGAAGTGGAGATTGGTACCTTCCTTCATTGACCAACGGAATAACTTCCTCTTCCAATGCATCTGATCTAATAACGACGATCCAGAGTAGTCAGCAATGAGTTTTTCCTCAAACTCGCCGCATCAGTTTTTTCAAGAAATCTGCACTTGACCTCGTCCACCAATGATAGTCAGATCAGACTTATGGCTCTTTCACGAATATCTTCCCAAAGATCATCCTTCATATCAGTTAGCTTTTTTTCTTCTTAACGGCTAACTGCAAATGTTCTTGAACAAGGACATCATAGATAACCTTCCAAAGATTGAAATTGGTCTTTCCATCGAACTACTTGATCTTCAAAAGACTGTGACCTATCATCTTAACCAAGGGACTCGGCAACCTGAAGCTCTGATACCAGTTGTTGGGATTAGGGTGTCAACGAATGCCCATTGTCGCAGTGGAACTAAGTAGAGCAATGAGGAAGTCGAAGTAGATGAGACAAATCAATTGAGCAAGCAAGTAGATCCACCAATCTAACACAAACACAATGATAATTTATCTCGGTTAGCTTTTGCTTAATCCAAGAAGAAATATAGGAAGATATGATATTCAACTAGAAGAGATTACAAGGAGTTATTGATTCACTCAATACAAGGAATTAAACTCACTCACTAAGAACTCTCTCTCAAGCCTCTCTTTGCGATAAAGAAAATATCAATAAAGTACTCTACTCTCATATTGGAGGAGTTTACAATATATATAGAAGAATAGAGATAACCCTAGGTTTAATCTCGATTCTCAGTCGTCTGATATAACCTGAAGAAGTAACTGAATAGGTGTCGTACGATCTAACTTGGAGTTGAAGATTGTGCTGAAACAACCTAACAAATCAAGGCCCAAAATGAACACAATGCCGCGGTCGGTCGACCGTCCAACAAGACTAGTTGACTGTCCTCCTCTCGGCCAAACCCTGTACAACTGCGGTCGGGTATGCGGTTGGGGGGTGCGGTCGACCACAACTTTGGACAGTCAACCGCAACTCTGCATGCACTATTGCCGCTCTGTTTTCTTCTACTCTTTTCGACGCTTCGACCTTCGTGCTTCATCTTACCTTCTTCTAATATGAACCACGAGTATTCAAGGTATAATCCTAACATGATTGTGGTCATGGTTGTGGAGACAGTCAACGCAACTTTAAGTATTGTACCTATTGTCAAGGTCGATCTTATGAGTATGC
Organism: Hemerocallis citrina; assembly: GCA_017893485.1. Taxonomy (NCBI): domain Eukaryota; kingdom Viridiplantae; phylum Streptophyta; class Magnoliopsida; order Asparagales; family Asphodelaceae; genus Hemerocallis; species Hemerocallis citrina. Next base: position 163,272,639 of record CM030359.1, read on the forward strand.
GATGTGTTGAAAACGTATTGGTCATCCTCCTGCTGCTCATCAGTCTTCCACTGCTGCTCCTACAGATGTGCCAACCTCCTCCCAAATACCCTCTGCTAAAAAATATCAGGCATTCCGCAATGTGTTGTCTCTTCCTGGTAATTCTGTTCACTTAGGAACTACTTGTTATGTTTCTTCACTTCAATGGATTATTGATTTAGGTGCTTCTGAACATGTCTCCTTTACAGCTTTCTTTTTCTCTTTGCTATACAATTATCATGTGCGTAATGTTGGTGGATCTCCTGTCCCTGTTGATGGAAAAGGTGATATCTTCCTTTCTCTATATCTTTTTCCTACATCTGTTTTACGCGTGCCTACATTTTCTAACATCCTATTATCAGTTCATAAAATTTCTAAGAATTTAAACTGTTCAGTAACATTTTTTGCTTCTCACTGTGTGTTTCAGGATATTACAACGAGGAAGGTGATTGGTATCGGTCATGAACATAGGTTATATACATCTTGGATTCTCCAGTCTCGGCTTTTAATTCTTCTATTGATCCTGTATTGTGGCACCGGTGACTGGGGCATCTCCTTTACTACCCTCAAGATTCCGATTATGAGTCTTCTTTTCAGTTATCTTGTGCGTCCTGTGAGTTAAGTAAACATCATCAAGTTTCCTACCCAGGACGCATCAATAAACATAGTAAACATTTATTTGACTTAGTGCAATCTTATGTTTGGACCTATTGGTTTTCCCATATTTAATAAATAACGTTATTTTGTTATGTTTATTGATAATTTCTCTCGCATGACATGATTGTTTCTTTTGAAAGTTCGTTCTGAAGTGTTCAAAATTGTTCAAGCATTTTTCTTTCGGATACAAACACAATTTGGCACTACTCTAGAATATTTTTGTTCTGATAATGCTAAAGAATATGTGAGTTATGATTTTCAACAATTTTTTTCTGAACATGGAATGATACACCAAACCTCTTGCACTTATACTCCTTAACATTTACTTAGCACTGCTCACTCTCTAATGTTTGAAAAGAATGGCTCAAAATTTTATTGGAGTTTTGTGGTTCTCACTACCTATTTTCGTACTAACCATATGCTTACTATTCTTCAAAATCAATCACCTTCAAACTAGTATTTCCATCTAAAGATCCATTTTCACTACCACCTCGTATTTTTGGTTGCACGTGTTTTGTTCAAAATCTCCACCCAGTTGGATATTCGCATTTTTCGAAAGGTTATCTTTGTTATTGCCCTTCACGGAAAACAATGTTTACATTTGCGGATGTTTCAATTTTTAAACACAGACCTTTTTTGAATACACTTCTACAACTCCTGATTTACCCACCACCACCACCACTTCCACCAACATCACCACCACCACCACTACCATCACCGTCACCATCACCATCACCACTACCACCGCCTCTGCCACTTCGGATTTATGTAAGGAAACGTAAGCCGTATTCTGACTCGACCATCCACGATATACCCTTTGTTATTCAATCGGGGTCAACCACTTTCATTAGTAATATCCCTAACACAGTTGATTTACCTATCGATCAACGTAAGGCTCAACGTTCTTGTGCTCACTATGATATTGTCAAGTTTATTTCTTTTTCTAAACTGAACAGTTCTTTTCGAGCCTTTACCTCCTCATTGAATTCCATCTCTATTCCTAAAAATATTCAGAACGCACTCAAGCACCCTGCTTAGACAGCGGCCATAAAAAAGGAAATGCAGTCTCTTCAGCAGAATAATACTTTGCAGTTGGTTTGCCTCCCTGTAGGTGGTAAGACAATTGGATGTAAGTGGCATTCACAGTCAAACACAATCTTGATGGCACAATTGAATGATTCAAATCTCGACTTGTCGCTAAAGGATATACACAAGAATATGGGGTAGATTATGCCGAGATCTTTTCTCCAGTTGTGAAACTTACGTCTGTTCGGGTTTTTATCACTCTTGCATCAAATTGTACTTGACCCCTTCATCAGCTTGATGTCAAGAATGCATTATTGAATGACAACTTCAAAGAGGTGGTGTATATGCAACAACCTCCTCGTTTTGAGCGACAGAGAAAAAATCTTGAATGTTCGCTCAAAAAGTTTCTTTATGGACTCAAACATTCTCCACGGGCTTGGTTTGAAAAGTTCGGCAAAGTTGTGTGCTCTTATGGATTCTCTAGAGGTAAGGCAGATCATTCTCTCTTCACAAAGAAAAGAAGCAAAGACATTGTTATTTTGTTAGTCTATGTTGATGATATCATTATCACAGGCAGTGACTCGCACGGTATTGCAGACATCAAGCAGCGGTTAGCTTAAACCTTTCAAACAAAGGATCTTGGTTCGCTTCGAGACTTCCTTAGCATTAAAGTTGCACGCACAAATGATGATATCTTTCTTTCTCAAAGAAAGTACGTTCTTGATATTCTTGCTGAGACATGAATGTTGGGATGTCGCCCCAGTGACACTCTCAATATTAAGTTGGCATTCTCCATTAATGCATTGTTCTCTGATCCAGGATGATATCGCAGGCTGGTTGGCAAACTCATATATATCTCAGTGACTATCAGATATTGTCTTTGCAGTTAGTCGAGTTAGCCAATTTATGTATGCACCGACCATCACTCATTGGGAAGCAATGGTTCACATTCTTCGTTATCTTAAGAAAGCACCAGGACAATGACTTCTCTTCAAGCCTAGTAATTCTCTTTCTTTACGAGGCTATTCTGATGCTGACTATGGAGGATCGATTGATGATAGATGCTCAACTAGTGGGTACTTTGTACTCTTTGAAGGAAATCTTGTATTTTGGAAAGGTAAGAAACAACTCGTGATAGCCAAATCAAGTGCAGTCTGGTATCTAAAGTTTTATGGCTCAAATATCTTCTTCGAGACTTTGACAATTCCGTTATTATCTCCAGTTTGTGACAACAAGGCTGCTATACATATTTCTAGAAATCTGGTGTTTCATGAGCGCACAAAACATATTGAAGTTGACTCACTTCGTTCGTGATGAGTGGGAAAAGGTGATTTCATTTTTATGTCTGATCTGGTGAACAACTTGCTGATATCATACTAAATCACTACCTCCTAAGCTTTTCAAACTTTCTGAAACAAGCTTGGCTTCGACAATACCTAAGCACCAGCTTAAGAGGGAGTGTTAAAGTAGTCTTAGTTTAGTCTCACATCGAAATTAGATCTATATTACTCTTTGTACTCTCCTATATATAGGAGGCAGTGTATTTAGTTATTTGTATCCAATAAAGTAATCTTTCCTGTCTCTATACTATACATTAACAATTAGAAAAATGTATAAGTTAATAAACTTGACTTTTCTTGTACATAAACAATAGAGAAACGAAATCCTCACATTATCTTAGTTTAAGGTCCTATATTGAAAAACTTCTCTGCAAAAAGTAGAACAAAAAACCCTCACAATTTCGGCCAATATTTTGACAATTTTAGCCAAAACCTACACATTTCGATCAAAAACGATATGAAGTATAAAATATGTGATTTCGTACCGGCAAGCTAGCCAAAACGAAATCTCGGCCAAAATTTCGACCAATACGGCTGAAATTTAAAACAGTGGTATCAGCACCCGATACGCATCCGACACAGATATGTTGGCCATTTGGAAATACCCGTGCTTCCTAGGGTAAAAGTCAAAAATACCCACCCACGTTTGCTCTGCAAATTAAGAAACCCATTAATGAATCTGCTGTAAAACGTAATCCTAAATAAAAAATTTCCAAGATTCTTAATGGATTAATTTTACCAACACGTAGTGCGGATCAAAGTTAGAAATTTTAAACAGTTAATCGGTTTGATGGATTTTCAAGAACTGAATCACGTTTAACAATCCCAATTAATAATTCAATTTTAACAATCAATAATTAAATTCCTAAGTATTCTTAGCAAGTAAAAGATCCAATATTGATTTGTACTCTAATCAAGCAGGTGGAACGCTTAATCTCAATATTTGTGGATGACAGCATTATCAAATAATATAGTAGAGATGATAAGACAGTATAACACAAATATTTAAAAGTGGAAAGAGTATACCGAGAGTTCAAAGAACAATTGCGATAATCGAAGGTGAAGCCACTGTTGGAAGGACTGGCCGCTATATCTGGTGATGGCTGGCGCTGCTGCAATCGGGATTGAAGGCAACAAGGGGAGGGACCAGGGGCGGCGCGACTAGCTGGCTTCGCTGAAGTGTTGCGAAGCTGCTAGCGGCACGATTAAGGGGTGGAGGTGAAGGGGATGGTTGACGGAGGAGGGAAGGTGTTGTGTTGGCGAGGTCGCAAAGTGGGGAAGGTTAAGGTTTCGGTCGGAGTTGGGAACAGGTGGACAGGAGGACGAAGGCGATGGAGAGAGGATGGGTTCAGTGTAATGGCGACAGGGTTCGGGGCGATAGCGAGGGCGGTGGATGGGCGTTGACGTGAGTGAGGAGGGGGTGGTCGACGGGGGATTAGTGCGGCGCTGGTTGGGGGTCGCACAGGGGATAGGAGAGAGATCGGGGGTTGGAAGGTTCCAAGTGGAGGTAGAAGACGATGGAGAGATTAGGGTTTTGGATTTGGGGATTAGGGTTTGGGTTAATTTTATTTGGAAATTTTTTTTTAAAATTTGGGGTAGATTTTAGAGTTTATCACAAACTCTAAAATTGTATTAGGATTTATCACAAACCCTAATCAGTGGGATCTCAATTGTATCACACAAAGGAGAGAAGAAGAACAAAACTCAACACAATAATTTTTAATCAAAAATGGCATAACTTCTCATTAATCTCAAGGCCTATAAATAAGCTCAAAACAAATCTTGATACAAATCTCAAAATATTCTAAAAATCTCAAAAATATTCTAATGCATAAAAGAAGATTACATATGGCTATAATTGCCAAAAACAAATATGATATTGAAATAAAATACTAAACTAAGCAGAATAAATGTCCTCATCATTCTCTTCGGGTGGGAGATAGCTCGACCCAGTCAAGTCAAAACCAGTAATCCTGTCAAGGTGCTCAAAAAGATCTGAATCCAGTTGCGGAAGCTCCTTACAATACTGCAAGTGTCATCCAACTTCGGCTTATTCTTCCACCTCACCAAATACTTGTACATATCACCATCTCTTGTAGAGATTATCTGATCATCTAAAATATTATTTAATTCTTCTGTCGGTGGGTAAATAGTATCAGGTAAAGGGGTAAATGTGGAAATCTCACCATTGGGCTGTAGGGTAGGCTCATCTATAAGAAAATTTCTAAGGTGGAATTTTGAGCCTTCATAGAGTACTAGATCCTCAATATTGAAAGTCTTACTTATGTCAAAGCCTTCATGAAGGTCAACGACATAGGTATCATCATTGATTGTATGAAGGATCTTAAATGGGCCTGCAGCATGCATGTTCAAGTTCTTAACGGATCCAGATGGAAACCGTTCCGGATGAATCCGAACCATCACTTCGTCACAAACATCAAGAGTTTTAAATTTCCTTCTTGTATCTGTTATTAACGTATAGCTAAAATTATTCTCATTAATTTCCTTGGAAATTTCTCTATGCAAATCATGAATGCAGAATGAAAATGTGGATGCAGACTGTGACTCTGTAATATTCTAACACAGGTAAAATCTATAGGCTGCCAAGTGACTTGGGAAAGGATGGGTGACTCAGGTACACTCAATGGGGGTGACTGAACAGACTGAATATAATTGAGAGACTGGTCATCCCCTTTTTCATCAAGTCATTGCTTACATTAGGTTCATAGGTAAACTCATTGTCGGGCTCATCAGCGATGACTGCGGTACCCTCTACTATGTTGATCCTACTTGGGCAGGGACAGTTGCCAGCAACATGGTCGTATCCCTTACATTTATAACACTTAGTGAGAGGATCAATCTTAGAATAGTCTCTTTCAGTGTTCTTACTCTTGTTGTCATTTCTAAGTGGATAGGAATTTGAAGTATATTTGTTTGGATAAGACTTGTTAGAGTATTGAGGAGATGAGTGCTCAGGTCTAGAAGGATCAGGAGGATTCATTCTGGAGGAATGATCCATCGAATCGCTGGACTTGTAATGGGAACTTGCTTTAAGGAAATCCATATCGAGGACTAGGGCATAGTCTGCCGCTAGTGAGTCCACATTTCTATGAATTAGCTCGTTCCTAAGGTCAGCTCGTTGTCCAGCTCTGAATCTAGAGAGAGTTTGTTCTTCACTCTTTACCTAAAGCATTGCACTGAATAAGAAAGTCATTAAACTTATCAATATATTCTTGTGTGGATTTACTTCCTTGATAAAGTTGGTTCCACGAATCTAGCAATCGGGTGTGGAACGATAACGGTACATATCTCTCAGTGAGCTTCTCTTTCATGGTTTCCCAAGTAGATATGGGTGCCAGGCCTTGGCCTCTGCGGGCGTGTTCAAGATTGGTCCAGTGTTGTTGAACTTTTCCAGTCAATTTCATCGTGGCAAATTTAACTTTTAGGGCTTTTCTCATGTCAAACCACACAAAGTAGTAGTCCATAGCACGGATCCAATCGAGGTAAGCTTGGGGTTCCATGTGGCCTTCAAAATGGGGAACGTCAACCTTAACGTTCTTCTTATATTGTCCGTCAGGGTCACGTTCTTGACGTCAATCGTCACGAACATTCCCTTGAGGGATCTGACGATTGGCATGAAGCTCAGGGACAACGGTTTGATTTAATTCCACTTTTTCAAACCTCTGATTGAAGCGTTGCGAAGCGGCTAGCGCTGCTGGCGGCGCGATTAGCGGGTGGAGGTGAAGGGGATGGTTGACGGAGGAGGGAGGGGTTGTGTTGGCGAGGTCACGAGGTGGGGAAGGTTAGGGTTTCAGTCGGAGTTGGGAACAGGAGGACGAGGCCGATGGAGAGAGGATGGGTTCGGTGTAATGGCAACGGAGTTTTGGGGCGATAGCGAGGGCGGTGGATGGGCGTTGACGTGAGTGAGGAGGGGGTGGTCGACGGGGGATCAGTGAGACGCTGGTCGGGGGTCGCACAGGGGATAGGAGAGAGATCGGGAGTTGGAAGGTTGTGGGTGGAGGTAGAAGATGATGGAGAGATTAGGGTTTTGGATTTAGGGATTAGGGTTTGGGTTAATTTTATTTGGGAGATTTTTTTATAAAAATTTGGGGTTAATTTTAGAGTTATCACAAACCCTAAAAATTGTATTAGGATTTATCACAAATTCTAATCAGTAGGATCTCAATTGTATCACACAGAGGAGAGAAGAAGAGCAAAACTTAACACAATAATTTTAATCAAGAATGGCATAACTTCTCATTAATCTTAAGGCCTATAAATAGGCTCAAAACAAACCTTGATACAAATCTCAAAATATTCTAAAAATCTCAAAAATATTCTAATGCATAAAAAAAATTACATATGGTTATAATTGTCAAAAACAAATATGGTATTGAAATAAAATACTAAACTAAGCAGAATAGATGTCCTCAGAATCAAATGACCCCTCGCACGATGTCAATTTTCTCTTTTTATAATTTTCTGATATACGAAATGACCAAAATACCGCAAAACTATACTGAAAAGGAAAAAAATCTTCACCCATACTCATTTTTGGATATATGAAATGACCAAGATACCCCTACACTATGTTGGTGATGGGGTGTTTGGCCGGTGGAGCGCGAAAGAGAGACAAAGGGATGAGTGGGCTTTTTTTATTTTAATCTTCTTTTTTTGCCACCATACTAAAAAGACTATATATATGAAATCTCCCGCCCTACACTATTTCTGATATATGAGATGACCAAAATACCCGTACATTATATTTTTTTAAATGAAAGAGTGACAAAAGGGGATGAGGTGTTTTTTATTAAAAAATTGTATATGGGTATTTTGGTCATTTCATATATCAGAAAAAATTATTAAAAAAGAAGATGATGTCATGCAGGGGTCATCTGATCAAAATGAAACAATATGGGGTATCTTAATTTTCAGAGTAAACGTTGGGTGGTTTCATGACTTTTACTCTTACTGAAAATATGTCATTTCAAATGCAAATGCATAGTTCTGTTACCTGATGATAAATGGAGCCTCCAGTGACAAATTCACATAAATAATAATTGTGTTTATTTCTTTGTCAACTTGGGAGGCAGATTAACCTTTTCGTTGATGATGAATGGAGCCTACACTGAAGCATTCATATGAATAATAATTGTGTTTATTTCTTTGTCAACATGGGAGGCAGATTAACCTTTTTGTTTGTTTGTCAATCGCTGTACTGATGCAAGCGGAATAGAACCCCAGACCTCTTGTCTAAGAGGTTTTACCACTCTGCTATAGCAGCACTTGCGAATTGGATGCAAATAAAATATGAAACAATGGACAACCTACTTCTCAGTTTTAAGCAATGCTTTCAATTTAGGCAATAAAAAACAAGACTTGCCAAAGTATATAGAGTGGGCTGCTTTGTAAGTTATTATAACAGGTTTAAACTTCTTAGAAAAGAGAAGGTAGGAAACTGCATAAACCTGTAGCAAGCTCATCATGTTCTGTTAAAGATTGCTCATAAATAGCATGTGTGCATGAAACAGGACAAGCAACTAATGAATGTTTCTAAAATTGGATTATAAGATTAAGCAAATAAAAAGTTTTGATGGATCGATAGTGTTCATATCTGATGTCATTTTCAATTAAATGTACATATGGCTCCATGAATGGTCATAAAATCAAATATCTGAAGTATGAGGTGTTCTAATATAACTAAGGCAAGTTAAAATTTTACAGTTTAATGATAAAAAAACTTAAGACACACAAACACAGTACACTTAATGACATTGAAAAAATAGCACACCATAGGAACCAATAGAAGAAACTAAAAACAAAAAAAACAAAACAAAACAAAAAACAATCAATTTCCTCAAATACTTGTCAACTCCATCCAACTAAGTTTATAATGCAGGGAAATGATGAATATGATGCATGAATGGAGAAGAAAGCATACTTGTGACCAGGGATCAAAGCGCAGATGAAACCCGTGATCTGGAAAGCTAATTACAGTGTCCAATTTCAGCGGTTCCTGCAAGAAACATTATGTATTGGACAAGGAAATTATTTCAAGTAACTGGACCTATCAACTTCCCTTGCAAAAAAAAAAAAAAAAAAAAAAAAAAAAAAAAAAAAAAAAACTAATTTCTTGATCGAGTACTTAATAACATGAATTTTGGACAAGATCAGGGATATAATGTGGGCAGCAACAGGAGGGATGTTTACCCAATTGCGATCAAAATGCAAACTAATTTCTAGATGTAGGTTGATAGAATATGGAAGAAATAGAACCAATCAACGTATTAGGGCACACAAGCCAACTATATATACCAGTACATACAAAATAGGATATGCATGTATCATACACGTGCTAACTATATATATGATAAACATTCCGTTGTGCACTAGTCTCCGTGTGCACTCGGCCTTCGGGCCATCATATCGATGATCCGAACCGTTCACATTGATCAACAAGTCTAAATTAGTCTAAATATGTAAAATCAGGTCATTTGAAATTTATTTGCCTATCCATTGAAGTGCTACAACATTGTATGGTTGAATAACTTTTTTTTATAATAACATGATGGATGAACCAATGAATTTCAAATGACTTGATTTCACATATTTAGACTAATTTAAATGTGTAGATCAATGTGAACGGTTCGGATCGTCAATACGAAGACCCGAAGGCCGAGTGCACGCGGAAGCTAGTGCACAATGGAAGGGGACTCTCTCTCTCTCTCTCTCTCTCTCTCTCTCTCTCCCTCTTTCTCTCTTTCTCTCTCTCTCTCTCTCTCTCTCTATATATATATATAGAGAGAGAAAGAGAGAGAGAGAGAGAGGGGTTCAACCATCACAACCATTTTACTACTATTGTGGTTGCGGCAAGAGCACTTAGTACAGCCTCCGATCTAGAACGAGAGACGGTAATCGACTTCTTGGACTTCCAGAAAATGAGGGAAGTCACAATGAACACAAATAGCCCGTGATAGATCGCTTATCATCAAGATTACTAGCCTAGATGGTATTAGTAAAGGCCTTCAGTGTGAGTGAAGAGGACTTGGTAAAGAATAGGGAACGAATGATCATTCCACGAAGATAGCGAAGTACCTGAAGCAAATTGCCATAGTGCACAGACGTAGAGGTAGACACAAACTAGCTCAAAACATGGACTCCATGAGAGATGTCTAGTCAGGTAGTGGCGAGATAGACAAAACTACTCACAAGATGCTGCTATCGAGTAGAATCAGGAGGAGGAATCTCATTTGTCGTCTGAAACTTCAAGTTGTTCCATATGAGTTGTTTCAGTATGAGTACCAGAAATATTTGCATGAGTCAGAAGATCAGCGGTTTATATTCGTTGAGAAAGAAGATAACCATTGTCATTAGAGTTAACTTCAATCCTAAGAAAATACGGTAGCAGACCAAAATCAGTCATAACAAACTGATTCTATATATAGGTTTTCATAGTCTGAATATGGGCAGGGTTGTCACCAATAAGAATCATATCAACATATAGCAGCAAAATTGTGCGGCCTTTTTCAAAGTGAATGAACATAGCCGGATCATGAACACTCTCATGAAAACCAACAAAGCGAAATGTGCAACTAAAATGCTCAAACTAAGCCTGTGGAGTTTTTTGATACCATAGAGTGCACGTCAAAGACGACATATAGTATTTGGAGGATGACGTAGACCAGAAGGAGGAAGCACAAACTTCTTTATGAAGCTCACCATGCAAGAAGGCATTCTTCATATCCAATTGCCACAGGCCAGTTACGAACTGCAGCAACAAGAGTCGAACAATAGTCATGTGTGCAACGGGAGCAAAAGTCTCCTGATAGTCAATCTCATAATCTTGTTGAAAATCTCGTACAACAAGACGAGTCTTGTAGCACTCAATAGTGACATCAGACCGAGTTTGATCTTGTACACCCACTTGCATGTAATCGGTCGTACTCCTGAAGGAGATGAAACAAGTTCCCAGGTGCTTGTTCTGCTTAAGGCATTCAGCACATCGGTCATAGCATGTTGCCAAACAGGAACCTGTGATGCTTCTTTGAAGTTTTGAGGTTCAATTTGAGAATGAAGAGCAACAAGAAAAGCACAGACCCCGGATTACCCAGGGATGGGTAGGTAAGCCGAAGAGGAGGACAGTGAGACCTTAAAGGATAGCGAGACTCGGGCGAATCAACAGGTGGAGGCACAGTAGGAGCAAGTGAAAGCACTACTGGTTCATGTGTCATGAGTCGAGCACAACGAGTAAAGTGATGTGAAAATGGCTGAATACGATGACAATCTAAGGAAATGGTAAAGGACGAGACATAGAGGAGGACGACTCTTGTGTAGATGTGGGCAGGATAGGACACAGTGCTAGAATCATAAGAGATGAATCAAGGAAGGTGAAGAAAAATATCGGGAGTTCAAAGAATGAGGGTCAAATATAGAAGAGCCAATTTTACTAAAGTAGAATCGATTTTCTACAAAAGGAACATCACGAGACACACAAAGGCGTCTTGCTTTGGAATCATAACAACGATAGCCCTTTCGCTCAGGATCATAACCAATGAATACACTCAACAAATTGTTCCGGTAATTTGTTACGCTCACGAGATAGAAGAACATAACACAACCAAAAATTCGAAGGTGGTTATACAATGGTGGCTTACCTTTGAGTCGAGAGAAAAGAGAATCGCCACTACTGGCAGTCGAAGTCTGGATATTGATTGAGTAGGCAGCAGTAAAAGCAGCTTCAGCCCATAACTGAGGAGGAATAGAGGCAGAAAGAAGTAAGACCCTAGTGGTTTCTATGATACGCATATGTTTTCTTTCAGTAGTGTCATTTTAAGCATGAGCTCCAGGACAAGACAGTTAAGGAAAGGTTCCTTGAGTGGCTAAAAAATTTATAAACTCCGTAGACATTCTCCACCAAAGTCATATCGAAAGGTTTTGATCTTAAGATTGTATTGCGTGGCAATCATTGTGACAAAGGTCTTGTAAATAATAAAAAATTGACTACGAGAGTGCATGAAGTAAATCCATGTATAAAGAGAGTAGTCATCAATGAAAACAACATAATATTTATAGCATGATTTGGATACATGAGAAGGCCCCTAAACTAGGCAGTCAAAATCGGCGATTATCGGCGATTAATTGCCGATTAATCGTTAATCGGAATCCCACCGATTAGTTTTGTACCGATATTTGTGAAACGTGTATTTGGCGATAATATCGGTATTATCAGCCGATATTTGTACTAATCGGCCGATATTCCGATATTCCGATAAAACCGGTTAATCGTTTAGTTATGAAGTTGGGTATTATTTATCCCCAACCCGACCCGTTTGAACTCAGACCCGCAACTCCCTATCTACTCCAATCGCTCATGCTAACTCCCCCTTCCACTTCAACCCCAAATCCAACATTCTAACCTAATTTCTCCAAATCATGGCAACGCCCTCTCTCTCCAGTCTACAAATCACAGCGCCTCTCTCTCTTCTCTCTCCTCCAATCGTCGACAATACCCTCTCCTCCAATCGTCGACAGCGCCCCTCTCTTCTCTCCTCCAATCGTCGACAACTTCTTTATTTCTCTCTCTCCTCCAGTTCGGCAGCAGCTGCTTCTCTTTCTCCTCCAGTTCGTCAACAGCTTCTTTCTCCCTCTCTCACCTCCAATTCGGCAGGAGGCAGCTTCTCTCTCTCCTCCAGTTCGACATCAGCGGCAGCGGCAGGCAAGTGAGGCAAGTCATCACAATAAGTTAGTAAGTATCAAGTAACTCTCTGTTTTTTGTATTTTAATTTTTTTATACTGCTTCTACTTGTTCTTTTTTGTTTACATTTTTTTATTTAGCAACTTAATTTCACTGTAAGTTCAGTAGTTCACTAGTTCTGCTTCTGCTTGTTTACATTTTTTTTTAGGTAAGTATAAAGTAAGTTCAGTAGTTAACTTTAAAAAATGATTGACAAAGGCCTAGTAAGTTACTGTAAGTATTAACTATTAAGTTAGTAAGTTAGTTTTTTTTTATTTTTGTAAGTTAAGTTAAGTCTGAAGGAGTATAGCTATTTGAAGGAGTATAGTGTTTTGTAAGTCAGTAAGTTAGTAAGTTAAGTTACTAACTCATTATTTTTATTCAAGGAGTATAGCTATTTGAAGAATAATGAGTTCTATTGGTCAAATTGCAAATCTGTAACCACTGCAAATCTGCAATGAGTTCTATTGGTCAAATTGCAAATCTGTAACCACTACAAATTTGTAATGAGTTCTATTTGAAGGAGTATAGCTATTTGAAGAATAATGAGTATAGTTTTGCTGTCATTGCAAATCTGTAACCACTGCAAATCTTCTCATTCCAGATTTTTTTTTCAATTACCTGCATTAAGACAAAATATACATTTTATTAACAAATTCAAATAGATACACAATAATGTAAATTTAAAATCTTCTTGATCATATATACTTCAAAGATAATAAATTATTTTTTCCCACATATTATATATATATATATATATAGAGAGAGAGAGAGAGAGAGAAAGGTTCGGGTGAGAACCATTCCCTGGGGTGAGAACCTAAGGGCCTATCCCAGCCATTCATCTGTGTAATCTTAACGGTCAAGATTTTTTAAAATTAAACAATAAGATTAATTAATTTCTGCATTAAGATGTCAATCCCTTTAATTAAGGGATGGTGACCGCGTAATAAAAGGAATGAAAGATCACAGATTATTAGGCAACATATATTGCCTTTTTTATTTTATTTAAAAGGAATGTAGATCACAGATTATTAGGCAACATATATTGCCTTTTTTTTTATTTTCAGCCGAACCACAATCTTCATCAGGATGAACAACATTTGTTGCTACGTACAATGTTGCTAAATATGAAATTTTTATCTACTTACAATACAGTCAGTTGCTATATAGTGAACGAATTGGTGAAGGAACGAATTGGTGATGATTCTGAAGTTGCTATTAAGTTGGGATACAAAATCTTCTCGAATAGCAACTGTAATAATTATAAATAGCAACTGTAATAATTATAAATAGCAACTGAAATAATTATAAATAGCAACTGAAATTGGTGAAGGAATACTATAAATAGCAACTGAAGTTAAAATTATAAATAGCAACTGAAATTGGTGAAGGAATACTATAAATAGCAACTGAAGTTAAAATTATAAATAGCAACTGAAGTTGCTATTGTATCTACTTACAATACAGTCAGTTGCTATATAGTGAACGAATTGGTGAAGGAACGAATTGGTGATGATTCTGAAGTTGCTATTAAGTTGGGATACAAAATCTTCTCGAATAGCAACTGTAATAATTATAAATAGCAACTGTAATAATTATAAATAGCAACTGAAATAATTATAAATAGCAACTGAAATTGGTGAAGGAATACTATAAATAGCAACTGAAGTTAAAATTATAAATAGCAACTGAAGTTGCTATTGTATCTACTTACAATACAGTCAGTTGCTATATAGTGAACGAATTGGTGAAGGAACGAATTGGTGATGATTCTGAAGTTGCTATTAAGTTGGGATACAAAATCTTCTCGAATAGCAACTGTAATAATTATAAATAGCAACTGTAATAATTATAAATCGCAACTGAAATAATTATAAATAGCAACTGAAATTGGTGAAGGAATACTATAAATAGCAACTGAAGTTAAAATTATAAATAGCAACTGAAGTTGCTATTGTATCTACTTACAATACAGTCAGTTGCTATATAGTGAACTAATTGGTGAAGGAACGAATTGATGATGATTCTGAAGTTGCTATTAAGTTGGGATACAAAATCTTCTCGAATAGCAACTGTAATAATTATAAATAGCAACTGTAATAATTATAAATAGCAACTGAAATAATTATAAATAGCAACTGAAATAATTATACAGCAATACCTGACCACTTAAACAGCAACTGTAATAATTATAAATAGCAACTGTAATAAACAGTAATTGTAAGGAACGAAATGGTGAATGATTCTGCAGTTGCTATTAATTTGGGAAACAAAATCTTCTCCAATATTTTACAGGGCATAAATTATTTCTCTCTCCAATTTGACCAAATTTGCCTTAACCGTCGCACACAAAAAAAGGCAATTTATAATTATTCATTTTATTACGCGGTCCCCATCCCTTAATTAAAGGGATTGACATCTTAATGCAAAAATTAATTAATCTTATTGTTTAATTTTAAAAAATCTTGACCGTTAAGATTACACAGATGAATGGCTAGGATAGGCTCTTAGGTTCTCACCCCAGGGTTGGTTCTCATCCGAACCGACCCCTATATATATATATATATATATATATATATATATATACGATTTTTTTTTTGATTTTATTCCCAATTTTTTCCCGATTACCCGATTAATCACTAATCGCTCCTAGACCAATTAGTTCCAAAAACCGATTTTAACTGCCTAGCCCCTAAATATCAAAATGCACAAGCTCAAACAGAGCAGAATAACAACTATTACTCAAAGAAAAAGATAACTAAGTTTGTTTACCAAGATGACAATCCAGATAGTCGTTAAGGTTGAAAGTACAATGCTTAAACACACTACCTAAGACACATGACTGGAATAAAGAGGATAATTAGGAAGAACAAGGATGACCTAAACGTTGATGTCAAACACTCATGTTAGGAACAGTATAACTGAAAGGCTTTGGTAATTGGGATATGCAAGTGACCTATGACATAGGCACCATCATGCCTATGGCCAGCCCCAAATAGTCTCTGTCATGCGATCCTGTATGAGACAAGAACAAGATTCAAATATAATGATGCAATTGTGATCAGCAATTTATTCAACAGAAACTAGGTTCATTGATAAATGAGGAACTTGAAGAACTGAAGGAATAGAAAATGTTGGAGATGAGAAATCCCCTTGTAGGGAATAGGAAGATCTCCAGAGGCAGTACACACAGAATTAAAAGATAAAGAGGGAGAACAATTATGAAGAACATAAGTACTAAAGGTCATGTGATAGGAAGCACCAGAATCAAGTAATTATAGAGACGGCGAGGACGAGCGAAAAGTAGTGGGACTCATGGCATACGGTGGATGAGGTGGAGTAACAGAAGGAGACACTGGGACCAGTAATGTCCATCTGGTTGAGCTGATGATTGAGCTGTTAAGATATGAGTTGACTGAGCTGGGCCGGAGGATAAACACTAAAAGTCTCAATAGAAGCAGCTACAGGAGGTCTCTGAGTCGAGCGCAGACGCTTGCAACACTGGTCAACAGTGTGCCCAAACTTGTGATAATAGTCGCACTGTTTCTTTAGCCTCATCGGATAGAAAGATGATGAAGAAAAGGACAACGAGCTATGCTGCAAGGTAGTCATGGAGGAATAGTTAGTTTAATAGCAAAAACGAAAGGAGTAGACAGTGGCACAGGAAGAAGAGCAGTGGTCCGCAGTTTGGTCTCCTCTACTAACACATCAGATTTGGCATGTTCCAAGGTAGGAATTGCCTCACGATAAATAAGCTGACTTCGAACAACTGTGAACTCTGGGCGAAGCTTCATAAAAACTTATAAAGAAGTTTCCGATTACGCGATGCGACACACTTCATCTCCTTAAAGAGTTCCTCAAGTGCATCAAGTTGTTGTCACAGATTCTAAAGAGAAGCAAAGAAATCTGATACAGATTGATCACCCTGAGTGGTGGCAGATTCAAGGCATATTCACAAGCGTGGCTGGAGTGCTCATAAGTATCAGGAAAATGTGTCCAACTAGCCTTTGCAGACGAATGAATAGCAATTTGACAACAAATGGAGATACACCCAGGAATCTAGAGCTTTCCACTCCTTAAGAGTTTGAGCAGACACAGCGGGAGAAGTAACAGTAGAGTCCAAAGTAGGGGTAGGAGGTGTCGTGGATGGCGGATCTTTCGTAGGATGATGAGTAAGACCATGAGCTCATAGAAGCACAAGCATGTGGAGAGATCAAGTCTGGTAATTTTCTGGGCCCGATAATGTCTTGGGTATAGTGGGTAGGGAATGGGATTGGGTCCAAAACAAGGGTGTGGATGTTGCAGGGAAAACCAAAACAGAAGAGGAGGGTGGGGGTCAGCAAACAAGCAAACCAAAACAGAAGAGGCTGCAGGTTGGATTGCTCGGGTTTGCTGATAGAGTTTGACAAACAAACCAAACACCAAACTCCAAACAAGCTCCAAACACCAGATCCAAACTCCAACACCAGATCCAAACTCCAAACACCAATTCCAAACTCCAACACCAAACAGCAAGCTCCAAAACACTTTGGGTCGGTTAAGTTGGGTTTGCGGGTTGCGGGTTGGATTGCGGGTCAGATTTAATCCAGCGAACCTAACACCAACAACAACAGCGACATGTGATGGCAGCATAGGGGTGTGTCGGCGTCGGCGACGGCAATGTATTGAGATTTGGGGAAGAGAGGAGTCGTCTAAGTCGACGGAGAGTGTGAGATGTCGAAGTCAACGGCGAGGCAGCGACAGCACTCTGAGGTCGACATCAATGGCTAGGTGGTCGGCGACGGCTGTCTCTACTCTTAGTGTGTGTAGGTGGAGGCCAGGAGAGCGAGAGATATCTGGATTTGGATTTTGGGGATTTGAGATTAGGGATTTAAGATTGGATTGTGGGATTGATTAGGTTAGGATTCCTCTATTTTGGATTTGAGGATCAAGAGCAACCAATGCTCCAATACCATGATAGAATATGGAGGAAATAGAATCAATCAATGTATTAGGGCTCACAAGCCAACTATACTAGTACATACATGATAGGATACGCATGTATCATAAATGTGCTAGACTATATAGGTGATCATACTATGATCAATTCTTCATTCTATATCATTGACATCTATATTTTAAATTCCAACAGATAGTTAATGATATAGTTCTTTTGATGAGAATGCACAACATGGTAAAAAACTCTCTGACTGCATATGCCAATCTGACAATACCATTAATGGGGAAAATAATTGAAAATAAGTAGCATCGAGCTGTCATCTTGACCCCTGATGATGACCTCATGCAAATTTCACCCACACCACCCACAACCCAGTCATAACCGATCAGAAACTGAATCCAATTTAAACAAGAAAAAGAATGAATGGTGAAATCAAACTGGTATGTGAACCTAACCAACTTCAACCCCTGAGCATCAGACCTAGTTAAATATTGTCCTTCGGAAAATAGTCAAATTTGTTATTAATCCCTGCTGCTTAACCAGGCCTCATAAAGTGGCGAATACAGATTACATAAGAAACCATAACTGACCCATCGCAACCAGAAACAACAAAGAATTAGACAGATACCGATGTATAAAATAGAACTCAATCCATGTGTAGAACAATTTTGGAGTATTCAGGGTAGCGCGTTTGAGCCCAAAATAATCTAACTTAAGGCAAATTTTATTATTCTTAATCATAGTTATGAAAACCTTCAGATCTCTAAACAGAATCAGGCAGCAGGTTAACACCTACCTTTATGCCTACATTATATCTATATAACAATCAATAGATATAAATTAAAGCATGGCAAACCTAACATATAAAAGAAACAACATAAATGAGAAACGAGGAACACATGGTTCAAAAATAACAGCACCGTGAACGCCCAAAGCAAAACAGAGTGCAGATTTTTGCAC
Source organism: Hemerocallis citrina (assembly GCA_017893485.1). Lineage (NCBI taxonomy): Eukaryota > Viridiplantae > Streptophyta > Magnoliopsida > Asparagales > Asphodelaceae > Hemerocallis > Hemerocallis citrina. The sequence continues at coordinate 163,291,312 of CM030359.1, forward strand.
CACTTTTACCATGGAAATTGCATCTTGTATTTTTTAAAGTTGGTTGGTTTCTATTTCTCTTTCTTTGGCAGTGGAGGCGGGGAATCCAGCTGTCACAAATCAAAATACTTCTAACAGAAATTTGATATTTAATTACACTTCCCGATTCCTTTTGTTCAACAGAACCATCAGTTACGGAAATATGGTGCGAATGCTGAAACGCCAAAACATTAAAAAGCACCCGAATACTTTCAACACATTTGGTACCAGAACATAAATTAAACTTATTTTGATTTCTTCTGTGTGTAATACCTATCTAGTATTTACCCTATACATAGACGAGAAAGCAAGCGCATATGCATATCTTAGTTATGAGGACACAAACATACTGCTACACATATTCAAGTGTCGGAGAGACCTTTCAGGAATGAAGGTTTTTTTAGGGAAAAGATATAGCTAAAATTGCCCACATAATAGAGAAATCTATCAATTATCAACAGAATCAAAATAAAAGTGCATACCTCATCAAGATATTTCACGTGGACCACATCATATATGTTCGGTTGATGCTCAATCTGCGTAAATGCCTCACGTATAGACATCCCTGTGTAATGGTTCCACTATTAGGAGAAACAATGTTGGAAGTTTTCATGTAATATTTGGAAAGGAGATCGACAGAAAAATTTGATAAGGATAAGAAATCTCGACAACTACTATCATATGACATCATGTGCCAGGCATTTGTTGATTGTGAGAAAGATTTCAGATTCAATTTTCATTCTTAATTTTAATAAATAATATTCAACAAAAAAAAACTGTTTTTGCATATTACATCTAAGCTTCCACTTGCTAGAGTGCATTATATAAAATGTTTTTGTTCAATAATTCCTCAAAGCTTCTAAAGTAATTCTTAGTTTATAATAAAAAGTTTTGAGAACTATATTAAGAGAGTTTCATCATTGTCTGGTAAGGCATACGAGAAAGGCTAATAAGAAAATAATGTATCTTAAATCTTAAATGGTGTGCTGGACCAACATTGACCTCAATCGCATCTCAAAACTAAAAAGTGTAAAAACTTATTTCTAGCTATTCCTCTGTGCACCGGTCCACGTGTAAACCCTCATGATCATACTGTATTCATAGAAACAAAGATCAAGTATTAAGAGGATGTTCTCCCAAAATCAACTCCACCTACTCAATAAATTGAATATTTTTTTATTAAGGGTTGGGGCGAGTAACATTTTGGAGTATTTTCTTACTTTTTATCTTATGTTATGGGCTTAGGAGTATGCCTGCAGTGACAAAACTATTTTCTTCTATTGTGAAGGAATAATAAAGACAACGAACACATCGTTTTCTGTTACTTGCCGCTTAATTAGACTGCGAAAGATGAATTTCTCTTTCAGTCAACTGGGCCACACAGTCAACAAAAAGATTTACGTGGTGCTAGCATTGTATTTGTCTCAACTTAAAAGAAGCAACAATATCTAGGAATAGGACAGGGTCATCAGTCTTTTGACATCTGAGTCATTCAGCATCTCTCTTTTTCCTTATAAGTAACAGGAAGAGTTTAACAAGATTACCCTTTTCTACCCAACAGCATAAGAAACTACACACAAGAAAAGCTTTCCAAGTTTCCATGAACAGTTAGCTCGAGAACATCAGACCTAAACAAGGACCTGTGTGAAGATAAGGATCCTATTACAGTGGCAAATAGTAGCAAACACTTCAAACATCATTGAATAAACAAGATGTCAATCATTGACTTCTATTCCATCTTATAAAGTGTTAGAGCATCTCCAATCGTTTGCTATTTGGGCAAAATGGCAAAAAATTTAGCAAACGATAGCTGCAATCGTTTGCTACTTTGCCAAATTTTAGCAAACGAAGAACAGTGCATCACCAAATTTGAGAAACGAATTTGACAATTGTCAAATATAGTAGACGGAACAAGATGTTGTCCTGTCTCTTGGATATTTTGCCCCGTTCAAGGATTAACGGGCTTTTTTTTTTTTGAAAAAATTTTCTCATTTTTTCCAAATGTGTGAGTGTCACATTTTATTAAAAAAATGTAAATTACACTCAAACGCAAGATCATGTATCATCGGATCATTTTTTAATATTGTTTCACAAATTATAGCAAACGACAATTGCGCGTAAACACTCGATTTGCCATTTGCTATTTTGCCAAAATGGCAAAATAGAAAAAAAAACGATTGGTGATGCTTTTAGACAAAGTAAAAAGAGTAGGATTCTCAAAAGATACATTAGTTTAAGCTAGTCCAACTCTGAAATATACTTCATGACTGCCATAAAAAAACTTATAAATCTTGGTTACCAATTATGCGAACTGGTTTGTATCTCAATACTTCCATGAAAATATTTTATTAATTCATTCCCTCTGCCAATTTGGGAATTTTTACTACCTCTTCCTACAAATTCAAAATTTTAATGTCAATATGAACTATTTTATCCTAGGGGTAATAATCAGGGCCGGCCCTGGCCCAGGGCCAGAGGAGGGGCCCAAATTTTTTTAAGTATAATGGATTAATGGTCTTATAATTAATATAATGGATTAATGGGTTTGTTATTAATTTTTTTAGGGAGTGCCCAATTTAGTAAAATCTCTCTCTCTCTCTCTCTCTCTCTCTCTCTCTCTTCCAATGTCACACTGTCACTTCAACTTCTTCATATTTTTTTTTGGTCCAGACTCCAGCATCTCTTCATCTACTTCTGTTCTTCAAATTCTCTCTCTCTCTCTCTGACTCTCAATCCGAACCCTCCTCGCCATTGGATAGGATCATAGATCAAGGCCAAGTAAGGATCAACGAGATTGGCGGAGCCGTTCTCTGTTTTGGGTGGTGCAAGATTTGGCGATATCATTGATTAGGAATGATGGGATTTTTTTTATGGCTAGAAATGTGATGTTGGTTTGAAATTTTTGGTGGGTTTTGAATGTATTGTGAGACTAAGATGTTGTGCTTTGGAATTTGGTGAATTGGAGTGATGGGTAGGTTTTTTATGTTTGAAAATACGATGGAATGCAGTGAAGGTGTTTGACGATTTGCGTGAATGAAACCTGGAGAATTTGGGGGAAATTGGTGTCTTTTATAATTGCATTTTGAAGGTTATGATTTAAGTTTAATGTTAAAGGGTTCTAATAATAAAACCTTGATGTTTAAGGATTATGAGCTATGGTAGATATGTACATATAGACAAGAGTAGAAACTCGGGATAAACAAGCATTTATTTAATTTTCTCGTCAATTTGTGTATATAGTTGAGATTGTAGGTTGTTCGTTACGAGATTGCTATCTAGTGGTTGAAATTTTAGTTTGATGTGCAAGTACAAACCCATTAATCCATTATATTAATTATAAGACCATTAATCCATTATACTTTAAAATTTTTGGGCCCCTCCCCTGATTTATTTTTTTTTGAAGAAGTTCTGAAAAGTGAAGATGCCGGAAGGGAACTAGGGAGAGAGCAATCTCGTAACGAACAATCTAAAATCTCAACTATATACACAAATTTGGCCCAATTTTATTTTTCGCCCAAGGCCTCAAATACCCCCGGACCGGCCATGGTAATAATCAACTTCCTACAAATTGCAACTTTAGACCAAACAAACACTTACAGATCTCATCTAGATCTTACCGTATCTGACAAGACATAAAGTTCCAAATTTGCTAAGACATTTGTCGTATTTCCAGTTGTTTGTTCAATTCCGTCCTTGCTTTTGAGGGATTTTACTTTTTGTGATTTTCTATAATTTGTGCTTTTGGCTACCTCCTACATCAAATTCGAAAAAGAAGTTATATCCCTATCAAATTATTCCCTCCCGACTTCCGCAAGAACACAAAACTCAAAATTCTCTCAAAGTACAATTTCGTCGTCAGTCGTCACAGTGTGAGACCTCAAGCTACCTACACTATTTCATCAAACAAGGAACACAATTCAATAAGTAATGAACAACCGTCAAAACAATTCCAGCTTGCCCTTCACGGCTCCACAAATACCTACTAATCCAATACGCTACACCAAATTGAGCTCAAAGAAACTTTTAGGGTTACGATGCCACAAATAATGATAAGAGAATACATCCCTAATTAATTTCCAAACATAGAACTTTATAAAAATCTCAAATTTTCTATTAAATCCTCCAAATTAAAAACTCCCCAAATTCCTAATTTGAGACCGCAATCCGATCCGAATCGAAGATAATTTAACTGAATGAATACCTAGGGTGAAGGGACCGATTCCGAGGCCAGGATGGAGATCGAGGGTGATGGACCCCATCGCCGTCCCCTCGCACCGCCGGCGAGACGCGCCGCCGCCTCCCGGCGCTGCCGTGGTCGCCACCTGTCCTGATCTTTGTTGCATTTCCCTCGATCAGTCTTTATCTTTTTCTCTCGATTTTGCTTTGTCTTTGTGGTTTTTTTTTGTGTGTGTGTTGGGCCTTTTTTCTCTTTCTTAATTCAGCCTTTTCGTCTTCGATTTCGGTTCCTTTCCGCAAGCGAACTACCGGTGAGGGAATCCCATGTTCGGTTAAGAACAGCGGGGATTAGGATGTTCGTTTTGAACTGGGCCCTACTTAGAAGACTTACGGTTTTTGATACGTAAGCCTTTTATATAATTTATTATTATTGTAATAAATTGTTTAATATATAATTATAATAGATTATTCTTACATATATATTATTATAATTATTATATGTTATTATATATATGTATATAATTAAATATGTTTCTTATAATAAATTATTTCCAAAATTTGAAAAATATAGTACAGGAGCTATAGTCATTTCCTATATTTCAAAATTTTAGCAAAATTTGAATAGTAGCCGTCTATATTTGAGAGTGGATGTAGAAAATTCCCAAATATAGGATCGCAAGATCATCTTGCGCTCGTTCTAAAAAAATTGTCTCGGACGTCAGCGTATGAAGAATTAAAAATAAAAAATAAAAAATAAAACAGGTCGGACGCAAGATGATCTTGCATCCGATCAAATTTTATTTTAATATGTCGGATGCAAAATCATTTTGCGTCTGACTAAAAAAAATCGCTGAAGAAATCAGACGCACGATGATCTTGCGTCCGAGCGAAATTTTTTTAAAAAAAGGACAGACGCAACATCATGTTCCTGAGATTTTTTCCCTTTTTTGTGTTTTTAATTTCTATGAAATAGAGCCTATAGGATTATTTATGCATATAAAGTTAATTTAAGATTGGTTTGATTATTTGATCAAGGGATGAGATGGAATGGGCTTATAGAAATTGTTATGTGTTCGAATGTGTACAAATATTTTAAAAAATGTTTTGGACTCAAATTTTTATTTTTTTTAAAACCAACGGCTGAGATTCAAAAATTAAACGATCATCCACCGTTGGACTAAATTTTGGATTTCAACGACTACAAGCTCAACTCAAAATTCCTATTTCTAAAAGCCAAATATGAAAATTTTAAGTCTAACGACTACAGATGCTCTAAGGAGTTGATGTGGGACCGGGAAAGGGGAATTTATACAATATATTATGCTAAACCACTTTTGGTCTAAGGATTTTTCATTTTTTTTCCTTTTAGGGGTATTTGGTACAAGGATTTTTTTTTTTGTTCCCAAGAATCATAAATCATGGGATTTATGTTTCCTTGGATTTATGATTCCTAGGAATCATTAAACATGTTTAGTATATCTTAAACATATCTGGGAATGTTAGTTGAAAACTTAATTTTCTATGTTTGATTGAGCTACATATTTCCTGAGAATTTTAATCTTATTATCCAAAATATCCCTCTCATCCTCAAATAACAAAACAAATTCTGCGAATCCTAAACCAACAATCCTAAGCCTCTACAACCTCCTTCTCTCTCTAAACCTCTGCAATCTCCTTCTCTTACACACCAAACCACATATGCGATGGTTTCAAACATATGGATTAGAGCATTCGAAAAATACCTGAGAAAAATAACTGATATGAAGGCAGTCGGGGAAGATGAACAGTGATGGGGGCACCATATCATTAAGATGAACGTTGGTTGTGAAGAGATGTCCCTCCATATCATTAAGATGCCCATCACAACTTATCACAACAACAGTTTGCAATCTTCTACCTAAAGTAGAAATCTCTACTTGTAAAGTTTTCATTTTAGAGATTGGAGAGTTTGTTTTAGATCTGAGAGGAGGTCTGGTCGGTCCTCACAGCAGAGAGATGCCTTGACAGTAAACCCTCGAGCATTGTTAGTTTCATCACCGTCAACTTCAACTCTGACTTCATCGCCGCCTGATGGTATGAAACAATATTTACTTATCTCAACTGCATTGGCTTTTAGTTTCTTTACATGACTAATCACTTCAGCAAGCAAAGCAGCTTTGTCCAACTGCCAAGGAAACAACTTGATCAGTGTTAGAAATAGATAAAAGGATCAATCTCCATAGCAATCAATGCGGTACCCAATCTAGAGAAGTCGACAAAACTTCAAAAGAAAAATCAATCAAAAAGGGCACTGGAGAATGCTTAGGGAGAGGGTTGAGAGAATTTTATTGATTAATATGGTTGTAAGAGATTACACAACTTCTCTCTGATTCCTGCATAAGTAATTTCAAAGATATTCAAGTCATTCGCCTTCCAAATATCGTTACCATCAAATTGTAGCCTAACTACACATGGAAAAACAACGTTAAATTGTGGTCGTCCAATTATCATTGCTACAACCCAAAATAACAACCTCTACCAAACCACCAAATGCCTTCACTGAAAGTAGTAAGAACATGTCTCCTTACCGATTACAAAAATGGATGCAGATTTGACTTCTAGTTCAATAGGTTGTTCCAACTTGTTTCTAATATACAAAGTACTCATTGGTCATAGTAAAATCCAAAGTACTCATTGGGGGCACCGGAGTTGGTCGGGGAAGGCAGTCAGGGAAGATGAATAGTGATGGGCGGGAAAAGTTGAGGTCGGGGATGTGCTGGGGGCCACGAGGGTGGCGCGAACGGAGGATGGCGACGGGGTGTTGCCAGAGGCCGGGAGTCACGTCGGAGAAGATGAACAGGACGGGTAACGGATTTGGGGTGATGGATTTGGGGTGAGGGTGAAGGGGGACATGGCAGAGAGAAGGGAGATGGTTTTTTTTTTTTTTTGGGCATAATTGTATTTTCAAAGAAGTAACATTTTCCCAAGCACTTGGGAATCTAAGAATCTCACCCCCCATGGGAAAATTTTTGTGGGAATTGTGGCAAAAAAATTCCCAGGAATCTTAGTTTCCTGGGAATCTGAATTTAAAAATTAACATTCAAACATGGGAAACTAGATTCCCAAGTTAAGATTCCCAGGATACCAAAAATAATTCTTGTACCAAACGCCCCCTTAAAACAAAAAAATGAGACCAAATGTAGGAGGCAACTTCCCACTCTTTCTCCATCTAAATTTTAAAGTGCAATCATATCCCTCAATCAAACCTTAAAAAACGTGTAATATTATTTAGAGAATTTTTTCAAAATTAGTTTTGTTATTTTCTCATTTTAAAAAAAATTATGTGAACTATATTGCATTGGGTTATACTAGTAAATAATAATGTGAATTTGGTTTACGTGAACCAGTTTATAAGATGGTTGAACCGCTAATTTTTTTGGGTAAATACAGTTTAGGCTTGTCTGTTGACACTTAACTTCTGTCTTTTGACTTTTCAATTATATTATAAACTTATCAAATATTTATTTTTCTATTATAAAAACACTAATAAATCTGTACATATAAGATCTGAGCCATCCATCTTGTTTTATTTAGATCAACAGATTTAATCTAGGTCGTTCATTTGATCTATATAATGATTAAATAAAAAAAATCACCTAATCATCCATCCACCCATCCATCCACAAATCACAAACCAACAGTCCAGATCTCCCAAAACATGTGCGCCCTCAAAATCCCATTATAAATTCAAGTCCCCTTCCTCCTCGATTGACCTTTTCCCTTTTTTTCTATTTTCTCAACCCAAAAAAAGAAAAGAAAAAATGGCGCCTATTACAATTTCTTCAACCCTAATCCAAACCCTAACCCCCCATTTCAATGGCGGACGTCCTCGACCTTTTCCCCGACTCCCAAGATGGCCGTCGCGAAACCTCCCCTTCAAAATTCCAGCCTATCTATGCGCCGCCGCCGCCGCCACCTCCTCGACGAAGAGACCGAGATTCGCACACAAGAGGTGGCGAAAGAGGAGATCGTGAGTACTATAGGCAGAGCAGTCCTAGCCCGTTGCCGTCGTTGCAACCACTGTTTCTGATTTTTCGGATTTTTCTTTTGTATTCGTTCCTCTTCTCATTTCTGTAATCTTTTGTTAAATAATAAATTTTGATATTTATCTTCAACCTAATTGAATTCTTTCAATCAATTTTGTTTCATTGGTTGAACCCTGTGATTCTTGTGCACCTTATTTCATTTTTGTGCCTTGGGTATTTTTTATTAGATCCTAATTGATTTGATTTTGAGCCCAAATTCAATACCCAATTTTATTTATTTAAATTTAAACCCAACCCATCTCTTATTGAATCCTAACACATTAACCCAACATCCTAAAACACCTATATATATATTAATTAAACCCTGATTAATCCCCATCATAATATAATCTCTCATCTCTTCCGCCGCTATTCTTTTCCCCTGTTTCGATCCCAACCCGAGCACCCCCACCTTCCGATCATCATCCTCGTCGAGCTCCACCGACTGCTACCTCCTTTGTCATCCTTTCCATCACCTCCTCGGCTCCCTGTCACCCCTCTTCTCCGCCAGCGAGCCACCCTCATCGTCGGCACCTCACGCCACCCTCGACGCCCAACCCCGATTATCCTCACCTTCTTCCACCGCCAGTGCCTTCGACCCCCACCTCGACTGCAGCCCCGCAACCACCCATCAACCTCGCCATTGTTGCCGACTCCCGAGTCTCCACCATCACCTCCTCGGCATCCCGATCGACTGCCATCCCCACAGTCATCCCCAGCCTCTGCCGTGACTGCCTTGCAGCCGACAACCGCAACTACCTCGAAGCTGCCGCCGTCGCTGTCGCTGTTGCCACCTGCTGTCCTTGCTACTGTTGTTGTGCCTCTTATTACAGGGTACGTAGTGTGCACGTGTTTGCCACACGTTGGTTGCACGTGTATTGTTGCCGACGGGATTCTCGTCCCGTTATTCTTTCACTTTCAGAGTCGTCATCTTTAAGGCAAATTTTCTCTTGAACTAGTTTTATTTTTCTTGTTCAAGAATTCTTTGATCTCCGCAAGTAGTTCCCACTTCAATTATCCTATTTTATTTGTTTTATACCCTTCAAAGAGACTATTATGGATTCATCGACGAAACCAAGTAGTAGTCATCTTTTCGTGCAATTCCCTTGATTCAAACCCAAGCCTATTATACATAGTCACATGTATTCACGACACGAATACTTAGATTAGAAACATGTATATAGACATTGATGATTGAATGCTTTCCGTTTGAATGTAATGATCATGCTATGTTGATAATAATTTGTCTCACCAATAGTGGAATTCCACCCTAAAGATTAAGTATGATTTCTGTTAATTATTGCTTTGAAATAATATGCTTACTTGTTTATTTTGTTGTCTTTTAATAATAATTTGCTTGTTGGCCTGCTCGTTTCTTTGAGTTTTTGACCTAGTTTTTGTCACAATTTAATATAACTTTGTAAACATCATTTGTAGATTTTTTGAATATATTTTCAGAACTTTTTACGGACCTAAATTCCGATTTATAAACTGTAAGATATTATATTTTCAGTACTGCTATGTTTTTAATTTCCAGATTTTTGTCTAGAGTTACACCGACATGATTTTCTATTAAAATAAAATGTTAATAGTAGAAGTTAAACTTGAAATTTTATATGTTGTTACTAGAAAGGACTTGGAGTCACATTATTATTTTTATAAGATTATTTGAAAATTTTCCAGACCTTTTATAAATATGAAAACTTGACCCCAGGTTGTTGTTAGAACACCAGTTCAGTAAAGAACCCGATTTTAACCTAACTATAGATAATATCAATTAGAACTCATTAAATAATAATTGTAGCCCTGTGTGTCAGGAATCCAGATCATCTGACGGTTTTACAATCCGACCTATAGATCGCTAGGTATTCATATTTTTGTACAGTGACGTCTGAATTTTAGAATGCAGTTTGAAAATGTATTACCATGCTTAATTAACTGAAACAGTAGATTAATTTTAATAAATAAAATCTGGGATTAATTGTTTTGTTACTAAACAACAGAAGGAGGGACCTTGAGTTTGAGGTTGGTGACTTTGTTTTTCTGATGGTTTCACCTAGCAAGGGTGTGATTCACTTCAGCAGAGGTGGGAAGTTAGCCCCGAGGTTCATAGGTCCGTACAAGATATTGAAGCTGATTGAGAAAACTGCTTACTGGTTGGAGTTGCCAGAAGAGTTGTTTCAGGTGCACAATGTCTTCCATGTGTCTATGCTGAGAGGATACATTCCAGATCCTAGTCACTATTTGCCCGAAGTACCGGAGGGTTTGCAGTTGGATCTAAGTTACATTGAGCTTCGAGTTGAGATTGTTAATCGTCGGGAGAAAGTCTTGAGGAACAAGACAATACCGATGGTCAAAGTAGTCTGGAGAAACCAGTTGGTTGAAAAGGCTACTTGGGAATCCGAGGAGAGGATGATGAAAGATCATCCTGAGCTTTTTGTGTGATTTGTATCTTCTTTTCTTTTCTGTTCTTCTCTTTGTTGTATTCCTGTTTTCTCGCTCTTTAAGTGTAGTTCTGGGGACGAAACTATTCTAAGGAGGGAGTGTTGTAACATCCTAAATTTCTATTTATTAAGAGTTTGTGATTTTACGTGTTTTGCACGTATAATTTTATATGTATATTTTTCTTTTATAAAAATATTTCTTTATAGCATGAACAAGAAATTGTTCTCTTTATTTTTCAAAAACACTATTTTTAAAAGCTTAATTGAATTCTAGGCCTAATTGTCTCTTTTTAGCCCATCTTGATTAATTAATTAATTTAATTAGTAGAGCATATGTTAATTGGCCCAATAGTGAGCCCATTTAACTTAATTTAATTTGGGAGATTAATGTTTTTGTGTTTTGTGGATTATTATGGGTTTGAGTATGGTGGAGGGTATGAGCAAGGAGGAGGAGGTGAAAGGGATTATAGGGATGATAGGGGGCATGGGAGATGCATGAATCGTCAATGAAAGTCTGTTTTGCTTTTTTCTATCTTCTGTCTCAAGCACTATATATAGATAGGAATAAGTCATCTGAATATATGTATATTTCCATCATTGATAATTATAAAATTACTAATATTGTGAATAGTTTTATTTATCTATTATAATTCAATACATTTTTATATACTTAAGGTTATTGATTAGTTAGTTTGTTAGGGCACTAAGATGTACTAGAAAAGGGACTAAGAAATTTACCTCTCAACTCTTGCCACAGAAGGCAATTATCGATGTTATTATCGTAACTGAATTTGAGTATGTTGTAAGGATGGCTTGCTTATATTTTGTTTTGCAACTTACTATCTTCTGTTATAACACTAGATAATTTGAATATGGTGTAGGAATGAGTCATCTGCTAAATATTTGATCGAATATTGTTATCGTTGACAAGTATAAAAAGACTAATCTAATGTATAAAACTTTTTTATTTTATTATTATTAAATGAATGTGTATGTACTTAAGATTTTGTAACTAGCATAAAGAGAACAGTTAAAATAACTCTGTTAAAATAGCTATTATTACTTGTTGTGTCTGTTTATTGCATTTTATTATTAGTGAAATTCAATTTTATAATGTCGCCACCAAGCAAAAATTTCCTAATTTCGTCCCTGTACTGAATGGGTATTGATGTAATGTATTCCACAAACTGTCGTTCTCTGATTTCAAAGTTAGTCAGGAGCAATTAAAGAAAATGTGGGTACATTTTTTTATTTTTTTCTTCATTGATCGGGTTCTATTTTGAATTAAGGATATTATGGTTTTTTAAGCTACGTAAAGTACGACATTAAATTTGTTTTTTTTTTTTTGATGAAACGGATAGAGTCTGAAGACTCCAGCCAAACGATATAATATATAAATACAAATGAGAGTCTTACAAGGAGTAAAACGAAACGAGCAGCTAAACAATTCTACTAACAGTCAATAGGTGCAACTAAGTATACCAGAAACGCAAACAACAAACAAGGACCCAAACACCATCTCGATCTCCGTAGCCCAAATACACCAAGTCACAGCAGATGCCACGCCTAGAGAAGAGAGGCTGGATCGGAAGAAAAAGGAGGAAAGCGAAGCATCCTCAAACTGACATTAAATTTGTTAAGTTTTAGTTTTCACTCTTAAATGTTCATGGTAACTCAATTTATTCTATTTTATTTTATTTGAAGAACTGTAATTGGTTATTAAACATGCTAAGGAAAAATATGGATGGAAATCTGATTGAGATTATTATACGCCATAATAATGAAAATGCCAAAAATACATAATTTGATTGCTGTGTTGATCTAAAGCAACAGCCACAACTACAAACTACTATTTTGAAAGGCATGGTATCCTATACCCGATAGATGCACACATGGGAATTTCGATGGATTAGAAGTTTTTAGTGGTGAGGCTCTTGATCAAGAAAAAACGTGTTTATGAACTGCAGGAGTAGCTACTTGAAGGCACCATGGTAATTGATGAACCCAATAATATTCACATTTAGGAGCAATAATCTTAATGCAATTGGACATTTAAATGCTATATATGTGGTATTTTACTCTTCTTTTCTCTTTTCCATAGGAAACAGCCTAAAACAGCAAACGAAGCAGATTCAGGATTTTGAGGATGACACACAGAAACTGCAGGGCATAAGTCGACTGGTGCTTCCAACAGGCGACTGGACAGAAAGGTTGAAGCTGCTCGGTACAGTCGACTTACTCCAAAGACAGTCGACTTGACTGATGAATTACGAATCTACAGATGTCTCGACACAGTCGACTGATCATGAAACCAGTGGACTGGTATTCAACAGAGTTAGAAGATAAGAACAAGTTGAAGATTCATCCTCATCCAAATCAGAAGCAAGATTAAGTTATCCAAACCCAGGTCGTCTGCGAATAACAACTCTTCATTAATCAAATTAGGGGACCAGGGGTGGAGAGTGAGAAGATTGATTCAAATCTATATTTGATGTGTAAAAAGATAGGATTGCAATCTGCAGATGTGGGCAAAAGAAGTATAAGAAGGCTGGAATAAGAAGTTGAGAGTATCACTTAATCTCTGAATCATCAATCATCAACCAACAGGCATTATTCTATCAGCATCGAAAGAAGAAGGAGATCAAGTACACTGAAGGGGACGAGCCAGTCGACTGAGTGACAGCAAGTCGACTTCTCAGGCCAAACATCATCAGTTTATTTCTTCTCTTTCTGTTTTTATTTTAATCATGTATTCGGAACTGTTAGTCAATAAAAGTCTTATTATGTGGAACTAATTTCATAGTTGGGTAGATTGAAACCGTAGTCATGTAATATTCTTCTGAATGCTACTCTATTACTTATTGATTAAACCTGGTTGAATTGGTATAGATTTATAATAAGAATCAAACTTGTTCAGAAGTTCTAAGAGCAGTCGACTAGGAGTGACAGCAAGTCGACTGCCATGCAGAACCTGAGATTATCAAGTTTGCGTATTATAAATCTGAATCCGTTATATAAGCATAGAGACGACCCGTATCTTGTGCTCATAGCTTGTAACACAGGAATCTTTAGGGGTTCTTGGTTTAATCAACTTGAAGGATCTAGATCTGATACCAATTTCTAAAACTTCGAGTGTTTGTTCGTTTCCATTGTTCCTATATTTTCTTTAAGTGCAACTTAGTAGATACCATGCTAAATACTTAAGGAAAGAAACCAATTAGAGTAGATACCATGCCTAATTCTTGGCTTAGGGAAACAATAACTTTAAGGAGTAGATACCATGCCCTTAAAGGAACGAACATGAGTAATTAGAGTAATGAAGAAGGTGACTTAGCATTATTGACTATAGGTGGAAATCAAAGCCCAACTACTTAATAGATATTTGTGATTCAGAACTACTTGATCTAGTTTAAATCTTGTCAATTCTTTTAGAACAACACTTTAAGATTTTTATTCCTGTTTTATTGATTAGTAAGTTAATTTCTACAATCTCTGTCCTTGCTTGTCACTACGCTTCTGTAAACGATTCGTACACTTGCGAGGTTTTAATTTGTGTCTAGTTTATCTATATATTTAGATCATCTAGATTGCACAACAAGTTTTTGGCGCCGTTGCCAGGGATTGTTTAGTATTTTAACTTACAAATCAGTAAAAATCTTTTTCTTTTTTTTCTTTTCTTATATTTTCTTTTAGTTTACTCTCTGCACAGACAGGTTCAGACCAGTCGACTGTCTCCAAGGATCAGTCGACTGTACAGCGAAGTATTCAAAAAGCAACAATGGGTGAGAAAGTATTAAATCGAGTACCAATGCAAGACAAATTCCCTCCGAAAAATATTGAGCAACCTTCTTGCATAGCTTTTCAACCTAATGTCACAGGAAATATGCACCTATCTCCTCAATTACTTAGCATGGTTCCCCACTTCAGCTGCAGACTAGACGAGGATCCGCATCTACATTTGCAAGATTTCTTTGATCTTTGCAGAACACAAAGCGTCCAAGGGCTTACCCCGGAACAAATCAGGTTAATTTTGTTTCCATTTTCATTAAAACTTAATGCTAAATTGTGGTATAATTCTTTGGAAGCAGGATCAATTCAGTCATGGGAGCAATTGGCAACAAAGTTCTTGAAGGAATTCTTTCCAGCTCAGAAAACCAGACAACTAAAAAGAGAAATTCTACTCTTCCAACAAAAAGATGGCGATTTATTCTTTGAGGCATGGAAGGACTTCAAGAACAAGCTTCTCAAGTGTCCTACGCACAACATACCTAAGGATGATCAGGTACAAGCATTTTATGAGGGTTTAAATGACACTAACAAAGCAATTGTGGATTCAGCTTGCAACAGAATATTGATGAGGAAAAGTGGTGAGGAGGCCATCGAACTATTTGAAGAACTCAGCAAGAACTCACAGCAATTCTCAACAAGGGGAAGAGGCCTTTCGAAAAAATAGGAAGTTTACGAAATTTCTAGTGATAATAGCATGCAATTAGAAAAGGAAATTATGAACAAAAAGATTGATATGCTTGTTAATGCAATTTCAACGTTGGGTGGCATAAAAAACCAACCAAAAGAAATTTGTGCAATTTGTTCTCATTCTGATCATACAACTAATACATGTCCCATGTCTTCTTTCACAGATCAGGAACACGCAAACTACGTAGGATAGGGAATGTACCCACCCCAGAACAACACTTTTTCAAACATGTATAACCCAGGGTGGCGAAACCATCCAAATTTCTCATGGAGCAATAATCAAAACCATGAAGGCACTCAATTCGCACAAGGGCATGCGCAGCAATTCCAAATTGGGAATGGGTTTGATCGGCCAGTACAAGAACAGAAGAAGTTGGATTTCGAATCCACCGTTCTTCAATTGCTCCAACAGCAACAGCAAACAAGCAACCAACAAGGGGAGGCCATTCAGAAATTGGAGACTTAAATTGGTCAAATTGCTAAGGAGTTAAGTGAAAGAAAGGCCGGAGAACTCCCATCACAAACCATACCAAACCCTAGAGGACAAGAACAGCTCCAATCGGTGACAACACTAGAGGACGAGATTGAGTTTAAAATGTTTGATGCACCAAAATTACCACACGATGATCATGAATGTTATAATGTTGATGTGGTTCAGGAAATTTGTGACCAAACATTTCAGGAACATAGTGTCGATCCATTACAAGCCACACTTACACACTCTCTATCACTATCTCAAGTTGAACAAGAATATGATGATTGGAGGATTGCAGAGACAATACATACCCTTGGAAATGAAAAATCATATGCAGGTAAGTTTGCACATGTGTTTGAAAATTTTGTGCCTAATAATACTTTTGTTTCTTCTTTTACCAGGACACCAGATGTGGAGCTGAAGCCACTACATGAACACTTGAAGTATGAATATTTGGGGGAAAACCAGACGTTACATGTGATAGTCGCTGAAAAATTAAGCAAGCAGAAAGAAGAGAAGCTGCAGGGAGTCTTGCAAGAACACAAGGGTGCATTAAGGTGGACCATTGCAGATAAGCTTATGTCAAGATGGTATGGTCCGTACATTGTTGCAAAGGTTTCCCCACATGGAACGTTGGAGAAAAATCAAACATTCAGGGTGAACGGGCATAGTGGGAAACCTTATAATAAGATGAGTTTTGAGCCGCGAGCCATTCAATACATTGCATAAACTCATCAAGTCTGGCTAAAGACAAGAAAAGCATCGCTTATTGGGAGGCAACCCAATTTTTCAGGGGAGTACTTACACTCTCTATTTATTTATTTCTTTAATCATTTCTTTATTTCTTTACTTTATTTTCTTTCCTTCAAACTGGGTGGTAACACATGCCTATTTTAAGGACAATGTTCCATCTAAGTTTGGGGGTAGTTATTTACATTTGGAGTCTTTTGATTTTAACCATTCCAACATTGAATGATTTGAGCTCAGTTACTATAGGTAGAGAGTGGAGAACAAATATTAATTGTGGTCTTTATCCTTAAAAATGTTAATAACTTATCATATGGATCATACTTGAAACTTTTATTCATATGGTCATGTCAATTCGACGAATCTTGAAAGAGAATAGCAAGTTCAACTGTGAGTAAACTTAAATACACAAATTGTGAGTTTTGAGCCTTATTTATTTTATTTGTGAGAGAATCATACACTTGAAGATTTCAGTTGACTGCATTCTTGAGGTGAACTAGAACTTGTTTTTGCTACTTTTCGAAACTTATTTTTGATTTTTGTACAAAAACTTGGAAATGATTAAGGCACCTAAGATTCTACCACCAGGGACAAATAGCCTACCCAACATCAATTATTCACTAGTTACCCCTTTTGAAGCCTATAAAAGCCTTTTTATTTGTAAGACACATCATCCTTAACCATACCTAGATGAATAGGTTACCTTACCTATATCTATTGAGTTAGTAGAGCAAGAATTGTAAAAGAGATGTGGTATGTCAAGGTGAAGGGGAAGAAAATATAAAGTTGGAAGATTTGTCATAGGAAAAAAAAAAAAGAATGAAAAATTATAAATTGTTGAGTTGTGGATGGGTGAAAGGTGTTGGTAGAAATAAAGTATAGGCCTGTAACAGGTGGCCATATGTATAATAATAAAAAAAAAAATCTCTTAGAACAATGCAAGTTGCTCTACTCTTTAGAAATTTTTGTATTCCTTTTCCCCTTCATTGTTTAAACCCTCACCCAAGGCCCCATTACAACCTATATAAAGACCTTTTGATCCAAGTAGTATGCAAATCAATGGTGTGAAGATGTAGTAGCAAGATCAAGCATATGGTTTCATCCAAGTAATGAAAATTGTCACGAGATCTAATTTGAATGTCCCATGTCAATGAGAGCTATATTTCTTTGGGAGTGTATGCCATGGTGAGATTTTGGAGTTGAAATATAGTTGAGCTTGCTAAACTTAATCATGATTATGTTGCAGTGGCATTGGCCACTCTACTTTTTGATATTCAAGTTGAGTATTCTTGTGAATAAGTGATTGACATTTGAATTAAAACTTTTTAGACCTATCTTAATGCTTGTTCTAAACTTGACACTAAAAGTAGTGAGTTCTCTGAGGTAAATGTTGGAAGGGTCAAGTTGTTCGAGAGATGCTTGTAGTTTAATTTTGCTTGAGGACAAGCAAAAGCTAAGTTTGGGGGTATTTGATGAACCCAATAATATTCACATTTAGGAGCAATAATCTTAATGCAATTGGACATTTAAATGCTATATATGTGGTATTTTACTCTTCTTTTCTCTTTTCCATAGGAAACAGCCTAAAACAGCAAAACGAAGCAGATTCAGGATTTTGAGGATGACACACAGAAACTGCAGGGCATAAGTCGACTGGTGCTTCCAACAGGCGACTGGACAGAAAGGTTGAAGCTGCTCGGTACAGTCGACTTACTCCAAAGACAGTCGACTTGACTGATGAATTACGAATCTACAGATGTCTCGACACAGTCGACTGATCATGAAACCAGTGGACTGGTATTCAGCAGAGTTAGAAGATAAGAACAAGTTGAAGATTCATCCTCATCCAAATCAGAAGCAAGATTAAGTTATCCAAACCCAGGTCGTCTGCGAATAACAACTCTTCATTAATCAAATTAGGGGACCAGGGGTGGAGAGTGAGAAGATTGATTCAAATCTATATTTGATGTGTAAAAAGATAGGATTGCAATCTGCAGATGTGGGCAAAAGAAGTATAAGAAGGCTGGAATAAGAAGTTGAGAGTATCACTTAATCTCTGAATCATCAATCATCAACCAACAGGCATTATTCTATCAGCATCGAAAGAAGAAGGAGATCAAGTACACTGAAGGGGACGAGCCAGTCGACTGAGTGACAGCAAGTCGACTTCTCAGGCCGAACATCATCAGTTTATTTCTTTTCTTTCTGTTTTTATTTTAATCATGTATTCGGAACTGTTAGTCAATAAAAGTCTTATTATGTGGAACTAATTTCATAGTTGGGTAGATTGAAACCGTAGTCATGTAATATTCTTCTGAATGCTACTCTATTACTTATTGATTAAACCTGGTTGAATTGGTATAGATTTATAATAAGAATCAAACTTGTTCAGAAGTTCTAAGAGCAGTCGACTGAGAGTGACAGCAAGTCGACTGCCATGCAGAACCTGAGATTATCAAGTTTGCGTATTATAAATCTGAATCCGTTATATGAGCATAGAGATGACCCGTATCTTGTGCTCATAGCTTGTAACACAGGAATCTTTAGGGGTTCTTGGTTTAATCAACTTGAAGGAGCTAGATCTGATACCAATTTCTAGAACTTCGAGTGTTTGTTCATTTCCATTGTTCCTATGTTTTCTTTAAGTGCAACTTAGTAGATACCATGCTAAATACTTAAGGAAAGAAACGAATTAGAGTAGATACCATGCCTAATTCTTGGCTTAGGAAAACAATAACTTTAAGGAGTAGATACCATGCCCTTAAAGGAACGAACATGAGTAATTAGAGTAGTGAAGAAGGTGACTTAGCATTATTGACTATAGGTGGAAATCAAAGCCCAACTACTTAATAGATATTTGTGATTCAGAACTACTTGATCTAGTTTTAATCTTATCAATTCTTTTAGAACAACACTTTAAGATTTTTATTCCTGTTTTATTGATTAGTAAGTTAATTTCTACAATCTCTGTGGGATCGACCCTTACTTGTCACTACGCTTCTGTAAACGATTCGTACACTTGCGAGGTTTTAATTTGTGTCTAGTTTATCTATATATTTAGATCATCTAGATTGCACAACAGTAATCACAACTCAGTTGGAATCTTTTTTGTTATGGTTTCCATCCGAGAAGTTTAAATCACTACCATAATCTTTGCTTCAATTCATTGTAGTAAAAAAATAATCCATTACTGCATGAGTCATGTGTTAGCCTGACGCATTCAGGATATGTGTTTGGACTAGATGGGGAGGAGGGAGGGAAAGAGAGAGTGAGTCTTTCAGATTGAAACACCATACCTCAAGTGTATCTTTCACAGTCATATGCCTCTCAAGTCACTGTCGTTAATTGTTAATTTCTATATATTACATTACAAATGGTATTTAAAATATTCTCTATGAATATCAAATGACAAACAGAGGATTTTGGTTGGAAAACCATCTGAATAAGTTATAGGATTTCAGAAGTTACTGGAAACACCCTTCCGCATAGTAATCAGATTTCATAGACTTTTCATAGTAACTTCTGTTCTGCTCAATATGGAGGCAGTAATCTTAACATTTAGTTCAAGAATAATAGCATTTTAAAATAAACCGAGCTTATTGAGTCATCTTTATTTTCATATTTATACCACCTGAAACAAGCACACATTTGTGGTTTTCTTCTCCTTCATAATTAGTGCATCCATGGAACAACTTCCTCATGTTTTAGTCGTCCCCCGTCACTCAGCAAATTGTGGTAGGTGTTTGGCAACTGCATATATACGAGCTTTTCTTCCCTGTCATCTTCGAGTCACCATCTTACTTGGTGGAGTTGTTATCTTTGCTGGCTTTGTGTTTCTCTACACGCTTCACAGTTTGCCTTGTTGAAATTCAATTATATATATATATATATAAATATATATAAAAGTTGTTTCGGGTTGAGGAATTTTTTGCATCTTGACTATTTCTTTGTATCTTTGGCCTGTTGACTATTTTTGGCCTTCTTTTCATCACTACAACTTGGTTTGGAAAGAAGGTTTTCGCTTCTCATTTGGGTATTGACTTATGCGGAAATACAATGGATGTTCTCAATGAAATATAAGTCGAAGTAGGCTCGTACTACCACGAATGGGAACACGAGTTGAAGCTATTCTAAGGGGTTGTGTACGTGGTGGTACATGTTGCGGCTAAGTGTACATATATCTTCTTTATTTATTTTTTTTCTTTGTTAGAATCCTAATGTGCTTTACCTTTTTTTTCAAGAAAGATGTAAGAATATGGATTAATGATTTCATGGGGATCTTGAAGATTTGGGAACAATTTTACTGAGAATGACAAAAAAGGTAATGAATTTCGACATTTTTTCTTCTTTTATTTTTGGATGAATTTTCATGAGGGGTTAAATAAACTGAATATGTTACTAAAAGATATGCTACATTTCAACCTTAAAACCTGGGATACTTATACAAGGTTTTGGTTATGTTACTTGAACTACATGCGTTATGTTTGTTTGTTTGTTTTTTTTTCTCTTGAAAATATGTTTTATGGAGAATCAGCATATGCATTCATGCAACTGGTATGACTTAAACTTGAGTTCTTTAACTATTCGGAGGCGAGGGTCAAAAAGGGTCAAGAAGGCTATGCATTATGGAACACTAGCATAGTTGGGTACATGTCAAGCAATTGAACGATGAAGATCCCTCTTACTGCTTAATTGTTGATTAATTGTTGGAATTTTTTATCTTAAGACAAATAGGTTATGGATACAAATAACGGCTTAATGTTCTAGGTATATAGCTCTACAACTGCCACACATTGCTATTAAACTATGTCACATACGGATGTTCGAAAACTAAGCTTCCTTAGAGCTACATATTTTTTTTATTGTTTGGGGGTAAGGATTAGAGATAGATATTTATAACTTAATCAATAAAATAGAGATGTGTTTGTTATTGCTGTTCATATGAGAGAGAAGGCTATACATAAAAAACATATTAATAGATATACGATTTTTAATTTTATAATGTTAGCCACATTCACCAAGTCGCATGCATTTGGTGCACGGCAAATTTTCACTAATTATATAAACAACAACAGCAGTACGTAACCCACAAAATCATAGATTAGAGCATCTGTAGTCGTTGAGACTCAAATTTGTCATATTTGGCTTTTAGAAATAGGAAATTTGACTTCGTGATGTAGTCGTTTCGACTAACAAATTGGCATCACATGCAAGATCTGTAAATTTATTTATTTATTATTATTATTATTATTATTATTATTTTTTATCGGACGCATGATCATCTTGCGTCTGATGCCCTTTTTTTAAAAGAAAAAACAAATGATCTCGGACGCAATAACATGTTGCGTCTGATTCAAAATTAAACAAATAAAAAAAATGATCATGGGACGCAAGATCATATTAAGTCTCTACATTTTTGGCTCTTCTTTTTCCCTGGGCAGCAAGATCATCTTGAGTGCCTATATTTTTTTTAGAGAATTAATGAACGGAAGCAAAATCTTCTTACGTTCGATTGATTTAATTATAAAAAAAAAAAATGTCTCACGCAAGATCATCATGCGTTCAAAGTCAAACACTGTTAAATTTTACGATGGACGCAAGATGATCTTCCGATTCCTATATATGAGAAATTCCTATATCCCCTCTCAGATATAGATGACTACTGTTCCTCAATTCCCAAATTTTGAAAATATAGGTAATGACTGAAGCTGATTTTTTGCCATTTTCAAATTTTGGAAATAAGGGAACGAACTGCAGATGCTCTTATATACTGTAAATGTAGTTTATGTATTGTTCAAATGTTTATAACAGAGTTTACAAAAATACGGCAGCTAATAGAAATTAAGTTGTCAACCCAGTGGCCTAAAGCATATTTACCCTTTTCTTTCTAGGAAGAAAAAGGAGGAATAGTGTTAATTAAAAAGTTGGAATATTCCGTGCAAATTTTGCTTGTAGAATAGAAAATAATTCAGAGCTATTACTTATTTTTCTAAAATATAATAAGAGGATAGTGTGTTATCATAGCTATCTTTGTTAGGAGACATCAAAATACATTTTCAAATCTCTAAACTAAAAATGTACGTCGTATCTACTTCACAAAATTATTTGTGTACAAAATTTTAAGTAAATTTAACAAATTTTAATCCCTCATCAAACATCCAAAAAATGAGAATATTCTATATCCATTATAAAATATTAATTTTTCGTTTGCATGATAAATGGTTAAAATTTTGTACACATGTTTTTAAAAAGTAGATCACATCTAAGGATACCTATTTTCTTTTTTTTTTGATGTAACGGATAGTCTATAGACACCAGCCAATCAATTAAAATAAATGAATAAAAGTTTACAATAAGGATTTTACCAGCGGTAAAACAAGAATCTCAGCAATAAGAGATAATATACAGCTAACAGAATCAAAACAACAAAACAGCAGATACAAGACAGAAACTAAAACATCAGAAACGACGCCCACAGGAGAGACTCCGCCAGAGCAGGTAGCCCCAGATACAGCGCAAAAGGACCGCAAGCCGGACTCGACAAGCAGGAAGGGAACGTTCACTGATGAAAGGAGCCACCAGGCTAGCTTGGATCGAGACTCCTACTCGAGCCACATCCCAAAGAACACAGGGCATAGAGATAATAAAACAAAAGCCAGACACAATAGTATGAAAACGCATACAGGGGAAAATGAATAAGGGAAATGCATAGTGGAACAAGCTCGGGGGAGACCTCCACAGGTGCAACTCACTCACCCACCGTGCATGAGGTCATCCCCAGGAACAAGATGGGTTGGAAACCCAAACACGAGGATGAAAACACAACGGGACCACGGCAAAACTCTGCAAGCCGAGACTACAGGCCAAGCAGAGAGAAGAAGTGCTCGCACAAACAAAGCAGCAATAAGATCACACAGAGGTAACCACATAGCACAGACAAAATTTTAAATAACCAAGCTACCCAAATTCAAAACATAGCAAAAAGATGAACTAATATAGAAGATTAAAAGGGCTAATAAAACCCAGTAAGAGCAGGAAAATAGATAGTAGCAGGAAACTAAAGTAGAAAGTAGCTAAAAAACCCAACTAGACTATACAATCAGTAGCATAACAACCGAAGAAAACACCAGCAACCACCATCACCAAAACCAATCTTCGGTACTCCCCTACTCAACAGGGAGGCAAAAGTCCATAAGAGGACCAAAAAGAACACGGTTAGAAGATAGCCAGTCAAAACCAACAGTTAGGGGCAGGAGAGACTAGGAAGGAATCAGCCCTGCAAATCATCACAAGAAAGTATAAAAAAGAATGAATGAAAGAAAATAACATAAGCAAAAGAAAACTGTAAGGAGAATTATAAAGCCTGAATATTTTTAAGGCAGTTAAAAGCTTGCATAAGTTTATCTGACGCCAAAGCGGCGTCCGCTTTGAAGGATGGGCTAGAAGCCCAAAGATTAAACAGGAGAAAGAATTCATCTATAATAGCAGCTATAGGCTTGCGATGGTGACGGAATAACCTACTATTCCTTTCCATCCAAGAGATCCATATAATGATGTGAGTAGTTAAAACCCACGCACTTCGAAATCTGTTGTCGGCGGGCTGGATATCCCAAACCACAGATAAAGAGGGAGGGATGAATCTCAAATTCCAAGCTAAGGTAACAATCTTCCAAAGAGGGAGAATGAACGAGCACTGGGTGAAGAGGTGATGGTTGTCTTCCGGGGATAGATCACACAGCGGGCAAAGTTGCCCCCAGGCGAGGTTTCTTTTGTTGAAAATCTCGACTGTGAGCAGTTTGTTGTTAAAAGCTAACCAAGAATTGATTTTAACTTTGATGGGAACACTAGGTTCCCAAATAAACTGCGATAGTAAGGAACGCGTTCCTCTAGAATTGAGGAAACGGTAAAAGGAGCGGACCGAGAAGATGCCCGACGCCGTCCAGCGCCAGGAGATTCCGTCAAGAGGAAACCAAACGTAGCCATTGAGGATACTCAAGAGGTTATTGAATTGCGGAATGAGATGGATAGGGATTTCAGATATGAAGGGAATCGACCAGTGCCTCACATTATCAATAACAATATAGGAATCTGCAACAGATGCCTCGGGAAGCGCAGCCATACGAAATAAAGAGGGGAAAGCCGAGGACAGCTTAATGTTACCGATCCACAAGTCGGACCAAAAGTGCGCTGATGATCCCTCAGCGCACAAGCGAGAAATGCTACAAAGAAAGGCATTGGACGCTTTCCAAACACCTTTCCAAAATGGAGAGGCGGAACGAGAGGTTGACGGAGGGAAATCCCACCAATAATAAGAGGATCGGTAATTTTTGATACATTGAATCCAAGGTAGGTGATTCAGGTGATGGAATCTCCAAAGCCACTTGCCAAGCAGGGCTATGTTATGGTCTCTAAGATTAAGGACACCGAGGCCTCCCTCCTCTCTAGGGGAGCAGATGATTTTCCAATTGGCTAGATGCGAACCGGGGTTATAAGAAGCGGATCCCGACCAGAGGAAGTTGCTCCTAATCTGATCGATCCTTTTGATCACCCAGGAGGGGAGGAAAAAGAAAGACATCAGATATTGGGGCAACGCTGAAAGGACAGAATTGATGAGTATTAATCTACCTCCTCGGGAGAGAAGTTTGCCTGACCAGGCTGAAAGCCTAGACTCGACTTTATCAATCAAAGGGATCCAGTCGGCTCTGAGGAGTTTACCCCATCTGAGCGGGATACCCAGGTAAGAGATGGGGAAATTGGCAATGGGGCAGTTAAAGATATTGGAAACCTCTGTCTGATGATTGGGGGACCCGCTCAGCCAAATCACCGAGGATTTTTGGAAGTTGATAGATAAACCTGAAGCTAATTCGAAGCAATAAAGTAGCAATTTTAGGTTACGAAGAGAGTGAAGGTTAGGCTTAGAGAAGATGATAGTGTCATCAGCGTATTGAAGGTTAAGAACACCCTCGAAGAGGGGCGAAACACCTAGACCCTCAATCATGTGCGAATGCCAAGCATTCTTAAGGAGTCTGCTGAAAACATCCGCAACAAGGGCGAAAAGGAGTGAAGAGAGGGGTCACCTTGGCGGAGACCGCATTTCACCTTAAATTGATGGCCTTCTGAACCGTTGATAAAGATGGCAGAGGTGCCCGAGTAAAGGCTGGATTTGATCCAGGCAATCCATTTGGGGCCAAAACCTCGAAAGGAAAGAATATCTAAGAGGAAGTCCCAATTGACATTATCATAAGCTTTTTGAAAATCGAGTTTCAGAAGGATACCCTCATCTCGAGATCTATGACAGTGGGATATGATTTCCTGTGCTGAGGCCACGCTATCAAGAATGAAGCGATCCTTGATGAAACCCAACTGGGCGGAGTCAATGAGGGGAGAGATGATGGCACTCAGCCTAGAAGAAAGAACTTTCATGATAATTTTAAAGGAAGTATTGATAAGGCTGATAGGCCTAAAATTGGTTAACAAATGAGCACCTGCAATTTTAGGGATGAGGACAATATGAGCATAGTTAATGCGATCAAAAGAGAAATGACCCTGGTGGAGGTCCTGGAATAACTTGAATAGATCATCCTTGAGCCAGTGCCAAAATTTTTGATAGAAAAAAGCAGGAAATCCATCCGGTCCCTGGTGCGGAATCGCTTTTTAAAGCAAAAACCGCCGAATGAATCTCTTCCAAAGAGAAAGGGGCTTCGAGAGAGGAGAGATCGTGAGATTGATGACCATAAAGATGGAGCCAATCAAGTTCGATAGAACGAGGTTTATTGGTACCAATGAGATTTTTATAGAAGTTAAGGAACTCCGAATGGATATCACCAACGGAAGACACCTCTCTCCCTTGCACCGAGAGAGAGGAAATGTGATTACTACGTTGCCTATGAGAGGCAAAGTTATGGAAAAAAGCGGTGTTCGCATCCCCTTCTTGCAACCACTTAATACGAGCTCTTTGAGCCCATTTCGAGTGATCTTGCTGGAGGATTTTAGCATAGTCCAGCTTGCAAGACAGACGCTCCGCCCTGGCGGCGTCAGATAAAGGGTGAGATTCCTCCATCTTGTCGAAGGAATCTATAGATTGGAGAAGAAAATTTTTTAGGAAGACAGAATCACGGTGCCTCTCAGAATGCCAGATTTTGCATCCGTGCTTAATAGCATGGAGCTTGAGGAGAATGTTACCCAATCCGGAAGAGCCAGTGATCAAGGCAAGACATTCCCCCACCAGCTTAACAAAAACCTGGTCTTGTAACCACA
Organism: Hemerocallis citrina; assembly: GCA_017893485.1. Classification (NCBI taxonomy): domain Eukaryota; kingdom Viridiplantae; phylum Streptophyta; class Magnoliopsida; order Asparagales; family Asphodelaceae; genus Hemerocallis; species Hemerocallis citrina. The sequence continues at coordinate 163,317,969 of CM030359.1, forward strand.
ATTTTTCGAAACGAAATTTGTGCTTGTGCTGGAAAGGGAATTGGGAAGAAAGCGAAATCGGGCAATGGTCCGAAGCAGGATTAGGGAGAGCCTGAGCAAGAGTCTGAGGGAAGCGGTTCATCCAAGAATGAGAAACTAGAAACTGGTCAAGCTTGGCTAGAGATGGAGGATGTCTCTGGTTCGACCAAGTAAAAGATCTACCAGAAATCGGTAGATCAGCTAATTGCAGGGAGCGGATGCAATCATTGAAGAGGCAAGATTGATGAAAGGATGATCCCGGGGCGGATCTTTCGGAAGCGAAGCGGGTGACATTAAAGTCTCCGCAAATGAAACAGAGATCAGATAAGAAAGGTTGCAAGGATAGAAATTCATCCCAGAATAAGGGCCTCCTCTCCGCAGAGGAGGGACCGTAAACCGATATAACATTGAGAGGGCTATTGAAGCGGAACCAATGAAGCTGAACAATAAGAAAAAAGTTAAGACGATGAGTAGCGACGAAAGAGAAGGATGATTCTTTGAAGCCGACTAGAATACCTCCTCTTGAGCCAACGACATCAAGAGAAATCCACTTCGAAATAATGGAACCTCCAAGATTCCTGAAGATAGGTGAGGAGGGGGAGTCCAATTTGGATTCTTGAATGGCGATTAAATCGCAATGGGAAGCAGCAATAAGGTCGTAAATTGCCCGTTGTTTAGACGGGCAATTCAGACCACGAATATTCCATGAGACGCTAATCATGGGGCTGACTAAGCTCCATGACTCTGCGACGTTCCAAATTTCTAATGGTGCTGATACTAGAGGGGTCAGAAGGGTCGAGGAGGAAGCCCATATTGCGAGCAAGGGAGACAATATTACCATTAGAAAGAGAGTCGAAAATGGGGAAATAAAGAGACCCGAGTTGGTTATTGGGAATAGGAAGTTGGACTGATGCTTTAAGGGCATGAGGGGAGAGAACTCCACTCGACGATGACTCAGTAGAGCAACGTTCTACGGCAATCGAGGAGGATTTCTTTTTTAAGGCCAGAAGACGAGCGCTAGCTCTAATAAAGCGATTGGAGGAATGGGAGGGGTTGGAGACCTGAGTAGAAGAGCTGGGTGACTGGAGAGAAGGCGGGGAGAGAGAGGGAGAGGGGATGGAGATGGCGAGTCGAGAAGCTACCGGGGTAGAGGCTGGTAATTTGATAGGAACGCTGCGAAGAGATAGGGAAAGAGGAGAAGAAAGAGTCTGAGACTCAGTAAAACAATGATTATTTGTATCGGTGGGAGATAGATACCGCAGCCGATACAAACAACCAAGTTGAGCGGGAATCTTAAGGACAAAGTCCCGGTGATACTTGTTCACTAAATGAACAAAAACAGCCAGATGAAGTAATTTAAATAAACAAAAACCATATACAAGAATGAAAAAAGCATAACGGAAGGGAAGAAGAGGGAAACTTACCTGTCTGTCTTTGGAGGCTCTATTGAGATCCTCTTCCTCCTCCAGGAGCAGGGGATCCTTATCAATCCATGATGAAGCTTTGGAAGACTTAGAAGAATTGAGAATGGCTCGTTCGAAAGCTGGCTCGGCGCGCTTGGGAGTGGGAAAATGGGCGATCTGAATGAATTGTTCCCAATCCGAAGCGAAATTGGGATTAACCTCCCACGCAGGCCAAGGAGAAGAGGTAGACTTGCCCTTAGCGATATAAGAAGAGGAGGCAGGAATAGTCGCTGAAGGAGGAGCAGCCGACTGGAAGATTTTGGGGGGAGAAAGAGAGGTAGTAGATTTGTTCGGGGTTGCAACGGTGGATGAAGAGGGGCCTTTCGCGGGGATAGTATCAGGATTGATCCACACTAAATTAGGAGATTTGGAAGGAGAGATCTTAGGGGCAGGAGGGTGAGAAACAGGCCTGAGGTGGCGAGGAATATAGCTGCGCGCAGAGCCAACTCTGGGCGCTTTCGACGCAGGAGGAGAAGCAATCACGGGAGAGGCTTGGCCCGGATGAAAGGACGCTTTAATGTCTCCTTCAAATCTCGGAGTAGTGGTCTCCGATAAGGAAGAGATAGGAGGAGAAGGTAAAAGAGTAGTGTCATGGTAATGAGCAGACACGGAGTACGAGGAGACACCGTCCGATAAGCAAAAGGCCTCGATACGGGGCAGCGATTTGTTACACCGGAAGATCGCTTCCAGTTGAACTGCACCAGAGGCTAACCATGCTTTGAAAGAAATACTGACTAAATCCCCAATGCAGATGGCCATTTCACCAAGCGAATGGGGAGAGTCACAGAAAGGAGGCAATCCCACTAAAGAAACTTTGAAATCCACCCAATCAGAGTCCTGAGGAGGGGACGGAGTATTCACCCATTGGCGAATAGAGAGATGGATAGAGCCGATGGAAAGAGATGGAGACGCAATCAAGTCATCCAGAATTGAAGGAGAGGGGCAACGGATAACCATGTCACCATTGGAGCAGTTGTAAAGAACCCAGTCCCAATCCTTGATATTGCAGAAGTTACTAAGAAAAGTGTTGAGGGTGAAGAAGGGCACCACCCCACCAGAGAAAGAAATCGCTCCATACATACGGAAGGACTTCAAACGATCCGAAAGCACTGATTTGGGAACGAACACATTGGTGATTTGCTGCACGGGCAGAGGAGGAGAATAGACTGCCTGAGACTTCTTTAGGTCCTGAGGGAGCTCGGGAATGCGGAGGGATGAAGAAGGTGTGGGGAGAAGGGGGGGTTTAGTGGAAGCAGACTGCTTACGAGGTTTAGGAGGAGCAGAAGGTGGAATCTTGTTGCGCAGAGAAGAGAGGTCTACAGCGTTGAGAACTTGATCGGAGATCGGAGTGCCAACAGGAAGCCCCAATATTTTTTGAAGAGTAAAACACCGCTGCTGAGCGTGCCCCTCTTTGAGACAAAAGAGACATTTCATTTTGTTAGGGCAAGAAGCTTTGATGTGACCACGCTCAAGGCAACGGAAACAAGAGGGCCAGGATCGGCGAGAGAGCGATAAAGAAGTAGAGGAAGATGAAACGGTGAGATGAGAAGGGCGGGAGATAGTAGTGGGGGATAAGGAAGGAAGCTTCGCGAGGAAGCTTCTCTTAGGATAGGCTGGGCCCAGTCCAGAGTAATTAGTGGGCTCAGAAAGGCAAAGAGGGAAATTAACAGAGTTGAGCAGTTTTTTTTTTCTTTTTCACCACCTCAACCCATGAGAGTTCCATGGGCCAAGATAAAGAAAAGCCCACACTCAATAAAAGTAAACGTTCGATAAAGAAAAGAGGGGAAGTAGAAGGAAGAAGATGAGCGTTAATGGTGAAACGCTCTAGAAAATCAAAAGCCGAGGGGCAGATAGGCAAAAGGCCAGAACACTCCCTAAGGAGGCTCAAAGATACCCGAATTCTTTAAAAAGCACAGATGAACCGAGAAGATACACCTCTAACAACGGTAAAGCAACAATCACACGCCCCAAACTAACACAGAATCACAATAGAAAAAGCACAACAGACAATATGAAAAAAGAAGAAGAATAAAAAATACTCACAGTGGATGAGGAGAACGCCTTACTGGACCGGGGAAGGGACTGGCTCAAACACCGATGAGAGAAGCAGTAAACGAGGAAGGGAGAGAGAAGCCGCTACCGCTGGAACCCACCGAGGAGGCACAAGACTTGGGACAGGAGAAAGGGCTCGGAGACTGGAATAGGCGCCGCGCAGAGTCAGGGAAAAGCAAGCATTCCTGGGAGACGTCACACACAGAAGGGCGGAGGGAAAGGGGGGGGGAAGGGAGGAGCTACACCAGACGGCAAGATCTGAGCAGAGAGGAAAAGGGTTTGGAGAGAATCGACTGGTGAGCAACTTTAGTGAAGGAAGATAGGGGAGAGGGAGTCCCCAGGCGCCGGATCGGAGCTGAGAAGGGAAGAAGGGAGGAAATCGCCAGAGAGAGAGAAATCGCCCTAATCAAGACAATGCCGAAAAATTGTAAAGGTTTCTGCTACTTAAAAAATTATTTTAAGGATACCTATTTTCAAATTTAGAAAACCAATGTATTTTTAAGATATATTTCAGTAAAGACTCGTAGGTATGAATTCCTAAGCCACCCGATATTGGTGTTTCTCTAGGATAGACAAATTGTTATAACTGCAAGAGGACTCGATGAATCACTAATATTGACCCTTTATTGTCTGGAAGATGGAATGACTAGCATAACCACTAACCGAGACTAATATGGATCACTCATATTTTAGTTTTCTTGAGGGCAATATATAGGCCCCAAAACCCACTCCACTATTTCTTGCTCTAGGCGATGACGAGGAAGCGAGTGACTTGTAGGGATGCAAATGAATCAAGCTATTCGCGAGTTATTCGGCTCGAGCTCGGTTAAAGCTCGGCTCGAACCGAGCTCGAGCTCACAACTGAGCTCATTTCATAAACGAGCCGAGCTCAAGCTTGTTTTTTTTTAAGGCTAGGCTCGCGAGCGGTTCGGCTCGAATACGGTCAAAGCTCGGCTCGAACCGAGCTCGAGCTCAAAACTGAGCTCGTTTCGTAAGCGAGCTGAGCTCGAGCTGAAGGTGTTCGGCTCGGCGGCTCGATTGCAGCCCTAGTGACTTGTGCTGCAAAGCGCTAACTACTCCCTCAGTCTACAAGTAAGAATTCTTTAATCTTCTTCAATAACACTGAGGAAACCAAGAAAGGAGGTAGTATTTTTCTACGTGTGAGAATGTGATGTTCTTGTTATATATATATATATATATATATATATATATATATTGTCCGTTGACACATGTCCATGGCATGTCTTCGGAATGATGCACATGGCACATCATGCACCTGGTTGGATTATATAAAATAGTTTTAGAGGTCCAGCAAATTAATTGAAGTAGTAAACATATTATATGAGGAAGCAGTATATCTACTTTTAAGCTCAACCATCGCCTTCTTGATCATTAGCTTGAACTTACTTGGAATGCATATAGTTTGTTAGAAACACTGCATAGAGTTTTTTTTAACTTCAGCATCACTTTTAGATACTTGTAATCGTTATGTAAGGACATTATCATATAGGTTTTATAGAGCTTACTCTAATCTCATAACCACTATGAGCATGTCTAAATACAATGGTAATACAGGTGCAGGTGTCAAGGTATCTACAATACCAATAATCAAAATATTTGTTTGTCTGAGACTCAGTTTACAATTGAAATAGCTCTTATTATTATTTCAACCAAAATGAAATACATGAAGTTCTCAAAACTCTAATTCAAGCTAATCATTTCCTTTATGTCCACTTTGTCTCCCCATTGCATCTTTATAAAAAAAAAATCAAAATGGATAAATAAATTTACTTTAGCTGTCTTTCTTGAGTGGAGCGTTTGCACCATTCACTTGTAAACTCCAGTCATTCCAATCCTATATATCCAAGCATACACTAAAAGTTATTATATATTATATTACCCATGGTTTCTAATAACCTTCACGATAGTATTTTCTCTTGTAGTAAAGAAATTAATGTTGCATATTTGCCAAGTTATTTTAGGTTGCTGGTCAGCTTACCTGTCATGTTATGGTTTGGAAGCCCAAATTGAGGCCACCAAATAATCCATCTCTCACTTGCGTACACCTTAAATCAAAACCAATAAAAAACTTATCAAATAAATTACTAAATTAAAATTTTTTAAACCCAAAAATAAAACAATCATACATCTCTGAACTTAGATCCCATGTATACACAAAATTCGAGTCAGCAAAAGACTGAGTAATCCCCTGCACACACAAAATTAAAAATTAGAATGAGAATTTGGTTAATAAGATGAAATTAGAGTTGTCGCATCACTTATAGAGGCTTTCAATTTGGTGGAGGGGAGTCACCAATACGGAATCGCTTGATATTCGGGTTCGATTTTGTGGAGGGGAGTCACCGATACGGAATCGGCAGCGGATCAGATATCGGCGACGACCTCTTGATTGTGGTTCGACATTGGATTTAGATTTGGAATTGCTTTGAAATTTTCAAAATTTTAAAATTTAAAATTTAAATTTTTTTTTATTTTGAAAATTTTGAAAATTTTGAAAATTTTAATTTTTGTTAATTTTAAAATTTTTAAAATTTTTAAATTTTTTTATTTTTTTAAATTTGTTAATAAGTTTTTGATATTTTTGATATTTTTGAATTATTTTTAAAGTTTGTAAATTTTTAATTTTTTTAGTTTTTTAGTTTTTTAGTTTTTTTATTTTAGTTTTTGTTTATAAAAAAATTTTAAAATTTTTTTTCTTAATTTTTTGAATAAGAGAAAATGATAGGGAGAGAAAGAGAGAAATAATTAAATAAATAAAGGTGTTGTTTTGGGTGGGAGGATTTGAAATTGAGTTTTGAAGGGAAACTTTTTTTTTTTTTTAGGGGGGGGGGGATGTGTTTTGTGAGGTTAGATGTGGGCATTTTGTGAGGTTAGATGTGGGCATTTGATTTTGGGGGATTGAAGGAGAGCCACTTGATAGATTTCTTTGTGTTTTATTATATATATATATATATATATTTCTATTTCTACTAGTATTTTTCACGTGCGAAACACGTTTTGATAAAGAGTTGGAGTTAAATGTGTGATACACGTAAGTCATTATAAAAAATGGAGTTGAACGACCGATACATGTATTTTTTAAAAAATTAAGAAGGAAAAACATTGATGTGTACGTGTGATGCACGTGTTGAAAATAGATTTAGAGTTGCACGTGCGATGCTCCTGTTTGTTTGGTGACAAAAGTGATATTTCTTTTGTGACAAAAATATTTAAAATTGTTTATTTGTGACAAACTCTTCCAGTAAATAGTAAGTAAATATATTATATTATAGATAAATAAATGGATAGTAATTTACGCATGTGATGCATGTTTAATATAAAAAAAATTAAAGTAATAAAACTGACATAGCGAGGACTCAAACTTCAGACCTCCTTCATATTTGTTATGCACGTTTGATGCACGTGTTGGTTGATTGACAAATGGCACTAAGGCCTTCTCCCATTATAATATTACTAGTAATTTACACGTGCGATGCACGTTTTAATAATTTCAAAAAATAAAAATAAAAACTCTGACGTAAGAAGGATTTGAACCGGAAACCTCTTTTATATTAGTTATGTACGTGCGTTGCACATGTTGGTAGAATGACAAAATGACACTAAGGCCTTCTCCCATTATAATATTAGAGATAGAGATTATTATTACTAGTAATATACACGTGCGATGTACGTATTTTTTTCTTATAAAATTAAAGTAAAAACTCTAATTTACACATGTGATGCATGTCTTAATAAATAGGATTATATATTTTTAAAAGTAAATGTGAAGACTATAACGGGAGAGTTGAAGTTGCACGTGCGTTGCAAGTAAGTAGGTAGGTAGATTTACAACTCCAACTCTTCCATTATAATAATTATTATATATTATATTATAGATAGATGGATAGATAGATAGATAATAATTTACACGTGTGATGCACATTTAATATATTAAAAAATTAAAGTATAAAATCTGACGTAGCGAGGACTCGAACCTGAGACCTCCTTCATATTAATTATGCACGTGCACGTGTTGGTAGATTTACAAATGACACTAAGGCCTTCTCCCATTATAATATTAGAGATTATTATTATTAGAGATTAGAGATAGAGATTATAAAAGTCACAATAAATCTGTCCAGAGCAGATCTGGACCGTGCATCTTATAATCCTAAATGAAATCTCAGCCATCAAAGTCCTAGATGATTATTATCTTGATCGGGCGGCTGACAAATGCCCCACTCTCTCACTTATTATGATGGGGGTATTATGGACATTTCACTCATTCTCCTCTCCTTCAATCTCCTTCTCTCTCTCATTTCGCTCTCCTTCGAACCCCAAATCCCCGCTTCGAAACCCGCTGAAACCCTATCTCAAAACCCATCTACAAAATTTTCAACAACAGAGAGCACAAACCACCAAACCATTCTCATTGCATCCCCTACATTGAACATTCCTCTCATCCTCATCGACATACAACTTTCTTTCCCCAGTACACTCACAACAAACCCTGAACCTCATCCCATATTAAGAGAGTAATCATAAAGAATTAAGCACCATCCCAAGCATTATACTGATACATGTCCTTAAATATTATTAAAACTATATCTATAAAAACTAGAAATATGCATATAGCCAATATTCATGCATTATATTTGCACCCAACAAGGTAAAATCAAGGGAACTTCACTACAATAACATCATCTTCACTTCCTTACCAGAAATGTCTACACTGGAAATCCACAATGATACAGAGTTGTGATTAATCAGTATGGTTTTTGAGTTTCACATTTGACTACATATTCTTTACTAAGAATATTATCAGTGTCAAAATTATATAAGGGGCTGTTTGGTAGAGTGAAAAAAGTAGAGATTGTGAGGTTTTGAGGCATACTACCAAATGAAAAAGACTTTATATCTAGCTTGAATTGAAGCCGGGCCCATCACCAACATAAAAGTAAACAGATACATGCATAGAAGATTAGAAGGGATATGTAGTATATAGTCAGACAACAACTTTATGACTCCAACATGTATGGTGACAGAAGTGCCCACATTTATATATCTTGTTTTTGATAACTTTAAATATCTAAAAATTTCATTATCAAACTCTTCTCATCCACTGCGAAAACAAAAAATGAACCTTAGGGGTTATGACCAACAAAGTATTACTTAAAGCAAAATTTAAGCCTAAAAATATCTAGATAAGGCATCAAATGTCGAAGATTTTATATTATTCAAGAAAACACACTACAACATGTAAGCGCTTTGCCGGCGGTTTTTTTAGGCTACCCCGGCATTTCTTAAAACGCCGCTGTAATTGCCGGGGAATCGAGCATCACTGTAGCAAAGGGGTCTATACCGGCGTTTTTTAAAAACTCCGGTATAGCTGAGGGACCCTACCGCGGCATTTCAAAAATGCCGCAGTAGACATGGTTCCATTTGACATCCATACCTATAGCGGCATTTTCAAAACGCCGCAGTAGCGTTTAGGAAAAATTAATATTACCCTTCTTGCATATGCAATTTCTTTGTCATTCTGATGCTTGCAAGTGTTATTTGAGGATTTTTGGTGAAGGGATAGCTCAAGGTTTTGTCTGAGCATGCATGAATGTCTAGTAAGAACAGATGGTCCCTTACTTTAAATACTGATGCTTGTTATTTCGTATTCGTGGTTTTCAATACAATAGATATTGAAGGATAACTGAGCTGTTGCAAGCTCGCTTAAATACTGATGCGTACCAGATCAGATAAGATCATGATCATATCATAATCATGTGATCTTTTAGTTTACTGTAGCGGGATCAAATTATGAATGACTCACTGATCAAACAAATTGCTCATTTATCATCACTTCCCAAGGTAAGCATCAGTATTGCAAGCATTAGTTATCCTTGAATTTATTTTGTATTCAAAACCCCGAAGAACAAAACAACAACCATAAGTATTTAAAGTAAGGACCATCTGTTCTTACCAGACATTCATGCATGCATAGACAAAAAACTTGAGCTATCCTTTGTGCCGAAAATCTCGAATAACACTTGCAAGCTTCAGAATGACAAATAAATTGCATATGCAGGAAGGAGACATGAATGATAAGTTAATCCACATCCTAACCCTATATATAACCCCCCCTAATCCTTTTTGCATACCTATTGTTATTCGACCCAAAATCCAAAACCTATTTGTATACCTATTACTAACCCCTAATACCCAATACCATTAGCCCACATCCTAATCCTATATATAAACCCTCCTAATCCTAAACCCTAACCCAAACCCTAATCTCTCCAACATCCGACCTCCATCCAACCCCCTCTCTCTCCTTGCGGCTGCCCCAACCCGAGCACCACCATCCCCACACCAGTCCGGCCAGGCCGACCCCATCCCTACCTCCGGCATACTCCCCCTCACCAGCATACACCCTACAAAACCCGAGCCCCTCCTTTCCTCCATTGCCGACCAATCACCACACCACCATCATCATCCCTTGCACCATATTTCCCTTACTTCTATCTGTGGTGTTCTCAAAGTGGTCGCTAGCCACTTTGATCTCTTTCGCTTTGTAGAGTTTGGTTCGTGTGGAGAGTTTCGCTCTATTTGCTTGGATTCGTTGATTGTAGCGGATTTTGTTCGTGGGTTTTGCTTCTAGACTTGATTGCAACGTTCTTCATCCCCAAATTAAGGCAAGTAACTTGTACTCCAATTCATTTGTTTGATACAAGTCAAAAAGTTCACCTATAGTGTAGTTGGATCTAGAGACAACTCTTGATTGTGTTTTCTTTGATGGGTTTTGTCTCTATTGTGATATTTTGGCCATAGAATGACTCACGACACAATCTTGATATGAATTAACCTAGAATTCACCCGATTCTTGATTTTGAACATGTATGTGGGATTTGTGTACAAACTTGTGTTTTGGTTAGGACACATGAGATATAATTGATGTGGACATGTTAATAACCCTAATTCATGATGTTTAGACACTTGGTAGATTTTATTTCAAGTTTTGGATGTGTTTGGATCAATTTTCTTGAATCTATGTTGATTTTGTTTTAAGGGGAAAAATCTGTATTTTTGGCACTGTTCTGTTTCATTTGCTATTTTCGACTGGGTTAGAGTCAATATCTTGATTTCGGTATAAAATATGAGTTTTAGATAATTTCGTCTATTTTCAAACCCCTCTTACCTTACTTGATTTTGATTTCGTATGTCTGAGTTATGGTTGTTTTAGTACAGAGGTGGCAAACTTTTCCAGATTCTGTTTTTCAGAAATTTTGATAACAAACTATTTTCAAGAACCATGCTATACATATTATTTTGATTTGAAACTTTGTTCAGTGTTTCTTTATCTAGTTAGGGATTACCCAGAATTTTGGTGAATTTTTTTGATAAGATTTATGTTATTTTTCATGCTCGTGTGTAAAATCCATTCGTGCTGTATATTGCTCGCTGTTCTGTAAAGAACCCTATTTTCACTATGATTCCATATACTGTATGAAAATTGTTTGTGAAATATGAAAGTTAATATATTTTACCTATTTTCTCCTTCCTTTTGCGGATTTGGATTTCGTTTCACTGGTTGCGAGATATCTTAGTTTTCGTATAGCAGTGTTGGGACTTCCAGATTTTCCAAAGTGTCGTTTCTTGATGTTTTCTTATTTTTGATGACTAAACTAATTTTACTAGAATATTATGAAACTTTATATTTTTATGCTAGACATATAGGAGAATATCCCAGATTTTTCCTGAATTTATTTGAGAGGTTTTGATACAGTTTTCCTGACTGAGAATTTATTTTCCTGATTCTGACTGAACATGTTTTCTGTTTTCCAAATCTGTTTTGAGTTGTGATGTTGTGAATTACTATATGACTTATTTGTGCTCGCTGGATTCGTGTGGAAGTCTATTTTCCAGATCCATCAACGGATCCAGATTTGGATATTTTTAGTAGCGGGGATCACTGTTTTAGTACAACACAGTCTTGCTGTCCTGAATTAGAAAACTAGTTGTTTTAACCTGTTATGTGATATCTTGTACCTGTACTTGTTTATCCTGCACCCTGAACCTGATACATGTTTATATCCTGTTATCCTTGCTTTGTTTTGTGACACATACTTGCATGCCTGATTATAATAATAAATGACCAAGCCTGGGTTTAAGGGAAAGATCTAGTAGTGGAAAATATAGAAACGTGTACTTGGAAGAGAACCTGTGTCCTGCCTGCCTGTTACGTGTTCATGACTACATGATTCACGATCCTGTTACCTGTACCTGACTGCAAACTTCCCTATAGGAAGATGTACTCGGAAGATAACCACTAGGTTATTCATGTTTCCTGTACCTGACTGCATACTTCCTTTAGGAAGGTGTACTCGGAAGAAAACCACTAGGTTCTATCTATTCCTATACCTAAGTACACTGCCCTATGGATTCCACTATGAAATCTAAAGCGAAACTGTTTGTTGTAGCAACCATGTAGTAAAAACCAGGATGCATGAAATGCTACCTAGATAGTAAAATAACAAGACTTGACATGACATAAATCTGACTATCCTGTTACATGATTTCATGATTACCTGTATACCTGATTACCTGTTTACCTGTACTTGTTACCTGTGTACCTGACTATTTTTTTACCTGTTTACTTGTATACCTGTTTCCTGATACCTGTTGCATGTTTACCTGTTTACTTGATTACTTGACACTTGATTCGTGCCAGTTACACTTGATCACATTACCATGCTAGTTGTTTATGTTGACATCACACGTATACCATGTTGCTAGTTGGTTTTCCCATGTGCTTGTATCCTACATTATTTGTGACCCGCGACTTGCATTTGACGGGTACTTGTTTTCTTCTTTTCTCCTTCTCCTGCAAATTACTAATTGCATATCAGAATGGACGCCTGCCAGATGGTATTGGCGAGATGATGTATTAGTGCTGGAGTTTCTGCTTTATTATTATTATTATTGTTGCTTGAACTTGGATAAAAGTGTATTTAATTTCTTGGATATTATTTTTATTTGGGCGATGTGACCCAGGATATTTGTTTTGTCCAGACTTTAATTTATTTGAGAATATTGTATTTTGTTTCAAGTAAATTTCTGTTGGTATCTTGTTTCAATTATGCGTGTTGGTTGATACTTTTACTTCCGACTCTGATTATTTCTGTGATGTGTTGTAAAGAATTCCTGAACAGCTTATGGATGCTGAAAATCATTCGCTGGGCTATTGTTACGTATTTGTATTTCGTATTTTTTAGGAAAGCGGGAAGTGACAGGGTTTTTAGTGGTATCAGAGCCTAGGTTTGGCTAATGTATTAGTTGCCTAATATATTAGACAAGCTTGGCTCGAATTGGGATCTACACAATATTTCACCAACCATGCAAGCATAAATGTAATTTATACCAACTCTGATTCTGGATGCTAATTATTTTTGGTTTTGTGCAGACTATGGCTCGCAGAGGTTCTACTTCTCAGTCGCAGGTTGATCCGATTGAGGCTGTCACTACCATGCTTGAGCGGCTGATTAATCAGCAGCAAAACCACAGTGATCTTGTGATGGCTGCTCTTGAAGCTGCCTGGGTTCTGCCTTCTGTGGTGCCTATGTAGGCAAATCTTCCGCCTCGCCCAGGGACAGTTACAGATTTTATGAGGCTGCATCCCGACCATTTTTCCTATACTGAGACGCCTTTTGAGGCTGAACAGTGGTTAATCCGGACTGAGCGCTTGTTGTTAGTGGCTCGTGTCGCTGAGGTTGATCTGGTGGACGTTATTTCCATCCAGCTGGTGGATCTGGCCCATATCTGGTGGATGGCCGAGTCTGAGCGTCTTGAGAGGCCTATTGCTTAGGTACTTTTACTCGGGAATTCTTGGAGAAGTTCTTCCCCAATAGTACTCGAGTTGAGATGGAACAGCAATTCCTGACCCTAAAACAGGATAAGTCATCATCCTATTTTGGATTTGTTACATAATTGTTCATGCCATGTTGTAACATGGACTTTCTTGCAACAGGGTTCTAGGTCAGTGGATGAGTACGCAGCTGATTTTACTAGACTTAGCCGCTTCGCTGCCGTTCTTGTGGCAACCGAAAAGGATAGGGCTCGTAGATTCACAAATGGGCTTGAGCAGGATATCAAGAGGCATCTTGTCTCTCTTTGCTTGCTTACCTACACTGAGGCTTTTGAGGCAGCCCGAGCCTAGAAGCAGGCTCGTGGTGGTTCGTCTTCTTCTCAACGAACTGTTCCCGCTGCTGTTGCTAGGCCTTCTGGTGGGCCTATTCGGAGGCCTGTTTCCGCCCATCCAGTCAGGACAGCTCCTTACTCTTTTGCTGGTTCCCAGAGGGTTAGCTAGTGTGATTTCTATCGGTTGCCTGGGCAAGATTGCAGGGAATGTAGGCGTGCCAATCGCTGATGCTTTAGGTGTGGCTCTACTGATCATGCAGTGCAAGATTGTCCATAGCCGTGGCAGCAGTTGGCTCTTCCAGCCAGGAGTCCTGTTCAGCAGGCAGTTCAAGCTCATGGTCCAGTTAGGCCACCGCTTCATCCTCAATGTCAGATTGTCGATCAGAGCACCGCTATTTTGAGGAGAGGTCAGGCTTTTAACTTGACTGCTGCAAATGCTGAGTCAGCTGAGGGTGCGGTTGCAGGTATCTTTTGTTTATTATTTTATTGTGGGTTGTTTCTCTTTGCTTTTCTCCATTTCCCTTGCTTTAGTTCTTTCTGTTTGTTCTTCTGCATTTTGTTTTTCCTCACCCCTGTTCAACCATTCTTTTCCTTGTCTCTTTTGCTTTCTATCTTAGGTGTTGTGCTTGTGTGCTCTTTTCCTGCCTATGTTCTTTTTGATTCTGGGACAACCCATTCTTTTGTCTTCTCTCGATTTGTCGCTTGCCATCAGTTGGAATGCAGCAACATGTCAGAGGCTTGGAACATTGTGACAGGTGGTGGAATTGTCATTTGTTCCCGTGAGTGCAGGCAATGTTCCGTTGTTATTGGGGACGCAGATTTCAAAGACAACCTGATTATAATTGGAAATTCAGGATTTGACGTTATTCTCGGTATGGATTGGTTGGGTGAAGCCCATGCCATTATTGATTGCCATGCCAAGAAAGTTGTCTTCCGAATTTCAGATTGAGCAGAATTTGAGTTCCATACCAGGGAGTCTTTCCTTGGCCGAGCAAAGAATGTAGTTGAACAGGTAGATTGTGCGATGGAATTGCACTCAGGCTGTGAGGCTGTGCCTCTAGTAGTTCGGGATTTCTTGGATGTTTTTCCAGATGAGTTTCCTGGCTTACCCCCTGATAGGAAAGTGGAATTTGGTATTGATGTTCAGCCTGGAACAGCGCCGATATCGAAGAGTCCCTACAGGATGGCACCGGTTGAGCTGGTAGAGCTTAAGGTGCAGATTTAGCAGTTGCTTGATTTGGGTTTCATTAGACCTAGTGTTTCGCCTTGGGGTGCTCCGATCCTTTCTGTTGACAAGAAGGATGATAGTTGTCGACTGTGCATGAATTATCGGGAACTGAACAGAGTTACTGTGAAGAATCGGTATCTGTTGCCCAGGATCGATGATTTGTTTGATCAGCTGAGTGGGGATGCTATTTTCTCGAAGCTGGATCTTCGTTCTGGATATCACCAAGTCAAGGTGAAGGCTGCAGATATACAGAGGGCTGCTTTCAGGACTAGATACGAGCACTATGAGTATCTTGTGATGCCGTTCGGGGTCACGAATGCGCCAGCTGTATTTATGAGTCTTATGAACCGGGTCTTCTCTCAGTTCTTGGACAGATTTGTGGTGATCTTCATTGATGATATTTTGGTGTGTTCTCGGAATTGGGAAGATCATGCAGAGCATCTTAGAGTGGTTCTGCAGACTTTGAGGGAGAATCAGCTCTATGGGAAACTTAGCAAGTCCGAGTTTTGGCTCGACAGGATTTCTTTCTTGGGGCACATTATTTTTGGAGATGGTGTTTCTGTGGATCCTGCCAAGATTAAGGCTGTGAAGGATTGGCCTATTTCCAAGTCAGTTTCTAAAGTCAGGAGTTTTCTCGGTTTGGCTGGCTATTACCGGAAGTTCGTTCAGGACTTTTCGAAGATAGCAGGACCGTTGACAAAACTGACAGGAAAGGATCAGAAGTTTTGTTGGTCTGATGAGTGCAATGAGGCTTTTGTTGAGTTGAAGAACAGATTGACGTCAGCGCCTGTGTTGACTATTCCAGATGGTTCAGGTGGATTTGTGGTTCACTGTAATGCTTCTAGTAAGGGTCTTGGAGCAGTTCTTATGCAGAAGGGCCGAGTCGTTGCGTATGCATCGAGGCAGTTGAGGCCGCATGAGAAGAACTATCCTACTCATGACTTGGAGTTAGCAGCAGTGATTCATGCTCTGAAGCTGTGGAGACATTATTTACTTGGAGACCGAGTGGAGATCTTTACAGACCACAAAAGTCTCAAGTACGTCTTTACCCAGAAGGAGTTAAACATGAGGCAAAGGCATTGGTTGGAACTTATGGCCGATTATGACATCAGTTTGCAATACCACCCTGGTAAAGTAAACTTGGTGTCAGATGCTTTAAGCAGGAGACCAGGAGTTATGTTTGTTACTCAGCAGGGTGATCCCATTGAGCAGATGCGGAGGTTGGAGCTAGATGTTGTGTTGCCGAGTCCTGGTCAGAGTTGTTTGGCGCTCCAGCTGCAGTCATCTCTTGTTGAGCAGATTAAAGAGGCGCAGGCTAGTGATGCGCAGTTACAGAATTTTCGAGCTGAGGTTGAGTCTGGGTCCAGGACGGACATGGTTATTCATGCAGATGGTTTTCTTCATTTTGGTTCCCGGTTATGTGTCCCTAAGGGTGAAGTTCGTCAGAGGTTGCTTGAAGAAGCTCATCAGTCTTCATATTCTATCCATCCCGGCGGTACTAAGATGTATAGAGATTTGAAGCTTCATTTCTGGTGGCATGGTATGAAGAGGGCTGTTGCTCGGTTTGTTTCTCAGTGTTTGGTCTGCCAGCAGGTTAAGGCAGAGCATCAGAGAACCGCTGGACTTATTCAACCGCTTCCTATTCCAGAGTGGAAGTGGGAACATATTACTATGGATTTTTTGACCGCTTTGCCGAGGAGTCCTAAGGGTCACAATGCTATTTGGGTGATTGTCGACCGTTTGATGAAGAGTGCTCACTTCATTCCTTTTCATGTCGGTCAGTCTACTGAGAGCCTAGCTGAGAGGTATATGCAAAAGATTGTTAAATTTCATGGGGTTCCAGTCAGTATTGTATCCGACAGGGATACGAGATTCAGATCACAGTTTTGGGAGAGTCTTCAGAACAGTTTGGGGAGCAAATTAAAGTATAGTACAGCTTTTCATTTCCAGACGGTTGGACAGTTAGAGCGGACTATTCAACTTCTGGAGGACATGTTGAGGTCCTGTATGCTTCATTTTGGAGGGTCTTAGGAGGATCATTTGCATCTCGTAGAGTTCTCGTACAACAACAGCTTTCAAGCCAGTATTAAAGCTGCTCCGTTCAAGGCACTCTATGGGCGGAAGTGCAGATCACCAGTGTGTTGGGATGACATTGGTGAGAGGAAGTTGTTGGGTCCGAAGTTGATCACCAAGACAATGGATGTTGTAGTTCAGATCAGGAAGCACTTACAGGCAGCTCAGGATAGGCAGAGGCGATGGACTGATGTTCATCACAGAGCTTTGGAGTTTGTTGTTGGTGACCATGTTTTCTTTAAGGTATCACCTTGGCGCGGTGTCATTCGGTTCGGTGGCGGGGGCAAGCTTAGCCCTAGGTTTATTGGACCGTTTGAGATTTTGGAGCGAGTAGGCAAGGTGGCCTATCGTCTTGCTTTGCCGCCAGCATTATCAGGAGTGCATGATGTTTTTCATGTCTCACAGCTCAGGAGATATCTGTCATGAGAGCCACGTGATCGACTACTCTGAGTTGATCGTTCGGCCGGATTTGACTTGTGAGATTCTGCCAGTTGCTATTGTGGATCGGCGGGAGAAAGTGCTTAAGAACAAGGTCATCAAGTTGGTTCGTGTTGCTTGGAATCCTCACTCGCCTGGTGAGTCGACTTGGGAGCTGGAGGAGGAGATTCAGCAGAAGCTTCCTCATTTGTTTGAGTAGTTTGTTTTTTTTTTGTTTTGTCTTTTTTTTTCTTTTGGGGTTACCCTAAGTATCTTTCTTTTGAATTTCGAGGGCAAAAATTTCTGTTAGGTGGATAGGATTGTAACCCCTGTTTTTCATTTTGTGTATTTTGGAGTGTATTTTCTGTTTTAGTGTATTTTATCTCTCTTGTATTTTCTGAACCGTATATTGGAGTTTGCTTTCAATATATACTCGTTTTATTTCATTTTGAGCTCCTTGTGTGTGATTGATTCTCTTTTGTCTTGTTTTTTCATTTTGTTGGTCTTTCCCTCATTTTTGGTCTCGTTATCTTTATTTTTATTCTTCGTGGTGTTGTGGTGGTGTTTTGATGGTCTTTTTCCCACTCCTATTATTTTATCCCCTAATAAGATTTCCAAAGCCAAAGAATTCCCCATCCTGTTTGCATTCCTATTGTTATTCGACCGAAAATCCAAAACCCATTTGTATACCTATTACTAACCCTTAATACCCAATACCCATTAGCCCACATCCTATCCCTATATATGAACCCTCCTAATCCTAAACACTAACCCTAACCCTAATCTCTCCAACATCCGACCTCTATCCAACCCCCTCTCTCTCCTTGCGGCTGCCCCAACCCGAGCACCACCATCCCCACACCAGTTCGGCCACCCTCTCAGGCCGAGCACACCAGGCCGACCCCATCCCTACCTCCAGCCTACTCCCCCTATCCGGCATACACCTTGCGAAACCCGAGCCCCTCCTTTCCTCCATTGCCGACCAATCACCACACCACCATCATCATCCCTTGCACCATATTTCCCCTACTTCTATCCGTGGTGTTCTCAAAGTGGTCGCTAGCCACTTTGATCTCTCTCGCTTTGTGGAGTTTGGTTCGTGTGGAGAGTTTCGCTCTATTTGCTTGGATTCGTTGATTGTAGCGGATTTCGTTCGTGAGTTTTGCTTCTAGGCTTGATTGCATCGTTCTTCATCCCCAAATTAAGGCAAATAACTTGTACTCCAATTCATTTGTTTGATACAAGTCAAAAAGTTCACCTATAGTGTAGTTGGGTCTAGAGACAACCCTTGATTGTGTTTTCCTTGATGGATTTTGTCTCTATTGTGATATTTTGGCCATAGAATGACTCACGACACAATCTTGACATGAATTAACCTAGGATTCGCCCGATTCTTGATTTTGAACATGTATGTGGGATTTGTGTGCAAACTTGTGTTTTGGTTAGGACACATGAGATATAATTGATGTGGACATGTTAATAACCCTAATTCATGATGTTTAGACACTTGGTAGACTTTATTTCAAGTTTGGATGTGTTTGGATTAATTTTCTTGAATCTATGTTGATTTTGTTTTAAGGGGAAAAATCTGTATTTTTGGCACTGTTCTGTTTCATTTGCTGTTTACGACTGGGTTAGAGTCAGTATCTTGATTTCGGTATAAAATATGAGTTTTAGATAATTTCGTCTATTTTCAAACCTCCCTGACCTTGCTTGATTTTGATTTCGTATGACTGAGTTATGACTGTTTTAGTACAGAGGTGTCGATCTTTTCCAGATTCTGTTTTTCAGAAATTTTGATAACAAACTATTTTCAAGAACCATGCTATACATATTATTTTAATTTGAAACTTTGGTCAGTGTTTCTTTATCTAGTTAGGGATTACCCAGAATTTTGGTGAATTTTATTGATAAGTTTTATTTGATGTTTCATGCTCGTTTCTAAAATCCATTCGTGCTGTATTTTGCTAGAACCCTATTTTCACTATGATTCCTTATACTGTATGAAAATTGTTTGTGAAATATGAAAGTTAATATATTTTATCTATTTTCACCTCCCTTTGGCGGATTTGGATTTCGTTTCACTGGTTGGAAGATATCTTAGTTTTCGTATAGCAGTGTTGGGACTTCCAGATTTTCCAAAGTGTCGTTTCTTGATGTTTTCTTATTTTTGATGACTTAACTAATTTTACTGGAATATTATGAAACTTTATATTTTGATGCTAGACATATAGGGAAATATCCCAGATTTTTTCTGAATTTATTTGAGAGGTTTTGATGCAGTTTTCCTGACTGAGAATTCGTTTTCTTGATCCTGACTTAACATGTTTTCTGTTTTCCAAATCTGTTTTGAGTTATGATTTTGTGAATTACTATATGACTTATTTGTACTCGCTGGATTCGTGTGGAAGTCTATTTTCCAGATCTATCAACGGATCCAGATTTGGATGTTTGTAGTAGAGGTGATCACTATTTTAGTACAACACGGTCTTGATGTCTTGAATTAGAAAATTAGTTGTTTTAACCTGTTATGTGATATCTTGTACCTGTACTTATTTATCCTACACCCTGAACCTGATACATGTTTATACCCTGTTATCCTTGCTTTGTTTTGCGACACATACTTGCTTGCCTGATTATAATAATAAATGACCAAGCTGGGGTTTAAGGGAAAGATCTAGTAGTGGAAAATATAGAAACGTGTACTTGGAAGAGGACCTGTATCCTGCCTGCCTGTTACGTGTTCATGACTACATGATTCACGATCTTGTTACCTATACCTGACTGCATGCTTCCCTATAGGAAAATGTGTTGATTCTTGATTTTGTTGATTACAACACATGCAACATATATCTGTGCTATGCTCTATATATAATTGCAAGTTGTATCAAGAAGATACACAAAGGCCTCATCACTCTAAAGCTGAACAAATGATCAAGCACAGCTCCGGATAAAGACAATGGCTTCACTCAAGACTCAAGTCAAGACCAAAGCTTCAAATGTCATATAATTGTGTGTCTTGTAAAAATGTAATATGTTTTCTATTTTTTTGAGTCTTAGATTGATGTACAACCTTGTCACACACACATACACTCACATATAACTTTTTAGAACTGTGAGTTTACGAAATCCGAAGGTCGAAACAGCTTGAACTAGATCAGCTGTTGAGTACCAGTCGACTGCCATTTATACCAGTCGACTGAGTCTGTACAAAACTGCCTAATCTTATTCAAACTCTGATCAGTCAACTCATAGTGGCAACCCAGTCGACTGTTCAAGTGCTTTTTGACCGTTTTTCTGATTTCAAAAGCTGTTTTTCGATTTTAAAAGAGTTATCCGTTATTTTTCCGTTGATCAAACGGTTATGGGTAACTGTCTTTAACTGCCAGGGACCCTAGTCTATAAATATGGCCTAAGGTTCACCTTTAAAAGGTTACTAAGAATTTTTGAGAACAATTTTAAGATTTGTGCATTCAAGAGAGAAAAGCTTTCAATATTCACTAAGTCTTGGTTCTCTGTCTTCAGTAAAGTATAACATTGAATTCGTTTTGGACTGGATTTGGAAGTCAACCAATTAGCCACGTATTATATCACAATCACAACAAGTCTATAGGTTGATTGTAAACAATTTTATTGTTTTTCTTTTTCCTCTCGGTTGGAGAGTAGGACTCAAAGGTGTAGAGTCATATTTTGTCACTCTTGGTGGAAGAGTGGGTTGTTTTCTCTGGTTGAGAGAAAGGACTACAGGTTGGACAAGGTTGTTGTCTGAACGCCGTAGGGTATTCTTGAAATCTTTTTCAAGAATAGTGGAAAATCTCAAGTGGGTTGCTTAGGGACTGGATGTAGGTCGGGAGGACCGAACCAGGATACATCGTGTGCACTCTGTGGTTGTATCTCTCTACTTGCATTTCTATTTTTTCAGTTTATAATTTTTACTGTGAAACTTGTCTGGACAGTCGACTGTGTACTCATATAAGTCGACTGGTCAGACTCGTACTACTCTGAAATAATTTGTGTCTAGTCGACTGTCTCATCCCTGAGTCGACATAACAGACTTCTTTAAAATACTTCTTTTTGTGGTTTCAGTCGACTGATCTATCTCTTAAGTCGACTGAACAGAAGAAAGTCTCAATTCCGCTTTTTAAATTTTTTATAAACACTATTCACCCCCCTCTAGTGTTTCTTGCATTGCCTACAAGATCCAACACTTGGTATCAGAGCAAGGTTTAGTGCAATGGCAACTACTTCAAATGCAAATCAGTACCATGAAGGCCAATCTACACAAAGGCTACCTCTCTTCGATGGAACAAATTACAATTATTGGAAGTGTAGAATGAAGATCTACCTACAATCCATCAACTATGAAATATGGAACATGACGGAAACAGAATACACAGCTCCTACTATTCCATATGCACAATGGAATGACGACATGAAGAACCAGATAATGAATAATGCAAATGCAATGAATGCATTATTCTGTGCTCTCACAAAGGAGGAGTTCAACCGTGTGTCGAATGCAACAACCGCACATCAAATCTGGCACACACTCGAGGTAACTCATGAAGGAACGAACAAAGTGAAAGAATCTAAAATATCTGTTCTTGTTCACAGGTTTGAAATGTTCCGCATGAAGGAAAATGAAAGTGTGTCCGAGATGATTACTAGATTTACAGACATCACAAACTCACTTGTGGCACTTGGGAAGATATATACTCAAGTAGAGATGGTGAGAAAAGTACTTCGTGCACTTACCCCCGAATGGGAAAAGAAGACCACTGCCATAGAAGAGGCCAATGATTTATCACAACTTTCTCTTGAGAATCTTGTGGGAAATCTAATGGCTTATGAGGTACAAATCGAAGAACGCAAGAAGGATGCCGAACCACAACAGTCAAAGAAGAAAACATTAGCATTCAAGGCCATGTCAGATTCCGAAGATGAAGAAGAAAATGTGGAGGAGATTGCTATGTTCACAAGGAGATTCAAAAAATTTCTAAGGAAAGGTAAGTTCAATTCTAAATTTAAAGATTCTAATGATCCTCCAACTTGTTTCAGGTGTAACAAAACAGGTCATATGAAGAAGGATTGTCCACTAGAGAATACAAAGTCTAAAGGAAAGACATCTAACTTCAAGAAGGATAAGTACATCAAGAATAAGTTTGCCAAAAACAAAAAGGCATATCAAGCAACTTGGGATGATAGCGATTCTTCTTCAGAAGAAGAAATTGATGAGACCAACGAGGTTGCAAATGTGTGCTTCATGGCATCACAGAATCAAGTAAGTAATGAGTGTGATTCAGACGATTTACTTGATGCATTCAATGAAATTTTTCAAGAACTGAAAAAGGAAAAGATTAGAGTTAAGAACCTAGAGAAAGTCAATCAAACACTTTCTCAAGAGAATCTTAACCTTGATAAAGAAGTAAAATCTTTAAATTCTCGTATTTCAAGTTTAGATATGGATCTTGAATCTCTAAAGAAGAATAATGAAGAGATGTCCAAGAACGTATCTAAGTTTAATAAAGGAAAAGAGAATTTAAACGATGTTCTTCAAAATCAAGTAAAATCTAGTCAAAAGTTTGGACTTGGTTTTAAAAAATCTCTTGAAAAAGATCATTCTTCTAATAACACTAGTATAAATAAATCTGTATCTATTTCTAGTGTTAGACATAAATTGTATGAGTTCTTTGAAAAATCTAAGTTTGTAAGTTCTATTGATAAAAACAAATCTAAATTTCAGTCAAGTCGACTGAATCCATCCACCAGTCGTCTGTCCAGAAGAAATGAGTCTTATTCAATAAGACCAAAACCTCATATCAGTCGACCTATATTATCATCCAGTCGACTGACATATAGTAGATGTCGACTGAATGATGTCATAAAGTCGACTGGACAGGACAAACATGTATGGGTTCCAGTCAATTTGAGTACGAAAGATAGAACTGCCTATATAAACTCATATATGCTGAATGTATGTAATTCTGCAAATTTCATTCCTGCTTATGGTGGAAAATCAAACTCATCATGGGTTTGGTTTCCCACAAACTAATATCCTTTGGACCCAATGAAAATGGTACCATATTCACATTGAATATTTTATAGGTACCAAAGAAAGATCGTTGGATACTTGACAGCAGATGTTCTAAGCATATGACTGGCCATGCCAGTCTCCTATCTACCATACAAAGCATTAATGGAGGAACAGTTACTTTTGGTGATAACAATAAAGGAAAAGTCATAGGAATCGGCATGGTCGGTAAGGACACTAAACCTTCTATAGAAAATGTTTTATTAGTTAGTGGACTTAAACATAATCTGTTAAGTATTAGTCAATTGTGTGACAAAGGTTATAAAATTGTGTTTGAAAAAGATTCTTACTTAATTTATGATTCCACTATGCAAAACATTATTTTTCAAGGTTATAGAAAAAACAATATTTATGAATTATGTTTGAATACAAATGAGTTTTCGAATGATTTTTGTTTAGTAGCTTCTAATAATGATTTTTGGCTTTGGCATAGACGTTTTGGTCATGTGAATATGAAAAATCTCTCTAAAGCATCTAAGTACAACCTAGTTAAAGGGCTGCCAAGACTATCCTTTAAAAAGGATAAGTTATGTGATGCATGTCAACTAGGTAAACAAATTAAATCTACTTTTAAAACAAAAGAAGTAATTTTTACTAGTAGGCCGCTTGAATTAATTCATATGGATTTATTTGGCCCTACTAGAGTTGCTTCTTTAAATAAAAGTAGATATGTATTTGTTTTAGTAGATGATTTTTCACGATTCACTTGGACTTTCTTTTTAAAATATAAAAATGATGTTTTTGATGAATTTGCAAATTTTTGTAAACGGATTCAAAATCAAAAGTCTCTAACCATAGTCACTATTAGAAGTGATCATGGTGGAGAATTTGAAAATGAAACGTTTGCAGAATATTGCAACAAGAATGGTATAACTCATTCATTTGCATTTCCTAGAGCTTCACCACAAAATGGAGTGGTTGAAAGGAAGAATAGAATTTTGCAAGAATGTGCACGTACCATGCTTGTTGAAAGCAATTTACCTAAGTATTTTTGGGCTGAAGCTGTTGCTACAACCTGTTATGTTTTAAACAGGATCTTGATAAGACCTAAGCTAAAGAAGACTTGTTATGAGTTATTTTTTAATAAAATTCCTAAGGTTTCTTATTTTAAGATATTTGGTTGTAAGTGTTTTATTCTGAACACTAAAGATAATTTAGATAAATTTGATCCTAAATCTAATGAGGGTATCTTTATAGGATACTCAAATAGGAGTAAAGTATATAGAATCTTCAACAAGTCAACAATGACTATTGAAGAATCAATGCATGTTACATTTGATGAATCTCTGCTTTCATCAAATCTAATTAAAGGTGATGAAACTGATTCATCACCTTTAAATAAAGTAATTACATCTTTAGAACAAACTAGTCTCGCGTATAAGTCGACCGATAAGGACATCAGGTTGACTGAGGAACCTATCAAGTCGACTGATCCTGTTGTGATATCTCAAACTTTACCAAAATCTTTTGTTGAAGTTAGAGATCATCCTCATGACTAAATAATTGGTGACATCTTCCATGGTATTCAGACAAGATCACATATCAATATGATATCTCACACAGCTTTCTTGTCGGATTTTGAATCGAAAAATATACAAGAAGCATGTGAGAATGAATTTTGGATGAATGCCATGCAAGATGAATTAAACCAATTCATAAGGAATGATGTATGGGATTTAGTTCCACAACCTCTTGATCATACTATTATTGGTACTAAATGGGTATTCAAAAATAAGTTAGATGAATCAGGACAAGTTGTTAGGAACAAAGCTAGACTAGTTGCTCAAGGATATAATCAAGAAGAAGGCATAGATTTTGATGAAACATATGCTCCTGTTGCTAGATTAGAATCAATTTGTATTTTATTATCTTTTGCTTGTTTTATGAATTTTACACTTTATCAAATGGATGTTAAAAGTGCATTCCTTAATGGGTTTATAAAAGAAGATGTTTATGTTAAACAACCACCAGGTTTTGAATATGAACAATTTCCAAACCATGTTTTCAAATTGAAAAAGTCTTTATACGGTCTTAAACAAGCACCACATGCTTGGTATGATCGATTGAAGACTTTTCTTTTAGAAACAGGTTTTGAGATAGGTAAAGTGGATACTACTTTGTTTATTAGGAGAATTAAGAATGATATTTTAATCATACAAATATATGTTGATGATATAATTTTTGGATCTACTAATAGTAATCTATATCAAGAGTTTTCTAATACCATGAAAAACGAGTTTGAGATGAGTCACATGGGTGAACTCAATTATTTCCTTGGACTACAAATTAAGCAGTCACAAAATGGCATATTTATTAATCAAGGAAAATATGCAAAGGAATTACTCAAACGGTTTAACATGGATAGCACAAGTTATAAAGCCACACCTATGGCTACTATCACTACCCTTGACAAAGATATATTAGGTAAGAGTGTCGATCAAAAACTCTATCGAGGAATGATTGGCTCACTCTTATATATAACTGCTAGTAGACCAGATATTATGTTCAGTGTATGTTTGTGTGCTAGATATCAGTCAAGTCCTAAAGAATCTCATTTAAAAGCTGTGAAACGAATTTTAAGATATATTAAAGGCACATCTGATTATGGTTTATTCTATCCACGCACCGATAACTTTCAACTTTTGTCGTATAGTGATGCTATTTTGCTGGCAGTAAAACTGATCGCAAGAGCACTAGTGGGACATGTCATTTTTTGGGACATTCACTAGTTTCTTGGTGCAGTAAGAAGCAAAATTCAGTATCCCTATCTACTACAGAAGCTGAATATATCGCTGCAAGTTTGGCTTGTGTACAAATTTTGTGGATGAAACAAACCCTATTAGATTATGGTATTTCTTTTGAAAGACCCTCAATAATGTGTGATAATACCAGTGCCATTAACCTATCTAAAAATCCGGTTCAACATTCACGTACGAAACATATTGATATTCGACATCATTTTCTACGTGATCATGTTTTAAAAGGAGACATCTCTTTAGACTTTATCTCTACTGATAAACAAATAGCTGATATCTTTACCAAACCCCTTAAAGAAGACACCTTTATTACATTAAGAAGAGAACTAGGGATATGTGATTTTCTTGATATTTGTTGAATTTTAATTTTTGTAAGTCGACTTGAACATATTATTTAGTTGACTTCCACATATCTTTATATATATATATATACTTATTTCCTTTAACAGTCGACTGATATGTTCAACCAGTCGACTGCCCAGTTATGATATTTATCTGTTTTTCTTCTTCTCGACTAAGTCGACTGAATTCTAAGAACAGTCGACTGTCACGACTCAGTCTGTCTTCAACTTCGAATCGTCGCACCGATTTTGAGATATCTATTCATATTTTGACTCACCTTGACCATTCTTAGCCGTTGATTTCATTTCCCCTTCGATCTCAGCCGTTCTCATCAAGTTAAAACCCTAAATCAGTGCCTCCCCTATTATCACTTTTATCCCATCTATTTTTACCCAGATATGGAGTTTGAGAAGAGAAGAATAGAGAAGAAGTCGACTGAGGTGCTACTGTCTTAAGTTGATTTCTTGATCCTTTGCTGTTTGATTTCACCCAGATCTTGCATTGTCTGTTGGTAAAATCTTTTTCTCTTCACTCTTATTATGGCATCAAAAAGATCAAAAACCTCTAATGTTGATGAAGGTTCTTCCTCTAAGGACTATTCTCAATATCTTAGAAGTCCTGATCTTATGGAAAAATGGTATATCATTTGTACCATGCTTATTTTTCCGGGTAGATTTGTTAATTTTAATGATCTTGATAGGTTTAATCTTGTGTCTCTATTTCAAAATTGTAGCCTATACGATTTCTTGTCCATAGAAAATCAACCCCATTATTACCCTCAGCTCATTTATCTATTTTATACAAATATGAGGGTGGTTCAATCGGATGATGGTGAAGTTATAATCTATTCTTCTGTGAAAAATAAGAAGATGAAACTCACATCCGAAAGAATTAATCTGATTATGGGTATAGATGACGAAGGACTTGATTTAGGAGAAATCATAATGGATGATGCTTCTATCTTGTCTAAAATCTTTTTGCCGAATCATGGACCTCCTATGTCTAATAAATCCATTACTCCTATTGCAAAACTTATTGCACGGATACTGTCCTATAAGATTATCCCTAAAATAGAGAGTTATGATCAGTATTCCTTGGAATTGCAACAAGCTGTATATGCAATCTTTGGTAAAATAAATGTTAATTGGGGTCGTGTCATCTTTCCTAGACTTCATAAGTCTCACTCCACTTTTCTTCCCTATGGTGCTTTACTAACTCTTGTTTTCCGTGCTTACGATATCGATCTCGACTCAGAGACCAATGTTGTCAAGCATTATGAATGCTTTGA
Organism: Hemerocallis citrina; assembly: GCA_017893485.1. NCBI lineage: Eukaryota > Viridiplantae > Streptophyta > Magnoliopsida > Asparagales > Asphodelaceae > Hemerocallis > Hemerocallis citrina. The sequence continues at coordinate 163,345,885 of CM030359.1, forward strand.
TCGTGCAAGTTTAGCACGCATGAAGCTTCTTGATCCTCCACCTAGATCTACCACTAGGTCTTCTCCCCAAACCCAAGTTCCTTTAGCAACTTCTGCTCGACCATCTTCAGCATCTAGCTCTTCTCGCCCCTGAGCTGATTTTGATGATCCACGCAGTATCTATAATGCTGTTAACTATCTCATGGATCGTCAAGATGCTCTTGAATCCCAACTTTCTCATCTTACTCATCTTTTTACTACTCAATTTCCACCTCCCTCTCAAGATGACGACGGTGATGATGATGAAGACGAAGACTGATGATTTTTTATTATTTTTTTTACTACAATGTATTTTGCTTATTGTACTTTCATATTTTGGTATTTTGTAAGAGTTTCAAAGACTAAGTTGTTATGAATTAATTTTGTTTGTGTGGTATTTTCTTTCAGTGAAATATTCTTTCCATTTCTGTCTTTTTGTTGATGACAAAGGGGGAGAGAATACTGATAATCTTCTCTCTATTGGTAATTTTTGTGATAAGTCGACTGACATTTTTTTTTATAAGTCGATTGCTATAGCTATACATTTTGTGATGAGATATTAAGTTTTTGTGATTAATTATGCATATTGTATTATTGTTAGGGGGAGCATATGAATGCTTGTATTATTTTCTTTCATTATCAGCTATTGTGTTGTCATCATAAAAAAGGGGAAGAATGTTGATTCTTGATTTTGATGATTACAACACAATGCAACATATATCTGTGCTATGCTCTATATATAATTGCAAGTTGTATCAAGAAGATACACAAAGGCCTCATCACTCTAAAGCTGAACAAATGATCAAGCACAGTTCCGGATAAAGACAATGGCTTCACTCAAGACTCAAGTCAAGACCAAAGCTTCAAATGTCATATAATTGTGTGTCTTGTAAAAATGCAATATGTTTTCTATTTTTTTGAGTCTTAGATTGATGTACAGCCTTGTCACACACACATACACTCACATATAACTTTTTAGAACTGTGTGTTTACAAAATCCAAAGGTCGAAACAGCTTGAACTAGATCAGCTGTTGAGTACCAGTCGACTGCTATTTATACCAGTCGACTGAGTCTGTACAAAACTGCCTGATCTTATTCAAACTCTGATCAGTCAACTCATAGTGGCAACCCAGTCGACTGTTCAAGTGCTTTTTGACCGTTTTTCTGATTTCAAAAGCTGTTTTTCGATTTTAAAAGAGTTATCCGTTATTTGTCCGTTGATCAAATGGTTATGGGTAACTGTCTTTAACTGCCAGGGACCCTAGTCTATAAATATAGCCTAAGGTTCACCTTCAAAAGGTTACTAAGAATTTTTTAGAACAATTTTAAGATTTGTGCATTCAAGAGAGAAAAACTTTCAATATTCACTAAGTCTTGGTTCTTTGTCTTCAGTCCAGTATAACATTGAATTCGTTTTGGACTGGATTTGGAAGTCAACCAATTAGCCACGTACTATATCACAATCACAACAAGGCTATAGGTTGATTGTAAACAATTTTATTGTTTTTCTTTTTCCTCTCGGTTGGAGAGTAGGACTCTAGGGTGTAGAGTCAGATTTTGTCACTCTTGGTGGAAGAGTGGGTTGTTCTCTGGTTGAGAGAAAGGACTACGGGTTGAACAAGGTTGTTGTCTGAACGCCGTAGGGTATTCTTGTAATCTTTTTCAAGAATAGTGAAAAATCTCAAGTGGGTTGCTTGGGGACTGGATGTAGGTCGGGAGGACCGAACCAGGATACATCGTGTGCACTCTGTGGTTGTATCTCTCTACTTGCATTTCTATTTTCTCAGTTTATAATTTTTACTGTGAAACTTGTCTGGACAGTCGACTGTGTACTCATATAAGTCGACTGATCAGACTCGTACTACTCTGAAATAATTTGTGTGTCTAGTCGACTGTCTCATCCCTAAGTCGACTTAACAGACTTCTTTAAAATACTTCTTTTTGTGGTTTCAGTCGACTGATCTATCTCTCAAGTCGACTGAACAGAAGAAAGTCTCAATTCCGCTTTTTAAATTTTTTATAAAACACTATTCACCCCCCCTCTAGTGTTTCTTGCATTGCCTACAGGATCCAACAAGATGTACTCAGAAGATAACCACTAGATTATGCCTATTTCCTGTACCTGACTGCATACTTCCCTTAGGAAGGTGTACTCGGAAGAGAACCACTAGGTTCTACCTGTTCCTGTTATTCCTGTTTCCTGTATCTAAGTACACTGCCCTATGGACTCCACTATGAAATCTAAAGGGAAACTGTTTGTTGTAGCAACCATGTAGTAAAAACCGGGATCCATGAAGTGCTACCTAGATAGTAAAATAACAAGACTTGACATGACATAAATCTGACTATCCTGTTACATGATTTCATGATTACCTGTAAACCTGATTACCTGTTTACCTATACCTGTTACCTGTCTACCTGATTATTTGTTTACCTGTTTACTTGTATACCTGTTTCCTGATACCTGTTGCATGTTTACCTGTTTACTGGATTACTTGACCCTTGATTCTTGCCAGTTACACTTGATCACATTACCATGCTAGTTGTTTATGTTGACATCACACGTATACCATGTTGCTAGTTAGTTTCTCTTTGTATCCTACATTATTTGTGACCCGTGACTTGCATTTGACGGGTACTTGTTTTCTTCTTTTCTCCTTCTCTTGCAAATTACTAATTGCAGATCAGGATGGACGACTGCCAGATGGTATTGGCGAGATGATGTATTAGTGCTGGAGTTTCTGCTTTATTATTATTATTATTATTGTTGCTTGAACTTGGATAAAAATGTATTTGATTTCTTTGATATTATTTGTATTTGGGCGATGTGACCCAGGATATTTGTTTTGTCCAGACTCTGATTTATTTGAGAATATTGTATTTTGTTTCAAGTAAATTTCTGTTGGTATCTAATTTCAATTATGCGTGTTGGTTGATACTTTTGCTTCCGATTCTGATTATTTCTGTGATGTGTTGTAAAGAATTCCTGAACAGCTTATGGATGATGAAAATCATTCGTTGGGCTTTTGTTACGTGACCGTATTCCGTATTGTTTTTTGGAAGCGGGGCGTGACACTCCTCATTTCTCCAAATCCTCTTCAAAACACGACAAAACCCTAGCTCCAACCTCCCCCTACTCCCATTCAAAGATCCTTAAACCCTATCTCCTCCTTCCTCCGACTTCTCCAGAAAATCTGACACCTCTCCCAATGTGTTTGGCGACACTTACCAACTGCGGACTCCTCCACCTCAAATATGGTTATATCTTTGCCTATTGGAAACCCTAGATATGAACAGGTATTTTTTTTATTAAAGTTTTTTTTGTTTGAATTAGTTGGAATAAATTCTTTTAACATGGAGAGAGATGAATAAACATGCTTTTGAGCTTGACTGAATATCTCTTTATTGTGTACCATTTAGTGGAGGTGTTAAACACGAAGTAGATTCCGACTGTGGAGAAAGTTTCGAAGAAACTAATGCTTGACATCAATTGAGGGAAGTGTTTGATTTTGACCATTCTTTTTTTTTTATAAATTAAAAAATTTAGTTCCTTGCTTTATTATGTATTGGTGTAGGCAGTGATGAAAATCTACAATTTACAAGCTTTAATGAAGGTTGTTGCTTCTTCCGTTTGTATACTTCTATACTTCTGTTTGTTTCCAACATGTTTGTGTACACAACAGCATGAGTACACTCTCTGTTTCCATGGTTTTTTTTATCTCTGTTTCCAACATGTTTGAATTCTATTTGCTAAGTTAGTAGGTAGCAATATTTTAAATACAAGAGGAGTTAATTTTTACCTGTATCATGGTTGGAACTAGTTGGCATGGCCTTATATATATATATATATATATATATATATATATATATATATATATATATATATATATATATATATATATATATATATATATATATCCATTGCAAATGGGGGATTTGCATAGATTAACATGAAACAAAATAAAATAGCTCATTATGCCTGGAAACAACATAAACAAAGCTTAAAATGCCCAACGGGGGATTTGTGAACGGGTATGCGAACTATTCCCACGGGCCGTCCGATCAAAACTTCAATCACGATCTAGATCAGACGGTTGTGATTCCTCCTGCTCCTCTCACTTATCCTCGAGTGTATTATAGTCATTTTGATCACACAACTACCCCCTTCTCTCCTTCTCTCTCAATGACATTCTATCAGAGGATTTAATTTTGTAGATTCTGGTTGGAAGTAGTTGGCATGGCATAATAATGCTACCCTAATGAGATCATATTTCTGAATAAGTGATATACTCATGCTTGATTCTATTTGACTTATTTCATAAATACTTGTTATGTACAAGGTTGTTTTGAGCCTACAAGTACTTCACTTATTTTGTGAGAGTGGTGTTAGTAGTGTAGAAATCTTGCATATCTAAATAAAAATCATTGCTAAGCTCTTTTTGTATTTTTTCGCAGTTTGTACACATGAAGATAGATGAATTGGCCTATGTGTAGCAGTCTGACAACAAGCAGAGCATTAGCAACAATACGAGCATCAGCAGCTTACAGAGTATCAGTAGCAATATGAACATCATCAGCATCATATTACTACAACTATAGTTTGTATACTTGAGTTTGTACAATTTGAGTTTGTATAATTTTTGAATCAAGCATTTGTATAATTATTGAATTTGTATAATTTTTTTGAATTTGTACCTGATGATCTTCGAGTTTGTATAATGTTGCATTCTTAATCATAACTCAGTTCACTTTATTTCAAATGAAGTTGTCCTATTTTATGCAATTTAAGTGTGTTCTCAATGGAATTCATCTACAGTATTGAGTGCATGTTCAATATTGATTAAAGCAGTTTCTTTATATTGTCTCCTTGATCACATCTCAATTTTATTGAGGGAACCATTTCTTTATCTTGTCTCCATTTTATTGAGGAAAATGATGTTCAAGTAGGTTTCTAAATGAAGCTCAAGTAGGTTTTGTTCAAAGATATACTCCAAATTCCTTTAAGTAGGTTTTTTATTTTATCTTGAGGGTGTATTTTATAGATTCCTGTAAACAGAGCTCAAACAAACGCCAAAGAGAATTCCTAAATTGCTGCAAAGAGAGCTTTGAACTGCAACAAGTTAACAACATCAACCACCTGTAAATAGAGCTTAGAATGCGTGGAAACAACACAAACAGAGCTCAATATGCCTGGAAATTTCATAAACGAAGCTCAAAGTGCTCATAATCAAAATAAACATAGCTCAAGATGCCTGGGAGCAACATAAACAGAGCTCAAGATAAACAAGAAACAATTTTTTTTTAAACAGAGCTTATTATGCCTGAAACAACATAAACATAGCTCAAAATGCTCATAAACAAAATAAACAGAGCTCAAGCGGCCTAGAAGTGTTAAAAGAGGCCTCAAGAAAAATAAGAAACAAAATAAACAGAGCTCATTATGCCTGGAAACAACATAAATAGATATCAAAATGCTCATAAACAACATAAATAGAGCTGTTTGAATGCACAAACTGTTACATTGCATAAAACTTGTTACATCTCGGAAAATACAGGATTTATGAAACATGACACTATTAACAAAGCACACAAACAAAAGCACCACCTGTATGATTAAAGCATGAAACCTATCTTTCGGCATTTGTCAACACCTTCGACCACTGTACAAACTACAATAAAAGAGGGTTTAGCAATGATTTGTAATTATTTATGCAAGATAACAACACTACTAACACAACTCATCTCAAAATGTTTTAAGTACTTGTAGGCTCAGAACACTCTAGTATATAACAAGGATTTATGAAATTTCAATTGACACAAGCATGACTCTCTCAATCATCAGAATTATGATGTCACTTGTGCTACAATATTATGCCATGCCAACAAGTTCTGACCATAATCTAATATTTGTTCTCAACAAATATTTGCTGTTGTGTACATAAACAGAACATTGATTGTTGTTGTGTACACAAACATCCGACAACAAAAATTTAGACATACTTCTAAATCTTAAGGCTGTACTTTATAGAAGCATGTACAAAGAGCTCAAACAAATGTCAAAGAGGACTCAAAAAATGCTGAAAAGAGAGCTCAAAACTGCATCATGGAAACAAAATATAATGCCTGCAAACAAAGCTCAATATGCATATAAACAACATAAACAGAGTTCAAGATGCCTGGAAACAACACAAACAGAGCACATAAACAGAAGAAGCAACATGTCTTTCTTATAGCTTGTATAAAATATTGTAACATACCGAATTCCAAATAAGTCTGAATTCGAAGTTCCACAGGATCTTTACACTTCACTTCGTACAATTTTACAAAGAAATTTAAAACTTTTTATACAATAATGATTACATCAACACAGCGGAAGCAAATTACAACATATTACATGAATAAAATAATACTTGAAACAATTCTTTAAGCAGCATTCTTCTTTAGTCCTTTCATTCATTTTATCCTACATAGAAACTGTGGGCATGTCAGTTGCATACAACTGACGCTAAGATATAATACATCAATTACTCTTACTTGGAAAGCACACACTTGTTCATAAACAAAACTAAGGGGGACTATATTATTGATGTCGTGTGTGGCTGTGCACTCAGTCCTTAATGTAGTTATTTATATGTAATGACACTGATGCACACTTGTTCGGATTCTATGCATCCCATACTACATAGGTCCGAGGGCAAGCCCTTAATCGTACTTCATCTTGTAGGGTTGGATCACTCGCTATGAATTTAACTACTACGGTAACTACGATAAGTATCTTAGATGCTCTATGAGTTACGAGCCCATGTCCAGATATCCTGGAGGGAATCCCACGTCATGACATGACGCATCATGCAGACATCCTATGGACAGTTCGCCTCCGCCATGGAACGATGACACTACGTAGTCACCAAACACCCCACAAGCGTCGCCACGTTCCTGATATTCTGGATATGTATTCACGTCCTGACATGACGCATCATGTAGACATCCTGTGAACACTCTCACACCGTAGATCCGAGGCCCTCATACTTGTGTTTTACTCTTACTTTCATCACATCTTCACTATGTGTCTCATCCTTAGATAATTGAATCATGAGTAAAAATTAACACTCTAGAATTAGCGTTACTTGTACATCGGTCTTAAACATCAATTGTTAACCACGACCCAATCTTGGTCTTTTATTATCACATTTCTCTTTCAAATCTCATTCATGCCGATGTCAGGACTTAGCTAAACTCTAGTTTCAATCTCTTTTCATGTTCACCAAAAATGAATGTTTATACTCCCAAATTTCCACATTTCATCATAATCCTTTTTGTTTTATATTCCATACACACTTGCATATGTTAAACAACAAAAATTCCATTTATTATCTTATTCAATTTTTCCATGTCGACAATCTCAATTTTAATCTCTACACAAAAATTCTTTACCTTCAAAAATATTCATTTTCTTTAATTAATTAAGTCCTAATCATAAAATATTTATCAAGTTCTTCTTCTCAAAATTGCTTCTAATTCTTATTATATTATGTCAAATATGGTAGAAATAATTTTTATGAAGTCAAGGTAATTTTAGAAAAATTCTAGTATTTTTTCTCAATTTTTATACACTTAAAATACTCCAAAAATCAAAATAAGAAAAAAAAAAATCAAAAACTACAAACAAAAGGGCAGGGCCGGATTCAAACCCAGACCAACGCCCCTGCCTATGAACAGTAACCGACCCAAAGCGCACCTGAAGACCGGTTGGTCCAAAGTGACTAACTGATATAAGAGGGGCTTAAATTATACTTAGAGTATGGTTTCGGGACTTAATTAAAAATCGAATTTTTAGTAAAAACAGAGCTCCTTGCAAAACTCGAATCCAAGACCAGAGTCTCCGCTCAGCTACAGTAACATACCCAAAACGCACCCGAAGACCAGTAGGTCTTGAGTGACTAACCGATATAACGTCTGGTTAAATACTTTTTGTATGGAATGTACTGTATCTAGTTCATCCTTTAATAAACTCGATTTTTCAATCAATTTGTACTTATTAAAATCTAAATTTTTTTCCAGAATGTATTTCTTTGAAAAAAAAAGTATATTATATTTTCTTAGATTTCCAAAATTCTCATTTTAACCACATAGTAGACTATTTCTCTTATTTATTTTGAAAAGTGGAACATTAATACATTTTTCGACATTGAAAAATTCCTTTTCTAGATGAATCTTTTTATCTACTTGTTTCCCATTTATTCACATTGTGTTTATACGATTTTTCATTCTTTATCATAGTCAATGCCCTTAAGTTTTTTTTTATCTTAAAAAAAAAGAAACTAACTCATTTCTTATGATTCAAAAGAGACAATGTATTTGACAATCAAGTGAATATAAAATTACTCATACAATACAATTAAAATCAACACTTAGTGCAACTAATCAATCTATTTCACAATCCATGGATATTATTTTGCATTCTACAATTCATTCACAAGCACAATTTCATACAAGAATTATATATATTCTAGCATGACATATATTAATAAAGCATCATGACAAGTCTTAATTAACACATTTCAACTCATTTGACTAACTTTTTCATGTAGATAAACTAGAGCTTCCTCTCTTTCTTACTAGTCTCTTCAAGCAAGTATATGACAACTTTTCTATTTGTTTCTAACATATTAACAAATTAAAATTCTAGCATGCCATCTATATTAGAAGTTAGAGAAATTACCCACCTTTGATGAAACAAATGAAAAACTCCTAAAGAACTCCTTGAAAGCACGATCGTCTCCCTTCTCCTCCTAGCTTATGCCATACGAACCGAGCCTTCTCCTCCTTAATGTGCCACCGCAACCACCTCCTCTTTGATGCTAGCCGGCCTCCAAATGGGAAAGGAACACACACAATCTCTTTCTTTTTCTCACACAAATGTCTTTTTTACACTCTATCTTTTCCTTACAAATGCCTCTTTCTTTCTCTTTCTCTTTGAAAATTCTAAGTGCAAATGACAAGAGTGACAAGGGAGGGGTATTTATACACATTTCAAGAGTGAATGGAGGGTTGAGATGAGTTTGGATGAAAGGCTAGGATACATTTGGGAGTTAGAAGAACTACCCATCATCAAGTAACCACCTCACCACTCACTCCATTCCTCCCACTCAAGCTATGGCCGGCCTAGTCCTTGTCCCCATTGCACGTGCTTGTGCAATGCACGTGCCATCATATGCATACTAGTGTTTGTTCATTTAATTGTTTAATTAGTTTGTTACTTGATCATGACTACCTTACAAGTTGTCTTAATTAATATTAGAATTAACTAGTGGGCTAATTAGGTGGGCTAGAGTCCATGGGCTCTTTAATTAATTAATTAATTTATTTAAGTGAGCTAGAATTAGACTATTAGGCCTAAAGATTAATAATAGGCTTTAATTTTAAAAGAGAAGAAAATATTTATTCATAACATATGAATAATTTTTAAAGCTAAATACACATATTACATTGCACGTGCAAAACACGTGAAAACAAATGAAATTTTTTTATACATAATTATTTGAAAAATTTAGGATGTTTCAAATATTGTTTGTCATCATTGCCTAACACCAACACACAATAAAACAAAGCTGAAAATTTTACTTAAAAGGAATAAACAGAATGAAGTACTTCCTTCAAGCATTAGTGCCTTCGGTACTTTCTCCAGAGGCGGAATCTACTTCATGTGTAATGCCTCCACTAAACAAAACAAATAAAGAGATACTTATTCAAGCTCACAAGCAAATTCAAAAAACAATATGAATTTAGATTAAATCAACTTCAACTAAAAGATGTGGAATATTACCTATCAAGTTTGTTTGGACAATTTCTTGAATCATGTTTTTGTCCCCGCATACCGGCATTTCTTGTTCTCCTTGTCTTGCAATGACTCTTTCGCAATCTCATGTAGTGAGTACTTCTTTTGAGTATGTTTCTTTAAGAATGAATTCACTCCCTCGCTTCTTTAGATACTTGACATTTTCGCCCAAAATTGCGATCTACAATAGACGGGGGCATATTTCTTAAGAATTTCAAATTTATCTTGCAACCGCTTATTATTTTCTACACCATACTCCAAAAGCAGTGATTTCCATTTTTCTTGAAAAGCAATATAATCATCAGAATTTTAAATAATATTCTTAAAAGCTTTCAAAAACTCAGCATTTTGGTTTATTTTAGGCACCTCTGCTGGTATATTATCTAAAATATGCCAAATGCAAATCTATGACAAATTTCAGAGAAAACAGCTTCGACTGCAAAACTTATCCAATGATCTTGATTGGTCACCATGCCAAATGGAGCATGTTTCATTACTCATAACCATTTTTGAAATAACCATACAAATGAGGAAGCCATTTCATTTGGAATGAACCCACAACCTAGGAAAATGGATTGCCATTGATGGTTGATTCCAACCAATTGAACAAATAGCATTCTATAGCGGTTCGTGCTATGTGTTGCATCAAAGGAAACTACATAATCAAATTCTTCATAGTTCTTTCTAGCAATACCATCAACAAAAATACAATGAGACAACCGACCAAACTCATCTTGCTCGAAATCATTAAAAAAAGCTGGATTCCTTTTCTTTTGGCCAATCGAAAAAATCAATCAACATTTGCCAATCGTGACCTTTCATAGCCTCCTGTAAGTTTCTCTCATGATTACTAGCATCGGTCTCGGTGAATCCAGCCCTATTATGACCCCCATTAGAACTTTTAAAAAAATCATTTGTTTGCACGTAGGAATATTAGCTTCCGAAAATTGGTCCATTATTACATTATCAGATTCTGACACACTATGGTTTTGAGGTAACAAATGTCTTCTACCGGGTGAGGTAAATGCATGATTGTGTAATTCATCAAATGAATAAATAAACTCATGAATTATTTTATTCATTTAGTTTCACATGAATGAAAGCTTTGCAATCGGATCTAAATGTAGTCCCCCGCCTAACATCATTAGGCTTACTCTTCGAAGTCTCCACTTTATTACAAACATACGATTTATCCACTACCACGGTTTCCTTATATTTATTTGAACCCTTACAAATTTAGAAACCCCCACATCTAGCATAATTGTCATAAAAATTTCCGTCTTGCTCAAAAGTATCAAAAGTCATATCTAGGTTAGGTTTTAGGTGCTCGTCCACTATCAGGATAAATTCACCTACTTGTACATTCAAAAAATTGTCACCAACAACATAGATCCCTTCATCAATATCCATACATATTATAAAAGCAAACGAAACATAAAACAACTAACCAAATACTCCACAATTCTACAAATGAATTTAAAATATAATGAAATTACAAACAGAAATTATGAAATCTAAAACACCATACACAAACACTTAACCAAATACAAAAAATTAACTAAAAAAGAATACAAAAAAAAATAAAATAAAATCTATTATCTTTCTCTTAGTATATTCAGGGTAATTCAAACAATTACCCCAATTAAACAACACCCTATCTAGTCACCATGCTCATAGGTTAATCAAACAAAAGAATTTATTCCTACTAATTCAAATAGAAAAAAAAAAGCTTTAATCAAAAAAATTTTCCTGTTCAGATATAAGGCTTCCAATAGGCGAAGACACAACTAGATTTGGGGTGGAGAAGTCCACAGTTGGTAAGTGTCGTCAAAGACGTCTGGAGGGGTGTCAGATTTTCTGGAGAAGGTGGAGGAAGGAGGAGCTAGGGTTTCTTTCACTTTGAAGGGGAGTGAGGATGCAATCCCAATTTTTCTATTTTAGATTTTTATTGTATTTTTATTTTCTTTCTTGATTATTGTATCTGGATTCTTTCTATTATATAATTTTTGCTTTTCTTGGGTCCATTTATTTTCTTTTGATCATTCCGTTCTCTTTTCTCCTATTTTTGGCTAATTGCAAATTTTTCTCTTCGTGATTTGAGTTTGAGTTGTTCCACTATATGTTCATCCCATTGTTGTATGCTTGTTTTTCTCTTTTTAGAGCCTAACCCTGTACCCTAACCCCACTAACCCGCAACCCAAAACCCCAATTTCTTAATCTCCTATAAATACCCCATTATTAAAACCCTAATTTAATATCTCTGCTCTAACCTGTCGCTCTCATCTCCCTCTCTCTGTTTTTCTGTTTTAAACCCAAACCGCCCAAACCCAATCCCCGTCCGTTCCCCCGTCCTCTCCAACCACCACCTTGACCACCTGCCACCACTCATCATCCCCTCGTCATCGTCCCCATGCCACCATCTCATCCCCGTCACCTTCGTCCAACCCATCGCCATCCACCGATCCTCCTTAGCCGCTAAACCCATCTCGTCGCCGCCACCGCCTCATCGTCATTGCCCTCACCATCTCCGTTCACCCTGAAACCACCGCAGATCCCCCTTTGCCCTCATTGTCGTAGTCCAAGCCCCGAACCCCCTACCGTTTCACCTCCTCTGTTTTGTCGAGAAATAGAGTTTCGTTCGCCGTCGTCGTCAGTCGTCTTCGCCCTCACTATGACTAACGCAGTCGCCGCAGTCGCCATCTTCACCTCCCACCATCTCTCTCTCTCTCTCTGTCGTGTTGGGGAAGAAGCACAGGGTCAGATTCCTATGGTGTTTGCTGTTCGTGAGTGCAGAGGATCTGCTATCAGGTGTTGCTGAGTTGCTGTGTTGAGTTTTGCTGTGTGTGTTTTGCACGTAGCTCGCACGTGTTCGTGGTTCCTCGCTGGGATTCTCATCCCGTTATTCTATATATTCGAATCTACTAATTGAAAGGCAAGTCTCTTCTTGAATTAGTTGTTTGTTTTGATCAAGAATTCTTTGATCTTTGCAAGTAGATCCAGTCCTTTTTATTGTACTGCTATTTGAAATTCCGTTAAGTTTATTGAGGGTTTACACGAGCTGACCCGACGATTCTTAACATCGTGCCTACATCTTTGATCTAAAACCTAGTCCCTCTTGAATCTAGCATATGCACAATTTTATGAAAAATAACCAGATCCATGTGATTGACTTGTTTGTTGAATTGCATACATTAGATTGAATTTGATTTAATGAATTGATTACCATGCCTGTGAAATTGTATCTTAGAACTAGAAACCTGCATGTTAAACATCTAGTATCACTTTGATAACTAATTAGCATGAACTATATGATTGTATGATTAAATTGTTACATATTCACATCAAAATAAATTCTGGACTGCTAGTTGTTTCATTTTGCATCAGATTTTCGACCATGTTGATGTTGTTTTTTGAAATAACTTTCTGAATAAGAATTATAGCCCCATGAATCTATTTTCCAGAACTTTTAATGGATCTGAATTCCAAGTTATAATCTGTTAGATATCAGTACTTTAGTACAGCTGTGCCAAAATTTCAGATTCACAAATTCATGCTTATCTTTCTGTTTCAGAATTTAATTGAATATTTTAACTGTAAAATAACAATATAAAATAAATTTGGCTGAACCTAGGCATGTGTAGGAACCACTCTGAATTTTTGTAGATTTAATTGATGAATTTTCTGACCTAATTCATATGTTTGAACACAATTTATATCTTGCCATATGAACATAAATCTGAAAAGAATAGGAGTTTAATCTTAGTTTCTGTAGTTTTTATATGTAGTGTATATCTTCGCTGGAACCGGCAGAGATTCTAGTCTCTAGAATTTCCGAAGGATCCAGATTTGCTTTTCTATAGTAGCGGTAATCTATATTTTAGTACAACAATGTCATGCTGTCCAAATTATGTAAATTATATGTAATTGATATGTTTTCTTCTTGCTTTGTCTGTAACGAGTCGAATTAGTAACACCTAGAATTATAAAACATTGACACCTTCTTACATGCTCACATAGGATGAAATAAAATGATAACAAGCCGGGATATTATGGGATGACTTGGTAGTGAACGATCGGAAACTGTACTCGGTCGGGCCCTACTGCTTGACCTGTACTGATGGCCACAAAATACTGATTGATAATCACTGACACTGAAAATTAAACACTGATTACTGGGCCGAGTTCACGAACCGTGAATTCACATCAGTCTAAAGCGTACACTGTGTGCTTGTGCCGAACCTGTGGAATAGGACGCAGTAGTACGTGTACTAGATAGGATTAATAAAATAATTAATAACCTGCATTTGACATCTCATGCTTGATCCCGTATATTGTCACCAATCTTGAACTTGAATTGAAACTATTAATTAAATGCATGATTAAACATAGACCCTTGACATTATTGCCGTTCCTTAACTTTGCTATTGACTTTGATCCCGTCCATTTTCTTTTGATATATCATGTTCCTATTATTCTCTGTTTTTCTCTACTTACTGTCCATGACTTGCTCTAAGGACATTATTTTCTTTCTTTTTTTAGATCAAGAATTTACAGATACTCGAGGAACAATACCAGAAGGAATTGGTGAGCAACGATTCTAGAAGATGGAGTCCAAGATTAGATTGCTTGAATTATTTTATTGCTAGACTTATTTTATTTGAACATTGTCTTGATATTGTACTTTGTTTTGGGCTTATGGTCCCGGAGTTTGTTTTTATCCCAAGTGTTGGATATTATTATTTGGATTATTTCATTTATATTTGAAGTTGATCTTTGTTTATGTGATTATATCTCCTTGCGTGGTTGTGATTGTTCTTTATATCATTGAGTTAATCTGCTACAACTTATGGATGGTATTTACATCATTCGCTGGGCCTACGTTACGTACTCGTATTCTGTATTTTGGGAAGCGGGGTGTGACGAGGTCGGAGCTAGGGTTTCGTCGTGGTTTGAAAAGGTTTTGCAGAAAGGAGGAGGGATTCTGACGAGAGGAGGAGTGATTTGGAGGAGCTACGGAGGTAGGGTTGGTCGGGAAGAGGAGCTCGATGATTTGGAAGAAGGAGGAGCTAGGGTTCACTGTATTTTTTTATCAGGATTTGGAGGAAGGAGTCGCTTCGCGAAGAGAGAGAAGAATGGGTGTGCGAACTGAGGTAGAAGGAGAGAAGGGTTAGTTGTTTGGTCAAAATGACCATTACAGCCTCGGAACTAAGTGAGAGGAGCTGGAGGAACTACAGCCGCAAGATCTTGATCGTGATTGAATTGAAGTTCGGATGGCCAACGGATTAGTTCACACCCCGCGTTCACACATCCACGTTCACAACAAAGAGTTCCATATATATATACTAATAATCTGCACGTGCAATGCACGTTCTAATTAATTTTTTTATGTAGTAAATAATAAGATGTAATTTGGCATCGAACCTAAGACCCCCTTTTACTCATCACATACTTTTTATAAATTACTCATAGTGCCACAAACTTTTATTTTATATGCGGCACTTATGTAAATAATTATGTCATAAATAAATTTGAACTTTGAGGGTACTATGGTAACTAACAACAGTTGAGTAAATAAATGGTTTATATATATATATATATATATATATATATATATATATATATATATATATATATATACTAGATTTGCCTGTGGGCACGTGCCTACGGCACGTCTTCGGAACGATACATATAAATAGTAAAACAATAATTATGTAGCTCAAGTTTGAATATTATGATAATAATTAGTTATAAATAAAAGTCTATGTTTCCATTGGTATATGTTGAAAAATAATTATAAATGAGAGTATAAAATTTAATTTTTTAGAACTTTAAGTGTGGAAAATACTGAAATTTAATTGTTGAAAAAATATTTGTTATTTTCAATATAACATGTGCAATAAAAAAAATATAAAAAATCTGAAAATTTACAAAACCAAAATCTTAAAATCTAAAATTCTAAGTAAATAAAAAAAAAATAGGAGAGAGAGATAGAGATAGAGAGAGAAAGAGAGAAATATGAAAAAGTAAAGAGAGGAGAGAGATAGTAATAAAGTAATGAATTTTTTAGGGGGAAAAGTTTGATTTTGGGTTTGAAATTTTGGAGGGAAAATGAGTTTTGTGAGGTTTGATATGAGCCTTTGATTTTGGGGGGATTGATTGTGAGCCACTTGATAGCTTTCTTTGTAATTTATTATATATATATATATATATATATATATATATATATATATATATATATATATATGTTGCGGTCTTTTTCTTGGGGTGTGGGAGCAATAGATAATCTGAATTCTTAGATTTGAGAAAAATGCAGTGATCCTATCCTTCACTTTGGTTTCGGGGGAGTATTAAATGAGTTAGATGATGGATGATAGCTTCGCAGACCTGCAAAATGAAGCCTGAAACACCGAGAGTATTCCTGATGACAGACCCTACGATGCTTAAGTCAGAAGATAGTTGTTCAGTGGAGGGGATTCAGTAGCGAATGAGTCCTTACTTGTCATGTACCGTCCATGCTATGTTTATAGGTTCAGAGAGAAATCCGTTACCCCCAGATCCTAGGACGGTATCGAAATCCCCGTAATCTTGGATCTGGGATTGAGTATTCCTTTGATTTTAGGGAGTGCGGTTACGGCGTAACCGATGGAGCATTCAGAACAGTGGGCGATTCTTCCGGGCGCGTGACTGGGCCTGCGGAAGGCCCTCAGGTCTCTCTGTCCTGGGCCAGTAGAGAGGTTGGCGTTGAACCTAGTTTGATGCTTCGTGATTCATGCCAAAATTATCGGTGGGCATCGCTCACGGTTTTTCCCCACATCAATATATATGAGAATTTTGTGAAAATTTAGACGTATACCCTTTGTAATGTGCTTCTTTCCATACATAAACATGGTTTATTCTCATCAAAGTCATTTATATATAGAAGGTACTCATGCATTACTCACATACAGGTATATCAATGTTTCATAAACAAGATTCACAAATAGATAGTTGTAAACATAGCATGACACATATATACATTAACTAATTCCATGCCACATGAGCAATAGCGCACAATTCTCAAATAGAAGCCAATTACATTTGCGCACTTGGCAAAGACACGAATATCATAGAAAATACATGCACATAGTCGTAGTAAATCAAATTTTTTTTCTGTGCTGTCCCACTTTTTGAAAATATTGAGCAATCTGATCCACTTCCAAAAATATTTACCCAACTTACCCAATTTTGGACACGTCAACATTAACCGCTATTAAAATAATAGCATAGATTATTTATATGCAGTTGTTTTCAATAGCGGCATCTGTTAATTTTTTTTACATGCAACTATTTGGAGTAACAACATCAACTAATTTATTCCCAATCGTGCACTCTCTCTGATTTGAAAAAAAAAAATTCAAGTGTGAAAAAAGCTTATAGCTGAAGCCGCTATCCTGAACAATGACATTCGCATTACAGATGCCTTTGTTAGGGATATCGACATCAGTTATAATATTCATTGTTAGGGATAACTGATGCTGTTGTTCGGAACAGCGACAATAATTCATTTTATTACTTATACTTGGCTAATCTATTTCTGTGAACTATTGCTGCTATTTCTAAGAACGACAACAGTTATCTCATGCCGTTGTTTAGAAGAACGATTGTGGAGGAATAGAGTTTAATGAGTATTATAACTGATGTCGTTATCTCCAACAACGACATCAGTAATGTAAATACCGTTCTTGGGAATAACAACATTATTCATAAGTTATTTCAGCACTTGGAATTCTTTTCAGTGTAATACCAGAATATAATTTTAGTATTACTATCAATGTAATGGGAACCTACAGAGTCACACACTTAATGTAACACTCCGTATTTAAGAATATATATATATATATATATATATATATATATATATATATATATATATATAGAATTAATTATAAAAAACAGTAGATGTGGTCGTGGCCTATAGAAATTCCTATGGGAGTGTTGTATGGAGTTGGAGGTGGGGCCCGGTTTGAAGAAGGGGCAGCTGGGTGTTGTTGTTGCTGTCACGAGGTGACATGGCAGTGGGCCCCCCCTAGGGGGAGTGCTACTGTGCGTGCAGATGGCGTGTGGGGCCCCTTGAGGGGGGTCTGGCTAACGTCAGCTTGCAGGAGAGAAGGAATATGAGATTATTTAATCCCATATCGGAGATAATTGTAATTAATTGTGTATATATAATTGTCTGGGATTAGAGGTCACCAATAAGCTATAACACATTTTATGAGGCAAGCCTGTGGTGGGCAGTTTTTAGAAAAATGTCTGAGTTGGGCCCGGGGCGTTACAAATGGTATCAAAGCTGACTTTCGACACTGAGTGTGGGTTAGGGTGGGTATGCCTGAGAGGGAGCTGAGGTCAGTATGCTAGCAGTTTGGCCAGGGGCAGTACGCTAGATTAGTTGAATCAGGGTACGCCATTCCACATCAGCTAGAACGGAGATCCTGCACTATGTTGCATGTCCCGGCTTCAGCGAGGATGCTAAATTCTTAAGGAGGGGTGTGTGTAACACCCCGTATTTAAGAATATATATAGAGTAAAAGGGATATGAGCAACTTGCTTATTTAATAAATGAGCAATTGATGAGGTGGAATGCATGTGATACATTGAGTATCTAACCTACTTTTAAGATTTTCCAATCACATGCATGCCACCTCATCACTTGCTCATTTACTAAATGAGCAAATTTCTCATACCCCTTTTTTCCATATATATATATATAAAGTGGATGTGGCCTATAGAAATTCTTATGGGAGTGTTGTATGGAGTTGGAGGTGGGGCCCGGTTTGAAGAAGGGGCAGCTAGGTGTTGCTGCTGCTGTCACGAGGTGACGTGGCAATGCCCCCCTCCACCTTGGGGGAGTGCTGCTATGCTTGCAGATGGCGTGTGGGGACCCCTTGATGGGGGTCTGGTTGACGTCAGCTCGCGAAAGAGAAGGAATATGTGATTATTTAATCCAATATCAGAGAGAATTGTAAATAATTATATATATATATATATATATATATATATATATATATATATATATATATATATGTTTGGGATTAGAAGTCACTAATAAGCTATAACACCTTTTATGAGGCAAACCTGTGGTGGGCAGTTGTTAGAAAAAATGTCTGAGTTGGGGCTGGGATGTTACACTTAGAATGGATCGAAATTGGAATTTAAATTCATAAGATTAATTTAATTGGGGATCCAAGTAAGACTTGGACTTCTGGCATTGGTTGGACATTTAATTAGATTAAATGAGCCGACTAAAATTCAAAGGCCCGCACAAGAATTTGACTCAGGTTAGATTGTGAGCCCAACAGCTTCATTACTCTCTTAGGGTTGATTTTCTGCACCTATATATATGATACATATTTGTGGAAAAGTCACATATGAGAAAACCCTAGCCGTCACAGAAATTGTGTGTGAGAGAGATCATAAGGAACATCCCATTCCTACAGCTAGCACCGCGGCGTGAGGAAAAGCTTGACTTGATCCGTTCGTGTGGATACCGTATTGGCACCGCAATATTGTAGTGCTGTGATCGGCATACTATGGAGACAACAGATCCATTTTCAAGGTATAATTCCTAAACACAATTTATGGTTTTTGCATGGATCCATGGTTAGGTTTCGATATTTTTTTGTAATTTTTCTACTGTGTATTTAATCTGTGATTGTCTTTGAAACCTAACAGCTTTTTGAAAGAACGACATAGCATTAACCTATGCCGTTTTTTCCAAGAACGTATTATGCTGACGTGTCCAAAATTGAGTCATTTGGATAAATATTTTCGAAAGTGGGTCAGGTTGGTCTATTTTTTTTTCAAAAAGTTGATAAGTACGAAAAAAAGTTCTAGTAAATCACATAGCACGATATATATACCCTGTGAATTTCACATACTATAGCGTTTGACATCAAACAGAAGGCATCCACATCATCATTATCATATTACATCACATCACCATAGTTTCGAAATAAAACATCACGTATCAAAGTTTTGAGTTCACTAAGCAATCTCTAATCTCTAATATTATAATGGGAGAGTTGGGGTTGTCATTTGTAGACATTCAACCTTCTAACCTCAACCAATTATTTAAAGTGGGAGTTATATTAACCATTTATTTACTCAACTATTATTAGTTACCATAATACCATCAAAGTTCAAATTTATTTACAACATAATTTTTTACAAAAGTACCACTCATAAAATAAAAGTTTGTGCCACTAAGGATAATTTGTAAAGAGTATGTATAAGTAAAGGGAGGTCTCAGGTTCGAGGCCATATTACATCTTAATATTTACTTTATAAAATAAATAAAAAACTGATTAAAACGTGCATCGGTTACTAGTATCTTTAACTTCACAAAAGATCACGGAAGCAGTTTCATTAAAACATGATTCAGACTCCTAAAGTTTCAGGAAAACAAGAGCACAAGATTAAGAGGGTATCAAGATTCGTCGGGGTTGTATTCAGTCTTTTTGATAATCCAATTCTTCTCGAGTCTTCTTCTTCACCACTTCATCCACGTCTCCATTGCTTTCAGCATCCCCATGATTGGAGGTTGTGCCCTCACTCGAAGACTCCAAGAGCTCTTGTTCTTAGGGACCTCTGCTGTAGTTGTCTTCACTGCTGCTGCTTGAAATATAGAAAACAAAAATAAAACAAAAACAAAAAAAGAGAGGACAATTACAAAGGCAATTAATGGTGAATTGTAACCTCCGTTCCCAATTGTACGGATTTCATTTTCTTTTCTCTTCCATATTCTTGTATTTCGATTATTTACAACTCTTATGCTCTTTTGAACCCAATTGTACACACTAGAATATTTAAATCATTGTTAAAATATTATCTTATCAACAATTATATTTATTTTGAATGATTGTATATTTTAACACAAACCTTATCCCAGTTTATAAGTTTATTTTCTATTTCTAATTGATTGATTATTTTTATCCTTATTTTTGTATAAGAAATCCAATCCCAATTTCAAGTTCATACTATATTCTACTATTTAATTTATTATTATTTTAAAAAGCCCAACTTAACATACCTTATATTTATTTGATTTTTATTTATTCATTTTATGAATCCATAACTCAAGCCCAACCCAAGCTTATGTATATTTGTAAACCCAAAGATGAGCCAACATTTTAGATCCAAGCCCAAATCCTATTGAAACCCAGTGCCCACTAAGAAAACCCGAAACCCTTTACTAACCCACTCCCTACACTAACTGCATACACCCCACTAAATTACCCCATTATCTAATTTACTGCCCACTATCTCTTCCAGT
Source organism: Hemerocallis citrina (assembly GCA_017893485.1). Classification (NCBI taxonomy): domain Eukaryota; kingdom Viridiplantae; phylum Streptophyta; class Magnoliopsida; order Asparagales; family Asphodelaceae; genus Hemerocallis; species Hemerocallis citrina. Next base: position 163,367,050 of record CM030359.1, read on the forward strand.
AACCCCCCTAATCAAATCCCTTTTTAATTAGACACTTATTCAACTTATTATTATAAAATTATACTCTCTCTCTGTCCCCGACTCTCTGTCTCTCTCTCTCTCTCTCTCTCTCCGTAACCCATCCTCACAGCCTCGCCTGCCATCCCCTCCTCGTCGCAGCACTGAAGCTCCTCCTCGTCCTCCACTGCACGACCCCCGACTACCTCGACCACTACGACCAATGATGTCCACCATCGCCAGCGTCACCATCATCCATGCAGCTCACCTCGTCGACCCAGTCGCCACCACCGCTCGAGCAACCAGTCTCCAACGTCGCCATCGCGCAACCTCCGCTCAGTCGCTTCTGCTTTCCTGTTGCACCTCCGGAAATGCTACAGTCGAGTGCCGCCACTTGACGCCACCTCACGCTACCTTGACGCCTCGCAGTGCCGCTGTACCTCGTCCCCAGCTTCACCTCCATCGACAACCATCGCTAGCATCGTCACCCACCCCATCACCAAAGCTCCTTCCACTACCTTCATCCACCATCCCAACCGAGCCCCTACTCTCCACTCGAGCCACCACCTGCCGTCGACGACCACCTTCCGCTCGAGCCTCCCTCGCCTTCCATCGCAGGCTCCTTCCTCATTCCCAAATCCCTCACCTCCATCCCCATTGTTGCAGTCACCCCGCAAGTCGCAGCCCCTCATCGCCCTCGCCCTCCTGTGTGCTCCACTTGAACCCATCGCCACTCGACCGACCACCTTCTATCCTTGCTGCCTTCGACCACCGCTGCCGTTCCTCCACCACAGCCTGCACCACCTTCACCTCCCCATCTTACTCACTCTCGAGCACCGAACAGTCACCGTAGCTGGTCACTCTCACTGCCATCGCCTTGCTATTAGTTTCTGCTGTCTCTTGCTGCATCCGAAGTCGTCGCCTCTCGCTATTGTGCTGCTGTCTCTTGCCATTGTCACCATTGCTCTTGCTGTGCGCGCTACCGTCTCTCGCTGTTGTTGCCGCTTGCTCTCGCTTGTGTTCTTGTTGCATGTGCTAACACTGTAAAAGGCAAGCGTCCCTTGAACTCATTTTTATTGTTCTAGTTCAAGGAAACATTCATTGAACTCCAGCAAGTAGTAATTGAATTGAGCACGTAGCTAATTGAATTTCATTATCGATTCATTATTGATTCGTTATTTTCTTTATCGCATCATGTTTTTGATTCATTGTATTCTGATCGTGCCATTGTTATCGATATAAAATTTGAACCGTAAATTTATCGTATTATTGAACATTCAAATATGCTACCCTGTCGTTTGCCCAAGTTAGTACTGAGGGTTTGACCCAGTTTTTGACATCGAAACTTAAAGCCTTGTACACAGAAATTGTAGCACACTGTGTCTAATTTCTAAAACATCTTACGGATTCTCAATCCAATTTATAGATTGGAAGTTATCATGGTTTTAGTACTGGCATGTTATAATTCCAGAACAGAGTCTGTGCACGAAACCCGTAAAGAATTGATTGATCGACCTAGCTACTGTGACTATAATGTATCATGTGAATATGCGCTGGATCCGGCAGAGAGTCTAATTTCTATAATATTTGACGAAATCAGATTTTCATTCCCGTAGTAGCGGGAAAGTGAATTTGAGTACCAATAGACGTTGCTGTCCAGAACCTGTATGGTTATGTTATTGCCTATAAACCCGATATTTTTCATATTTAATGAACTGAACCATGTATATCCTCTTGACACTGTATTAATACTACCATTCTCATCGATTGTACCCATTGCTTAATTCTTGTTACCACCGTTCTCAGTGATCGTATGGATTGCATGTCTATAATTGATCATAATAAAATGATAACAAGCCGGGGTTATAAGGGTAAGACTTAGTAGTGGATAATATAAGAGAGTGTACTCGGAAGGGGGTCCATGTTTCCCATATTGACATGTTATTGTTTTATCGATTGATTGCGATTACTGACTACAGTATCCCAATTTATCGTGTATTGTATCGTATATTGTTTATTGATCATTGAATATTTTTATTGCAAGATCCGAGTACATGATTCTGTAGAATTCACCACTATAGTCTAAATGTTCACTTGATTGCATGCACCTGAACCTGTGGTATGAGATGCAGGATTGCTTGTATTAGTTAGGACTGATAAAAGATGGATAAACTTAAAGATTAACACTGAACATCGATTATTGATTTATTGTTATTGATTATTGGTCATTGATTATTGATTATTATTTATTGTTTACCGACTTTTGGCCCATGAAATATTATTTATCGACCATAGTTTATCGATCATTGATTACCGACCAATGCATCATCTATTGGTCTTATTATTGACTATTGTTTCGATTATTATATCTATTGATTGTTGATTATTGTTATTGACTATTGTTTATTGATTATTGATTGACTTTTGATTATGTTATCGTCTGTCATTTATTGACTCCGATATCGTTCCAATTTCTGTTCTTGTTATATAGTCCTTTACTATCTTCACTACTTGCTACTACTTGTCACCCGAAACTTTCCTTATCGGCTACTCTCCATCTTTCTTTTGAGTTATTATTTATACAGGTACGAATGAGGAGTTACTGAAAGATTCTGACTTGCTGCTATTGCATTGTGTATTCTCGACATTCTGTAAGTTTCTGTAGCTCGGATATTGGTTATTGCATTATATTCTTATTCTTGTGATTATTATTGTATTGTTGAGCTTATTGATATTGTACAGCATATGGATGATATGAGTAAGCATAATTATATCATTCACTGGACCTCAGTTACGTGCCTATGTTTCCGTATAACGGGAAGCGGGGCGTGACACGAACAATCCCCAACCAATTTTTCAGCACCTCAACTCCTCTACTTTGATCTAAATTACACACAGTTTTCCCTTATAAAGTTTTCCTTTCACTCACAAATTTCTTTGTTCTCTTCTATAAAAGACATAAAAAGAACAACAAGAAGAAAAAAAACATTTCAATAAAAGAAAATTACCAAATTGTAACCCCTGTGTTTCTTTCTTGTATTTTGTATGTATTTATTTATATACCTGGGTATTTTATTCCTGATTGTCTCTTTGCCCATTCTGAACCATGTAATCATTTCTTTGTTCTTAATAAACTACTTTTCATTCCCGTCAACTCAACTCTTCGATCTTCACTCATTTGATTTAAATTCTTCTGTCAATTATTTAATCTCCTGACGACTTTACTTAATTCTGAATCAATCTGTTTCATGGCCTAATTGTTATATTGGATTTCTACCCTAATTAAACCCTATAATCCACCGTATTAGATCCCATTTCTAACCCAATCAACACTATACCCTCTTCTTATTAGATCTTAAACCGCTACCCAATACCCTCTTTTACCCAGTTTCCCTTAAATATCTCCCTAACGTTCCCTCTATCTGCCTAACAAGCAGATCACTCTCCCATGATCTCTCTCTTGATTCCTAAAATCCTAACTGACCAAAAATCCCATTAAATCTAACAAAATTTGTTTCTATTTCTCTATAGTAATCATCTCCTAATCAAATTCTCTCTCTCTCCAACTATCTCTCTCCCTTTTCACTAAACCCGTCGACCAACCCCCCCTCCCCCCCCCCCACCGACCGCCAACTGCCGCCGTCGCGCTCCTCGCGAACACCCCGTTGCCGTCGCACGCTCCCCACACCGCCGCCACGACCGTCGACGGCCACTTCGACCCCACCTTCTACCTTCATCTCGTCTTCCCGAAGCCATCAATGCCCATTGACGCCGTGACCTCCACTTCCATCACCATCGATCCCCGGCCAACCCCCGTCGTCCGTCCTGCCACCGTTGCGCCACCGCCCCCCGTCGTCCATCTTCATCCCGCAAGCCACTTTTTGTTCGTGCTTGTGTGCTGGGATTTTTTCCCGTTATTCTATTCTTGTTGGATTCGTCATCTTCATTGAGGCAGGTAGCTTGTATGTTGTTTTTGTTCCTCGTAAAAGTTCAAGTACCATAAGTAGTCTTGCATTCATCTTTGCTTTCACTCTCATGATAATTCCTTGAAATCATAATTCTTGTTCGCTTGATCCGTTTCCATTATTTCATGATCATGATTATTCAAAATAAGTTGTCATACACACACTACACAAAAATAAATTGGTTCTAGATAGATATCTTGATGTGTATATACTTGTTTGTGATCTATCGTATGTTATGGATTTTTGATACATGAATGATATGCTAGTTGTGTTATCTCGTTGTGAAATTTTTAATACACATGCCATGTTGATTTGAATGTTCAATATATCCTGTCTTGCAACATACACTAATTTGGATCTATCGTAGATGAGTAGTTTGATAAAATGCACGAAAGAAGTTTCTTTTTGCTGCTTCCTGATTTGGTACAACAATTTAGACCCTATTTATGTCAGTAAAATAAATTAATTTGTGAACAAGATTCGTAGGACTTGGTGTCTAGTTTTCAGAACTTTCAACGGATCTCAATTTCGATTTTTGATATGTGAGTTATCGCTGTTTTACTGCAGCTGTGTCAAAATTTTTAGATTCTGATTTTTTAAGATCGCTGCATGATTTATTATTTTAAAACTGATGTTAAAAGTAAAATTTGGACTTAGTATTTTTCTGGGTATGACTAGGCATGACTAGGATCAACCCCAACTTTTTGTAGAATTATTTAATGACTTTTATAACTTATTTTATGCTTGTGAAACCAATCATATAATTTTCAAACTGCACGTTGTTCAGTAAAGGACTCTGTTTTGAACCTGATTCTATTCATTTTTGATAAAAACTCTGTGAATATGAAATGTAGCTTGGTATGTTTATTTTACAGAACTTTTGGTAGAATCGAATTCCTAATTTTATTTTGTGATTCATCACTATTTTAGTGCTGCTGTGTTCGAACTTTTAGATTTACAATTTTGCTGCGTCATTCTGTTTTCCAAATTAAATTGACTATGCTATCTGACATGGAATTTCATGAAAATTAATATGCTGAGTCTAGACATGCTAGTGAACCTTCCAGATTTTTCCTAGGTTTAATTATGGTGTTTTTAGACCCCTTTCATGCTTATAAACAAAACTTTACATTTTCTGGCAGAATGTGAATTCTGTATATAACACTGTTTTAAACGCTGTTACTATAGCTGATCTATGACTTGTGTATATGCGCTTCATTTGACAGAGAGTATAGTTTCTAGATTTTCAGACGGATCTAGATTTGCATTTTTGTGACAACGTGAATTTCATCTTTGGTGCAGCAACGTCTTGCTGTCCAGAATAGAAAGTCTCGTTGTTCTAACTATTATAGGTTGCTTTGCCACCCGTTTATGTTGGCTATTCGACTTGAACTCGTTCCTTGCTTCTTACCATGTTTTCTTGCCTTATTTGTGCACGTCCATACATGCTTTAATAATGATAACAAGTAATCAAGCCGGGGTTAAGAGAAAGATCTAGTAGTGGACAATATAGATTGTGTACTCAGAAGGGGGACCCGTGTTTCCCAACTGTTTATTGTTTTACTGGGTTTCACAAACTGTTTATTGTTTACCTAGACTACATACTTCCTTATAGAAAGGTGTACTTAAAAGGAGGGGCTGTGTTCCCCAATTGTTTACTGTTTACCTGACTACATACTTCCTTATAGGAAGGTGTACTCAGATTGTGCGAATTCAGGACACTGTTTACTATTTACTTGATGCCTGAGTACAAGACCCTATAGGATGCACTACGAAATCTAAACGCAACTGTTTGAATGTAGCAACTATGTGGTAAAATTTGGGACGCATGAAGTGCTACCTAGATAGTATTGAACAATAGACTTAAGAATAACTTGTTTCACTGGCACACCCCTATTTTCCTGAGATGGATACCTGTTACTGCTACCTGTTACCATCAGTTGTTACTGTTATCTTTTACTGTTACCGCTATTGTTTTCCATTACTGTTTACCTGCTACTATTTCCTGTTACTTGTAGACTATTCATCTATTGTTGTTTTCCTCCATGCTATTATTTTCTGTTTCTTGTTTCATATTTCCGTTCCCACTCTTTCTTGCTTGTACTACTTGCGGTCCGTAACTTGCACTAACGGGTGTACAAACATTTTAGACTTCGCCTGGGAAATCTTGTGTAGTGATTTGTACCTGAGTTTATTTCATTCTTGTTGCTATATTGAAAATTGTAATAGGCTTATAGTCCCGATTTTTTGCTTTGATCCAGATCTTGTACTTATTTGGAAAATTTATATTTGTTGCAAATAAATGCTATTGGTTAATAATTTGTTCATGCATGCATGGTTAAGTATATTGTTATATTTTCTGTTATGCTGGTTGAGTAGATCCTTACAGCTTATGGATGGTGAAAACCATTCGCTGGACTTTGTCGCGTACCGTATTCCGTATTCCTTTTGGGAAGCGGGGTGTGACAGATTTTTAGTGGTATCAGAGATCAGGTTTGGCTAATGTGTTAGTTTGACTAATACATTAGGCAAGCTTGACTCAGTCACGATTAACTTAACTATTAACAGGCCATGCAACTGCACGAAAAATTGATAATCAACTTGATCTAGATACTAATTGTATTGGGTTTTGCGCATATTATGGCTCGTAGGAATGCTTCGTCTTCTCTTGTAGGATTATCATCCTGAGTTGACGGCTGTTACTCAGGTGTTGCAACAGATCGTTCAGTTGCAACAGGATCACAGCGAACTGGTAAAGGCAACATTGGAGGCTGCTAACCAGAACACTGCTATCCCGACCCCCACCGTGCCTGCTCAGGTAGCTTTTCCCCCTCGTCCGGGTACCATTGTGGACTTCATGAGGCCGCATCCTGATAAGTTCGCTAGTACTTAAACGCCACTAGAGGCTAAGCAGTGGCTGATCTGGACTGAGAGTTTGCTACAGGCAGCTTGGGTCGCTGATGTAGATCGTGTGGATGTAGTCAGTATCCAGTTGGTGGACTTGGCCCACATCTGGTGGAGGGTAGAGTCCGAGAGGTTAGAGCGGCTTATTCCTTGGGCCACGTTCACTTGGAGCTTTCTGGAGAAATTCTTCTCCAGTATAACCCGGGTAGAAATGGAGCATCAGTTTCTTGCCTTGAAACAGATTGGTTGGTTGGTTAGTGCCGTGTTTTGAATTTTGTTACATATTATATATGTAGTATTGTAACAAAGAAATTTCTTGGCATAGGGCACTATATCCGTGGACGAGTATGCCGCAGAGTTCACCAGGCTCAGTGGCTTCGCTACCACCTTGGTGGCGAACGAAGAGGACCGAGCGCGGAGGTTCCTTTTGGGGCTTGACCATGGGATTCAGATGCACCTGACTGCCCACCGCCTCCATACCTATGCAGATGCCTTGGAGGCAGTTCGAGCGACGGAGCAGACTCGAGCTCGGGAGGCTCCTCCTCAGCAGGTGGTGCAGTACCCCGCTGCTGTTGCTGTTAGGCCAACTGGAGGGCTGATCAGGAGGCCAGATCCGGTCCATGCTATTAGGACAGCCCCCTACCGTCCTGCTCCTCCTTGGAGGGACGTTGTTTGTGACTACTGCCAGATCCCTGGGCACTTGTGCAAGGACTACTAGAAGGCCAACCGCCGGTGCCTCGGGTGTGGTGCTACCAATCACTTGGTCCAGGATTGTCCTCGGAGGAGGCACGATTAGGCCGCAAGCATGCAAGTCCGTGTTCAGGTCAGGCCACCACTTCCCTCTCAGTGTCAGATCGTCGGTCAGAGGACCGCTGCTCCGAGGAGAGGTCGGGCCTTCAACTTGATAGCGGAGGAAGCCGAGATCGCAGAAGAGGTCGTTGTAGGTATTCTTTTCGTGTTTTCTTTTTTCTTTTGTTCTATTATTTGTTCCCCGCTTTATTTATTTCTCTTGCATCATTCATTCATGTAGTCTTTCCTGCACCATTTTCTTATTCCTTATTTATCATTCACTGTTCATCTTTCCCTTTGTTTTTGACTCTATCTTAGGTATGATTCTAGTTCACTCCTTTCCTGCCCATGTCCTATTTGATTTCGGGGAAACCCATTCCTTCGTGTCCTCCCACTTTGTGGATCAGCATCAGTTGGAGTGCAGTTTTATGCCAGCAGTTTGGAACATCACCTTGTCGTCTGTTCCCGAGAGTGTAAGCAGAGTCCCATGGTTATTGGTGGCGCCGATTTCAAGGCATATTTGATCGTGATCGGGAACTCGGTATTTGACGTGATTCCCAGGATGGATTGGTTGGGGGAGTCCTACGCTATTATTGATTGCCGAGCGAAGAATGTTGTATTCAGGATCCCGGGCCGTGCAGAGTTTGAGTTCCATGCTCGAGAGACACCCCTTGGGCGTGGTAAGAAGGTGGTTGATGATGAAGGTTATGCAATGGAGTTGCACACAGGTTGTGAGGGTGCACCTCTAGTAGTGCGGAAATTTTTGGATGTGTTTCCAGAGGAGTTGCCTGGGCTACCCCCATATAGGTAAGTGGAATTCGGTATTGAGGTTTAGCCAGGTACTGCGCTGATATCGAAAATTCCCTACAGGATGGCACCAGTTGAGCTAGCAGAGCTGAAGGTGCAGATCCAAGGATTGCTGGATTTGGGTTTTATCAGGCCCAATGTTTCACCGTGGGGAGTTCCAGTCTTGTTTTTCAGTAAAAAGGATGGGAGCCACTGACTGTGCGTGGATTACCATAAGCTGAATAGTGTTACAGTGAAGAACCGGTATCCGCTGTCCAGGATTGATGATTTATTTGATCAGTTGGGCGGAGTGGCAGTCTTTTCGAAGTTGGACCTTTGCTCGGGGTATCATCAGGTGGAGGTGAAGGCGGCCGATGTGCAGAAGACTGCGTTTAGGACCAGGTACGGGCATTACGAGTTCCTAGTGATGCCTTTCGGAGTCACGAATTCCCCAGCAGTGTTTATGAGTCTGATGAATAGGGTTTTCTCCCCATTCCTAGACAAATTCGTGGTGGTCTTCATTGATGACATCTTGGTTTATTCTCATAACCGGGAGGAGCATGCTGAGCATCTGAGGTTGGTTCTACAAACTCTGAGGGAGAATCAGCTCTATGGAAAACTCAACACGTGTGAGTTCTGGCTTGACCGAGTTACCTTTTTGGGACATGTCATTTCGGGCGAAGGAATCTCAGTTGATCTGTCCAAGATTGCTGCAGTGAAAGATTGGCCAGTGCCTAAGTCAGTTTCAAAGGTGAGAAGTTTCCTTGGACTAGCCGGGTATTATCGGAAGTTTGTCCACGACTTTTCGAAGATAGCTGGGCCATTGACTAAGCTGACAGGGAAGGATCAGAAATTCATCTGGGATGGGGCTTGTAGTGAAGCTTTTGTAGAGTTGAAGAGTCGGTTGACATCAGCTCTTGTGCTGACTATTCCAGATGGTTCAGGTAGATTTGTGGTTCACTGTGACGCTTCTGGCAGAGGTCTAGGTGCAGTGATGATGCAGAAGGGCCGAGTTATTGCTTATGCATCCAGACAGTTGAGGCCGCACGAAAAGAACTACCCTACCCATAATTTGGAGCTGACAGCAGTTATCTTTGCTTTGAAGCCGTGGAGGCACTTTCTACTTGGAGACCGAGTGAAAATATTTACTGACCACAAAAGTCTCAAGTCTGTTTTCACCCAGAAGGAGCTGAACATGAGGCAGAGGTGCTGGATGGAGTTAATGGCCAACTATGACATTAGTTTACAGTACCACCCCGGTAAGATGAACTTGGTGCCAGATGCTTTGAGCAAGAGACCAGTTGCCATGTTCCTGACTAAACAGAGGGAGCTTATTGAGCAGATGAGAAGGTTGGACTTGAATGTGATCTTTCCGAGTTCTGATCGGAGTTGCATGATGCTTTAGTTGTTGTCGTCTCTGGTAGAGCAGATTAAAGAAGCACAGGCAGGTGATGAACAGCTGCAGGGGTTCAGAGCAGAAGTTGAGGCAGGTACAAGGACCGTTATGGTTATTCACTCAGATGGATTGCTTCATTTTGGGTCCAGATTGTGTGTTCCGAAGGGTGAAGTCCGTCAGAAGTTGCTTGAGAAAGCCCACCAGTCGTCGTACTCAATTCATTCCGGTGGTACTAAGATTACCAGGACTTGAAGCTTCACTTTTGGTGGCCTGATATGAAGAGGGATGTAGCAAGATTTGTGTCTCAGTGCTTGATCTGCCAGCAGGTAAAGGCAGAGCATCAGAAAACCATCAGGCTTCTTCAACCTCTTCCCATTCCGGAGTGGAAGTGGGAGCACATCACGATGGATTTAGTGACCGCCTTGCCGAGGAGTCCCAAGGGTCACAACGCCATTTGGGTGATTGTGGACAGAATGACGAAGAGTGCTCACTTCATTCCCTTCAGAGTTGGTCAGTCGACTCAGAGCCTAGCAGAGAAGTACATGCAAGAGATTATCAGGCTTCATGGAGTTTCGGTCAGTATTGTATCCGATAAGGATACGAGGTTCAGGTCTCAGTTTTGGGAGAGTCTTTAAAGTAGTCTGGGGAGCAAATTGAAGTACAACACAACTTTTCACCCTCAGACAGATGAGCAGTCAGAGAGGACCATCCAGACTTTGGAGGACATGTTGAGTTCCTGTGTGCTACAATTTGGAGGATATTGGGAGGATCACTTAAATCTTGTAGAGTTCTCATACAATAATAGCTATCAGGCCAGTCTTAAAGTTGCACTGTACGCGGCACTATATGGTCGAAAGTGCAGGTTGTTGGATCCTGTATGCAAGGCAAATAACACTAGAGGGGGGGGGGGGGGTTGAATAGTGTTGTTTAAAAAACTTAGTAAATTAAAGTTAACACAACTGTTAAGTCGACTATACACGAGAGACCAGTCGACCGTAACGTCAAATAAAATAGAGTAAATAAACTGAAGAACAACGAGTCTGTTTAGTCGACTTAAGGAGAGAACCAGTCGCCTGGACAGACACAATCTACAAAGAAATGCAGCGAAAATAAAATTGCAAGTTAGAGAGTTCAAACCACAAAGAATCAACAATGCTAACACCACGATATATCCTGGTTTGGTCCTCCCGACGTACATCCAGTCCCCAAGCAACCCACTTGAGATTTTTCACTATTCTTGAAAAGATACAAGAATACTCTGCAACCTTTGACAACAACTATGTCAAATCCGTAGACCTCTCTTACCACTAGAGAGAGCAAGACCTCACTCTACAACCTAGAGTGACACTGACTCTATACCAAGAGTCCTTCTCTCCAACCGAGAGGACCACTCTCACAAACTGAGAGTGAAGAACAAAAATGAAGATTACAACAACCTAAAGCCTTATTTTTGAGTGCTTTTTGTTTAGAGGCTAAATGTCACCTTCTAACTTCAGTCTAGAACATAATCTTTGTTATACAAGACTGAAATTAGAGAACCAAGTCTAGAGAATGAGAATCTTTGAAAACTTGAGTTCTTTTTCACAAAAATAAGAAGAGACTTGATAATCAAATTGTGGGAACCTTTTCCAAGTCAATTCTATACTCTATTTATAGAGTGAGAATCTCTAAGACGTTGGGAAACAGTTCCATAACTGCCATAAAACGGCTGTAAAGTTTTGAATTTGAAAAATAAATTTTAAACTTCAAAAAACTGTCAAAACTTCTTGAACAGTCGACTGGGTTGCCATAAGAGTCGACTGGTCAGAGCTTGAGTGAGTTTAGTCTGTTTCGTACTAGAACAGTTGTCTGCTTACCATAGTAAGTCGACTGGTACTTGACAGCTGAACTTATACAAGCTTCATTTTGACATTTTGATTTTAGTAAACTTTATTTTCATTCTTAGGGGGTGTGTGAGTGTGTGTGACAAGGCTTTTAAAAAGATTTCTAAGACACAAATATTACAAAGAAGTTACAAGACACTTGTTCTTTTAGCTAATCACTTTTGAAGCTCTGAGAAATCTTTGTCTTGAATCTTGAGTCTTGAAATCATTCTTGTCTTTGTGGCTTGATCTAGTGCTTTTGAAAGTTTCATCATTGTATTGTGGCCTTGAACGCTTTAAGTACACACTGCAAGAGATATATAAGATAGAACAATTGTGTATTGTGTTGTAGTCATCAAAATCACGAATCTACACAGGTCACCAGTGTGCTGGGGTGACATTGGTGAGAGAAATTTGCTGGGTCCGGAGTTGATCACCAGGACTGTTTATGCGATGACTCAGACCAGGAAGCATCTTCAGGCAACACCAGACAGACAAAGGAGATGGGCAGATTTCCATAGGAGAGCCTTGGAGTTTGAGGTGGGAGATCATGTATTTCTTAAGGTTTCACCATAGAGAGGCGTAATCCGGTTTGGAGGCGGAGGCAAGCTAAGCCCCAGGTTCATCGGGCCGTTTGACATCGTGGAGCGAGTGGGTAAGGTGGCCTATCATCTTGCATTGCCGCTGGCTCTATCTGCGGTGCATGATGTCTTTCATGTCTCCAAACTGAGGAGGTACATCTGTGATGAAAGTCACGTGATCGACTACTCAGAGTTATCTAAGTTATCTATGCAGCCGGACCTGTCTTGAGAGATTCCGCCAGTTGCTATTTTGGACCGACAGGAGAAGGTGTTGAAGAACAGGGTTATCAAGCTGGTTCGGGTTTCTTGGAATCCTCGCTCGCCGGGTGAGTCGACTTGGGAATTGGAGGAGGAAATCCAGTAGATTTTCCTTCATTTGTTTGCGTAGTTCTTATTTTGTTGTTGTTCTTTCCTTTTTTTTCGGGGTTACCTTATGTAATTCTTGTTTGAATTTCGAGGACGAAATTCTGCTTGTTAGGTAGGTAGGATTTGTAATCCATGTGTTTCTTTCTTGTATTTTGTATGTATTTATTTATTTTCCTGAGGATTTTATTCCTGATTGTACTCTTTGCCCATTTTGAACCATGTAATCATTTCTTTGTTCTTAATAAACTACTTTTCATTCCCGTCAACTCAATTCTGCGATCTTCACTCTCTTGAATTAAATTCTTCTGTCAATTATTTAATCTCTTGACGACTTTGCTTAATTCTGAATCAATCTGTTTCATGGCCTAATTGTTATATTAGATTTCTACCCTATTTAAACCCAATAATCCACCCTATTGGATCCCATTTCTAACCCAATCAACCCTATACCCTCTTCTTATTGGATCTTAAACCGCTACCCAATACCCTCTTTTACCCAGTCTCCCCCAAAACTCTCCCTCACGTTCCCTCTATCAGCTTAACAAGTAGATCACTCCCCCATGATCTCTCTCTTAATTCCTAAAATCCTAACTTACCAAAAATCCCATTAAATCTAACCAAATTTGTTTCTCTTTCCATACAGTAATCATCTCCTAACCAAATTCTCTCTCTCTCTCCAACTATCTCTCTCCCTCTTCACTGTACCCGTCAATCAACCCCCCCCCCCCCGCTGCCGTCGCCACGACCATCGATGCCCACGTCGACCCCACCTTCCACCTCCATCTCCTCTTCCCGAAGTCATAGCGCCCATCGACGTCGCGACCTCCACTTCCGTCACCGTCGATCCCCGACCAACCCCCGTCGTCCGTCATGCCGCTGTTGCGCCACCGCCCCCCGCCGTCCATCTTCATCCCGCAAGCCACTTTTGTTCGTGGTCGTTTGTGTTCGTGTTCGTGTGCCAGGATCCTTTCCCGTTATTCTATTCTCATTGGATTTGTCGTCTTCATTGAGGCAAGTAGCTTGTATGTTGTTTTTGTTCCTCGTACAAGTTCAAGTATTCAAGTACCGTAAGTAGTCTTGTATTCATCTTTTCTTTCACTCTCATGATAATTCCTTGAAATCATAATCTTGTTCGCTTGATCCGTTTCCATCATTTCATGATCATGATTATTCACAATAAGTTGTCACACACACACTACACGAAAATAAATTGGTTCTACATAGATATCTTGATGTGTATATATTTGTTCGTGATCTATCGTATGTTGTGGATTTTTGTTACATGAATGATGTGCTAGATGTGTTATCTCGTTGTGAAATTGTTAATACACATGCCATGTTGGTTTGAATGTTCAATATATCATGTCTTGCATCATACACTAATTTGGATCTATCGTGGATGAGTTGTTAGATAAAATGCACGAAAGAAGTTTCTTTTTGCTGCTGCCTAATTTGATACAGCAATTTAGTCCCTGTTTATTTCAGTAAAATAAATTAATTTGTGAACATGATTCGTAGGCCTTGGTGTCTAGTTTTCAGAACTTTTGACAGAACTCAATTCCAATTTTTGATGTGTGAGTTATCGCTGTTTTACTGCAGCTGTGTCAAAATTTTCAGATTCTGAATTTTTAAGATCGCTGCATGATTTATTATTTTAAAATTGATGTTAAAAGTAAAATTTGGACTTAGTATTTTTCTGGGTATGACTAGCCATGACTAGGATCAACCACAATTTTTTGTAGAATTATTTAATGACTTTTATAACTTATTTCATGCTTGTGAAACCAATCATATAATTATCAAACTGCACGTTGTTCTATAAAGAACTCTGTTTTCAATCTGATTCTATTCATTTTTGATAAAAACTTTGTCAATATGAAATGTATCATGGTATGTCTATTTTACAGCCCTTTTGGTTGAATCGAATTTCGAATTGTATTTTGTGATTTATCACTGTTTTAGTGCTGCTGTGTCCAAACTTTCAGATTTATAATTTTGCTACGTCATTCTATTTTCCAAATTAAATTGACTATTATCTGACATGGAATTTCATGAAAATTAATATGCTGAGTCTAGACATGCTTGGGAACCTTTCAGATTTTTCCTAAATTTAATTATGGTGTTTTTAGACCCCTTTCATGCTTATAAACAAAACTTTGCATTTTCTGACTAAACGTGAATTCTATATAAAACATTGTTTTAAACCCTGTTACTATAGCTGATGTATAACTTGTGTATATGCGCTGGATTTGGCAGAGAGTCTAGTTTCCAGATATTCTGACGGATCCAGATTTGCATTCCTATGGAAACGGGAATCTCAGTTTTGGTATAGTAACGTCTTGTTATTCAGAATTGAAAGTCTCGTTGTTCTAACTGTTATAGGTTGTTTTGTCACCCGTTTATGTTGGCTATTCGACTTGAACAAGTTCCTTGATTCTTGCCGTGTTTTCTTGCATTGTTTGTGCACGTCCATACCTGCTTTAATGATAATAACAAGTAATCAGCCCGAGGTTAAGGGAATGATCTAGTAGTGGACAATATAGAAAAGTGTACTCGGAAGGGGTTCTGTGTTTCCCAACTATTTATTATTTTACTGGGTTTCACCAACTGTTTACTATTTACCAGACTACATACTTCCTTATTGGAAGGTGAACTCGGAAGGAGGGGCCGTGTTCCCCAACTGTTTATCGTTTACCTGACTACATACTTCCATAAAGGAAGTTGTGATCGGATTGTGCGAATTCAGGACACTGTTTACTTGATGCCTGAGTACATGGTCCTATAGGATCCACTACGAAATCTAAATGCAACTGTTTGAATATAGCAACTATGGGGTAAAATTTGGGACGCATGAAGTGCTACCTAGATATTATTGAACAATAGACTTAAAAATAATTTGTTTCACTGGAACACCCCTGTTTTCCTAAGATTGTTACCTGTTACTGCTACCTGTTACCATCACTTGTTATTGTTATCCTTTACTGTTACTGCTACTGTTTTTCGTTACTGTTTACCTACTACTGTTTCCTGTTACTTGTAGACTATTCATCTACTGTTGTTTTCCTCCATGCTATTATTTCCTGTTTCTTGTTTCATATTTTCGTTCCCACTCTTTCTTTCTTGTATTACTTGCGGTCGTAACTCGTACTAATGGGCGTACTGTTTTTCCTATTTTTCCTATTTTCTTTCAATTGCTATATGAATAGGTTTTGATGATCAACTACCTGCGGGAGTTGGTGAGAAAACATTTTAGACTTCGCCTGGAAAATCTTGTTTAGTGATTTGTACTTGAGTTTATTTCATTCTTGTTGCTACATTGAAACTTGTAACGGGCTTGTAGTCCCGATGTTTTGCTTTGATCCAGATCTTGTACTTATTTGGAAAATTTATATTTGTTGCAAATAAATGCTGTTAGTTAATAATTTGTTCATGCATGCATGGTTGAGTATATTGTTATATTTCCTGTTATGTTGGTTGAGTAGATCCTTACAGCTCATGGTTGGTGAAAACCATTCACTGGACTTTGTCGCGTACTGTATTCCGTATTCCTTTTGGAAAGTCGGGAGTGACACAAATAATAAAATAATTCAAATTCCAACAATTTTTTTTAGAATACTCCTATTTTTAGATGCACAAACAACTATAAACAACTATACACAAAAATTGATATAAACTTGAAACTGTTGTTGCTACTGCCTCTGCTGCTCCTGTTGGTGCTCTCCCTTCTCTTCTGCTGTTCCTGTTGCTACTGTGTCTATTGTTGCTGGAGCTGCTAATGCTGCTGCTTCTCAACCCCACTTCCTCTTGCCTCGCCTCTTGTTCTCTTTGTGGTGCCTATTGTTGTTGCTGCCTTTTCTGCCCCTTAAGCCGTTGCCCTCTGTTTGCTATTGCTGTTGCTGTTGCTGAAGTTGGTGTTGCTGGTGAGGGTGTTTCTACCTCTGTTCCAAGAGCAGAAGTTGTAGCTGCTGGAGTGGTTGCTATGTTTGGTGCTGCCTCTGCTGTTGTGTTTTGTGTTGCCTCTACTACTTGGATGGTTTATACTGCTGTTGAAGGAGCTGTTGGAGGTGGGGTTGCGAGAATCCTTGTCACTCTAGCTTGAAGTTCAATTCTAGCACCTCAGTCTAGGATATTAACCCTAATTTCTCTTATTGTTATTTTTTATATTCTTCAACAATATTGAGATATTACAATTTTAATTTTGACATTAAGAGAGATTGTTGGAATCGAAACACCATTGTCGTTGAGGTCACCATTTGTTGGGATCTCATCCCTGTCTCCATTGCCGACCACCACCGCTGCCACATGTTGCCGCTGCTATTGAACGTCGACACTGGTGTCGGTGCTCCACTATACTCTCCATCGATCTATGTGCGAGATCGAATCGAGAAGATCCAGATCAGATCTAACCCATGGAGGTCATCCATTGGCTGCTGCCGCTCTATTTGGTGTTTGCTCCCAAGACCAGATCCTATTGATGTTGCTACTATTTGAGTCAAATATGACCCACAAAGCTCAGTCCTCATTGGTTGTCTTTTCTGTTTGATGTTTGTGTGGCTTGTCCGCTGTCTGCTACCTTATGTGTTGTTTGCTGTTTGGTGACTCAAGCCCCACCAACGTGATGTTCCACATGGTGTTAGTCGGTTCTTGCTTGCTGGATCCAACTTGCAATCCGAGACCCAGCCATGCAGAAGATCTGACCCGCAACTCATCACCACTTGGTTTTCATCAAGATTCGGTCCATCATGAACTCTGAGATATCTGCAATTTATTTAAATTAATTTTCTGTTTTCATTGTGTCATGCCCCACTTCTCAATATACGAAAACACATGCACACAACTAAGGCCTAGCGAACGATACAAGTATTCCAACTCATATCATTCATATGATGTACAATTATAAGCTTAACAAGATGGGAAAACACATCACACACAGGTAACAATAATGATCATATGAACAGGAATAGAATAAAATAACCAACATGTGAGATGCAAGAACTTCGGGTCAAAATGCCCAAGGATATAATGTACTGAAAGAAATACAATGCAATAAATAGTTCACTATGACAAGATAGATAAAGTAGCGATTGTAAAGTAGAGAAATAGCACTAGCAATTCCATCATGGCCGTCTAGAAAGTCTATTTGCCAAGTTCCTATGGTATCTCATCATCGGTACTTGTATAAATATTATCTGAAGTAATGTGTGTGTGTGTGTATGTGGGGGGGGGGGGGAGCAATCTTCGGACAGTAAGTAGCAACAAGCAGTATAATAGCAAGATAACAAAATATAATATGGAAGGAATAATAAATAGCAGTGCAATTACTGAAATGGTACAATCAGGTACGATGCAAGTAATAATTGGAAGCAAGTACAATCAAGATTTCAAGGTATAATTAATCAGTAACCAAGGATTTTGCAATCGAGAATAATATAATTAGAAATCATGCAATCGAGAATTAGGAATCATGTAATCATGTAATCAAGAATCATGTACTCAGTACTAGTGTCGATATTCAGTGTCATTCTTAAGTGTATCAATTTAATTAAGTTATCTAATGCATGCAATCTTGTGTCTCATACCACATGTTTGGGTGCATATCAATCAAGTGACGTTTGGGCTTTAAATAGTGAAGTCTATAGAATTATGTACTAGGGAATCATGCAATCAAGAAACATGTACTCATGTAATCAAGAACCCGAATCAAGAATTAATTATCATATAATCACGTAATACGGCAAACACGGCCCCCTTTATGAGTACGCTCTCCTATATTGTCCACTCCTAAGTCGTACCCTTAAAACCCCGACCTGTTATTCGTTTATCACAACCAATGATGAACATGTAATCAAAGAAATCAGTGAAGGGGACAGTTGTATCAAGACAGTCATACAAATTCTTAGGGTATTGGATTCTTGAGGTGGCCCCCACGAATTCTAGAAGTAGCCCCCGCAAATTTTAGAGGTGGCCTCTACAGATTCTAGAGGTGTCCCCTGTCAATTTTATGACGTGACACTTAGTTCTACGTGGTACTTAGTTATATGTGGCATTTAGTTCCGCCACCCAAAAGAATAGTAATGACTATAACGATAACAATGCATGTAACGATAGTATCAAGACGGTAATTGAAAAGATATCAAGAGATAATGCAATATATGATAAAGAGTCATGGGGGTAATAAAAAAGTATCAAGTGGTAGATGCAAAAATATGATATAAAGAAAATCTATCAACCTACTATATCAGTACAAGTTATTAGCACAAGAATAACAATATATATAGTTAAGGCATACTAATTACAATCTAGACGACAACACATATATGCACTAACTTACTTTCCCACTTTTACGGGAATACAAATCTAGTTCCGTTGGAGGTTCTAGAAAGTAGACTCTCTTCCGAATCTAATGCCTACTCACTCGATAAATTCTACCAGTAGCTATGTCTACCAAGCTATTTTTTGTAGGTCTCGTGCACGGGAAGTACTCTAGAAATTTAGACGTTACAGTACCAAAACATCGATATCTCATAATCTATAAACATGTTCAAGATTTGAATCAGTAACATGGCACAAGGAAACTACAATAGAGTTTGATGATAAAATTTGATGATAACGAAGGCTACTTGCTTACAGTTCAAGGGATGCTTGCCTTATTCGAATGCCGAGTCTTCGTGTGTGTAGAAACTTCGCGAATCGTTTGTTGTGCTCCGCTTCATGGTCGGCTTCGTGCTTTGCTTCTAGCAAGAGAACAACAACCATGGAAGCAATAAGGACAGCAACAACACAACGAGGATAGTAATACGTCAAAACGATAGAAATAACAGTGACACGACATCGAGGAGGGGTTGTCGATGGTGTTCGGGAAGATATTGTTGTTGTTTGAAGATGGAGGGGCAGTTTGAGGTGAGATGTTGCTATTCGGGTTCGGTGGAGAAGAGGTAAAATACTGGTGCTAGAGGATGGTCGAGGTGTTTTTTTGGTGGCTACGGTTTGGAGGAAGCAGGAAATGGAGATGGCGATGGCAGGTGTATGATGGAGGTAGAGGTGTTGTGGTGGTGGGTTTGGTTTTTGATATTTTGGAGTTAGAAGGTGGAGGTGATGGGTTTGAAGGCTTGGAGGTCAGGTCAGGGTGATGGATGGTGTTCGGGGTTGGGTTTAGGCAGGATGGTGATGGAGAGGTGGAGGGGCAATAGGTGGTTTGGTTGTGTAGGAGATGGAGCTTCAGTGGTGGTTTGGACGAAGACGATGATGGTGAGGGGCTGCAGGTGTTGGAGAGGTGGTGCGGAGGTGTGTGTGGGTATGAAGGAGGTTGGTGATGATGCTGGAGTTTAGGGTGAGGTGTTCTTCGGGTGTGGGGAGATAAAGAAGATGAAGGAGGTGGAGATGTATGCAGTAGTGGAATTTTGGTGGTGTTATGGGTGTGGAGGCAGCAAGTCGGACTGTGTATGAGAAGGTGGAGGCAATAGGGGGAGGTGGTGTGTGGCTGATGGTGGTGTTGGGTGCTCGGGAATGACAGTAGGGTGTTTGGGTGTAGGGTGTGGAGCTCGGGTTGTGTGATGAAGGAAATGGGTTAAAGTGGAGGCAATGGGGATGGCGATGGTGTTGTTGTGGTGGAGATGGGGTTCAGCTGGTGGTGGTGCTTGGGTGGGGAAGGTGGTGGCTCGGGGTGTTCAGGGGTACAGTGGTGCTCGGGAGATGAAGGAGGAAGATGAAGGAGATGAAGCTCGGGTGTAGGAAAAAACATCCTCATATAAATATGAGGCTCACTTTTCACACACACACACACACACACACACACACACACACACACACACACACACACACATATATATATATATATATATATATATATATATATATATATATATATAGAAATGTTCCATTATGCACTAGGCCTCCATGTGCACTTGTGTGCACTCAGCCTTCCCGCCTTTGTATCGACGATCCGAACCGTTAACATTGATCTACACATCTAAATTGGTCTAAATATGTAAAATGAAATCATTTGAAATTGATTTGCCCATCCATCATGTGACTATAAAAAATAGTGATTTTCAGCCATACAATTTTGTAACACTTTAATGAATGGGCAAATGAATTTCAAATTATTTGATTTAACATATTTAGACTAATTTAGATGTATAAATAAATATGAACGGTTCGGATCGTCAATACGAAGGGGGGAAAGCCGAGTGCACACGGAGGCCTAGTGCACAACGAAACATCTCTCTCTCTCTCTCTCTCTCTCTCTCTCTCTCTCTCTATATATATATATATATATATATATATACACTAGATTTGCCCGTGGCCACGTGCCTACGGCACATCTTCAGAACGATATAGAATATGAAAAGTCTTGTAAACAGTAAATCAACAATTATGTGACTGAAGTTTGAATAATATGACAATAATTAGTTGTAAATAATAGTCCATGTTTCCATTAGTATATGCTAAAAAATAATTATAAATTGGGATATAAAAGTCCATGTTTCTATCTATCTATCTATCTATATATATATATATATATATATATATATATATATATATATGGGAAAAGGGGGTATGAGAAACTTGCTCATTTAGTAAATAAGCAATTGATGATGTGGCATACATGTGATTGGAAAAGCCTTAAAAGGGTTAGTTGTCCAATATATTACATGCATGCCACATAATCAATTGCTCATTTACTAAATGAGCAGGTTGCTCATATCCCTTTTACCCTATATATATATATATATATATATATATATAGAGAGAGAGAGAGAGAGAGAGAGAGAGAGAGAGAGAGAGAGAGAGAGAAAGAGAGATAAATAATTAAATAATTAAATAAATAAATGAGTTGTTTTGGAGCGGAAATTTGAATTTGAGTTTTGGGGGGGAACTTTTGGAGGAAAAATGTGTTTTGTGAGGTTAGATCTGGGCCTTTGATTTTGGGGGGATTGAAAGAGAGCCACTTGATAGTATAATATATATATATATATATATATATATATATATATATATATATATATTTATATATATATATATATATATATATATATATATAGGGTTTGGCAGTTTGAAAGTGATGGAGTAGTAGGGTGTTGTATATATATAGGGATATAAGCAGCAGATGGAGGTGAGTGATGGAGTGCTGTAAAAAGAGGTCGGGGGTTGTGGGAATTTTAATTAGGGTTAGGGAGATTTATATAATTGGGTTTCGGGTTGGGTTTCAAATGAGACTAGGCTAAAGAATGAAGTATGTGTAACACCCCGTAATTTCTAAAAACATAAAATAGTGTATATATGTGTATTAAAATGGATTGAATGGCAAATGTGTAAAAATTTGTGAATTGAACAGTATGGGGGGCCCACGAGTAAGGAAACAGCAGCGGTTAATACTTCCTTTCTTGCTTGTGATGTCAGCGGGACCCACCTGTTGTTTAAGGGCCAGAACGCTCTGTGCGTTGCTGAGCTGGCATGTGGGGCGCCCGGGGTTGGGGGTCTGCACGTGAGAGAGCTCTCGGAGAGAGAGAACGGAAGAGAAGTGGAGGAAAAATTGTCCCATATCGGGAATTGAACAAAAATTAATTAAATATAAATACTATTGCCTATGATCAAGAGTCACCAATCCGGTTAACCACCTTTTGAGATGCAGCCTGTGGTGGGCAGTTGTACTATACTTGTTGTACCACAAATTTTTAAATAATTTTTTAAAGATTAATAAATGAATTAAAATGATTTTTTGTGATTTAACAAATAATTTTCCTGAAATTTATCTTTTACACGTGCAAAACACGTGCAAATGTTTTTTTTGGAAGTTCAAAGTCAAAAAATATTTTGGGTAAATAATTATTTATTATTAGATATTATTTGTAAATTTTCTGGATTTTTCTGATATTTATTAGACCTATTTGTAAATATTACAAAAAGAAGGACTTTTGTGCAAAATTACCACTTGGAGTGAAAACTCCAGATTTTTGAATTTTTGGGCTGGGTATGATGCCTAGTAAACTTAGAGTTAAAGAGTTTACTTTTTGTTTTAACAAATTTAGTTTATTTTACAAGTTTTGATAAAAAAAGGGTCTTTTTGCAAAATTGCCACTTAGAGGGGCAAAAGTGCAAATTCGTTTTTCTGGGTTTTTCAAACAGTGCCGGCTGATTGTAAAGTGGTTATTATTGTTTTTTTAAAAACTCAATTAAGTTGGTTTTATTTGATTTCCAAGTACAAAGATTCATATATAGAAATATATATTTAAAAGAGGTATTTTGCAAATCTATTTACAAAACCCTAAAACCTATATTTCCGGCCTATTAAAGAGTGGGGTGCAGCCATCTCTTGCTGTGCTACACAAAGGATTTCTTATTATTATTTTCTTGGAGTTTTCAAGCGAGGATTCATGGTTTTCTTGCGAAGGAGGGTTTTTCTTATTCTTTATTTCTTTGGTTGATTCTTCAAAGAGGTGAGTGACATGTTTTTGTTTTCTTTTGTTCTATGCATGTTGTATGTGATGATTTTTCTATTAGAAAACATATTAGAGTATGGATTAAGATATAATGCATTTTTGATGAGTAAATGAAATAAAAATTGAATCTTTTCATGAAACCTATGCTTTGATGATTTAAATTGCATATAGATGGATTGAGATTGTTAAAGAACTGAATAGAGATCATGAGTAGGTTGTTTCTTCACAATTTTGCTGTTTTGATGGATCATATTAAGTTTGCATGTTGTTCCACCCCAAAAGGTGAAGAAGACTTGACCTTTTACTGTGTATGTGTGCATATACGATCTGTTGGAATGTTCTGATGAATGAAATATGATTAGTACATGTTAATTTGCTTTTATTCTTGAGTAAATTGATGTAAGTATTTGGGTTTGTATATAAAAAGTTATGGGGGGATCATTGAATCAAAGGTTTGAGTTTTGAAGTAGAGGAGAAGGGTTCTTGTTTGGGTCTGTTGGGTGCAGGCCGGAAAAGATGGGTTGTGGTACTATGATGTTTGATTGGTTTTCTTGAGTTCTATATGATTCTGAAATGAAACAAAACATTATCCCACTCCTTAAAGTGTTTTTATTAATCTATACACTTATAGATATGTATGTACCATCAACACATATACCCTTCTTGTTTACATACACACTGATTTTGGAGCTTTATGAATTTTGATAGAGTTTTGTTGGATTTTCAATGGATTTTGTCCTGAGATGAGTTAAAAAACCTATTACTTTTATTTGGTGAATTTATGATGCTAAATTGGATGCGTAAACTCTATTTGAACATATATGTATATGCATTGACCGTTTTGAGAGATTTTTTGTGAAAATTTATATTTTGAGATCTTGGTGTGTTTTGAAGTGTCTTGATGACTCCTACATGTCATACTAGACATATTCAAACATCTCAGGAATTTAGTATTTACAAGTTTGTGTTTTTATGAAATAAAACGATGTATCGATTAAACATGCACAGAACCTTAAACTGCAGTCTGTAGGTTCGACACTCGACTGACCAATGTTGACAGTCGACTGTCGATGTCCTGGCTGAAGCATTTTCTGGAGTTTCAGATTTTCTGCGAGACAGTCGACTGGCTACCTTATGCAGTCAACTGTCACTGTTCTGATTGATGTTTTCCTTGAGTTATGGATTTTACACGGGACAATCGACTGACTACCTTATGCAGTCCACTGCCACTGCTCTGATTGATGGATTTCTTGAGTTTGGATTTCACGCGGGATAGTTGACCGACCACCCAATGAAGTCGACTGCTACTGCTCTAACTGATGTTTTCTTGAGTTTTCTGATGCTTCTTTTGAACGATTGTTCCTTCAATATTATATTGTTTTAAAAGATGTTCTGCTACAGATTAAAAACGTTTTACAGAGATTTATATTGGAGCGTTAAATATATTCTTTTGGACCTTATTTGAGTTATATGTGTTTTCAAAGGAATTGATGTTTTGTGATATTCTACAACTTAAAAATATGATTTTTTAGTTATTTAATAGATTTAATATTTATTTGGTTTCTGGAATTTTATATAAGATTTGGATTTTTGTTGATTTAAGAAGTTTCTTCATATAATCGTTTTGACGATGGATTTGTGAGTTTTATTGAAAGTTTTGGTCTTGATGGATGAGTTATGATTTCTCTAGGAGTTGAGTGGGAGTCCTGTGAACCGGCAGATGAGATTTGTGGATTTAGACCTGCGGGATCTTGGGTTTGTTTTGTGTAACTAAGTTCGGCAGGATACACTAACTCTAGAGAAGGGGATTTTTGTTTTTAATAATAATCAAGTTAAGGACAGGCACTAGTGGAGATGTGATGGAACTTGGAAAACGTAAGTATATGCTCTGGTCTTGTTAGTCTAACGGATGCATTCCAGGACTGTGCGTTGTTCTGTCTCAAGAGGACATTTGTATGTTCACGTGTCAAGGGTCTGCAGGCCTATTCATGGAGCATGCAGGGTGCATTCGCGTGTCGAGGGTCGGCAGACCTATTCACGGAATGTACCTGGTGTATCTTCACATCGAGGGCCTTGCAAGCCTATTCGTGGGGTACACTGTTAGGAGGTGATTCTCCGATTGTTGAGCTATTCTTACATGATGCTCGCGTGTTGAGGGTTGTGATACCTATTTGCGGAGTATTCTGGATCTTGTTTCCATCACCGTAGTAGGTTTAGTTGCATAACGAGGGGTTTAACCCTATAAAGTGGAGAACGATAAGGACTTGCACCGGACCTATGTATTGAGGGATGCATAGAATCTGACAAGTATGTATTAGAGAGTCGGCATATAGCATTGATGTTTTCTTGACTTGGTTTTATGCATGTTTTTCCTACACTTGACACTTAGTCTAAATTCACTTGATGTTTTCATGCCTTACTATTTACTATTTCATATTCCTTGATGTTTTCATGTTTTATTTCTTATTCCATTTATTCTTGCTGTTGATACATGTTGTTTATGACTCTATGTCTCATGCTTTATTTATGTTGCTTTTCTTTTGATGTCACTCACACAGCTATGGCTGACCCCTGTAGTTTTGGGGGTTAGGGTTATCTCTCGCCTCATGTTTTACAGATTATTGCTTATAGCTTGGGATTTGGATGCTTGAGATAGAATGATGTTATGGCTTATGTAAAATTATAAAAGAAAGTGTTGTAAAAGAAAAAGATTGTAATTCAAGGTGTTTTGTATTCCGCTGTGTTTTGTAAACAAGTGATGTAATAAAAGTTGTAATAAAAATTATCTGTGTTTTTGGATATGTTTACTATTGCAATTGAAGTTGATGCTGGGAATTGTGCCACATGTTTTGAGATATCATATTGAAAATTTGGGGTGCTACAGAGATTGGTATCAGAGCATGGTTCAATATTAATAATAAGCATAGTATAAAAATGAACCTAGGTGTGGATACAAGAGCGTGAGTACCTAAGTGTGGACATTAGAGTGTGAGTATCACATAGAGTTAGAACATGGTGTTTTGGTTTGGGGTATGGTTGGGGTTTTGCCATAGGGTATTGATGTGAATATGAATTGTGTTGTGATGCTCTAACTTTACCCTCATTTTGCAGTCGTCAGTAAAATGGCAGGACCCAGGACCAGGAATGGTGGTAATGGTGATGGGGCTGGACTTGATCTTAAGACTGAGATTGTCAGGGTGTATCAGACCTTGAACACATTCATGGTAGCTAATATGGCGCAGAATCAGAACCAGAATCAGGGGGCTGGACCAGTGTTTGTTAATGCTGATCCGATCGAGCAAGTTAAGTCCTTCAAGCAGATGAAGCCGCCTGTATTTGAAGGACAGTCTGATCCAGATGAGGCTAATGATTGGATTGGACAGATGGAGATGATCTTTGAAGTCTTGGAAACTCCAACAGTCAATAAGGTGAAATTGGCTATGATGCAGTTAGAGAAGGATGCTGGTGTTAGGTGGCAGTCGGTGAAGAGGACTCTCGGATATCAGCAAGTAACTTGGGAGGCTTTTTTGGATGAGTTTACGGATCATTTCTTTTCTCTGGATATTCAGGAGAAGAAGGCAATGGAATTCCTGTATCTACAGCAAGGCAGCATGACAGTGCGCGAATATGAGACTAAGGTTGCTGAGCTATCAAGGTATGCACCAGAGCAGATTGTGGATGAAGCGAAGAAGGCCAAGAAATTCGAGCTGGGCTTGAGGTCGAATTTGAGATCGAGGATGATTCCTTTGGGCATCAGGAGGTTTGAAAAACTGGTCAGGAGAGCAGCTATGACAGAAGAGGACAGGGATCAGTTCCAGAAGAAGCAGGAGACCTGGAACAGGAGCAAGAGGCCAGCAGATAGTCAGAGTGAGAAGGAGTTCCCAGCGAAGCAGGGCAAGTTCAGTAGGCCAGTAAAGAAGGCACCCACAGTTCAAGACGTGACTTGTTTCAACTGTGGAGAGCCAGGTCATTATCATGCAGCATGCACCATGCCTCGGAAGGTGTAGGTTTGTTATCAGTGTGGTCGTGAAAGGCATTTCAGACCAAACTGTCCGCAGTTGAAGAAGGATGGTGCAGGCGGAGGCAAAGTTCAAAGGTAGAGGCCAGTGTTCTCATTGAGTGAGGAGGATGCGGGTAACTCAGAGATATGATCCGGGGTGTGCCAGAATTTTGAATTCATTCATTTATGTATGAAGAAAAACTTTGTTTGAGAATAAATTGGAGATTTAAGTATCGTTCTCATTGATGTTTTCATGTTTTATTTCTTATTCCATTTATTCTTGTTGTTGATACATGTTGTTATGAATCTATGTCTCATGCTTTATTTATGTTGCTTTTCTTTTGATGTCACTCACACCATTATGGCTGACCCCTGTAGTTTTGGGGGTTAAGGTTATCTCTAGCCTCATGTTTTATAGGTTGTTGCATTGTAGCGCCCCGAATTTGTAATATAATAACTTAGAAAATACGTGGCACATTCCCAGCGATCCACTTCAATGTAATATTAAACACAACCAACACCACTAAAATTTTCAACTTTTATTAAAACAAACTTTTACAAAGCACAGCGGAATTCAAACAAACTCAACTCATAATTTCTTTTATTTACAACACAAATTTATCCCAAAACTGCTATTACAATTTTACACAAACTCTTATTAAATCACTTTTTCTCAAAAACCAACTCATGCATCCAAACTCCAACTCTAAGCAACCACCTGCAAGATATGAGGCTAGAGATGATCCCTAACCCCCAAACTAAAGGGACCAGCCATAAATGGTGTGAGTGATAACAACAAACAACATAAATAAAACTTAAGCATGGATTCATAAGTAACATATAGTGAATCAAAATACTTAAAATATGAGATAGCACGAAATGTAACAACAAGTGATACCAACCATGTGTTAAGTGTAGAAAACAGGAAAACCACATGCATACAACTAAATCAAGGAACACAAATGCTATATGTGGACTCTCTAATGCATACTTGTCGAAGTCTATGCATCCCATTCTACATAGGTTCGGTGCAAGCCCTTAACGTCTTCACTTCATAGGGTTCAATCCCCCGCCATGCAACTAATCCTATCACGATGACTACTACGAGATAAAGATAAACTGTGAGAATTAGCCCATGCCTGATAATTCCGGAGATGGATCCCACATCTCAGGTATTTTACCTGGATAATTCTGGAGATCATCCCACATCTAGACATAGACACATCATCACATGAATACCCCATGTGCGTAGCCTCGACTTTGATAATTCCGGAGATCAATCCCACATCGCAAGCAAACCACTTGGATAATTCCGGAGATATATCTCACATCGCAGGTAATTTACCTGGATAATTCCGGAGATAAATCCCACATCTCGAGAAAGTTACTTGGATAATTCCGGAGATTAAATCCCACATCTAAAGCCATACTGAGGTGCATAACTCATGTTCCCGTTCATCATATCACCACTAGTGCCTGTCCTTATCATCTTTTGGGTTATTTAATTACTCAACGAATCTCCTAGAATGGTGTACCCTACCGGCCTAAAATCAAAACTGAATAACTGAAATGCCTCAATGGGCCTCAACAAAATAACTCAACACCGGTATACTAGGGTCACACACCTCTAGAGACTCAACTCAAATGTCTAAACCAAAGTCCCACTAAACAAAGTGGCTCAACTGAATGACTTAAATCAAATTCTTAACTGAATGTCTTACAATAGACTGAATTGTCTGAGAACCAAACATTCAAGGAATACTCAAGTTACAAAAACTTATCAGTACCAGTCGACTTATACTGTAGTAAGTCGACTGTCCAGAAGGACAAATATCCAAAATTTTACAAAAATAAACTAAGTCATAGCAGTCGACTTAAAAAAATTCAGTCGACTTGCCCGAGATAAATTCCAATAATTTCCACAAAATATTCTAAGTACATGAGTCGACTTAAAGGAGTTATAGGTCGACCGTACAGACAAGGAACTGACATAATTTTACAAAATAAAGATCTCAGGACACCAGTCGACTGCCTAAGAGTCTAGTCGACTGTCCAGACAAGAAACTGACATAATTTTACAAAAGAAGTTCTAAGTATACCAGTCGACTGACAAGGGTCCCAGTCGGCTGTCCAGAACAAAATATCAAAAGGCTAATGATACAACAGTATGGTCGTACCAGTCGACTGATAGGTGGACCAGTCGGCTGTCGGCCTACAGTTTTCATAATTTAGGTCTGAATACAATAATCGAAACTGGGGTTTTCTAAAGATTCATTGTTTATGGAAATAGTTTGTATTCAGGCAAAGTGACAAATCTCAAAGATTCTTCATTATGGGTATATGACTCAAAACCTCAAATATGTCAAAACACAAGTTTCATGTTCTAGATCACTAATCCTTTTATTAGGGTTTCTCAAGACTAGTTATCTTTCACAACTCTAAATCAAAATCTGATTACAACATATAAGATCCAGGTGTTCATCATCCGATCATAACATACTCAAATCTTGATAAAAAGGTTTTATAAACAAAGGTCTACTAATCATTCTTAGATTCACAACATGGTATAAACAACAACCATTATTCACATGAATCATACCACAATTTCAAGATCTATATCATTCACAAACAAAACAAAACACACAATGTCACTCTCATACATAGATCAAATCAACAAAACAATTTTTATATTACTCACAAAGCAAACAACACAAAACACAGTCACTCACCTTAAATTGAGAAGATTCACGAAAAAGCTTTCCTCCTTGCTAGATCCAAAATTCTCTTGCTCCTCCAAAACCAATCTCAAAATTCTGTATATTGTAGCTATGACGGCTGGAAAAATTCTCTTAAATATCCGGGAGTGAACATTAGGGTTTTACCTACACTTTTGCAAAACAATCCCTTCCAAATACAATTTCACATATATAGGTATAGTCTTGGAAATTCAATCAAAATTCATTTAAATTAGGATTTAAAAAGAAAATATACTTCTAAATCTCAACCAATACTGATCCAATCGTTTAGAAAATATATTTTGCACTTTAACCTTTAAAATGTCAAATTTGCAAAAAGGTCCTTCTTTTCTCAAAAATTGCAAATAGTTCTAATTAATTTCAGAAAAATCTGGAAAAATACTAAATAAATCCCAAATATTAAATAATGATTTTTCATAAAGAAAACTAAATTTTCAAACTTCTCATAAAAGTATTTGCACGTGTTTTGCACATGTATGAAGATAAATCTTTTAGAAAATATTAATTAAATCTCCAAAAATCAATTTAAATTCATTTTCAAATATAAAAAATAATATTTGAAAATACGGGGTTCTACATCACTCCCTCCTTAGAAGAGTTCTGTCCTCAGAACTACTACTAATGAGTCCAAACATCATACCAACAAAGAAATCAACATCTCATAAATGGAAACATAATTCAAACAATTGCATATGACAACTCAATCAAAATAGAAGAAATACAACTCAAATCAAAGTACTATCATTCAAAGAATTACAATCACATAACAGAAATACACTCATGCAAAAAGCTCGGGGAAATCCTTCTGCATGCGATCCTCTGGCTCCCAAGTAGCCTCCTCGAACTGCTGATTCCTCCACAACACCTTGACCATAGGTATCACCTTGCGACTGAGAACTTTCTCTCTACGGTCAACGATCTCAACAGGCTGTTCGTTGTAACTCAAGTTCACCTGTAATCCTTCAGGAACCTCTGCCAACTGATGATTCTGATCTGGCACGTACTTCCTCAATAATGACACATGGAATACATCATGAACTTGTGCCAACTCCTCTGGAAGCTTCAATCTATATGCTGTCTTGCCAATCCGCTCCATGATCCTGTATGGTCCAATATACCTTGGCGCCAACTTGCCTCCCTTACCAAACCTGATCACTCCTTTGGTCGGAGACACCTTGAGGAAAACTGCATCCCCAACTTCAAACTCCAAGTCTCTTCGTCGAGTATCAGCATAACTCTTCTGCCGACTCTGAGCCTCGACCAACCTCTTGCGAATCAGCTCAATCTGCTCTGACGTCTGCTGTACGATCTCGGGACCATACATCTGCCTCTCGCCAACCTCATACCAACAAACAGGTGTCCTGCACCTTCGCCTGTACAAAGCCTCATACGGTGCCATCCCAATACTCGCATGGTAACTGTTGTTATAAGCAAACACAACCAATGCCAAGTATCTCTCCCAACTACCACCAAATCCATAACACAAGCCCTCAACATATCTTCCAGCACTCGATTCACCCTCTCAGTCTGACCATCGGTCTGTGGATGAAACGCGGTACTGAAATCAGTTCTGGTGCCTAAAGCTTCTTGTAGGCTCTTCCAAAATCTTGAAGTAAACCTTGCATCTCTGTCGGATACAATCGACACAGGAACTCCATGAAGTCTCACAATTTCACCAATGTACAACTCAGCCAATTTCTCCAATGACCAAGTAATCTTCATGGCTAGAAAGTGAGCCGACTTAGTCAAACGGTCCACAACAACCCAAATCGAGTCATTGCCCTTCGAACTTCTTGGCAGACCTGTGATGAAATCCATACTTATATTCTCCCATTTCCACTCCGGAATGGGCAATGGCTGTAACAAGCCTCCTGGTGTCTGATTTTCTGCTTTGATCTGCTGACAAGTCAGACACCTTGCCACAAAATCTGCCACATCTCTTTTCATACCAGACCACCAAAAGTGTTGTTTGATGTTCCTGTACATCTTCGTGCCTCCTGGATGAACCGACAACAATGTACTGTGTGCTTCCTGCAAGATACTATCTCTCAAATCTGCATTATCTGGAACACACAACCTCTCACCCAAACAAAGAATTCCATCTTGGACACGAAACTCTGATAGTCTGCCCTCTGAAACCTGCTGCAACATCTTCTGAATCTCTGAGTCTGATCTCTGACCTTCCACAACCCTCTCTCTCAAGGATGGCTGCAGCCTCAACTGAGCCAAAGATGCCCCTAAACCCTGCAGCACCACCTCGATACCTGCCTGATCGATCTCTGCTGCCAACTCTCTTCGAGTAGTGATCAAACTTGATAAACTACTCTTCCTGCTAAGTCCATCAGCCACCACATTCGCCTTGCCCGGATGATACTTGATCTCGGGACGAATGTCTTCCAATACCTCCAACCACCTTCTCTGCCGAAGATTAAGATCCTTCTGCTGATAAATGTACTTCAGGCTCTTGTGGTCAGTGTACATGTTAACCTTCTCACCAT
This sequence comes from Hemerocallis citrina, assembly GCA_017893485.1. NCBI lineage: Eukaryota > Viridiplantae > Streptophyta > Magnoliopsida > Asparagales > Asphodelaceae > Hemerocallis > Hemerocallis citrina. The sequence goes on from CM030359.1 coordinate 163,399,392, forward strand.
AAACATAATGCCTCAACTGCTTCAAGGCATAAATGATAGCTGCTAGCTCCAAATCATGCGTCGGATAATTCTTCTCATGCGGACGTAATTGCCTCGAACCATAAGCAATAACCTTGCCTTCTTGCATCAAGACACAACCCAAACCTCTGAGAGATGCATCACTGTAGATATCATAATCCTTCCCAGCTTGCGGCAAAGCTAAGATAGGTGCAGTAGTCAACCTTTCCTTTAACTCAAGGAAACTCTCCTCGCACTTATCTGTCCACACAAATGCCACATTCTTCCGGGTCAAACCTGTCAAAGGAACTGCAATCTGAGAATAACCCTGGATGAATCTCTTGTAGTAACCGGCTAAACCCAAGAAACTTCTGACTTCCTTCACAGACGTTGGCCTGGGCCAATCCTTCACTGCTTCAACTTTCTGAGGATCAGTAGCTACTCCCTCCTTAGAAAGAATATGACCAAGGAAAGCTACCTCAGACTTCCAAAACTCACACTTTGACAATTTGGCATACAAGCTATGCTCCTGCAATTTCTGTAATACCGCTGTTAAGTGCGTAGAATGCTCCTCCTCCGACTTCGAATACACCAAGATATCGTCGATGAAAACCACCACGAAGGAGTCAATAAATGGCCTCAAAACCCGGTTCATCATATCCATGAACACTGCTGGCGCATTCGTCAACCCGAATGGCATCACCAAAAACTCATAGAGCCCATGACGAGTCCTGAAAGCTGTCTTACTCACATCTTCCTCCTTGACTCGAACCTGATGATACCCTGATCTCAAATCAATCTTCGAAAACACAGCTGCTCCTCGAAGCCTGTCGAACAAATCATCAATCCACGGTAGTGGATACTTGTTCTGAATAGTCACCCTATTCAACTCCCGATAGTCAATGCACATCCTCATTGACCCATCCTTCTTCTTGACTAACAGCACTGGTGCTCCCCACGGAGAGGAACTCGGCCTAATAAGCCCTTTGCTCAACAGCTCCTCAATCTGCTTCTTCACTTCATCTTGCTCTACAGGTGCCATCCTGTACGGAGCCTTAGAAATCGGCGCACTCCCTGGCTGAACATTGATGCAAAACTCCACATCTCTCTGCGGCGGTAATCCTGGAAAATCGTCCAAGAACACCTTAGGAAAATCGTGGACAACCGGAATGCCCTTGACTTCATCTGGAATTGCCATCTTGGATACCATTGCAGCCACCTTCGGAATCTTCTTCTTCCCTTGGAAAGTCACTGCAGGTCCACCTGGTGCTTTCACCAACACCTCTTTCTGCTTGCATTCAATTGTGGCATCATATATTGCCATCCAATCAATGCCCACGATGACATCCACACCCAAGACTTTCAGCTCGATCAAATCAATGCCGAACAACCTCCCACCAATCTCGATATCACAGCCCTCGTAATATCGATCCGCAATTAACTCTTCACCTGACGGCGTTGCCACCGACAAAACCCTGCCTGGAAAACCACACCTAAGATCTTTGCAAAATTTGGCGATACAAAAGTATGCGATGAACCAGTGTCAAATAAAACCTTTGCCTTTATTCCATTAATTAAAACAACTCCCTGTATTACATCTTCTGAGTTACCAGCGTCCTCCTCGGTTAATGCAAATACTCGCCCTTGCCTCTTCTGAAATTTGCTTCCACCAGAACCATCCTTCCTCAATTGTGGACAATGGGGCTTAGAATGTCCTGCTTGCCCACACTGGGAACAAATATGCTTCGCCAACTTCGGACATGCTGACCTGTAATGTCCTGCCTCCTTGCAGTAATAACAGGTCACTCCTTGAGCTGCAGGTGCCTTCTGCACCAGATCACTGAACTTGGCATGCTTCGTGGGGAATCCCTTCCCACTCTGACCTAATGCTGGCCTCTTGTTCCGATTCCATGTATCTTGCCTCTTTTGGAACTGTTCCATGTCCTCCTCAGTCATAGCTGCTCTCCTGACTAGCTTGTCGAACCGTCTGATACCCAACGGGATCATCCTCGACCTCAAGTTTGGCCTCAAGCCCTGCTCAAACTTTTTGGCCTTCTTTGTCTCGTCAACGACCAACTCTGGTGCATACCTCGAAAGCTGATCAAACTTGGTCTCATACTCCCGCACGGTCATGCTACCCTGTTGAAGGTTCAAGAACTCGGTCGCCTTCTTCTCCTGAACATCTAGGGGAAAGAAGCGATCCCTGAACTCCTCCAGAAAAGCTTCCCAAGTCATTGGCTGATCTCCTAAAGTCCTTTTCACCGACTCCCACCAGACACCAGCGTCCTTCTCTAGCTGCATCGTAGCCAACTTCACCTTGCTGGCTGCTGGAGTCTCCGATACCTCGAAGATTGTCTGCATCTTTCTAATCCAATCATCGGCTGCAGTTGGATCAGCTTGCCCCTCAAAGACTGGCGGCCTCATCCTCTTAAAGGATTCAATCTGCTTGATAGGATCGGCGTTCACCAATCCCTGTCCAGCTCCATGATTTGGCTGCTGATTCTGCTGTTGATTCTGAGTTTGCGCCAAATTAAATGCCATCAGCGCATTCAGCGTCTGGTACACCTTGGCGAATTCAGCCTCAAGATCGATTCCCGTTCCTCGAGAACTACCAGATCCATCCTCATTGTTGCCACCATTCCTGCCCCTGGGTGCAACCATTCTGAATACTGCAAAACGAGGGAAAAAGTTAGAGCATCACACACATTTCAAACTCACATCAATATCCTTTGGCAAAACTTCACTTGTATTCCAAAGGTAAAACATCATATTTCAGTTCTATGTGATACTCACTCTTTAATGTCCACACCTAGGAACTCACACTCTAGTGTCCACACCTAGGTTATTTTTATGTCATGTTTAGTATTACTATTGAAGCATGCTCTGATACCAATCTCTGTAGCGCCCCGAATTTCTAATATAATAACTTAGAAAATACGTGGCACATTCCCAGCGATCCACTTCAATATAATATTAAACACAACCAACACCACTAAAATTTTCAACTTTTATTAAAACAAACTTTTACAAAGCACAGCGGAATTCAAACAAACTCAACTCATAATTTCTTTTATTTACAACACAAATTTATCTCAAAACTGCTATTACAATTTTACACAAACTCTTATTAAATCACTTTTTTCTCAAAAACCAACTCATGCATCCAAACTCCAACTCTAAGCAACCACCTGCAAGATATGAGGCTAGAGATGATCCCTTAACCCCCAAACTAAAGGGGTCAGCCATAAATGGTGTGAGTGACAACAACAAACAACATAAATAAAACTTAAGCATGGATTCATAAGTAACATATAGTGAATCAAAATACTTAAAATATGAGATAGCACGAAATGTAACAACAAGTGATACCAACCATGTGTTAAGTGTAGAAAATAGGAAAACCACATGCATACAACTAAGTAAAGGAACACAAACGCTATATGTGGACTCTCTAATGCATACTTGTCGAAGTCTATGCATCCCATTCTACATAGGTTCGGTGCAAGCCCTTAACGTCTTCACTTCATAGGGTTCAATCCCCCGCCATGCAACTAATCCTATCACGATGACTACTACGAGATAAAGATAAACTATGAGAATTAGCCCATGCCTGATAATTCCGGAGATGGATCCCACATCTCAGGTATTTTACCTGGATAATTCCGGAGATCATCCCACATCTGGACATAGACACATCATCACATGAATACCCCATGTGCGTCGCCTCGACTTTGATAATTTCGGAGATCAATCCCACATCGCAAGCAAACCACTTGGATAATTCCGGAGATATATCTCACATCGAAGGTAATTTACCTGGATAATTTCGGAGATAAATCCCACATCTCAAGAAAGTTACTTGGATAATTCCGGAGATTAAATCCCACATCTAAAGCCAAACTGAGGTGCATAACTCATGTTCCCATTTATCATATCACCACTAGTGCCTGTCCTTATCATCTTTTGGGTTATTTAATTACTCAACGAATCTCCTAGAGTGGTGTACCCTACCGGCCTAAAATCAAAACTGAATAACTGAAATGCCTCAATGGGCCTCAACAAAATAACTCAACACCGGTATACTAGGGTCACACACCTCTAGAGACTCAACTCAAATGTCTAAACCAAAGTCCCACTAAACAAAGTGGCTCAACTGAATGACTTAAATCAAATTCTTAACTGAATGTCTTACAATAGACTGAATTGTCTGAGAACCAAACATTCAAGGAATACTCAAGTTACAAAAACTTATCAGTACCAGTCGACTTATACTGTAGTAAGTCGACTGTCCAGAAGGACAAATATCCAAAATTTTACAAAAATAAACTAAGTCATAGCAGTCGACTTAAAAAGCTTCAGTCGACTTGCCCGAGATAAATTCCAATAATTTCCACAAAATATTCTAAGTACATGAGTCGACTTAAAGGAGTTATAGGTCGACCGTACAGACAAAGAACTGACATAATTTTACAAAATAAAGATCTCAGGACACCAGTCGACTGCCTAAGAGTCTAGTCGACTGTCCAGACAAGAAATTGACATAATTTTACAAAAGAAGTTCTAAGTATACCAGTCGACTGACAAGGATCCCAGTCGGCTGTCCAAAACGAAATATCAAAAGGCTAATGATACAACAGTATGGTCGTACTAGTCGACTGATAGGTGGACCAGTCGGCTGTCGGCCTACAGTTTTCATAATTTAGGTCTGAATACAATAATCGAAACTGGGGTTTTCTAAAGATTCATTGTTTATGGAAATAGTTTGTATTCAGGCAAAGTGACAAATCTCAAAGATTCTTCATTATGGGTATATGACTCAAAACCTCAAATATGTCAAAACACAAGTTTCATGTTCTAGATCACTAATCCTTTTATTAGGGTTTCTCAAGACTAGTTATCTTTCACAACTCTAAATCAAAATCTGATTACAACATATAAGATCCAGGTGTTCATCATCCGATCATAACATACTCAAATCTTGAAAAAAAGGTTTTATAAACAAAGGTCTACTAATCATTCTTAGATTCACAACATGGTATAAACAACAACCATTATTCACATGAATAATACCACAATTTCAAGATCTATATCATTCACAAACAAAACAAAACACACAATGTCACTCTCATACATAGATCAAATCAACAAAACAATTTTTATATTACTCACAAAGCAAACAACACAAAACACAGTCACTCACCTTAAATTGAGAAGATTCACGAAAAAGCTTTCCTCTTTGCTAGATCCAAAATTCTCTTGCTCCTCCAAAACCAATCTCAAAATTCTGTATATTGTAGCTATGACGGCTGGAAAAATTCTCTTAAATATCCGGGAGTGAACATTAGGGTTTTACCTACACTTTTGCAAAACAATCCCTTCCAAATACAATTTCACATATATAGGTATAGTCTTGGAAATTCAATCAAAATTCATTTAAATTAGGATTTAAAAAGAAAATATACTTCTAAATCTCAACCAATACTGATCCAATCGTTCAGAAAATATATTTTGCACTTTAACCCTTAAAATGTCAAATTTGCAAAAAGGTCCTTCTTTTCTCAAAAATTGCAAATAGTTCTAATTAATTTCAGAAAAATCTGGAAAAATACTAAATAAATCCCAAATATTAAATAATGATTTTTCATAAAGAAAACTAAATTTTCAAACTTCTCATAAAAGTATTTGCACGTATTTTGCACGTGTATGAAGATAAATCTTTTAGAAAATATTAATTAAATCTCAAAAAATCAATTTAAATTCATTTTCAAATATAAAAAATAATATTTGAAAATACGGGGTTCTACATGCATATAGCTTGGGATTTGGATGCTTGAGATAGAATGATGTTATGGCTTATGTAAAATTGTAAAAGAAAGTGTTGTAAAAGAAAAAGATTGTAATTCAAGGTGTTTTGTATTCTGCTGTGTTTTGTAAACAAGTGATGTAATAAAAGTTGAAATAAAAATTATCTGTGTTTTTGGCTATGTTTACTATTGCAATTGAAGTTGATGCTGGGAATTGTGCCATGTGTTTCTGAGATATCATATAGCGCTACAATACTATAAATAATTTGTCTTCTAAATTGTATGAATTGTCCGAGCTCGGGGCACGGGCGTTACAAATGGTATCAGAGCCGACTTTCGACACCGAGTGTGAGAGAGCAGTGAGTTATGGACTCCAGAATGATCAGCGGAGTGAGACGATCCCCAGTATTTCGGGACGATGGACAGAAGATCCACAGAATAATCCACGGAGTGAGATTGGTCTCCAGTATTCCAAAGACGAGAGAGAGGCTCACAGATGCTCCACATCGGCTAGAAAGTAGATCCTGCATTAGATTGTGCATGCCCCGTACTCAGCGAGGATGCTGATTTCTGAAGGGGGGTGTGTGTAACACCCCGTAATTTCTAAAAACATATAATAGTATATATGTGTATTAAAATGGATTGAATGGAAAATGTGTAAATATTTGTGAATTGAACAGTATGGCGGCCCACGAGTAAGGAAACGACAGCGGTTAATGTTGCTGTTCTTGCTTGCTGACGTCATCGCTGATGTCAGTGGGACCCACCCATTGTTTGAGGGCCAGAACGCTCTATGCGTTGCTTAGTTGGCATGTGGGGCCCTCGGGGTTGGGGGTCTGCACGTGAGAGAGCTCTTGGAGAGAGAGAACAGAAGAGAAGTGGAGGAAAAATTTTCCCATATCGGGAATTGCACAAAACTTAATTAAATATAAATACTATTGCCTATGATGAAGACTCACCAATCTGGTTAATCACCTTTTGAGAGGCAGCCTGTGGTGGGAAGTTGTACTATACTATAAATAATTTGTCTTCTAAATTGTATAAATTGTCCGAGCTTGGGGCAGGGGCATTACAGTATGAGTCTTTACATGAATAATAATTAACTTGATAAAATGAAATTGAGCCCAAAAAAAGGAAACATATAGTAGATGACTGAAATAAAGAAATTACGTAGGAAATATGTACAAATGAAACAGTGAGTTACACATTGCTTTTGTGGCTTAATTACAAGAAACCCCCCATTTTCTTCTGAATTTACTTAAGTAGTAAAGTTTCAGAATAAACCCACCATTTAAAAAATTTATTGTTTAGTCCTTTTGAGATTGAAAAACAAGATCGTCCGTACAAGTTCCTAAACAAGAGTAATTTAGTAGTTCTGAATTTAATAGTTGGAAAAGGAAACACAATATGAGATAAAGTTTGTGAAAATAATATTTGACCAACAATTGTGATTGCATTGAGAGATATGAATGTGGATGGAATTGTTGGAGCTCGTGGGGCAATAGGGATGTTGCTTGGATGAATTAAAATATGAGGATAAGTCGTATCTCATATCTATATTTTAGTCGTTGCTTAATTGTTTGTTTGAGTTTTGTTGCTTAGTGGTAAAATTCAAAATTTTTCTAAACATTAGTTTGAATTTATTGTTGTCTGCTAAAGTTCAAAGAATTATTTTGAGACATAGGTTTATTGTGAAAATAATAATTATATATTGACTATCTTATATGATGATTGTAGGAATTTCATATTACCTACAAATTGCATCTGTTGGAGAAAGTGGGATCCTCTCAACTTGGAAGTTTCTCACATGGTTGAATAAGTTTGCACTTCGCAGGCTTCTCCATCGAATTTGGAAAACACTTGTAACATGAAGTGTCAATATGATCTACTCTAATCCCTGTTAGTATTTTTCATTTGTTGAATAGGCTATCCCAACTTCGATTAAATGATTTGTGTTACTTTGTGGGAGTGATCACGTGTTTGGGAATTTTGATCATAATTAATCTCATGTTATAATTAGCATGTCTAAGGTTCTTAAGTGTGTCTTATCATACTGTGTGTATAAATATATTGGCTAACCCTTAATTTACAGTTTATGTTAAATCGTATTTTTGCTTCTCTATTAAAGATTGATGTATAAGTTGTTGAATAAAAATGAGAATAAGAACAAAGAGAAATTAGGGTTAGGGTTTAATATCTCTACTACTTGAAATATTATACCCTGATTATCAGAATTGGAATAATCTCAGACACTACCACAAGACCATTATATATGGGATAAGACTGGATTTTGGGTACTGGGCTTTATACCCACTTAACCCAGTCCAATAATTAACAAATAACACGTGCAAACATGTGTTTTCCCATACAATATTATACACAATAATGTTCTATTTATATTGAGAATATACCTATATATCCAATAATCTCCTTCTATATTCTCAATATATTAGGCAATACCTGGTTATCTCATTAGTTCCACATGTTGTGGATTGGAGCACAACTATTTCAAATAAACATTGAATCACAATAGAATATAGTTCATAGACTAAATCAATTATAATTTGAATAGTTCAAATGAGACTAAACCAAAATAATCAAATAGTTCTAAAACTATATCAAAACAGAATAGTCTACATTGACTAAACAAGCTGGAGAAATTGTCATGCCCCGCTTCCCATTATATGGGAACACAGGTGCATAATTGAGGCCCAACGAATGATATAAGTGTGCCAACTCATATCATCCATATGCTGTACAATACCAGTAAACTCAACATTACAATAATAATCACATAAACAAGAATATAATTCAATAACCAAATATGCGATACAAGAACTTACCAAATAGCTCAAAAATATACAATGCAGTAACAGTTCGACGAGTTCCTTCAGTAACCCATCGTCTGTACCTATATAACATAACTCAAAAGAAAGATGGATGGAGCACTCGTTAGAGCAAGCTACGGGCCTCAAGTAGTACAAGCAAAATAGGAACGAGAACAAGATATAACAGAGAAAGCAATAAGAGCTGGGAGTTCAAATACAGAACAAACATGATAATGAGAAACAACATACATAACAGAAAGGAAATAAGAACTGAACAAGTCTCAAATATGACTAATCGGGAACAAGGAATCATGTAACAGGAAGCATGTCGTGTAAACATGAATCTTGTAACTTATAAACATGTAACATGTAACTTGAAAACATGAGTCATGTAATCTTGTAAGTCGGAATCATGTAAACTTGTAACATGTAACATGTAATCTTGTACAAGTATCATGTAACTGGAATCATGAAAATGGGTATTGAGCATATAACATGTAAACGGAACATGAACTAGTAAACATGAATCATATACTTGTAACGGGACATGTAACATGTATCAGGAATATGCACTTGCTCAGTTTCAAACTTAAGTCTATTCATTTAATCCATCCTAGCTAATGCACGCGATCCTACGTCCCATACTACAGGTCGGGTGCATACAAGCATGTTAACGTTTAGGCTCTAGTGCCGAATTATACAGTATCAAGTACTCGAAAATCCTGTACTCATGTAATGGAGGCTAGAGGTGGCCCCCGGCACCCATAACGTGGCATTTAGTTCTACGTGGCACTAAGTTCCATACGACTTGTAATTTTGTGTTCATGCAATGGAGGCTAGAGGTGGCCCCTGTAGAGGCTAGAGGTAGCCCCTGTCATAGCACAAAGATCAACTTTCCCGCTGCCACAGGAATGCAAATTCGGTTCCGTCAAGAATTCTAGAAACTAGACTCCTTGCCGCTTCCAGCGTATATACACACGACGTATTAAAAATACAGAAACTAGGCAAATAATCTCGTTCTTTACTGATTATGTTTAGGCATCATGTGAGAATTAAATATTCATAAACAAAAGTAACTTCTAAAATCATTTAAAAATCTCATAAAAATCATATTTAAACTCGTAACAGTGTTAATTATTAGTAAATTTAATTTCAGATTTTAATACTTAAATATTCTACTATTTCAGCTAATTAAGCAAGGTGATGTATATTTTAGACTGCATTATGGAATTCAGATGTCACTGTACAAAAATATGAATATATTACAATCAGTAGGTCAGATTGCAAGACCATCAGATGATCTGGATTCCAAACACAGAGAGCTACAATTCCCATTCAATAAGTTTTAATCAATGACAAATAAAATCAGGTCAAAAATGAGGTTCTTTATTGAACTAGCATGCATGCAGCATTGTAGAATCATGTTTGCATAAATATATTAAGTCAGAAAAATTATCAAATAATTCTACAAAAATTTAGGGTGACTCCTAATCATGTCTAGTCATGTCCAGATTAATATCAAGTCTAAATTTTATTGTTTGGCATCTATTTTATTCAATAACTCATGCCAATATTCTTGTAATCAGGAATCTGAAAATTTGTGACCCAACATTATTAGAAGTGTGATATCTTAAAAATTACAGATCGAAATTCAGATCCTTCAAAAGTCTTGGAAGGTAGACTCATGATGCTACAGAATCTATTCACAAGGTTTCATCAAATTCACACAGCAAGCGATTCAAAACTTCGATGCAATTTCAAATATATTAATTGTGGACTATTTAAATATGCAAGTATACAATTCCTTGGCAAGTAATTTATAGAAATTCTACTTGATTAATGGGATGAGAATTCTACAATTGCAAGGCATTTCATGGTAGTTAGTTCCCGAAAGTCATATGCAATTGAAGCATTCAATTCAACAAATTATTCGATTGCCTATTTATAAACATTCGAATATATGTTTTTAATTCTTGTGTCCGTGGAATGAATATGGTGTCAATGAGTATTCATGATCGAATTACGAGTTACGAGATCAACAATAATCCTCTGGGATAATAGATGTTAACGGGTAATCAACATGTGAAAGGGGCAAAAACGAGATTATCTCACGACGGATCAATAAAAGGTCTACTTACGGGATTCAAAACAAAGCTTGTACAGGAACAAAAAGATGTACAAGAGAATACTTGCCTTATGGATGACGATTCCAAATATACAGGAATAATGAGATGAGGATCCCGAGGCAATGAAGCACGTGCAAGTTACATGCACAAAGACATGTGCACAAAGAGACAGCAACACAGTAAGGCCAACAACAGCAAACAACAAGTGTGGCCAATACAAACAGCAAACAACAGCAATTGCGGCTTTGGCTCGACTTCGACGGCAGGCGGCAGTGGACGAGCGGGATGCAGACAGTGGTGCACAGAAGCAGAGCTCCGACAATGGTGCGAAGGGCTCGGTGGATGTGAGGGAGAGCAGAGGTGGCTTCTGTTGAGAGCGGGGTTGAGTGGCTGTCGATGGAGGCGCTAGCGGTGGTGGCTGACTCTGGGTGACGAGGAGGATTGCAGTGAGTTGCTGGCGGTCGACTGCCAAGGTGGTTGCTGCGAGGTCAATGGCAATGGCAGAAGCGTTGACGATGGCTAGTGGCGACGAGCGATGGTGGTGTCGCTAGGGGATAGTGGAGCAATGGCCACGCTCGACGATAATGGAGGAAGGCAAAAGATGTTGGCTGCAATGGGGAGGTCGCAATGGTGGGGGCGAGCTCGAGGGCGGAGGAGTGTTGCTGTGGTGGTGGAGGCGGTGGTCGGGGGATGCTGGCGGAGGAGGGGGTGAGTGATGGAGGGATGGTGATGACGGCGATGGAGGAAGAAGAGCTTCGATGAGTTCTCAGTGTGGCAGCGGTCGAGCGGGGAGAAACTCGACGGGTGATGGCAAGGAGCAGGAGGGACGACGGAGGCTTACGGTGGTGGAGATAGAAAGCAGTGGTGACAGGGCGATGGGAGACGACAGGGACGAAGATGGGCAGCGGTGGGTCGATGGGGTTTCAGGATGGAGTGGCGGCTGTGGAGTTGGCTGGTCCGGAAGGCAGCCATGGCAGTTGCGAGAGGGTGAAGACGATGAGGAGGCATGGGTGATCAAAAGGCGATGGGGAAGATGAAAAGGCGCTCAGGGTGTTGGGTGCTCTGTTTCAGTTTGGGAAACAGAGGAGAGAGAGAAAGAGAGAGAGAGAGAGAGAGAGAGAGAGAGAGAGTCAGGGGAAAAGGGGTTTTATTTAATAAAAATAATGAAATAATGGGGTGAGTACGTGGGGGGTAGTTGGGATACTGGGGGATGTGAGAGAGATTTGGGGGTTGATTGGTCAACAAGCAGATTAGGGGGTGAATTGGTTAGTGGGTTGAGTTGGGTTAACGGGTTTGGGCACACAAAAGTCGGCTTGGGGTTTGGGCTTACAATAATAACAAAAGAAAACAATATTGTTGGGCTGGGTTGGGCTTAACAAATGAAAATAATAAATTCAATGATATTGGTTGGTCTTGGCAAATGATAAATCAAATAATCAAATCATAGGATGGCTAGGACTGGCTGTTTACAAACAAATCAAATAATTTTATCGAATGAATTAGGATTTGGATTCAAACAAAATAATCGAATATCGAGATAATGCAATTGGGTTCAAGAGAACATGAGAATTTATATGTACGGGTTTGAGGTCAATCAAATAGGAGATGTATAAGAAAATGAATTTAAAAAAAAGAAAGAATTTAAAAGGAGATTGAAATACAAGAATACGGAGCAAGAAGGAATACAATCAAGAACAAAATAATTTATAGACAATAAAATACAAGAATATAGAAGAATTCCGTATAAACAAAAATCGGGGTTACAGAAATCTGTCATAGTTTCAAAATCAACCAAAGCAAATAAACATCAAGAACAAAATAAAAGTTTTAAGCTCAATGAACACGAAAGTCTTAAACACAAAAGATATTTCACCAAGTACGTGACATATTTATTCTCGAGAGAAATAAATTGAAACTCTATTATTGCAAACTACTTTATATTTGCTCTTCCTTTTTTTAGAAAATCATTATTTCAAAATCTATATTGACGAATTCAACTCCTTATCTTTGCTAGCATATTGCAAACAATAATATCATGAGACACATCACTAAGATTTCTAGCGAATCGTGATTATAACTAGCATGTTTATGGTTGCTTAGTATGCCTTATCATACTGTGTGTATAAGTATAGAGGTCAACCCTTCGCTTGCAGTTTGTGCGAGATCGTATATTTGCTTTTCTAATAAAGATTAATGTATAAGTTTTGTGACAAATGTCTGTAACTTAGGTGGGAGCATCTTGTAATGGAGGATGTGACTCAATTAGTTACGTTTTATTCTTTCTCGTTCATTGTACTGTGTTTGCAAAGTTGAATCATATCATATTGGTCATTATCTCGTTTAGCTTTTCGAAGATGATGATAACGAATAAAGGAAAGAACTGTTCGCTCAAAGTGTTTTAACACTTGGACATTGTTAGAACTACGAGAGAAAGAAAATGGTTTTTATGAAATGTGGTAGAGTAATTTTGTATTAACTCCTATTATTATTATTTTATAATGTGCATACATTGTCAATTGCATATGTAAGTTGAATTTAACAAACAAGGCAAATGATAATAGTAGTTCTAATTTGTGTAGTCCTTGAACACGGAAAAGTAGGCAAGGATATGTAAACTATATATAAATTGTTTGCTCTTGTTAAAATTCATAACTCTGTTAAATGACACCTCATTAAATTATGACAAATGTGAAATTTTTGCTCAGATTATGATCACTGGAAAACCTGTTAGTATGGTCTCTAGCAGTACACAACTTCTTGAGTCAATACATTCTGATATTTGTGATCTCAGTTGCTTTGTGACTAGATGAGATAATGATTGGTCAGACGTATTTAATCACTCTTGTAGATAATTATTGAATGTTTGTCATATATATGAAGCACTTGTTATTTTAATAAATTGAAAATATAGTTAAATGCTTAAATAAAAAAGGGTTTAGATTTGATAGAGTTGGTGAATATGGTTTTAGAGAATTTTGCATTTGGTATAATCTCTGAAATTAGTTTACTCTAATTACCACAGTCAAACGGTATTGATAAAAGTTATAATCAAACACTTAGTGGAATATTGAATTCTATATTATTAACCGTCAGTTTGACTTCGAGTGATTATGAGTGAGGTTGTATTGTAAATAATATTTTTAATATGTTACCGCACTCTGAATTATTTACACCTTGTAGATTACAACATAAAAACACAAATAATTTTGTTAAAGTGAAAATACGTGCCGCGATACATTTGTTAGAGTACATGACCCTAGAAGGCCTAAATTAGGACTTATAACAAATATTTGTGTGCACTTAGAAAGTGCAGAATGTAGTGTTGTAGACTATTTTGGATCTATCTAATATGTGATAATAGAATCTAAAATTGCAGAATTCTTTGAGGATGTGTTCATTAAAGATAGAGGCATAAAATTATTTAGTCCTACGTACAGTCAATGATTTATAGTTAGAATCAAGAACCAGCCTTAATGACACTTATAAAACTTTAATGACAAATGAGCCAGGAAGTCTCTTTAGTAGATAATCAAATAAATTTGTTATTTTACAAGAATACTTTAAATTAGTTGATTTGCCGAAATAAGCTAAAACTATAGTAAGTAGGGTTTTATAGAAGAATTTAATTTTGATTGTTCAGTAGAATTTTTAATGTACTTTTACTAGCCAAATGATTGACTGAGATATGTGTGGCAGATTTGTTATTGTTGAATAATAATCAATATAAGAACAAAGAGAAATTAGGGTTAGGGTTTAATATCCCTACCGCTTGAGATATTATACCCTGATTATCAGAATTGGAATATTCTCAGGCACTACCACAAGACCAATATATATGGGATAAGACTAAGTTTTGGGTACTGGGCTTTATGCCCACTCAGTCCGGTCAATAGCTAACAGATAACACATGCAATCACGTGTTGCCCCATACAATATTATACACAATAATGTTCTGTTTATATCTCTGAAAATTAAGACACTCTATTTACTGCAGTCAAACAATATTGATAAAAGTTAGAATCAAACACTTAATGAAATGTTGAATTTTATGTTATTGACTGTTAGTTTGACTTCGTGTAATTGTGGGTGAGTTGTATTGTTATTCATATTCTTAATATGCTTCTACACACTAAATTATCTACACCCTGTGAATTATGGCATAAAAACACACATAATTTTGTTAATGCAAAAAATGGGTTGTACTGCATTTGTTACAGTATACGACCCTAGATGGCCTAATGCAAGTGTAACCCCCGTTCCCATTTATACGGACTTGTACTTATTTTCTTCTTCGTATTATTGAAATTCAATTTTCTAGATTAATCTTCCTTTTCTCCTGGAGACAAATTACTTTTATTTTGGATATCCGATTAATTTGGTTGAACCCAGAGATTTTAATTTGTACTATTATATTATTACTATTTGATCATTTAATTATTTTGGCCCAAACTCCTAATCCAACCTATGTAATATTTATTTATTTTATAAGTCTAATCTAAACCAACTCAGCCCATTCTTATTTTCTAATTCATATTTATTTGTTTTATTGAAGCACATAATTCATTTGAATACCCAAGGCCATTCCTTGTGGGATCCTAACCCAAACCCGCAAACCCGTTAACCCAAACTCAAACCCACTAACCCAATTTCCCTAATATGCTAATTGGCCAGTCTCCAACTCCCTCTCACGTTCCCCCACTCTCTTCTATAACTACCATCTCTTTAATCCCCCACAAATCACTCAATATCCCCACTAATCCTAACTAAACCCCCTAATCCCCTCCATAATCATCTCTTAATCTCCATTAATTAACCTAATACCAAATTAATCCCTCAATCAACTATCTCTCTCTCCCCACTCTTATTCTCCTATGTTCTCTCTTCCGAACCAAGACCCAACACCTCCCGCCATCACCCCCGACCTCGACTGAACCCGACCTCCACCTTCGTCCACCGCCCTGCCTCCTCATCGCCACCCTGTCTCTCTCACTTCTCTCCACCACCGGTCGCTGCTTCCACCACACCTCAGCCCGAGCTCCTACCCTCGCTCGCCCCTGCCTCGATGCTCATCCCCGAGCATGATGTAACACCCCAGATTTGTAGAGTATACAGGAGAAATATTAAGAGTTATATATGGATTATTAGAGTGGGCCTATAGGGATTCCATGGGCCATATGGATTAAGTGGATTAATAAAAAGGCCTATAGAGTGAGTAAGGGGCTTATGACATAACACATTAAATGAAGAAATGAAAGAAAGAGAAAAGAAAAAAGGTGGTGTGCTGTGCATGGTGACGTGGCTTGTACTTGGTGGGTTTAGTCCCACATCATCCAAATGAATGAAAGAAAAAGAGTATAAATAGAAAATGACAATGATCAAAGCTTACCTAATAGTTCGGACACCTTTTGTGAGGCCAACCTGTGGTGGGCAGTGGATTATGATTTATTTGCATGTGTACAAGTTGGGTATGGGACATTACACACAACCCCTGGCTGCCTCGCCACCCTCGTGACACCCCTCAGTTGCGATCCTCCACAGCATCACCCTCCTTCACCGCCTACATCACTCACCACTGCCTCCACCGTCATCAGCCCTCGCCATTGCTAGCCCTGCCTACCCTCCTCACCATCGTAAACCTCCACCAATCAGCCAACAACCCGAAGCCCTTCCACCGCTGTCGTGCCTCACCCGCTGCGTGCACCTCGCTCCTCCTGCTGCACTTCGCCCTCGCCTTCCCTGCTGCTGCCTTCCACTACAGTCACCACTACTGTCTCCCATCATCCTCGCAGCTACTCCTCATCGCCACCCTCGACGCGTGCACCTCCGAAACCCATCTCCTCGAAGCTTCACCTCATCCCTGCCTCCACCTCCACTGCGAGCTGCGCCTGAACCCAACACTGCAGTCGTTGCTCCTCGCTGTGTTGCTGTTGTCCCTGTCGAGTTGCTTCCGTCTCTTGCTTTGGTGCTACTGCCCTCTTGTTGTGGTGGTTGTCATCGGCTTACTGTTGTTGTCCCACTCATTGTCGCAGCCATCGTTTGCCGTTGTGCCGCTATTCTTGCTGTTGTTGCTATTGTTCTTGCTGTGTGTTACTTCACATCGTGCTGTCGTTCTTTTTTCAATGGTTTCTCATCACACGTGAAAACACCGTATTAAGCCAAGTATCCCTTGTACATCTCCATTCTTCCGTACAAGCATATTGTTTGATATCTCGCAATTAGTAATTAGATCATCGCATTTGAAATCCGTTATTCTTATAGTATTCATGTTTCGTGATGTTCCCATTAGTCGTTATATTGAATCGAATCAATTCTTTTGCCTCCATGGTTTGATGTCATCAAAAGATTGTAGTTTTCCATTGTCCCCACATTCATTGCGCAAACACAAATTTGAAACATATGTATACGAATGTCTATGTACATATATAGGTGATTCAAATGAATTGTGATTTGTATGTGATCGTATAGTTATATTCGTAATTAATATCGTTGAAATATGAATTTCATCATGTGAACAACAGAAACTCCTTACTAATTTTGAGATGTAAATGCACGTTAAATTCTAGTTCAAAAAACTACATGTTTTCAAGTAAGAACCGTTACAATTTGAATTGGCAAGTTGCTGACTTGCTGTTGCTGTAACTTGTAGCTAGATTTTGACCTATCTAGTTTTCAAATTAATTAGGGATTTATACACGAGAGTCGTATCCCTATGAATGTAGTTTATGGAACACTTGATAGATTCGTAATCCGACTTACGAATCATAAGTTATTCTAAATTCACTACCGTAGTGTCGAAATTCTAGATTTGCTATTTATAATTACATCACCATGTTTAATTAATTGGAATAGAAGGATAACTTAATAATTTTGAAAGGGGAATTTTAAGAATGTTAATGAACGACGTTAGGAAACTAATTATAATTTTTTAAAGGAATTTTAGTTAAGTTTTTAGTTGAATTATACGTGTAATACCTTGATGTCGAGTTTCTGCCTGAATAGTAAACTCATAAAGAACTACCCGGTAAACCATGCTCCTGTTCTTGGAATGTATCGTATAAATATGCGTTGGAACCGACAGGGATTCTAGTTTCTGGAACTTCTGACGAAACGTGATTCGCTTTCCTGCAGCAGTGGAAAAGTTAGTTCTTTGCACAACAATGTCTTGCTACTCAGAATTATGCCTTCATGTTTTAAATACAAATGTGTTTGTTCTTTGCATTTTATGAACTGAAGTATATTACCTGCATTGCATAGCCCTTGATACCTCCTTGATCATATCCTGATACCTGTTCTCATTGTTGTATGTTCATGTTTAATTATTGTAAAGGAATAACACGCCGGAGTAATGAGGGTAAGACCTAGTAATGGACAATATAGGAGAATGTACTCGGAAGGGGGCCCATGTTTTCCATGATAATGATACCTGTTTACAAGTTATATAGAACTGAGTGCCATGTAGAACTAAGTGCGACATCATGGGTTGATGGGGGTTACCTTTAGAGCCTGTGGGGGTTACCTCTAGAGGCCATTTCCTGATTACATGATTTCCTGTTTACATGATATTTGTTTACAAGTTATATGGAACTAAGTACCACGTAGAACTAAGTGCCACATCAGGGGTTGACAGGGTTACCTTTAGAGCCTGCAGGGGTTACCTCTAGAGCCCATTTCTTGACTACATATTCCTATTTCCTACAAGACCCGAGTACATGATCCTAAAGAATTCACCACTAGAGTCTAAATGTTAACATGTTTATATACACCCAAACCTGTGGTATGGGATGCAGGATTGCATAGATAGGACTGATAAAATATGGATAGACTTAAGACTTACACTGAGCACATGCATGTCTTGTTACAATTACATGATTCCAGTTAACAAGTTTCATAATTTCCGTTTACATGTTACATGTTTCAGTCTACTAGTTACATGATTCCTGCTCATAAGACAAGTTACCTGATTCTTGATTACATGTTTGTATTCCCTCATTACATGATTTGTTTCCTGTACACATGATTCCATGTTCTTGCTATATTCCTGTTCTTGTTATCGACTTTCTTGTTCTACTTGCAGCCCATAACTTGCTCTAACGGGTACCATCTATCTTTCTTTTGAGTAAATGTTAACAGGTACAACGATGGGATACTGAAGGAACTTGACGAACTATTTACTGGATTATTTATTCTCAGACTTATTGTAAGTTCTTGCATCTCAGAAATTGGTTATTGCATTATATTATTGTTCCTGTGATTATTATTGTATCGTTGAGTTTGCTGGTATTGTACAAGTTATGGATGATATGAGTTGGTATACTTATATCATTCACTGGGCCTCAGTTACGTGCCCGTATTTTCGTTGGGAAGCGGGGTGTGACAGTAAGACCTAGAGCATATATTTGTGTGTATTTAGAAAGTGAATAATATAGTGTTGTGGACAAATTTTTTAGATCTATCTAATATGTGATGATAGAATCTAGATATGTAGAGTTCTTCGAGATGTGTTCATCAAAGATAAAGACATAAAGTTATCCAGTCCAACAGACATGGTCAGTGATTCATAGTTAGAATCTAGGCCAAACCTTACTGACACTTAAACTTCAATGGCAAATGAGCCAAAAAGACTCTTTAGTAGATAACGAAATGAATTTTTTGTTATACAATGATAATTCAAATTAGTTGATTTACCAAAAGGGGCTAAAACTATAGTAAGTATGTGGGGTTTTGTAGAAGAAACTTAATTTTGATTATTCAGTAGCAATTTTAATGCACCTTTAGTAGCTAAAGGATTAACTTTGATAAGTGGGGTAGAATGATTTGATATCTACTCACATATTTGCCAAATTGCTTAAAAAAATGATTCTTCTTACCCTTACATTTATTGAAAAATTTGTTATTCATTAAAGATGTTGTAAACAACTTTGTACTAAATTTTTTTGTAATGAGTTGAAAATTTTGTACTAAATGTTTTAGTGAACAAGATTTGCAAACTGGTATGTTTTAAAACATGTATTAAAAGCTGACACATAAACAATTTGGTAAATTTCCTTAAGAGCCTAGGACTTGAATCATGTAATTCAGATCAATACCTTTAACTTTGTGGTGTGTTAAATATAATGACTATCATTTACTTGTTTATTGTTGTTGGAAGTAACTTCTCTATTATAAATGAAGTTAAAACTATGCTATCCAAAAAGTTCAGCATGAATTACCTAGGTGTTGTGGACACCATAATTGGTATAAGTGTGAGTTTTGGTAGGCAAGAGAAAACCCTTAGTCAGACTCATTAAATCAATAATGTGTTCCAGAAGGGGAGATATAGGGACTAAAAGTGTGTTTTGAAACACATTCTGATTATGATAAAAAGTTGACACCTAATGGTGGTGCAACAATGAGATAGTTAGATCATTCTAAACTTATTGAAAGTCTCTCGACCAGACATAGCATTGAGGTAGGTATGATCTACAGGTTCACTAGTAATCATATTAATACACATTGGAATGCCCTTAAGAGGCTAATGAGATACCTAGGAGGTACTCAAGATTTTTCTTTGTGCTACTCTAGTCATCTTTTAGGATTGAAGGGATGATATGATGCTTTATGGTTCTCAAATTTAGTAAAAGTCGATCAATCAGTGGACATGTGTTTACACTAGGAGGAGCAGACGTATTATGGAGATCAAAAGGCAAACATGCCTTGCATTCTCATCCATGAAATCAGACCTCTATCTGTTATCCTCTAGAAGAGAAGATGCTAATCTTGGATCGGCATTATATGCGGCTTGTGTGTGCCTGCACATCTTGAAAGCACGAATGTCTGAGCACCACCTAGATTTATTTATTTTATTTTATTTGTTTTCCAACCAGAATTTTTTTTGATAGCTGAAAAATTTTGAAAAGACGGATTGCTCCAATATCTTATTATGAAATGTGATGTAGTTGATTTCTGGTGCGGGAGACACAAATGATAAGTTCTTGTAATTGATGGAAAACTCAGATCTCATCCACATATCTGATCTTGATGAGAGGCTAGTGTTTATTGGAATTTGGGAATCTTGCAGTGGTTATGTTCGTTGTCGATTGTTGAAAACCTGCAAAAAGCCTGGAACATCCAAAATTTTCCCGATGATAGGCCCTCCGATGATCCAGTCATCAACTAGAGGAGTAAATAAGGGTTTAATGGCAAAAGATTGATTACCTAGTATAAGAGGAGGGGGCCTATATTCATAGACCCATGATGAATCAGTTAGGGGTAGACTTCACATCTGCCTAATCAAATCCCATTGATTAGGGTTGTGATGGGGTAATCAGTCACCTGATTTTATGAGATTTAATCACCAGCCATAAATGGCTGGTTAACCTTTTCTTGGGGAGCTGATCCTTGGTAGTGGGCCCTTAGGCGGCCTGTGGGCTAGTCCTGGGCCTATAGATGTTGCGAGATTATCTTTTTGACCACAGGGACCTCGGGATTCATGCAAGAATAGTGCAGTGTTAATTAGCCACAGTTTTCACCCTCATCATAATCCCCCCACTCTCAGAGGTTAGCTTCTAGCCACCCTTCGAGGAGTAGAAAGCTCATGCGGAAAATTGCGACGGCATGAAGATCTATTTACCGCATCGAGGAGTAAGGCCC
Source organism: Hemerocallis citrina (assembly GCA_017893485.1). Classification (NCBI taxonomy): domain Eukaryota; kingdom Viridiplantae; phylum Streptophyta; class Magnoliopsida; order Asparagales; family Asphodelaceae; genus Hemerocallis; species Hemerocallis citrina. Next base: position 163,420,776 of record CM030359.1, read on the forward strand.
AAGGCGCGAGGCATGAGGAACGAGGCATGAGGGGCAAGGAGCAAAAAAATTTGCTAGTGGCTCAGAGTACCATGCCAGGGGCCGAGGCACGAGGTGGGAACCTAGTTGCGAAGAAATCCGCGAGTGCTCAAAGTACTACCCCAAGGGACGAGGGGCAAGGCATGAGGCGCGAGCCTATCTGTGGAGAAATCTGCGAGTGGCTCGGAATACTGTGCCGAGGGTCGAGGCACGAGACACGAGCCTAGTTGCAGAGAAATTCATGAGTAGCTCAGAGTACCATGCCGAGGGGCGAGGCATGAGGTGCGAGCCCAATTGCTTAGAAATCTGCGAGTGGCTCGGAGTACCGTGCTGAGGGGTGAGGCACGAGGTGCAAACCTAGTTGCGGAGAAATTCACGAGTGGCTTGGAGTACCATATCGAGAGTCGAGGCACGATGTGCGAGCCTAGTTGTGGAGAAATTCATGACTGGCTTGGAGTACCATGCAAAGGGGCAAGGTATGAGGCACGTGCCTAGTTGTGGAGAAGTCTGCGAGTGGCTCATAGTACTACGCCGAGGGGCAAGACATGAGGTGCGACCCTATTGTGGAGAAATCTATGAGTGGCTCAGAGTGCCATACCGAGGAGAGAGGCACGAGGCGCAAGCCTAGTTACAGAGAAATCTATGAGTGTCACAAAGTACCATGTCGGGAGGCAAGTCACTAGGCGCGAGCCCAGCTATGAAGAAATCTGTGAGTGGCTCAAAGTACAATATCAAGGTTGAGGCACCAGAAGTGAGCCTAGTTGCGGAGAAATCCAAGAGTGGCTCGGAGTACCATGCCAAGGGGCGAGGGGCGAGGGGCGAGGCACGAGCCTAGTTGTGGAGTAAATTTGGCCACCACGAGTTGGGTGATTAACATTTTATCTAGTACTCACGTGATCATATGGTTATCAAGGGGCAGTTTCATTTTTGTAGTTATCGAGGAGACGTCGTGTGAACAAGTTCATTCGAGAAGTTGCGCTCCTTTCTATAAGTTACCTTCCCCTTCTCAATTTCTAGGATTACTTTCTCTTTCTTCAGCTAGAGCTTCTCTCTATAGAATGACTTTCTCGTAAACCAGTGACCAGGTAAAGTAACTTTATTCTGTCCAGTGATCAATCGAGTGGTTCGGCTTTGTCCTCTGGCCGAAGGGGTCATCTTCCCAATGTTCATCTCAGTTGTCTTCATCGGCGAAGGAGTCTAAGAGTCTGAGGCTCGTCCGTGTTCCTTCTAAAGGTTTGGAAGAGGAAGCGGAGGTAGAGGAGACCTCGGGCTCGAGGGAGAGGAGCGCGTTCACTGTGAGGATGTACCTGAGGAGGAGATCGGTGACGAGGAGAGGGAGAGCCCTGAGGAAGTGGAGCGCAGTCACTTTAAGGGGTGCCTGAAGAGGAGGTCTGAGAAGAGGAGAGGGAGAGCCCCGAGGGAGAGGAGCGCAGTTACTCTAAGGGGGCGCCTGAGGAGGAGGTCGTAGAAGAGGAGAGGGAGAGCCCCGAGGGAGTGGACTGTGGTTACTTTGAGGGGGCGCCTGAGGAGGAGGTCGTAGAAGAGGAGAGGGAGAGCCTAGGGAGGCGATGGAGAAAGGTGAAGAAGAGTTGCAGGAGAGTCCCCAGGTACATGAAGCCGAAACCTCATCACTTGAAGGCGTTGTTGCAATCCCCCCTCAGCGTGTCCTTCGACCTCCGAGGAAGAAGAATTTAGTCTTTCCCCCATATCTGGAATATGAACCGATGATGTATGAACAAGTGGGGGGCGTGTTTCGACCATCTTTCGGCTATAGGCCCATCCAGATGTATTCGGACAATTTGAGTGATGCTGTCTAATTCGGTGTACAACCATCATGCCGAATAGACTGAAGATAGAGACAGACATGACACAAAATACTTTTTTGGTGAAAGATCTTTCAACCATTCAGAACACATTTTACATTCCCCGAGAGTTCGAGCTACTAATTCTGAGTGTGGGGATTCGCCCAACCCTTAACCTCTCGTAAGCTTTGGTATGTTTTTCCCGGACGCATTTACTTCAGGGTTACGTCTCCCCATGCACCCATTTATTAAGGCGGTCTTAAATTGGGGGGTGGGGGGTAAGCCCTATGCGGTATGGACCTAACTCTTGGAAGCAGCTGTAACGCCCTAATTTCCATACACTGGGAAACCGTGACATAAGCCAGAATCTTTTCCTTCAATTAGCCACAATACACAGAAAAACAGGAAAATTCAAAACTTTTTATTCAACACAAATGTATTACAAGTCCGAATATTATAAAACTGCAATACATTACATCAGTGTTACAATAATGCCATACAAGCCCAAGTGTTACAAACTTTCAATAAAAAAATTTACATCAAAGTAGAATGAATAATACATAGCACTTGGTACTTTCACTTGGATGCTTCTCCATATAAATAAATTTAGAACAGATGTTACAAGTGAAATAAAGTCAACACTTTGCTTCTCTTGCCTTGAATCCTCCGGAATCCTGTACCTATAGTTTTGCAATCTAGTACCTATTGAAGTGGGGACGTCAGTACATATACTGATGCTTTAAGGCTGATGACAGGCAACGATTCTCAACTTTAAACAAATAGATTGATGAAAAGAGAAACGTGTATATATAATTGACGTGTTAGTGTATGCTATGACTTAGAATCTAATGCAGGATTAAATAATGCAATGATGCACTTATTCTAATGCAAGTAAGACTCTGGAACAGTATACAGTCCATACTACATATGCCCCATATCAAGACGTTTCTTCATATATAGGGATTTGAACCCACATCATGAATTCTACTTTTGCACCCATCCTGTTCCTGGCACAATACTACATGACTGATGGGGTTGCAGGTACGGTCTAGTTCTGCTACTGCAGTACTGGTGTCCCCATTTTCCACTATTGCCCGGCGAACCGGACCTCGCTCAAAAGCCAATACGAACCACAAGATACTAGCCAACCTTCTTCTGTGCCCTCAACTCGTCATGAGAAGGCATAGAACCTGACGGAATCGTAGGGTCTATTTCCTTAAAAAATCTCCCGTTCTTATCATGGCATTTCAGGAATTAACAGTCGAAATACGGATCCCGTGCTCCCAACTAATCATGAAAAAGCAGCGTCCTTATCCCTTTGACAGAGGAATACATCCCAATAACACCATCTAGTGTCGGCATATAGGAGAAGTCAGATTATAAGGTATCACCCCTAATAACAACTCTCACCCTTTGGCAATTCATAGATAAAAATGGTTAAGTAACAGTTACTACCCTAACGATGTCACTAACCCTAACCAATCAACTGGAGCCGTACAAGCTACAAGATACTTTCAACCTAGATTCATATTCTCAACTTGCCATGAGACGACACCAAAAGTTTCAAACAAGCGAGACATGTTACTGTGCTTCCAACTTATCATGAAAAAGCACCGTACGTGTCCCTCTTCAAGAGAGTGTAACAATTGTTGACACAATCTACCAAGACTCAACCTAAACTTCACAAAATCTCCTCATTACCACTCATCGCCTATCTATTCAAGATAATTACTCCATACGAGCTCAATGAGCTATGCATGAACAAACAACTACATACGAGCCAGGTGAGCTATGTATGAGACGGACCAATACTTATTTCATGACTGATGGGCACAAGGAATACTTGTTACTCATAATCAAGTACAAGATTCAAACTACAAACAATTCACGACAACTCTAGTAAACATGAACTAGAATTTCGTGTGTAAGCTTACTAAAAAAACACGATCTTTTATAATTAGAAGCAACAGAAGAATCTTCTAACATCCTAATATAAGCATACTACTAATGAGTACACAAAAGCGACATAAAAAGCCTTCTAACAACCTAGAAGCAAACAGTGCTGCGCTTATCGGAATTTGACAAAATTAGACTTTTTTAAAAAGGTGAGAACATCTTCTATAACTCTCTAGTTAAACACTTTTTCTGATTCGGTAAGGAACTCAAAATTCGGTCCGTTAAACACCATTTCAAACAATGATAGACAGCCAAAAGCTGAAACTTTTCAAACTGATAACTTTTGCTATACTTATCGAAATTTAACGAAATAGGACATTTTAAAAAGGTGAGATCATCTACTACAACTCTCTAGTTGAACACTTTTTCAGATTCCTTATGGAATTCAATTTCCCGTCCCTTGAACACACGTAAAAATTAACCAACAGAAAGTATGTGAAGGGAATTAATCTACTAGTGATTTCTATTAGGTTCTTTAACAATCTCAAATCATCTATATAAAAGTTTAATCATCAAAGTCATAGTTTTCATGAAAAGATTCAATTTTTATTCATCAACGTATCAACAATTCATTATATCTTCATCAAATCCCTAACGTGTTTTCTAGTAGACAAATTATCACTACAACTCTCTAGATTTCTTAAGTTGACACAAATTATCACTACAACTCTCTGAAATTATCCCTAACGTGTTTTCAAAGTTTCAGCTTTTTGTTAAGTTACAAGGATTCAATTTTTGTTAAAAGATGTTTCTCTAAACTTGTAAAACCCTAAAAACTCCAGATTTTGGCCTATATTATGGCCACTACAGCCGTCCCTCTCCTCTGCAAAAGTAAATTATATTTTTACTATTAATTTTTTAGAGTTTCGAAGCGATGATCTTGGATTTTGTAATAGAAGGGCCTTTTCTCATTCTTTAATAAATCGATTTGATTTCTTCATTGAGGTGAGTGACATATGTTTGTTTTCTTTCGTTCTATGCATGTTGTATGTGATGATTTGTCTATTAGAAAACACGTTAGGGATTGGATGAAAATATAATGAATTGTTGATAAGTGGATGAATAAAAATTGAATCTTTTCATGGAGACTATGACTTTGATGATTAAACTTTTATATAGATAATTTGAGATTGTTAAAGAACCTAATAGAAATCACTTGTAGGTTAATTCCCTTCACATACTTGCTGTTTTGATTGATTGTACTGAGATTATTTGAGAGATGCACCAAAGTTGAATAAGGATAAACTAAAATCATCTAACTTTAATTTTCATTAAAGCATTTAGTTACACAAAGAAATGTAACGACCTTGTCAACCAAAAGAAGTTAGTTGACACAAAAGGTATCCCATTTGCATAGCTAAAGACCCTGTACAACAGTGCTGTACAGCCACAGAAAATATACTGAAAGATTCATGCATACACCCATAACCTACCTAAATATGAGCTATGCCTACATCAATCCCCTAAACTTAGACATGCATATTACCTCTACAAATCTCTAACTTCTATGTGAACGCAACAAAAGATATGATGCAACCAATACAACGTATACAAGGAAAATATAGATGTGATATCAGAACAGACCAGATAACAACCAATGTCTGGAATAGGGTAAAAGGTAAACACACTCATCATATATCGCATTTGAGAGCTAGATCTAATTGTGACAAATTGACAAGTTTGTTACTTTAAGGATTGTCAAGTGTAAAAGCGGAAAAGAATTTTCTCCCATGAGGGCTTGATTGGCACTAGGAATCAGAATTTCGAAAATTAAGGGTTGGGGTTTACATACTTGGATGCAGTGATCTACTTTTACTGAATATATAGTTATACCAGAGAGAGGAGAGGCAGAACATGGAGGTGATCGTGAATGAATAACAGTGTATAACCGACTTCATTAATTTTACATCAGGGAGGTGGAAAAGTCATTTGTGAATTTCATGTACCACATGCATTTCAGATGAGTTGGACTAAATGATATCAGTGAAAGTTCAAAGTTCACTGTTTGTCTCAGGTTTTGAAGGAAAGGAGGATTTGATGTTTTCAGGTCTAACTTGACTATACACAGACCGAAACTTGTAATTATGATTTTTGTGATGATTTCGATGTGATTTGATTCGTTTTAACACTGAGACTAAACCTAGACATTATACTACTATATTTTGATGGTATAAGGCTTTAACTGATACTAGGACATACCTATATACTTATTGCTGACTTTGAAATGTTTTTATGAAAAATTACTTTTTTATGGATTTGATGTGAGTTTGATTTGTTTTATAAACTTCTATATGTTATACAAGTTATATCCAACTATCTCAAGAATTTAGTTTTTTACAAAATCGCGTTTTTATTAAGTGAATCAACGTATCAGTAAAACATGCACTACTTTCAAAACCGCAGTTTGTAGGGATAGATAGTGAGTTTTTATTGAGTTTTCGGATTTTCGCAGGACAGTCGAATGAGCATGTTCAATAGTCGACTGTCATTGCTCAGGCTAATGGATTTCTTGAGCTTTCTGATGTTTCTTTTAACGATTATCACTTCCATATTATGGATTATAAATCTACTGTTTTAAATGATGTTTGCTACAGATTACAGTATTTTACAAAGGGTTGTATTTTTATTCAAACTTGTATTTTTATAACTTCATATAGTAAAATATATCTTTTCTTGAAGTAATTGATGTCTCGTGATTTCAAAAAAATATGATTTCCAGCTATTTAATGGATTTAATATGTTATTTCAATTCTGGAATTTTACGAGTATATTAAATAAATTTGGGTTTTTGACTGGTCAAGAAGTTTTATTGATATAAACGTTTTAATGATGATATTATGAGTTTTATTGAAGGATTTGGTATTGATGGTTGAGTTGTGAATCTCTAGGAGTTGAGTGGGAGTCTTGTGAACCGGCAGATGAGATTTTGTGGATTTTGACCAGTTGAGGTTATTGGGATTGTTTTGTGGATTTAAGTCCGGCAGGATACACTAACTCTAGAGAAGGGAAAATTTTGTGTTCTTTTTAATAATAATCAACTTAAGGCAGGCACCAGTGGAGATGTGATGGAACTTGGGAAACGTAAGTGTATGCTCTTGGTTTTGTTAGTCCAACGGATGCGTTACAGGACTGTTTGTTATTCTGTCTCGAGAGAATATTTTTATGTTCGCGTGTTGAGGGTCTGAAGGCCTATTCACGGAGCATGCAGGTGCATTCGCAAGTCGAGGGTCGGCGGGCCTATTCACAGAATGTACCTGGTGTATCTGCACGTCGAGGGCCTCGCAAGCCTATTCGTGGGGTACACGGCAGGGAGGTAATTCTCCGGTTGTTGAGCTATTCTTACATGATGCTTGCGCGTCGAGGGCTGTGGTGCCTATTCGCGGAGTATTCTGGATCTTGTTTCCATTACCGTTGTAGGATTAGTTGCATAACGAGGGATTTAACCCTATAAAGTGGAGAACTTTAAGGGCTTGCACCGGACCTATGTTGTATGGAATGCATAGAATCCGACAAGTATGCATTAGAAAGTCAGCATATAGCAATTGTGTTTTCTTGACTTGAGTTTATGCATGTTGTTTTCTGCTTTTCTACACTTGACACTTAGTCTAGTTTCACTTGATATTTTCATATTTTATTTATTGTTATTTCTTATTTCATTTACTCTACTGTTGATAGATGTTGTTTATGACTTTATCCTTTATATTTTATTTATGTTGCTTTACTTTTGATGTCACTCACACCGTTATGGATGACCCCTGTAGTTTAGGGGGTTTTGGTTATCTTTAGTCTCGTGTTTTACAGGTAGGTTCCTATAGCTTGGGATTTGGATGCTTGTGGTAGAATGATAATAGAGTTTATCTAAATTGTACAAGAAAGTGTTGTGAAGAAAGAAAATGTAATTCAAGGTGTTTAATTTTCTGCTGTGCTTTGTAAACAATTGATGTAATAAAAAGTTTTAATTTTCCCTGTATTTGGTTGCTATATTTATGATTACATTGAAGTTGATTCTGGAATTGTGCCACGTATTTCTGAGATATTATATTGGAAATTCGGGGCGCTACAGAGTTGGTATCACAGCATGCTTCAATTAAAAATTATAAACATAGCACGGGGAATAAACATAAATGAACATTTGATTTGTGAGAACCTAGGTGGACATTAGATGTGTGAGTACACTAGTGGACATTAAAAAGAACCTAGGTGGACATTAGAAGTGTGAGTACCTTAGTGGACATCTGGTGTGTGTGACTTGATTGTTTGGTCATGAAGACCTGTAATGTGGTTTAAGATGGTTTGTATGCTTAGACTTTAATAAAATTTCTTTATCGCAAGTGTATTGATTATTTTTGTATAAAACATATACTTTTCTCACTAGATTTTTGGCCTCTTTTGTCCGCTTTATGCATTTGATATTTTATTATTACCCACTCAACTCGTATATTTTGCTATAACTTTTGCATATTACATTGAGTTTTTTTATTATTGCTACTTCTATTCCTTTTATTATTGTTTTGCTATATTATAAAATTTGGTTTTTCTTATTTATTTTCTCATTCACATTTACGTTTGTGCTCATGCATGTATTTCATTCCGTTTTCCACTTACTTTTATAAATCATCTTCACTACTACTATTTTGTACTATTGTGTTTGGTATTTATATTCTATACATTATTTTGATATTCCATCGTGTGACTTTCAACTCTATTTCTTTCTTTTGCTACTATTTTATATTACGTATTTCAAAACTTAACATCATACATAAATTAAGTGTCCAATATCCCTGTGCATATGGGAGGTTACATCTTCCATTTCACCATTTTAGTGCAACCTAATGTCGAGATGGCAAATATGCAACTCGATGTCAATTGAGGCAAATTGTAACTGGATGTCGGGGAGGTAAAATGTGCAACCGAATATCTAGACGGCAACCTGCAACCTGATGTCGTGAAGGTGAATCTGCAACTTGATGTTAAGAAGGAGATTTTCTACCTATTTGCTAATTGATATTTCAAGACTTTTACTTATATAATGTAACTAATAGTAAATAAATATTTTCTTTATGACATTTTGTTTATACAATTACACCTTATGTTTTCATATAAATTGAACTAGTATGGTTGATTTTAATCTATTTTGTGTTTACAAAATTTTTCAAGATTGAGTACATCAACTATGGTCTAAGTTTTCGTTTTTTTTCTAAATTACTATTAATTGCTACCGTTTTTCAATTCTGTAACATTTTAGATTTCGCACTTACTTTTGTTTCCACGTCATAATTAATGATTTGCCGCTTATTTTTGTAATATTCAATGAACTTCTTTTAAGACTTTTTGCATATATATTTTGGTCTATTTTGCTCGTTACCTTTTTAATGTGTTTTTAGAGTATTGGTTCACTAATATACTCATTATTATATGTCTTTTACATTCACTGTTATTAATATTTTCTTTACTTAACTAAATTTGTTCATATTTTTATGTATCTTGACTGATTATTTTCCAAAACTATATTTTTTTATATAACCTTTAAGTTTTTGTTCCCTTGTTGGTTATCAACTTTTTTATATGTGGGTTTTATCTTTTCACTTTTGACTTCTTATTCTATGAGAATAGTCTTGCTATTTTCTTACGTTTGGGGATTAATGGTGTATTCAATTGGATTTCTTATACTTCTGCCATGTCAGTTTTCACCTTTTACTCTTCGAGCTATAATTATATGTTATTTTTGTTTTTGCTTAGTAATTAAATCCAACTATAATGATAGAGTAAATTTTTGAAACTGTATTATAAGTTTTGTATTTTGTTTTCTTATGCTTAGACTAGTTCTGAGGAAAGAACTATTCTAAGGGGGGAGTGATGTAATACCCCGCAAAATAAAATGATTTATTTTGCATTACTAAATAATGTTATATTGGTAAAGTTGATTATTTTGACTATTTTCTTGAAATTGCAATTTTGCACGTGCAACACACGTGCAGAGTTAGGAAATTTTGAATTCTTAAATTTTTATGGTTAATGATTGATTTTCCTCATTTATTTATGATATTTTAAATTTTCAGATTTATTTGAATTTATTTGACTATTTTATGAATTTCTCAATTTTACACGTGCAAAACACGTGCAAATATTTTTGGGGTGCAAATCTACACTTTTAAATTTCTAGATACATCCTCATATTTATAATTAAGTATATCCTAAATTTTGAGATTTTTCTAAATAAAGAAACTAATTTTGTAAATATTTCGAAAGAGAGGGGCTTTTATGTAAAAAGCCGTTTGGATCTCAAACAAATAATGAAAATTCGTTTTTATTTATTTTTGGGCTTTCCATTATCATCATTGAAAATAAAATCTATTTAAATTCTATTTAGAGTTGATTTGGTAAAGATTTAAACAAATATGATGTTTTTGCAAATATGAAATTTAAGTGGATCTTGTGCAAATATTTTCTTGGGAAGTTCAAAGTCAAAAATTATTTTGGAAAAAATCATTATTTATTATTAGATATTATTTCTAAATTTTCTGGATTTTACGAATATTTTAGGACATATTTGCAAATATTACAGAAAGAGAGACTTTTGTGCAAAATTACCACTTTTAGTACAAATCCGAATTTTTTAATTTCTGGGCTATGCTTGATGGTTGGATAACTCATTAGTAAAAATATTTGGTTTTATTTTAATTTATTTAACTTATTTAACTACTTTTTTTTACAGAAAGGTTTATATATGTAAAGTAATAATTTGTTAAAAGATGTTTCTCTAAACTTGTAAAACTCTAAAAACTCCAGATTTTGGCCTATATTATGGCCACTACAGCCGTCCCTCTCCTCTGCAAAAGTAAATTATATTTTTACTATTAATTTTTTAGAGTTTCGAAGCGATGATCTTGGATTTTGTAATAGAAGGGCCTTTTCTCATTCTTTAATAAATCGATTTGATTTCTTCATTGAGGTGAGTGACATATGTTTGTTTTCTTTCGTTCTATGCATGTTGTATGTGATGATTTGTCTATTAGAAAACACGTTAGGGATTGGATGAAAATATAATGAATTGTTGATAAGTGGATGAATAAAAATTGAATCTTTTCATGAAGACTATGACTTTGATGATTAAACTTTTATATAGATAATTTGAGATTGTTAAAGAACCTAATAGAAATCACTTGTAGGTTAATTCCCTTCACATACTTGCTGTTTTGATTGATTGTACTGAGATTATTTGAGAGATGCACCAAAGTTGAATAAGGATAAACTAAAATCATCTAACTTTAATTTTCATTAAAGCATTTAGTTACACAAAGAAATGTAACGACCTTGTCAACCAAAAGAAGTTAGTTGACACAAAAGGTATCCCATTTGCATAGCTAAAGACCCTGTACAACAGTGCTGTACAGCCACAGAAAATATACTGAAAGATTCATGCATACACCCATAACCTACCTAAATATGAGCTATGCCTACATCAATCCCCTAAACTTAGACATGCATATTACCTCTACAAATCTCTAACTTCTATGTGAACGCAACAAAAGATATGATGCAACCAATACAACGTATACAAGGAAAATATAGATGTGATATCAGAACAGACCAGATAACAACCAATGTCTGGAATAGGGTAAAAGGTAAACACACTCATCATATATCGCATTTGAGAGCTAGATCTAATTGTGACAAATTGACAAGTTTGTTACTTTAAGGATTGTCAAGTGTAAAAGCGGAAAAGAATTTTCTCCCATGAGGGCTTGATTGGCACTAGGAATCAGAATTTCGAAAATTAAGGGTTGGGGTTTACATACTTGGATGCAGTGATCTACTTTTACTGAATATATAGTTATACCAGAGAGAGGAGAGGCAGAACATGGAGGTGATCGTGAATGAATAACAGTGTATAACCGACTTCATTAATTTTACATCAGGGAGGTGGAAAAGTCATTTGTGAATTTCATGTACCACATGCATTTCAGATGAGTTGGACTAAATGATATCAGTGAAAGTTCAAAGTTCACTGTTTGTCTCAGGTTTTGAAGGAAAGGAGGATTTGATGTTTTCAGGTCTAACTTGACTATACACAGACCGAAACTTGTAATTATGATTTTTGTGATGATTTCGATGTGATTTGATTCGTTTTAACACTGAGACTAAACCTAGACATTATACTACTATATTTTGATGGTATAAGGCTTTAACTGATACTAGGACATATCTATATACTTATTGCTGACTTTGAAATGTTTTTATGAAAAATTACTTTTTTATGGATTTGATGTGAGTTTGATTTGTTTTATAAACTTCTATATGTTATACAAGTTATATCCAACTTTCTCAGGAATTATGTTTTTTACAAAATCGCGTTTTTATTTAGTGAATCAACGTATCAGTAAAACATGAACAACTTTCAAAACTGCAGTCTGTAGGGATAGACAGTCAACTGGTTTTTCTCGACAGTCGACTGTCACTATTCTGGATAATGAGTTTTTATTGAGTTTTTGGATTTTCGCAGGACAGTCGACTATCACTATCCTGGATAATGAGTTTTTATTGAGTTTTCGGATTTTCGCAGAACAGTTGACTGACCATGTTCAATAGTCGACTGTCATTGCTCTGGCTGATGGATTTCTTGAGCTTTCTGATGTTTCTTTTAACGATTATCACTTCGATATTATGAATTATAAATTTACTGTTTTAAATTATGTTTGCTACGGGTTACAGTATTTTACAAAGGGTTGTATTTTATTCAAACTTGTATTTCTATAACTTCATATAGTAAAATATATGTGTTTTCTTGAAGTAATTGATGTCTCGTGATTTCAAAAAAATATGATTTCCAGCTATTTAATGGATTTAATATGTTATTTCAATTCTGAAATTTTACGAGTATATTAAATAAATTTGGGTTTTTGATTGGTCAAGAAGTTTTATTGTAATAAACGTTTTAATGATGATATTATGAGTTTTATTGAAGGATTTGGTATTGATGGTTGAGTTGTGAATCTCTAGGAGTTGAGTGGGAGTCCTGTGAACCGACAGATGAGATTTTGTGGATTTTGACCAGTTGCGGTTATTGGGATTGTTTTGTGGATTTAAGTCCGGCAGGATACACTAACTCTAGAGAAGGGAAAATTTTGTGTTCTTTTTAATAATAATCAACTTAAGACAGGCACCAGTGGAAATGTGATGGAACTTGGGAAACGTAAGTGTATGCTCTTGGTTTTGTTAGTCCAACGGATGCGTTACAGGACTGTTTGTTATTCTGTCTCGAGAGAATATTTTTATGTTCGCGTGTTGAGGGTCTGAAGGCCTATTCACGGAGCATGCAGGTGCATTCGCAAGTCGAGGGTCGGCGGGCCTATTCACGGAATGTACCTGGTGTATCTGCACGTCGAGGGCCTCGCAAGCCTATTCGTGGGGTACACGGCAGGGAGGTAATTCTCCGGTTGTTGAGCTATTCTTACATGATGCTTGCGCGTCGAGGGCTGTGGTGCCTATTCGCGGAGTATTCTGGATCTTGTTTCCATTACCGTTGTAGGATTAGTTGCATAACGAGGGATTTAACCCTATAAAGTGGAGAACTTTAAGGGCTTGCACCGGACCTATGTTGTATGGAATGCATAGAATCTGACAAGTATGCATTAGAAAGTCAGCATATAGCAATTGTGTTTTCTTGACTTGAGTTTATGCATGTTGTTTTCTGCTTTTCTACACTTGACACTTAGTCTAGTTTCACTTGATATTTTCATATTTTATTTATTGTTATTTCTTATTTCATTTACTCTACTGTTGATAGATGTTGTTTATGACTTTATCCTTTATATTTTATTTATGTTGCTTTACTTTTGATGTCACTCACACCGTTATGGATGACCCCTGTAGTTTAGGGGGTTTTGGTTATCTTTAGTCTCGTGTTTTACAGGTAGGTTCCTATAGCTTGGGATTTGGATGCTTGTGGTAGAATGATAATAGAGTTTATCTAAATTGTACAAGAAAGTGTTGTGAAGAAAGAAAATGTAATTCAAGGTGTTTAATTTTCTGCTGTGCTTTGTAAACAATTGATGTAATAAAAAGTTTTAATTTTTCCTGTATCCGGTTGCTGTGTTTTTTATTACATTGAAGTTGATTCTGGAATTGTGCCACGTATTTCTGAGATATTATATTGAAAATTCAGGGCGCTACATAGAGTTTAAGAGGCTGTTTGAGGGAGGGGGACGGGGGGCTGGGTCAACAACATAGACTGGGCGAGGATTACAGAGATGACACTGGCGGCGTGTAGCCTCAGTCCTTTCGTTCCCCATATGTTCTTAGTTTTTTTTTGTGTTGCACTCTTTCGTCTAGTTTTAACGTAGCATTTTCTTTTGCAGCCTTGAAGGTGGATGATGCTATTGCTGCTCGGCGGGCCGAACAGGCAGAGGAGAAGGCTATCTAGAACCCCAAGGGGCAGAAAAGGGTGTCTGCCTCAACTTCCGATGCATTTTGGGGGGACGACCTGATAGGGCGAAGAGAACGAAGGATCACCAGGACTAGGAGGGGTCTCCGAGGGCTCAGCCGAGCGAGAGTGCACTCAAGGCTGCCAAACTGACTGAGTCTCCTTTTCCCCCATTCCATCTGAAGCTAAAAGCCCTCCTTAGCAATAAGGACGACGAGAATTTTAGGCCCGATTAGGTCGTGAAGGTAGCTAACTCCATAATGTAGTCCTGTGTGGCTTTCGAGGTGGTGAACAACATAGCTCCCCCGAGGGACAAGAGGACTCTCAACAAGGAGACCCCCGGCTCGAGATATCTCAAGTTTGCTTAAGATTCTGTCATGGTAGATGTAATACCTCGTATCAGATGGGCCTTCATGGTGGGCTTAGTAATTAATTCATGATTAGATGGGCCGATAGATTTGGTAGTGTGTAGTGTGTGTATAGAGCCATGGTGTTCATTAGTAATTAATTCATGATTAGATGGGCCGATAGATTATATAAAAAATGAATTAATTACTATAGGGCCATGGTGTTCATGGTAGGTGGTTGTGACTTAGTCCCACATGGAAGGTGAGTGAAGATTGTGAGTGTATATATTAGGAAGCCTATTGTGTTATATATATATATGAATGTTGTAGTGTGATTAAATTGCTTGATTATTCTTATAGATGATTGCGTTCATGGTGGTGCACGAGAATGAGAGAATCGACACTAGTACGTATACTAATATATACGTGTGGTACATATGCAATTGTCAAATTGTACGAAACTATACTATATATATATTTTTCTCTCTTTGCATGCACTCACATCTAGCCATTCATCACATCTCATCATGGATCTAATGGCTAGAAAATGAGGCATGCAAAATATCTCCAAAACCATGGGTAAGAGAGCATGGTTTGTGAAAAACCCCCTTGCCACTTGGCTCCACCTCATCTCCCCTTGACCCCTAGGCCGGCCACCCCCTATGCACCCCCTCACTTTTCTCACTTATTAAAACCCCCTCTCTTCACTCTCATGTCAGAATTCTGAATTTTTTTTTAGAGAAAGAGAAAAGGAGAAAGTGAAGGAAGGAGAAAAAGAGGTGATCAAGAGCACTTTGGAGGAGGAATTGGAGGAGGAAGCCAAACTGTTATCATCTTATCAAACTACACCAAAGTGTGGAAAGTTCTCTAAACTTTTGTTCTTGTTTTCTTGTTTGATATCTTGCATGAAATAAGTAGTAGTGGCATGAATTAGATGGTTAGTGGTAGTTTGTTTAGAATCTGGAATTGAGAACAGAAAAACATGAACTGCATGCTAAGTTCTCGAATTTTCAGAGAACAATATTGATGGAATTTGATCATGAAATTTTTAAAGAATGATCTTATGCATGTCTAGAAGATACATGAATTATTTCAAATTTTTTTGAAATTATTTAGTATTTGTATAAAATCATTTTTGATGACTGGGTCGTAAGGCAGAGACTGGTTCTGTCTTTTGTAGAAACTGAACTTGAAATTTTTTTAGAATTAATTGATGCATATGCTATTTCTGAAATTTTTAATGTAGTAACAAGCATGAAACTAGATCCTACAGAAAAATGTTGGAATTATTTTGATGACATTTGATGCATGTTCAACATTGTTTAAGAGTATTCATGACAGTGACTAATGAACAATAGGACTTTTGTACATGATTGAAATAGGTAGAACTCATTGAATACTTGGAATCAGGATGAGATCCTTTGTGCATGCTATACATGATGATGTCTAGTTTATGAAAATACAAGTTTTATAGTCATTGGTTATGCATGTGATTTATTATGAATATTTAAGTGAGTACTGTGCAGAACTTAGTCAGAATTGACACTCTGATAAGATTGTAACCTTATGGCTCTGTATGAGCAGAATTTGAGGAAGTGTACAACTAGGAAGTTGTAGTAGACATCCTAATCTTTCCAATAAGCCTAATGTAAAGAAATTTCTGTAAGTAGAGTAATAGACATGATTTTTACAAGTTCGAACAGAGACCTGATTTTGAGTTATAGGCTCTGTTTGAGTAGTACATTATGTATATTCTGTACACCTGAGAAAGATGATTGTTTTATGGTAATCAAATGAGAAAATTTGGATTGGTGATCAACTAAAAAGTTGTAGAGGATATTCTCATCTTTTCATAGAACCTGAATTTGTGTTATTTCGATGAGCGAATAGATTTTTATGCTATCGGTAAGGTGCAGCCAGTGTACCGGGAGTACACGGTTGAGGATTGTAAGGCCATTTTATGCAACTAGATGGATGAATCTGAAGTGATGATCAACTAGAGAGTCGTAGCCTAGGTTCTTAGCTTTCTAGAATGGGCTCGAACACCCAAATCCTTGTTGTAATGTTGGAGTTGTGACCTTTCTAAGTTTCAGGCAGAAACAACATAGTTAGATTAGTCATGATTTTTGACTATGTGTTGGGAGTACTTTACCCCTCTTGTGAATAAGAGTCATGGACTTGCTATTGGAGATAATTGGTGATTATTACTGGTCTTGTTGTGTTTGACTCCTGTTGAGGATGTTTGTGACTTGAGCTAGTCACTGGGGTAGAGTGATACCCTATGACTATCGATCCTAAGATTAGAAACTTCCGCCGAGGTGTTGGAAATCCGATTGGTGCCGTCGAATTCATGCCAGGAAGGCGAACGCGGGCCGTGGTGATGGAAGAAATCCAAGCTAGGGGAAGTGGCGAGCAGGACATTATGTTGCCGGGGCCACTGGTCAATAGACAGAGTTTTGGAAGCAACCTTTATTACTTGAAAGATTAGAGCGAGTCTTTGATTAAAGTGATGTGTTAGATATATGAAAAAATTTGTATTAGTTCTAGCAGACCATAGTCGGTAGTTGTGCTTTTCCTGTCGTAAGGATACATATTTTGTTCTCAGGTTTTGAGATCACGGGTCTCGTATCTCGATCTGTTACTTCCCAAAGAGCCGGGGTAAAGAATGGGGGAGAAACTCATGTCGGATAGGGGGATTTGACCCTCGAGGCCGTCATGTTCCTATGCACGTGGGCTTGGTTTTTATATATGAATTATTTTGACGTCATGGGTGCATGGGTTTGCACCAGAAGGTTTGTCACGGCTTTTTGAGTGAGGTCCGTGCGCGGGTACTTAGTGGTAAACGCGTCAACCACTATAACAACTACAATAACGGACTAGATCGATTAACTGCAACCTCCTCCAACACGAAAAATCTATTTGGGAATAGGATGAGTACAAGAGTAGGATGCATGGTGAGGGTTCGAATCCCTAAATTTGGAGAAAGACGGCTAGATTTGGGACGTATGTTGTATGGGATGCATGCGTTTCTAAAGTCTTGCTTGCATTAAAATAAGGCATGTGACTGATGCATTTAGTTGTTAAATCATGGCATACAACAACATTATAATCCGAATCCATTAATCCCTTATTTTCACATCACTTTTCTCTTTTGCATAAATTATAGTTGTGGTTTCTAGTTTGGAGATCGCTTTTATTATCAGCATTGCGTCAGTAGATGTACTAACATTCCCCACCTTGTAGGTATCGAGAGCCGATTCACAGGCACAGCAGAGCTCGAGTTTGTCCAAGCTTCCAAGTGACATATTCAAGTGTTATTGTAGAATTTGTAAATCTTGTAAATTCTAGTAGACATTGTACACTTGTAATTGTAATAATCAAATGGAATAAAAGTTTTAATTTTCCTGTACTTTTCTGTGATTGTGACTATTTGAAGTTCGATTCCTGGATTGTGTCTCAAATTTTCGGTATGGGGATTTGGGGCGCTACAGACTTGGTATCAGAGCTGACTTCAAATATTAGTCCAACATAGCAGGAAAATTAGACTTGGATGCACTCGAGAGTTGGGTTTAGTCAGATAGTTAATTATTATAATTCATAATGTTGCTTTTACAACTTATACTTTATAATTTTTCTGTATCTAGACTAATTTCCATATTCTCTCTTGCAGATGTCGAGCATGGATGATGGACACTCGAACGGTTGGGCCAATGGAAATGGTCATGCACCTCCACCCCCACCTCCAACTCTATAGCCCACGGCTGTAGAGCAGGCCATTGCTATGCTGTTCCAAGAGCTGGCTACTTATAAATGGAGCCACGGGCAGCTAGAGGATCGATTTGAGAATTGTGCTCAGGCCTTGATAACCACCAAAAGGAGGGTCGCAAAGCTTGAGAGTACGAAGCAGAAGTGGAAGACGAGGGTGATACTATTGAAGCACCGATATGAAGAGAGGTTGGACAGCTGTAGAGTCGATATCTGGCACTGAGGACTTGGGTCTGCGATATGCAGGTCCTGCTGGACAAGATGAACGTTAGGGATAGTTCCGAGGCTGGTAATCAGCTAGGGGCAGGGGAGCAGTGATCTCTCTTTATGTTGTGGGATTTTTTTGTATGTAAATGACAACCTTTTTGAATAGCTAGACTGACTTGCTATTTTTTGTGATGGGTGTGTTATGAACCCATTAGATGATGACATGATTGTATTGATGGCAATATGATTTGTAACCATTTTGAATGAATGGAACTAGTATGTTTTCTGACCAATACTAGTGTGATATGGGTTTTGCATTGCTATTGCAATTTAAATGAAATAAGTGTTAGCATTAAGATGGCAGGAAGAACCAGAAGCATCCGGAGTGATCAGACTGATGCCAAAGGCAGTGGAGCCAACGATACTGGCCTCGATGTGAGAGAGGAATTCGCTCGAGTGTACCAGATGATAGGAGCATTTGTGGAAGCTAGCAGGAACTGAGCACCGCCACAAGGAACACCGGGAGTTGCTGCAAATGCAGACCCGATGAAGATGGTAGAATTGTTCAAATGGATGAAACCGCCAGTTTTCGAAGGACAGGCTGACCCAACAGTTGCTGACGACTAGATACGTCAGGTGGAAACGGTATTCGAAGTGCTGATGACTCCAGAAGACAACAAGGTTCTTCTGGCCACAATCTTGCTGGAGAAGGACGTCGGAGTATGGTGGCAGACTGTGAAGCATGGTCTTGGAGAAGGTCCAATCACTTGGGAAGATTTTCTTGAAGAGTTCCGCCAGCACTATTTTCCCATAGATGTGCAGGAAGAAAAGGCAATGAAGTTCCACAACTTGAATTAGGGAAATATGTCTGTCAGGGAATATGAGACGAAGTTTTCCCAGCTGTCACGGTATGCACCAGAGATGGTCCAGGAGGAAGCAAAGAAATCCCAGAGGTTTGAGCAAGGGCTTAGGCCTAAACTGAGGTTGAGGATGGTTCCGTTAGGCATTCGCCGATTCGACAAGCTAGTAAGGCGAGCCGTGGTAATAGAGATGGACATGAGTCAGAGTCAAGGAAGGGCTGAGTTTTGGAACAAGGGAAAGAGATCCACCCCAGCATCCAAATTCAAGAAGCATGGCAAGAGCCAGAAGTTTCAGAAAACCAGTGCTAGGACGGGAGAGTACAAGCCCGAAAGCTGCTTTCTCTGTGGAGAGCAGGGGCACTACACGGACCAATGCCCCATGAAGAATGTACAGAGGTGTTTCTAGTGCGGACAAGAAGGGCACATTAGGCCAAATTGTCCCCAAAATCCAAGAAGTAGCAACAAGGCAGGGTCGGGAACAGCCGATAAGGAAAAGAAGCCGATGCGTCAAGGAAGAGTATTCGCCTTGACCGAGAAAGATGCTGATGATAATGAAGGAGTAATCACGGGATATATATATATATATATATATATATATATGGAATTTTGGCTACGGTCTTGTTCGATAGTGGATCAACTCATTCTTTTGTGTCAAAATCTTTTTCGAGAAAATTAAGATGCACACAAGAGGCAATTCCAGAATTGGCCTTAATGGTGGCTACACCATCAGGGGCAACCCTCACTACAGATCTATGCTATAAGGGATGTAAACTCCAGATTAACGGGGAAACCCTAAGTATCGATTTGTTAGAATTGGGTTTTGCCGGAACAGATGTCATTATCGGTATGGATTGGATGTCGAAGCACAAGGCAAGCATCGACTGCAAGGAGAAGGAGGTAGTCATCTCAGTTGAGGGAAGGGAACTTGTGTTCCACGGGAAGAAGAGGTCAAAAGTTATGATCGTTGCAGCTACAAGTGAAGTACAGGTACCTGAAGAGGTGAACGAGATACCAATGGTGAGAAATTTTCCACTCGTATTCTTGGAAGAATTACATGGACTTCCCCCACACCGGGATGTCGAGTTCAGTATTACAATTCAACCAGGTAGCGCTCCAGTATCAAAGTCACCCTATAGAATGGCGCCAGTGGAGCAAAGCGAAGTCAAAAAGTAGATTGAGGAATTCTTGCAGAAGGGATTCATTAGAACAAGTGCATTACCTAGGGAGCACCAGTATTGCATGTTAAGAAGAAGGACGGATCAGCCATGATGTGTATCGATTATCGAGAATTGAATAAGGTCACTGTTAGAAACAAGTACCCAATTCCCAGGATCGATGATTTGTTCGATCAGCTTCAGGGAGAAGCAATATTTTTCAAGATTGATCTACGGTCTGGATATCATCTAGTGCGAGTCAAGGAGGAGGATGTACCCAAGACAGCTTTTCGAACTCGGCATAGACACTATGAATTCTTAGTAATGCCGTTCGGAGTGACTAACGCTCCAGCGATCTTTATGGACTTGATGAACAGAATTCTACGTCTGTTTATTGACTCTTTCATTGTGGTCTTTATCGACAACATTTTGGTATACTCAAAGACAGAAGAGGATCATGTTGAACATCTGACAGCAGTACTGAGCAAGCAGTTGTACGCCAAATTGTCCATGTGCGAATTCTGGAAATCGGAAGTTGCATTTCTATGCCACATCCTTTCTAAGGAGGGAGTGGATACGGATCCCCAGAAGATTGAAGTGGTCAAAGGATGGCCACAGCCGAAGATGGTGAAAGAGGTAAGGAGTTTTCTGGGCATGACGTGGTATTACCGAAAGTTTGTCCAGAATTATGCGAGGATAGCTGTTCCCTTTACTGCTTTGACCAAGAAGAACCAAAGTTTCGCTTGGATAGAGAAGTGTGATGATAGTTTCCAGGAATTGAAGAACCGATTGATTTCTGCACCACTATTGGTTCTACCTCAGGAGGATAAAGACTATGTCATCTGCAGTGATGCATCATATTTGGGGTTCGGATGTGTGCTTATGCAGGACGACAAGGTCATAGCATATGGGACCACATGAGAAGAATTACCTGACACATGACTTGGAACTTGCAGCCATAATCTTCGCTTCGAAATCATGGAGACATTATATGTACGGAGCAAAGGTGGAGATATACACTGACCATAAGAGTTTAAAGTACATATACCAGCAGAAGGACCTCAATTTAAGGCAGAAGAGATGGTTGGAAGTCCTCGAGGACATCAGGCCAAAAATCATATATCATCCAGGGAAGGCCAACATGGTAGCAGATTCACTCAGCAGGAAGAGAAGTATAGCTACGCTTGTAGCATCCCGAAAGGAGCTAGATGATGAGATCCGACAAGCAGGCATTAAAGTGGTTACTCAACACTTAAGTGCAATTTTGGCACATTTGGTATTACAGCCAAGCTTGAATGAGCAAGTGAAGAAGGCTCAGGCTGAAGACCCAGAGATCGAAGCCATGAAGAAGTAAGTGAACGAAGGGAACTGTCCGAATTCAGTATAAGAGAAGGTTCATTATGGATTGGTAACAGAATGTGTGTACCAAAGGACAAGGAGTTAAAAGAAGACATCATGAAGGAAGCTCACTCCACATTGCTTGCAATTCACCTCGGAAGCACCAAGATGTATCGTGATATAAAGCAGTACTGTTAGTGGTCTGGGATGAAGTGAGAAATAGCAGAATTCGTGGCCAAATGTCTGCCATGCCAACAAGTCAAGCCGAGAATCAGAAACCAGGAGGATTGCTACAGCTTCTACCAATTCCAAAGTGGAAATAGGAAGACATCAGTATGGACTTTATTACTGGATACCCAGGAGCCCTAAGGGAAATGAATCAATATGGGTGATTGTAGACCGAATGACAAAATCAGCACATTTTCTTCCAGTGAAGACGACCTGGTCAGTTGAAAAGCTAGTCAAAATCTACAACGAAGACATAGTGAAGCTACATGGAGTGCCAGTGTCAATAGTATCTGACAGAGATGCAAGATTTATCTCTCGATTCTGGCAAAGTCTACAGTCAGCAATGAGGACCATAACAGACTTCAGCACATCCTTTCATCCACAGACGAATGGACAGACAGAAAGAGTCAATCGAATTCTTGAAGTGATGTTAAGGGCATGCATTTTGGACTTCGGAGGAAATTGGGAGAAGTACCTAGCCTTGGTAGAGTTTGCTTATAATAACAGCTATCAGGAAAGCATTGGTATGGCTCCATATGAAGCATTGTATGGTAGAAGATGCAGAACACCTGTGTGCTAGTACGAGGTAGGAGAGCGGCAGATTTATAGGCCAGAGATCATACATCAAGCCTCGGATTAGATCGAGCTTATCCGGAAGAGACTACAAGGAGCACAAGTAGGAAGAAGAGCTATGCTGACAACCGACGAAGAGAGCTAGAATTTGAGGAAGGCGATTCCATGTTTCTCGAAGTGTCGCTGACTAAAGGAGTTATCGGATTCGGAAAGGGCGGAAAGTTAGCTCCGAGATACATTGGACCATACAAGATTCTGAAGAGGATTGGCAAGATGGCTTATAAATTGGAGCTACCAGCCAAGTTATCCCAAGTGCATGACGTGTTCCACGTCTCTATGCTATGGAAGTATGTGCCAGATCCGAGCCATCAGTTACCAGAAGTTCCGGAAGATCTACAGATTAATCTTTCTTACAAGGAGCAACCGGCCAGGATACTTAATCGTCAGGACAAGGTGCTGAGAAACAATGTCATGCCGATGGTCAAGATTCTCTAGAGAAATCAATTCGTGGAAGGAGCCACTTGGGAGTCGGAGAGCCGCATGAAGAATTTGTACTCGGATTTGTTTTAGGAGTTGTTTTTCTTTTCTTTTCTCGCCACTAGCGTTGTTCAGGGGACAGAACGATTCTAAGGAGGGGGTAATGTAATGCCATGAATAAGATACTACTTTGTGTATATATAAATGCCCATATATATATATATATATATATATATATGAATGTTGTAGTGTGATTGAATTGCTTGATTATTCATATGGATGGTTGCGTTCATGGTGGTGCACGAGAATGAGAGAATCGACACTAGTACGTATACTAGTATATATGTGTGGTACATATGCAATTGTCAAATTGTATGATACTATACTATACATATATATTTCTCTCTTTGCATGAACTCACATCTAGCCATTCATCACATCTCATCATGGATCTAATGGCTAGAAAATGAGGCATGCAAAATATCTCCAAAACCATGGGCAAGAGAGCATGGTATGTGAAAAACCCCCTTGCCACTTGGCTCCATCTCACCCCCCTTGACCCCTAGGCCGGCCACCCCCTATGCACCCCCCTCACTCTTCTAACTTCTTAAAATACCCTATCTTCATTCGCATTTCAGAATTCTGAAATTATTTTTAGAGAAAGAGAAAAGAAGAAAGTGAAGGAAGGAGAAAAAGAGGTGATCAAGAGCACTTTGGAGGAGGACGCCAAGATATTCTCATCTTCTCAAACTACACCAAAGGGTAGGGAGTTCTCTAACTTTTGTTCTTGTTTTCTTGTTTGATTTCTTGCATGAAATAAGTAGTAGTGGCTTGAATTGGATGGTTAGTGGTAGTTTGTTTAGAATCTGGAATTGAGAACAGAAAAATATGAACTATATGCTAAGTTCCCGAATTTTCAGAGAACAATATTGATAAAATTTGATCTTGAAAGTTTTACAGAATGATCTTATGTATGTCTAGAGGATACATGAATTATTTCAGATTTTTATGAAATATTTAGTATTCTAATAAAATTATTTTCGATGACTGGGTTGTAAGGCAGAGACTGGTTCTGTCTTTTGTAGAACCTAAACTTGAAAGAATTTTTAGAATTAATTGATGCATATGCTATTTCTGAAATTTTTAATGGAGTAATAAGCATGAAACTAGATCCTACAGAAAAATATTGGAATTGATGACATTTGATGCATGTACAAAAGTGTGTAAGTAAGAGTATTCATGACAGTGACTGATGAACGGTAGGACTTTTGTACATGATTGAAATAGGTAGAACTCATTGAATACTTGGAATCAGGATGAGATCCTTTGTGCATGCTATACATGATGATGTCTAGTTTATGAAAATACAAGTTTTATAGTCATTGGTTATGCATGTGATTTATTATGAATATTTAAGTGAGTACTGTGCAGAACTTAGTCAGAATTGACACTCTGATAAGATTGTAACCTTATGGCTCTGTATGAGCAGAATTTGAGGAAGTGTACAACTAGGAAGTTGTAGTAGACATCCTAAGATTTTCAATAAGCCTTATGTCAAGAAATTTCTGAAAGTAGAGTAATAGATATGGTTTTTACAAGTTCGAGTAATAGAAATTCCTGGAAGCCTTATCAGGAGATGATTCATAGGTACAACAGAGCTCGAGTTAGTCCAAACTTCCAAGTGACATATTCTAGTGTTGTTGTATAATGTGTAAATCTTGTAAATTCTAGTGGACATTGTACACTTGTAATTATAATTATCAAATGGAATAAAAGTTTTAATTTTCCTATATTTCTCTGTGATTGTGACTATTTGAAGTTCGATTTCTCAGTGATTGTGACTATGTGATTATTGAAAAGTTTTAATCAACAAGAAACAACAAGAAACAACAGGAAATTCTTCTTCTATCTCAAATCGTTCTTCTTCTTCCTCCTCCTCTGGTTCTTCATCTGGGTCCTCTTCTTCTTCTTCCATTGGTTCTTCCTCTTCATCCTCGAAGTGGAAAAACCAAGGCGCCTCATTCTGGAGATCATGCTGATTGACCATCTTATAGGGAAAAGGAGGAGAAAAATGTCATCTTATAGAGCACACAAACATAAGTTTAAATCTCTATAAGTTGAAACTCATACTCTAGTATCAACTCTAGGATGCCGTTCCTTATAAATTTGTAATACTTATGAAGCCTGCTCTGAAACCATCTGTAACGCCCCGAATTCCAAATAAGACCGAATTCGAGATTTCACAGGATCTTTACTTCACTTCGTACAATTTTACAAGGAAATTAAAACTTTTCAATAATACATCAGAGTTTATTACATCTTTGTTTACACAGCGGAAGAATACAACAATAAAAAACAACTTGTACAATTATAACAATGTAAATCATTAACTGCATCATAACATCTTTACTTCTTCATACAAGGCCATTATATGCATATTAAGCTGTGGGCACGTCAGTTACTTACAACTGACGAAAATGTTAAACTCGGCCATCCTCTCTGTGCTGTACATATAACCATCTCATTACTTTAACAATTCACAAAAAAATTTGAAAAGTTAACAGATACCAATTGATGGAACTTCGATGATTCCCAGGACTACGGATTGGTGTGCGTATCGATCATGAAAAATTAACAGATTAAATACGTGATCTAACCCTTTATAGCGGAATCTAGGGTTCACGAATTATACCTGCGATGAGAAGAAGACGATAGTTTCTAGCAACCTCGAGCTGTCAGCGACCCCAAGATGTTCTGCACGTATTCCTTCCTCGGGTTGGACGTCATGTGGGCGACGATCTCCCAACCTTTCTTCTCCTTGGCTGACCTCTCTTTCTCTCCTTACGTGAATCACGAATTTAGAGAAAAAATCTTATATCTCAGATGATCAATGACGGCCAGAGAATAGAGGATATATATAAGGCTACGGCAGGGACCATGAGGAGAAATCAGGGTTAGGTCTCCTAACGAATCTGGGTATCCCGTGTTCAGCCCGAACACACAACCCAGGCCCATTAACAATAGCTCGGTCCACTAAAGAGCTATTGTTGCACTACCTTCCTAATCCCAAATTATATTTATGGGCTCCTTTTATTATATGCTCGTTCAGCTCCCCATGTTAAGATATCGAATGTCCGTCGATCAAATTAAGTTACTAACAACTATATTGATCAACATCTTTTATCCTTAAGTAGTACCACTCAACTTTATTTGTCATGTCGGATGTAATCCACCTGCAGGGTTTTCATGACAAATCCTTATGAGCTCCTTAAGGGGACATCATCAACCCGACGTATCGGGACATGGATTCCTTTTACAATCAACAGCCCATTATACATACAATGCTATTACCCAATTCATAGAGGTTGTTGATCCATAATGAATCTCACTCTTTTATGAGTCAAAGTAATGCACACTGCATATACATGTCTTTTATTATATCTGGATTAAGAGCATAAGCATCCATAATAACAGAGGTGTTTGTTCTCTTTTGTAGTCAGTACAAAGTGAACAACCTCAAGTGGTCCTGTTCAATACACACAAAGTGTACTAGTGTAAACCTATAGTCAAGATAGACTAATACCAGATTACATTACAACCTTTCCAATGGATTGTCCAAGTCCATCTAGGTTGTGAACTATTTATATATTCCATATGGAACTGATAATATGATCTTCTGTGTGTCACCTCACACCATATTATCAACCTTATAGAATATCAGACACTTGCATTAATATTATAATAAACACAATATGCAAACATATGCCCATATGATTCTCATTCAAAAAAAATAAGGAAATAAAGTTCATACAAAAGTGATGCTTTCAGTATATAACCCTAACAATCTCCCACTTATACTCAAAGCATTGCTTTTCAGTATACTGTTACAAATCTCCCACTTATACTCAAAGCCATGCTGCTACGCATCTGACTCCCATTCCCTCAACATGACTATCAAAAGCCTTAGCTGGTAAGATCTTTGTGAAGGGATCAGCTAGGTTGTCTGCTGATGCTATCTTGATCACAGCAACTTTTCCTTTCTTTACGAAATCTCGTATCAGGTGGTACTTACGCTCAATGTGTTTACCTGTCTTATGGGCTCGTGGTTCCTTCCAATTTGCAACTGCACCACTATTATCACAATAAAGTGTAATAGCCTTAGGCAAATTAGGTACCACATCCAAGTCCAATAGGATGTTTCTGAGCCAAACCGCTTCTTTGGCTGCCTCAGCGGCTACCACATACTCGGCTTCCATGGTAGAATCAGCAATACATTTTTGCTTGATACTCCTCCATATAGTGGCTCCACCTCCCAAAGTAAATACATAACCTGAGGTTGATTTCCTAGAATCCCTATCTGACTGAAAATCTGAGTCTGTATACCCCAAGGCAACTAAACTATCTGCCTGGTAAACTAGCATGTAATCTTTAGTCCTTTTCAGGTACTTCAAAATATGCTTTACGGCAGTCCAGTGCTCTTGTCCCGGGTTAGACTGATATCTGCTAACCATGCCAACGGCAAAGCAGATATTTGGTCTCGTACATAGCATTGCATACATTAAGCTTTTTACTGCTGAAGCATAAGGAACTGCTTTCATGTTCTCTATCTCTTTAGGTGTCCTCGGACACTGCTCCTTTGATAGGGCAATTCCATGTCTAAAAGGTAAGAAAACTTTCTTAGAATTTTGCATGCTAAAACGAGTTAGTATAGTATCGATATAGGAAGCTTGGGACAAGCCCAACATCCTTTTCTTGCGATCTCGTAGAACTTTGATCCCAAGGATGTGACCTACTTCTCCCAAGTCCTTCATATCAAACTGTTTGGATAACCATACCCTTACGTTAGATAATACCTTCACATTGTTTCCAATGAGCAAGATGTCATCCACGTAAAGTACTAGGAATACCACTACGTTTCCGTCACACTTTTTGTATACACACGATTCATCTTGACATTGATCAAATCCATAGGATTTTATCACCTGATCAAAACATATGTTCCAAGATCTGGAAGCTTGCTTAAGTCCATAAATGGACTTCTTGAGCTTACAAATAAGATGCTCTTGGCCCTTTTCAATGAACCCGTCTGGTTGCTTCATATAGATGTCTTCCTCAAGACTTCCATTAAGGAAAGCTGTCTTGACATCCATTTGCCAAATCTCATAATCAAGATGAGCTGCAATAGATAAAAGAATCCGGATAGACTTAAGCATGGCTACTGGCGAAAAAGTTTCCTCATAATCGATACCCTCTCTTTGAGTAAAACCTTTTGCAACAAGCCGAGCTTTAAAGGTTTCAACCTTACCGTCTGATCCTCTTTTTCTCTTATAGACCCACTTGCATCCAATGGCTTTTACACCAATAGGTGGTTCTACAAGCTCCCAGACTTGATTAGAATCCGTAGATTCTATTTCAGATATCATTGCTTTTTGCCAAGACTCTGCATCTTTATCTTGGAGTGCTTCATTGTAGGTACAGGGATCATAATCTTGTTCCTCAGGGACAAAATCTGACGACTCTCCCAAGAACATATATCTATCAGGTTGTATCACAACCCTCCCACTACGACGAGGCACTATCGGTTGTGGTGTAACATTTGTGACACGTTGTGCAGTTACTGGTGGTACATCCTGTTGTACTGCTGGTACTAAAGTATTTGGTGTCTCACCTCTCAGTTCTTCTAGAACAGCTCTACTTATGGGTTTATGGTTCATCACATAGTCTTCCTCTAAGAATCGAGCATTGGTGCTAACAATGACCTTCTGATCCTTAGGACTATAAAATAAACCTCCTTTCGTTCCTCTTGGATAGCCTACAAACAAGCGTACTTCTGTACGAGATTCCAACTTATCGGCTTTCCCATTCAGCACGTGTGCTGGACTACCCCAAATCCGAACATGTTTTAGACTAGGCTTACGCCCAGTCCACAGTTCTGTGGGAGTAATTGGTACTGACTTAGAAGGAACCAAGTTCAAAATATAAGCTGCAGTTTCTAAGGCATATCCCCAAAACAGATCTGGTAAATCTGAATAACTCATCATTGATCTAACCATCTCCATAAGAGTCATATTCCTTCTTTCTGCTACACCATTCTGTTGGGGTGTTCCAGGTGCTGATAATTGGGATGTAATCCCAGCCTCTGACAAATAGTCCCTAAACTCCCCAAAGAGATACTCGCCACCACAATCTGAACGTAATGACTTGATACATTTTCCATGACGTTTCTCCGTTTCTGCCTTGTACTCTTTGAATTTCTCAAAGCACTCAGACTTACGGCGCATCAAATAAATATATCCATACCTTGAATAATCGTCAGTAAATGTGACAAAATATTCAAAGCCACCTCTAGCCTGGACAGTCATGGGCCCACACAAATCAGAATGAACCAATTCCAACACATCTTTGGCCCTATACCCCTTTGCCTTGAAAGGCCTTTTGGTCATTTTACCTACCAAGCAGGATTCACAGACTGGTAGTGCCTCCACTTCCAATGAACTCAAAGGTCCATCTTTAACCAGTCTTTGAATCCTTCTTAGGTTAACATGCCCCAATCGCAAGTGCCAAAGATATGTTTGGTTCATACAAGAAGGTTCTTTTCTCTTATTTATGTTAGAAGACATATTATTCATTTCCATAAGTTGCATCGTGGGCGAAATAGGATTAATGACATATAGATTATCAACCAATGCACCAGAATAGATAAAATGCTTATTTTTTCTAATAACAATATTGTCATTAAAATAAACTGAATATCCATCCTTAACTAGCATGGAAACAGAAATTAAATTCCTTCTAAGTGAAGGTGCATGAAGACAATCTCTCAATGTCAAAGACTTATTTCTACCAAAAGATCAAATAACATCTCCTATTGCAACGGTCGCTACTCTTGTAGCGTCACCCATAAACAAGCATATCTCTCCATCACTGAGCCGTCTGGTTTCCTGGAACCCCTGCAATGTATTGCAGACATGATTAGTGGCTCCTGTATTTACACACCAGGTGCCGGTAGATAACACTGCTAAACATGTTTCAACAACTAGTAAATGAGATATTCCTTTTTTGTTCTCTTGTTTGAGAAGTTGACAGTCAGTCTTCCAATGTCCTGACCCTTTGCACTTGAAACACTTGCCTTTCGGCTTTTTCACAGCACCTTGAGGTCCCATGCCCTTCTTTGCTGAGTTTACTTGTTTCTGAACTTTCTTCTTCTTACCACCTTTCGGCTTAGAAGTAGAGTCCTTTTCAGTCACATAAACATGGGCATTCTGCTTGAAGAGAGCTTCAGCATCCTGTAGTTCTTTTGCAAGTTCTGCCAAACTATACAACCTTTTGTTCATGTTGTAATTAAGGCAAAACGAGTCAAAACATTTAGGCAGAGTCCCGAGAATGATATCGACCTGGGTTTCCCCATCGATTTCAGCACCAAGGATCTCCATCTCATTTAGATGACCCATCATCTTGAGAACATGATCCCTTACTGGTGTCCCCTCAGCCATAATAGATGCTCTCATCAAACTCTTCATAGCAAATTGCCTAGCTGCTCTACTCTGATGTCCGAAGAGTTCCTTGAGGTTGTACATCATATCATAAGCTGTGGGCATGGCCTGATACTGATGCTGCAGTACATTTGACATAGATGCCAAAATGTAACACCGTGCCATCTCATCTGCCTTTTTCCACTTCTTATAAGCCTCTTTGACCTCTTCATCAGAGTTAGCATCAGGCTTAGGTGGGCATTCCTCATTGAGTACAAATTTGTACTCTTCAGCAGTTAAGACAATATCCAAGTTACGTTTCCAGTCAATATAATTAGGTCCAGTAAGTTTGTTTTCTTTAAGAATCACCATAAGTGGACTGAAAGAACCCATTTTTTTGAAATCCTGAGAATCACATAAAAAAAATTATGTAAGGCAAAACTTTTTGAACTAATTAAATATTGATTCCCTCAAAACAATAAAAAAAATTCACCAACACCTTAAACACCATGAATTTAGCATGCCACGATAGTGTGGACGTATACAAATTCAATATTTGTTCAAGTAGGTTTTTCCTATTAATTTTACTATCATGTCAACACAACTTTATGACAAATAAAATTAATCTGTTGGTCTTGCTCTGGTCCTACAAATAATAGCAGTGACTCCGATGGGGAGGATACCATTATTTGTATCTAAGTGTATACCATTGCTTAATACTAAGTCCATTATCTTGTATTGAGTTCCTTCAGATGGAGAAGTGAACACATACTAGGTAACTTTCTACAATTATCCCTAAGGAAGTTTGTACTGGTGATCCATAATTATACTCATCCGATATGGAGGAAAGCACTAAAGCCAACACGCAAGTATAATTATATCACCTACAAACCAGCAATGGAGACCGTGGGATTCATGTTAAATGAATTCCCTCTCCCACTTAGTTATTTAACAATGAGGGTTTTTCTACTAGTTAATTTATGTCCATGTTGTCCATTATTAATGTGATCCTAGTTTTTCAAAAAAAATCACAAAATAATAAATATGCATAATCAGAATAAGCAATAATGGCAATAAATTTGAAAATAAATATCCAACTATTATGGCCATCTTTCCTGATTCTTCCCCGACTGTGCGAATCCCAAGTCTGA
This sequence comes from Hemerocallis citrina, assembly GCA_017893485.1. Taxonomy (NCBI): domain Eukaryota; kingdom Viridiplantae; phylum Streptophyta; class Magnoliopsida; order Asparagales; family Asphodelaceae; genus Hemerocallis; species Hemerocallis citrina. Next base: position 163,452,547 of record CM030359.1, read on the forward strand.
CCCTTGCGCAGAGTTATTCGGGGTTCGGTTTGGCTGCCGATTTCTTCATCGAAAACCATCTGTCGATCTCCGGACTGCCTAAAAACAGCATCTCTCCGGCTTCAGAAACAGCCACCACCGCCATCACGAACGATCGAAAAAAAATTAAAATTACATCAATCCTATGCCTCCCGAAGGAGTTCATACATAATCTAGATTGAAAAAATTAAAAATACATCAATCCTATGCCTCCCGAAGGAGTTCATACATAATCTAGATTGAAAAATTAAAATTACATCAATCCTATGCCTCCCGAAGGAGTTCACACATAATCTAGATTGAAAAATTAAAATTATAAGTACGATCAACCCTCGTGATATTAATTACATCCACAAAACAACAACAACACAAACAAAACATGCAATGGACCATAATAGTTGGATCTAAGATGCCTGCAAAACCGAGTTAGAACAGATCTACATCTACCGACTATCATACAACGCAAGTTTTATTGGACAACATGGATGTAACAATCAATACGCAGATCCAATACCGGCTCTGATACCAATTGATGGAACTTCGATGATTCCCAGGACTACGGATTGGTGTGCGTATCGATCATAAAAAATTAACAGATTAAATACGTGATCTAACCCTTTATAGCGGAATCTAGGGTTCACGAATTATACCTACGATGAGAAGAAGACGATAGTTTCTAGCAACCTCGAGCTGTCAGCGACCCCAAGATGTTCTGCACGTATTCCTTCCTCGGGTTGGACGTCATGTGGGAGACGATCTCCCAACCTTTCTTCTCCTTGGCTGATCTCTCTTTTTCTCCTTACGTGAATCACAAATTTAGAGAAAAAATCTTATATCTCAGATGATCAATGACGGCCAGAGAATAGAGGATATATATAAGGCTACGGCAGGGACCATGAGGAGAAATCAGGGTTAGGTCTCCTAACGAATCTGGGTATCCCGTGTTCAGCCCGAACACACAACCCAGGCCCATTAACAATAGCTCGGTCCACTAAAGAGCTATTGTTGCACTACCTTCCTAATCCCAAATTATATTTATGGGCTCCTTTTATTATATGCTCGTTCAGCTCCCCATGTTAAGATATCGAATGTCCGTCGATCAAATTAAGTTACTGACAACTATATTGATCAACATCTTTTATCCTTAAGTAGTACCACTCAACTTTATTTGTCATGTCGGATGTAATCCACCTGCAGGGTTTTCATGACAAATCCTTATGAGCTCCTTAAGGGGACATCATCAACCCGACGTATCGGGACATGGATTCCTTTTACAATCAACAGCCCATTATACATACAATGCTATTACCCAATTCATAGAGGTTGTTGATCCATAATGAATCTCACTCTTTTATGAGTCAAAGTAATGCACACTGCATATACATGTCTGTTATTATATCTGGATTAAGAGCACAAGCATCCATAATAACAGAGGTGTTTGTTCTCTTTTGTAGTCAGTACAAAGAGAACAACCTCAAGTGGTCCTGTTCAATACACACAAAGTGTACTAGTGTAAACCTATAGTCAAGATAGACTAATACCAGATTACACTACAACCTTTCCAATGGATTGTCCAAGTCCGTCTAGGTTGTGAACTATTTATATATTCCATATGGAACTGATAATATGATCTTCTGTGTGTCACCTCACACCATATTATCAATCTTATAGAATATCAGACACTTGCATTAATATTATAATAAACACAATATGCAAACATAGGCCCATATGATTCTCATTCAAAAAAAATAAGGAAATAAAGTTAATACAAAAGTGATGCTTTCAGTATATAACCCTAACATATTAAGCTGTGGGCACGTCAGTTACTTACAACTGACGAAAATGTTAAACTCGGCCATCCTCTCTGTGCCGTACATATAACCATCTCATTACTTTAACAATTCACAAAAAAAATTGAATGAACAATAAAGTGTTAAATTGTGACTACGCTAAACATGTAAGTGTATGCCATGCCTTAATGCCTAATGCACACATTGTATACTACGATGACACTAATGCACACTTGTTCAGATTCTATGCATCCCATACAACATAGGTCCGAGGGCAAGTGCCTACGTACTCCACATTTAAGGGTTTGATCCTTCGCCATGAAACTACCCAGTAATAAAGCAAGGTTTAGATCATTCCACGAATATGGATCCCAGCCCGCCGGCTGTTATAACAGATCCCTCATCGTGCGAATCTTCCCGCAAGTGCCCCTCTAGCCCCGGTATATGTATATACATTGAAGTATGGCAACTATCCTCCTGACTACGCTAAGTCCCGAATTTTAAAAATAAAAGCACGTCTCCAACGGAGCAACCACAGTCCGCCAACTGGGTCTATAGCCACGGAGATCCACCGCCGACTATATAGAAGCAACCCACTTACGTTTGCCCAGGTTCACTACATCTTTACTTATGTGCCTAATTATTTGGTTCAAAACATGAATAAATTTCCAAGCCTAGAATTAGTTTTACCTCCTACCGGACTTTATCAACAAATACGAGATAGCTCCATGGCCATATCTCAAAATATATCTCAACTCTTTTCAATAGTGCCGGTACTCGAGGTCTCACTAACTCTAAATCACAATTTTTTTATGTACAAGAATTCATGGGTACGCATACCCTTCATCATATCTTAAACTGAATCAACTTCAATTTAATTCACAACTTAATCAATGTCTCATCTTTAGCACTAATCAATGTCTCATTTTAGCACTCTTCATGATCTACTCTTTCACTTTTAATTCTTTCAAATCAATGATTCTACACATGCTTTCATCTAATTTAATTTCATTAACAATTTGAGTACATATAGAAATCTAGAATTTCTCATTCAACATAAATGCATAATCTCAACAAGAAGACTAATTCTCACATCAAAGTCTTTACTTTTCTTCTAAAGATAAGGAACATGTTCTTAAAATAATTAAATTGAGAACAAAATTTCATTTTTATCTCAAATGTCTCTTTTACTTCTCAAATATACATAGAAATCTTTAAAACAATTGTAATAAATTCCCCATCACATTTTATAAACACTAGGACTTTTCCCTAAATTTTTAGTCGTAATAGGACTCACTAAATTAATAAAAATACTCAAAAAAAAAAAAACAGATGCGGCCTTCGGGTTAAGAACCCCTAACCACAGAGCCAGCGACCAAAGCAACCAGCGCCAACTAATAAGTCCATATGAACTTGTTGATTAATTCTTTCATCGAAATCCCCTTATATTGAAATCTCGGGTTTGAATAGTTTAAAAAAATTAACACAGGAAAATGTTTGGGACTAACAGGTTTTGAAACCAACCCGACCAGGAAGCCAGCGCAAAGCCAAACCAACAGGCCAAGTGCGCCCAACGACAAAGAGGCATCCCGATGGCTTTTGTTCCAACTTTATGTTATCCCATTATTTTTTACAAAATCTCGATTCCTCAAATTTGATCAAACCTTTTTTTTGACTGAAATAAATTTATATAAACTGAAATTACTTTATAACAGTAACTCACTAATTGATAAGTCATATTTTAGGAAAAAATAAATCAAACTTTCAAAGTTGTTTCTTCTTATTAACAAACACAAACTTGCATTCATTCTTTCTAATCAAAGATAGCATATTATGTTTTTTATAACGATCCAATGAGTTCCATAACATCAACTTTACAAGATAGATTCATTTGCTCATTAAAAAAAAGAGTTTCCAAACATTGTTCATACACTCAACAATTCCTTCATTCATGATTATTAGTGTATGGCAGAATAATTTATTACTTCTTTTCTTTTTAACTACTTCATGATGTAAAATTTCAATTTATCAAACATACCATGATTTACTAATTATTCTTACCACATTCATAATATAGTTTGTTCTACTTTCTCATATCAAAATCTTTATTCCTGTTATTAGCATGCATAGTTCTAAAAATTAGAAAGCATGAGAACACCCACCTTTATGAAGAATCACAATTGAAGAGACCTCTCTTAGCTCCTAGTTCCACTAGCACCTCCTTGTCCTTCTTCTCCTAGCAAACCTCCAAAGCACAAGAACACACTACTCTCTTTCTTTTTTTCTCTTTACTAGATTTGTTTTGGTGTGAAAAAATGAAGAGAAGAAGGGTGTATTTATAGGTCTAGGTTATGGTCTAATTTGCATAAATCTCCACCTAGTTAATTCTCATTAAAGCTTTCTATCCCTTCACTTTCCTAACCTCTCCCTCAAACTCTCCAAATACCCTAACTCCCAAACTCCCAACCTCCCAACCTTTCCTCTCCCCCACTACTTAAAACCCTAACTCCTAAACTCTTCACCAAACAAAATCGGCCTCCCCCTATGTGCATGATCGGTCAACTTGTGTGCACATGCACACACAATTTATGTACAATCTTATAGTTCTAAATGTGTACAAAAATTTGTAACTTTTCATGTATTAGTACAAGCTTAAATTAGGTTATAATTGATGGGCTTGATCCATGGGCTCTTTTTTTAATCAACTAAATCTAATGGGCTCTCTTTTTAAGTTATCTAATGGGCTAGAATCACTCTTTGGGTCCTTGGGTTTTATAAAGGCTAAAAAAATAATAAAATGATTCATGCATGCTAAAAATAGACAAATGAGAATATGAGAATAAAAGTTAGCACGTGTCTCATACGTGCAAATATTGAAAAATACATTTTTATTTAAAGATAAAAAATACGGGATGTTACATCACTCCCTCCTTAGAATAGTTCCGTCCTCGGAACTACACTTAAGAGTGAGAGATACAAAGACCGAAAAGAAAAAGTTTACAAAAATTTTAGTCAAAGAGTTCAGGGGGATCCTTCCATATCTTTTCCTGATTCCCTGGTGGCCTCCTCAACAAATTGATTTCTCCAATTGACCTTGACCATGGGTATTATCTTATTTCTCAATACCTTTTCCCGACGATCCACGATTTCAACTGGGCGCTCAGCATAGCTTAAGTCCAACTGCAAACCCTCTGGCATTTCTGGCAGATGATGACTCGGGTCCGGGATATACCCCTGTAACATTGATACATGAAAGACATTGTGTACTTGGGCCAACTCTTCTGGTGATACTAACAGGTAAGCTGTTTTCCCAATCCTCTTCAATATCTTGTAGGGTCCTATGTATCTCAGGGCTAACTTTCCTTCCCTGCCAAACCGAATCACCCCTTTGGTCGGAGACACCATCACAAAGACATAGTCACCTTCATCAAACTCCAGGTCTCTCCTCCGGTTGTCAGCATAACTTTTTTTTCTGCTTTGTGCGTCGACCAACCTCTTCCTGATCAGCTCTGAGGTCTGCTGCACAATTTCTGGTTCATATAACTGTCGTTCTCCCACCTCATACCAACAAACCGGCGTCCTGCATTTCCTTCCATATAGAGCTTCATACGGCGCCATCCCGATGCTTGTCTGAAAACTGTTGTTGTATGCAAATTCCACCAAAGCTAAGTGCTTCTCCTAGCTGCCACCAAAATCCATCACACAACACCTGAGCATATCTTCTAGTATCCTGTTGGCTCTCTCAGTCTGCCCATCAGTTTGCGGATGAAAGGTCGTACTGAAATCAGTCTTCGTCCCCAAAGCTGCTTGAAGACTCCTCCAGAAATGCGAGGTGAAATGCGCATCTCGATCGGATACTATCGACATTGGAACTCCATGAAGCTTCACAATCTTGCCAATATGCAACTCTGCCAGCTTCTCCATTGACCAAGTAAGCTTTATTGCCAAAAAGTGAGTCGATTTGGTGAGTCGGGCCACTATCACCTAGATTATATTGTTGCCTTTGGAACTCTTGGGTAAATCTGTGATGCATGCTGATACAATCCCACTTCCATTCTGGGATGGGTAATGGCTGCAATAAACCGCCGGGTTTCTGATTTTCTGCCTTGACCTGCTGACAAACTGCACACTTGGCAACAAACTCGGCCACATCACGCTTCATCCCTGGCCACCAGAAATACAGCTTTACATCCTTGTACATTTTGGTACTCCGAGGATGCACAGACAATAAAGTAGCATGCACTTCCTGAAGAATGCTCTCCTTCAGTTCTGCTAGATTTGGCACACACAGCCGCTCTCCATACCATAACACTGCATCCTTCACATGAAACTCTACCAACCTGCCCATGCCAACCTGTTCTATCATCTTCTGGATCTCTGGATCTGCCTTCTGACCGTCGATGATTCTGTCCTTCAAAGTAGGTTGAATCCTCAACTGAGCTAAGGAAGCTTCCAAACCTTGCAAAACCACTTCAATACCTGCTCAATCAAGCTCCTCTGCCAATCCTTCTGAGTTGTGATTAGTCGAGACAAACTGCACTTTCTGCTGAGCGCATCTGCCACAACATTGGCCTTTCCAGGATGGTATTTGATCTCAGGTCGGATATCTTCCAACACTTCTAACCATCTTCTTTGCCTCAGGTTCAAGTCTCTCTGTTGATAGATATACTTCAGGCTCTTGTAATCCGTGTACATATTGACCTTTTCTCCGTACACATAATGCCTCCACTGCTTTAAAGCAAAGATGATTGCTGTCAGCTCCAAATCATGGATTGGGTAATTCTTTTCATGTGGTCTCAGCTTTCTAGATCCATAAGCTATTACCTTCCCCTCCTGCATCAGCACACAGCCCAATCCGCAATGGGAAGCATCGTTGTAGATCTCATAGTTGACTCCCGCTCTTGGCAAAGCCAAAATGGGAGCGGTAGTCAACCTTTCCTTTTTCTCCTGGAAACTAGCCTCACACTGCTTCGACCATTTGAAACTCACATTCTTCTTTGTAAGCCCTGTGAGTGGCACAGCTAACTGAGCATAACCTTGAATGAACCTTCTGTAATATCCAGTCAAGCCCAGAAAACTCCTAATCTCCTTCACTGTGGTCGGACTTGGCCAATCTTTCAAAGCTTCAATCTTCTGCGGGTCAATAGCCACTCTCTCCTTATAAAGGATCTGACCCAGGAAGGTGACTTTGGTTTCCAGAAGTCACATTTGGATAACTTCGCATATAGCTGATGCTCCTGTAGCTTCTTCAGAACCTCTGCTAAGTGCTTGGCATGCTCTTCCTCTGACTTGAAATAGACCAATATGTCGTCGATGAATACAACGACAAAAGAATCGATGAAAGGTCGCAAAACTCTGTTCATCATGTCTATGAAAATAGCTGGTGCATTTGTGACTTCAAATGGCATGACTAGAAACTCATAGTGACCATGCCTGGTTCAGAAAGCTGTCTTGTGCATATCTTCTTCTTTCACTCGGACTTGGTGATATCCTGATCACAAGTCTATCTTGGAGAATACAGCTGCTCCTTGTAGACGATCGAACAAGTCATCGATTCGAGGAATTGGGTACTTGTTATGTACAGTAACCTTGTTCAACTCTCTATAGTCGATACACATCCTCATTGATCCATCCTTCTTTTTCACCAAAAGAACTGGGGCTCCCCACGGTGATGCACTCGGTCTGATGAATCCTTCTTGCTCAACTGGCGCCATTTTGTATGGTGCTTTGGAAATAGGTGCACTTCTTGGATGGACAGTGATGCTGAACTCTACATCTCGATGAGGGGGAAGCCCTGGTAGATCATCAAGAAATACTGTTGGGAAATCTAGGACAACTGGGATCTGGTTCACTTCTTCTGGAATCTTCTGTTCTGAAAAAGCTGCTACCAACTGCTTACACTTCCTCTTACCTTGAAATGTAACTGTTGGTCCATCTGGTGCCTTCACCACAACTTCCTTGCTCTTGCAGTCAATAATGGCACTGTAAACTGACATCCAGTCTATGCCAATAATGACATCGACTCTAAGAACCGACAATTCAATGAGGTTGATGCCCAAGAGCCTGCCTCCGATTTTAAGATCACGCCCTTCATAGTATCGATCAGTTGTCAAGTTTTCTCCTGACGGAGTAGCCACCGACAGAACCTTACCAGGAAAAATTTTAGGTTCGACTCCCAATCTTTTTGCAAATGAGGGTGACACAAAAGTGTGCGATGATCCTGTATCAAATAGCACTGATGCTTTTATTCCATTTATTAGAATGTCTTCTGTTACATATGAGTGTTCTCATTACATAACATTTTATTACACAAATGGAAAAAGTAACAAATCAACTAGGCTTCATCCTCCATACCAGTGATCACATTATCAACATCGTCAGCATCTGCCTCCGTCAAGGCGAACTCCCGCCTCTGCCTGAACTGTTTTTGTCCCGGGTTGGACTGTTGCCGACTCGGTCCTCCCCGTTGAAGCTGAAGGTAATCAGACTTGAAGTGGCCCTCCTTGCCACACAGAAAATAAATCTTAAACGACTGCGGCTTGGTGCACCCAGTAGATATTTGGCCTGACTCTCCACATCTGAAGCAAGTGGGTACTCTTCCTGCCACTGCAACAGCATTGGTTCCCGTTGGTTTGAAGCGTTGTGCTGGGGGCTGACTCTTGAAGTTACTTGGTGCTGCAGGCCTCTTGCCCATACTCCAATTGTTCCGCTTGACTTGCACAGCCTGGAACTGGTCCATGTCAGACTCAGTTGCGCGGCCCTTCTGACTAACTTCTCAAACCTCTGAATGCCCAAAGGTATCATCCTGGATCTCAGACTTGGCCTCAATCCTTGCTCAAATTTGCGTGCTTTCTTGGCTTCATCCTATACCATTTCAGGCGCGTACCGGGAGAGCTAGTTGAACTTGGTCTCAAATTCCCGTACCGACATACTGCCCTGCTGCAAGCTTATAAATTCCATGGCCTTCTTTTCCTGAACGTTCAGTGGGAAGTAGTGGCTCCTGAATTCATCAAGAAACTCATCCCAAGAGAGTTGTACATTGCCCAAGGTCCTTCTTAGCGATTGCCACCAAACACTTGCATCTTTTTCTAGTGAATGGTAGCCAATTTCACCTTACTGGCCTCTGGGGTTTCTAGTACATCAAAAACTGTCTCGATCTGTCTGATCCAGTCGTCAGTTGCGTCTAGATTTGCCTATCCTTCAAATACAGGTGGCTTCATTCTTTTGAACGATTGAACCAACCTGATTGCCTCGAAAATTTGCACTGCTGGCCCTGGTCCCCTGTTTCCAGCAATGTTTGCGGTGATAGCATTTAGGGTTTGATAGACTCGAGCCAGTTCGGTCTCTAGATCTAGTCCGTTCTCACCGTTTTGCTCTTCGCCGTTCATGATTCTTTGTGCCATTTCTGAGTCATAAAATTCATCATTATTCATCATGATTAACACGAATAACACCGCTTCAACAAAATTTATTCATTCTTAAATTTAAACTCTTTACATTTAGAAAGAAAAATTTTGTTTCAATACATCCATTACAGAAAAACATCCTAGATTCTATGGTTTTTCTTGGCTTCTCTGAGCTCTTCTCGTAGTTCTTGGATTTCCTTCCTCATGTCTTCGAAGCTCTGTTGTGGCTCTTCCTTGTCCCAGCAAGTGATGTGGTCCAACTTGGCGAAGTGTCGATCATTCACAAGTCGGACCTTCTCAAGCTCGCATACTTGAAAGTTTAGCTCCCGGATGCGATCCTTGTCCTGTGCTCATTGTAACTTCAAGTGGTTAACTCTCCACTTTTGAGCATCCAATTCCCGTTGAAGAGAAACAGCAATGTCATTTGGGTTATTTGGAACGAGTTCTTCGTCCGAGGGTTCTTCGGGGAGATCAGGCGGAGGTGGAGGAAATTCTTCTTCTATCTTAAATCGTTCTTCTTCTTCCTCCTCCTCTGGTTCTTCATCTGGGTCCTCTTCTTCTTCTTCCATTGGTTCTTCCTCTTCATCCTCGAAGTGGACAAAACAAGGCGCCTCATTCTGGAGATCATGCTGATTGACCATCTTATAGGGAAAAGGAGGAGAAAAATGTCATCTTATAGAGCACACAAACATAAGTTTAAATCTCTATAAGTTGAAACTCATACTCTAGTATCAACTCTAGGATGTCGTTCCTTATAAATTTGTAATACTTGTGAAGCCTGCTCTGAAACCATCTATAACGCCCCGAATTCCAAATAAGACCGAATTCGAGATTTCACAGGACCTTTACTTCACTTCGTACAATTTTACAAGGAAATTAAAACTTTTCAATAATACAGCAAGGTTCATTACATCTTTGTTTACACAGCGTAAGAATACAACAATAAAATACAACTTGTACAATTATAACAATGTAAATCATTAATTGCATCATAACATCTTTACTTCTTCAAAAAAGTCCATTACCTGTGTATTAAGCTGTGGGCACGTCAGTTACTTACAACTGACGAAAATATTATACTCGACCATCATTTCTATGCCGTACATATAACGTTCTCATTACTTTAACAATTCACAAAAAAAAATTGAATGAACAATAAAGTGTTAAAATGTGACTACGCTAAACATGTAAGTGTATGCCATGCGTTAATGCCTAATGCACACATTGTATACTACGATGACACTAATGCACACTTGTTCGGATTCTATGCATCCTATACTACATAAGTCCGAGGGCAAGCGCCTACGTACTCCACATTTAATGGTTCGATCGCTCGCCATGAAACTACCCAATAATAAAGCAAGGTTTAGATCATTCCACGAATATGGATCCCAGCCCGCCGGCTGTTATAACAGATCCTTCATTGTGTGAATCATCCCGCAAGTACCCCTCCAGCCCCGGTATACGTATATACATTGAAGTAGGGCAACTATCCTCCTGACTACGCTAAGTCCCGAATTTTAAAAATAAAAGCACGTCTCCAACGGAGCAACCACAGTCCGCCAACTGGGTTTATAGCCACGGAGATCCACCGCCGACTATATAGAAGCAACCCACTTACGTTTGCCCAGGTTCACTACATCTTTACTTATGTGCCTAATTATTTGGTTCAAAACATGAATAAATTTCCAAGCCTAGAATTAGTTTTACCTCCTACCGGACTTTATCAACAAATACGAGATAGCTCCATGACCATATCTCAAAATATATCTCAACTCTTTTCAATAGTTCCGGTACTCGAGGTCTCACTAACTCTAAATCACAACTTTTTCATGTACAAGAATTCATGGGTACACATACCCTTCATCATATCTTAAACTGAATCAACTTCAATTTAATTCACAACTTAATCAATGTCTCATCTTTAGCACTAATCAATGTCTCATTTTAGCACACTTCATGATCTACTCTTTCACTTTTAATTCTTTCAAATCAATGATTCTACTCATGCTTTCATCTAATTTAATTTCATTAACAATTTGAGTACATATAGAAATCTAGAATTTCTCATTCAACATAAATGCATAATCTCAACAAGAAGACTAATTCTCACATCAAAGTCTTTACTTTTCTTCTAAAGATAAGGATCATGTTCTTAAAATAATTAAATTGAGAACAAAATTTCATTTTTTATCTCAAATGTCTCTTTTACTTCTCAAATATACATAGAAATCTTTAAAACAGTTTTAATAAATTCTCCATCACATTTTATAAACACTAGGATTTGTCCCTAAATTTTTAGTCGTAATAAGACTCATTAAATTAATAAAAATACTATAAAAAAAACAGATGTGGCCTTCGGGTTTCAAACCGCTGACCACAGAGCCAGCGACCAAAGCAACCAGCACCAACCAATAAGTCCTTATGAACTTGTTGTTTATTCTCTCATCGAAATCCCCTTATATCGAAATCTCAGGTTTGAATAGTTTAAAAAAATTAACACAGGAAAATGTTTGGGACTAACAGGTTTTGAACCCAACCCGACCAAGAAGCCAGCGCAACGCCAAACCAACAGGCCAAGTGCGCCCAACGACAAAGAGGCATCCCGATGGCTTTTGTTCCAACTTTATGTTATCCCATTATTTTTTACAAAAACTCGATTTCTCAAATTTGATCGAACCTTTTATTTGACTGAAATAAATTTATATAAACTGAAATTACTTTATAACAGTAACTCACTCATTGATAAGTCATATTTTAGGAAAAAATAAAACAAACTTTCAAAGTTGTTTCTTCTTATTAACAAACACAAACTTGCATTCATTCTTTCTAATCAAAGATAGCATATTATGTTTTTATAACGATCCAATGAGTTCCATAACATCAACTTTACAAGATAGATTCATTTGCTCATTAAAAAAAAGAGTTTCCAAACATTGTTCATACACTCAACAATTCCTTCATTCATGATTATTAGTGTATGGCAAAATAATTTATTACTTCTTTTCTTATTAACTACTTCATGATGTAAAATTTCAATTTACCAAACATACCATGATTTACAAATTATTCTCACCACATTCATAATATAGTTTGTTCTACATCCTCTATCAAAATCTTTATTACTATTATTAGCATGCATAGTTCAAAAAATTAGAAAGCATGAGAACACCCACCTTTATGAAGAATCACAATTGAAGAGACCTTTCTTAGCTCCTAGTTCCACTAGCACCTCCTTGTCCTTCTTCTCCTAGCAAACCTCCAAAGCAAAAGAACACACTACTTTCTTTCTTTTCTTTCTCTTTACTAGATTTGTTTTGGTGTGAAACAATGAAGAGAAGAGGGGTGTATTTATAGGTTTAGGTTATGGTCTAATTTGCATAAATCTCCACCTAATAACTTCTCATTAAAGCTTTCTATCCCTTCACCTTCCTAACCTCTTCCTCAAACTCTCCAAATACCCAAACTCCCAAACTCCCAACCTTTCCTCTCCCCTACTACTTAAAACCCTAACTCCTAAACTCTTCACCATACAAAACCGGCCTCCCTCTATATGCATGACCGGTCAACTTGTGTGCACATGCAGACACAATTTATGTACAATCTTATAGTTCTAAATGTGTACAAAATTTGTAACTTGTCATGTATTAGTGCATGCTTAACTTAAATTAGATTATAATTGATGGGCTTGATCCATGGGCTCTATTTTTAATCAACTAATTAATTAATCTAATGGGCTTTCTTTTTAAGATATCTAATGGGCTAGAATCTCTCTTTGGATCCATGGGTTTAATAAAGGCTAAAAGAATAATAAAAAGATTCATGCATGCTAAAAATAGACAAATGAGAATATGAGAATAAAAATTAGCACGTGCATCTTACGTACAAATATTGAAAAATACATTTTTAATTAAAGATAAAAAATACGGGATGTTACACCAGGCTTCCGCGATGAACCTCTGAACAATGTCTTGGAGATATTCCTTATCTTTCTATTTCAAATCGAGCAGGAAGGCGCTTGCCTTTTCGGCCTTACAGCTGGTCACAAAATCGGTAAGGAAGCTCTCCTCGAGCTGGTCGAAGGAGAAGATCGAGTTTGGGGCTAATCTGAAGTGCCATTCTCTTGCGGAACCCTACAATGTGGCGGGGAATGCATGGCAGAGCAAGGCATCCGAGGTGGTGTGAATCATCATGAGGATTTTGAACCACTCAATGTTATCAGCTAGGTCTGACTCTCCCTTTGTAGGTCTCGAACGCGGGAGGCATGAAGCTCCTCGAGACCGGAGCTTCGAGAATATAGGAGGAGAAGGTAGGTCGGACTGGGTGGTACCCTCTGTTTGGCTGCCTCTCGCCTTCCCCTATTCGGGCGAGCCTGTCCTCCATTTCCTGCAATCTCTTGAGGATCGCATCGGTCTTCCCGATGCGAGGATTGTCCAAGTAGCGGTCTTCTCTCTCGCTCCCCCTCGACGAGAATGGAGGACCTCTTTCCGAAACTCCTGGAACTTGTCTCTGGTCAAGTGGCCCCTTCCTCTCTGGGACCATTTGGGATCCACCGATTTCTGGGAGAGAGGCTTTGCTCCCCTTCTGTCTTGCGAGGGAAGTGATGACTGCGCCTCGGGAGCTAACATGATCGACCTTCCCCATTTTTGGAGCATTTGATGCGATGGAGGATGTCCTCATCCTAACAATTGTTGATGAGATTTCGGAGGTCTGAGTCTGCTGGGCGATCGGCCCTTCGTGCGACCGAATGAGAGGTGCTCGGATTCAGTCATTCGACTCACAACTATTGGACCCCTGAGTGGCTGCTCAGGTACGGGATGAACGAGGAGGAGGAGGCGGGGGTTCAGCTTGACGCCCCGTAGTAGCTTTCTTCTTGGCTTTTGGTGCCATGGCAGAAGGAGGCTCCTTGGATCTAGGATCGGAGGAGAAGGCTAGAATTTTGTATGTTCCCACAGACGATGTCAATCTGTTGCTGCTGATTTCTGGTGTGGGAGCAACATATGATAAGTTCTTGTAATTGATGGAAAACTCAGATCTCAGCCACAGATCTGTTCCTGATGAGAGGCTAGTGTTTATTGGAATTTGCTGATCTGGCGATGGTTACGTTCTATGTCGTCCACTGGAAACCTTCAAAAAGCTTGAAACTCTAGGAGTTTTTCCGACGACAGGCCCTCCGACGATCATGTCAATAACCAGAGGAGTAAATTAGGGTTTAGTGTCAAACGATTGAATACCTGGTAAAAGAAGATGGGGGTTAGACCCATGATGAATCAGTTAGGGAAAGACTTCCTAGTTGCCTAATCAAACCCAACTAATTAGGGATGTGATAGGAAAATTAATCATGATTTTAGGAGAATTAATCATCAGCCATAAATGAATGGCCAACCTTTCCTTGGTAGGATGATCCTTGGTAGTGGGTCCATGGGCGGCCCGTGGGCTAGTCCTGGGCCTGTAGCTGTTGCAAGATCACTTTTTTTTACCTCAGGGACCTTAAGATTCGTGCAAGAATCGTGCGGTGTTGATCAGCCACAGTTTTCACCCTCATCAAAATGAGACTGTATGTGCGTATATATGGTTACAGCCTTGTTCTAAAATATAGGAAAAGAAATTGAAAGGCTCGAGATCACTGGTAGTGTATACATTGAAAACAAAAAAAATTATATGGGATCATAAATCTTCTGCTTCACATCCATTAGTATTTAAGCCTGTGAAGTGTTCTTTTGATGATAGCAACATCTACCGCTTAGATAGCATTCCCAACAATGAAGATTTTGAAAAATTGACTATGTAATCGATTGGAAGATTGGCGGATGAATGACATAGATGTGTCTGATGGTGTTACTACAATGGCAATCATCAAATAATTCCAAGCAGTAAAACCTTGTCCAGGACAAGTATAATAAGAAAAGATTATATTTAATTTACAATATTTTAATTTAAATGTTTTATTTTACTTTTAGAAATCAGTTTAATTTTATTAATTGACGGTAAAAATGACCATTTTTAGTTTACTTTTACTATTTAGATGATGTGCTTCTAATTTGAAAATTCTTTCATGTGTCTTACTTGAGTGTCCAAGCTGAATAAAAATCCTAGCTCTGCCCCTATTCACTGGCCACATAGTTTGGCCCAATGCTTCCAGAGCATATGACATTATTTCAACTGACACATCACAGAGCCATTCCAACTTTTCACACATCATAGAAGAGAAAAAGGAAAGAACAAAGTCGAATGGTGAAGAAATAAGTCTATATGAACAAAGAAAATTACGGAAGCCAAGATTACAAATTCGTTTGTTTAATGTTTCTCCGAAAATTTCTCGTTGAGGCTTATAGTGGTGAAGATCAAGGCAGACTCTGTTTAGATCCTCATCGGTCTTGATTATATCTCCAACCAAGATGTCAGAGGTGGTCGTATCATTAGCAACTCTAACTTGCATCGAAACTGGGTCCTTGCCCTTAAACTTTTCTATTTCTCTCTTCAATTGAAGGTTCATCACCACCGAGTCATCTCTTTCACCTCTCTCTAAGAGCACTTCCACCCCTATTGCCTGGGAAAAAGGAAAAAAGCAAGAAAGGGAGTCACTATTCATCCCAAATAGTAACTGCCTCCTAAAGTTTTAGAGCCCTTCCCACCCACGTAAATATTAACTACCCTGATAGTTACTATTCACAATTATGTAATTAATTTATTTTTTATAAATTTATGATTAATAATATTTTTGATAAGATTTGTTAAAGAATTAAGGGTGTTAAGATTTTGGGATTTGGTGATTTGGGTTCCACATTTGAAGAAATCAGGGTTTGGAAGGTTTGGATTTGTTTAACAGTAGGAAAAAGGAGATAACAGAGGGGAGGAAGAAGATCATTGTGTTATTGGGGTTTAAATTTGGGGTACTTTTCTATATTTTTTTACATCAAGTTCAAATAGGGTCAATGCTGAGTCATAAGAGAGAGAAGATAAAGATAAATCTAATGGCAGAAGTCCACTTTGTACTTTTTGCTAAACGTGTGAATATTTTTTGTATCTAAGTTAAACGCTGGAGTTTGTTTTCTGTATTTTACATAGAAAAAAATGAAAAGAGGAAGGAGATAAAGAGAGAATAATATGATAGAGGGAGAAATATATTAATGATTGCGGTGGTTTTATTAGGTGGTGAGTTAATATTTAAGGTTACGTTCATTTAACAGAGGTCATTTCCTTAGAATTCCTTTCTTTAACTATGGTTACTAGTTAACCGTAGTTGTCTAATGACCAACAAAACCTTGAACATGGTTTTCCCTCTTATCTAGGGCTGGCAACATGTCGGGTTTGGGCCGAATCTATATAGGCTCGACTCTGAGCCCGATGTTTAAAAAATGGGCCCAAGCCCGGCCCGACTTTTCTTCGGCTTAAAAAATTAGGCCTGAGTCTGGGCCCGGATTAGGCCCAAAAAGTAGGTTCGGGCCTAGGCCCGAACTACTTGTACAAGTTTTAATATAACTTTTCAATAAAATAAAACTATATCGAAAATAATTTACGATAAAATAATAACAATAATAGGAATACTAATTTTGTTTTGTCTAATTCATATCTAATTTGTTGCTTTTCTTTTTAACTCTATATATAACGCATAATTTCTCTCTTTATAAACTTTAATACTTATTTCAACTTACATAAATGAATATTCTCTTTAAAAATGCATATATCAATGTACATAAATATGCACATGCACATTTATAAATTTGATTCGGGCCTATTGGGCCAAAGTACTTGACATCAGGCCTAAAAAGTTGAGTCAGAGCCTTGTCCAAAATGAAAATTTTTAGCCCAAACCCGCTAATAACGGGTTCGGACCCTATGCGGGCCCGGGTGTAACTACTGTTTCCCCGTATTTGTATTTTATACTGTATTTTGCCGTATTGTATTCTTTCATCTATCTGAGATCCGTATTTTATTTCTATTCGAATAAAATCGTTATTTTGTCTCGACTCAATTTTGGATCTTTTTATCAAATTCGATTGTGTGCCATCTTGCACCGTTCTATATGAGTAATAGCCCGATTCTTCTATTTTATCTTTCTAATCCCCATTATTGTGCTTTTTAACCATTTCTTCTGTTGGGCTCTTTTTGAAACGGATCCCCTAAACTCTCAAACCCGCAAACCCGCTAACCTAGTATTTAAACCCAACCCTAACCCTAATCCCTAACCCTAATCACTCTACTGTTTAACCCTAATCCCACAGCCGCTAACCATCTCCTTCATCCCGTTTCCTTCTCCTCCATTTTCGCACGCCATCAACCCATTTCCAATCCCCATCTCCCATCGCCTTCGCACCTCCGACTCATCCCCTCATCACCTTCGATCCCCCGCTCCTCGTCAACCTCACCCTCGTCAATCACCATCTTCCGATCGCCACTCCTCCATCGAACCCAACCTCGCCATTACCCAAATTCTCGACAACCACACCATTACCATCGCCTCGCCGTCTCCTCATCGCATCGCCCTCACCCTCTCATCCTCCTCGACCTCCGTCCATCGCCAACACCCTGAACCCACTCCCCCAAACTTCTCCCCTGTTCGAACCCAGAACAGAGTAGTCGCTCTGCCGTCACTGCGTCGCCCCTCGACGTCGCGCCGCCACAGTCGTCGCCGCCCTCCGTGGCTGTCGCAGTCACTCCGCCGCGTCGCCACATTGAAGCCATCGCCGGCGTCGCGTCCTCTCTCTCTCTCGCGCCCTGTTCGACGAAGAAGAAAACGAAGGAGAAGAGCGGGATTGGCGGGATCCGATCTCGGCCCTTGGATCTCTTCAAGATCCGTGCGATCTGATCGCCGTACCCTGTTTCACCCACAGCAAATCCATCACCGCTGTTCCGTGTTCTGGCGGATCCGCTGCATTGGAGCGATCCGATTGGTGGGTTTCGGTGTTCTGCTGTTTTGGCACAGCGAATCTAGAAGTGCTGTTCGCTGTTTTGGCGCGATCTGGTGCGGGGGAAAACTCGATCTGCGGTCGATCTTCGCACGTGCTTCACACGTGCTTTTGGGGGACTCCTTCCGGGGTTTTTCGATCCAACTTTCTTCAGCAAGTGAATCTAAGCGTCGTCAATTAAGGCAAGTAACCTTGTACATCTTATCGTTCTAGTACAAGTCTCCTTGAAATACCACATGTAGTTAGTTTGTGACTCCCTTTGAATATCATAGTATAACAATTTGAACCTTCAAACTCACCAATCTAAGAGTCACAAAACTTCCTCGTATTAAATAATAATTCAATTGGACTCTTTTATCTCCTTGAACTTGCGAATCACATGGACATATGAATTAAGGACCCCTAGAAATTGTAGACGCATATAAATTTAGTGTTTTGGCAATTTGTGATTATTATGACTTGGAAAATATTATTATTCGCTGTTTGATTCTCATTACCATGTATTTGTGCCACATAATGATTTTAGACACCAAATTACATAATTCGATGAAATCTACATTAGTGAATTATCTCCCTATGTTGCTGTCTGGATTTTCTTTTGCGGTTTCGACCCTCTTATCTTTGGAATTTGGGCCCGAGGCCTGAATATGAAACGTAGATCAGGATGTGTAGATGTCGATAGACTCCAGAATGATTGAATTTGGAGTTACGGTCTAGGAGATATGGCTGTTATACTGCAGCTGTGTCAGTAGGCGCAGTTTTGTAAAAACTGCTGTATATATTGACTTTGCGAATTATTTTAGC
The DNA here is from genome assembly GCA_017893485.1 of Hemerocallis citrina. Lineage (NCBI taxonomy): Eukaryota > Viridiplantae > Streptophyta > Magnoliopsida > Asparagales > Asphodelaceae > Hemerocallis > Hemerocallis citrina. The sequence goes on from CM030359.1 coordinate 163,471,474, forward strand.
TGTACAAACAGCGTGCGTTTGACCCCAAATTTTGTGTGTAGCTGCTGGACATCATCTAGGACATCCCTAAATTTTTCTAGAATTAATTTACAACATTTACTTAGGTGTGCTTGCTTGATAAGAGTTAATAACAATAACAAGCCGGGGTTTGGGAAAGATTATAGAGTGGACAATATAGATACGTGTACTCGGAAGGGGGCCCGTGTTTCCCAATACTTGGTTCATGAACTTGTTGTATCTTGTTTGATTCATGGAGTCGGTTACTCGGCTCATGAACTTGTTGATTCTTGAACCCATTGTGCGGTTCTTGAACTTGCTTGTGGATTCGCGAACTTGCTTCGTGAACTTGTGATTTAATTTTCGATTCATGAACCAAGGCTTGCTTGATACTTGATACCTGAGTACGCCGCCCTATAAAATCCATTACTAGATCTAAACGCAATTGATTTGACTGTAGCAACCATGTAGTAAAAGAATGGATGCACGTCGTGCTACCTAGCTAGTAACTCACCACTAGACTTGAACTTGATAACTTGGACTCGATAACTTGAACTAGACTTGGACTTGAGAAACTTGAGCTAGATAACTTGACACTTGGACTTGATGACTAGACATTTGAGACCCAACATTTAAAATAACATATGACACTAGACTTGAATTTTGTCACTTGATATTAAATACCCTTATAGGTGTACCTGACATGTGATTCACCACTAGCAGTTGTTATCCAATCTAGTCATTATGATGTTCCCTCTTGCCAGCTAGATTTTGAATTTGTCACTACTTCTTATAACTCGGTTTATTCTTGATTCCAATTCTTGTTTTCCCCTTTTTTGTACTTGCTTTTACTATTTGTGGCCCTAACTTGCACTAAGGGCATTTTCTCTTGTTTCCCCTTCGTTTTCCTGTTTATATTTATTAAGCAGACTTGGGAGACAAGCTATCTGCTGGAATTGGCGAGCAGACATTTCAGGTGTTGCCTGGGGCAAGGACCTGTTTAAATAGTTACTTTCCTCAAGGTATTTATTTCTTCTGCTGTTAAGACTTGTTTCCGAGTTTACATTTGATCCAGACATGAGAACTATTTGAATATTATTATTTGTTTAAATTGTTTTCTGTTGCTTAATAAATTATTCATGCATGCTTGGTTATATATAAATCTGGTTATATTCTCGTTATGATGCTGAGTCGATCTTACAGCTTATGGATGATGTAAAAATCATTCGCTGGGTTTCGTCATGCACTCGTATTCCGTATTTTGGGAAGCGGGGCGTGATAAGGTTTTTAGTGGTATCAGAGCTCAGGTTTGGCTAATGTGTTAGTTTGACTAATACATTAGACAGGCTTGACTCAGTCAGGATTAACTCAACATTTAACAGGCCATGCAACCACATGAATAATTTAATAGTCAACTCGATCTGGATACAAGTCTTATCTCATTCATCTTGATCCCTTCATATTCAATTCTTTGATTCATTGTTTCCTTCCATCTATTGCATTCGTCCTGATTTGTTGATTCCTTATTGGGTACAATTTATTCTTCCGTACCCATATTCTTTTGATTCCAGTGCAAGCAATCTCTTATTTTTGCTTGCCTCGTTGAACCCTCCTTATTCCGGTTCGTGTGTCGTTTATTGCTCTTCGTGCCTTGCATTCATCTTCAATTGTTGACTCACTTTGAGTACCATGCTAGTTATTTCTCCTCTGCTATATTCTCTTCAATTCCGATTTTGCCCCTCGTCCTTTTTCCTTCGCATTCAATTCCTTAATTTTCTTTTGTCCCTTCTAGTCATCCTCCTCTTTAACTCCTTAATTGGGTGTAGCTTCATTTTTCTCCTACCTATTTTCTCTTTATAATAATTTTTTTCCGAATACTTTCTATATTTTGATTATTATTGGTTATATTTATTTTCAATCTTTATAAAAATGTTTCTCAACAAAGATTTTATTATTTCGAACAATGGTGTATTTTAACTTCACTTTTCATTTTTGATCGACTATATATTTCTACTGGATTATTTTGATAAGACAATTCTCATTTGTTGTATAATGCTATTATTACTACTATTATTATTGTGGCTATTATTTTCATTATCATTACTAGTATTATTATTATTGTTACTACTATTGTTATTCTTATTGTTGTTTTCATTATTTTATTATTATTGTTGATATTAAATTTCTTCCACAAAAATGTCGGGCACCAACTATAACATGTCTTGCATTATTATTTTTACTAGTGTTGTTGATATTTTGATATTATTGCTATTATTATTGTTATTATTATTATTATCATTCTTTTGCTATTACTATTATTATTATTGTCATGATCATTGTTATTCTATTGTTATTAATATGGACCTTTTTATATTATTATTGTTATTAGTACTATTATTTTCTTTCGCTACTACTATCATTATTATTAAATTGTTTTGAGCCTGATCATGCTCAATTTTATATACATTTCACTACTTCGGCGCAACCTAATGTCGAGATGGCAAATATGCAACTCGATGTCAATGGAGGCAAATTGCAACTAGATATCGGCGAGGCAAAATGTGCAGCCGAATATTTGGATGGCAATTTGAAACCTGATGTCGTGAAGGCAAATATGTAACTTGATGTTAAGGAGGCAAGATTTTCTACCTATTACTAATTTATTTTTCAAGACTCGTTACTTATATAATGAAACTGATGGTAAAAGAATATTTTTGTTATTATTGGTATTATTATTATTGTTTCATCACCTTTACTACTGTTATTATTTTTATTATTATTACTGTTGCTTTATGGATATCATTGTTATTTTTGCTATTGTTATATTATTATTATCATTATTGATATTATTTTTAATGCTATTATTATTATTATTGCATTATTTTCATAAATATGTTGAATTCTACTTTGTCATGTATGTATTATCGTTATTATTAGTATTGTTGGTATTTTTATTTCATCACATTATTATTACCTGTATGATTATGACGATTTTTATTTCTGTTATTATTATTGTTATTATTATTATTTTGTTATTATCATTGTTATTATTAGTTTTTATTGTCATTATTATTTTCTATTACTATTGATATTATTATCATGGATATTGTTACTATTAGTATTCCTGTTAAAGTCATTAGCTTTGATGTATACTATATATTTTGATTATTTGAATTGAAGCTCAATTTTATATTCTTTGCATCCTTGTTTATATCTATCCTGAACCCATACTCTCTTTGATCTGGTGCCTCATTCCTTTCTTCCTGCTCGGATCGTCGCTTGGTGCCACGTGGTCTACAACATGTCTGGAGCTTGGAGTGTCACCATCAGAGCAGCGCAGCGGAAGCGTGGTGGGCCCATGACCCACAGGACCCAGGATCATGTTGTTGCTTCTCCTTTCTTGTATTGTGTTTTGTTCCATTCCTTGCACCATTTGTTGTCCCCTATCTCTTGCTTTTGTTCTCATCCATTGACTCATTGCGTGGTGCATCTTTCCCTTGTCGCTGCCTTCTTCGATTCCAGCTCTTTCTATTCGTTCACCTCCTTGCCTTGTTATCTTGCAAGTCTTGTGGTGTTCAGTGTTCTTCTTCGTTTTTGATACCGGTTATTACCTTCTTGCTTTCCATCCTGCCATCATGTACTCATTCATTATTGGATTCAATTCTTTCCTGTCTTCCATCTCCTTGGTTTCAGTTCTGCCTACTCCTTCATCGTATTTATTATCTTGTGTTATTTGGATCCTTTAGATGCTGTTATTCTCTTTCATGCCTTCCATTTGACCATCGTTGTTATCCACTCCCTTCTTATTTTGGTGTTACCACCAAGTTGACTTTTCTTTGGATCCCTTGTTTGTTACCCTTCCCTAAGTTACTTTACCGAGTCCTATGTACTGCCTAAGCAAATTTCGAGGACGAAATTTTTGTGTAAGGTGGGTAGGATTTGTAACTACTGTTTCCCCGTATTTGTATTTTATACTGTATTTTGCCATATTGTATTCTTTCATCTATCTGAGATCCGTATTTTATTTCTATTCGAATAAAATCGTTATTTTGTCTCGACTCAATTTTGGATCTTTTTATCAAATTCGATTGTGTGCCATCTTGCACCGTTCTATATGAGTAATAGCCCGATTCTTCTATTTTATCTTTCTAATCCCCATTATTGTGCTTTTTAACCATTTCTTCTGTTGGGCTCTTTTTGAAACGGATCCCCTAAACTCTCAAACCCGCAAACCCGCTAACCTAGTATTTAAACCCAACCCTAACCCTAATCCCTAACCCTAATCACTCTACTGTTTAACCCTAATCCCACAGCCGCTAACCATCTCCTTCATCCCGTTTCCTTCTCCTCCATTTTCGCACGCCATCAACCCATTTCCAATCCCCATCTCCCATCGCCTTCGCACCTCCGACTCATCCCCTCATCACCTTCGATCCCCCGCTCCTCGTCAACCTCACCCTCGTCAATCACCATCTTCCGATCGCCACTCCTCCATCGAACCCAACCTCGCCATTACCCAAATTCTCGACAACCACACCATTACCATCGCCTCGCCGTCTCCTCATCGCATCGCCCTCACCCTCTCATCCTCCTCGACCTCCGTCCATCGCCAACACCCTGAACCCACTCCCCCAAACTTCTCCCCTGTTCGAACCCAGAACAGAGTAGTCGCTCTGCCGTCACTGCGTCGCCCCTCGACGTCGCGCCGCCACAGTCGTCGCCGCCCTCCGTGGCTGTCGCAGTCACTCCGCCGCGTCGCCACATTGAAGCCATCGCCGGCGTCGCGTCCTCTCTCTCTCTCGCGCCCTGTTCGACGAAGAAGAAAACGAAGGAGAAGAGCGGGATTGGCGGGATCCGATCTCGGCCCTTGGATCTCTTCAAGATCCGTGCGATCTGATCGCCGTACCCTGTTTCACCCACAGCAAATCCATCACCGCTGTTCCGTGTTCTGGCGGATCCGCTGCATTGGAGCGATCCGATTGGTGGGTTTCGGTGTTCTGCTGTTTTGGCACAGCGAATCCAGAAGTGCTGTTCGCTGTTTTGGCGCGATCTGGTGCGGGGGAAAACTCGATCTGCGTGAATCTAAGCGTCGTCAATTAAGGCAAGTAACCTTGTACATCTTATCGTTCTAGTACAAGTCTCCTTGAAATACCACATGTAGTTAGTTTGTGACTCCCTTTGAATATCATAGTATAACAATTTGAACCTTCAAACTCACCAATCTAAGAGTCACAAAACTTCCTCGTATTAAATAATAATTCAATTGGACTCTTTTATCTCCTTGAACTTGCGAATCACATGGACATATGAATTAAGGACCCCTAGAAATTGTAGACGCATATAAATTTAGTGTTTTGGCAATTTGTGATTATTATGACTTGGAAAATATTATTATTCGCTGTTTGATTCCCATTACCATGTATTTGTGCCACATAATGATTTTAGACACCAAATTACATAATTCGATGAAATCTACATTAGTGAATTATCTCCCTATGTTGCTGTCTGGATTTTCTTTTGCGGTTTCGACCCTCTTATCTTTGGAATTTGGGCCCGAGGCCTGAATATGAAACGTAGATCAGGATGTGTAGATGTCGATAGACTCCAGAATGATTGAATTTGGAGTTACGGTCTAGGAGATATGGCTGTTATACTGCAGCTGTGTCAGTAGGCGCAGTTTTGTAAAAACTGCTGTATATATTGACTTTGCGAATTATTTTAGCTGTACAAACAGCGTGCGTTTGACCCCAAATTTTGTGTGTAGCTGCTGGACATCATCTAGGACATCCCTAAATTTTTCTAGAATTAATTTACAACATTTACTTAGGTGTGCTTGCTTGATAAGAGTTAATAACAATAACAAGCCGGGGTTTGGGAAAGATTATAGAGTGGACAATATAGATACGTGTACTCGGAAGGGGGCCCGTGTTTCCCAATACTTGGTTCATGAACTTGTTGTATCTTGTTTGATTCATGGAGTCGGTTACTCGGCTCATGAACTTGTTGATTCTTGAACCCATTGTGCGGTTCTTGAACTTGCTTGTGGATTCGCGAACTTGCTTCGTGAACTTGTGATTTAATTTTCGATTCATGAACCAAGGCTTGCTTGATACTTGATACCTGAGTACGCCGCCCTATAAAATCCATTACTAGATCTAAACGCAATTGATTTGACTGTAGCAACCATGTAGTAAAAGAATGGATGCACGTCGTGCTACCTAGCTAGTAACTCACCACTAGACTTGAACTTGATAACTTGGACTCGATAACTTGAACTAGACTTGGACTTGAGAAACTTGAGCTAGATAACTTGACACTTGGACTTGATGACTAGACATTTGAGACCCAACATTTAAAATAACATATGACACTAGACTTGAATTTTGTCACTTGATATTAAATACCCTTATAGGTGTACCTGACATGTGATTCACCACTAGCAGTTGTTATCCAATCTAGTCATTATGATGTTCCCTCTTGCCAGCTAGATTTTGAATTTGTCACTACTTCTTATAACTCGGTTTATTCTTGATTCCAATTCTTGTTTTCCCCTTTTTTGTACTTGCTTTTACTATTTGTGGCCCTAACTTGCACTAAGGGCATTTTCTCTTGTTTCCCCTTCGTTTTCCTGTTTATATTTATTAAGCAGACTTGGGAGACAAGCTATCTGCTGGAATTGGCGAGCAGACATTTCAGGTGTTGCCTGGGGCAAGGACCTGTTTAAATAGTTACTTTCCTCAAGGTATTTATTTCTTCTGCTGTTAAGACTTGTTTCCGAGTTTACATTTGATCCAGACATGAGAACTATTTGAATATTATTATTTGTTTAAATTGTTTTCTGTTGCTTAATAAATTATTCATGCATGCTTGGTTATATATAAATCTGGTTATATTCTCGTTATGATGCTGAGTCGATCCTACAGCTTATGGATGATGTAAAAATCATTCGCTGGGCTTCGTCATGCACTCGTATTCCGTATTTTGGGAAGCGGGGCGTGACACCGGGTCGGGTTTGATTTCCACCCCTACTCTCCGCAACAAGGCTCTAGCCTCGTATCTTGCCCCTCGGCATGACACCCTGCCTCCGAGCCACTTGAAGATTTCTCCGCAACAAGGCTCCCGCCTCGTGCCTCGCCCCTCAGCATGGTACCCTAACTCCGAGCAACTCACGAATTTCTCAACAACTAGGCACCCGCCTTGTGTCTCGCCCCTCGACATGGCACACTGACTTCGAGCTACTCGCGAATTTCTTCGCAATAAGGCTCCCACCTAGTGCCTCGCCCATCGGCATGGCACCCCACCTACGAGCCACTCACCAAATTCTTTACAATAAGAGTCCAGCATTGTGCCTCACCCCTGACTCCGAGCACTCACAGATTTCTCCATGATTAGGCTCCTGCCTCGTGCCTCCCCTCGACATGGCAGTCCGACTCTGAGCCACTCGTGGATTTTCTCTGCAACAAGGCTCCCTCCACATGCCTAAGCCCTTGTCGTGGCACTCCAGGCACCCCCCACGCTAGTGTTGTCCCACAACCTCATCACCCGATGATTCATACCTTGCCACTCGGTTCGTTGCGTCGGCCGGTTATCACCATGCATCACTAAAGAACCGAGACCCGCACAAATGCTTTTATTAGTAAGAAACAAGACATTAAATTCACAAGGTTACATAAAGTTCAAGGCATAAGAGCCTGATCCCTGGGGTCTCCTTCGTCAAACCCGAGTCCTGTGTTTACTATGTCAGTCCCAGAGGGACTACCTAACCCGGGCGAATCAAGACCCCATCGAACACTAGCAATGCTGGAAGATCCAGCCACTCCATTTTGGGCATCCTCAGGTGCTCCAATTCCTGGATGGTTCTCGGTAAGGATCCCGCATCGAGAACAGACTCCAAAAAGTAGATGTCAGGCCCGCCTCTCTGAGTTTGACCCGCAACTGATATGTATCCAAGTCCCTCTCCACGAGCATCCGCTTGAGAACAAAATCTTAGGACTGCCCTCCGATCGAGCCAAAGGTCCCGACCTCCCTAGAAGAAGAGTGGGGAACCTCGATCCCGACCTCCTCACGCTCGGCAAGAACCTCCTTATCACCCAAGGGTAACTCTGCGGGATTTAAAGGGGTACTTTCAATATCTGGCTCGAAGCAAAGGCCATCGAGATCAAGGCTAGGGGTACCTCTCCCTGACATGCTCGAGGGCCCGATCATAGCCCCCATCCTGGCTGGTGATGACCCTATCCATCGGGCTTTCGAGCTCTTTCTTAAACTTCGTCTGCTACTCCTCCCAGGCTTCTTTCTCCATCATAAGAATTTCCTGGTCCAAAATCCCAACCATGAGCTCTTCCACCAACTCCTTCACCTTTTTCTCAAGCACGTCGGTGCAAAGCTTCTCCTCTTGCCATTCCTTTTCAAGACGTTGCGACTTCCGAGCAGTGCACCTAAGCTTGTGTTCGTACTGCCTCTTCATCTCCACCCCCTGAAGCATAGTCTGTAGGAAGAAAGAAACACTTTAGAAAAATTACAAAGTTCGAAAGTAGGGAAATATTTCTATTCAAAACTAAGCCTCTACCATGATAGAAGCTTGAGCAAACTAGAGATAGCTCGAGCCAGTAGTCTCCTAGCTGAGATCCCTTCAGTCCCTTGGAGAGGCTATGCTCTTCACCACCTCAAGGGCCACATGGGACTCCATTATGGAATCAGCATCCTTCAGGGCCCATTCAAGCCTGAATGTCTCATCGACCTTATCACCAAGGAAGGTCGACTATGAATGAGCGGGCGTTGTATTATAAGATTATGAATAATCAGGCGGAAGGTAGACAGATCTTTAGTATTCCGGGCTAGAGCGTTGCTTGCGAGATGTTTGCACGATGAGGGTTCTGTATAGTCGGGCGGTGTACTCCGGGACTAGAACCAATACTTGTGGGACGTCTAAACCTTGTCTTTTGTCACGGTTATAGGATTGCATGGAAAGGGATAGAACCCTACAAATAGGAGTACGTTAAGAGAATTCCCTCAGACCTTATCGTATAGAATGCATAGAATCCGAAAAAGTGTGTATTAGTGTGCATTGTGTGCATTTGTTTCTTTCTAGAATACTTGTTTTATGCCATTGTTTTATGCATTCTGATTTATGTTCAATGACATACACTTATACACTTAAATTAGATTCATTATCTCATATTTATTTATCTTTGTCATTATTGGTTTTGTTTTATGCATCAATTTTGTGATTGTTAAAGTTGAGGACCGCTTTGTTATAGCATTGCATCAGTTGCATTCAACTGAAATGCCCGCAGTTCTCATGTTTTTGTAGGACTCGGATTAGCGAGCGACGTGGGCATGAGTTAATTTGATGTCGATGGATGTTGCAAGATTGAAGATTTTGATGATATGAGTTGTATTTTATATGTAAATTTCCGATGTGCATTGTAAAGAATAACATTATAATGAAAATGTTTTAAATTCATTGTATTTTTGTACGACATTGAAGTAAAGATCCTGGTTGTGCCCTGTGCCAAGAAAATTTTTTGTTACAACACTACATATATAATATGTAAAAAACATCAAAACACGGCACTAACCAACCAACCAACCTGTTTCAGGGAAAGGAAATGATGCTCCAATTCTACGCGGGTTATGCTCTGGAAGAATTTCTCCAGGAAGCTCCGAGTGAATGTGGCCCAAGCAATAGGCCGCTCCAACCTCTCGGACTCTCCCCTCCACCAGATGTGGGCCAAGTCCACCAACTGGATGCTGACCACATCCACACGGTCTGCATCGGCAACCCTAGTTGCCTGTAGCAAACTCTCCGTCCGAATTAGCCACTGCTTAGCCTCTAGTGGCGTCTAAGTACCAGCAAACTTATCAGAATGCAGCCTTATGAAATCCGCAACAGTACCCGGACGAGGGGGAAAGGCTACCTGGGCAGGCACAGCGGGGGTCGGGATAGCAGCGTTCTAGTTAGCAGTCTCCAATGCTGCCCTTACCAGTTCGCTGTGCTCCTGCTGCATCTGAGCAATCTGCTACAGCGCCTGAGTAACAGCTGCCAACTCAGGATGGTCATTCTGCGATCGAGAAGACGAAGCACTCCCACGGGCCATAGTCTGCACAAAACCCAAAACAATTAGCATCCAGATCAAGTTGATTATCAACTTTTCGTTCAATTGCATGGCCTGTTAATAGTTGAGTTAATCCTGACTGGTTCAGGCATGTCTAATGTATTAGTCAACTAACACATTAGCCAAACCTGACTCTGATACCACTAAAAATCTGTCATGCCCTGCTTCCCAAAAGCAATACAGAATACGGTACGCGATAAAGTCCAGCGAATGGTTTTCACCATCCAAGAGCTGTAAGGATTTACTCAACCAGCATAACAGGAAATATAACAATATGCTCAACCATGCATGCATGAACAATTATTAACCAACAGCATTTATTTGCAACAAATATAAATCTCCCAAACAAGCACGAGATCTGGATCAAGACAAAATTTCTGGACTACAAGCCCGTTACAAGTTTCAATGTAGCAACAAGAATGAAATAAACTCAAGCACAAATCACTAAACATGATTTTCCAAAGCGAAGCCTAAAACCTTTGCTCACCAACTCCCGTAGGTAGTTGATCACAAAAACCTTCTCATATAGCCATAGAAGGAAAATAGGAAAAACAGGAAAACAGTACGCCCGTTAGTGCAAGTTACAGGCCGCAAGTAGTAAAAGTAAGATAGGTGGAAACGGAAACAAGAAACAGGAAATCCTAGCATGGAGGATCACAACAGTAGGTGAATAGTCGAAAAGTAACAGGAAAAGTAGTAGGTAAACTGTTGTGGGAAAATAGTGGCGGTAACAGTAAAGGATAACAGTAACAAGTGATGGTAACAGATAACAGTAACAAGTAACAGTCTCAGGAAAACAGGGGTGTGCCCGTGAAACGAGTTATTCTTAAGTCTATTGTTCAATATTATCTAAGTAGCACTTCTTGCGTCCCAAATTTTACCACATGGTTGCTACATACAATCAATTTTTGTGTAGATTTCGTAGTGGAACCTATAGGGCCGTGTACTCAGGCATCCGGTAAATTGTAACAGTAAACAATAACAGTGTCATGAATCATGTATCCATGAAAAACAGTTGAGACCTATGGGTCCCCATCTGAGTACACCTTCCTATGAGGAAGTATGTAGTCAGGTAAACAGTAATAGCCGGTGAAACATGGTACAACAGTAAACAGTTGGGAAAACGGTTCCCCTTCTGAGTACACATTTCTATATTGTCCACTATTAGAACTTTTCCTTAACCCCAGCTTGATTACTTGTCATTATTATTAAAACAGGTGAGGGCACGCAAAACGGGGCAAGAAAACATGGTAAGAACAAGGGACAAGTTTAAGTTGAATAGGAAACATAAACAGTGACAAAACAACCTCTAATAGTTAGATCAACGATAGTTTCAGTTCTGGACAACAAGTCATTGCTGCACCAAAACTGAGATTCCTGTTGCCACAGAAATTCAAATCTAGATCTGTTAGAAAATCTAGAAACTAGACTCTTTTCCAAATCCAGTGCATATACACAATTCATACATCAGTTATAGTAACAGGGTTTAAAACAGTGTTTTATACAGGATTCATGTTCAGCCAGAAAATGCAAGGTCTTATTTATAAGCATGAAAGGGGTCTAAGAACATGATAATTAAATCTAAGAAAAATCTTGAAGGTTCCCTAGCATGTCTAGTCTCAACATATAAAATTTCATAAAATCTATTACAGATAGTACAGTCTATTCAATTTGGAAAATAGAGTGATGCAGCAAAATTGTAAATCTAAAAGTTCAGACACAGTAGTACCAAAATATTGCTAATTCACAAAATACAATTCAAAATCCCAATCCGTCGAAAGGATTGTAAAATAGACATACTAGGATACATTTCATATTCATAAAGTTTTTACCAAAAATGACTAGAATCAGGGTGAAAATAAAGTTCTTTACTGAACAACATGTAGTTTGGCAATTATATGATTGGTTTGACAAGCATGAAATAAGTTATAAAAATCATTAAACAATTCCACAAAAATTAGGGGTTGATTCCAGTCATGCCAAGTCATACCCAGAAAAATATCAAGTCCAAATTTTACTTTTAACATCAGTTTTAAATAATAAATCATGCAGCGATCTTAAAAATCAGAATCTGGAAATTTCGACACAGCTATAGTAAAATAGCGATAACTCACACATAAAAAATCGAAATTGAAATCTGTCGAAAGTTCTGAAAACTAGAAACCAAGGCCTATGAATCTTGTTCAAAAATTAATTTATTTTACTGATTTAAACAGGGTCAAAACTTCTATACTAAATCAGGTCAGCAGTAAAGAGAAACTTCGTTCATGCATTTTATCAAACAACTTATCTATGGTAGATCCAAATTAGAGTATGATGCAAGATATGATATATTGGACATTCAAATAAACATGGTATGGGTATTAATAAATCCACAACGAGATAACACATCTAGCACATCATTCATGTAACAAAAATCCACAACATATGATAGATCACGAACAGGTATATACACATCAAGATATCTATCTAGAACCAATTTATTTTTGTGTAGTGTGTGTGTCAATTTATTGTGGGTACTCATGATCATGAACGATGGAAACGGATCAAGCGAACAAGATTATGATTTTCAAGGAATTATCATGAGAATGAAAACAAAGATGAATCCAAGACTACTTACGGTATTTGAACTTGTACGAGGAACAAAAACAACATACAAGCTACTTGCCTTAAAGAAGACTGCGAATCCGACGAGAAAAGAATAAAGGGAACGAATCCTAGCATACGAACACGAACACAACAATCACGAACACAAAGAGCTTGCGGGATAGGATATGGATGACGGACGGCTAGGTGGTGCACTGGTGGTCAACGACAGACAGGCGAGAGGACGTCGATGGCAAATAGGCGGCGGCCAGAAGTGGAGGTCGTGGCGTCGGAGTGAGGAGGATGGGGGCTTGCAGGGTTGAGGGAGATGTAGGGTCGTGGGCGGCGTGCGAGGGTGACCCCGAGGGCGCAACGGTGGCGAGGTAATCGCGAGCGCGCGACGGTGGTGAGGTGACAGCCGACGGGGCTTGCGGTTTATGAGGAGTCGACGGGGGTAGGGTTTGGCCGACGGGTATAGTGTAGGAGGGGAGAGAGAAGGGAGAAGAGAGAGAGAGAGAGAGAGAGAGAGAGAGAGATAGAGATAGAGAGAGAGAGATAATACTGTAGGGGAACAGAACAAAATTTGTTAGATTTAATGGGATTTTTGGGTATGTTATGATTGTAGGAATCAAGAGAGATTATGGGGAGTGATCTGCTTGTTAGGCAGATAGAGAGAACGTGAGGGAGAGATTTTAGGGAGACTGGGTAAAAGAGGGTACTGGGTAGCGGGTTTAGGATCCAATAGGGCGGGTTATAGGGTTCAAATAGGGTAATATTGGCTAGAAATTGGATCCAATAGACAGAAATCAAATAATGAACAATGAGACCATGAAATATATGATTTAAAGTCAAACAGAAATCATCTAGGGATAAATAATTAGCAGAAGAAAACAAATCAAAAGAATTGAAATTCACAGAATTGAAACGACAGAAATAAAATAGCTTACTGGAACGAAGAAGTGATTACACGGTTCAGGATGGACAAAAGAGTACAATCAGGAATAAAATACCCAGGAAAAATAAATAAATAAATACATACAAAATATAATAAAGGAATATAGGGGTTACAAATCCTACCCAACTAACAAGCAGAATTTTGTCCTCGAAATTCAAACAAGAAGTACACTGGGTAACCCTGAAAAAGAAAAGAAAAATTACAAAATAAGAACTACACAAACAAATGAGAGAACTTATGCTAGATTTCCTCCTCCAATTCCCAAGTCGACTCACCCGGCGAGTAAGGATTCCAAGAAACCCGAATCACCTTGATAACCATGTTCTTCAACACCTTCTCCCACCGGTCCAAAATAGCAACTGGTGGAATCTCATAAGACAGATCCGGCTGCATGGATAACTCTGAGTATTCAATCACATGGCTCTCATAATGGATGTACCTCCTGAGTAGTGAGACATGGAAGACGTCGTGCACCCCAGATAAAGCCGGCGGTAATGCTAGACGATAGGCTACCTTGCCTACTCGTTCCACGATATCAAATGGCCCGATGAACCCGGGGCTTAGCTTGCCTCCGCCTCCAAACCGGATGACACCTCTCCATGGCGATACCTTAAAGAAAACATGGTCACCCACCTTAAACTCCAAGGCTCTCCTATGGACATCTGGCCATCTCTTCTGCCTGTCTTGTGCTGCCTGAAGATGCTTCCTGATCTGAGTCACCGGATCAACAGTCTTGGTGATCAACTTCGGACCCAACAACTTCCTCTCATCACTGTCATCCCAGCACACTGGTGACCTGCACTTCCGACCATATAGTCCCTCGTACGGTGCAGCTTTAAGACTGGCCTAACAGCTGTTATTGTACGAGAACTCTACAAGATGTAGGTGATCCTCCTAAGATCCTCCAAACTGTAGCACATAGGACCTCATCATGTCCTCCAGAGTCTATATGGTCTTCTTTGTCTGTCCATCTGTCTGAGGATGAAAAGCTGTGCTGTATTTCAATTTACTCCCCAGACTTCATGGGATGAAAAGCTAGGCTCTCAGTCGACTGACCAACTCTGAAGGGAATGAAGTGAGCACTCTTCGTCAGTCTGTCCACAAGCACCTAAATGGCGTTGTGACCCTTAGGACTCCTCGGTAAAGCGGTCACAAAATCCATCGTAATGTGCTCCCACTTCCACTCTGGATTGGGAAGAGGTTGAAGAAGCCCGGCGGTTCTCTGATGCTCTGCCTTCACCTGCTGACAGATCAAGCACTGAGACACAAATCTTGCTATGACCCTCTTCATGCCATGCCACCAGAAGTGCAACTTCAAGTTCCGATACATCTTAGTACCACCGGGATGAATAGAGTACGACGACTGGTGGGCTTCCTCAAGCAACTTCAAATGAACCTCACCCTTCAGAACACACAATCTGGACCCAAAACGAAGCGATCCATCCGAGTGAATAACCATATCGGTCCTTGCACCTACCTCAACTTCTATTCTGAACCCCTGCAATTGCTCATCACCTGCCTGCGCTTCTTCAATATGCTCTACCAGAGACGACTGCAACTAAAGCATCATGCAACTCCGATCAGAACTCGGCAAGATCAAATTCAAGTCCAACCTTCGTATCTACTCAATAAGCTCCCTCTGCTTAGTCAGCAACATGGCGACTGGTCTCCTGCTCAAAGCATCTGGCACTAAGTTCACCTTACCGGGATGATACTATAAACTGATGTCATAATCGGCCATTAATTCCAACCAGTGCCTCTGCCTCATGTTCAACTCCTTCTGGGTGAATACATACTTGAAACTTTTGTGGTCAGTAAAGATTTCCACTTGGTCTCCAAGTAGATAGTGCCTCCACAGCTTCAAAGCAAAGTTCACTGCCGCCAGCTCCAAATCATGGGTAGGGTAGTTCTTCTCGTACGGCATCAACTGTCTGGATGCATAAGAAACAACTCGGCCCTTCTACATTAACACTGCACCTAGAACCATGCCCGAAGTGTCACAATTAACCACAAATCTACCTGAACCATCCGATATAGTCAACACTGGCACTGATGTTGTAACACCCCCAATATATATATATATATATATATATATATATATATATATATATATATATATATATATATATATATATATATATTGACTAAACCTCTAAATTCAATTCCTTCAATTTCTATATCAATTTAAACATAAACTAAGATAGGTATATTTCAAATAAAATTTTGGCAGAGTCTCCCCTGAAATTTCTGCCCCGAAACACAAAAGGCTTACGGAATTCTGCTTTAAATTCCGTAGCTCACAACACCGGCATTACAATCATGGGCTCCCTAGGCCAAAATGAGCATAATCACACATGCAATATAAATATCGTGCTCTGGGGGCCAAACTCATAACATAATATCAATTATCAATTAAAAACCATAAAATTCCTTTGAAAACTTATATAAGTAATAGAAAAACTAAAGAAAAACTTTCCAAAAACCAATCACAGAACCCAATACTCCACAACGAGGTGGGTACGGGCTTTCTTACCTCATCACAGCACTATATCTATATATGTTCACTTTAATACAAAGTACTACATCAACTTTCCATGTTTCTTTATATACTAATTACATACATAATCTAGCATCTCGATAGAATATAATTTCTAACTCTATAACTACCTCACCGGGCTACTAGCAAACCTGCAGGAGAGTTAGGATTGTCCACCCTCAAGGAGGGACTCCCCTAACCCCCAGAAAACATCAGGGGTTAGCCATTTCTGGTGTGAGTATCATTATTAATAAAGTAAATAAATTAAATTGTATAAAAAAATAAATTAAACTTTCAAACATCAAGTTAAGAAGATGCAACCTGAAATCTGAACATAAAAACATCACCAATACGATTTTATATCAAAATACTCTTCAAATCTGCATCCAACTATATACATATCCATAACTTCACACATTTCACTATATACATTACCCTAACCGCCTATACATCTTTATTTTACATTAGCATAAGACAAGGTCACATATGATCCATTACTTTTCAATTTGAATTCCCTAACACAAATATTCACCTTTCTACAATTATCGACATAGCGGGCATTTCACTATTTAAATGAATATAACCACATGATGTTATTACACCTTTCTTTAATAACCATTTATATGAATACAAACTCATAACACAACATACTTTCTTTAGTAACCATTTTCATAACCAATCTCATAATACGGGTATTTATTTTATTGTGTTGTAACAAGTATCACATCATAACATATGCATCTATTCTCATAATACCACCTTCCTTCATGTCTTATGACATAAATATAACATCTCATTGCCCAATGCAATTTACTCACATTTCATAACATCGTTAACACATCACTAATTAAAATACTTATACTCATTGCATCAAAAACATATTTTATAACTCATTCTCATCTCATTATACCACTTTAGTAATTTCTCATTCTTATAAGAAATATATCTTATTATCATTTTCACTTATAATACAAATTGCTATTAACTTCACTTTCATTCTCATCACAATGTACTCCATATCCCCAAACACAATTTGGGCCACAACATATCACACCCCAATGCCGATAACTTGGATAATAATCACCGCACCCCAAACACATAGTTGGGTAATATCACATCACATCTCAAGCTGATAGTTTGGTTATTAATTCACTTCAATTACTTTTCATCTTTACTTTACTTAATTCTTAATTTCAATTAATCATTACCACTGTCATGCCAACTCACCCTGTGAATTATACCAAGGCAGGTAGTTCCCACCATTTCCACAGAAATAACGGGCAGGTAGTTCCTTGACACAATTCCAAGGTGTAACAACTCATATCATACTGTA
Source organism: Hemerocallis citrina (assembly GCA_017893485.1). NCBI lineage: Eukaryota > Viridiplantae > Streptophyta > Magnoliopsida > Asparagales > Asphodelaceae > Hemerocallis > Hemerocallis citrina. Next base: position 163,488,996 of record CM030359.1, read on the forward strand.
TTTTACTTTAATCATTTACATAACATAATTACTTCATACTGTTCATATTAACACACGTCTCTTTTACTTTTTCATTTTAAATTAACCACATACTGCAATTATCATTTCTTTTCATACACAACTTATAACTCGTATCTCTTCATATTCATTTTATTTACAACCACTTTCTTTCACATTCACAATTCACTTTCTTTTCACAACCACTTTCTTTCACATTCACAATTCACTTTCTTTTCACATTTATTTACACTTAGTTATTTTATTAGTTTGTCGACTAGTGAGCCACAGTATCCCAACATACTGAAAGCCGACAGCCCAGTAAACACGCGGCCCGATGCTCACACAGAGTCTTACTCGTCCGAGGCTACGTCTTCCTTTTAGCCGAACTAGCGAGGGAACCACTAACCCCAAGTAGAACTTGGGTACTTCCTCCCAGCCGAAGCCAAGAGGGAAAAACCACTGAAAAACCACTGACCCCAGGTAACCTGGGTACTTCCTCCCAGCCGAAGCCAAGAGGGAAAAACCACTAACCCCAAATAAACTGGGTACTTCCTCGTGACAGTTGTTATCGAGGGAAAACCGGGCCTCAAGCCGATAGCTTGGGCGATAAAAACCACTTACCCCAAACACACAGTTCGGGTCCACTTTTCCCAAGCCGGTCCTTGGGTGTTAGGAGGTCTAGCCCAAACCCCCAGGATTGCTGTAGGTACTGGTCAACAAAACCATCTGTTATTAGCATTAATCATTTCATCTTTTCAGCTTACTTTATCACACAAGCATTTCACTTTTGATTTACAACGAGTCATGTCCTTGGCTTTAACCACGTGAATTAGTCATCATATCATTATACCACATTATGCATACACCCTGTCATTCAACATATAAAACCATCATATTATATTATTGCATAATATTAATGCACCAAGATATTTATTTTGCCATAACATCCCACATTAAGAATACCATATTATTCATTACCTCATTGTATCATTTATAGGCATATGCCAAGTTATAACATAAATAGAAGAACTACATTATGTTATTCCATATCGTAAAAGTATCAAGTATATACTTCATCACATTATAATATTATACTATTACCCATTAATTCACTTCGAACATAATTATAATGTAAACATATACCACTTACTAATTTCATCAATTATCACATCGCGAGTCAATATCATGATATATATATCACAAACATACATCACACATGCGGGTTTCCAAGAAAAGGGGCCAAAATCACTTATTTCCTCTAATTAAATCTCATAATATCCAATTATAGCATACTAGCTCATATACCATGTTCCATATAAGTAAAATCACCTATAACGGCTTATATGTCCCAAAACATGCACAAAACATGCACTATAAATACACGGGTTTCCAAAACATGATCACAATCACTAATTTCGTCTAATTACATCTTATAACATCCATCCGTAACATGCTAGCCCATACACAAGGCTCCACATATACCAAATTACCTATATCGGCCTATATACCCCAAAAACATGCACAAAACATGCACGGGGAAAAAATATGCATAAACAATTTAATATATTTAGTTTTTATACATCAACACATCACATTAACCCATAATATAGGTTTTATATACTTAAAATAGTTGATTTCACCAAATATCTCAAAAACCCATTTTGGACCCTTACAAATCCGTATTTTCATTGAAAATCGATTTTTGGCATAACTTTTACAAAATATATCAAAAAGCCACGAAATTCGGCCACAATGTAAAATACTTATAAATACAACATACTCACCTGACGAATCGAGCAAACGATGTCCCACGTCCGCCCGGTAGCCAGTCGAAGTTCGACTTTTTCCACCTAATTGGAAAATTATAGAACCGATTAGCTTAAAACTCAAAACTCGACCTATGGACCTCCAAATTTGAATCCGTCTTTACCCACACGTCACAAATGACATATGTAGGTGAGCTACAGCAATAGATTTCGAGTTCGGGTCCCAATACAAAAACTCACTCATCGATCGGAGGAACCCTTTAAGGGAAATCCCCAAATATCTACTTGTTTTCATCCAATTCTCCTAATTTATCAAATTAGGGTTAAATAATAGTAATAAAACTCAATGATACCTCCGAATCTAACAAATTCTCTCCTAAATCTCGCTCGGGCATTTCACCGAACACCCGGCGTGCACTTTTTACCTATAGTCTATTTCACTCAATTTAATTGAGCTTAAAGCCTATAAAAATTACCAAAATTTCTCATTAATCCTCTTATAACATTTTTCACCCTCCAATAATTTTTCTACCATCAATGGAACCAATTTTCCTTTCCAAATTCACAAACCCTAATTTATTAACAACTGCCAACTCTTTAATAATATGCTAATGTCTCACCTCTACTACTCATAACATCTCCAAACCTCCCTATCATAATATTTCTACTCAATAAAAACTATCTACACTTAATTTTATACAATAAAATAAAAAGGGATATACCTTTCCGAAGCCCTTTCAAAAAACCGACGCTACCACATTGTAGAGAACCCTCCAATTAGTCATCCCCTCAATTTAATTTGAAAACGACAAAGAAATGGGTTGGATTTGGGCGGGAGAAAGAGGGGCCGAAGGTGGGGGTTTTGATCGGGAGAAAGGATCGGGAAGGAAGAAGAAAGAAGGAAAGAAGGAAAGAAGGAAATGGGGGAGGGAGAAATTAAAATATAATATATATAATAATAATAATGTATATTTACATATAAGCCCTCCAAATCTAAAATATTACAAATAAACCCAACTCTTTTCTATAAGAATACGAACAATACAAAATACATTAAAATTATCTTATAATAATTCCCTAGAATGATAAAATATAATAAACTATATTTCCTCACATAAAATCTCAACTCTTAACTCTAATATAACAATAATACCAATCTACCACAATTATTCATACCAATATCAATATTGATAATAAATAAAATAAGATATCACTTAAAAGTAATTCTCACCCCTACAAGATGTAAAAACGAATATTTTTGGTGTTTTAAAATCTGAGGTGTTACAGACGTCAACCGACTCTTCAACTCTACAAAAGTTTCACTAGAAGCCCCATCCCAGACGAATTTATGATCCTTCCTTGTCAGCTTAGTCAACGGCCCAGCTATCTTTGAAAAATCTTGAACAAACTTCCGATAATACCCGGCTAGTCCAAGGAAACTTCTCACCTTTGAAACTGACTTAGGCACTAGCCAATCTTTCACCGCAATAGTCTTGGACGGATCAACTGAGATTCCCTCGCCCGAGATAATATTCCCCAAGAATGTAACTCGGTCAATCCAAAACTCACACTTGCTAAGTTTCCCATTGAGCTGATTCTCCCTCAGAGTTTGTAGAACCAACCTCAGATGCTCAGCATGCTCCTTCCGGTTCCGAGAATACACCACAATGTCATCTATAAAGACCACCATGAATTTGTCCAAAAATGGGGAGGACTCTGTTCATCAGACTCATAAACACCGCTGGGGCATTCGTGACTTTGAAAGGCATCACTAGGAACTCGTAATGCTCGTACCTGGTCCTGAACGCAGTCTTCTCCACATCTGCTGCCTTCACCTTCACCTGATGATATCCCGAAAGAAGGTCCAACTTCAAAAAGTCTGCCGCTCTGCCCAACTGATCAAACAAATGATCAATCTTGGGCAGCAGATACCGGTTCTTCACTGTAACATTGTTCAGCTCACGGTAATCCACGCACAGTCGGCGGCTCTCATCCTTTTTCCTGAAAAACAAGACTGGAGCTCCCCATGATGAAACACTGGGCCTGATAAAACCCAACTCTAGTAATCCTTGAATCTACACCTTCAACTGTGCTAGCTCAATCGGTGCCATCCTGTAGGGACTTTTCGATATCGGCACAATACATGGCCGAACTTCAATGCCGAACTCCACCTCTCGATCTAGAGGTAACCCGGGAAATTTCTCTGGGAACACATCCAGGAATTCCCACACTACAAGAGGTGTAGCCTCACAGCCTGTGTGCTGCTCTATTGCACAACCTGCATGATCCACCACCTTCTTACCATGCCCAAGGGGTGTCTCCCCAGCATGGAACTCAAACTTTGCACAGCCCGGCATCCCGAATACAACCTTCTTTGCTCGGCAATCAATAATGGAATGTGACTCCCCCAACCAATCCATGTTGACAATCAGATCAAACCCTGAACTCTCGAACACGATCAGATTTGCCTTGAAGTCTGTGCCCCCAATTACCACGAGACTCTGCTTACACTCCCAGGAACAGATGACAACACCACCACCTGTGGTGATGTTCTAAGCTGCCGGCATAACACTACACTCCAACTGATGCCGATCCATAAAGTGGGAGGAGACGAAGGAATGGGTTGCCCCGAAATCAAATAGGACATGGGCATGAAAGGAATGAACTAGAATGATACGTAAGATAGAGTCAAAACAAGGGAAAAGATGAACAGTGAAAGATAAATATGGAATAAGAAAAATGGTGCAGGAAAGACTACATGAATGAATGATGCAAGAGAGACAAATAAAGCAAGGAATAAATAATTGCACAACAAAAGAAAACACAAAAAGAATACCTGCAAAGACCTATCCACGATCTCGGCTTCCTCCGCTGTCAGGTTGAAGGCCTGACCTCCCCCCGGAGCAGCGGTCCTCTGACCGACAATCTAACGCTGAGGGGGAAGTGGTGGCCTGACCTGACTACGGACTAGCATGCCTACGGCCTGATCGTGCCTCCTCCGAGGAAAATCCTGGACCAAGTGATCGGTAGCACCACACCCGAGACACCGGCGATTGGCCTTCCAGTAGTCCTTGCGCAAGTGACCAGGGATCTAGCAGAAGTCACAAAAAACATCCCTCTGTGGAGGAGCAGGATGGTAGGGGGCCTGTCCTGACAGCATGGACCGGAGCCGGCCTCCTGACCGGCCCTCCAATGGACCTAACAGCAGTAGCAGCGGGGTACTGCACAACCCGCTGAGGAGGGGCCTCCCGAGCTCGAGTCCGCTCCATCGTTCGAGCTGCCTCCAAGGCATCCGCATAGGTACGGAGGCGGTGGGCGACCAGGTGCATCTGAATCCTATGGTTGAGCCCCAAAAGGAACCTTTGCACTCGGTCCTCCTCGTTCGCCACCAAGGTGGTAGGGAATTGACTAAGCCTGGTGAACTCCGCGGCATACTTGTCCACGGATCTAGTGCCCTATGCCAAGAAAATTTTGTGTTACAACACTACATATATAATATGTAACAAACTTCAAAACATGACACTAACTAACCAACCAACCTGTTTCAGGGAAAGGAAATGATGCTCCATTTCTACCCAGGTTATGTCATGGAAGAATTTCTCTAGGAAACTCCGAGTGAATGTGGCCCAAGCAATATGCCACTCCAACCTCTCGGAATCTCCCCTCCACCAGATGTGGGCTAGGTCCACCAATTGGATGCTGACCACATCCACACGGTCTGCATCGGTGACCCTAGCTGCCTAGAGAAGACTCTTCGTCCGAATCAGCCACTGCTTAGCCTCTAGTGGCGTCTCAGTACCAGCGAACTTATCAGGATGAAACCTCATGAAATCTGCAACAGTACCCGAACGAGGGGGCAAGGATACTTGGGCAGGCATAGCGGGGGTCGGGATAGCAGCGTTCCGGTTAACAGCCTCTAATGCTGCCCTTGACAGTTCGCTGTGCTCCTGCTGCATCTGAGCAATCTGCTGCAGTGCCTAAGAACAGATGCCAACTCAGGATGGTCATCCTGCGATCGAGAAGACGAAGCATTCCCACGGACTATAGTCTACACAAAACCCAAAAAAAATAGCATCCAGATCAAGTTGATTATAAATTTTTCGTCCAGTTGCATGGTCTGTTAATAGTTGAGTTAATCCTAACTGGGTCAAGCATGTCTAATGTATTAGTCAACTAACACATTAGCCAAACCTAGCTCTGATACCACTAAAAACCTATCATGCCCCGCTTCCTAAAAGGAATACGGAATACGGTATGCAACAAAGTCCCGCGAATGGTTTTCACCATTCATGAGCTATAAGGATCTACTCAACCAGCATAACATGAAATATAACAATATACTTAACCATGCATTCATGAACAATTATTAACCAACAACATTTATTTGCAACAAATATAAATCTCCCAAACAAGCACGAGATCTGGATCAAGACAAAACTTCGGAACTACAAGCCCGTTACAAGTTTCAATGTAGTAACAAGAATGATATGAACTCAAGTACAAATCACTAAACAAGATTTTCCAAAGTGAAGCCTAAAATCTTTGCTCACCAACTCTCGCAGGTAGTTGATCACCAAAACCTGTTTATATAGAAATAGAAAGAAAATAGGGAAAATAGGAAAACAGTACGCCCGTTAGTGCAAGTTTCGGGCCGCAAGTAGTACACGCAAGATAGGTGGAAACGAAAACAAGAAACAGGAAATACTAGCATGAAGGATAACAACAGTAGGTGAATAGTCTACAAGTAACAGGAAAAGTAGCAAGTAAACAGTAGTGGGAAAACAGTGGCAGTAAAAGTAAAGGATAACAGTAACAAGTGATGGTAACAGGTAACAGTAACAAGTAACGGTCTCAGGAAAACAGGGGTTTGCCAGTGAAACGAGTTAGTCTTAAGTCTATTGTTCAATACTATCTAGGTAGCACTTCATGCGTCCCAAATTTTACCACATGGTTGCACATACAATCAAGTTTCGTTTAGATTTTGTAGTGGAACCTATAGGGCCGTGTACTCAGGCATCCGGTAAACAGTAACAGTAAACAATAACAGTGTCATGAATCATGTAATCATGTATCCATGAAAAACAATTGAGACCTATGGGTCCCCTTCCGAGTACACCTTCCTATAAGAAAATATGTAGTTAGGTAAACATTAACAGTCGGTGAAACACGGTACATCAGTAAATAGTTGGGAAAACGGTTCTCCTTCTGAGTACATATTTCTATATTGTCCACTACTAGATCTTTCCCTTACCCTTGACTTGATTACTTGTCATTATCATTAAAATAGGTGCGGGCGAGCACAACGGGGTAAGAAAACATGGCAAGAATAGGGGACAAGTTTAAATCGAATAGGAAACATAAACAGGGACAAAACAACCTCTAACAGTTAGATCAATGAGAGTTTTAGTTCTGGACAACAAGACATTGCTGCACCAAAATTGAGATTCCCTTTGCCACAGGAATGCAAATCTAGATCCGTCAGAAAATATAGAAACTAGACTCTTTGCCGAATCTAGCGCATATACATAAGTCATACATCAGTTACAGTAATAGGGTTTAAAATAGTGTTTTATACAGGATTCATGTTCAACCAAAAAATGCAAGGTCTTATTTATATGCGTGAAAGGGTTTTAAAAACATCATAATTAAATCTAAGAAAATTCTGGAATGTTCCCTAGCATTTCTAGTCTCAGCATATAAAATTTCATGAAATTCCATTACAGATAGTATAGTCTATTTAATTTGGCAAACAGAGTGATGCAGCAAAATTGTAAATCTAAAAGTTCAGACACAGCAGTACGAAAACATTGCTAATTCAAAAAATACAATTCAAAATCTCAATCCGTCAAAAGGATTGTAAACTAGACATACCAGGCTACATTTAACATTCACAAATATTTTACCAAAAATGAATAGAATTAGGGTGAAAACAGAGTTCTTTACTAAATAGCACGTGGTTTAGTAATTATATGATTGGTTTCACAAGCATAAAATAAGTTATAAAAGTCATTAAACAATTTTACAAAAATTAGGGGTTGATCCCAGTCATGCCTAGTCATACCCAGAAAATCAAGTTCAAATTTTAAAATAATAAATCATGCAGCGATCTTAAAGATCAGAATTTGGAAATTTCGACACAGCTACAGTAAAATCGCGATAACTCACACATCGAAAATCGAAATTGAGATCCGTCGAAAGTTCTGAAAACTAGAAACCAAGGCCTACAAATCTTGTTTACAAACTAATTTATTTTACTGATTTAAACAGGGTCAAAACTTCTTTACTAAATCAGGTCAGCAGTAAAGAGAAACTTCGTTCATGCATTTTATCAAACAACTCATGTATGGTATATCCAAATTAGAGTATAATGCAAGATATGATATATTGGGCATTAAAATAAACATGGTATTGGTATTAACAAATTCACAACGAGATAACACATCTAGCACATCATTCATGTAACAAAAATCCACAACATACGATAGATCATGAATAAGTATATAAACACCAAGATATCTACCTTGATCCAATTTATTTTCGTGTAGTGTGTGTGTCGACGGGGTGGGGTTTGGCCAACGGGTAAAGTGAAAGAGGGGAGAGAGAAGGTATGAGAGAGAGAGAGAGAGAGAGAGAGATAATGCTGTAGTGGAAGAGAACAAAATTTGTTAGATTTAATGGGATTTTTGGGTAGGTTAGGATTTTAGGAATCAAGAGAGATCATGTGGAGTGATCTGCTTGTTAGGCATATAGAAAGAACGTGAGGGAGATATTTAAGGGAGACAGGGTAAAGATGGTACTGGGTAGCGGGTTTAGGATCGAATAGGGCGGGTTATAGAGTTCAAAAAGGGTAATATTGGCTAGAAATCGGATCCAATAGATAGAAATCAACTAATGAACAATGAGAGTATGAAATATATGATTTAGAGCCAAACAAAAAATAATCTAGGGATAAATAATTAGCAGAAGAAAACAAATCAGAAGAATTGAAATTCACAGAATTGAAACGACAGAAATAAAATAGCTTACTAGAATGAAGAAGTGATTACACGGTTCAGGATGGACAAAAGAGTACAATCAGGAATAAGATATCCAGGAAAAATAAATAAATAAATACATACAAAATACAATAAAGGAATATAGGGGTTGCATCGTGCCTCACCCCTCGACTTTGCACTCCGACTCCGAGCCACTTGCAGATTTCTTTGCAACAAAGCTCCCGTCTCATGACTAACCCCTCGGCATGGCACTTTGACTCCGAGCTACTCGAGAATTTCTCCGCAACAAGGCTCATGTCTCGTGCCTCCCTCCTCGACATGGTACTCTGACTCAGAGCCACTCGCTAATTTCTCTGTGACAAGGCTCCTACCTCGTTCCTCGCCTCTTGACATGGCACCCCGACGCCGAACAACTCACAGATTTCTTTGCAACAAGGATCCCACCTCGTGCCTCGCCTCTCGGCACGGTACTCCAACTTCGAGCAGTTCATGGATTTCTCCATAACAAGGATCCCACTTCGTGCCACGCCCCTCGGCATGACACTCCAACTCTGATCCATTTGCGCATTACTCAGCAATAGCTCCTGCCTCGTGCCTTGCCTCACAGCATGACACTCTGACTCCATGCCACTAGAGAATTTCTTCGTAATAAGGCTCCCATCTCGTTCCTCACCCCTCCGCATGGCACTCCGACTCCGAACCACTCGTGAATTTTTTTGCAACAATGCTCCCACCTCGTGTCTCACCCCTCGGTATGGCACTCTGACTTCGACCCACTTACAAATTTCTTTACAATTAGGCTAGCACTTCGTGTCTCGCCCCTCAGCTTGGCACTCCGACCCTGAACAACTCCCTGATTTTTGTGCAACAAGGCTCCGACCTCATGCTTTGCCCCTCGGTATGGCACTCTGACTTCGAGCCACTCGTGGATTTCTCCATAAGGCTCCCGCCTCGTGCCTCTTCCCTCAGACATTCGGACTCCGAGCCACTCGTGGATTTCTCCGCAATTAAGCTCGCACCTTGTGCCACGCGCCTCGTGCTTCGCCCCTTGGCATGGCGCTCTGAACTAGTGTCTCGCCCCTTTTCCTTCGCACCTCTCACCTCGGGTCTTGCTCCTCGATCCTCGGGCCTCGGTAACTAAACCTTCAGACCCCTAGGAAAAGGGATTCAACATCATAGTAATAAACAAGTCTTCGTGCCAACATGATTTTCCCTATGAGTAACCTATTCCTCGAAGGCGGCCAGAAGTTCACCTCCGAGAGTAGGGGGCTTATGATGAAGGTGAAACTCGCGGATAATCAGCACTGCATGATCCTTGCATGGATCTCGAGGTTCCTAAGGTCAAGATAATAATCCTGTAAGCAGTTACAGGCCTGAGGCCAGCTCACGGGCCGTGCATAGGCCCACCACCCAGGGTCAACCCGCCAAGGAAAAGTTGATCAGCCATTGATGACTGGTGATTAAATTTTCTATGATTAGGGAATTAGTTACTCCATCAGATTCCTAATCCATGTGATTTAATTAGGCAGCTAAGAAACCTTTCCCTAACTAATTCTCTACAGGCCTATAAATATTGGCCACCCTCCTCAAATATATGGTAATCAATCTTTTGTCACTAAATCCTATTTTTATACCCTTGGTTGTTGACTTAATCATCAGAAGGCTTGTCACAGGGAATACTCCCGGTGTTTCAGACTTTTTGTATGTATTCAGCGGCCAACAACCACCAAATCCACATATTCCGATCATATACTAGCCTCTAATCAGGATCAAATGTACGCTGGGATCTGCATTTACCATCTAACAAAAGAACTCATCATCTGTTGCTCCCACACCAGAAATCAGCCGCATAAAAAATAAATGAGAACTACTTGAAAGATGGGGAGAAGACAAAGTGACATTGGCTACGGTGGTGGCACACGGCAGAGATACGACAGCGAGATAGCAATAACACGACAGCAAGACAACAACAACACAACAACACAGCGAGCAATAGTGAGCAATGACAGCAACAGTAAGTAACGACAGCGATAACAAGCAATGGCATCAACAGTGGCTTGGGGTGATAAAAGGGGGTCGGGATGAAGGAGGCGGTGTTGTTTGTATGGTGGAGATGAAGTATGAGGAAGATGGAGTAGGGGACTGGCATCAAATAGGGGGAGATGGCTGAAATGAGGAGGCAGTAGGTGCGCAGGGTGCTGGTCAGGGTGTTGGGGTTGGTTGTGGGCAGCAAGGAGGGAGATGAAGTGGAGTAGGAGATGGAGATGTGTGCAGTGGGTTTGAGTGGAAGGAGGGCTCGGTAGATGGAGTTTGAAGATCAAGGATGCAGTCGGGGTGTAGAAGAAGGAGATGGAAGTGGTTAAGGATAATGGTAATTAGTGGGGGAAATGGTTGAGATAATGGTGGATTAGTGGAGATTAGTGGGGTGATGTGCAGTTGAGGGGAATTGGGTTCGGATTAAGATTTGGGTTTTAGGTTGGGTTGGATTAAGATTTGGGTTGGGCTTGGGGATTGAATTTGAAATCAAATAGGAGTTCCACAATAGTAGATTAAAATTGGGCTTTAATACTAAAATGAGTTTAAGATGATAGAAAAATTTATAAATAACTGAAATACAAGAATATGTAGAAAAAATTTCGTACAATTGGAAACGGGAGTTACAATTATTTTTCTAAAAAGTGAATAAAAGGGATAGAGTGTCATTGTAGCTAACTTAAATAAAGAGACATTCCAAATATTCTCGAATCTCTAAAATGAAAATCCACACTGTTGGATATGATCTACATCACCAAAACTATTTGTGTACAAAATTGTAAATGAATTCAACAATTGTTAATTTCTCATCAGGTGCCATAAAAATGAGGAAATTTTATGATCTTTATAAAATATCAATTTTTCAGTTGCACAATAAATAGTTAAAACTCATCGAATTCTTTTGAAATTTTGTACACATATATTTTTTTAGATGTGGATCACATATACTGATGTACATTTTCAATTTAGAAAACCAAGGTATTTTGAAATGTCTCCCTAGCTAAGTTAACTCGAGTGATAACCTAGTCACCTTGTTCTCTACTAAAAATATTTTAAAGTTTGTGTCTTTTAGTTAAAAGAAAAATGTTACGAACAAATTTAATTTTATAAAATTATTTTAAAATTTCTATTTTGGATAGTTTCCATTTAAAGAGTTAAAATTTTCAGTATTGACTTTAGTATTGATTGCATGCATTACATGCCGTGTTGTTCTCCAGTCAGATTGGGTAGGTTTTATAGGTTTTTTGAACCCGAAACCAAAAGTGGGGGAGGGTTTTTAAGACCCCCAAAACTGCACAAAAATTATACTACTTGAACATGAACCTAACTTTACGGGTTCGTGCAAGTTTTGGGTCCGGATCGGGTTATAAAAGTCAGGCTGGAACACTTTGGGTTACAGATATGTAATTTACAAACTTTGCACTTTTGATTTTTGTATTCAACTATTGGAAGTTTGTTAAAATTTTTAATTTTTTCGAACACGGTCGTTTCCGCACACATGTACACACCTTCTCTCTCTCTCTCTCTCTCTCATCCCATAATTGAGAAATTGGAAGAGGGGTTTTCGAACACTTGACCTCTTGCACATTAGCGAAGAGGCACACCACTAAACCATTAAGGCGCTTGCAACTATTGGAATTATACACCAAATACATTGCAAATCTATATGACTTACTATAAAGAGAATAGATTAAAAAATTTAGCCACTCATCTCCTTAGATGAAAAGTTGTGATTAAAAAAAATAATAAGGTATATTTATATATATATATATATATATATAATGCAACAAATGCACCGTTGTAGAGCTAAAAAAAGCTTTACAAAAAAATAGATTCTAAGAACAAGATAATGGATTACGGAAAGTTGCAATTTAGAATAGAAGTTTCTACTATTAATGGGAGAGTTTGGCACCAAACAAACTCCATTTGTAACCAAACAAACACGTGCATTGTAACTTAACAAACATGTGCAATGCACATGCATAACTAATATAAAAAAGGTCTTAGGTTTGATGCTAGACAACCTCGGAATTTATTTTTTAAAATATATATTTATAAAGGCGTGCATCACACGTGTAAATTACTAGTAAATCTAATCAGACAAATACACACACACACACACACACACACACACACACACACACACACACACATATATATATAAAGAGAGAGAGGGAGGTTTCTTCCATTCCAAACGGGTCTGTTTGCACAGACCCATTGCAAACGGTGATCTGAGTTGTTGGATCAAGATCCAATCCAATGGCTCAGATCGCTTTTGGTTTTTTTGGGAAAGTTTTGCCTTAGCCCATCGTTGCCAACGACGGGTTGAGGCAAAGGAATTTTTTTAAACTCTATCTTTTCTCTCTCACTCTCTCCTTACTCTATCTATCTTCTTCACCGAACCCAAACTCAATCCCAACCGAAACCGATCTCATCTCACTCCGAAAAATCCTCCTCTCTCACTTCACTCTCTCTCTTCCCGAATTACCTCCCCCAACCCAAAAAATCCTAACCCTAACCCTAACCCACACCCAAACTCCTCCTCCTCCGTCCCCTGCTACTGCTCCTCCTCCATTCCCACACTCTCTCTCACTCCCAATCTTTACTCTAATCTTTGAACGCAAATTAGGAAGTCGAAACCCTAGTTTGGCGGCAACACCAATATTGGGAAAATTCGCAGTTGTGCAAGGTAATGAATTAATCATTGGCTTCGTAGTTGTATATTTTTGTTGTTTTTTATGTTTTGTATTTTTTTATGTCTCTTTCTAATTAATTAAATTGATTATTTTTAAGTGTAATTTTTGTAGATGTAGTAGTTTGTATGTAGTATTTTGATGATTTTAGATGGTGGAATTGTAGTCGTAGTTGTTGTTATCTGTTTAAAATGTAGATTGAGTCGTATTTATAATTGTTCAATATTAGTAAAACTACGTAAACGGGATTTTTTTTTTTGAAATTTTGTCAGTGGGTCGAAATCACGATACACAAGCTAACAGAACTTGTAGGAGTGAGTTTCGACTCATGGTTTGCAAAAATACGGCCGTGTATCACTTGTGATGAAGAAAAACCAAAATAAAGCGATACACAGCCGTATATGGCAAATCATGAGGCAAAACTCAACTTTACAAGTTGTGTTGGATTGTTTTACATGAGTGTTACCGCTGAATCTGGTGTGGGGGCAAACAGATAGTATTTGTGGATTCTTGGAAAACTTTGAATAGCAAACCTGTTACCTGTTCCGCCGGAGTTTGACCGTTGACTCCTGCCGTTCACCTGCAAAAAGTGCGAGACACCGGGGTTGATCCAGGCGACGCACCCTCCGACGCTCAAGTCAGTAATCAGGAAAGATTATGAAAGAGCGTAAATTGGCAAAAGATTGATTACCTCTTACTGGAGATGGATGGGGGGTATTTATAGCCGCCGTTGGGGTCAGATTAGGAATGTAATCCCTGTAATCAAATAGGGAATGTAATCCCTAATCCTTTGGTGAAAGGATAGATGTGAATCAAGGCCGTTGATTAGTATTAATCAGAAACCCTAATTCTATCCTGGTGGACCAGGTTTGCTGCGGGTTGAAACCCGCACCCAGTTGAGGTGGATCCGTTCGCGGGTTAATGGATCTTTGAGGAGGAGAACCAGTACCCGCTTCAGACCCATTGGTAGGTGAAATTACCATTTTACCCCTAGGCTTTAAGATTCTTTCCTCATTTGGACAGTTCCGATTTACCCCCATTTTTAGCCATATCACGTGTGGGGGCAAACAGATAGTATTTGTGGATTCTTAGAAAACTTTGAATAGTAAACCTGTTACCTGTTCCGCCGGAGTTTGACCGTTGACTCCCGCTGTTCACCTGCAAAAAGTGCGAGACACCGGGGTTGATCCCGGCGATGCACCCTCCGATGCTCAAATCAGTAACCAGAAGTGATTATGAAAGAGCGTAAATTGGCAAAAGATTGATTACCTCTTAATGGTGGTGGATGGGGGGTATTTATAGCCGCCGTTGGGGTCAGATTTGGAATGTAATCCCTGTGGTTTGATAAGGAATGTAATCCCTAATCTCCAGTGAAAGGATAGATATGAATCAGAACCATCCAAATCAGGAACGAATCTTAGAGCTTAGGGGTAAAATGGTAATTTCACCTACCAATGGGTCTGAAGCGGGTACTGGTTCTCCTCCTCGAAGACCCACTAACCTGCGAATGGATCCACCTCAACTGGGTGCGGGTTCCAACCCGCAGCAAACCCAGTCCAGCAGGGTAGAATTAGGGTTTCTGATTAATCCTAATCAACGACCCTGATTCATATCTATCCTTTCACTGGGGATTAGGGATTACATTCCTTATCAAACTACAGGGATTACATTCCAAATCTGACCCCAACGGTGGCTATAAATACCCCCCATCCACCACCATTAAGAGGTAATCAATCTTTTGCCAATTTACGCTCTTTCATAATCACTTCTGGTTACTGACTTGAGCGTCGGAGGGTGCGTCGCCGGGATCAACCCCGGTGTCTCGCACTTTTTGCAGGTGAACGGCGGGAGTCAATGGTCAAACTCCGGCGGAACAGGTAACAGGTTTGCTATTCAAAGTTTTCCAATTATCCACAAATACTATCTGTTTGCCCCCACACCAGATTCAGCGGTAACAGATTGGCACCGTCTGTGGGAAACAAACGAATAGTAGCCTTCCCTCTTCCCGTTGGTCAGATCTTCTCCAGCCATGCCTCCTAGGAAAATAAGATCCAGTGGGTCCAACTGTGGACCCAACCCCGATCAGCAATAGGAAGTCCCCATCCAACCCGCTCAGCAGCAGGGGCAACTTCCGCCTCAAGCCGAGGACCCTCTTCAACAGGACCAGCCTCCTCCTCAGAATCAACAACCTCCTAAAGGTCCCCCCGGTCCTTAAAATGCCGGAGCAGGGGTCTCGCATCCCAAGCCGCAGATTCAACCTCTCCATCAGGACCACGTCTCAATCCACAATGCCTCTTCGGATTCTATGGCCTCCCACAATCCCCGAGCTTCCGACCTTTGCAATACCATCCTGAATCGGCAGAAGGATGAGGATCTTCGCCGCCGTCTGGATGAAAAGCGGGCCCGAGAGGGAGCCTCCTGCCAACAACGTTCGGATGAGCGATCTCCTCACCGCCGAGACTACAGAAGGTCCCCTACCGGAAGGGGGCAGAGAGAGTCCCCCGAGCATCACAGGAGAAGACCCCATTCCCCTGCCGGTCGGCAACATCCAAGGAACGATGAGGCACCCATTACCCGTGCCGAGTTCCAGTAGTTCCAAGCAACCATCCTACAAGCTCTCAATCTCCGTCCCAATAATACCAATGCTCCAAGGATTCCCACTCCTCCTCCGGTCCGAAGCCCTCGCCGACGGTCCCTAACTCCTCCCCCAGCTCCTAGCGACCCCTGACACATTTCTAGTCCTTGCCGCTCCAGGAGCTACCATCGTCGTAGCCGCCGCTCACCCTCGTACGAAGACGAGTCTAGAGGCTCGTTTGATTACCGTCGAAGGGATGACACTGTCTACTGCCGTCTCCACGAAATGGAAAGGCGCTTGGGTCAGTTAGACCGAGAAGAAGAGCTTAGAGGAAGGACCTCCTTTCTCCCGAACCATAATGGAGGCGCCCGTACCAATTGGCTTTAAACCTCCTCAATTCGAGACTTATTCCGGGGAGACTGATCCCGTCGATCACATCGAAAGCTTCAAGACCCTCATGCTCATCCATCAAGCTTTCGATGTTCTGCTATGCAAGACCTTCCCCGCAACTCTTCAGGGTCCGGCTCGAGAATGGTACTCTCGCCTTGCCCCATCCTCAATATTCTCCTTCGAGCAATTTGAGACCCTCTTCGTCACCCACTTCGTGAGTAGCCGCCGAACTGAGAAGACCAGCATTTCGCTACTCTACCTCAACCAGAAGAAGGGTGAGAAGCTGAGAGACTATGTGAAAAGGTTCACAGCGGAAGTCAGGTCCATAGCATCCCTCAACCAGTCGGTCGCTGCAGCAGCATTTTAGTCCAATGTCCTCAACTCCAGCCTCCGCTCCTCCCTTGCCAAGAAGCCCCCACAGAACTTCTCTGACCCCCTCCTCTGGAGCAAAAAGTATATTCGGGCCGAAGAAGCTGAGCACCGCCCTAACTTGGAGGGGTCTTCTTCCGGGTCTAAGAGAAAGGGAACAGAAGAGGAAGGGGCCAAGAAGCTCCAAAAGGATAACGGCGGCCAGCGCCGACCTCCTCCCAGATTTGAAAATTTTACTCCCCTTAACGGCAACATCTTCATAATTCTCATGGAAGTTGAGAAGGAGGGGGTGATATCTCCTGCACCGAAAATGAACACCCCCAGCAAGAAGAGGGATAAAGAGAAGTGGTGCCGTTATCACCGGGACCATGGCCATGACACCAATGATTGTCAGGCCCTGAAGAACGAGATAGAAGCCCTCATCCAGAGGGGTCAGCTAAACAGGTTCGTTAGAAAGGACCGAACCGATCCTCCTCCTCCGCCTCGGGGGGCTAACAAGCGTCCTGAATGCGATGGAACGCCCGAATTCGAAGAGGAACGTGTCCTACAACTCATTCATGGGGGCCCAATGGGGGGCTCCTCGAACTCCTCTCGAAAGGCATTTATAAGGGAAGTCAATTCGGTTCGCGCCACACCTCCTCCTAAAGGCCTCGGAGTGCCCGTCACATTCTCAGATGAAGACCTTGAGGGTGTCCAAACCCCCCATTGTGACGCACTCGTCATCAATCTCCATATGGCGAACTTTAAGGTGGAGAGGATCCTAGTGGACAATGGCAGCTCCGTTAACATCCTCTTCCTCGCCGCTTTCAAAGGCCTCAAACTATCTCGAGACAGACTTAAGCCCGCCGGCTACACACTCCATGGATTCACGGGAGTGCCAGTGACTATTGAAGGGGTGATCACCCTCGACGTAACCGCTGGCAAAACTCCTACTACCCGAACGGAGTCGATGGACTTTATGGTCGTGGATGTCCCTGCAGCTTATAATGTCATTTTGGGTCGGCCCGGCCTAGCTTCTCTTGAAGTCGTCCCTTCCGCCTATCACCTCAAGATGAAATTCCCCACCCGGGCAGGAGTAGGGGAAGTAAAAGGCAACCAGGAAATGGCCCGCAAGTGCTACATGACCTCTACTATGGGACCAGTTCTCTCCCTCGAAACTCTTGAAATCCCCCAAGATGCCGTCCGACCGACGTCCGAGTCGGTGGATGAGTTGGAGGAAGTGCTCTTCTCTGAGCAAGATCCAAGCTGAAAATTCTTTGTTAGCAAGACCCTCACATCTGCCTTATGCTCCGACATAGTCCAGTGCATCCGAAGGAACCGCGACCTCTTTGCATGGTCAGCTGCAGACATGCCCGGAATTTCCGAAGAACTCTTAGTCTACCACCCCACCATTGCTCCAGGGTCCAAACCTGTCCAACAGAAGAGGCGCAAGTTTGCCCCCGAGAGCCAGCTAGCTATAAAAGAGGAGGTGGAAAAGCTCTTGAAGGCCCGGTTTATACAAGAGGTAAACTATTCCGAATGGCTCTCGAATGTAGTGATGGTGAAGAAGTCCAATGGGACCTGGAGGATTTGTATAGACTTTACCGACCTCAACAAGGCATGCCCCAAAGACCCTTTCCCTCTTCCAAGCATCGATACTTTGATTGACACCACTTCGGGCCATGAACTCCTCAGCTTCATGGACGCCTTCTCAGGCTACAATCAGATTCGTATGTTCCCCCCTGACATCCCGAAGACCTCCTTTGTAACCGATCAGGGCCTCTACTGCTATAGAGTAATGCCCTTCGGTTTGAAGAATGCAGGTGCCACTTATCAGCGCCTAGTCAACAAGGTGTTTCAAGCACAGATCGGCCGAAATATGGAGGTATATGTTGACGATATGCTTGTGAAGAGCATCCACGGGGCCGATCATGTGGTCGATCTGCAAGAGGCATTCGACGTACTCAGGAAACACAATATGAGGCTCAATCTGAACAAATGTGCGTTCGGAGTCTCATCGGGGAAATTCCTAGGCTTCATGGTCAGCCAAAGAGGAATTGAGGCCAACCCCGAGAAGATCAAGGCCATATTAGACATGGCTTCCCCGAAGAATGTCAAAGAGGTTCAAAAGCTAACGGGTCGCCTGGCAGCCATAGGGCGTTTCCTTTCCAAGTCAGGGGAGAAGTGCCTTTCCTTCTTCAAGGTTCTCAGGGGGGCTAAAGGCTTCGAGTGAGGTCAGCAGCAACAAGACTCATTCGATCAGCTGAAGGCTTACCCAGTTAATCCTCCTCTTCTCAGCAAGCCTGTTCCCGGAGAAACCCTCTACCTCTACTTAGCCGCCTCCGAGCAGACCCTCAGCGCCGTCCTCGTGAGGGAAGAAGATAAGACCCAAAACCCCATCTATTACGTGAGCAAGGTACTTCGGGATGCCGAGCTCCGCTACCCGAGGATAGAGAAGATGGCATATGCCCTAGTGATGGCCGCAACGAAGCTTCGCCCATATTTCTAGTCCTATTCAGTGGTCTTTCTTACCGACCAACTGCTGAAGCAAGTTCTCCACAAGCCAGAGACATCCGGTCGCCTTATGAAGTGGTCTATCGAGCTGAGCCAGCATGATATAACATATCAGCCTCGGACCGCAATCAAGGCTCAGGCCTTAGCAGAATTCATAGTTGAAAGTACCATCTCCGAGTTCAACCAAGCAATGAAGGGACCACCTATCTGGTCGGTTTATATGGATGGGTCCTCTTGTAACGAGGGAAGCAGAGTCGGGGTCATTCTGGCCGGCCCAGATGATTTCATCCTCCAATACTCCCTCCGTATCAACTTCAAGACCTCGAACAATGAAGCAGAATATGAAGCCCTCATAGCCGGCCTCGGAATGGCTCGCAATGCAGGGGCGCAGTGCCTCCGGATCTTTAGCGACTCTCAGCTGGTCGTAAATTAGGTCCTAGGCGAGTACGAGGCACGAGATGACCGAATGGCTAAGTACCTAGCCCAGGTCAGGAATCTCATGGCCCTATTTGAAGAAGCCCTCATCCAGTGAATCCCCCGAGAAGAGAATTCCCAGGCCAATGCCCTCTCCAATCTAGCCTCCTCCTCCCTCCAAGGTCTCGAGCAGACCGTCTTGATTGAGGTACTCCTGAAGCCAAGTATAGAAGACGAAACTTCCAATTCTATGGAGTTTCTATCTGTCCTGCTTCAAGATAATTGGATGAAACCCCTCGTTGAGTTCCTGAGGGATGGGCTCCTCCCTAAAGACCCTAAAGAAGCTCGCCGAGTGAGAACCCGAGCAGAGCGATACACACTTATTGAGGGCATCCTATACAAGCGCTCCTTCACACAAGTAGACAGCAGGCCTTATTTGAGATGTCTCTCCCCAGAACAAGCCGACTACGCCCTGCAAGAACTTCACGAAGGCATCGGCGGGGCACATTCAGGGTCCAGATCCCTAGCCCGCAAAGTGTTGAATTATGGATATTTCTGGCCCACTCTCCTACAAGATGCCGAACTGCACGTTCGGCGATGCAGCTCTTGTCAGACGTACTCCAACATCCGTCGCCTCCCACAAGCTCCACTCACTTCCCTATCAAGTCCTATCCCTTTCGCAATGTGGGGGATGGATTTACTAGGGCCATTCCCACCAGCTCCCAGCCAGTTCAAATTCTTAGTCGTGGCAATCGACTATTTCTCGAAGTGGATAGAGGACGAGCCCTTGGCCACAATCACTGAAAACAAAGTACTTCAGTTCTTCTGGAAGAACGTAATCTGCCGATTCGGTGTCCCTCGAGTCCTCATAACAGACAACGGAACCCAGTTTACCGGGGCTGCCTTCCGAGCTCTATGTGAAGACCTCGCCATCCAACAACGTTTCTCCTCCATCTCCCATCCACAGTCGAATGGCCAAGTGGAGAATGCTAACCGACAGATCATCTCTGGTATTAAGAAGAGGTTGGATAAATGCTCTAAAGGCTTATGGGTCGATCAGCTCCCTAACGTGCTGTGGAACTACCGCACCACAAAACAGACCCCCACAGGAGAGTCCCCATTCAATCTCACCTATGGGTCCGAAGCTGTGATCCCCCTAGAAGTTGGTATACCCTCTCCTCGTCTAATAGCTTATGAAGAAGAACAAAATGCCAGAGAGCTCCGAGCAAATCTAGACTTGATTGATGAGATCCGTGAAAGAGCTGCCATTCATCAACAAAGCTACCGGAGAAGGATCAAGTTGGCATACAATAAGAGAGTTTGTCCTACCGACCTCAAAGAAGGGGACTTGGTCCTCAGAAAGTTAGCAATCTCTTTTCCTGGTCAAAAGAGTAAACTAGCTCCAAATTGGTCGGGACCCTACAAGATCGCCAAAGTAGTTCGGCCCGGGACATATAGACTAGAAGACCTCGAAGGCAGAGAGATCCCTAGGATTTGGAATGCCGACCATCTTTTGAAATACCAAGAGAGAGCATTAACGCCTCTCTGAGTATTCTGGGATGTCGAACCGTTCCTCTCCTTTTACTTGTATTTTTTCCTTTATTTCTCTCATGTAATAACGGCTCGCAACTTAGAAGCAGCCGACCATTAATTATCAATAAAGAAATTTTTTTGTATTTTACTTGTAAAATTACTTGCATCTCTCTGCTTTTACTCTTCACCCAAACGACGAGTTCGGAGTCCAACACTTGGTTCGATTCTGCTCCGCAAGTTCGCTCTTAAGCGAGCTCGGAGTCCAACACTTGGTTCGATTCTGCTCCGCAAGTTTGCTTTTAAGCGAGCTAGGAGTGGGTCGCCATTCGGACTTGCTCCCACAACCGTTGAACAAACTCTAACGACGAGCTCAGAGTCCAACACTTGGTTCGATTCTGCTCCGCAAGTTCGCTCTTAAGCGAGTCAGGAGTGGGTCGTCATTCGGAATTGCTCCCACAACCGTTGAACAAACTCTAATGACGAGTTCGGAGTCTAACACTTGGTTCGATTCTGCTCCGCAAGTTCGCTCTTAAGCGAGCCAGGAGTGGGTCGCCATTCAGAATTGCTCCCACAACCGTTGAACAAACTTTAACGACGAGTTCGGAGTCCAACACTTGGTTCGATTCTGCTCCGCAAGTTCGCTCTTAAGCAAGCCAGGAGTGGGTCGCCATTCGGAATTGCTCCCACAACCGTTGAACAAACTCTAACGACGAGTTCGGAGTCCAACACTTGGTTCGATTCTGCTCCGCAAGTTCGCTCTTAAGCGAGCCAGGAGTGGGTCGCCATTCGGACTTGCTCCCACAACCGTTGAACAAAGTCCTTCGAACTCAACTCTAAGGACCAGTTCGGGGTTCAACACTTGGGTCGATCGAGCAACTTTGGGCAGAGGCAAAGCTACCGAGTCGCCGAACCGGGCGGACGAGGTACCGACCTCCACATATGGAGAAAAAAGCTGTCGAGCCAGCTTCACCGTCTGATCGCCTCAGAATGTGTGCTAAGAAGCGATGAACGGCTCAGATCGCGCCACGTCTCCACAAAACGACAAGATAACATTTTCTTGAAATTTGAGCCTCTTGTCTCGTGATTCGCGCCCTGATCATGATCCACCGCTAGATCACGCCACGTAGTTGGCCATAAATCCAAGCTACTTAACTGCCGAAGCGCAAAAAGACTTCGGCACATCCCGAACAAAAGACAGTTCTAAGCCTAGGACGAATAAAAGGAGCCAACTCTTGGCTCTTATGGATCGTTTCAAAAGTAAAGTAGCCACGGCACAACAGCAAGCAGACGAACTCCAATTTTATTAAAACAACTTAATAATTTTACAAGGCAAAGTTACTACAAAAGGGCGTTACAAAGACTCGAGAGACCAGTACAACTTTTTCAACGCCTCTTCGGAACGGGGACATTCCGATTTAGAGACACTCGGGGTCGGGGTCCCTTAACCTCCGAGCTCGTCTCTAGGCCGGCGAACCGAGATGCCTCTTCGCCGCTAACTCTAACGGTGGCTCCGACTGAGGCTCTGCTCGAGGAAACTGCTACGCCACTTTGGGCATCGGCCGTGGTCCGACCTGTGACGGGGGGACGAGTCGCGAGCTCGTAGAAGGAGATCCCTCGCTCGCACTCCTCGCGGGTACACGAGGTACTGCAGATGTTAATCCTCACGGGCTGAGGCTTTAGGCGAGCAACCTCCTTCTCGAGCTCGACGATCCTATCTTTCAAGGTGTCGTCCTTCACCGATATCTTGAGCCAAGGAAGTTTTGCCGAGCCCGGGTACTCGGCGCTATCAGATATGATACGACGCAAGTTGGTCACCTCGATGCTCTTGTCAACTGTAACCCTCTGTAATTTCTCGACCTTTGTTGCGAGATCGTTTCGCTTGGCCAGCGCCGAGGCCAACTCTTCTTCTTTAGCCGAGAGTTCTTCCTCGACTATCCGCAAGTGATGCACCTCGGCCAGTAATTCGCTATTCTTCTTCTCCACGTTGAACAGCACTCTTCGGATCAGGTCGATCTCGCCTTCGAGGCGAGCTTCGCGAGACCGCTTGAACAGTTCCGCACGGCCCCGAGATTCTATGGTGTCCGAATCAAGTTCGACGATCTGAAAGACGAAGGCATCACATTGAAAGACTATAGCCGAGACAGACACTTTGACAAATTTGAAACAAAATTTTCAAAGAGAATCCTTTTTCATTCACATCAAAAGAGCAGTGGCCAGTCCGCTATAAGGCTTACACAGAGAAGAAGAAAGAAAAAATTACAAAAATAAAAAGAATCAGGGGTCCACCTGGGGCGGCAGCTGAGATACCGGCGCCTCGCCAGTTGGCCCTTCGCCCCTCGACCCCTCGGTTCGAAGATCGGCCGACGCGGTCTTGGGGTTGGCTGGCGCCTTCCCATCCCGAGGTTCATCCTCCTCGTCCCATTCGTCGTCTTCTTCGACCTCCTCGCTTTCATCCTCGACGACAGGCCACAGCCGGTACCCGACCCTCTGAAAGCCGGGGACCCGAGCCTCGACGTGGTCGAGCGCCCTGGCATAGGACATCTCCATATTCGAAGCCATATGCTTCTTCACCTCGGCCTCAACCTCCACCCTTATAACTGCCGCCGCGACGTCATTCTCCGCCTTTACCTTCTCCAGGGCCTTCGCCGACTCTGCCAACTCCTTGGCAGCCTTAGCAGCTTTGGCGACCTCCGCGGCGAGCTGCTGCTTAGTTCGCTCCAAGTCCACCTCGAGGTCGGCGACTCGGACCTCCAACCCTTCCGAGCGGCGTTGCTCCGCCTCGAGCTGCCTAACCGCCCTCGCCTTCTCCGCCCTGTCCTTGTCACAGGCGGCCTTCAGTTCCCGCTCCTGCTCGGCGAACTCTTGAATCAGATGGCTGAAGTGACAAGTGGCCTGTGGTAAGAAAGAGTTAGAGCCGAGCTGTGAACTTAGGCGAAAATCATAAAGAGAGGAAAATCAAGACATACCGACATAAGCGACTGGGCGACCTCGTAGGTGTCGTCGCTAGTCGTCCCCGCCTTCAAAGCAGCCCGGTCCTTGGGGGTCGCGAGATACTTGATGGCCTGCATACACATCTGCGAGTCGCCAAGGAAGCCGTCATGGTTCTTCACTCGCCAGTCGGGGATGAACAACTTCTTGTGCCGCTCGGTTAGAATCTCCTCGGCCTGAGTCGTCAGGGGAGGTGCCTCGAGCGGCAGCACCGCCGAAACGGAGAAGACCTCACCGGCCGCGGCAGACGAAGTCGGAGCCGAAGTGTCGGCGGGAACAACCACCACCAACGATGGAACTTGAGTGGCAGGGGCAGGGTCGGCGATTACCGAGGGAGCCTTGGTAGGGCGGCCGGACGAAGGACCCGTGCCCGGCCTCTTCCTCTTCCTGCCGTCGGCAACCTTGCCCCGCTCGTTCATCATCCCCAGAAAATCCATCTTCGGTGCTTCTGTTCCGGACAACCAAACAAACAACAAGTTAGAAAAACGAACAAGAAACTTAAAGAAAAAAAAATTTTGCTACAAGATGTCAGGGGCATACTCGGGTCGATCGGACTAAGGCCCAACCCGTATAGCAACTCCTCGGTCATTTCTCTCCAACTTAACATGGGGAGAGCAATGAGCTTCGGCGCCACCTCCTCCTCGGCCGCAGTCAGCACCGGGTCGACCCTTGCGAACTTTGGCACCTCTACCTTCCACCGCTTCGGAAAGTCCAACATCGAGGGCCCCTTTAACAGAAAAAACTTCTCCTTCCAACCTTTTATCGAATCCGGATTCTCTATGAGCCTAACGACTTTCCGAGGTGACAGGTAGTAGCAAGGTTCGGCCTTATTCATCCGGTGAATTCAATACAAGCTCCGGAGGACTACCAAGTCTGGCTCGACCTTGGCATTGCGGCACTGCAACAAGAAGGCAAGCACGTGGTGCCAGGAGTTTGGCATAAACTGGGTCGGCGCCAGGCAATACCACTGAAGTACCTCCAATACGAAGGGATGCAGGGGAAACCGCAAGCCGGCGCTCAAAGAGTCGACGTCAAACACACGTATCCGGCGACAGTTCGGAGTTCGCCCGCATCCCATGGCCGGGGAGGATCAGCTTGTACTCCGGAGGGATGGCGAACCCCTTTCTAATCCGGAGCAGGTCCTTCTCAGACAATACCGAGGCAATTTCGTCCACCTCGGTAGTCTCTCTCTGGTTGTTTTCCTCGTAAACTGCCGACCTACCAATGATCGCCTTCTCCAGAAGATCACCCTCGTACCGCCTAATTCCGGCGTGCCGGACAGCACACTAGGGTACCGGCCTAACTCAGGGGCTCGCCTCTCAGTCTCCACGATCTCCTCAACTACAGGATACCGGGCCACTACCTTCTTCCTCTTCTCCTCGGCCACGGAAGGTCCTACCACCTCCTTCCCCTTTCTCCAGCTCGACACTTGCCTCCTCGCTTCGGCACTACTATTGTCCGAGGACGAGGCCTCACTTCCCGAGTTTACCCTTGACATCTCTAAAAAAGTATAGGCAAACACACTGACCTTGAGGTGACGTTTCCTTGAAGTAACGTTCATGGCCGGAATTAGATCACCGGAAATTGCCTGGCCCACGTGACAGCTAGCGCAACCACCCTAGAGCACGAATCGCCGCTAGCAGAGCAAACTGAGAGTAAAAGTGAAAACTAGAGAGTAAAAGTGAGAATGAGCCAAGGGGTGAAGGGGGGTGAGGATTTATAACCTCAAAGCGACGTTTGGGCTTCCTTGGGCATTTAAAAGCCCACTAAGAGAAGGCAAAATGCCAAAACGAAGAGTTGCGACGTTTCAAAACAAAGACTCTTCAAATCGCTTAAGTCCATGACTCGGCCACCGGTGTGCATAGCCGAGCTACCAAATAGCTTGGCTAAGCAACCGAGCTACTGGGTCGGAGGATGGCGACGGTTCAAAACCAGAACTCTTCAAAATGCTTAACTCCATCACCCAGCCACCGGTGTACATAGCCGAGCTACCGAACAGCCCGGCTAAGCAACCGAGCTACCGGGCCGAAGGATGACGACGGTTCAAAACCAAAACTCTTCAAAACACTTAACTCCATCACCCAGCCACCGGTGTACATAGCCGAGCTACCGAACAGCCCGACTAAGCAACCGAGCTACCAGGCTGAAGGATGACGACGGCTCAAGACAAGGACTCTTCAAAACACCTAACTCCATCCCTCAGCAATCAACACCTCGACGTGTCACCGAACAACCGTTCTAACCGAACCGAGGTGCCGAGGTACCGACCTCCACATATGGAGAAAAATTCTGCCGAGGCCGAATCACCGTCGGATCGTTCCAAAATTCGTGTCAAAACTTGATGGACGGTTCAGATAGCGCCACGCCCACAAAACGACAAGATAACGTTTTCTCGTGATCTGAACCCCGTCCTCGTGATTCACGCCGTGATGGACGCTCAGGATCGTGCCACATAGCTCGGCAGATCCTGAGGCTCCGGGCCGAGCTGCAGAAGGAGCCAAACCGAGGTGCCGAGGAACCGACCCCCACATATGGAGAAAATTTAAGCCGACCCTCCTCAGCCATTGGATCTTGTCAAAAAACGTGCTCGATGCGATGGATGGCTCAGATCTTGCCACGTTCACTAAATGACAAGATAGCATTTTTTCGGGATCCGCGCTGAGAAGGACGCTCAGGATCTTGCCACGTAGTTCGGCAGATTCCGAGGTACCGAGCCGAGCTGCCGAGGAGCCGAGCCGAGCAACCGAGGCATCGACCCTCTCATACGGAGAAACTATCTGCGGAGCAACTTGGATCATTCGATCCCCCAGAAAATCGCGTTCGAAGCTGATGGAGGGCCCAGATCGCGACACGCCATAAATTGGTATTAAAAATTAGTTTTTATTTATTTTAATCGTTTTATTTATTTAAAAATTGCGAAAAAATGGTTAAAAAATCAGGAAAGTTAATTAAAAATCCCAGAAAATAATTATAAAATCGGGGAAATATTGTTGAGCCCCTAAGTAAATAATTACTGCCCAGGACAAGTTATTAAGACCCCCGAACGACGAATCGACACATTGCAAAATTAAGTAAATATTCCGAAAAATAGATAAAAATCACCGAATGACCGGAAGAGCTCAAGAACGACTTAGAGCGCAACCAACTTAAAAAATCACCATACTGCCCCGTGCAAAAATTCGAAACCTTGCATTTGGACTCCGATACAACTCCGCTAGCCATTAAAACAGTAAAACTACTCCTCAAAGGCTGATCAAGCTCAGTCTTCGGGAGTGGGGGGCTCGTGATATGTCTAAAAATGGGGTTAAATCAGAACCGTCCAAATCAGGAACGAATCTTAGAGCTTAGGGGTAAAATAGTAATTTCACCTACCAATGGGTCTGAAGCGGGTACTGGTTCTCCTCCTTGAAGACCCACTAACCCGCGAACGGATCCACCTCAACTGGGTGCGGGTTCCAACCCGCAGCAAACCCAATTCAGCATGGTAGAATTAGGGTTTCTGATTAATCCTAATCAACGGCCCTGATTCATATCTATCCTTTCACTAGGGATTAGGGATTACATTCCTTATCAAACCACAGGGATTACATTCCAAATCTGACCCCAACGGCGGCTATAAATACCCCTCATCCACCACCATTAAGAGGTAATCGATCTTTTGCCAATTTACGCTCTTTCATAATCACTTCTGGTTACTGACTTGAGCGTCGGAGGGTGCATCGCTGGGATCAACCCCGGTGTCTTGTACTTTTTGCAGGTGAATGGCGGGAGTCAACGGTCAAACTCCGGCGGAACAAGTAACAGGTTTGCTATTCAAAGTTTTCCAAGAATCCACAAATACTATCGTTTGCCCCCACACCAGATTCAGCGGTAACAATGAGTAAGACCAACTCGCAAGGTTTCATAATTTTTTGATGCCGTTTGGGCAATTTTCTCATGTATTTCGAACAACAACAACGAAACTCTGAAATTTGTTATTATGGTTACACTAGAAAATCCTACAAACAACATCAAAAAATTACAAAATTTTGCGAGTGGGTCGGGCTCACCTAACACAAGACAACGCAACTTGTAGAAGTAACTTTTGACTAACAGTTTGTGCGCTACGGCTGTGTATCGCTTTTGGTCAATAGAAACCAGAATAAAGCGATACACGACCTTACCTTGAGTCAAAAATCACTTCTACACGTTGCTTTGGCTTGTGTTAGGTGAGCCCGATCCACTCGCAAAATTTTGAAATTTTTCGTTTGTATTTGTTTATGTTGTTTTGTGTCTTTATATATGCAAATAGTGTAATTAGGTTTATATGGTTAGTGTATTGATAATTGTTCTATTACTTTTTATGTTAGATATGGACAATGTTGAAGGAAGTTCCATTGCCGGCGAAAAATTTGTTCGTGCACAAGAAAATTGTGAATCTCGGCCGCAAGTTGACGAGCACCTAATGTAACGCCCCGAATTCCATTTACATGTAATTCGTAGCACAACAGGATCTTTTACTTCAAATTCGTACAATTTTACTAGAATTGTAAAACTTTTCATTATACAATATTGTTCTTTACATCATTGCAGTTGTTACCGCTGATTTCGGTGTGGGGGTAAACAGATAGAATTTGTGAGTTCGTGGAAAAACCTGAATAACAGATCCAAACCTGTTCGTCTGAGTTGGGCTGCTGACTCCCGCCGTACACCTGCAAGGAAAGTGCGAAACACCGGGTTTGATCCCGGCGACGCACCCTCCGACGCTCTTGTCAGTAACTAGAAGAGATTAAAAAAGAGCTTAAGCAGGTAAAAAAGTGATTAACCCGTAACAGTGGTTGGTGGGGGGTATTTATAGTCGCCGTTGGGATCAGATTAGGAATGTGATTCCTGTGATTTGATAAGGCATAAAGTCCTCGTAATCAGATTAGGAATGTAATCCCTTAATTCCCGGTGAGAGCAAATCAGGCCTGTTGATTTGGTCAAATCAGTAACCCTGATTTTCCTCTTGCTGATCTGGGTTCGTCTTGGGTCGGGACCCGTACCCAGTTGGAGTGGATCCGTTCGCGGGTTATTGGATCTGTGAGAAGGAGACCCAGTACCCGCTTCGGACCCGCTAGTAGGTGAAATTACCGTTTTACCCCTGAGCTTTGAGATTCGCGTCCGATGTGAACGGTCCCGATTTAATCCTATTTTTAGCCATATCACGAGCCCCCCACTCCCGAAGACTGAGTTTGATCAGCCTTTGAGGAGTAGTTTTACTGTTCTAATGGCGTACGGGATTTTATCGGTGTTCTTAAAGGAGTTTGGAATCTTGCTCGGGGTGTAACGGTGTTATTATGGGCTTGTAAAATGCCCAAAAATACTCTTAGAATTTTCTGGATTTTTGGTGATTTTTCCAGATTTTTCTGAATTTTTTCTCATTTTTTTGAATTTTTTATTCATTTTCCGAATTAAATAATTAATTATCGAAAATATTAAATAATTATTCTAATTAAATAATTATATTTTTCAGAATTTAAAATAATTTTTCTGAATTTATAATTATTTTTAGAATTTTTACTTAATTTTTTCCGATTTTTTAAATATTTTTTCGGATTTTTTAAATAAAAAATACAATTAAATAAATTAATTAATTAATTAAATATACCTGGACACGTGGCGCGATCTGCGCCGTCGGATTCCTGCGCGAATCGCGAGGCGGCGCGCTTTTCGAAAAATCGCTATCTTGTCGTTTAGCGCACGTGGCGCGATCTGAGCCGTCCATCAACTTTTGCGCGATTTTCTGGAAAATCCAACGGTTATAGTTGCTCGGCTAGCTTTTTTCTCCATTTACCAGATCGGAAAGGGGGTTGCTCGGCAGCCGACCGAGAGTGACTTCGGCACTTCGTATGTGAGGCCACGTGGCACGCCACGTGGCACTTGAAAATATTTTTTTTTTTTTTTTTCTTCTTTTCTTCTTCTTCCCGCTGCTTCTCTTCTTTCTTCTCCTTCTCCGCTCTGCTTCGACTCTTCTTTCTTCTCCTTCTCCGCTCCGACCCAACTTTCGACTCGGCAACGACTCCGACAATGACTTCGTCCCCGTCTCCGTCCCCGAGGGCGTCTACGGAGTTCGGTGACGTCGAAGTGGCAAAGCGAGCTCGCGAAGTGGAGGGCTCGGCGGCGGGCTTGGAATGAACGGAGCTTGGCCATGGAATCGATGGAGAGGGAGCTCGCGTAGTTCGGAGCTCGGTGTTGGTGGCGTTCGGAGCTCTTTGAGGTGGTTGAGGAGCTTGGAGGGATATTGGAGGAGAGTGACGTGGCGGAGGCGGAGGAGACGGAGCTCGGCAACGATGGGTTTCGGCGAGGAGGACGGCAGCGGCGTGTGTTTTGTGGAGTTCGAGCTTGGACGAAGGTGGCGAGGAGTTGGATCTTCGGTTTGATGGGTTCGGCTCGGCATGGTCGAGGAGTTGGAGCTTTGCTCGCCGAAGGAGGAGTTCGTCGACGAGAGCTCACTCGAGCGAGCTCGGAGCTCGGCACGGTGGTCGGCGACGAGTCGTGATGGGAGCTCGTGATGAAGTGGAGAACTGAAGGGCTCGGCCATGGAGCTTGCGTAGGGGAGCTTGAGCCATGGCAGTGAAGGTCGACGGCCGTAGGCCACGGTGGAGCTGGCTCGAGGTAGGAGCTCGACGGAGCTATGCTCTGAGCGAGGCTCACGCCGTGGAGGAGGTCGGTGACGGCGAGGTCGAGCTCGCGCGAAGGTGTGTGCAGCGGAGCTCGGGGTTGGGTTCGAAGCTTGAAGACGACGGAGCTCAATGACGGAGTGACCTCGTCGGAAGTGGAGGTGATCGGCCATGGCGGAGCTCGGAGGCAGGCAAGGTGGAGTTCGGCACTTAGGAGCTCGTCGAAGTGGAGCGGAGCTCGGCGGAGGTCGCTGACGGAGGAGCTGGGTTCGAGCTCGGCATCGGCGATGATGGAGCTCGTGCTTCGGCCATGGCGGCTGGTGATGGATGCTAGCTCGGTGACGGAGCTTGACGCCCCGGCGAAGCTCGTCGAAGCTCGACGCCGCGGCGAAGCTCGTCGGAGCTTGGCGACGAAGGGGGTGACGAACGGTGTTGTTTTATTTGGTTTTGCTTGGGTTCTGTTTTGGCGCCAAAATGATGAAGAAGGAGATGGGCAGGGGTTCGGGTCGGATCCCCTTAACGGGTCCGAACCCGGCCCCTTGTGCCCCACCTTTTTTTTTTTTTTTTTTTTTTTTTTTTGGCGTCTTGTTCGGCGAATCCGAGCACGGATTTCGAGGCGAATTTTTGGCCATTTTGCAGCTCGGTAGGGCAGTAGCTCGGATTGGAGATCCGAGCAGCGTGTCTCGATCTGGACGGTTGAATGGTGGCACGAATCTCGAGACGGGCCCAATTCCCAAGAAAACACTATCTTATCGTTTAGCGACGCTGGCAAGATCTGGGCCGTTGGATGATGGCACGAATCTCGGGACGGCTCAGTTCCCAAGAAAACGTTATCTTGTCATTTAGCGTCGCTGGCAAGATCTGGGCCGTCTGATCGAGATCTTACACGAATGTTGAGGAGAAAGTGTGTTTTCTCCGTTTACCAGATCGGGAAGGCACTTGCTCGGCAGCCGACCGGACTCTTTGATGTTGGGGCTCGGATGGGAAGAGCTCGGCTCTGGAAGAGAGCTATTTGTGAGATGAGTTTGAGGAGGGACCCTATGAGAGAGTTGAGCTCCAAACTCGCTGAGAAGAGGTCCGCTTCGGGAGCGAGCGGAGCAAAGAGTTCGGCACTGGAAGAGAGCTATTTGTGAGACGAGTGTAAGGAGGAACTCTAGGGAAGAGCTGTAGCTCCGAATTGGTTGAGAAGAGGTCCGCTTCGGCGGCGAGCGGAGGGGAGAGCTCGGCTCTGGAAGAGAGCCATTTGTGAGACGAGTGTGAGGAGCAACTCTAGGGGAGAGCTGTAGCTCCGAACTCGCTGCTTATGTGAGAGAATCAACGGTTGCGGGAGCAATTCCGAATGGCGAACCACTTCTAACCCGCTGAAGAGCAGGTTATTCGAAGCAGACTCGAGCCAAGTGTTGGACTCCGAACCATCGGTAGAGGTGTTCAACGGTTGTGGGAGCAGTTCCGAATGGCGAACCACTTCTAACCCGCTGAAGAGCAGGTTATTCGAAGCAGATTCGAGCCAAGTGTTGGACTCCGAACCATCGGTAGAGGTGTTCAACGGCTGTGGGAGCAGTTCCGAATGGCGAACCACTTCTAACCCGCTGAAGAGCAGGTTATTCGAAGCAGACTCGAGCCAAGTGTTGGACTCCGAATTATCGGTAGAGGTGTTCAACGGCTGTGGGAGCAGTTCCGAATGGCGAACCACTTCTAACCCGCTGAAGAGCAGGTTATTCGAAGCAGACTCGAGCCAAGTGTTGGACTCCGAACCATCGGTAGAGGTGTTCAACGGCTGTGGGAGCAGTTCCGAATGGCGAACCACTTCTAACCCGCTGAAGAGCAGGTTATTCGAAGCAGACTCGAGCCAAGTGTTGGACTCCGAACCATCGGTAGAGGTGGAGATGAAGCAAGAGCAACAATTTCCAATGAAAAAAATGTAAAGTTTTATTGAAATAAACTAAGTGGCTACTTCAATATGGCGAGCCCTTATTACATGCTATCGGCCGGATTACAAGCATCGGCCTTATTGAAAATCAGGGTCCTACTTCTACAATAAGGTGAAGACCTCTTGGGAAGAGCCGGGAGGTTCTGAGTCGTAAAGCTCGGCGGGCCCTTCAGTTCGTTTGTTGGCTCCTCAGGGGGGAAGCTCGGCCCCCTCTTTCTGGACGAACTTGGTCAGGTGCCCCCGCTGTATGAGTTCTTCGATCTCCTCCTTCAGAGCTCGACAATCTTCTGTGTCGTGGCCGTGGTCCCTGTGAAAGCGGCACCACATATGCTTGTCCCTCTTCTTGCCAGGTGTGTTCATTCTCGGGGGAGCGCGGAGGAGCCCTTCCTTGTCCACCTCCATCAGAACTTCTGATATATTGGCAACGAGAGGGGTGAACTTCTCAAACCGAGGAGTCGGGCGGCGCTGGCCATTGCCGTCCTTCTGAAGCTTCTTAGCCTCTTCTTCTTCGGTCAACTTTCGCTTCGTCCCTGAGGTAGACCCCCCGAAGCTTGGAGGGTAGGCGGCCTCTTCGGCACGAATGTACTTGTCACACCTGAGAAGGAGGTCGGCAAAGTTCCGTGGAGGCTTCTTAGCAAGAGAGGAGCGGAGGCTGGAGTTGAAGACGTTGGATTGGAAGGCGGCTGTTGCGACGGATTGGTCGAGGGAGGCTATGGACCTGACCTCCGCAGTGAACCTCTTCACATAGTCTCTCAACTTCTCTCCCTTCTCCTGGCAGAGCTGGAGTAATGAGAGGCTGGTCTTCTCTGTGTGTCTACTACTCATGAAGTGGGTGATGAAGAGGGTCTCGAATTGCTCGAAGGAGAAGATGGAAGAGGGAGCAAGGCGGGAGTACCATTCCCTAGCCGACCTCCTCAGGGTGGCTGGGAAGGTCTTGCAAAGTAAGGCGTCCGAAGCCTGGTGGATGAGCATGAGGGTCTTGAAGCTTTCGATGTGGTCCACGGGGTCCGACTCCCCCGAGTAAGTTTCGAACTTCGGGGGTTCGAATCCCCTCGGGATGGGAGCCTCCATGATGGTTCGGGAGAACGGGGGTCTGCTCGGACGGATGGTTCTGCTGTTCGACCCCTCCCCCTCGTCCATCCGACCGATTCGCCTCTCCACCTCATGGAGACGGCGGTATAGGGCATCGTCCCTCCCGCGGTAGTCGAACGAGTCTCTGGACTCGTCTTCGTAGGAGGGAGAGCCGGGGCTACGACGATGGTCGTCCCGAGAGCGGCGAGGGCTAAGTTCATGCTGCCGGCGGTTAGGAGCTGGCGGAGGAGAGGCGGACCTACGGCGAGGACTGGGAACCTGTTGGGGCGAAGGAACCCTTTGGGCCTCATTGTTGTTGGGTCGGAGGTTAAGAGCCTGCAACATCGTTGCTTGAAACTGCAGGAACTCGGCGCGAGTGATGGGCGCCTCATTGTTCCTCGGCTGATGCCGACCGGCAGGAGAGTGGCGCCTCCTCCTGTAATGCCCGGGTGACTCTCTTCTTCCCCTTCGGACAGAAGACCTTCTATAATCTCGGTGGTGAGGGGACCGCTCACCCGGACGTTGTTGGCGGGAGGCTCCCTCTCGGGCCCGCTTCTCGTCCAGACGGTGGCGTAGGTCCTCTTCCTTCTTCTGATTTTGGGGATTGTGAGAGGCCATGGAATCCGTAGAGGTGTTGTGTATGGAGACGCGGTCCTGATTGAGCGGTTGCTTCATACGAGAGCCCCCCGCACCGGCATTCTGAGGACCGGTGGGAACCCTGGGGGGTTGCTGATTCTGAAGAGGAGGCTGATCTTGAAGAGGGTCCTCCACTTGAAGCGGGGGTTGTCCCTGCTGCGGAGCGGGTTGGATGGGGACTACCTCTTGCTGATCAGAGGGGTTGGGTCCACGGTTGGACCCCCTAGATCTGACCTTTCTGGGAGGCATGGCTGGAGAAGAGCTAGTCGACGAGGAAGAGGCGGAGGCTATTCGTATGGTTTTCCCACAGACGGCGCCAATCTGTTACCGCTGATTTCGGTGTGGGGGTAAACAGATAGAATTTGTGAGTTCGTGGAAAAACCTGAATAACAGATCCGAACCTGTTCGTCTGAGTTGGGCTGCTGACTCCCGCCGTACACCTGCAAGGAAAGTGCGAAACACCGGGTTTGATCCCGGCGACGCACCCTCCGACGCTCTTGTCAGTAACTAGAAGAGATTAAAAAAGAGCTTAAGCAGGTAAAAAAGTGATTAACCCGTAACAGTGGTTGGTGGGGGGTATTTATAGTCGCCGTTGGGATCAGATTAGGAATGTGATTCCTGTGATTTGATAAGGCATAAAGTCCTCGTAATCAGATTAGGAATGTAATCCCTTAATTCCCGGTGAGAGCAAATCAGGCCTGTTGATTTGGTCAAATCAGTAACCCTGATTTTCCTCTTGCTGATCTGGGTTCGTCTTGGGTCGGGACCCGTACCCAGTTGGAGTGGATCCGTTCGCGGGTTATTGGATCTGTGAGAAGGAGACCCAGTACCCGCTTCGGACCCGCTAGTAGGTGAAATTACCGTTTTACCCCTGAGCTTTGAGATTCGCGTCCGATGTGAACGGTCCCGATTTAATCCTATTTTTAGCCATATCAGCAGTGGAATTTAAATGAATACAACATGATATACAATAATAAAATTCTTCAATCCTGTAACAGCTCATCATAGTGACTTTAAGTCCATGCCAAGTCCAGTCCGGTAACTAGAAAACTATGGGCACGTCAGTTGCATACAACTGACGCAATGCTGTAATACAGAGATTCTTTTACTTTAGCAAACATAAACATGAATGCACAATAAAGTGTAAAAAGTGACTATCCTAAACATGCCAGTTTATGATATGATTTAAATGCCTAACGCAGATTTACACTACGATGCACTAATGCACACTTGTTCGGATTATATGCATCACATTCTACATAGGTCCGAGGGTAAGCCCTTATCGTACTCCTCAATATAGGGTTTAATTTCTCGTTATGAAAATACTATTACGGGGACTAATGCAATATTTAGATATCCTGTTAGTATCTAGTATCACCTCGATAATTCTTGAGAATTCACTCTCCTACCACGAGTCGTAACCCTGATAATTCTGTAGGCGAAAACCAACACCGCGAGCTATGACCCCGATAATTCTTAAGAGTCGTTCTCCCACCGCAAAGTGATTTTTGGGCATCACGCCTCACACCCCGATAATTCTGGAGACGAAACCCACACCGCGTTGTCATAAGTACCTCATCACACAAATACCCCATGAGCGTCGCCTCGATCCCGGTAATTTTGAAGATAAATCCCACACCGCAAGTAATTTTGGGCGTCATGTCTCACACCCCGATAATTCTTGAGATTATCTCCCACTGCGCTATCAAATAAGGCCCTCATACTCATGCTTGCCTATACTTCATCACATCTCTCCCTAGTGCAGGTCCTTAAGTTTAATTTTAATCATCACATCCTAGAGCTAGCTTACCCTACCGGACTTAAAATAACACGAGAGAAAGTCAGCCCATACTAGCTACTTCTCAAAGAGAAAGTTAACCCACACTGGTTACTCCTCAAATTTTTATTATTCACAAAATTCCGATTACTAACAATCTCGCCTAGCCTCTAGATTCCAACAACCATCTCATTATAGAGATCAAATAGGTTATATCTAACCTCAACATAAACATTTTTAACCATCATTTTCATTATCCACTTTCTTTATGAAGTATTCAACTTCTATAACAACATTCAATAACAATTTCTCCAATCAAGTTCTTTTGGACAAATCCTTGGTTAACGAAACAATCATTCACTTTAATAATGCTTCAATGTTCTTTTGATTTATACAACCTTTTTCCTTGTTTATCTATACTTCAAGTATATTAAGACAAAAATTCCCTTTTTAAATTAGATCACTACTTCTTAATACAAAATCTTTTTAAGATTAATCCCTAGATATTCCTTATTTTCATCTCATAATTTTGCTTTGTTTTTATTATAAACCAAGTCTTAAAATCTTTAGTCATATACCCTTTCTTTTTAATCTTGAAAAACTCATCTAAAACATGAATATGGCTTTTAAATTCCCAAAATATCTCTTAGAATATTATAAAATAATTCTCAAGTGTTCTAATATTATTCTATAATTTTTCCATGAAGTTTCCTAATTTTTTAAACTTGAAAAATCTCCACACACAAAAAACCCCAGAGGGTAGACACCCGGGATTGAACTCAGGCCAACATGAGCCAACCGCAAGCCCCAACCATCAGACCAACTCACTTTGGTGATGAGAACTACTCTGAGTTACTTTTGTAACCTATGAATGCTATTTCATTAATTTCCAAAAATTTAAAAGAGGCAGAAGCCTCCCAGGCTTGAACCTGCGACCAAAGAACCCCCCAGTGACACGTGATGGTGCCAACGCACGCGCTAGCCATTAACCCAAATGTCAATTATGATAATATAGGGGTTTGAATTCTTTTATCCCATTTTTCTGATTTCTTCTTAATTTTAGTTTGTTCATTCTATTTCAATTTCTATTATTTCCCATCATAATCAATACTACAAAAATACATTTCTAACTTCCAGAAATGCTTTTTACTGATTTTATCCATAGTATGATAAATTTTTACACAAATATTGTAAATAGTAATTTTTGAGAACCTTCTTAAACATTACTTTTATATTATCATCAACACTACATGAAAGTAATTTCTTTAGCCATTGTATGGAGAATTCTCATCTCCCTATTTAATTATAATCCTTCCCAATATTTACACAATTTCTTATGCATAATTTAACAACTTTATGTATGTATATCCACATTTCATATAATCTAATCATGGCATACTATTTTTGCCTAACAACATTCCAACATGCTTTAAATAAATTTCAATTTGACAACCTATCAATTCTATGATAAAACATTCAATTAGCATGCATAAATTACCCACATTTCATTACTAATAAAAATTCTAGATACTAACACAACATGCAACACAAAATTAACTAGAGAACTCATGCCAATTGTCAATTCAAACATAAACTATCTACACATGCATTCTACAATAATTTAGAAAGCAAAAGAGATACCCACCTTTTCTTGATGCAAATTATAATTAGAACTCCTAGAAAATTGCTCCAAGCTCCAACACAAAGTAGCCTTCTCCTCAGCCAAATGAAGCCGAATATTTCTTCTCTCTTAGCACAAAACCGAATCCTTCTCTTTCTTTTCTTGTTCCAGTTAAAGGAGGGGGGTATTTATAAGATTATTTTGTGGTTAAGATGACTCCCACTACTCAAATAACTACCCCACTTTCTCACATACTCCCTCCACTCTCTCCTCTTCTCTTATTGTGGCCGGCCAACCCTCTTCTAATGCACACACATGCACGTGCACACAATGTGCACACACTTCTCATTCTATTATTAAGTTATTAGTGGTTATTAGATTAATTGTAGGTGTATGTTACATGACAAGTGTACTAGTTTTTTAAATACTCATTTAAATTTAGAATTAATCTTGGGCTTCTCTTTTTAATTAATTTTCTAGTGGGCTCCAAAATAGATTTAAGGCCTATTGGATTAAAATAACAACACAAATGTGACAAATAAAATGAGAAGAAATTATGCATGCCTCTTAGGAAATTTTAGGGACTAAAATGCATAAAAATTTACGTGTAATGCATGTGAAAAAATTTTAAAATAAATTTGACAGAACGAAAAACAGTCAAAATAGAAAATACGTAGAACAATAATATTATGGATACTTCACGTAACGAAAAATATACGTAATCGACATGTATTGAAAGCACGTTCAATATACGTAAAATACAAAGATTTTAATAAATATTTGAGTTGGCTCAAGATAGAATAAAAACGAGTTTTGAGAAAATGGAAAACATATAATTAATCGAAATACAAAGGTATGTAGGATATTTATAAAAATACATTACGGATATTGCCCGTAACGGTAAAAAATACACGTCCGTAATACACAAGGGGCAAAGTTGTCATAACTCAATTTTACAGGGTTTTACACCCAAAACCAAAGATAGGTATGTCGTTTCATACTTTAGTTGCAATGGAGAAATTTTATGCATCATATTCTAGATGTGCGGGTTTCGCTATGCGTAAGGGTGGAAATAAATACAAGGGAACCTATGTAATCGATAAATCATATGTATGTAATAAAGCCGGGGAGTCACCGAGTCAGCCTAATGATGCTAGATAGAAAACTACTTCTAGAACGGGATAGAAAGCTTCCGTTCTTGTAAAACTAAACGAACAAAGTAATACATGAGTTATTTATTCATTTAATGAACCACACAATCACGAATTTACTTCACTCGGTAGAAGTCATTTGGTGCCTCGAAACCGTAATGTGTCAAAATCCGATAAAAGAGTGATTGGTCAACAAGCTAATATCCTTATATTCGAATAAATGCTTTTCTTCGAAGGTGCAAGTGGAGTTCATGATAAAATTAGATTCATTGAAACCAATGTTAGAAATCTAAGGAGAGACTACATGGAAGGTATGAAAGGACATGACGGGCAAATGCTCATTGAGTTCTTCGAATCGAAAAACCAGACTGATCCTTTATTTTTTTATGATTACAAATTAGATTCCGAAGGTCGATTGTCTCATTGTATTTGGGTGGATGGTATCGCTAGGAAGAATGTACAAGTAATTGAAGATGTAGTTTGCTTTCATGCCACCTACAACACGAACCAATACATAATGTTATTCGTACAATTTGTTGGAGTCAACCACATTGGAAATCAACGTTCTTAGGTTGTGGGTTCATTCCCAATGAGAAGACATCCTCATTTGAGTGGTTCTTTGAAAAGTGGAAATGAGTAATGGTACGTGAGACGATTGGAATCTTGACAGATGAGGATCGTGGAATCGGTGCTGCACAGAAGAAAGTTTCCCTGTGACTGAGAATAGATATTGTATTGACATATTTTGGATAAGTTACCGCAGGAGGTGCGTATGTTGAATAATATCGATGAGTTTAGGGATGCTTTGAAGAGTATCATCTATACGGAAGAATATAAAAATAATTTTGAAGAGAAGTAGAAATTATTGCTTTTGCAATACAAAGTTGAGAATAACAAATAGTTGAACGATAAATTTGAAATTCGTGAGAAATGAGTCTCTGTCTATGCAAGACAGTCATTTTGGGCCGGCATGTTGAGTACATAAAGGAGCGAGTCTCTGCATTCATCCTTGAAGCAACATACCCATAAGAAGTACTCCTTATATGAATTTGCAGTCATCTTCGACCAAGTCTTAGTAAAACAAAGATACGAGAAACTTAAAGAAACTCATCATAATCGTGAGGAGAGACAAAAATTGAAGACTGAATGGGCGATAGAGGACAAATGGTGCGAACATACATATTGAAGATTTTCTACAAATTCCAATAAGAGTTGTAAAAAAGCTTATTATTTAATGTGAGTTTCATTGCCGATATAGATACACCGGATAGTTCAGCTTTCTCTATGGCGTTTTGTGATAATTCATTACCGAGAGGGTGATTTCTTTTTGCAAACACCATCAAATGACCAAATGTCTTTGTTGCCTCTATGAATTCGTAGGCATTCCATGCACACATATTTTGGCATTTCTTCGGTTCACCAATTACACCGTCCTACCAGAGCAATATATTTGTAGACGATGGATCCGGAATCAGTTAGAAGAAACTATACATTTGTTTTCAATACTATTAGTGACAATTTTGTGTCTCGGTATTGTGAATTGAGTCAGCACTCAAGACGGTTGGTCGATCTTGGTTTTTCTTCCAAAGAAACTTACAAGTACATGTTCAACCACATACTTAAGGGCATTGAAGGTGTTTCTCACATGCAACCTGGAATTAGTGCACATCACGAAGGTGGTGCACAACTTGAGAGTGGTGGACATGCACATGCACCAGTGGGGGACCATCGACAATGCATTAAAAAAGAGAAGACCTAGGGGGAAGATATTGAAGCCGATAAGAGAGCAAAAATCGAAAGAAAAAAAATCTAGACGGTGCAGGACATGCCTGCGTGCCGTACTACATGATTCAGTAAATTGTCCAAACAATTTGGCGAGGTAATATATCTACTTTTAGTTTATATTAATTTGACTCACTCAAACTTGACTTATTCTTGTTTACTAACTCATTCTACTCATTTATTTTACGGGTCAACAACATATGAAGAAGATCCAAGCGGTGAAGAGAGTGATGACGAAGAAGGTGAAGTTTCGTGGTGAGGTAAATTTATTATTATGTGTGTGAAATTTATCTTCGAAACCAGTATTACTAAAACAATTTGATGATAAGAAATTTATGAATTTCTACAAGTTTTGATTGGAACATGGTTGTAGGTTTTGATTGGAACATGATCATGCTGAAGGAAGGCGTTTCTCTTCAAAAAGTTGTAAATTTCGAATGTATATATGCTCATGTAAATTCATTTCTGGAACGGTTAATGGTTGAGTATTGTATTTGAAGTTCTAGGTATATTTTTGTGTATGTAATTTCAAATTTGTGTATCAAATTGTTGAGAATGTGAAGGATGGTTGAGAATGAGATGTGAATGAGATGAGAATGTTGTTGCTGTATATATATAACTCCGTGTATATATATGCTGAAATTTGTGAACTTTGTGTATGTGTGCAGCTAATAGATGTTGTGTGTTTTATGTATTTTTTCTTTTTGTCAACTTAATCCGTAATCACCACTAACGGGTTAGGTTAAATGAAAATTTGTATAAAATTCAACTTCTAAAGATTAAGTTCTGCCAATGTCTTCCAACGTAATCCATTGTTGGCGATGACGGGTTAAACTCACTTAATCCATTATCGCCAATAACAAGTTAAGTTGAATGACTTTTCCAGTGTATTTGCTATTTGTGGATGAAAATTTGTATAAAATTCTTCCAACTTAACCCATTGTTGGAGATGACGGGTTAAGCTCACTCAATCTGTTATTGGCAATAACGGGTTAAGCAGAAGAAATTTGCACAAAAAACATATTTTTTTAAAAATAAAATATCTTCATAATATATATATATATATATATATATATATATATATTTACCCGTTGACACGTGCCTACAGTACGTCTTCGGAACGGTGCACCTGGTTTGATTATATAAAATAGTTTTGGAGGTCCAGCAAATTAATTGAAGTATCAAACATATTATATGAGGAAGCAGTATATCTACCTTTAAACTCAACCATCGCCTTCTTGATCATTAGCTTGAACTTACCTAGAATGCATATAGTTTGTTAGAAACACTGCATAAAGTGTTTTTTAACTTCAGCATCACTTTTAGATGCTTGTAATCGTTATGCAAGGACATTATCATATAGGTTTTATAGAGCTTACTCTAATTCCATAACCACTATGAGCATGTCTAAATACAATGGTAATGCAAGTGCAGGTGTGAAGGTATCTACAATACCAATAATCTAAACATTTGTTTGTCTGAGACTCAGTTTGCAATTAAAATACCTCTTATTATTATTTCAACCAAAATAAATTACATGAAGTTCTCAAAACTCTAATCCAAGCTAATCATTACTTTGATCTCCACTTTGACTCTCCATTGCACCTTTATAAAAAAAAATTAAAATGGATAAATAACAATTTTACTCTAGCTATCTTTCTTGAGTGGAGAGTTTGCACCCTTTACTGGTAAACTCCAGTCATCCCAATCCTATATATCCAAACATACACTAAAATTTCTTATATGTTATACTATCCATGGTTTCTAATAACTAATGAAGGGAACACTTCACGATAGTATTTTCTGTTGTAGTGAAGAAATTAATGTTGCATATTTGCCAAGTTATTTTAGTTTGCTGATCAGCTTACCTATCCTGTTATGGTTTGGAAGCCCAAATTGAAGCCACCAAATAATCCACCTCTCACTTGCGTACACTTTAAATCAAAATCAATAAAAAACTCAAATAAATCAATAAATTAAAAATTTTTAAACCAAAAAAGAATACCATCATACCTCTCAGAATTTAGATCCTAATGCACACACAAAATTCGAGCCAGCAAAAAACTGAGAAATCCCCTGCACACATAAAGTTAAAAATTAGAATGAGAATTCGGTTAATGAAATGAAATTAGAGTCGTCGCATCGCATATTAGGCTCTCGATTCGGTGGAGGGAGTCGCTAATACGGAGTCGCTTGATATTTGCGCTCGATTTCGTAGAGGGAAGTCACCGATACGGAATCAGCATCAGATCAGATATCAGCGACGACCTTGATTGGGGTTCGACATTGGATTTGGATTTGGATTTGCTTTGAGATTTTCGAAATTTCAAAAATTTCAATTTTTTTAATTTAAAAAATTATAAATAAAAAACATTTTAAATTTTTTTATTTTTTAAAATTTTTTATTTTTTTTAATTTGTAAAATTTGTAAAATTTTTTAAAATTTTTTAAAATTTTTTAAAAATTTTAAAATTTTTA
The DNA here is from genome assembly GCA_017893485.1 of Hemerocallis citrina. Lineage (NCBI taxonomy): Eukaryota > Viridiplantae > Streptophyta > Magnoliopsida > Asparagales > Asphodelaceae > Hemerocallis > Hemerocallis citrina. The sequence goes on from CM030359.1 coordinate 163,532,333, forward strand.
AATTTTTAAAATTTTTAAAATTTAAAATTTTTAAATTTTTAAAATTTTTAAATTTTTAAATTTTTAAAATTTTTAAATTTTTAAATTTTTAAAATTTTTAAATTTTTATAAGTTTTTGATATTTTTCATATTTTTAATTACTTTTAAAGTTTTTAAATTTTTAATTTTTTTCAGTTTTTCAGTTTTTTAATTTTTTATTTTTTTTAAAATTTTATTTTCTTAATTTTTTGAATAGGAGAGAGAGAGAGACAGAGATAGAGAAAGAGAGACAGAGAGAGAGAGAAATAATTAAATAAATAAAGGAGTTGTTTTGGGTGGGATAGATTTGAATTTGAGTTTTATGGGGAAACTTTTTTGGGGGGGGGGGGGGGGGGGGGGGGTGGGGAATGTGTTTTGCGATGTTAGATCTGGGGCTTTGATTTGGGGGATTGAAGGAGAGCCACTTGATAGCTTTCTTTGTGTTATATATATATATATATATATATATATATATATATATATATATATATATATATATATATGTATATATATATATATACAAATTGATATCTCCATATAAAATCTTAATATAAAAATAATGTATTTATTATCATTCTCCATATACATTGATTTCGGTTTAAGAGAGAGTTAGAGGGTTAGAGGGTTAGGGCTAGGGTTAGAGTAGGTTTAGAGAAATGGCTAGAGTAGGGTTATAGGAAGGGCTAGGTTTGGAGCCTTAGATTTTTCATAAACTTTATTTTTTTTCTTCTTAAGTTGAGTATTTTTCCCAAAATAGTATTTTTGTTAATTTTCCTTTCTTTATTTTTTTATTTTTGTAAATTTTATTATTTTTCCTAAATTCTACTTTTTTTGTACCCTTTTTTAATTAATATTTGTTCTTTAACAAGTATTTTTTTAAAAATGCACTATTTTATTTAGTTGGTTTTTAAAATTTTGTTTAATTTTTTTATCTAAATATCTCCAACAATCTCTTCACCTCTATCAGACTATCATATTGAACAATGTTTTAAAAAATTAATATATTAAAAAAATTTAAAATTATAAACAATTTGAAAAAAATTTGAAATTTTTTTTAAAAAATTTTAAAATTTTAAAAGTTTTAAAAATTAAAAAGATTGAAAAAATTAAAATAAAAAAAATTCTGAAGATTCTGATGTAGAGAACGAATTTATGAAGATTAAGTATAATAGATTTGTACCAAAAACTTGATTTTTTTTTTCAAATTGAGATCTCCATATAAAATTTTGGAATTTATCATCATTTTCAGTATACATTGATTTCAGTTTAACAGTTATAGGGTTATAGGGTTATGGTTAGAGGATTTGGCTAAGGTTTAAAGGGTTAGGCTAGGGTTAAAGGGTTAGGACAAGGGTTACAGGGTTAGAGTAGGGTTAGAGGAAGGGTTAGATTTTCTTGTTTGTTTTATATTTTTTCCTTAATCTGAGTTTGTTTACCAAAATTTTATTATGTTAATTTTCCTTTTTAAATTTTTCTTATCTTTTTTTTTATTATTTTTTTTATTTTTCCCAAATTCTAATAATTTTATAAATTTTTTTAAAAATATTTTACAATTTATATTGCAACAACTATTTTCAAATTATGATTTTAGAATTTTTTTTGTACCCATTTTTTATTAATAATTATTTTTTTTATTATGTTGAAAATGTGGAAAAAATATGTTGTTTTTTCTAATGTGGAAAACATATGTTGTTTAGGTTGAATGACTTTTTTCAGTGTATTTGCTCTTTTTGGATGAAAATTTGTATAAAATTCAACTTCTGAAGATTAAGTTCTGCCAAATTCTTCCAACTTAACCTGTTGTTGGCGATGAAGAGTTAAGCTTTCTTAACCCGTTATTTATTTCCAATAACGGGTTAAGTAGAAGACTACCCTTAAAATATTCAAAATCACAGCAGCATATGATGCATACAAAGATCAATATCTACAAAATTTTTGCTGTACACATACACCATTTTGATAATTCAATGCAATATCAGCAATTATCACTGCAATCATCAATCTTATCCGATAACAACAACAAGAACCCATGATAAAACTTTCGTACACAAACTATAATAAAAAAAATCGAACATAAATATGTAAACCCAAGTTACACATTTATCACATTTATCGAATGAGTACAAAAACTGGATAAATACATTCATTTCACGAATAAAAAAACAATTACAAAAAAAATGGCTGACTTCCTCGCATACCCTTCAATTCATCTACATAATTGATAAACATAGAAAAGAAGATGTACTAGTTATTTAAGGAATGAAATCATAAACCAAATACAAAACTAATAATAAAGAAGGTGTACTAGATACTAGCTCTTCTAACCACGCGGTTTGTGTCCACTTGGTGTGTACTGATCTGGCTTGTTCCTCTTCCGTTGGGGATTTGGGCATCTAACTTGTGTCCGGGGGATGAGGGTTCATCCGACCCTTGCTCCTCTTCATCTACATCCACCGGTTCTTGTTGTTGCGATTGTTGTGGCTCAACGATCCGTATTAGTCCCCTTATCACGCTCTTCCTCCGAGAACTAGCCACATTAGCTTGCAAGTACGAATCAAGTTTGGTCCATTCACCTACATCTTGAACAGTGCGGCGACACGATTTAAGGATCTCCGGCATTATCTTCTTCACACTCTCGGGTACTATCCTTTTCAACGTACGAGCAGCTATCTTAACTGTGTCCAATTTGTTCTCAATCTACAACGAGTTCAAATATATAAATTAAACAACATTGTAAATAACATTATCTATATAAATATCAAGTGTTCACATAACAATACATGGATACGAAATACATAAAAATATGTAAAGTTAGACTAACCATATTTCGATATGTCGACGCCTTCGATTGATACATTGGTTGCCAAGAGGAATATGCTGGTGGTGGTTCCTCCTCGGTTGGGGGAATCGGTATCTGGACTCTGGGTGGTACAACAGTATGCGGGGATATGTACAATCTGGTAATGCGCTTGTACCACGTCATATAAACTTATTGGAATGAGCCATTGTAAGGTACAACGATAAGCAACATACTGGGTCTCATTTGATATCGTATGGTATTCCAATTTGCCACATCTACCCAATGAAAATCTGCCCAGTCGAAATTGGGCATGCAACCGGTTCCTTTAACCTCGTGCATTTTTTTGTTGTACGAGCAGTTCAGAAATCTTCTGCTGATATCTGAATTGTCGCATTATTCTATCCGGATATTGGAACTCCACAACATAGATGTTGACGAGTGGGGCAGTCGTCAACCAAAGGTCGCTAACCAAACACACTGGTGGAACCAATTGCAATCAATCGGGGGTGTACGGAACCTAATTGAGAAACTCTTCGAGCAAAGCATCTAACTCATCCCTGTAGTACGTGAGAGATGTGCGTGGGTTATCGACCCATGTGTGCCGCCCTGCCTAGTACACTACTAAAGGAGGCAACATCTCTACAATCGGTGCCTCGGATAACCAATCCGGTGTTGCCTTAATAATACAGGGACGACTGATGTGGATGCGTCCCAACTCCATATTTGCAACAAAACCATCGGCCAACCCATCTATACCGAACCCAATGCACAAATGCACAATTTCTTATACAATGATGCTAATGTCGCACTCGCCCAACTATAACGGCCGGCCACAGTAAAGTTTTCTAACAACCGTAAATACATGAGTGACACACTCACACTGGAGGAGTTTGGGAAGAGCACACCTCCAATCAAACTGAATATGTACACACGTGCATAGTACGAGACGTCTTCTTCAGTCGAGTCAACTTTCAAATAATCTTCGAAGTTTAATTTCAACCATGAAAGTCAGAGTGATTTACCCTCAAATACTTCATTCCAAAAAGCTTCTTCGGCTTCACTTCTGGCGTGCTCTATGGCTTGCTCTACGACATTTTCATCATGATCTGACAGTATATCATAAAATTTCAGCTTCAACGTCATCCTTCCTTTTATCCAATGCCTCATCTAAATCGAAACCGAGCAAATCACGTACAACTTCTACTCGACTGAAGTCCATGTTCCCCATCACGGCCACCCCATCTATAGGAAGCATTGTAATCATTGCTACATCTTAGAGAGTGACGGTCATCTCTGCTATCGATAGGAAGAATGTGTAGTTCTCCGACCTCCATCGCTCCACAAGAGCTGTAAGTAAAGGTCAATCAAGCTTCACACCACTCATAAATCTGGCTCGATTAAAACTAGCTCGGACAAAGTACGGCGCAATACGGGGGTCCATGGGAAGTATCGCGTGCTCTAGAAGTTACACTTCTTTGCAGACCCATCCTACGCGGCTTGGGATTTGTGTATGGCTTGCAACGTGAGCACACTTAGGTCTTCCGGTCCTGGATGTGTAATTCCAACCGAATAAGACGGACCGGCCCCGGCAGATGAAGAGCCTCGGCCACCAACCTACACGAACGAATACAAATTTGGTATTAAAAATACAATATTACATGTATGTATTTAAACTAATAATAATAATCAATCTTACCTTTATAAATGGTTCGTTACTCATGCCACCAGACTCGCTCGCCTCGTTCTACTCATTTTCTCTATCAACAATAAACATAAGGCTAATTGATAGTCCATTTCTCTATCAACAATAAACAAAGCAAAAATTTGGAAAAAAACACAAACGGCAACAAAGCTTACTGAAACATTACAAGTGGGTTGGCAGATGCCAACACAACTTGCATAAGTGAGTTACGACTCACGGTTTGCAATTAACGGCCGAGTATCGCTTTATTTCAAGAAAGAACAAATAAAGCGATACACGACCGTATCTCGCAAATCCTGAGTCAAAAATCACTTCTATATGTTGTGTTGGCTAGTGTGGGGTGAGTCTAACCTACTCGCAAATTTTCATAATTTTTTGCTGCCGTTTGTGAGGTTTTCTACATTCTCGAACTCAAATTTTCAAAAACTAGGTGTTTAAATTGTAGTTATGATGAATGATAGTAAAACGGCATAAACGGTCCAAAAAAAATTGAAACTTTGTGGGTAGGTTGGACTCACCCTACACAAGCCAACGCAACTTGTAGAAATAGTTTTCGGCTCACAGTTTGAGAGATACGACCGTGTATCGCTTTTGGTCAAGAAAAACCAAAATAAAGTGGTCCACGGCCTTATCTCTCAAACCGTGAGTCGAAACTCAATTCAACAAGTTGAGTTTGCTTGTGTTACATGAGTCCAACCCACTCGCAAAATTTCGTAATTTTTGGATGTCGTTTATAAGGTTTTCAAGTGTAATCGTACTAAAAAATTTCATAGTTTAGTTGATGTTCGAGATACATGAGAAATCTCCACAAACGGCATCAAAAATTTCCAAAACTTTGTGGTTAGGTCGGAATCACCCTACACAATGCAATGAAACTTTTAAAAGTGAGTTTCGATGCACGATTTGAGAGATACGACCAAGTATCGCTTTGGTCAAGAAAAACCAAAATAAAGCGGTCCACGGCCTTTTCTCGCAAAACGTGATTCAAAAATCACTTCTATAAGTTGCATTGGCTTGTGTTACGTGATTCCAACCTACTCTCAAAGTTTCGTAATTTTTGGATGTCGTTTGTATGGTTTTCAAGTGCAACCGTACTAAAAAATTTCATAGTTTAGTTGTTGTTGTTCAAGATACGTGAGAAAACCGCACACACAGCATCAAAAATTCCAAAACTTTGCAAGTTGGTCGGATTCACGTAACACAAGCCAACGCAACTTGTAGAACTGAGTTTCGACTCACAGTTTGCGAGATATGGCCGTGTACCGCTTTATTTTACTTTTTCTCGACCAAAAGTGTCACGCCCCGCTTCCCAAAAAGAATACGGAATACAAATACGTAACTGTTGCCGCTGAATTTAGTGTAGGGGCAAACAGATAAAATTTGTGGATTCTTAGGAAAACTGAATAGTAAACCTGTATACCTGTTCCGTCGGAGTTTGACGCCGACTCCTGCCGTACACCTGCAAAAAGTGCGTGTAGCGCCCCGATTTCCAATACTGGGAAAACCGAGACACGAGCCAAGACCTTTTCTTCAATTAGTCACAATACATAGAAAATAGGAGAATTTAAAACTTTTTATTCAACACCCAATGTATTACAAGTCTGAATATTATACAACTGCAATACCTTACAATAGAGTTACAATATTACCTTTACATTCCCGAGTATTACAACCTTCAACATCTTAAATCAGAGTACAAGGAATGAAGAACAACACTTGGTAACTCTCACTTGAGTACTTCTCAACTAATAGATAATCAACACACATATTACAGCGGAACTAAATATGACATTGACTCCTTGCTTCCCTTGCCTTGAGTCCTCCTGAATCTCGCCCTTGTACTTCGGCGATCCAGTACCTATGGAAGTGGGGACGTCAGTATTCACTGACGCTTAAAGGCTGATAACAAAGCAGCAAATCTCCCAATCAACATACAAAACATGGCAATGGTGTTGGTGTAGTTTAAGTGTTCGTGAGTGCTATGACTAGACTCTAATGCGATATTTAACTAGAACTAGGATGCTTCCTATTCTAATGTCAGCGAGTCTCCGAAGCAACATGCAGCCCATACTACATGCGACCCCATCTCAAGCCGTTTCTCCATATATAGGGATTTGAACCCGTGTTATGAATTCTAATTGTACACAACCTGTTCCTGACAGATACAACATGACTAATGAGGTTGCAGACGTGGTCAAGTCCCACTAATGCAGCTCGCCAGTGGTGTCCATGTTTGCCACTCCTACCCGGCTAACCGGACCTCATCCCAAATCCAAATCATAGGGTCTCACAAGCGCAGGGTAGCGCGAAGCCTACCCTGTGGCACCCCTGGGGTCTCGCAAGCGCAGGACTGCACAATGCATCCTGTGGCACCCCCAGCCACGGCACTTCAGGAATGAACAGCGCGAGATACGCAACCCGTGCTCCCAACTCGTGAGACGGCACCGTATGTATTCCTTTGACGGGAAGGTACAACCCAATAACACCACCTAAGGCCTGCCTCAAGGGACAAGTTGGTCGTAAGGCGCCCCCTACAACCAACTCCTCTCTTTTCGGCGAGGGTCTAAGTAAATGATCTTTATAAGTTACTATCTTAATGATGTCCCTGACTCGAACAATCATAGGAATGACAATATTATAAGCACAACATGCTAGGCCTTAAATTAGACTTTGCAAGACAACTCTACTAGGCTGCTCAACCTAGACTTACCAGAACCCTTCCGGATCCGGTTCCTGGCCTATCGATCCAAGACCCCGGCAATGCGAACATACATGCATGCCACTACCCTGAACTTGGATTCCGTTTATACTCCGGTCCTCGATCAACCTACCTCGGTTAAGATTCGACGGTACACAAGGAGTGACTCCTCCACAGTTCCTTAGGGGTAAGAAAACATAGGTCTTGATGGTCGATAGCCCCTAGGGTGGTAATATCATCCTAGACGAGCACAACGAACTGTGTACTAGCTAATCAAGCTATATACGAGTAACAACCACATACGAGCCAATAAGCTACGTATGAACAATAGCTACCTACGAACCAGGCGGGCTTCGTAGGAGATAACAACGTACATACCAGCCGAATAAGCTGCGTATGAGACCAACAGCTATGCACGGGCCGGTCGAGTCGCGTACGAGACAACAACCTACATACGAGCCAAATAAACTATGTATGAGACCCACAACCACATACGGGCCAGTCGAGCCACGTACGAGCACAACCATATGCAAACAATCATACAGATAATCAACCTAGAAGCAACCATACGTGCTTACTAGCAAACTTGATCTTCTAGTATTAGAAGCAATAAAAGAATATACTAATAGTCTATAATCGATATTCTACCAATGAAAAACCGAAGGCGACATAACAACCTTTATCAAGCTAACTATTACTAGTGATCTTCCAAATCCTTATTACCCCTACGGATGAGGAATGTCCCCATGATATGGTCTAATTCTAATTCGAACCTCACACACTAGAACTCACGGTTTCCTTTCAAAACGAACTAGAACAACATAGAATCTACGTTCGTTCAATATTCCACTAGGATGCTACACTATACTCTTCAAGCATGTGTGGGCTCCCTACTAACATTGACTACAACAAGGTAGTTGTCATTACCATTATGACATGATTCTTTCCTTATTGCTTAACCTATAGCACTTTAAGCATGGCATACGATTGCAAGCATCTACCTACGACAATCTAATTATGGTACATAACATAACCACCCACCACAATACTCCTAAGTACGAATATGATTTAAGCATGTGCTTATATCAAGCTTAAGCATGAAAATCACTATGATCTAGACATGAAGTCTACTATAGTCAAGCATAGGTTACAACTTGAGCGTGAATACTTACTACTTAGAGTATATATCTCTACTACCACCTTAAGCATGGATCTTCATTACTTAACATGATTAATCATCACAACCCAAGCATGGATATACAATTAGCATTAACCTACAATATTCCTAAGCATGAATTATAACTCCTACTCATTCTAAGCATGGTAGATTAATTCCTACCTTAATCTAACATGGCATTTGTTAAACATGAGTATCTTCTAGCTCGATCTTGAACCATATTTAGGCATGAACATACACTATTTAAGCATAGATATCATCTAAGCATGATCGTCTACTAACTTAGCATGAACAACAATTAAGTATGACATCTACTAACTTAGCATAAACAATCATTAGCATGGTCATCTACTAACTTAACATAAACAATAATTAGCATGACATCTACTAACTTAGCATGAATAATGATTAAGCATGATCATCTACTAACATAGCATGAACATATACTTATCTAAGCATGGATATCATGTAAGCATGAATATTTATTTGATCTAGCATGGTATATAACTTTCCTATAAGCATGTAAGCATGGATAAATCAATCTAGCATGATATACCACTTTCCTACAATTATCTAAGCATAGATAAATTAATCTAGCATGGTATACAACTTTCCTATAAGCATGTAAGCATGGATAAATCAATCTAGCATGATATACCACTTTCCTACAATTATCTAAGCATAGATAAATTAATCTAGCATGGTATACAACTTTCCTATAAGCATGTAAGCATGGATAGATTAATCTAGCATGATATACCACTTTCCTACAATTATCTAAGCATAGATAAACTAATCTAGCATGGTATACAACTTTCCTACAACCATGTAAACATGGATAAATTAATCTAGCATGATATACCGCTTTCCTACACTTATCTAAGCATAGATAAATTAATCTAGCATGGTATACAACCTTCCTACTAGCATGTAAGCATGGATAAATTAATCTAGCATGATATCCACTTTCCTACAACAATCTAAACATAGATAAATTAATCTAGCATGGTATACAACTTTCCTATAAGCATGTAAGCATGGATAAATTAATCTAGCATGATATACCACTTTTCTACAATTATCTAAGTATAGATAAACTAATCTAGCATGGTATACAACTTTCCTACAAGCATGTAAGCATGGATAAATTAATCTAGCATGATATACCGCTTTCCTACACTTATCTAAGCATAGATAAATTAATCTAGCATGGTATACAACCTTCCTACTAGCATGTAAGCATGGATAAATTAATGTAGCATGATATCCACTTTCCTACAACTATCTAAACATAGATAAATTAATCTAGCATGGTATACAACTTTTCTATAAGCATGTAAGTATGGATAAATTAATCTAGCATGATATACCACTTTCCTACAATTATCTAAACATAGATAAATTAATCTAGCATGGTATACAACCTTCCTACTAGCATGTAAGCATGGATAAATTAATCTAGCATGATATCCACTTTCCTACAAGCATGTAAGCATGGATAATTTAATCTAGCATGTATAATGATTCTTACAACATTGTATACATTTTTCCTACAATGATCTAAACATAGATAAATTAATCTAGCATGATATCCACTTTCCTACAAGCATGTAAGCGTGGATAATTTAATCTAGCATGTATAATGATTCTTACAACATTGTATATATTTTTCCTACAATGATCTAAACATGAATACCATTAAGCATCTATTAAAACTTTACACAACATACACATCTACAACTACTTTATTTAACCCAACATCTACTATAAAACACCTACTAACTTCTTTATTTAACACAAGTATCTACTACTATCCATATAACCATCCACTAAAGCCTCTTTATTTAACAAAACATCTACTCTACTTTATATAAACATCTACTTCTACTACTACTTTATTTTAACCATGAACATCTACTAACATTTTACATAACATAACCATCTATAACTACTTCTTTTTAACATCTACTACTACTACTACTTTACTTTAAACATAAAACATCTACTACTTAAATATCTACTAAATCTTTATTAGCATCGATTTCTTATTATTAGTAGTGATCATAAAAGAGATCTTTTTAGCCATTCTACAACTAGTGATTTTAGAGTAGTTTCTTTTTCATAATTAGAATTAATATCTACAATGGGTTTTTTCTTACTTAAGATTATAAAAGAAAATAACAATAATAAGATAAAGTAAGAACCCTTTAATTTTTGGTCCATCCAACATATACTTTCTTTTTAGTCCAAGTCCAATGTGTGTCCTACAACCAAATTGGTTGTATACAAGTCCATATGCTTTATGTATGAGTTCATATTCAAGTCCTACAACCAAAGATGGTTGTATACACAAGTCATGCATATGTTTATTTTAGTCCCATTTCATAACACAAAACAACAACTACAACTATAAAGATTTAATCTTTATGTTTATTTAGCACTACTACTTGTTTCCATTTCATTTCTTGTGATTATTACTTTTAACATTCACAAACATACAAAATAAGAACCACATACAACAACATCATCACAACAACTATCCCAAAAGAACCAAAGAAAACAAAACAAGGAAGACAAGAAGAAGAAGAAGCCAAAAAAATCAACAACTCAACAAACAAAAGAACAAGTGGAGAACCCCCCACCTAATTTCCTTTGTTAGAAGGACTTGCTTGCTTATACTTCTCCTTCCCCTAAGCTCCTATGAAGGCTTCTAAACCTACAAAACAAAACTCTCAAATTAAAGGTGGTTTCTCTCTTTCTTTTCCTTTCCTTTCTTTTGTTTTGTAAAAATGAGACAAGTGGAGAAGGAGGGGGTATTTATAGGTGGAGAGAATGGTGGAGAGTGCAAAAGTGCACTCAACATTATGCACAAAACCCCCCAAGAAGAAGCAATCCGGCCATGCTTGTAGGAGGGTAGGGGTGAGGTGGAGGTAAGGTGCTAGGGTGAGTTGGAAGCATGGTGAAAAGATAAGATTTCTAGAAGGGGTTTTTACTTAATCTCCTCATGCATACAAAAAACCCTAGATTAAGCTTCCTAATAAAACCCTAATCATCTAATTAGGTTGTCATGACAAGAATGAGTATATTGTCCAAGAGTACATACTACATATTTTGTATAATGTACTAAGTATAATACGAATGTATGTATATGTATATGTATGTGTATACCAAAATTCTTATATAATCCTCATAAAATAGTTTAATTTGAAAATAATAATAAAATAAATTTTATTATCAATTCGGAGGTTCGCGCTAGCAATTTGGAGTACTTCGGATGTACACCGACCGATATATGCACGCAGACAGTGTTTGTGGACAACTGGCAAAAATTTACCAAAATAATTTGATTTTGGAATTAAAAAAAAATAATAATAAATAAAATAATAATTTACACAAGGTAATATCTGTCTGGGATATTACAGTGCGAGACACCGGGGTTGTTCCCGGCGACGCACCCTTCGACGCTCAAGTCAGTAATCAGGGAAGATTATGAATGAGCGCAAAAACTGGCAAAAGATTGATTACCTCTTAATGGAGATGGATGGGGGGTATTTATAGGCGCCTCTGGGATCAGATTAGGAATGTAATCCCCCTGTGGTTAGATAAGGAATGTAATCCCTAATCCCCAGTGAAGGGATAACTATGAATCAGGGCCGTTGATTAGGATTGAATCAGAAACCCTAATTCTATCCCTTCTGGACCGGGTTTGCTGCGGGTTGAAACCTGCACCCAGTTGAGGTGGATCCGTTTGCGGGTAAGTGGGTCTTCAGGGAAGATAACCAGTACCCGCTTCAGACCCGTCGGTGGGTGAAATTACCGTTTTACCCCTGAGCTTCAAGATTCGTGCCCCCATCTAGACGGTTCCGATTTAACCCCATTTTTAGCCACATCACGAGTCCCCCACTCCTAAAGACTGAGTTTGATCAGCCTTTGAGGAGTAGTTTAACTGTTTTAGTGGGTAGTGGAGTTGTATCGGAGTCCGAATGGAGGGTTTTGAATCTCGAAGGGGGTAGTGAGATGATTTTTGAAGCTGTAAGCTGTTCTTAAGCTTCTCTGAATATTCAACAGTCTTTATCTATTTTTTCGGATTATTTATTTAATTTTGCGATGTGTTAACCAGTCGTTCGGAGCCTTCACAATATATTCTAGGCAATAATTGTTCGTTCAGGGGTTCAAAAATATTCTCCCGAATTTATAATTATTTTCTAAAATTTCTAGTGAATTTTCCCAAATTTTTAGTAATTTTTTCGCAATTTTTAAATAAATAAAACGATTAAAATAAATAAAAACTGATTTTTAATACCTATTTATGGCGTGGCTTGATCTGGGCCCTTTATCTGTGTTGAGCGTGATTTTCTGGGCGATCGGACGGTCGTAGTCGCTCGGCGGCTTTTTTCTCCGTTTTGGAGCTCGGATGGACACTTGCTCGGCAGCCGACCGAAGGTCTAGGGGCTCAGCAGTCTGAGCGACGTGGCGCAATCTATGCCATCGGATCCCAGCACGAATCTCGAGGAGGCGTGTTTCCCAAAAAAATGTTATCTTGTCGTTTAGCGCACGTGGCACGATCTGGACCGTCCATCACCAGAAGCGTAAATTCCTAGAAGATCCAACGGTCGTTGTCGCTCGGCGGCTTTTTTCTCCGTTTTGGAGCTCGGATGGGCACTTGCTCGGCAGCCGACCGGGGGTCTGAGGGTTTTGCTGTCCGAGCGACGTGGCACGATCTGAGCCGTTGGATGGTGGCACGAATCTCAAGACGGGCCCAGTTCCCAAGAAAACACTATCTTGTCGTTTAGCGACACTGGCAAGATCTGGGCCGTCTGATCGAGATCTTGCACAAATGTTGAGGGAAAAGTGATTTTTCTCTATTTTGGGGCTCGGATGGGCACTTCCTCGGCAGCCGACCGGAGGTCTAGGGGCTCGGCAGTCCGAGCGACGTGGCGCGATTTGAGCCGTTGGATGGTGGCACGAATCTCGAGACGGGCCCAGTTCCCAAGAAAACACTATCTTGTCGTTTAGCGACGCTGGCAAGATCTGGGCCGTCTGATCGAGATCTTGCACGAATGTTGAGGGAAAAGTGATTTTTCTCTGTTTTGGGGCTCGGATGGGCACTTTCTCGGCAGCCGACTGGAGTTCTAGGGGCTCGACAGTCCGAGCGACGTGGCGCGATCTGAGTCGTTGGATGGTGGCACGAATCTCGAGACGGGCCCAGTTCCCAAGAAAACACTATCTTGTCGTTTAGCGATGCTGGCAAGATCTGGGCCGTCTGATCGAGATCTTACACGAATGTTGAGGGAAAAGTGATTTTTTCCCGTTTTGGGGCTCGGATCGGCACTTGCTCGGCAGCCGACCGGAGGTCTAGGGGCTCGGCAGTCCGAGCGACGTGGCGCGATTTGAGCCGTTGGATGGTGACACGAATCTCAAGACGGGCCCAGTTCCCAAGAAAATACTATCTTGTCGTTTAGCGACGCTGGCAAGATCTGGGCCGTCAGATCGAGATCTTACACGAATGTTGAGGGAAAAGTGAATTTTTTCTGTTTTGGGGCTCGGATGGGCACTTGCTCGGCAGCCGACCGGGGGGTCTGAGAGTTCGGCTTTCCCGAGCGACGTGGCGCGATCTGAGCCGTTGGATGGTGGCACGAATCTCGAGACGGGCCCAGTTCCCAAGAAAACACTATCTTGTCGTTTAGCGACGCTGGCAAGATCTGGGCCGTTGGATGCTGGCACAAATCTCGAGACGGGCTCAGTTCCCATGAAAACACTATCTTGTCGTTTAGCGACGCTGGCAAGATCTGGGCCGTCTGATTGAGATCTTACACGAATGTTGAGGGAAAAGTGATTTTTCCCCGTTTTGGGGCTCGGATGGGCACTTGCTCGGTAGCCGACTGGGCTCTTTTATGTTGGGGTCGGATCGCACGTCGCTCGGATTTTGATCCCATGTGTGCCGAGCTATTCTACTTGTTTCGAAACGTTTTGCCTTTTCGCCAACCGTTGCTGCTCAGTTGTAAAGTCGTTTGGGCTTTCGTAACGCTTCAAGAGCCGATCGAGATTCGCGCCCTTACGTTACAAAGTCCAAGAGACTTTTTCTTTTACTATAAATCTTCACTCCCCCACCCCAAATCTCATTATTCACTTTTACTTTCTTACTCAAGTTTTTTCTCTTCACCATCGAAGTTTTTAGCTCCCGGGTGGCGCTGCTAGCTGTCGCGGCAAGGCGTTTCTTTGCTCCGGCGAACTTTTCCGACCGTAACAGTCACTTCAAGGTCAGTCTCTCTCCTTTCTCTTTAGAAAAAATGGTTAAGATTACTTCTTCGGATGAGACCCCCGCCTCGGACCGAGTCGTTAGCCGAGAGGGTAAAGAGAAGGAGGTGGTAGAGCCGACCGAGCAGACCGTGGTCCGGCCGAGCAAGAGTGGGGTGGTCGCCGAGCCACTCCAGGAGGTTTCACCGAGGTCCCAGAAGGGTAAGGGAGTGGTTACGGTCATAGAGCAGCCGAAGACGGCAGGGGAGTTCGGTCGGCAGCCGATCACTCTGTCGAGCGTGGGGGGAGTACGGAGCTACTCCGAAGAAATGCTGGAGAAGGTGACCCAGGGCACCGCCAAGTCGGTAGAGGAGAACGAGCCGAGAGAGATGTCCGAGGTGGACCAAATCTCTTCGGTCCTTACCGAGGCTGATCTGCATCGGATCCGGACTGGATTCCAGATCCCTGCCGAGTACGGGCTACTTCTCCCCGGACCCGGTTTCCGAGCCTGCACGTCGTCTTCGGCCGACACGTGCATTTTTCCGGTCGACTCCTTGGCCGCCGGGCTTCGTTTGCCATTGCACCCGTTCATTGTCGAGGTCCTCAATTGGTACGGCCTGAGTCCTGCCCAGCTGATGCCGAACACTTGGAGGCACGTCTTGGCATTTGTTCTTCGGTGTCAAGAGATCGGCGCCGAGCCAAGTCTGCTCCTTCTTCGGAGCCTCTACCGTCCTTGCCAGCCGAACAGGAACGAGCAGAGGTTCTACCTTTCGCCGCGGACAGGCGTGAAGTTGATCGAGAACCCGGACTCGATCAAGCATTGGAAGGAGAAGTACTTTATTGTCCGAGCTCCTGAACCCTGGGCAATTCTGATAGCTTGGTCGAGGGAGGGCCTGCCCAAGCGAGCGAAGAAAGAGCCAGTGCTTAGTGACGAGGAGGCCGAAGTCCTCAAGAAACTCCTCGGCCTGCCGACGCTTAGTTGGAAGGACATCACCGAGGAGGCCTTGTTCCGAGGGGGTCTCAGTCCGATCGACCCCAGTATGCCTCTAGTATTTTTACTTTTTCCTTGAAGTTCTTGAAATTTTTTCTAAGTTTTTTCATTCGGTTTGTGCAGAGTCTTCCGGCATGGACTATAGGGCGTTGATGGCGAAGGCCAAGGCGGCTAGGGAGCAGGAGGCGAAGAAGAAGAAGAGACCCTCGACAGGGCCTCAAGGCGGCCGAGCACCGAAGATACCTTCGGTCCCAAAGACCGCCGACCTGCAGGTGGTCGTGCTCCCGGATGCCGATCCCAAGCAAGACCAGGTCGCGGCCTCCGATCTTCCTGTCTCGGATGCACCGACTCCAACGGCGAAGATAGATGCTCCCGGCTCGTCGAGCGGTGCATTCAACGTGAGCGCGGCTTTAGCCCTTCAAGTTCTGCCTCTCACCGCCGAAGCGGAGAAGATTCTGACCGAGGAGCATAAGCGGATCTTCGTCCCCGACTGGCAAGTAATGAAGGTCGACGGCTTCTTGGGGGACGGCAACATTTGTATGCAGGCGGTGAAGCACCTGCCGACCCCGAAGGACCGAGCGGCGCTTAAGTCCAGGGAGGTCGGGGACGCTACAATGCAGATTGCTCGGAACACGATGTTGGTAAGTAGACCGAACACTTTCTTCTTGAAGCATTTTTTCGAAATTTTTTAAGTTTTTATGTCCGGATTCTAACTATTTGTTCTCTTTTCAGACCCTTTGCCACTTCAACTTTTTGCTCGAAGAGTTCGCGAGCAAAGAACAGGAGCTGACGGCGCTGTGTGACCGGGAGAGGTCGGAGCGTACGAAAGCTGTGAAGCTGTTCGAAGCCGAGCAACTCCTCTCGGCAAAGTGCGGTGCCGAAGTGGTGGCGTTGGAGGCGAAGCTGGCCGAAGCTATGCAGCGGTCGGCGGACGAGGCAGCCAAGCTCGAGGCCTCGGAGAAGGAGAATGCCGCGCTTAAGGAGGAGCTGGCCAAAGCACGGTCGGAGGCGGAGAAAGCTCGGAAGGAGACCGAAAGGGTCATGACCAAGCACCAATCTAAGGTGGCAAGGGCGAAGAGGGCTGTCCAGAAAGAGGCCGAGGAGCACATGTTTAAGAACATGGAGGATGCGTACAGCCGAGCCCTACTTCATATCGCAGCTCGGAACCCAGGGTTCGACACCTCCTCCTACCACTTTTACGACCCTGTGGAGGGGGAGGAGGAGCTTCCTTCGGCAATGCTCGGCCCCGAGGGACAGGCCGACGGTGTCGAAGGCAAGGGCGAGACAGAGGCCGAAGGTGAGGAGGAGGACGGTTCCGAGGACGACGACGCGGACGAGGACATAGGAATCGTCGAGGGGTCGGTAGACCCGAGCGACAAAAAGGTCGAACCCTGACTTGGTTGCGTCTTTGGTCTTCTTTTTGCTTTTTTTCTCTCTCTCTGTTTTTTTTTATGTGTAAAGCCTAACTGCGGACTGGCCACCGCTCTCGTAAAAGATTTTTGAGTTTTGAATGAAAACACTTTTGCTTGGCTAAAAATTCTCCAAGTGTTAGACCTCGGATTTTGTGTTTGACTAGTCGCAAAATTTCTCCAAGTGTTGGGCATCGGATTTATCTTTGCTTTTCAGGTGAAGTTTGGTCCGATCACGGAGGTTTCGTATCTTCGTAAGGAGATGAAAGAAACGAAGCGAGAGCTTTCTCATAGCCGAGAGAGGCGGTTTTATATGCTCCTGAAGCTGGAGGAGATAAAAGCAGCTGCGAGGGGGTATTTTCGTGAGTTGAAGCAACTACGGAAGCAACCCCAAGCTTCTCGTCTCGAAGGTGAGATAGAGCTGCTTCGTTGGGAGCTTTTCGCTATCGAGCAAAAGAATAACGAGCTCTTGGCTGAGATCCGTCACTTGGAGGTAACGGAGAAAGAACATTCGGCGGAAGAAGAGAAGTTAGCTTCCGAGTTGGAGAAGTTGTCATCCGAGCGCCAAAAGTTGTTGGCCAAAATTGACAAGCTTAGGAGGATTACGATAGACAGGGGGATCGAGGTCACCCATTATCGACGTCTTGCGACCCATAGTGCCAATGTTACGGGCTCGTCAAGACCTCCTCGTCTGAAGATGTCGACAGAGGGTGATGTCCTGAGAGATAGGATTATCGAGCTGGAGAAAGAGATCGCGTCGCTCAAGCCTCTGCCTGAGAGGGCCAACGTTCGTAGTACGTCGTGTACTCGCGAAGAGAGCGAGAGAGGGATCACTTTCTACGAACTTGCGACTCGTTTGCCTGCGGCGAGGCGGAGTTCTGCTGATGCTTAGAGTAGTGTAGCTGTCTCGTCTAGCGGCGCCTCAGTTGGCACCACAGTTAGAGTTAGCGGCGAAGGGGGATCTCGCTTCGCTGGTTTGGAATCGAGCTCGGAGGTTAGGCGTCGCCGCCCCCGCGTTTCCTTGAACCGGAGCGTTCCCCTTCCGAAGAGGCACTAAACAAGTTGTATTATGTTCCTTTAAATTATTGTAAAACTCTGCTGTAGCGTCGGTCTAGTTGTATGTAGAGCTACTTTATTTGAATAAAAACCTTTGCTTTGCTTCTGATGCTGCGTTGGGAATATTGGCTTCATGTGTGGGACTTCAGCAATGTTTGAAATTTTGTTGTTTGTCTCTTCTTCTTTTCAGCTCGTGGTGGTAGCTCAAGACGTCGAGCCCACTCGCTCGGATGACCACGCTCGAGCCGAGGCTGGCTCGGGGGTGACGAGGCTGTGCTTGGCGAGGTGCCCAGAGTGGCTCTATGAAGTCGAGCTGGGATTGCGCCGAGCCGAAAGCGAGCAAAACCATCTTCAGCTCATCCTAGGTCGGCGAGACATCGAGATCCAGCGTCTGGAGAGCAGGATCGCTGAGATGACCCCCATAGGAGAGGACGAAGGTTCGTCGACCGCCTTTAGCAACGCCCTTCGGATCCAGTGCGTTCGGCACAATTTGTCGAAAATAACTGCGGAGAGGGACGATCAGCTTTCTGAGATCCGTCACTTGCAGACTGTAGAGGCGGAGCTTCGGACGGAGGGAGAGGGACTGACGGCCGAGGTTGCCAAACTGACGACCGAACGGGACATTGATGATCGTTTTCAAAGCCAAGTGTAGTGGGTCGGCATTGTAATTTTTGTACTTTAAGGCCTTGTAACCTTGTTGTATGGAAGAGTCGCTTTGCACTGTATCCTAATTATCAATAACATTTCTTTCTCGAACTTGCATGTCCTTTGTAGCTTTGTGTAGTCATTTTGTTTGTGACTGTGTTCATCGCGTCGAGGTCCCTGAGCCGGCCTCTTGCTCGTTCGCGGTTCGGCGACATGAGCATTCGGCCAGTGGTGCCGAGCAGCGCTTCGGTCTCCTAATCTTGCGAACTTGCGAGATGAGTCGAGCCTTACCTAATAGTGGGCTTGCTGACCATCGTAAGAGTAGTTCGACGGTTGTGGGAGCAACTCCGACTTGCGAACTACTTCTAGCTCGCTTAGGAGCGAACTTGCGAGGTAGAATCGAGCCAAGTGTTGGACCCCGGAACCATCGTTAGAGTTCAACGGTCGTGGGAGCAATTTCGAATGGCGACCCACTCCTAGCCCGCTTAGAAGCGAGCTTGCGGAACAGAATCGAGCCAAGTGTTGGACTCTGGAACCATCGTTAGAGTTCAACGTCGTGGGAGCAATTCCGAATGGCGACCCACTCCTAGCCCGCTTAGAAGCGAGCTTGCGGAGTAGAATCGAGCCAAGTGTTGGACTCCGGAACCATCGTTAGAGTTCAACGATCGTGGGAGCAATTCTGAATGGTGACCCACTCCTAGCCCGCTTAGAAGCGAGCTTGCGGAGTAGAATCGAGCCAAGTGTTGGACTCCGGAACCATCGTTAGAGTTCAACGGTCGTGGGAGAAATTCCGAATGGCAACCCACTCCTAGCCCGCTTAGAAGTGAGCTTGCGGAGTAGAATCGAGCCAAGTGTTGGACTCCGGAACCATCGTTAGAGTTCAACGGTCGTGGGAGCAATTCTGAATGGCGACCCACTCCTAGCCCGCTTAGAGGCGAGCTTGCGGAGTAGAATCGAGCCAAGTGTTGGACTCCAGAACCATCGTTAGAGTTCAACGATCGTGGGAGCAATTTCGAATAGCGACCCACTCCTAGCCCGCTTAGAGGCGAGCTTGCGGAGTAGAATCGAGCCAAGTGTAGGACTCCGGAACCATCGTTAGAGTTCAACGGTCGTGGGAGTAATTTCGAATGGCGACCCACTCCTAGCCCGCTTAGAGGCGAGCTTGCGGAGTAGGATCGAGCCAAGTGTTGGACTCCGGAACCATCGTTAGAGTTCAACGGTCGTGGGAGCAATTCCGAATGGCGACCCACTCCTAGCCCGCTTAGAAGCGAGCTTGCGGAGTAGGATCGAGCCAAGTGTTGGACTCCGGAACCATCGTTAGAGTTCAACGGTCGTGGGAGCAATTCCGAATGGCGACTCACTCCTAGCCCGCTTAGAAGCGAGCTTGCGGAGTAGGATCGAGCCAAGTGTTGGACTCCGGAACCATCGTTAGAGTGAAGAGTAAAGGCAGAGAGATGTAAGCAATCTTTACAAGTAAAATACGAAAAAACTCTTTATTGATGACTAATGGCCGGCTGCTTCTAAAGTTGCGAGCCGCTATCACAAGAGTGAAATAAAAGAAAAAACATTACAAGTAATAGGAGAGGAACGGTTCGACATCTCGAAATACTTAGAGAGGCGTTGGTGCTCTCTCTTAGTATTTTAAGAGATGGTCGGCATTCCAAGTCCTGGGGATCTCCCTGCCTTCAAGATCTTCTAGTCTGTATGTGCCGGGACGGACCACTTTTGCGATCCTGTAAGGTCCCTCCCAATTTGGGGCCAATTTGCTCTTCTGACCTGGGAATGAGATGGCCAACTTTCGGAGGACCAGGTCCCCTTCTTTGAGGTCCGTGGGGCAGACTTTCTTGTTGTATGCCAACTCGATCCTTCTTCGGTAGCTTTGTTGACGAATGGCAGCTCTTTCTCGGATTTCGTCTATCAGGTCAAGACTGGCTCGGAGGTCTCTGGCATTTTGCTCTTCTTCATAAGCTAATAGACGAGGAGAGGGTATTCCGACTTCTAGGAGGATGATGGCCTCGGACCCATAGGTGAGATTAAATGGGCTCTCTCCTGTGGGGGTCCGTTTTGTGGTGCGGTAGTTCCACAGCACGTTGGGAAGCTGATCGACCCATAAGCCTTTGGAACACTTATCTAACCTCTTCTTAATGCCGGAGAGGATCTGTCGGTTAGCATTTTCGGTCTGGCCATTTGACTGGGGATGAGAAACGGAGGAGAACCGGTGCTCGATGGCAAGGTCTTCGCATAGAGCTCAGGAAGGCAGCCCCGATGAACTGTGTTCCGTTGTCTGTTATCAGGACCCTAGGGACGCCGAATCGGCAGATCTCGCTCTTCCAAAAGAACTGAACAACCTTGTTCTCGGTGATCGTGGCCAAGGGCTCGGCCTCTATCCATTTCGAGAAGTAGTCGATCGCCACGACTAAGAATTTAAATTGTCCGGGAGCTGGTGGAAATGGCCCTAATAAATCCATCCCCCACATTGCGAAGGGGATCAGACTTGATAGGGAAGTGAGTGGATCTTGAGGGAGGCATTGGATGTCGGAGTACTTCTGACAGGAGTTGCATTGCCGAACGTGCCGTTCGGCGTCTCGTACGAGAGTGGGCCAGAAGTATCCGTAGTTCAATACTTTGCGGGCTATGGATCTGGATCCTGAATGTGCTCCGCCAATGCCCTCGTGAAGTTCTTGTAGGGCGTAGTCTGCCTGTTCGGGGGAGAGACATCTCAGGTAGGGTCGGCCGTCTACCTGTGTGAAGGAGCGTTTATATAAGATACCTCTGATCAGTGTGTAACGCTCGTCTCGAGTTCTCACTCTTCGAGCTTCCTTGGGATCCTCGGGGAGGAGTCCGTCCCTTAAGAATTCGACGAGGGGTTTCATCCAATTGTCTTCGAGCAGGACACGCAGCGACTCCATAAAGTCAGGGGTTTCGTCCTCTATACTTGGCTTCAGAAGGACTTCTATCAAAACGGTCTGCTCGAGACCTTGAAGGGAGGAGGAGGCTAGTTTGGAGAGGGCGTCGGCCTGAGCATTTTCTTCTCGGGGAATTCTTTGGATGAGGGGCTTCTTCAAACAGTGCCATGAGGCTCTTGACTTTGGCTAAGTATTTAACCATCCTGTCATCCCGTGCTTCATACTCGCCGAGGACCTGATTGACGACTGGCTGAGAGTCGCTAAAGATCCGGAGGCATTGGGCCCCTGTATTTCAAGCCATTCCAAGGCCGGCTATGAGCACCTCGTATTCTGCCTCGTTGTTCGAGGCCTTGAAGTTGATACTGAGGGAGTATTGGAGGATGAAGTCATCTGGGCCTGCCAGAATGACCCCTGCCCCGCTTCCCTCATTGCAGGAGGATCCGCCACATAAACCGACCAGACGGGTGGTCCCTTCACTGTTTGGCTGGACTCGGGGATGGTACTCTCAACTATGAATTCTGCTAAGGCCTGAGCCTTGATCACGATCCGAGGCTGATAAGTTATATCATGCTGGCTCAGCTCGATAGACCATTTCATAAGGCGGCCCGAGGTCTCTGGCTTGTGGAGGACCTGCTTCAACGGTTGGTCGGTAAGGACGACTACCGAATGGGACTGAAAGTACGGGCGAAGCTTTCTCGCGGCCATCACCAGGGCATAAGCCATCTTTTCTATCTTCGGGTAGCGGAGCTCGGCATCCCGAAGTACTTTGCTCACATAGTATATGAGCTTTTGAGCCCGGTCTTCTTCCCTTACGAAGACAGCACCGAGGGTCTGCTCGGAGGCTGCTAGGTAGAGGTAGAGGGGTTTGCCAGGAATTGGTTTGCTGAGGAGGGAAGGATTGATGAGGTAAGCCTTGAGCTGGTCGAAGGACTCCTGTTGTTGTTGTCCCCATTCAAAACCTTTAGCCCCCCTGAGGGCCTTGAAGAAGGGGAGGCATTTCTCCCCAGACTTCAAGAGAAAGCGCCCAATGGCAGCTAAGCGGCCTGTTAACCTCTGAACTTCCTTAACATTTTTGGGAGGGGCCATGTCTAATATGGCCTTGATTTTCTCAGGGTTTGCTTCAATTCCTCGTTGGCTAACCATGAAGCCGAGGAACTTCCCTGAAGAGACTCCGAACGCACACTTGTTCGGATTGAGTCTCATGCTGTGCTTTCTCAGAAC
Source organism: Hemerocallis citrina (assembly GCA_017893485.1). NCBI lineage: Eukaryota > Viridiplantae > Streptophyta > Magnoliopsida > Asparagales > Asphodelaceae > Hemerocallis > Hemerocallis citrina. The sequence goes on from CM030359.1 coordinate 163,555,193, forward strand.
GTCAAACGCTTCTTGGAGGTCGGTCACATGATCGGCACCTCGGATGCTCTTTACAAGCATGTCATCAACATATACCTCCATATTACGGCCGATTTGGGCTTGGAAAACCTTGTTGCCGAGGCATTGGTATGTGGCTCCTGCATTCTTCAGACCGAAGGGCATAACCCTGTAGCAATAGAGGCCCTGATCGGTCACGAATGATGTCTTCGGGATATCCGGGGGGAACATCCGGATCTGGTTGTAGCCTGAGAAGGCGTCCATGAAGCTGACGAGTTCATGTCCCGAGGTGGCATCAATCAAAGTGTTAATACTCGGAAGAGGGAAGGGATCCTTGGGGCAGGCCTTGTTGAGATCAGTAAAATCAATACAAATCCTCCAAGTCCCGTTGGACTTCTTCACCATTACCACATTCGACAACCACTCGGGGTAGTTCACCTCTTGTATGAACCGGGCCTTCAAGAGCTTGTCCACCTCCTCTTTTATAGCTAGCTGATGCTCAGGGGCGAACTTGCGCCTTTTCTGCTGAACCGGTTTGGACCCCGGAACAACGCTGAGGTGGTGGACTAAGAGCTCTTCGGAGATTCCGGGCATATCTGCAGCTGACCAAGCGAAGAGGTCTCGGTTCCTTCAGATGCACTGTACAATGTCTGAGCATAGGGCGGATGGGAGGGTCTTGCTAACAAAAAACTTGCGAGTTGGGTCCTGCTCAGAGAAGAGCACTTCCTCCAATTCATCCACCGGCTCGGATGTTGGCCGGGCAGCATCCTGGGGGATTTCCAAAGTTTCTAAGGAGAGGACGGGTCCGAGGGTAGAGGTCATGTAGCACTTACGGGCCATTTCCTGATTGCCCCTTACTTCCCCTACTCCGGCCCGAGTGGGAAACTTCATTTTGAGGTGGTAGGCAGAAGGGACGGCTTCAAGGGCAGCTAGGCCGGGCCGACCTAGAATGACATTATAGGCTGCGGGGACATCTACGACCATGAAGTCCATCGACTCCGTTCGGGTGGTAGGAGTTTTGCCAGTGGTTACGTCGAGGGTGATTACCCCTTCAATAGTCACTGGCACTCCCGTAAGCCCATGGAGCGTGTAGCCGGCGGGCTTGAGTCTGTCTCGGGAGAGCTTTAGGCCTTTGAAAGCGGCGAGGAAGAGGATGTTAACGGAGCTGCCGTTGTCCACTAGGATCCTCTCCACTTTGAAGTTTGCCATGTGGAGGCTGATGACGAGTGCGTCACAATGAGGGGTGCGGACACCTTCAAGATCTTCGTCTGAGAATGTGACGGGCACTCCGAGGCCTTTGGGAGGAGGGGTGGCACGAACCGAATTGACTTCTCTTGTAAATGCCTTTTAAGAGGAGTTTGAGGAGCCCCCCATTGGGCCCCTATGGATGAGGTGCAGAACACGCTCCTCCTCGAAGTCGGGCGTTTCATCGCGTTCCGGACGCTTATTAGCCCCCCGAGGCGGGGGAGGAAGTTCGGCTCGGTCCTTTCTGACGAACATGGTCAGCTGCCCCCTCTGGATGAGGGCTTCCATCTCATTCTTCAGGGCCCGACAATCGTTGGTGTCGTGACCGTGGTCCCGATGATAACGGTACCACTTCTCTTTATCCCTTTTCTTAGCAGGGGTGTTCATCCCCGGAGCAGGGGGTATGATCCCTTCCTTCTCAACTTCCATCAGAATGGTAGAGACATTAGTGGTGAGGGGAGTAAACTTGTCGAATCTAGGGGGAGGTCGGCGCTGGCCGGTATTATCCTTCTGGAGCTTCTTGGCTCCTTCCTCTTCTGTTCCCTTCCTCTTAAACCCGGAGGAAGACCCCTCCAAGTTGGGGCGGTGCTCGGCTTCTTCGGCCCTAATATACTTTTCGCTTCGGAGGAAGAGGTCGGAAAAGTTCTGTGGGGGTTTCTTGGCGAGGGAGGAGTGGAGGTTGGAATTGAGGACATTAGATTGAAATGCTGCTGCAGCGACCGACTGGTCGAGGGATGCTATGGACCGGGCTTCAGCTGTGAACCTCTTCACATAGTGTCTCAACTTCTCACCCTTCTTCTGGTGGAGGTACAGTAGCGAGATGCTGGTCTTCTCAGTTCTTCGGCTACTTACAAAATGGGTGACGAAGAGGGTCTCGAATTGCTCGAAGGAGAATATTGAGGACGGGGCAAGGCGAGAGTACCATTCTCAAGCTGGACCCTTGAGAGTTGCGGGGAAGGTTTTATAGAGTAGAGCATCGGAAGCTTGATGGATGAGCATTAGGGTCTTGAAGCTCTCGATGTGATCAACGGGGTCGGTCTCCCCAGAATAGGTCTCAAATTGAGGGGGATTGAAGCCGATCGGCACAGGTGCATCCATTATGGTTCGGGAGAAAGGAGGTCTGCTAGGACGAGTCCTTCCTCTAAGTTCTTCTTCTCGGTCTAACTGACCCAAGCGCCTCTCCATTTCATGGAGACGGCGCTACACAGCGTCGTCGCTTCGACGGTAATCAGTTGAGCCTCTAGACTCGTCTTCGTACGAGGGAGAGCGGGGGCTACGATGACGGTAGCTCCTAGAGCGGCGAGGACTTTGCTCATGCCGGGAGTTACTGGGAGCTGGAGGAGGAGATGGGGACCGTCGGCAAGGACTTCGGACCGGAGGAGGAGAGGGGATCTTAGGTGCATTGGTGTTGGGACGGAGATTGAGAGCTTGTAGGACGGTCGCTTGGAACTGCTGGAACTCGGCACGGGTAATGGGTGCCTCATTGTTCCTAGGCTGTTGCCGACCTGCAGGGGAGTGTGGCCTTCTTCGGTAATGCTCGGGGGACTCTCTCCGCCCCCTTCGGATAGGGGACCTTTTGGATTCTCGGCGGCGAGGAGACCGCTCATCCGGATGGTGTTGGCGGGAGGTTCCCTCTCGGGCCTGCTTTTCATCCAGATAGCGGCGAAGGTCCTCATCCTTCTGCCGATTGAGGGCGGTGTTGCGGAGACTGGAAGCTTGGGGATGATGGGAGGCCATAGAGTCCGAAGAGGCGTTGTGGATGGAGACGTGGTCCTGGTGAAGAGGTTGTTTCTGAGGGTTAGGACCCTTAGGAGGTGGCTGATTCGGAGGAGGAGGAGGAAGGTCCTGTTAGAGCGGATCTTCCGCTGGAGGAGGAAGTTGCCCCTGCTGTTGGGTAGGCTGGATGGGAATTTCTTACTGCTGATCGGGGTTGGGTCCTCGGTTGGACCCTCTGGATCTGACTTTTCTAGGAGGCATGGCCGGAGCGGATCAGACCAACGGAAAAAGGGGAGGTTGCTATCATTAGTTTCCCACAGACGGCGCCAATCTGTTGCCGCTGAATCTGGTGTGGGGGCAAACAGATAGTATTTGTGGATTCTTAGGGAAACTGAATAGTAAACCTGTATACCTGTTCTGTCGGAGTTTGACGCCGACTCCTGCCGTACACCTGCAAAAAGTACGAGACACCGGGGTTGTTCTCGGCGACGCACCCTCCGACGCTCAAGTCAGTAATCAGGGAAGATTATGAATGAGCGCAAAAAACTGGCAAAAGATTGATTACCTCTTAATGGAGATGGATGGGGGGTATTTATAGGCGCCGCTGGGATCAGATTAGGAATGTAATCCCCTGTGGTTAGATAAGGAATGTAATCCCTAATCCCCAGTGAAGGGATAACTATGAATCAGGGCCGTTGATTAGGATTGAATCAGAAACCCTAATTCTATCCCTTCTGGACCGGGTTTGCTACGGGTTGAAACCCGCACCCAGTTGAGGTGGATCTGTTTGCAGGTAAGTGGATCTTCGGGGAAGATAACCAGTACCCGCTTCAGACCCGTCGGTGGGTGAAATTACCATTTTACCCCTGAGCTTCAAGATTCGTGCTCCCATCTGGACGGTTCCGATTTAACCCCATTTTTAGCCATATCAGTAACAAAAGCCCAGCAAATGATTTTCATCATCCATAAGCTGTTCATGAATCTTTACAACATAACACAAGAATAATCAGAGTCGGAAGTAAAAGATACAACCAGACATGCATAATTGAAACAAGATACCAACAAAAATTACTTGAAACCAAATACAATAATTTCAAATAATCAGGTTCTGAACAAATCAAATATCCTGGGTCACATCGCCCAAATACAAGATAAATATCCAAGTCATCAAGTAAATTTTATTCAAGTTCAAGCAACAATAATAATAATAATAAAGCAGAAAAATCTAGTACTAGTACATCATCTCGCCAATACCATCTGGCAGTCGTCCATCATGATCTGCAATTAGTAAATTTGCAGGAGAAGGAAAGAGAAAACAAGTACCCGTCAATTGCAAGTTACGGGCCACTTATAATGTAGGATACAAGTACAAAGGTTAGAAAATTCTAAGTAATAGGCCTAGCATGGTATAAGTGTGTTAACAGAAATATAATATCTAACATGAATCAAGAAAATAGAAGCAAGTAGCATGGTATACTAACAGGTACAGGTAACATGTATCAAGTGTCAAGTAAACAGATAAACAGGTAACAGAAATCAGGTAAAAGGTAACAGGTAATCAGGTATACAGGTATACAAGTAATCATGTAACAGGATAATCAGGTATTCAGGTTAACAGGAAATCAGATTATGTCATTTCAGTCTTGTTATATTACTATCTAGGTAGCACTTCATGCGCCCTAAAAACATAACACATGGTTGCTACCACAAACAGTTTCGCTTTAGATTTCGTAATGGAGTACATAGGGCAGTGTACTCAGGTACAGGAAACAGGAATAACAGGAACAGGTAGAACCTAGTAGTTCTCTTCCGAGTACACCTTCCTAAGGGAAGTATGCAGTCAGGCACAGGAAACAGGCATAACCTAGTGGTTATCTTTTGAGTACATCTTCCTATAGGGAAGCATGCAACCAGGTACAGGTAACAGGATCATGAATCATGTAGTCATGAACACGTAACAGGCAGGCAGGACACATGTCCTCTTCCAAGTACACGTTTCTATATTTTCCACTACTAGATTTTTCCCTTAACTCCGACATGGTTATTTATTATTATAATCAGGCATGCATGTACGGGTCACAAAAAAAAGCAAGGATAACAGGGTATAACATGTATCAGGTTCAGGGTGCAAGATAAACAAGTACAGGTACAAGATATCACATAACAGGGTAAAACAACTAGTTTTCTAATTCAGGATAGCATGACAGTGTTGTACTAAAACAGTGATTTCCGCTACTACAAATATCCAAATCTGGATCCATCAAAGGATCTGGAAAATAGACATCCATACAAATCCAGCGAGTATAAATAAGTTACATAGTAATTCACAACATCATAACTCAAAACAGATTTGAAAACAGAAAACATGTTTAGTCAGAAATCAGGAAAACGAATTCTCAGTCAGGAATACTGTATCAAAACCTCTCTAATAAATTCAGGAAAAATCTGGGGTATTCCCCTATATGTCTAGCATCAAAATATAAAGCTTCATAATATTCCAGAGAAATTAGTTTAGTAATCAAAAATACGAGAACATCAAGAAATGACGCTTTGGAAAATCTGGAAGTCCCAACACTATTGTACGAAAACTGAAGTATCTCGCAAACACTGAAACGAAATCCAAATCCTCCAAAGGAAGATGAAAATAGACAAAATATATTAACTTTCATATTTCACGAACATTTTTCATACAGTAAAAGGAATCATAGTGAAAATAAGGTTCTTTACAGATCAGCGAGCAAAATGCATCAAGTATAGATTTCATAAACGAGCATGAAACAACACATAAAACTCATCAATAAAATTTACCAAAATTCTGGGTAACCCCTAACTAGATAAAGAAACACTGACCAAAGTTTGGATCAAAATATTATATATTGCATAGTTCTTTAAAATGGTTTGTCATCAAAATTATTGAAAAAACAGAATCTGGAAAAGATCGACACCTCTGTACTAAAATAGTCATAACTCAGTCATATGAAATCAAAATCAAGCAAGGTTAGAGGGGTTTGAAAATAGACAAAATTATCTAAAACTCGTGCTTTATACCGAAATCAAGATACTGACTTTAAAATAGTCCATAACAGCAACCAAAACAGAACAGCGACAAACTACAGATTCTTCTCTTGAAAACAAAATCGACATAGATTCAAAAAAATTGGTCCAAACACACCCAAACATGAAATCGAGCCTACCAAGTGTCTAAACATCGTGAATTAGGGTATCTAACATGTCCACACCAAGTATTTCACATGGGTCTCAACTAAAACACGAATTCTCACAAAAATCTCACATACAAGATCAAAATCAAGAACGGGCAAAATCCTTAGTTAATTCATGTCCATATCGTGTCGTGAGTCATCTATGGTCAAGTTTTCACAATAGAGTCGTCTCTAGACCAAACTACACTATAGGTGAACTTTTTGACTTGTATCAAACAAATAAATTGGAGTACAAGTTACTTGCCTTAAATCGGGGATGAAGAACGATGCAATCAAAAGTAGGAGCAAAAACCCCGAACGAAAATCCGCTAATCAACAAATCCAAGCAACTAAAGCGAAAACCTCCACACAAACAAGACTTCCAAAAGCAAGAGACGATCAAAGTGGCCTGCGGCCACAAGAGAACACCACGAGAGAGTAGGAGGATTATATGGTGCAAGTGGGTTGATGATGGTAGAGTAGGAGATGGTCGGGATGGACAAGGAAAGGGGAGATGCCGATCGGTGTAGGGATCGGGTATGGGGTGTGCCGGGGTTGAACACAGGCCGAGAAAGGGGAGGAGTGGGGGCTGTTGGCCTGGGGTAGGGTCGGCCTGGCTTGGGGTTGTGTGCGGGTCGGGATGCAAGCAAGAAGAGAGAGAGAGAGAGAGAGGGAGGCCGGGATTTGTGAGAGATGGAGTTAGGGTTAGGGTTTGTGAGGGAGAGGTTTATATATATTGGGTTTTAGTAGTGCTTTTTTGGGTATTGGGTTGTGGGTATTAAGATTAGTAATAGGATTTACCAAATGTGTTTTTGGATATTGGGTCAATCAATTAGGAATACAAATAGGATTAGAAATTTAAATTTGGCTTTGGTAGTCAAATAGGGATCAATAATGGGATTGAAAATAGGATCACAACCAAACACCACCACCTCAAACACCCAAAAATAAAATGAGGAGAACGAGACCAAAAATGAAGAAAGAACACAACTAATGAAGAACGAAACAAAAGAAACAACCAATCAAACACAAAGAGCTCAAAATAAAATAAAACGAATATATATAATGAAAACGTCTCCAATATATGGTTCAAAAAAAATACAAGTGAGAAAATACACCAAAACGAAAAATACACTCCAAAATACACAAAATGAAAAACAGGGGTTACAAAAAGCGACACTGCAGTGTCTCTCACAATCACTTCTACAAGTTGCATAGGCTTATGTAAGGTAGTTCGATCTACCCACAAGGTTTCAGAATTTTTTTTGTACCGTTTATGCGGTTTTACTAATATCGAACAATTGAAAATACGAATAAATATACAATTTAAGCAAAATACTGCAACTACGACTAAAATTTCAATATCTAAAATCATCAAAATAATACATACAAACTACTACATCTACAAAATTATTGGACAAATTTAATCAATTCAAGTAATTAGAAAGAGACAAAAAAAACTTGAATAACATCACAAATTCAACTACGAAACCAATGATTCAGTCATTACCTTACACTACTGCGAATTTTTCCAATATAGGTGTTGTCGCCGAACTAGGATTTCGACTTGCTTTCAAAGATTGGAGGAGAGATTGAGAGTGTGAGAGAGTGTGGGAATGGAGGAGGAGCAACAGCAGTGGACGGAGGAGGAGGAGTTTGAGTATGGGTTTGGGTTAGGGTTTTTTGGGTTGGGGAGGTGCTTCGGAAGAGAGAGAGAGAGTGCCAACGAGGGAATGATACTGAGTGAGAGAGTGAAGTGAGAGAGGGGGAGTCACCGGAGTGAGAGGGGATCGGTTTTGGTGGGGCTTGAGTTTGGATTGGGGAAGAAGATAGATAAAGGATAAAGTGAGAGCGATAAGATAGAGTTTAAAAAAAAAGAAAAATCCACTTTGTTTTAGCCCGTCGTTGCCAATAACGGTCTAAGGCAAATTTATTTTTTTAAAAAATATGACTTAGCCCGTCGTTGCCAAGGACAAGTTAAGGCAAAAAATTTCCAGAAGCCATACGTGATCTGAGCCATAGGATCTTTGATCCAACGACTCAGATCGTTGTTCGCAATGAGTCTATGCAAACAGAACCGTTTGCAATGGAAGAAAGCTTTCACACACACATACACACACACACACACACACACACACACACACACATATATATAGAGCAATGCTCCATTGCAAACCACTGAAGCCATTGTTTAGAACAACGGCTGAACAACGACTTCGTTTATTTTGAACCTAAGCCGTTGTTCCGAACAACGACTTAGGTTATATTCGGAACATAACCGAAGCCGTTGTTTTGAAACAACGGCTTCGGTTTATAACCTAAGCCGTTGTTTCCTTTAGAAGTTTACATATATATATATATGCATGTTGTAGAGCTAAAAAAGCTTTTAAAAAAATTCTAAGAATAAGATAATGGTTTACGGGAAGTTGCAATTTAGACTTCAAATAAATGTAATCTAACAAAAAAAAATATAATAACAATGAAAAGGATTTGATAATGAGCTGGTATATGCCACTGGATTGGCCTCAACCTCATCTGTGGGTAAGAGCATCTGTAGTCGTTTGCCATTTACCCATTTTTTGGGAAAAATGAGAAAAAAACGTTGTAGTCGTTGGCCATTTACCCAAATATTGGGTCTGACATGAACAGTGCTTTGCAAAAAATGGGAAACAAAATGGCTTTCGGCCAAATATAGCTAACGAGGGATAATCTTTCTTCCGTTTAATGCGACGAAAAATTATCTTTCGTCGAAGACGTCGAACGAAAAATGAAACACCGTCCCTACATAATCGCAGCTCAAATCTGGTCGGACGAAAGATAATATATCGTCTGTGTAACGCCCCGAATTCCAAAATACTCTGAATTCGAGATTCCACAGGATCTTTACACTTCTTTCGTACAATTTTACAAGGAATTTAAAACTTTTCACTTTACATCAGAGTTACATAGAAATCTTTACACTTTACATTTTACAGCGGAAGCAAATTTACAACATTTATATAATGAAAGTACAACAACACTTGAATAATCTCTAAGTATCAGTTCTCCTTTAATCTTTATCATGTCATTTACCCTGCATACAAAACTGTGGGAACGTTAGTTTATTCAACCGACGAACATTATACACGGCCATCCTCTCTATGACGGAAACAGTATAATTGATTTTCCATATTTAACAAACACAAACTTGTCACATATCAAACTAACGGGAATACCCTATTGATGTCGTGTTGTGATTGTGCACTTAGTCCTTAATGCAGTTATTTATATTACATGACACTAATGCGCACTTGTTCGGATTCTATGCATCCCATACTACATAGGTCCGAGGGCAAGCCTCTTAATCGTTCTTCATCTTGTAGGGTTCAATCCCTCGTCATGACTTAATCTACTACTGTAACTACAGTAAATATCCTAGATGTTTTCTGACATACGAACTCATGTCTAGGCGCCCTGGAGGGAATCCCAATGCACTGACACATGACTCATTATGCAGGCATCCTGTGGTAATTCAGCTCCTACCATAGACATGACACCACCCGCAGTCGTCAAACACCCCACGAGTGTCGCCTCCGGGACAGTACTCAAGAGCAGTATCCACGCCCTATCATGACTCATCATGGGACATCCTGGGATACTCTCTCGCCGCCAATCCAATGGCTCTCATACTCAATGATTTTCTCTTACTTTCATCACATCTTCACCATGTAACTAATCCTTAATTCTAATGAAATCATGAACAAAATCAATCTCTTAGAGTTAGCCCTCTCACTACTACCGGTATTATTTCTTTCATTTCACAATGACCCAAACTTGGTCTTTTCAATGTCAATAATCATATTTCATCACATTTCACTTGCCGGTGTGAGTTTTGGCTACACCCTAATTTTCAATTTCATTTCACAAATTCATATGTTTGAGTTGTCAAACCCTGGAACATTTCTCTTTTCCAATCACATGATTTCCAATCATTTCATAAGTCAATAATCATACTTGAAGTCCAATTATACATCACACATTTCTTAATCCACATGTATTTCCACATTAAAAATCATATCACAAAATATCTAGTCAAAGTGAAATATTCACCACTCACTATTGTCACACTATTCTTTGATAAGAATAACTCATACAAACTTCACAATATATTTTCTTTCTTTGTTATTTTTCCTTTCTAGCACTTATTTCAAGTCCTTTGCAAAACACATTTTCCACAAAATATACGAGTGTGGAACCATAGTTCCAACTACACTTTTATTCCCAAAATATACTTTATTTTATCCCGATAACTCCCAATTAATTTTTCATAAGTCACACATGATTTTAGAATAATAATAGTATTTTTTTCATAATTTTCACACATCAAGAAACCCACAAATCATTTTTTTCACAAAAGTAACATTCTGGCCAAGGCCAGGATTCGAACTAGCGACCGAAAGGAAACCAACCGCACACACTAGCCACTGGGCTACTTGTGCTCATCGATATAAGGAAAGGTCAGAGACTTAAATGCTCTCGGACTGAAAATTGATTAGATTTTAATGCACATAAAAAGATCGGTGTTCTCAAGAATTGAACCAGCGATCTCGACCACTTACATCGCGCCACTGTAGCGCTAAAGAGCCTTGTCTTGACTACAACTCGTATTTTATTTAAATCAATTCTCTGTTCAATTAGAACATTTCGATGTTCAAAAGCTCTCATTTGAGTTTTGCTTTTACTAAAATTCTTGTAAATCTCCAGAATATTTATTCAAACAATATTTGACATTCCAGTAATTTAAAAATAATTTTTCTAGTAATTAAACACATATTTTTCATACAATTAATTTAAATTGTATACTACTACTATCACATCTCATTTTGACATTTCTTATACAACTTAACATTAATATTTCCTATATCAATTCCCTGTTTATTTTTTTTTTCTTTTACAAACCTAAAACATATTTCAAGTTACTTATTCTAAACATTATCACAAAAGTCCATCTAATCACATAAAGCAACAATTTCATCTACTAGCATTTGCCTTTAGTTTTGATACTAACAACAAATTTTAATTCAAGCATTCCATAGCTATAAACAATTCACATACAACTTACGATTCATGACGGAATAACATGCAATCTATTTAGCATCAATTCAATCAACTAATAAGCCATTTTTCCCATTAAGTGTACTCTTATTAATCTCTTTCATGCATTATCATTTCAATCAATCTTAGCATGATATCTAATTAGAAATATGGAAAATAACCCACCTTATTTGGAGAGAACAAAATTTGCAACACCTCCTAAATAAAAGAGTCCTTCGCGAGCTTGCCAAAAGAGTGTTCCTCCTCCTCCTTGATGTGCACCCGAACCTTCAAAAGATGCAATCCGAGCCCTCCTTGTGATGATGCCGGCCTTCCTTTGATTGCAAGCACAATTCACCCACAAACTCTCAATCTTTTATCTCACTTACTACACTACTAACAATTGTATTTTCTACTATAGGTTTTGGAGAAATGAAGAGTGCAAGAATAACTAGGCTAGGGGGGGGGGGGTATTTATACTAAAAATTGGAGCAAATGAAGGGCTAGGATTAATCTAGGAGTTAAAAATAGAAGGCTAGGATTCAAGGGGAAGTTGTAGTAACCAACCATGATTCAAACAACTACCACCCATAACTCCACTCTCTTTTTTCCTTTTCCCTCCATTCAAAACCGGCCCATGGTGTGCTTCATGCACGTGTACGTGCAATGCACGTGCATTCACTAGTTCCCCATATAAAAAGTTTTACATTTTATTTTTTTATAAAAATACTCTTATAAAAATAGTCTACATTACAAGTTGTAATAAAAGGGAAAAATAAATTCATGGGCTTTAATTAATGGGCCAAATAATGGTTTACAAAATAAATTAGATTTGGGCTAAAAAGAAGGCTTATGTTTATTTGAAGAAAATGGGCCTTTATAAAAACAATTAGAGAACACATACGCATATATATATACTCATTATGGAATTACCTTTATACCCATTAGCGATTTCACATTTGAGTTTTATACTTACAACAGCTACTTTTCGTGTACAAACGCACAGCAACGACTATAAAAAAAATTACTCTACTACAAATTAGCAAACAACTCAGATAGTTTCTTCTCATCTCCTCTCTTTCTGTTCTTCTCATTTAATCTCACTCTCTGTTCTTTTTCCAAACCTCAAACAGAGAACAAGAATTGGGTTCATCTCACTCTCTATTCTTTTCTATAATCCACAGCTCAAAATTTCTTACCAAGGGTCTTTCTATCTATATATCCCTATTTTCTCAATGTTATATTAATTCTATTTTATGGCCTCCTGCAATTAGAGGCCGGGCTTACTACGTGTATGAGGATATTATTTTGGCTCAAAGTTGGGTTGCTATAACCCATGATCCATTGATCGGTGGCGATCAAAATGGGACTCAATTTTGGGATAGGATTTATCTCACATTTGTCAATCTATTAGGAAGTACAACAGATAGAACAGTCGGCTCTCTTTGCAGTCGATTCTCTACTATGTCAAAGGAAGTTGCACTGTACATTGCGAAGCTGAGCAGTGTGACCAATAGAGCAGCAAGCGGTACTACGGACGCGGATAAGGTGTGTTTTGTTTTAATGAATTTCATTAATTTAATATGTATCGTTTATAAAAATAAATTCCGTTTACTTAATCTTCATGAACATTTTTTTTATGATAGGTACGCGACGTGCAACTAGAATATATACAGTTAGCGGGCAAGCCCTTCAAATTTGAAGAGTGTTATGAAATTTTGAAAAATCAACCAAAATTCTCCACGCATACAACTCAGGTTTTCGAACCAATCCCAAAGTCAATATGACGAAGGTGGTAGTTCAAACCCTTCACCCACAAACGTACAGTGGAATTTAGATATACCAATTGATCTCAATTCACCTTCGCCACTTTCTTGACCACCTGGTAGGAAAGAAGCAAAGAAAAAGGGAAGCGCACCTCCGAAGCCACCGATGTTTCTACAATGGTCGAAGAGACGCGAAATTTTAACTCTTTTTATATTAGTACGAAGGAAAGGAGGCTAGGGATGAAACAACGAGATCAAGATCGGTTAGAAAGAGCGGATGAAGATCGTATAATGTGTATGGATTTGAGTAGCTTATCTGAAAGTCAACGTTATTATTTTCTGTGTCGACAGAATGAAATAATCCATAAAAGGGGCTACCATCCGGGTTATAGTAATACTAAATTTCTATTAGTTATCTGTTATTGGTATTATTGATGTTGTAATGTTGTTATCATGGTTATTATTAATGTTGTTCACCAGGAATGAAATGATGGTTATTAGAACTGTTGTTATCTAGTATTATGTTGTAATATGGAGAAGAAAAAACTTTCAAACTAAAGTAAACGATTTCCATAATTGTAATAATATTACATTAATATAAAGACTTGAAAAGCATAACATAAACAATAATAGTGCTACATTTATGAAAAGTTTCCCAACTCAAGTTACACATTCCACATCTTCCCCAATCCCTCATCTTTGCTTAATCTTCGTCCTCTTCATCCTCTCCATATGTGTTCCAAATATTTTCAACTAAATCAAGACGAAGTACATGATGCATTTGTCTATCGCAGTTATACAGTACGTGTCATTCGAGCTGCACGCTCAGTTGGACCAGACCTATTAGGGGTGACGAAGACCGAGTTAGCATGTTGGTCGTATACATATTCACCAATCCCATCTTCCCTTTCATCTTAAACAATCATATTGTATAATATGATACATGTTTTCATAATATATGAGAGACTGTCAACATGCCAAAGTCTGGCTGGACCTTTAACTATAGCAAATCATGCCTGTAATACCCTGAATGCGTGATCAACATCCTTTCATGCAGCCTATTGCATCTGCGAAAATTTCTTCTTTTTTTGGTGCATCTGGGGTTAAGTAAGTCTTTACTATAGTCGCCAATGGGGGGGTATATACCATCAGCTAAATAATACCCCATGTTGTATGCACGATTGTTAATTACAAATTCAGCAGGAGGTGCACAACCATCGAGAATGTTGTTGAATAGTGGAGAATGGTTGAGTACGTTAAGATCATTATTGCAACCCAGCATCCTAAAGAAAGAATGCCAAAACCAAAGATCGTAAGATGCCACTGCTTCAAGAACGATAGTTGGTTCATGTACGTGACCCATGTATTGACCATGCCAAGCTGCCGGGCAATTTTTCCATGCCCAATGCATGCAGTCAATATTTCCTAACATTCTGGAAAACCCCTAGATGAATTTTCTACTAATAGCCTCTCCACATCATTTGCCGTTGGATGTCTCATGTATTCTGGCCCGAACACATTAACAATTGCCACGCAACATCGTCGCAATGTCTTCAGTACCGTACATTTTCCTATACGTATGTATTCGTTAATTGCATCGGCAGAAGTTCCATATGCCAAACAATGTATTTTGGTAGTAATTTTTTGATACGGGGATAAGCCAAATGCGTTTGTTGCATCTTGACATTGAAGAAAATAGGAATCATAACTTACAGTTGCTTGGAGTATCCGAATAAATAAATCCTGGCGCATACGAAAACAACGTCGAAATAGAGTGTCACCGTAAATAGGATTTTCGGCAAAATAATCCCTGTGAAGATGTCTATCACTATCTTCTCTTTCCCGACGAATATACCGGCGGTGGTTTGTATGTTGATTGTCTTAAACAACTAATGACAATACATTCAGACGTTGATTCATAATAACCGCAAGCATATCATTTTTCTCGTCGGATGAAGAAGAGGAGGCAGCGTAGCTTGAAGAAGCCATTTCTTTCTTAGTGATTTGGTGTGGGTATGCATCTTCATTCATGTTCATGGTCCTTAAATAAGACTTGGTCGTATACGAAGGTAGGAAAGAATCAAAACACAACCAACAGAGTATGGACAAATTTCATGAAGTGTGAAAAGATGTGAAATGACAAGATGTGACATCAAATTCCTAAAATACCCTTATTCTATGTTCAACCAAATTAATGCCCTTTTTCACGTTCATGCCCAATGTAGAATCCTATGTTCAACCAAATTACTAAAATACCCTTATTAGCAAAATTGGCATTAAAATTATAAATTTGAATTCACTTGGTAAAACACAACTTAATGTATATTCATATTACAACATTGATCATTTTTTTTCAACGGCTAGTAAGAATAGAATACACCATATTTAATCATCATACTCAGGTTGTGTTTCAGGCACAAATTCCGGTGATCGGTTAGATGAATCATAAAAAGTGTTACTGTACTCAAGATTTCTATGCATGGTCTGCCGAGCCGAATGCGTTGGCCGATCTCCTGATATTGATCTCCGACGATCGATAACTTGAATTGAAATAGAGGACCTTAATACTGTTTCAGTTAGAATGAGCCTTCGTAATTGTACCTCTGTATTAGTTGCTTGAGCATGTTCATGGTACAGTTCCTCCTGTTATATTTCAGATGTAAATATAGTCAATTAGAAATTATTTGTAAAGTATGAATGTTGGAAATAAATTTACATAAGATTTTGAACCGCAGGGTTCTAAATGAACAGGTTCACGTGGATAACTTCTCGTAACTGTACCCAGGAATACAATGGCATTTTCACTGCACACTCCCCGTAGTCCACAGGCTGTTCCTCAAACGGTTGTGTTACGTACTCTGAAGGGGCCCAAAATGGTGGAGCAGAAAATAGTAACTGTGCTGTCGGATCACTAATGCTAGCTGGTCCAATAAAATCCATATCTGCCGCATGCGAGACTTTCTTCATAATAGCACCTATTGATACTTTGGCCCAATACTTATCATATATACGTTGGGTTACAGGGTGGACCAATTGAGAAGCGTCAATAGGTGGACATATATCTTGTGCTGGTATTCTAAACATAACGACCGCTGGTTCTTTTGGTATTACTATAATCTCAGTCAATTGACGGTAACACCGTTCACCAAGATACCAAACACCCCACAACATAATTATGTAAAATTACAAAAATTAAACATATCCTAAATAACTCGGTAAATATAACATACATAAAGTGAAAAATATGAACTATTACCTGCTCGCAAAACTGGAAAACAACTCGGTGACAAGACATGATATTAGCGAGTATAATACCTTGCTCACCCTGATGTGAAGACCCCAAATACGGTTACCATATAATTGATGCAGAAGTTCGCATTTCCAATTGGTACCTAGAAATAGATATATTGTACCTAACCTGATCTATTCTTCGGTACTCAATTTCACTTTTGTTCCAACGTGTTATTTTTGGCCTTTTATCAGCGGCTCGCAATGTGTCGGCAACATTTCCCGTATTTACAGTGATTGGAACACACACATGTGTGTATTCATTGCCCAGTACTGACAATATAAAGATGTATTAGTATGGAATATATGAGTATATAAAAGTTTAAATTAGTACTGTAATTAATTAAATTACCTCCAGTTCTTGCCATGAGTCATTGAATGATTTAACTTTGTGCCTGGAACAAGCATCCAGAGACATGTACAATAGTGCGAAAGCTTGACTACCCCAATCAAATGTGCTAACTTTAGTCAGATCTTCGAGAGCTGTAAGCCATCCACATCTAATAACGGAAGCACCATTGGTGAAAAGGAATTTACCCAAGAAGAAAAAAAAGAATGCCCTAGCGACCCTCGCAGCCATATCGTTGTCAGTTTTTGCTGCCTCAATCACACTACTGTGGAAATATTTCTTTAGGAACGAACAACGTATTCCCTGAGACTTCCAATCATCGGAAGTAAGTTCAGGAAAGAAGCGGGACTGTACTGTTTCGAATGGATATGCCTCGTCATTACATGGTGGTTGATCGCCGATCCCAATGGATATTCCTGTTAACATCGCCCAATCCAACGGGGTAAATCTCAACTCACAACATGGGAGATGAAATGTGTGGGTAGTGTCCCACCATCTTTCAACCAAAGACTCGACAATCTTATGGGATGATTTTTCTATATCAATTGTGAAAAAACGTTGCCAGCCAGTATTATCTATTAGTTCTTTCACTACTGGGATACGAGAACATATCTTGTAAGCTTTGATTGGACCATTCCAAGTACTCCTAAAGTTACAGTACCCACCAAAAGAATTTTCAGTAATATTTTTACAGATATGAGTGCAGTTGTCGACAACCGGTATCCACACTGTTGGATCACTTAAATCCACTTCTTCATTAACTGATTCCGGTTGTTTTCCTCTGTTACCATGATCAGAACTAGATCCACCATTCGATTTGAGCCTACCAATAAAACGTCTAATCGACATTTTTTTCTTTTGGATTTGAGGTAGAATGAAGAAGAAATAAGGAAAATTGGTTGAAACAGGAATGATTTAATGCAATCTGTTGTTTCAACTTCAAATTTTTCTTTAAACCCCAACTCCATATATAAGGAGAAACCCACACTCGGTTGAGGGTATTTTGGTCCATACAAACTTATTCAACCAGCATCTTCATTTTGCTCTAGACTTTTTTTTTAAAACTTTTTCACATGAGACGAAGGTCCCAATTCCATCCCGTGAACTACTTTTGCGCCGAGTTTCATTGACGAGGTATTATCCCCCGTCTGGCACCAATTTTTTTTATATTATTATTAATATAGGGTAGGGACGAAATATAAAGTATCGTCCACGCCAAAAAAAACCAAACAAATCCCCTCTTTCGTCGGACGGGAAATAATCTCCCGTCCGATCGAAATTTAAAAAAAAATAAAAATAAAAAAATTCATCCTATGATATATCATTACCTGTCCCATTTGATTCTTAATTTTTTTTTTCGAATTTAACGGAAGATAAATAATCCTCCGTCCGAGTCAATTTATGTGTAGGCAGCGCTAGGACGGTAGATAATCTTTCGTCTGATATTAAAAAACAAACGAAAACCCAAATTTTGGCTTTACACAACTACAACGACAACTCATATTTTCTATTTCTATTTGCCAAATACCCAAAATTTAGCTTCACACGACTACAGATGCTCTAACCATCCAATAAGTAGATTTTTAGATTGTAGCACTCATACTCTCGAATAATTACAAAGTACAGAAACTTTCTTGGTAATGGAATCAATCATATTTAATCACAAAAATTTCCAATCTTTTTCTACAAAATACATTGGAGTTCATGTCGTCTTCCCTATGGTTTTTTTTTGTATATTCCTCTGCATATTCTAACAGGTTCCTACAATGTTAGGTACCTAAAAAATAACCTTAACTTAGACTTGAATGCTCGTCCATGCTAACATTTTGATGCGGCTGGTTTTTTGAAGATCAAAAGCATCATAAATTTATTGTTACATCTATAAGAAGAACAAAGAAAATGAAATAACGTGAAAAAAATAATTTGCTCCCACATTACAACTATTACAAAAGCTATAAGATCCAATTCAAAACCTTCTCATTTGTTAGATATTGAAAAATCAAATATGACAATGTTTACAAAATTATAAATTATTTATGAATTTATTCAATCGAAAATATGAACTTTTGATTTCTAACTGCGGAATAACTCACCAACGAGATGCAAAACAATAGAATCAAAAGTAAGAGAATAAAATCAATCAAAAAAGGCCCACACAAGAACACACAAGACTTTTTCGAGGTTCACCCAATGCAATGGCTACTTTCCAGCGAAGAGTCACTTCTCCGATTCCCACTAGAAGTATAAAGAACAATTTTACAAATCTCTCAAGAACTTACCTTAAAGGTGTAAGGTTTATCTCTATCTTCCCCTCTCTCTCTTTTTTCTTTTTGCATAACCCTAAAATCGTACACAATACAATATATATAGGTTTACATTAGATTTAATCTCAGTCGCAGATTAACAACGCAGCGCGATCGATTGCAACTATCTTCGAGTGTACAGGGTTCCAACAGAGAGCGGGACAGTCGACTGGTCATTCCTTCAAATATGAATGGTTTCAATAGAGAGCGAGATGGTCGACTGTGCGACAGCTCTCGGCTAGAGAGCCTGTTCAGTTGATCGAGTGAGTGATCGGCCGCAACCTTGGATAGTCAACCACGTACAACTTCTGCTTGCAACTGCTGGTTGTTGTTGAGCTACTTGCTCATACTTCGAATCTTCTTCTCGTCAATCTTCTTCAGCCCATTATCATGTATTGGATCCACAAACCTCAACATTCTCCCACTTGGAGACATATACACGAAGTTTCTGACCTGTTCTTCATTCTTCCATTTGCCTAGTCTAGGCATTTTCCTTTGCGAGTCTCCTCATCTTTTAACTTGGAGAAAATCTGATAGCGACATAGCATAACTGATGCTTCCTACTGTCCACTACCTTTCTGGGCATGTCCGCTGGATTCTTAGTGTCAAGAATCTTTAATAGCTTCAGAAAATTCTTTTCAACCGTTATTGTAATAAAATGATACCTCATCTGAATGTGCCGAGTCCTAGAGTGATATGCTGAGTTTTTAGCTTAAAAAATACACTTTGACTGTCACATCATAACTCTCCTATGAGTTGCTTTCTGCTCAACTATTTCATAAGCTCCAAAATTCACAACATGTTTTTCATTGCTTCTGTAAGTGTCATATACTCTAACTCCGTCGTTGACTGTGCTACAACCTTTGTAACTGTGGAGCCAAACTAACAATTGTACCTCTAACTATAAATACATACCATGTAATACTTCTGCAACCATCATGATCGCCAAAAAAAATCACATCCATATAACCATGTATATGCAAAGAATCTCCCCCAAAATAAAGAGAGTGATCTGATACCTCCAAGATACATGAGAATCCACTTCACTGCATCTCAATGTTGTTTACCTGGATTCTTTATGTAATGGCTAACAACTTCCACTGCTTGTGCGATGTCTGGTCTTGTAGACACCATCGCATACATAAAACTCCCAACTAATAAGGCATAAGGAATAGCAACTATTTACTCCAACTCTGTCTCCATTGTTGGACACAAGTCCATAGATAACTTGAAGTGAGCGGTCAAGGACAAGTGGCTGACCTCGCGCCATCCATATTGAATCTTTTCAAAACATTCTTCATGTAGTCTGCTTGTGATAACCAAAGCTTCTTGCTTTTCTTGTGTCAACTGGTCTTTATGTCGAGGATTTGTTTTGCTTCACTCAAGTCCTTCATTAAAAAATTTGAAGCTAGCATCTTTTTCACATCCTTGATCTTCTCCATACATGAACCTGCTAACAACATGTCTTCCACATACAATGTCAATGTAACTATATCATTGTCTTCATATAGATGATATATCCGTTTTGCATCTCTCAAAACATTTTGCTCTCATAAAGCAATCAAACTTCAAGTACCTTGCCGTGGTGCTTGTTTGAGCCGGTAGAGATTCTTCTTCAGTCAACACACCATGTCTTCTTTTCCTTTTGCTTCAAAATTTGTGGGTTGTCTCATGTACATCTCTTCTTCGACATCACCATGGTGAAATATTGTTTTCACATCCAACTGCTCTAAGTGTAAGTCTTCAACTACCACAACAATAAGCAGAACTCTGATTGAAGCCATTTTCACAACTGGTACAAAGGTTTCACTATAGTCGGCACATTATCTTTAAGAGAACCATTTCACAACAAGTCTCGCCTTATACCTCTGATTGCCATCTACCTCATCTTTGACTATGAAAATCCATTTGTTCATAAGAGTGAGTTTCTCTGCAGGTAACTTGGTCAACTCCCAAGTTTGGTTCTGTTCCAAAGAGTTCATCTCGTCCCTCATAGCTAACTCCCACTGAATTCGAGCCTTATCCTTCAAAGCCTCTTCATGAGTCTCTAGCTCTGCTGAATCAGTATACAGAACATGCTTATAAACTACACTAGCTGATGGATCAAATATCTTGGTTGGCCTTCTCTCTCCTATCGATCTTCTTAATGTGGGTACCAGTTCACCGATCGGTTCAGGTTCCCCGAACAACTCTGGCTATACCTGTTTATCTTAGATAACCTGATCATTCCCAATAGGCTCATCATGAACCTCCTGTGCTACCTATGGTACCATACCTACTGCTGCACTGTAGGGCCCCCACCACTAGGGCCGCCTTCAAAATCTGAATCTGAGATTGAATCTGAACCTGAATTTGACTTTATACCAGTTGTGTAGCGCCCCGATTTCCCACACTAGAACATCGAGACACAATCCAGAATCTTTATTTAAAATGAGTACACAACACAGTAAAATCACAGGAAATTAAAAACTTTTATTACATCTTAGAATATTACAATGTTATTTATTGTTGTAAATTCATAATGTAAATTTAACCATGCAGCAGCACTCACATAAGGGTAAGGGGAGAGATGTGTGAGTTTCCTTGCACGTGATTGATGATGTGGGTGATTGTTGGTAAAAAGACTCTTCCACATCGAAGGTTTGGAAGGAAATAAGAGTGTATAAATAGATTTGCCCATGATCCAAAGAGTAACTACAAACTATAACACTTTTTGGTGAGACTGTGCTCTGTGGTGGGGCCGTGGTTAGGTTTTGTTTTAGGTGTCACGTATGCATGCATAGGCACATACAGAGCTGAGTAAGGCTCAAGGCATTACAAGTTGTACTACTTTGACTATGTGCTTGTCCTTGTACAAGACCTCTTCATTGAACACTACATTCCTGCTGCTAATAACCTTGTTGTCCACAAAATCCCAAAGTTCGTAACCAAACTCATCGCCCATGTAGCCAATGAATACACACTTTCTAGATTTCGAATCCAGTTTCTTTCGTTCTTCCCTGTTGATTAGTGAATATGCTATACAACCAAAAACTTTCAAATGTGAATAATTCACAGGTTTACCTGACCAAAGTTCTTACAGAATGACCCGATCAAGGATATTAGATGGGCAACGATTAATAGAGTACAATGTTGTATCCACTATAGCAGCCCAAAGATGGACAGGAAGACTGCATGAAGTCTCATGCATCTCGCCTTTTCGAATATCGTGCGGTACATTGTTTCTGCTATCCAATTCTCCTGTGGAGTCCTGGAACTGTCCTGATTTCTTGAATACATTCCTTTGCCAGATAGTCAATAAACTCTTTACTTGTGTGCTCACCACCATTTTCTGATTTTAAAACTTTTACCTTGCGACTCGTCTCATTATCAACCCTGGCTTTCCAAGCTTTGAATGCCTAAAAAAATTATTATTTCTTAAGAATTATATGAACCCAAACTTTCCTTGTAGCATCGTTGATGAATGTGACAGTATTTCTTACCACCATAAGATATGTACCTCACACATCTATATGTACCAACTCTAACTTTCTAAGCTTTTTCTCACACCCATTCAACTGAAGGCTAACTAACTTCTTTTTGCCCATTACGCAGTTCTCATAGAAATCCATCTCAACCTTCTTAAGTCCCGACAAAAAATATCTAGAACAAAGCTTCTTGACACCCTTATCACCAAGGTGCCCCAACCTGACATACCATAGAATTGAAGAACTACATATTGATCCTATAGCGAAGATATCACCATAATCACCACCTTTGAGTAAGTATAGCGTATCACCACGCTTTCCTTTTGCCACCAACCTAGTACATGTAGTATCTTTTTTTTACCCATCACGCAGTTCTCACAGAAATCCATCTCAACCTTCTTAAGCCCCAACTAAAGATCCCTAGAACAAAGCTCCTTGACACCCTTCTCACCAAGGTGCCCTAACCTGACATGTCATAGAATTGAAGAACTACATGTTGATGCTATAGCGATGATATCACTAGAATCACCTCCTCGAAGCAAGTATAGTGTGTCACCATGCTTTCCTTTTGACACCAACCTGGTACATATAGTAATCTTCCATTCTCCATGTCCAGAAGTTGTCGTGAATCCTTCTTTGTCTAGTTTACTAGTCGAGATCAAATTCTTCCTCAAGGAATATGTCTTGTGTCGTTCAAAACTAATTGTCCGCCATTGTGAGCCTTCACTCTCATTGTGTCTCTACCTGCAACTGGACATACTTGCCCATTACCAACTGAGACTGCACCAAAATCACCTATCCTGAATTTTCAAAAGCATCCCTCATGGGTGTACAATGATAAGAAGCGTTTGAGTCTATACACCAGTCATCTTGCATAATATCAAATCCAACAGATAAACACATTCATCTAAATGGGGTTCAATACTTACTACATTGGCTACCTGTGACCCTGCTTGTGCTCTTTTATATTCTTTGCATTGGTCTCTCCTGTGTCCCGGCTTCTTATAGTGCCAACACTCACCTTATCGATGTCCTGCTCTTGACTTGGATTTATGATTCCTACTTTGCAACTTTCCTCTGTTGTTATTTCTACCACGATTATCAACTGTTATTGCTAGGATATGACGTCGAAGACTCTCCATGTCTCTTCCTTCTTGCATCCTCATACATGATGTTGTTTATAACATCCTTTTGAGTTGTCACATCGGTCATAGTGCTTGTGAAAGTTTGTTCTATTGTGTTGTAACTATCGGGAAGACTAGATAGTAACAACAATGATTTTGCTCTTTCCTCAAACTTCAAACCCGAAGATTTTATCCGATTGTAAACCATACAAAAATTGTTGATGTGCTCCACTGCCGAACCTCTTTCCAACAACTTCATGTTGACCAACTTCTTCAGATAAAGTATTTAGTTCGTTGCTTTTGGTTTCTCAAACATATCTGTCAAGATCTTCATTACCTCTTTCACAATCTTTGTCTTGTCAATTTTAAATAGCTACTTTCTACTCAGCGACAACTGAATATGTCCAAGTATTTTCTAATCCAATCTATCCTAAGCTGTCAACGCAACCGGATCATCCTCCACCCATTCTGGCTTCACGCCTAACAATGGATCATCTAGATCCTTTTGTCGGAGATATGCTATCATCTGAATCTTCCGCATTGTGAAATTTGTTCTATCGAACTCCTTGACTCTACTCTAGTCCTCCATCTCAATTAAAGTTACCAACCTATTACTCTGATACCTCTTTATTGAGTTCTAACTGCGGAATAACTCACCAATGAAATAAAAAATAATAGAATCAAAGCAAGAGAACAAAAGCAATCAAAAAAGGCCAACACAGAAGAACACATGAGATTTTTTCGAAGTTCACTCATTGTAATGGCTACTTTCCCTCGCGGAGACACTCCTGCGATTTCCACTAGAAATATGAAGAATAAGTTTACAAATCTCTCAAGAACTCACCCCGAAGGTGTATGGTTTATCTTTATCTCCCCCTTTCTCTTTCCAACGGCTGATAGATATTTCTTTTCCTTTTCACTTAACCCTAAAATTGTACACAATACAATATATATAGATTTACATTAGATTTAATCTTAGTCGCAGATCAAATAGTGCCGCACAGTCGACCGCAACCTTGGATGGTCGACCGCATTTGTTGAGTGTACATGGTCCAATAAAGAGAGGGACGGTCAACTTCGCGGTTGATTGGTCATTTCTTCAAGTGTACAGGATTTCAACAGAGAGCGAGACGGTCGACTGTGCAGTCGACTGTACAGTTCTCGGTTTAAGAGTCTGTACATTCGGTCGGGTGTGCGGTCGACCACAATCTTGGACAGCCGACCACAACTCTACCTGCTGCTGCTGGCTATTGTTGAGCTGCTTGCTCCCACTTTGACTTTTCTTCTCGTCAATCTTTTTTAACCCATTATCGTGTATTGGATCCACAAACTGCTAAATGAACAATTAAAGGAAATATAGTCACAAAGCATGTCAGAAATTCTACAGATTCTGTCCTGGATCTCATTCTAATTCTGACCTATATCTCATTCTCAGGTGCTTGCATCTCTCATTTTATGTCATGCACATAGACTAATCTTGTTCCCTGCGTTGAAAGTATGGCCACGCACTCTCTCTCTTTTCTAATCCCTCATTTATGCCCTTTCTACAGAAATACTATAATACATAGAAGATAGATTAAGGTTTCCGACTGATTAAGGAAATTAGTTAATACTCATAACATTTTTAGTCCTAACTCCACATTCCAAACATGCTTAACTCAAGATTTATCAACTTGATCGATCAAAGTGGCATGTGCATCACGAACATATAGAGCAGAAATTAGTGAAACAGGGTGGCCTTATTTTACCTTTTCCCTCCAAAAAAAAGAAAAACATATAGAGCAGAAAAAGAAAAAAAAAAAAAAAAGACTCTAATTCAGATAACTCTTCAAACAATAATTCTAAAGACTGTGATTTTATCTCAATAAGTCAATACATAAATTTGAATAAACGAAAAAAATGGGGTTAGCTAGCAGATTGGGGTTAGCTACAGAGTCAAGGTTTCATTTGACAAACCCAAATCCCATCAATCGAATCACTTTTTCGAGAAATACGGGACATCTAAGTTGTACAAGTAAAGAGATCCATTCATTGATAAGAAAAAGAAAAAATATGAACGTCATTGGATTGATGATAAAATAGAATCGTGATGAAACTTGAATGCCTGCAGTTAGGCTGACTGGGACATTACAATTCTAGCCTTAACCTTCTATAAATTAGTGTTAGAATTTTTTTTTTTTTTGACAAAAAAATGTATTAGAATTTTGAGCCAGGAAACTGAGAGCAACAAAGGGGTGTGCCTCAATTCTAAGAAGACCATTTGACGTACGCCAAATTTGCTGTAATGAGGTCACAATCTAGAAAAGTACAAAGATGATATATGTAAAGAGATCTTAACAATAAAATGATTTTTTTTTTCTGTTGATAACCAATAATTCGGTGAGTCATGAGAAAAAGAGAGACTCCAAGAAAAAGAGAAAAAATAAAACAAATAAAAATAATCCGCCTTTAACCCGTCTTATAAAATCCCTTTTAAAAGATCCTTGTACCGATTGAGCGTATTTAACTCTTTCGTATGAAATATCTGTTGGATATATAGGTATTTTCTCACTATATGAATAATATTATGCGTAATATTATTCTATGTGATAGGGACAGACCACCTACCCAGCCTTTCTTCTTTGAAAATATTGTTTGATTACTCAATTGTCAAAGGTCGGCATCAAATTCGGTGCCGCCTTTGACAAAAGGTTGAAATAAAAGAAAACTGAGAGGGAGAAGGTGGAGAGCTCTGTCTCTCCCCAACTATAAATAGGAGTTGGAGGAAAGGGTTTGAGATGCAGCAGAGTAGAGCAACAGAGCAACAAGAGCTCAGTGAGAATTAAGAAAAGAAAGAGAAATTAAGAAAGAAAGAGAGTATTACAAGAGTGTTTTCAAGAGGGATAAAATTGTATCTCCTTAGAGATAATTTGTATACTCTTATTTTTCCTCAAATTTGTGAGAGAGTATTTCTCCTATTATAAGAGAGAGTGAAAATTATACTCTCCTTATATTTAGAGAGAAGCTTGTAATCCTTACTTTCAGTAGTAAAATCCCACTACCTTGCCCGTGGTTTTTATCCCGTCTCCTTTGGAGGTTTTCCACGTAAAATATTTGTGTCCACTTTATTTTCACTTTCTCAATTTCACTTTAGTTGTGGGATAGCTTCTGCCCATAACTTTTCTAACAGTGGTATCAAAGCTTTGGTTGTCGGGGGTGGAGCAGAAATATCGACTACAACAAACTTCGATGTTAAGAAATTCAAATGGAGCAATTTTTCATTGTGGAAAATGAAGATCAAGGCGATCTTGAGGAAGAACAATTGCTTGGCAGCAATCGGAGATAGAACCACGGAGATCACCGACGACGGCAAGTGGAATAAGATGGACGGCAACGCAATTGCTGATCTGCACTTGGCACTAGCTGATGGTGTGCTATCCAGTGTGGCTAAGAAAAAGACAGCAAAGGAGATTTGGGATATCCTGACAAGGTTGTACGAGGTCAAGTCACTTCACAACAAGATCTTCTTAAAAAGAAGATTGTACACTCTTTGAATGGTGGAATCGACATCGGTGACCGACCACATCAACACCCTTAACACCCTATTTTCGTAACTTACATCAATGGGTTGCAAAATAGAGACAACTGAACGTGCGGAGCTTCTACTTCAAAGTCTACCTGACTCGTATCATCAACTCATCATCAACCTGACGAACAATATCCTGACGACTATCTTGTGTTCGACGAAGTTGCAGCTGCTGTTTTGGAAGAAGAAACTAGGCACAAGAACAAGGAAGACAGACAGGAAAATTTGCAGCAAGTGGAAGCTTTAATGGTGATCAGAGAGAGATCAATGGAACGTGGCCCCAGTAGGAGTCAGAATCATGATAGATCAAAATCCAGAAGTAAGAAGACTTACAAGTGCCATAACTGTGGCATGAAATGGCACTTCAAGAAGGATTGTTGGTTCAAGAAGAAGAGTGGAGACCCTGAGTCATCAAATACTTAAGGAAATTTGGCAAGTACCCGGTATGATGATGAAGTTCTATACATCGAGGCAACAACGGTGGAGGTAGAAAGCAGTTCTCCGACGTCTGGTTACTGGACTCAGGAGCAACATGGCAAATGACTTCTCGGAGAGAGTGGTTCCACACATAAGAACCAATCTCGGGAGGCTCTGTACACATGGGAGATGATCATTCTTTGGAAATCGCTGGTATTGGTACTATCAAACTCAAAATGTTTGATGGTACGGTTTGCACCATCCAGGAGGTACGGCATGTGAAGGGCATGAAGAAGAATCTATTGTCTTTGGGACAAATAGATAGCCTTGGATGCAAGACCCATGTCGAAAACGGGGTCATAAGGATTGTCAGAGGCGCGCTTGTGGTCATGAAAGTAGAAAAGATCGCAGCAAATCTATTCATGCTTAATGGAGAAACACTGCAGGAAGCTGATGCGTGTGTCGCATCGACCAACAAGGGAGAAGAATTGAGAATGATGTGGCATCTCAAACTAGGCCATATGTCTGAACGCGATTTGAAATTTCTCTCCGACCGGAAGCTGCTTCCAGGGCTCAAATCGGTGAATCTACCATTTTGTGAGCATTGTGTTAAAAGTAAGCAGCATAGATTGTAGTTCAGCAGATCTGAAGCTAGGAGTAAATGCATTCTAGACTTGATTCATTCTGATGTTTGAAAATCACCGAAAATGTCCCTAGGAGGAGCAAAGTACTTTGTGTCTTTCATTGATGATTACTCTAGGAGATTGTGGGTGTATCCAATAAAGAAGAAGTCAGATGTGTTTCCAGTGTTCAAAGACTTCAAAGCACAGGTGGAACTTGAATCTGGAAAGAAGATCAAGTGCTTGAGGACAGATAATGGAAGGGAGTACAGAGACAACAAGTTTCTTGCACTTTGTAAGCAAGAAGGTATCACAAGACAGTTCACAGTTCCATATACACCTCAGCAAAATGGCGTGGCAGAGCGGATGAATAGGAATCTTGCAGAAAGGATGAGAGCTATGTTGCGGACTACAGGTCAGCCCAACTTTTTTTGGGCAGAAGCAGCCAAAACTGCTTGTTATGTTATAAATCAGTCGCCATCAACGACAATTGAGCTGAAGACACCGATGGAGATGTGGACTGGAATGACGGCAAATTACTCTACTTTACATTGGTTCGGATGTCCCGCATACGTGATGTACAATGCCCAAGAAATAACTAAGCTGGATCTGAAATCTAGGAGGTGCCTGTTCTTGGGGTATGCTGATGGTGTAAAGGGGTATCGCCTGTGGGATCCCACTGCCCACAAGGTTGTTGTCAGCAGGGATGTGATCTTTGGAGAAGTCAGCTACAAAAGAAAGATGGAAGCGATAGCACGTCAAAGGAGAATCCAGAGACTACTACAGTTTAGGTGGAAGATAAACCAGATGAAGATCTAGTTTCTTCTGAAGCAGCACCAGAGCACAATGAACAAGAACCAGTTAAGTCTGAGGCTCCAGAAGTTCGTCGGTCAACTAGTGAGAGAAAACCGCCAGCTTGGCACTCGGAGTATGTTACGGAGAGCAATGTTGCATACTATCTTCTAACAGAGGATGGGGAGCCATCATCCTTCCAGGAGGCAATCAAAGGCTCGGATGTATCCCTGTGGATGACAGCAATGCAGGAAGAAATTGAAGCTCTACACAAGAAAAAGACATGGGATCTTGTTACGCTACCACAAGGAAGGAAGGCCATCAGCAACAAATGGGTCTACAAGATCAAGCGCGAAATGACTAAGTGGAGCGGTATCGTGCAAGATTGGTGGTGAAAGGATATGCTCAGAAATAATATATCGACTTCAATGAAATATTTTCACCTATGGTTCGACTCACGACAGTCAGAGTAGTCTTGGCGATGAGTGCTACGCTTGACTTACATCTAGAGCAGTTAGATGTGAAGACTGCCGAAACATAGAAAATATTAATAAAAAATACGGGACGAAGCATGATGTTTCGTCCTAAAGAGAAGAAAAAAATTTTAAAATAACTGTTGTTTCGTCCGGGTTTTTTTACAAAAAAAATGCAAAAACAATTTTTAAAAATAGTTTGTAAAAATTATTTGCAAAAACAATTTAAAAATTTGCAAAATCAATTTAAAAAATTGCAAAAACAATTTAAAATTTTACAAAATTAATTTTTCAAATTATTTTCTTTAAAAATAAATTGGATGGGGACGAATCATGATGTTTTGTCCCATGTGGGACAAAACATCATGTTCATTCCCACCCTTAAATTCATTTAACCGGTTATTTTATTTGGATTTTAATTTTTTTTTACTTCGGGTCCGATCAATTAAAAATAATTAAATAATCCTGATGTTTTGTCTGCTATAATATGCATTTTGCTATTTCGAATGCTACTTTTCCCTTTCTACTTCAACCGAATTGTCAAAAAATGGCAAAATAGCTCATGACTGTGTGCGCTACAGTAAAAAAAAAGGCAAAAATGGCAAAATGACAAACAAGCAAACGACTGTGGATGCTCTGAGAAGATGTACATCTAATTAAGGAGCACTGAATAAGAAATTAAATTACATGTTATTGTGGGTTTCGGAGCAAATTTTAAAACTTGATGCATTTTTGTTTTATGGAAGGGCTATTGGGCGGCTTAGCAAAAATCATACACTACAGGATAGAAATAGAAGGGCAACAATGTTTGGATCTAAAAAAACATTAAAGAAAAAGTCGGCCTTCAACACAAAATTTATCGCTAGTGGTACATGATGTTGCAGAATCTACCACAACTCGTAGTGCTAATAGTGGAACTCATACACCACAAGCAATAAAAAAATGTCAAGAACTAGATGAACAAAAAACAAACCACCACAATATATGCAAGATCTCACAAAACACAATAATATGCAGAAATAACCAATACTTGTTATTCCCCTAGAAATACAAAGATTACAAAGAGATTGCAACTCTCAATCTCTCTCTCGTCTTTGAAACACTCGCCACAATTCCCTCTTGAAGTTGAATAATGATAATGGCTCACCAATTCTTTCTCCTCTATTCTCTTCAGATGGATGCAAACCCTAAAGTCTACAACCACTTATATAACCTCAAGTAAACCACAAAGATAAACACATATACAACTTATTGGACCCAAAATTCAAAAGCTCAAATAACACATAGTGCCGATGTCAGTCGACCGCACTTTGGGTCGGTCGGTCGCAACGTGTCTTGTCCACACTCGAGGCATAACCGGTCGACTGCATGGTTGACCGTGTAACACCCCGAATTCCATATACATGTAATTCGTAGCACGACAGGATCTTTTAATTCAACTACGTACAATTTCACAAGGAAATTAAAACTTTTTATTATACAACACGGGTCTTTACATCAACGCAGCGAAAATAAAAAGAATACAACATGAAATACAGCTCTAACATAAATCATGGAAATAATCTTCAGCATCAGTTCTTCCTTAAGTCATTGCCAATCAAACTCCTGCACTGAAAATCTGTGGGCACGTCAGTTGCTTACAACTGACGCAATGTTATAAATAGCGATCCTCTTTATGCTGTATCATAGCACAATCTCTTACTTTAGCAAGCACAAACTTGAATATATATTAAAGTGTAAAAGAGTGACTATCCTAAACCTGTCAGTGTATGATATGACTTAATGCCTAGTGCAAATATTTTACTACAATAACACTAATGCTTACTTTTTCGGATTCTATGCATCATATTCTACATAGGTCCGAGGGCAAGCACCTACGTACTCCACATCATAGGGTTTAATCCCTCACCATGAAAAACTACTCGGTAACAAAATCAAGGTTTAGACACTCATACAGATTCCAGCCCTGGAGTCCACCTTCAAGCTTATACGAAAATCCTCGTCGTGCAAACATCCCGCAAGTGCTCTAGCCCCGGAATATATTGGAGATCTACCTCCTACCCGCCCGACTAATCATGATCCCGAAATCCACTATCCGATCAATCATAATTCCGGATTTAATTGAGGCTCATCTCGCTCTACAAGCAACCATAGTCCCGGAATCCACCGCCGGACTGGGTCTATAGTCCCGGAATCCATCCCCCGACTATATAGACGCACCCCACTTATGTTTGCCAATGTTTTATTACATCTTCCTTTAGTGCATATCCTTAAGTTTAAACATGAATAAATTATACCACCTGAGTTAGCTTACCCTCCTACTGGTCTTACACAAAATACCGAGAACGACAGCCCATATTGGCCACTTCTCAAATTGATTATTCATTTTCAACACTTGCCGGTACCTGGGTCTCACTAAGTCTCTAAAATCAACATATATTCCTGTTCAACAACTTGGGGTTCTCCTACCCTTATAACTCATATTCTCAATTTCATGTATTCATATTTCATTCAAATTCTTTCATTCATTCTTATTTATTCATCAATAAGTAAAATCTCAAACTATTCATTTTCACAATGCTCTTTTCATAATCATCTAAATTTTCTCCACACAAAGTTAATTAAGATTAAAACACAATCTTTTTGAGATTCATCATTAGAAATTCATTTCATCATTTTCCTTTGATTTATTTTAAACCACTTCTTAACATCTTTAATCATATATATATTTTTCTTGAGTTCAAATCTCCTCTAATACATGAACATGATCTTTACTTATCCCAAAAATTTAACTTTAAAATAGTGAGAAATTACTCTCAATTAATCTCTTAATATTTTAAAACTTTTATACAATTTTTCCCAATTTTGAAGACTTGAAAATCTCAAAATAAAAGTAAAAAACTTAAAAGAAGACACACGGATTCAAACCCGAGATCTCAAGCAAGCAACTGACAAGCCCAACCACTAGGCATTCTCAATTTCTGATAGTGAATCTTCTGAGTTGTTTTTATACTCAATTACACTCTGATTTATATTTTAAAAAAAATTTAAAAAAAATTAAATAAACAGAGCCAACGCCTATACTCAAACCCGCGACCAAGGGGAATCCCCCAGAGCGCCACGTGGTGAAAATGTACATGATTAAAAATATTTAAGAATTGGTTGTAGAATACAAATTTAGAACTCTCTTTTGTGAAATTTCATGGATGTTAATCCATTGAATTAAAGAAAAGGGTTGATGTGGTTGATAATAAAATCATGAATAATTACGAGATTAAAATCCGGAATATCTAGTCGATTTAATTGTAAAGAATTTTGCATTAAGAAATGTATTTGGAATATAGAAATGTACGACAAGTTCTATTAACTAAAAAGGCATTGAATATTGTTAAAGTGAAAATTTTGGGATTGTCTACAAGGATTTTAATTGATTTCATTCATCATTGAATGTTGATGTTGGCTACTTCATGGTTGATAAACCTAAGGAAAATGAATAAAGAAGAAATTATGAATAACGAATGAGTTATCTATGATGAGGTTAGATGTAACCTATGTAGTCCCTTTTGAGATGGTTGTTTTTTCTAGAGTGAGCAGGACCCAGAATACCGACAATTGTGATATATGGAATTTGAGAAGTAACCAGTATTAGTTGACTTTCTCTTGAGGATGGCCAGTGTGGGTTAACTTTCTCAGTATTTTGTTTAAGCCCGGTGGGTAAGCGAACTCTAGGTTTTAATAACTATAATTTAAAGTTAAGGACAGACACTAGTTAGAGATATGATAGAAACAACGACGAACATGTCTGGTAAAGAATGTAACACCTCGAATTCCAAAACAGGCTGAATTCGAGTTCCACAGGATCTTTTCACTTCACTTCGTACAATTTTACAAGAAAATTAAAACTTTACTTTACATCAGAGATACATTTACATTAACACTTATACAGCGGAAGCAATTTTTACAACAATGAATGAAATACAACAACACTTGAATAATCTTTAAGCATCAATTCCTCCTTAGTCTTTTTCATGTGCTTTACCCTGCATAGAAACTATGGGCACGTCAGTTCATTCAACTGACAAAATATTATACACGACCATCCTCTCTATGTCGGAAATAGTATAACGATTCTCAACACTTAACAAACCACAAACTTGTTCACAAACAAAGCTAAGGGAACTATCCTATTGATGTCTTAATGCAATTATTTATGTTATATGATACTAATGCGTACTTGTTCATAGTCTATGCAGCCCATAATATATAGATCCGAGGGCAAGCCCTTAACCGTTCTTCATCATGTAGGGTTTAATCCTATGCCATGACTTAAACTACTACTGTAACTACGGTAAGTATCCTAGATGTTCTATGACCTACGAACTCACGTCTAGGCGTCTTGGAGAGAATCCCAATGCACTGTCACATGACTCATCATGCAGGCATCCTGTGGTAATTCACTTCCTACCATAGACATGACACCACCCGCAGTCACCAAACACCCCACGAGCGTCGCCACCGGGATGGTACTCTGGAGCAGTATCCACGCCCTACTTATGATGCATTATGGGACATCCTGTGAATACTCTCACGCCGCCAATCCAATGGCCCTCATACTCATGTTTTTCTCTTCCTTTCATCACATCTTCACTATGTATCTAGTCCTTAATTTAATTGAATTATAAACAAAATCAATCCCTTAGGGTTAGCACTCCCACCATACCGGTCTTATTCAATCATTTCTCATGACCCAAATCTTGGTCTTTTCATTTCAAATTTTGTCTCAACATTTCTTTTATTGCTGGTATAAGGCTTAGCTACACCCTAGTTCTTAAATTCAACTCATAATTTCAACATTGAGTTTTTCATACTCATAAGTTTTCTTCTTCATGATTAACAATAATTTTCATTTCATGTTCATAGCACTTGTATATTCATGTTCTTTAATAATTCATCAAGTCATTCAATTTCAATTTCATGTGCAATAACATGCATAAAAAAAAAAAAAATTCAACATGTCATACTCAATAGTTTATTCTTTCCACATAACTTTCTTAATCTTATTTTAATCAAAATTAAATCTAATTTGATTCTCATACTAATGTTTGTTTCATTTATTTAATTCAAAAGGTCACAAATTCGTATTTTCATTCACAAACAATACTTAATTTAACGATGAGAATCCATAGATAGCACATTTGAATTTTCTTTCTTTCAAAAATTTTCCTTTATCACTTAGTATAATTTCTCATAAAATATGTCACTTTTATAATTCTCAAAAATGCAAATTTCCATGGAATTCTACCCAATCTTTACCTCTAACTCACTTTTATTTTATTTAAATAGTGCACAAATATTTTTCACAAGATCTACATATTTTTAGAATAAATGTAGTATTTTTTTTTGGATTTTAAAAAGTCAAGAATTCAATTTTAAAACTCAAAAAAAAATCAAAAATTTTAAACCTGCCGAAAGCCAGGTTCGAACCTGCGACTTGAGCCAAGTCAACAGCCACCGAAAGCCAAATGGGCTAAGGCGCCAATGCAATAAGTGCAGGGGTTTTAATAAGGTAAGTTTTGTTTCGGGTTTTGGGTTTTTATTCAAAAAAAAATATAAATTAAAATGCAGGACCTAGGTTTCGAACTTGAGACCCCTAGGTCTGTTCACGGCTACAATAAAATGTCACCGCACCGCTAACCACTTGGTCTAAGGGACTAGATTGTTTCAAAAAGAGTTGGATTGTTTATAACCCAGTTCTCTGTTTATTTCTCAACTTCATAATTCTCAAAGTGATTTTGTTTCTTTTTCTTCTCTTTTGAAAGCAAAATTTTCCAGATTATAACATTCATAAAATTACAGTAAACCAATATTTTTTATAATTATTATTTACTTTATAAAACATGCATTTTTGGTCTACTTTATGTTCTATGTCTATAATTTCAACATTGAGAACAATATCATATTTCTTCATAATTTAGAGTTAGATTTCCACAACTACTATATTCCTTTGTTCTTTTACTTATTAACAACCTACAATATTTAAGATACAAATTTCTCATCTTTCTACAACAGTGAAATTTTGTTTTAGACAATCAACTACACATGAAGCATTTAATCAACTAGCTGTCTCATAAGCATAAATTTCATCATAGAACTCAATTCAAAACAAATAGTATGACAATATGATAATTTCTAGCACTTTAATTCACAATTCATCAACTAGCAATCATTTTATCATCATTCTCTAAATTACCATTCCATCTCTAATTAAGCAAACATGGGTCCAATTTCACCTAATTGCTTCTTAATAATTTTATCAAATCATCCCTAGCATGGCATCTAGATTTAGAAGCATGAGAAATACCCACCTATTTGGAGGAAATGAAATGAAAGCTCCTAGAATCTCCTGAAATGCAAGAAAGTGGCCTTCTCCTCCTAGATTGTGTTGTCCAACGTCTCCTCCTTGGTGCTTGATTGGAACCCGAGCCCACCTATGCTCCTTGGACGCTAGCCGGCCTTCTCTTTAGGGAACATACACACAAGCACACTATAACACTTCTCAATCTTTTGCTCACTTAGTCTTTTCTCTCTTAATAATTTGTAGTGTACAAATGAGAAGAAACTAGGGGTATTTATACACTTTTAGGATGAGAATGAATCGATAGGATTCAATCAAGGAGTTAGAGATCAAGGATCAAGATGAATTGGGAAGTTGTAGTAACTTCCATGATCTCATAACTACCCCTCAACTCAACTCCACTCTCTCCACTCTTCTCTAGCCACATCCGACCTCCCCTAGGGTGTGCAATGCACACACTAGTGCATGCACGTGCCCCAACTAGTATCCCCTATTAGAAGTTGTACATTATAAATTTATTAATTTTCTACTAATTGTATCTACATGACAAGTCATGACAATTAAAAGGGTAATTAATTTATGGGCTTCAAAATAGTGGGCTTTTAGACTCATGGGTCAAAATAAAATATTTAATTAATTAAGTTGGGCTTAGTTTAGAAAAACAAGCTTAGGCTTTTTAAAATAGGCTTCTAGAAAAGTAAAGAGAAAGAAAGAAAACAATTGTTTGTTCATATTATAGCAAATAATTTTATAAGAAAACATTTATACAAAAAATTTGTACGTGCACCACACGTAAAATCAATAATTTCTCATAAATAAAAATTTAGGGTATTACAAAGAATGTACAACTCCTAGAGGTTCGAGATCAAGGAATACGCCAGGTAAATCTACATGTGTGGGCTAGGAGTAGGCCGGTGAGGTCGATGCCGGTAAAGGAATGCGGTCCCTAGGAATGTTCACGACTGAGGATACACCCGGTAAATCCACGGTGTGGGCTTGGAGTATGTCCGTCTATCATAGAAAAGGCTGGTAAAGAGTCTACAGTTCCTAGGAATGTTCGGAACGGACAGGATACGCTCGGTAAATCCACTGAGGTGGGCTAGGGGTATGCCTGGTTCGTAGTTGCGGGAGATCGACTTGCTAGGGTTCGTGGCAGAGTATACGCCCAGTAAATCTGCTGAGGTGGGCTGGGCCGGTTAGGTCCAATATCCTGGGGGTGTGAATCCTCGGTGACTACGCATTGGAGTATATTCATTGGGCTAGGTTGCATGGCGTGGGATGTAAACTATATAATGAGGATTACGTTAAGGGCTTGCTCTCGGACCTATGTAATATGGGATGCATAGAATCCGAACAAGTGTGCATTAGTGCATCGTAGTGTAATGTCTGTATTAGTCATTAGGTCATATCATACACTGACATATTTAGGATAGTCACATTTTCTCTTTCTACATTCAAGTTTGTGATTGTTAAGTTAATGAGATCGCTGTATTATAGCATTGCGTCAGTTGTATGCAACTGATGTGCCCACAGTTTTCTAGTGCAGTACTTGGATTAGAAAAAGGTATAAAGTTGAATCGATGTTGATGATTACTTCCAGATTAAAGTTGTTGAATGTTAAAGTTATATATTTTTGTTGTAACTTTCACTGTGTATTTTGTAACAGACAATGTGTAATGAAAAAGTTTAAAATTCCTTGTAAATTTGCACGATTTGAAGTAAAAGATCCTGTTGTGCTACAAATTACATGTATTTGGAATTCGGGGCGTTACATTATCAACTGTAAATCTGAATTTCACAATTTCAAAAATATGAAATTTATCCTTCTTTAAAACTGAGATAACTCTTTAAAAAAAAATTGAAATACTTATCCTTCAAAACTGAAGGAAATACCCCCCTTAAAATTGAGAATCTATTCCATAAAGTTATAGTTCTATATATTCGAAATCACACTCAAACTTGTCAAAAACTGAAAACTCATTTCTCTTTAAATCTGAAATTTATGTCTTCTTATCCTCAAGAACAGTCCATTCAAAATTGAACATTTAATTCTAAAAAATAAAGTTTAAATTTACTACATAAATGTACATTATGTCGTCAAATTTATAGTCGATTTGCCCAAAAATAGAAGCCCTATACCATCAATAATCTGAAACTATATTTTTATAAAAATCTAAAACTTGCAACTTTAGTTCGTGATCAACTAATCACTCAAAACTTCACATTATTGCCAAATATAGGTATATAAATACACACCCACATCCACCGTAAGGTTTGCAACCTTATTTATTCCATTTTTTTTTTTTTTTGAACTCAAAGAATTTATTCGTAACCATATATATATAAAAATAATTGGATATTTAGTCCCTTAAATACTTCCCAACAAAAGAAACCAAGCCCTGGGTTTCAAACCCAAGACACTCATAGACACAGCACCAGCAAGAACTCGCAAGCCAGTGAGTTCATGTCGCCAGCTGTCATCTAGCTAGATTCAAAGAATCTAGATGAACACATTTGAAACCGAGACCACTTCACAACCCTAACCCTAATGGCCGAAACCCTCATCTTCCAAATCTGATTCTTTTGGATTTAATTACACAATACTTCATGCTCTAACCAATGAAAATTAATCTATAAAAATTTCACTCATTAAAAAAAGTGAATTGAACATAAAGATCATCCTTCAATGATCAATATGAATATTTAGAACACATGACAAAATCTAATCATCCACAATATTATATGAGTTCATGTAATTAATTTCCACGAATAAAATATGATCTTTCATGCACAAGAATATTAGTTACTCAATAACAAGTCAAATAGGAATTTCATGCCACAATGATTTGATTTTTATCTTCTATTAACATCCAATCTTTATCCAACAAATAATCTTCACAATCATCTCATAACAAATCATCATATTCATGCTAATATAATCATATTTTACAAAAATTTTAATCCTATCATGATTCTACTTTGCTCATGAGTAATAAAAACACATCAAGAGATATGGAGTAGACGCCCACCATTTTGTAGATTGAACACAAGATCGAAGATGCCCTTCTCCTCCTTAAGAAATTGATCTTCACTCTTGAAACCACCAAAAATCACCAAGAAAAGCAAAGGAAAGTGCTGGCCAAAATTCCTACTGTCCATATATATATGGTCGGCCCAGGTCTAGGGTTTCTTGAGGGAGTTTTGGCAAATAATTCCCTCTAAAACCCTAAATTCCCACCCACCAAATGTGGCCAACCAATTTTTGAGTTTAATTTTTTGCTTCAAATGTCTTTTTACACAAAAGTCCACTTTTAAAATATTTACAAAAATAGTTTCTCTTGTTCCAAAAATTCCAAAAAATCAAAATTATCCAATTATAATTAGGAGAATTTATTCAGTAACTCAAATTTAAAATTTACATCTCCAAAATATTTGCACGTGTTTCGCACGTGAAAAATAACAATTTCGCCAAGGCTCAAAATAATCAAATAAATTAATTTAAAATTTATTGATTAATTCAAAATAGTGAATTTAAATTTCTAGGGTGTTACATCACTCCCTCCTTTGAAGAGTTTTGTCCTCAGAATTACTGTTAAAAGGGGAAAACAACAATCAGAATACAAAATTTTCGCAAACAATGCAGAAAAATTAGTCTTCATTTGGCCCTCCGATTCCCATGTAGCTTCATTAAATAGTTGATTCCTCTACAGCACTTTGACCATCGGTATGACCTTATTCTGTAGAACCTTCTCTCGACAATCCAAGATCTCCACCGGTCGTTCCTTGTAGCTCAAATTGAGATGTAACCCTTCGGGTACCTCAGGCAACTGATGATTCTGATCTGGTATGTACTTCCTCAACATGGATACATGGAAAATGTTGTGCATCCGTGCCAACTCTTCGGGTAGTTCCAATCTGTAGGCCACCTTACCAATCCGTTTTAGGATCTTGTAGGGTCCAATATACCTTGGTTCCAACTTGCCTCCTATTCCAAATCTAATGACTCCCTTAGTAGGCGTACCTTCAGGAAAACTGCATTTCCAACCTTGAATTTCAAGTCTCTGCGTCGAATATCTGCAGAACTTTTTTTCTTGTTCTGCGCTTCAACCAATCTCTTCCGAATGAGCTCAATCTTCTCGGAAGTCTTCTGCACAATCTATGGCCCAAACATCTGTCTCTTGCCAACCTCATACCAACAGATGGGCGTTCTGCACTTCCTCCCGTACAAGGATTCATACGATGTCATTCCGATACTCGCATGATATTTTAAATACTATATTTTGAATTAATAAATAATTTTAAAATCAATTTATTTAATTATTTTGAATTTTTGTAAAATTGACATTTTCATACGTGCAAAAATTTTTGAGGTGCAAATTTCCACTTTTAAAATTCTAAATAAATTCTCCTGCTTATAGTTGAGCATATTCTAAATTTTTGGGTATTTCTGAATAAAGAAATTATTTTTGTAAATACTTTGAAAGAAAAGGGTTTTTGTGCAAAATATTGATTGGAGGAAAATTCGAATTTGAATTTTTGTTGCGCTATATTGGTAGGCTGATCTGACAGCGGGGAGATTGAGGTGGAGATATTTTATCCCTCTAATTTGATATAATTTGATTTTATTGAGTAAATATATAATTATGCAATTTTTGGATTGTTGGTGACTTTATAGCAAACTGAGATTAAAACCCTAATTTTTCAGAACCTGACTATATAACAGAGAGCATGAACAGAGGATTTATGGCTAACCGTATATTTTCTATATCTTTGTGAATTATTAAGCATTTTTTCTGAAATTTATCAATTTTTCACATGCAAAACACGTGCAAATATTTTTCTTGGAAAAATAAAAAATCATAAAATTTATTTGAAAAATCTAATATTTATTATTAGATAATAATTCTAAATTTTTTGAATTTTTATGAATGATTTATGGCATGTTTGCAAATATTTCAAAGTGAAAGGACTTTTGTGTAAAATTGCCACTCAGGGGCAAATTTTTGAAAATTTAAATTTCTAGGCAACACATGAGGGGCCGGTCAACTAGGAGTGGTTAGGGGAGATTAAATCTTACCCTAATTAATTTAATTAACTACTTGATCTGGAAGATTTATATATATATATATATATATATATATATATATATATATATATATATATATATATATGTAAATATTTGATTTTGGAGGGGGTTTTTGTAAAATCTTTGCAAAACCCTAGAATAAAGCCTCAGCCTATATTAACAGCAGTAATAGCTGCCCACCTCTGTTCACAACATAATACTATTATTTTTATTTTTAATTTTTGGAGTTTGGAGCTTGGATCTTTGGATTTTCACGAGGAGGAGGAGCTTTCTTTCTATTATTATTATTCTTCAATTGATCTTCTTTAAGGTGGGTGGTACTTCTTGTCTCTTGATGTATTTTAATTATATTATAATGATGAATCTAGTAGAGATCATGCTAGGGCTTGTTGCGAATTTGTAGATCTATATTTTGATAGTTTGATTACGATTTAAAAAATGAGTTGATGGTTGCTATTCATGATGAATGAACATTTAGATGCTTATATGAAATAAAGATGCAATCTTTATGAGAGATGATCATATTTTATTAATCTTGAATGTTAGATATTAATGATGTATGATGAATCTAAATTTTATCCATTGAATTGGTTGGATGACTATAGATTTAATTGTAGATGATGGAGATTTGTAGAGATAATTAAAATTTGTTGTATGCTCTTAAATTCATGCTTGATTGATTTTAAAGTTGAGAGTTTTCTATGTTTATTCATTGTTTTTAATTATCAAAAATCCAAGCTTAATCTTAGGGTTTGAATAATTATTGTATGGATTGAAATTAATTTGTCTTGAACAAAGAAGTTGTTTATGCATGAAAGATTAATATTTTGTTTAAAGAAATAAATTTAATGAGAATATATGTGATTGTATATGTTGGATCTGGTGTTTAATTCTAAAGGCATGTTTTAAAGGATTAAAAGATGAGACTTTTAATGTATATTTCGATGAATACACATAAAATTTTTAAGGATAAACCCTAATTGTTGTGCATGCAAAGTGTTTAAAGAAAGTAATTTATATGAGAAATAATAAAATCAAAATTTATTGGGGGATAGGGTTTTGAAATTAAAAAAAAAAACCTACTGTGATAGGGTTCGGGTGAAAAGTAACCCGAGGTTACTGTTCAAACCCGAACAATACAGGGTTTCGGGTGAACAATAACCCGGGGTTGCTGTTCAAATCCGAACAGTGCACAACTGCCGTTTTGCTATTTTTTGTTGAGTTCGGTTGGATTTTTTGGTGTTTCCAATGGGTTTTCGTGTGTGGTTTTGTGTGCTAAGGTTGGGGAACCTTAGTACACATATAGATGAGATATATGTGTGTTTAAACTAATATTTGTGTGAAATTTAATGGAGTTTGAATGGATTTTAGAAGTTGTTAAATTTCAGATTTTGTCAAAATCTAGTTGCAAGTTTTTAATATATTCAAGTAACGTTTTGAGGAAGTAAATCTAAGTTTTTAGAGATTAAATTCCCAGTTTTTAAAGAAGAAAAGTTTGAGTTCTAAAAGGAGTATTTTCAGTTTCTGAAAGAGGTAAATTTCAGATTTTTGGAATAAAAGAAATTCAGATTTTTGGGACGAGATCCCACATGATTAAGAGGCTCGTTTAGTTGAATTGAATGAATTTCTAGTAGAATTGATTGAACTTTATGAATGAATCAAAAGTGGTATTTAAAAGTGGATTTTTAAGAATTTTTCGTAAGTTGGATATGTTTCCATATATGAAATAGTCTTTTATAGTAGTATGAGATGGTTTAAAGGAATGTGACTAATAAAGAGTATTTTATATAATTAAACCAAGTTAGGTTTTGACTTGTGAGTTAGGGTTATGATGAGAACCCTAGAAATATTGTTGCGGATTTCGAGTTGTGAGACTCTAGAGGTTGAGTGGGACACTATTATGTTGGAAAAAAGAGATTTTGTGGAAATTTGGCCAGTGAGACTTTTGTTATTGATTTAATAGAGTTAAATCCAATAGGGTACACCAACTCTAAGGGGGGAACTGTGATTTTACTTAATTGAATATAATAAACATAAGGACTGGCACTAGTGGAGATGTGATAGATCTTGGAAAATGTAAGTATGGGCTCTGTTGCCAGTCGGACGGATGTATTCCGGGACTGTGTAATTCTTGTGTCTCTCTAGTATGTTCATGCGTCGAGGGTCGGCAGGCCTATTTGCGGAATGTCTAGAAGTGAGACGAATTTGATATGTTCACGTGTCGGGGGTCGGCAGACCTATTCACGGAACGTACGGTATGTTCATGCGTCGAGGGTCGGCAGACCTATTGACGTAATGTCCGATGTACCTGCGCATCGAAAATCGGTAGGCCTATTCGTGGGGTACACGGTAGGGATGTGATTCTCCGGAGTTACAGCGATTCTTACATGATGCTTGTGCGTTCAGGGAGCTAGTCTGGCGGGTAGATACCGAGGCGTAGGCCTATTCGCGAAGTATCTAGATTTTGATTTTATCACCGTAGTAGGTTAGATGCATAACGAGAGATTGAACCCTATAAAGTAGAGAACGATAAGGGCTTGCACCGGACCTATGTAGTATTGGATGCATAGAATCCGACAAGTATGCATTTGTGTTTCTTGACTTGTTTTATGCATGCTCGCTTTCTGTTTTCATCTTATACACATGACACTTAGCCTAGCTTAACTTGTTATTCTATGTTGTATTTATTATTGTTTATGTATTATTTATTATTATTTTATTAATATGCATCATGTTTGTGATTGTGAGATTTAGAAGTATCAATATTACTATAGTTGACGTGAGTTGCATTTAACTGACGTGCCCCTTTCAATAGACTTTTGCAGGTTTTTAGTTATGGATTGCATCGATGTAAATAAAGCTTGGAGTATAAATGAAAATTAAAGATTCTATGTGTTGTAAAGATTTGTAATTAATGTATTTAATTCCGCTGTGTTTTGTAAGAAGAGAAGAGATAATAAAAAGTTTTAATTTTCCCTGTATTTGATACTGTGTTTATGATTGCAATTGAAATTGATTTTGAAAATTTTGCCACTTATTTCTGATTTTTATTTATTAGAAATTCGGAACGCTACAGAGTTGGTATCTAAGCCTACTTCAATTAGTAATACTAAATATGGTATAGGGATAAAACGTAGGTGGACATTACTAATATTTAGTATCTGAGCCTACTTCAATTAGTATCTAAGTGGACATTAGAGGTGTGTGTAACTAGGTGGACATTAGATGTGTGAGTTAGTTGTTTTTATCATGAATGCTTTTAGTAAAATTTGTATTATTTGTATGTATAGATTCAAATAAAAATTTCTTTATCGTAAGTGGGTTGATTGTTTTCGCGTAAATAGAAGATGAATGATTTGTTTCCTCCTGCTGTTATAATTACTTTTTAATTATTTTTGTAATTATTGACGTTTAATTGGGATAATTTTATTAGTTATTGAATTATCTATTTTAGTAAAAATCTAATTATAATTTTAATTTTAAAGAATATTTTGCTAGTTCTAGTCTATTTGTTCTATAAGTTTGTATTTTATAGAATTTTTTTTATTATTGAAGTTTGGAATGTGGATTATCTAGATTTTTTCTTTTCTATTGGTGTTTACAGTTTGAATAACATAATGTTTGATTTTTGTTTGTCACTTTTGTGTGACAGATACTACAATAATTACAGTATAATTAACAATTTAACATAAATCTTGTTTTCTGTTGGTTATTGCTTTGAATATATTATGTTTTTTTTTTGTATGTAGCTATTTAGATCAGTTTATAATAGCTTTTTAAAGTTTCCCTTGACGATACTTGTTTTAACATTATTTTTTTTGAAAGTTAATGAGTTGTATACTGGTACAACTATATAGTAACACACTGAAAATTTTATAATGATTATACTATATTGAACGATTTTACCCTTACGATTTAAGTTGGATTTGTTTCAAGTTCTTTTTATTTATTTTTCTATTGTTATTGATTTCAGATTTTTATTTTAATATTATTAATATAAGATTTTATTAGATTCGGATTTTATTTATTTATGATTAATTTCATATTTCAGTAAGTTTCAAAT
The DNA here is from genome assembly GCA_017893485.1 of Hemerocallis citrina. NCBI lineage: Eukaryota > Viridiplantae > Streptophyta > Magnoliopsida > Asparagales > Asphodelaceae > Hemerocallis > Hemerocallis citrina. Next base: position 163,600,092 of record CM030359.1, read on the forward strand.
TCACGTGTATTTAGATTTTTGTGTTATTAGTTTCTGATTTTTAACACGTTTATTAGATTTTTTTTTATTGGTTTCTGATTTGAATGATTTCTGATTTTTAGAATGAGAAACGTTCGTATTTGACCGGTTATTCTTGAAAATTTTAGGTTGATTAACACCTATAACCGAATTAGATTAAATTCTGTTTTAATTGACTAGTTACAGATTTCTTGAACTTATTAAGCTTCAAGATGACAAATTCCATATTTGAGTATATAAATATTTCAGATTTGGTACGATGTGATTTCAAATTTATAATTTCTGGATTGGTACAATATAATTCCATATTTTTGAAGCATATAAATATAGATCTGAAAAGGTGAAAATTTAGATTTTTGAGTGAATATAATTTCTTATCTGAAAGCATATAATTTTAGTTTTAAGGAGTACAAATTTCAGAATTTGAGTTGTTTTGCTTCAAATTTAAATGTTAATAAATGTTTATAGATTCACTTACGTAATATTTGTTCTTGAACTATTCTAAAATTTCATGCTTTAATTTAACTAAAAATTATGTTTCACATATAATTTCTTTCTTTATGACATTTTGTTGTATACTATTGCACTTTATATTTTCAGAGAACTCAAATAGTTTACTTGGTTTTACCCTTTTTTTAATGCAATATTAGATTCGTTTATGTCGGAATTTGATTCCAAATTTTCTCAATTACGTTTGTTTCCACATTCTATTTTCTATTTAATGATTTGACGCTTTTGTAATATTTAATGAAAACCTTTTAATTCTTATTGTATATATACTAGATTTTCCTGTGGGCACGTGCCTACGGCACGTCTTCAGAACGATACAGCATAAGAAAAGCCTTGTAAATAGTAAATCAACAATTATGTGGCTCAAGTTTGAATAGTATTACAATAATTAGTTGAAAATAAAAGTCCATGTTTCCATAATATATATATATATATATATATATATATATATATATATATATATATATATATATAAAGAGAGAGAGAGAGAGAGAGAGAGAGAGAGATAATTAAATAATTAAAGGAGTTATTTTGGGTGGGATTTGAATTTGAGTATTGGGAGGAAATTTTTGGAGGGAAAATGTGTTCTGTGAGGTTAGATCTGAGCCTTTGATTTTGGGGAGATTGAAGGAGAGCCACTTGATAGCTTTATTTGTGTTTTATTATATATATATTTATATATAGAAAGAGTAAAAGGGATATGAGCAACTTGCTCATTTAGTAAATGAGCAAGTGATGATGTGATACATTGGGCAACTGACCCTTTCTAGATTTCCCAATGACATGCATGCCACCTCATCAATTGCTCATTTACTAAATGAGCAATTTGCTCATACCCCTTTTTCCCATATAGAAATCTTTAGTTGCTCATGACTTTGGTGAGCATTCCGTAAGCACTCACAGAATAGACCACCTATGACAAATCCGAACCGTTCATATTGTTCTATATGCTTAAGATGGCCTACAATTAAAAATCAATTAATTTGAAATTCATTTGTTCATGATTTACATCATCACAAAATTGTATGGCTGAAAAATCTAACAGCATGATGGATGGGCAAATGAACTTCAAATTACTTGATTTTTTATTGTTAGGCTATCTTAGGCATATAGAACAATATGAGCGATTCAGATTTTTAATAGGGTCTTTATTTCATGAGTGCTCACCAAAAGTAGTGAGCAACCAAAGGGGACTATATATATATATAGTCTATTTCGCTTGATTCTTTTAATGTACTTTTAAGGTATTGTTTATAATATTAATATTTATTTAATAGACTCACCATTGTTTTATTTTCCTTTGTGTACGTTTATTATTACTATTTTTGCTTAGCTAAAGTCGTTTGTGTTTCGACGGGTCTTTGATTGACTATCTTCCCAGATATATTTTTTGATCCCCTTTAAGTTTGTATTCTTTGTGTTACTTTTATAATTATTTACTTTTACCATTCTTTATGTTCTTAACTTTTCTCATTGGGATCCTTATTTTGTATGATTGGCCTTATTATCTTTCTTACTATAATGTTCTTTTACGATGTTATTTGATAAGTAATCTTTTTTTTGTTGATCTGTTCATATATCTATTTTGCATTTTATGATTTTATACAAATGTTTTAACGATCTTTGGAGTGTTAATGTTTTGTTTTGCTGACTAAACTTATTGTTATTTGTTACTTTAGAAAGTTTTCTTTTATTTGTATTCTTGTCTAAGTTTTGTATTACGTACGTTTGTCTATGTTCATTAATTCTTAAATTCATAGTGCATTGTGTTTATAGTGTATTCAAGTTTTAAGGAAGCTTTTGATTCCTTTACGTGCTTTAAATCATTATTAACTAACTTATATTAGTTATGATAATTATTCTGTAGAAATTCGTATGCATTAATTGATTATCTAGTTGTTTTCAACAAATTATTATATAGTTTATATTTCCTTTATATATATACTTTTTTATTAATATGTATACTTCATTGGTTTTGCAAAAAAATGTTGCTCTATCAGTTTACATATTTACTTTATTGTTCTTATTATACGTTATTTTCTTTAGTTAGCAACCCATGTAATTAGAAAATAAAAGATAAAGTGATTTTCCTGAACAGTTTGTATACGTTCTTTGTTTTTATTTTCCCTTGGCTAGTTGTAGTTTTGAGGACAGAACTATTCTAAGGGGGGAGTGATGTAACGCCCCAGAATTTTGAATACTAAATTTTGAAATAATAAATAATTTTGAAATCAATTTATTTAATTATTTTGAATTTTTGTAAAATTGACATTTTCACACGTGTAAAACACGTGCAAATATTTTTGAGGTGCAAATTTCCACTTTTAAAATGCTAAATAAATTCTCCTATTTATATTTGAGTATATTCTAAAATTTTTGTTTTTTTCGAATAAAGAAACTATTTTTCTAAATACTTTGAAAGAAAATGGTTTTTGTGCAAAATGTCGATTTGAGGTAAAATTCAAATTTGAATTTTTGTTGTGCTATTTTGGTAAGCCGATATGGCAGTGGGGAGATTGGGGGGGGGGGGGGGAGATTTTATCCCTCTAATATGATTTTATTTTATTTTATTGAGTAAATATATAATTATGCAATTTATGGATAGTTGGGGACTTTATTGCAAAACTGTGATTAAAACCCTAATTTCCCAGAACCTGACTATATAACAGAGAGCATGAACAGAGGATTTACGGCCAACCATATATTTTCTATATTTTTTTGATTTTTTAAGCATTTTTCTGATATTTATCAATTTTGCACGTGCAAAACACGTGCAAATATTTTTCTTGGGGAAATAAAAAGTCAAAAAATTTATTTGGAAAATCTAATCTTTATTAGTATATAAAAATCTAATTTTTTTGGAATTTTATGAATGATTTATGGCATTTTTGCAAATATTTCAAAGTGAAGGGTTTTTGTGTAAAATTGCCACTTACAAGCAAATTTTTGGAAATTTAAATTTCTGGGCTACACATGAAGGGCCGGTCGACTAGGAGTGGTTAGGGGAAATGAAATCTTACAATAATTGATTTAATTAAATACTTGATTTGGCATATATATATATATATATATATATATATATATATATATATATATATGATTTTGGAGGGGGGTTTCTGTAAAATCTTTGCAAAACCCTAGAATAGAGCCCCGACCTATATTAGAAGCAGCAGCAGTGCCTCCTTTGTTCACAAAAATGTACTATTATTTTTATTATTATTTCTTGGAGTTTGGAGCTTGGATCTTTGGATTTTCGCAAGGAGGAGGGAAGCTTTCTTTCTATTATTATTATTATTCTTCAATTGATCTTCTTGTAGGTGGGTGGTACTTCTTGTCTCTTGACGTGTTTTTATATATTATTATGATGAATCTAGTAGAGATCATGCTAGGGCTTGTTGTGAATTTGTAGATCTATGTTTTAATAGTTTGATTATGATTTTAAAAATGACTTGATGGTTGCTATGCATGATGAATGAACCTTTAGATGTTTATATGAAATAAAGATGCAAACTTTATGAGATATGATCATCTTTTATTAATCTTGAATGTTAGATATTAATGATGTATGATGAATCTAAATTTTATCCATTGAATTGTTTGGATGACAATAGATTTAATTGTAGATGATGGAGATTTGTAGAGATAATTAGAACTTGTTGTATGCTTTTAAATTCATGCTTGATTGATTTTAACGTTGAGATTTTTCTATGTTTATTCGTTGTTTTTAATTATTAAAATTCCAAGCTTAATATTAGGGTTTGAATAATTGTTGTATGGATCGAAATTAATTTGTCTTAAACAAACAAGTTGTTTATGAATGAAAGATTAATATTTTGTTTAAAGAAATAAATTTAATGAGAACTGTGATTGTAGATGTTGGATCTGGTGCTTAATTCAAGCGGCATGTTTTAAAGGATTAGAAGATGAGATTTTTAATGTTTATTTTGATGTTTTACTACAAATAAAATTCTTGATGATAAACCCTAATTGTTGTGAATGCAAAGTGTTTAAGGAAAGTAATTTATATGAGGAATAATAAAATCAAAATTTATTGGGGGCTAGGGTTTTGAAATAAATAAAAAAAACCTAGGTTTAGGGTACGGGTGAACATTAACCCGGGGTTACTGTTCAAACCCGAATAGTGCACAGCTGCAGTTTTGCTATTATTTGTTGAGTTCGGCTGGATTTTTTGGTGTTTCGAGTGGGTATTTGTGTGTGGCTTTGTGTGCTATGGTTGGGGAACCCTAGTACACATATAGATGAGTATTTATATGTATTTAAACTAATATTTGTGTGAAGTTTAATGGAGTTTTAATGGAGTTTAGAAGTTGTTAAATTTCAGATTTTGTCGAAATCTAGTTGCAAGTTTTTAATATATTCAAGTAACATTTTGAGGAAGTAAATCTATGTTTTTAGAGATTAAATTCTCAGTTTTGAGAGATTACATATTCAATTTTTAAAGATGAAAACTTTGAGTTCTAAAAGGGGGTATTTTCAGTTTCTAAAATGGTAAATTTTAGATTTTTGGAATAAAACAATTTCAGATTTTTGGGACGAGATCTCACACGATTAAAAGGCTTATTCAGTTGAATTGAATGAATTTATAGTAGAATTGATTAAACTTTATGAATGAATGGAAAGTGATATTTAAAAGTCGATTTTTAAATTTTTTTCGTAAGTAGGATATGCTTCTATATATGAAAGAGTCTTTTATGGTATGATTTTAAGGATTGTGACTAATGAAGAGTATTTTGTATAATTAAACCAAGTTGGATTTTGACTTGTGAGTTAGGGTTATGATGAGAACCCTAGAAATATTGTTGCGGATTTCGAGTTGTGAGACTGTAGAGGTTGAGTGGGACCCTAGTATGCCGGCAAATGAGATTTTATAGAAATTTGTTCAGTAGGGCTTTTGTTATCGATTTAGTAGAGTTATGTCCGGTATGGTACACCAACTCTAGGGGGAACTGTGATTTTATTTAATTGAATATAATAAACATAAGGACCAGCACTACTGGAGATGTGATAAATCTTGGGAAACGTAAGTATGGGCTCTGTTGCAGTTCCCAACACAGAGGAACTCAGCAGAAACAAACAAAAAAATAAATTACTTAAAAAAAAGGGAGAGAGAGAGCAAGACAGACGAAGGGGGTGCGGCCCCAGGAACGAAGCGACACCTGACAGCTGTGTGAGCGCGTGGGAGGAAGACAGCGGGACCCACCCAAGTGCTGACGTGGCGTAGTTAGAGCGGGTGGGTTCGCTGTGCTGTGTTCTGGAAGCCGCACGCGGTCTTCACTTGCTGACGTGGCACAGGACAGCGGCGTGTGCGCACCCAGATCGAAACTACTTGCTGACATGGCGGTGTGTGGATGGTACGGCGGCTCACGACGACAGCGACGGCCGACTCAGCGGTTCGGATTTCAAGACAGAAAGAAAGAGACGATTTTCGAGACTGTTCGGTTTGCATTTTTTATTACAAAATAGTCTTTTTTTGTATCTCTTTTTTCTCTCTAATTTTATTATGCAATCTATGAACAAATTTGTTAATTACAATTTCATTATGAACTAAATTTATTGTTCTAGGGTTTAGATGTAGTCTAGTATTGTAAACATAATTTTAATTCCAAATTTTTATATTTTTTTCAATGGTTGTGTGTTTAATTTTTGTGCTTAATGCTTACAATTGTTTTGCCAATTTTTCTATGATTATTGGATCATGGAGAGACCGAGAGGTAATTTGTGATTTAGAATAATAAAAATTGAACACCATTAATTGAGCGAAATTAGAGATGATTTACCGCGATTGATGTGACCGTTAAGAAATCCACAGAACTTAATGAGTCTTCGATTAATTAAATTTGCATAGAGATATGTTAAACTGTTAGCTGGAGATATTTTTGGTGTTGTTCGAGAGAAAGCATCGAATAAGTTGAGGATTTCGGTCTACAACTTGGAAAAATAATATTTTTAGGAATTATAAATTGTGTAGGATGAACTAGGTGAAGTCAAAAGCCCTAGAATTAATTTTGCTATTAACAAATTACAATTTTCAAACTCCGCTCCCTCTCCATTAATTTAGTTAGTTAGACTTTTTTTGTTTTCTTTATTTATTAAATTTTGATATTCCAAATAGTAGTTAATCTAGTGATATCAGTACTCAGTAAAATATCTAGTCTCTGTGGGTTCGACACTCTATTCACTTACTATATTACTTGTTGCGATTTTGTACACTTGCAAATATTCACATCACTTTCAATAGAATTTTGCAAGGTTTTCAGTTATGGATTGCATCGATGTAAATAAAGCTTGGAGTATAAATGCGAATTAAATATTCTCTGTGTTGTAAAAATTTGTAATTAATGTATTTAATTCCACTGTGTTCTGTAAGAAGAGAAGATGTAATAAAGTGTTTTAATTTTCCCTGTATTTGATACTGTGTTTATAATTGCCATTGGAGTTGATTCTAAAAACTGTGCCACTTATTTCTGATTTTTATTTATTGAAAATCAGAAATAATTAATGTATTTAATTCCACTGTGTTCTGTAAGAAGAGAAGATGTAATAAAGTGTTTTAATTTTCCCTGTATTTGATACTGTGTTTATAATTGCCATTGGAGTTGATTCTAAAAACTGTGCCACTTATTTCTGATTTTTATTTATTGAAAATTCGGGCCACTAGAGTTGTTGTAAGAAAACTTCACCAGTGCTAAGTACTTCTCCTAGCCTCCACCGAAGTCCATAACACATGACCTCAACATATCCTCTAGTACTCGATTCACCCTCTCAGTTTGTCCATCTGTTTGCGAATGAAACGCTGTACTAAGGTCAATCCTGGTCCCCAAAGCAGTTTGCAAACTCCTCCAAAATCTTGATGTGAACCTTGCATCTCTGTTGGAGACGAGAGTCACATGTACTCCATGAATTCTCACGATCTCCTCAATGTACACCTCGCCCAACTTCTCCAATGACCATGTAAACTTTATCGACAGGAAGTGTGCTGACTTGGTCAATCTGTCCACAATGACCCAAATCGAGTCATTACCCTTCGGACTCCTAAGTAAACCAGTTACAAAGTTCATACTGATATTCTCCAACTTCCACTTCGGAATTGGCAATGGCTGCAATAATTCCCCTGGCTTCTGATTCTCCGCTCTGATCTGCTGACAGGTCAAACACCTTGCCACAAAGTCTTCAACATTTCTCTTCATGCCTGGCCACCAAAAACATTGTTTGATGTCCTTGTACATCTTCATACTTCTGGGATGTATGGACAATAAGGTCCTATTTGCCTCCTTCAATATGCTTTCCTTCAAATCCTCTCTTTCCGACACACATAACCTCTTTCCCATCCAAAGCACCCCATCTTGGACACGAAACCTTGACAATTTGTCGACGGAAATCTACTTTAACATCTTCTGAATGCCTACGTCTGACTTCTGGTCCTCAATGATCTGCTCTCTCAAAGTAGGCTGAAGTCTCAACTGAGCCAATGATTCCCCAAACCTTGCAATACCACCTCGATACCTTCTTGATCCAGCTCCTCAGCCAACTCCTTCCACGTCGTAATCAGACGAGACAGAATAATCTTTCGAGTGAGTGCAACGGCCACCGCATTCTCTTTTTCTGGGTGATACTTGATCTCAGGACGAATGTCCTCCAAAACATTCAACCAACGCCTCTGACGTAGATTCAGATCATTCTGTTGATAGATATACTTCAAGCACTTGTGATCTGTGTACATGTTACATCTCACCATACACATAATGCTTCCACTGCTTTAAGGCGAAAATGATTGCTGCAAGTACCAAGTCATGCATCGGATAGTTCTTCTCATGAGGACGCAACTGCCTCAACTGATACGCAATGACCTTCCCTTCTTGCATCAAAACGCATCCCAAACCTCGCTGAGACGCATCACTGTTGATACCGTAATCTACAACTGCTCATGGTAATACCAGAATAGGTACTGTCATCAACTTCTCCTTCAGTTCATGGGAACTGGCTTCACATCCATCCGTCCATTTGAACTCCACATTATTCTTTGTCAATCTCATCAATGGAACTACTATTTGCGCGTAACCTTAATGAAACACCAATAGTATCTAGTCAACCCCAAGAAACTTCAGACTTCCTTCACTGTAGTCAGTCTAGGCCAATCTCTTACTGCCTCGATAATCTGAGGATCAGTGGCCACTCCCTCCTTAGAAAGGATGTGACCCATAAATGCCGCCTTACACTTTCAGAATTCACACTTCAATAACTTGGCATACATATGTTGCTCTTGCAACTTCCTCAAAACTTCTATGAAGTGCTCAGCATGCTCTTCCTCTTACTTTAAGTATACCAGGATATCGTCGATGAATACCATGACGAAAGAGTCAATGAAAGGCTACAGAACCCTGTTCATCAAATCCATGAATATCGCTGGCGCATTCGTCACCCCGAACGACATCACCAAAAACTCATAATGCCTGTGATGAGTCCTGAAAACTGTCTTGTGCACATCTTCCTCCTTGACAAGAACCTGATGGTAACCTGAAAGTAGATCAATCTATGAAAACACATCCACACCCTGCAGTCGACCGAATAGATCATCAATCATGGGAATCAGATACTTGTTTTGAATAGTTACCTTGCTCAGTTCTCGATAGTCAATGCACATTCTCATTGACTCATCCTTCTTCCTCACTAGCAACACAGGCGCACCCCATTGCGAAGCACTCGACCTGATAAATCCTTTCTGCAATAGCTCCTCTATCTGCTTCTTCACTTCGTCATGTTCTACAAGCGCCATCCTGTAAGGAGCTTTCAATATCGAAGCGCTACCCGGCTGAACGTTGATACAGAAATCAACAACCTGATGCAGAGGTAATCCCGGTAGATCATCCAAGAACACTGTTGGAAAATCTCAATCTACTAGAATCACCTTGACTTCCTCTGGAATGTTCCTCTCCAATAATGCCGCTACAATCTCCTGAGTTCCCTTTCTTCCCCTGAAAGGCCACCACGGGTCCTCCCGGTGCCTTCACCACCACCTCCTTACTCTTGCACTTAATCGTGGCATCATAGATCACCATCCAGTCAATGCCTAGAATCACATCGACACCCAAAACATCCAGCTCGATGAGATCTATCCCAAAGAGTATCTTTCCAATCTCGATATCACACCCTGCTTAATATCGATCAGCAATCAACTCCTCTCCTGACAGCGTTGCCACTGACAAAACTCTACCTGGAAATACCTAAGGCTCAAAACCTAGCACTTTTACAAATTTGGGCGACACAAAAATATGCGAAGACCCAATATCAAACAAAACTTTAGGTTGTGTTTGGTTTGTTGTTTTGAAAACAGTTTTCTGAAAATGAGAGTGTAAAACCTGTTTGGTAATAATTTTTTATGAAAACAGTTTTTTGAAAATGATAGTATAATGTATGTATAGGTTTGGTTGTATGTAATGCAGTATATATACTCTGATGCATACATGTTGTATACATATACATACATACTGATATAATATTATAAAATATTTTATTATAATAAACATATTTAATAATATACATATATATAATAATATATAATAATTATGATAATATATATGTCATAATAATATATTCAAATTATATATTAAACAATTTATTATAATAATAATAAATTATATAATAATATATATAATAATATATAATAGTAATATATAATAACAATAATATATACTATAATAATAATAGATTATAATAATAGTATATATAAAATAGTATATATAAAATAATAATATAATATAATATATATATAACATATATGGGAAAAAGGGGTATGAGCAACTTGCTCATTTAGTAAATAAGCAATTGATGATGTGGCATACATGTGATTGGAAAAGTCTTAAAAGGGTTAGTTGCCCAATGTATCACATGCATGCCACATAATCAATTTCTTATTTACTAAATGAGCAAGTTGCTCATATCCCTTTTACCCAACATATATATAATATAATAATAGTATATATAATAATAATATAATATAATAATAGTATGGGAAAAAGGGGTATGAGCAATTTGCTTATTTAATAAATGAGCAAGTGATGAGGTGGCATGCATGTGATAGGGAAATACTAAAAGTGATTAGATACTCAATGTATCATATGCATGCCACCTCATCAATTGCTCATTTATTAAATGAGCAAGTTGCTCATATCCCTTTTACCCTAATAGTATATATAAAATAGTATATATAAAATAATAATATATATAATAATAATATAATATAATAATAGTATATATAAAATATTATATATAAAATAATAATATATTATAATAATTGTATGTTATATAATAATATGAAATAATTTATTATAATAAACATATTTAATTATATACATATATTTAATAACATATAATAATTATAATAATATATATGTAACAATAATCTATTATAATTATATGTTAAACAATTTATTACAATATTAATAAATTATATAATAATATAAATAATAATATATAATAGTAATATACAATAATAATAATAATATATATTATAATAATAATAGATTATTAATAGTATATATAAAATAGTATATATGAAAAATTAATATATATTATAATAACAGTATATATATATATATATATATATATATATATATTAAAGAATAAATACAATAATGTAATATATATAATAATAATAATAATATAACGATAATAATAATAATAATAATAATAATAATAATAATAATAATAATAATAATAATAATAATAATAATAATAATAATAATAATAATAATAATAATATATTTGTAACAATAATATATTATAAATATATATATAACAATATATTATAATAATAGTATATTATATAATAATATATATAATAATAATATAATATAACAATAGTATACAAATATATATATATATATATATATATATATATATATATATATATATATATATATATATATATATATATATATATAATAATATATATAATAATATAATATAATAATTATATATATAAAATAGTATAAATAAAATAATAATATATAATAGTAATAATTTATATAATAATAATATAATATTAATAATAGTATATATAAAATAATAATATATTATAATAATTGTATATTATATAATAATATAAAATAATTTATTACAATAAACATATTTAATTATATACATATATATAATAACATATAATAATTAAAATAATATATATGTAATAATAATATATTATAATAATATATTAAATAATATATTATAATAATAATAAATTATATAACAATATATATAATAATATATAATAGTAATATATAATAATAATAATATATATTATAATAATAGTATATATATATATATATTAAAAAATAAAAATAATAATATAAAATAATAATAATAATAATAATAATAATAATAATAATAATAATAATAATAATAATAATAATAATAATAATAATATATGTAACAATAAGATATGATAAATATATATATATAATAATAATAATAATAACAGCAATATATATAAATATATTTAGAGAGATGATGTGAAAAAACAGAAAATAGTTGAAGTGGAGTTTTGTGAAAACTATTTTCACAAAACAACCTAACCAAACAGGTTTTGGGGTTTTGGAAAACAAAATAAAGAAAAAAACAACAAACCAAACTAGCTTTTATTCCATTCAACAAAACATGTCATGTTACATGAGAAATCATAATATTCAATACTCAATATTATTCACATCCAAAGTTTTTGTTCAATACACTTCAGCCATAAATCTAAAACTCCCTCATACCCGTAATCACATCTTCAGAGTTGTTAGCATCCTCCTCTGTTAATACGAATACTCGCCCCTGCCTTTGCTACTTGCTCCCACCTGTGCCACCCTGCTTCAGCTGCAGGAAATTTGGCCTGATGTGCCCTTCTCTGCCGCATTGGAAACAAGTTTGGGTCCTTGCTGGCTTAGGAAATGATGACTTGTAGTGGCCAGTCTCTCCACAGTTGTAACACTTTATCTCTTGGGCTGGCGCTACACCTATGTCGGGCCCACTGAACCTACCCCTCTTCTCTGAAAAATTGCCTTTGCAATGAGTTGCCACTGCTAGCCTCTTGTTCTTATTCCATGTTTCCTTGTTCAACTAAAAATGTTCCATATCTGCTTCTGTCATTGCTGCCCTTCTAACAAGCTTGTCGAACCTTCTGATCCTCAACGGTATCATCCGGGACCTCAAGCTCGGCCTTAGGCCCTGCTCGAACTTCTTCGCCTTCTTAGCTTCATCTGCAATGAGATCAGGAGCATACCTTGACAACTGTGGGAATATTTTCTCGTACTCTCTTACTGACAAGTTGCCCTGCTATAGGCTCATAAACTCCATTGCCTTCTTCTCTTGCACGTCCAAGAGAAAATAGTGATCTGTGAACTCTTCCAAGAATGCATCCCAAGTAATTGGAACCTCGCCGAAGTTTCTCCTTACAGACTGCCACCAAACACCGACGTCCTTCTCCAATTGCATCGTAGCTAGCTTCATCTTGCTAGCCGCAGGGGTCTCCAACACTTCAAAGACAATCTCCATCTATCTAATCCAATCGTCAGCCTCATTGGGATTAGCATGACCCTCAAAGACTGGCCACTTCATCTTCTTAAACGACTCAACTTGCTTCACAGGATCCGCATTGGTGTTTGCTGGTCCCACTCCCGGGTTCTACCCCATTCCAACAGTCATCAAAGCTTTGAGAGTCTCATAAACTCTCGCAATCCCAGCTTTCAAGTCAAGTCTACCCACATTGGAGCTTTCTACTCCATCACCATTGCTTCTAGTTCATGGTCCTGCCATTTGTTCTGAGTCTACAAAACACAAAATTTGGTTAGGAGAACAAAATCATGAAAATTCACATCAACGCTCAGAACATAAAACATTGCCAAAAATTCATAAATCAAAATATCACTAAATAAATTCATTTATCAAAGTAGTTCATATATCTCTTGAAAAATAACTAAACAGCTTTATTTAAATTTAGAAAACTCAAATAATATAATCATAATGATCAACAATTTTTGCGGCTCCTCTTGATCTCTTGGATTTCCTCTTGTAATACATCAAGCTTCATCTCCAGCCTGTCGCAGCGCCGACTGTAAATGTTATCTCGCCTCTTGGTGTATTCATCCAGTTTGGGGAAGCGTTCTTCTATTGCACGTTGACCTTCATCGAGGATCTTCATCATCTGCTGCATCGATGCAATGCATTGTTGGTTCTCTATATGATGCTCCTTCAAGTTGGAAACTCGCCACTAGTACACATGCTTCTCACGTCGAACTGACGTGATAACATGATCCTTCCTGGTCAACCTGGGTGATTCATCTGAAGATTCATCCGAGGATTCCCTCGGAGGGGGAGTGATCTCCCAAGACTCCTGTGACTCTTCTTCCACTGGTTCTTCTTCTGATTCTTCTTCCGGGTCTTCCTCAAGATCTTTCTCGGAATCTGTTAAGGGGTCCTCGAGAAAAACATCTTCTTCTACATTCTCCATAGGATCGTGATTATCCGCCATCCTATAGAAAATGGAAAAAGAACATCAGTACAAGTATAGAGTAACATAAATGCAAGTCCACACAACAACACACTCATGACTCTAATCCTGATACACACACTATAATGCCCACCAAGGTTAATTTCCCATACCATGTTTAGAGTTACTTATTGGGCATGCTCTGATACCACTTCTATAGCGCCCCAAATTTCATAATAGGTACGAGACATAAATCCAGAATCTTTACTTCAATGTAAACCAAACACGGGACAGAATACAGGGAAAATTAAAACTTTCTTTACATCAGTACTCTTTACAATGGACAAAGGAAAAATTACAACACTTTTAATAAATCTCAAATGAATAACTAAAATTCAATCGTCTCATAGCTCTAACTTCAACCCCTGCTAAGCTACTCACTTGCAAATCCTGCAAAATAAACTGAAAAGTGGGCACGTTAGATAAATGCAACTAACGCTTAAGCTGTTTATAGCAGTGACTCTCTAATGCCTCGCAACCACAAGCTTTTTGCACAACATAAAATAAAACAATCATAGAAAGATTCATAAATCAACACGTGATTTGAAACTAAAAGAATAAGTGTGTGTTAAGAAAAAAAAAATGCATATCAAGAAAACACAATGCACACGATGCACATTACTGCATACTTGTTTGGATTCTATGCATCTCATACTACATAGGTCCAAGGAAAAGCCTTTAGCGTCCTCCATATTAGAGGATCTATTCCTTTGCTATGCAACCTACTACCATGACTACTATGAGATTTAGACATTTTGCAAGTATTGGCTCTTGTCCCGGAATACTGGAGAACAGTCTCACTCCGCAGATCATTCTGGGGCCTCTTTCATCCCTCATTCTGGAATACTGGGGATTATCTCACTCCACGGATCATCCTGGAGCCCTCATACACACATTTGCTCAAGTTTCATCATATCTCCAACTAGTGCTTGTCCTAATAAAATAAAAGTAACCTAAGCCACCTAGAGCTAGCTCCACCCCACTGGACCTAACTCTACAAAAATATGAATACTGGCCCTACTGACTAAAATCCTAGCATCAATTAATCTCTGCCGGTAATCCTGGGTCGTGCTCAGCCTCTATTGCCCACAACACACAATCCTCAACAATCTTTCTTAGGGTTCCCACAATAACCCTAAGGATCAATGTGAACCCCACTTGGTTCAATCAAACAAAATATTCTTTCTCTTATCCATCGCTGGAACATCACATTTCCACAACACATCTTGATTAAGATCATCTCATTCCAAATATAAGCATTAGTTTATCCATCAATCACTATATCATATCTCATTTATGATTTAGTAAACATTTCACTTGCTTAAAGATCCCCTTTATTTATAGAAACAAAATAATTTAATTATACTTCTTCAAAATTAAGCCCCAATGCCCTTTTTCCATATTTGAAAACACACTGAAATTTCTGGAATATTTATCAACTTTATAACTGAAATAACCCTCCTTTGATTTTGAAATTTATCCCAAAAATATGAAATTTCACAATTTCAAAAATCTGAAATTTATATCTCTTTAAAACTGAGATAACTCTTTAAAAAAAATCGAAATACTTATCCTTCAATACTGAAGGAGATACCCTCTCAAAACTGAGAATCTCTTCCATAAAGTTAGAGTTCTATATATTCGAAATCACACTCAAACTTGTCAAAAACTGAAAACTCATTTATCTTTAAATATGAAATTTATGTCTTCTTATCCTTAAGAACAGTCCATTAAAAAATGCGTATTTAATTCTGAAAAATTATGTTTATATTTACTCCATAAACATTGATTACGTTGCCAATTTTATAGTCCATTTGCACAAAAATAGAAGCCCCAAATCATCAATAAACCGAAACTCGATTTTCATAAAAATCTGAAAATTACAACTTTAGTTCATGATCAACCAATCACTCAAAACTTCACATTATTGCCAAATATAAGTATATAAATACACACCCACATCCACCCTAAGGTTTGCAATCTCATTTATTCCAAAAAATATATATAAATTTTGATTTGAACTCCAAGAATTTATTCGTACCCACACACACACACACACACACACACACACACATATATATATACTATATATATATATATATATATATATATATATATATATATATATATATATATATATAATTGTATATTTAATCCCTTAAATACTTCCCAACAAAAGAAACCAAGCCATGGGTTTCGAACCCAAGACACGCATAGACACAGCACCAGTAAGCACCCGCTAGCCAGTGAGTTCATGTCGCCAGCTGTCATCTAGCTAGATTCAAAGAATCTAGATGAACACATTCGAAACCGAGACCACTTCACATCCCTAACCCTAATGGCCGAAACCCTCATCTTCCAAATCTGATTCTTTTGGATTTAATTACACAATACTTCATGCTCTAATCAATGAAAATTAATCTATAAAAATTTCACTCAATAATAATAGTGAATTGAACATAAAAATCTCATTTTTCAATGATCAATATGAATATTTAGAACATATGACAAACTCTAATCATCCACAATATTATATGGGTTGATGTAATCAATTTCCACGAATAAAATATGACCTTTCACGCACAAGAATATTAGTTACTCAATAACAAGTCAAATAGGAATTTCATGCCATCATGATTTGATTTTTATCTTATATTAACACCCAATCTTTATCTAACAAACAATCTTCACAATCATCTCACAACAAATCATCATATCATGCTAATATAATCAAATTTTATAAAGATTTAAATCCTAGCATGATTCTATTTTGCTCATGAGTAATAAAAACACATAAAGAGACATGGAGTAGACGCCCACATTTTTGTAGATTGAACACAAGATCGAAAATGCCCTTCTCCTCCTTAAGAAATTGATCTCCACTCTTGAAACCACAAAAAATCACCAAGAAAAGAAAAGGAAAGTGTTGGCTGAAATTCCTACTGTCCATATATATATGGTCGGCCCAAGTCTAGGGTTTCTTGAGGGAGGTTTTACAAATAAGTCCCCCTCTACAAACCCAAATTTGCATTATTGAATTATTCACCCAATTTTTCCAATTATAATTCAATAAAATATGGGTAGTATCTATCTAAGAAAATCTCTCCAGACTCCCCCCCCCCCCCCCAAAAAAAAATAATAAAAAAAAAATTTGTGGCCACCCATTTTTCGAGTTTAAATTTTGTCTCCAAATGTCAGCCCCCTTCTTATAAAATATTTACAAAAAAAACGGTTCCTCTTATTCCAAAAAATCCCAAAAATTAAAATAATCCAATTATAATTAGGATAATTTATTTAGTAACTCAAATTTCAAATTTGCATCTAAAAAATATTTGTACGTGCTTTGCACGTGTTTCGCATGTGAAAAATGACAATTTTGCAAAAATTCAAAATAACGAAAAAATTAATTCAAAATTGTGTATTTAAATTTCTGGGGCGTTAGATTATCACACATGAGCTTGAGAGCTTACGTAAGTGGTTAGATGATGACCGAAAGGTTGAAAAACTCATAAGCTGTCTCACGCCTGAATGAGACATAAAAGCTGCTGTAATAAGGGAGACACTTGAAATGAAAGGATTCGACTACTACACATTCCAAGAAAAATTGAAGACGTATGAGATGGAGATGGCAGAAATAAAGAGATACCGATAAAACATTTGAATGATTCCCATGACTGAAGAAAAGACCATTGTTGTGAAAGCAGAAACTTCACGACCATCAAAATCAGATCATAAAGAATCAGATGAAGATATCATGTTTCTAACTAAATAATTCTGTAAGTATCTCAAATGCAAAAAGTAAGGCAGGTCTCAAGGAGGAAGAGACAAAGACAAAGAGGACATATGTTACAAATACAAGAAGCCAGGATACATCTGTGCAAACTGTCCCCTCTCGTTGGACAGGAAGAAGGTTATCATCATTCCAACTCAGGATTCAGTAAAGAAGGCATTATAGACAACATGGCTCGATTAAGATTTGATTGATGAAGAGCAAGAACACAACGACTTTGGATACATGCCTTTTGGAGATGGTCAGTTGCAATCACCACTCCAAGAAGAGGTGCATCAGCGTGCCAAATCTAAAGATCAGTGGAACCTTGATAGTGGATGCTCAAACCATATGACCAATGACAACAAATACTTTGCATCACTATCAAGGAAAAGAAGGAAGGACAATGTAACACCCCACAAAATTTTGTTATGACAATTTTGCCCTCGTGTGTTACGCACGTGTATTTTGTGTTGTTACGCGTAATAATCCGTAAAGTATTTTAGTATAAATGTCATACGTATTTTATATTCCAATTATTTATATGTTTTTTGTTCTTTTAAAATTCATTCTTATCCTATTTTGAGCCAACTCAAATATTAATTTTTCAATCAGTGTGTTTTTACGTATTTGCACGTGCTTTCAATACTTGTGTCGATTACGTGTATTTTTCGTTACGTAAAATATCCGTAATATTATTTTCTATGTATTTTGTATTTTTTACTGTTTTTCTTTCTCTCAAATTAATTTTAATATTTTTACACATGTATGGCACGTAAAATTTTATGTGCATTTTATTTCTAGAATTTTCTAAGAAGTAATGTATATTTTTCTTCTCACCTTATTTATTATATTTTGTATTTTACGAAAACCCATGGGCCCAAAATTTTTTTAAAGCCCACAAAATTATTTAAATAAAAACCTACACTACTTGTTATGTGTGATACCCACACACACATTTTGTTAAAAACAAATAATTAAAATATGTGAAGTGTACACAAAGCACGTGCACGTGCACACCTAAAAAAAAAAGAATTAGACAACCGGCTGTGTTTTGGAGAGTGGAGAATGGTAGTGGATTCTGGAAGAGTTAGGGGGATAATTAATTAAACTAATTTATATTCAATTAAGTTAATCCCATTATACAATAAACCCCACTCCTTTAACAGCAAAAATAAAATAAAATAAAATAAACAAAACAAAACTCAAAAGATAAAAAGGAATGGGTTGTGCTTTCGGAAGCTTGCTGACTTTCGATTTCGGTGGATTAATTTGGCTTGATTTTGGCATTTTGTGTAGGGAATTGCAACTAAGAGGTAGGTGACTGTACTTCCTTACTAATTGTGTTTTAAAAGCATATTTAGGAATTCATGTTAGAATTGGAATGTTTATGTTTATGTGATGCATATGGTATGGAAATTTAGAAAGTGATTGGAAATTTTGAAGAATGCATGTTAAAAAAGAGTCATTTATAGAATTTAAGTGTAGTTGAAACTTTAAAATGTATTAATTCTCATATGTGATGCCATCAAAAGATTCCATTTGTAGATGAATTGTGAAAGAAATTGATTGCGATCAAATTGAGTGAATTATAAATTTTGAGAAACTTTTCCATCACTCTACATGACATTGAAGACATAAACATATATATGTACTTGTAGAGTTGTGTGGTTAATTTATAAAAGGAATATGTTATATGAATGTTCTCAAATTGCATTTTCATCTAATAGGTGGGTGTCTCCATGCTTTCTAAATTATGGTAGATTGCATGTGTAGATAGTTTATGGATGAATTTTTGATACATGGTAGTTATTTAGACTAATTTTTGTTAATTACATGTGTTAAATGATGCTATAATTGATGTGGAAGCTTTTTCTTGAGGCTCTGTTTTTTAATTCTAATTGCACTTCAAAAATTATACCGATTATACTAGATGGAATCTTTTGCTGAAAATATTATAGGAACATCTTGTATGTGTTAGGATCATGTCTTTAATATTTTATAAGATTTTGAGGTCGTTTACTATTTTAATAAAATCTAAACATAGGGCTGGTTGGTTTTTGGCTGTTTGCTGGAAGTTTGTACACATTTCGGGTTTGGATCAATTCAACACTGTAAATGAAGTATTTTGAGAAAACTTATAACTAAGAAATTGTAGTAGACTCATTAAGCTTTTTGTAAAGTCTAAAATTGATATTTCATGGAGAAATGAATTTATGGTGATTTTTATAAGATCAAACAATGGCAGTTTTTTAACTACAGTATAGCATTTCGACCTTACTGTATATTTTGAAGAATACTGGGTTCTAGACATAACATTTGGGGAAAACTTATAACTAAGAAATTGTAGTAGACTCATTAAGCTTTCTGTAAAGTCTAAGAAATTGATATTTTCATGGAGAAATGAATTTATGATGATTTTTATAAGATCAAACAGTGCCAGTATTTTAACTGTAGTATATGATTCCGACCCTACAATATATTTTGAAGAATACTGGATTATAGACATAATATTTGGGGAAAATTCTAACTACAAAGTTGTAGTAGACTGGTATACCTTTAAATTGATTTAAAGAACACAAATATTTATGGAGAATACAATTTTCTATGATTTTTACAAGTAGCCTCAAATGCATTTTTCGGATTGTGAATATACTATTTTTTGTAAATGAAATTAGATTAAATGATTGAGGGTAAATGAAAATGATTTTAACTACAAGGTTATAGCATACTCATTTATGTTCCCTAGGAAGTTAACAAATCATTCTTTTGGAATAGTATGAGAAAAGATTGTGTAGAACTAGTATCATGAAAGTGATGAGTTTGAGAATGAGTTTCTAATGATGAGTCTCAAAGAGTTGGTGTTTAATTCTTAGAAACTTGTATTGGGAAAATGAATAATTTGAGATTGTTCTCCATGTTGGTAAATACAAGAATAAGATGAAAAAATTGAATAAGGTGTGAATAAAGTGAATTGAAAACATGAATATTGAAGGTCATGAGTACCCATGATTATGGAACATGAAAAGATGTGATTCTAGAGGTTTAGTGAGATCCAAGTACCAGAAAGTGATGAAAAGAATTAATTGATTTGAGATTTGGCTACATGGGCTATCTCAGTATTTTTGTTTAAGTCCGGTAAGAGGGGAAGCTGACTCTAGGTGGTGTAACTTATTCATGTTTTAAGCATAAGGATTAGGCACTAGGAGAAGATGTAATAGATTTTGGGCAAACGTAAGTGGGGTGTCTCTGTATAGTCTGACGGTGGATTCTTGGATTATAGACCCAGTCAGACGGTGGATTCCTGGACTGTGGTTGCTTGCGGGGTGAGACGATCCTCAATTAAATCCGGGACTAAGATTGGTTTGACGGTGGATTCTAGGACCATGAATAGTCGGGTGGATGGGAGGTAGTTCACCATTATATATGTATATACCGAGGCCAGAGCGGCACTTACAGGATGTTTGCACGAGGAGGATTTCCGTATAGCTTGACGGTGGATTCCAGGGCTGGGGTCCATACTCGTGGGATGTCTAAAACTTGTTTCTGTAACAGAGTAGTGGTCATGCCGAGGGATTAAACCCTTTAATGTGTAGTACGTAGATGCTTGCCCTCAGACCTATGTAGTATGGGATGCATAGAATCTAAACAAGTATACATTAGTGTCATCTTAGCGTAAAACATCTGGATTAGGCATTAAGGCATTGCATACACCGACATGTTTATGATAGTCACTTTTCACACTTTGTTTTACATTCAAGTTTGTGTATACTAAAGTAAGTGAGTCGCTATATTATGGCATAGCGAGGATGGCCACATGCAGTATTGCGTCAATTGTATGTAACTGATGTGCCCACAGTATTCAATGCGGGGCTTGGAATGGCTAAGACTGGAAGATGAATTTGAAGCTAAAGATTGTTTTAAATGTGGATGATTAAATTGTACATGCTTTGTATTGTAATCATTATTTTTCCGCTGCGTTGATGTAAAATGAACAGAGTTGTACAAATAATAGTTTTTAAATTTCTTGTAAAATTGCATTTTGGAATTCGAGGCGTTACAGACAACACTTTTGAAGATAATAGCACTGGTCAAACCATCGGTAAAGGTAAAAAAAAATTTGGTTCATCATGCTCCATTGATGATTTATTTTTGGTAAGCGGTCTAAAACACAATTTACTTAGCGTTAGTCAATTATGCAATAAAAGTTATACAATTACTTTCGATAAAAATGCATGCACTGAATTAGATAATAATAAATCATGTTTACTTCTTGCAAATAAATGCAATAATGTGTATGTCATCAACTCTAATGAATTAGCACAGGAGAATATGAGCTGTTTCAATGCTAGAAATGAAGATGGTTGGCTATGACATCAGCAACTTGGACACACAGCTATGGATAATTTCAGCAAACTTGTCAATAAAGAACTTGTGCGTGGAATTCCCAAAATCAAGTTTGAGAAAGATAAGCCTTGTGATTCATGTCTGTTCGGTAAGTAAACTAAAAGCTCCCACAAGCCCAAGAAAATGGTATCAACATCTAGACCTCTTGAACTTTTGCACATGGACCTTTTGGACTATCACGATCACGTAGTAATGAAGGTGCAAGGTATACTTTCATAATTGTAGATGACTACAGTAGATTCACTTGGGTTACTTTTTTATTACCAAATGATGATACTTCATATGTTTTTCGAAAATTCTGTCGTAGAGTAGAAAATGAGAAAAACTTTACTATTGTCACTATTCGTAGTGATCATAGTAGGGAATTTCAAGATGAATTCTTTACGTCATTTTGTGATGAAAAAGTAATAAAACATGAGGTCGCTTGTCCTCGCACTCCCCAACAAAATGAGGTGGTTCAAAGGAAAAATCGATCTCATCAAGAAATGGCCCGCACCATACTTAGCGAAAATGATTTACCAAATACTTTTTGGGCAGAAGCTGACAATACAGCATGTTACACCATTAACCAAGTAATCATTAGAAAATATCTTGAGAAAATGCCTTTTGAATTGTATTATGGAAAAATTATCAAACTTGAGTTATTTTCATGTATTTGGATGCAAAGTGTTTATTTTAAATACCTTAGATAACTTGGAAAATTTTGATCATAAGAGCGAAGAAGGCGTGTTCTTAGGATATTCTCTAGTATTTAATAAGAGAAGACGCACAATTCAATAATTTATTGCTGTTATATTTGATAAAACTAATCCTCTCACAAGAAAGTTATTACAAGTTGTTGATGATGATGAGACATGTATTCACATTAAAAAGAAACATGTACATACTGAAAAGAGGCCGAATGAAGACTCTCAAAACAACCCATCTCATCAAGATGAAGACCCATCACAACAAATCATCAATCAAAGCATTAACAGATGGACGAGTGCACACACAACAAATTGATGCAGAGGAAGATGATCACACTCCTCCAACAACACAAACTCAACCTCCCACCATTGAAAAACGTCATGCTTGGAAAATCATGTCTAGTCATTCCTCAGACCTTATACGAAGTGATATGTCAAAGGGGGTAACTACTTGAACTCAGGCTAATATTCATACTTGAACCGAAAAATGTTAAAGAGGTCCTACAAGACAACGATTGGATTGTTGCCATGCAAGTAGAACTTAATCAATTTGAACGGAATCAAGTATGGAGACTTGTTCCTAGACCCCTTAGTAGAACTGTTATTAGAACAAAATGAGTGTTTAGAAATAAGTTAGACGAATTGGTCATATTGTTCGAAATAAAAGTCATCTTGTTGCTCAAGGTTGTAACCAACAAGCGACAGTCGATTTTGATGAAACTTTTGCTCCTATTGCATGGCTTGAAGTCATTCAGATTTTACTTGATTTTGCATCCTACATGGATTTTACGCTTTTTCAAATAGATGTCAAAAGAGCTTTTTTAAATGGTTTTATCTCTGAAGAAGTTTATATTCAACAACCACCTAGGTTCACTGACCCAATACACCTCAACAATGTATTTTGTCTTGAAAAAGTGCTATATGGTTTGAAGCAAACTCCTCGTGCTTGGTATGAGCGACTAAGCCCGTTTCTTATTCACATAGGTTTTTCAAAAGAAAAAGTAGACACTACACTTTTTATCGAATATGTTTCTAAAGATATTTTGATTGTTCAGATTTATGTTGACGATATTATATTTGAGTCTACTAATGAAAATCTATGCAAGGAGTTTTCTAAGCAAATGCAGGAAAAATTTGAAATGAGCATGATGGGAGAATTAACCTATTTTCTTGAACTTCAAGTAAAATAACGGAAGGACGACGTCTTTGTAAATTAATCTAAATATGCTAAAGAACTTGTCTAAATGTTTGACCTTGATAGTGAGAATGCATACAAAACTCCCATGGCCACTACCATTAAACTTTCCGAAACATGAATTTGGTAACAATGTTGCTATTTCTACCTATCGTGGTATGATTGGTAGCTTGCTTTATATTACTGCATCTTATCCTCATATAATGTTTAGTGTCTGTCTATTTGCTCGTTTTTTATCGTGTCCAAAGAATCTCATTTGGTTACAGTTAAGCGTATCATTCGATATCTTAAAGGCACAGTAACTGTAGGTCTTTGGTACCCGAAAAATAGAAACTTTTCTCTTGTAGACTATTCAGATGCCGACTATGCTGGCAGTTTAACAGATAGAAAATGCACAAGTGGTACATGCCACTTCTTGAAAAATTGTCTTGTTTCGTGGGCATCTAAGAAAGTTTTTTGTAACTTTGTCCACCGTCGAAGCCGAATATATAGCCGCCGAGTCTTGTTGTGCGCAGGTATTATGGATGAAACACACATTAGAAGACTATAAGGTATTCTTCAATCACATCCCCATTAAATGAGATAATACTAACACTGTTCATTTGACAACAAATTCTGATCAATACAGTCCCACTAAGCATATAGAAATTCGCTACTATTTCATTAAAGATCGTTTTCAAAAGGGAGATATTATTCTTGATTATGTTTCAACAAATTTACAGTTGGCTGATATTTTTACAAAACCATTAGATGAAAAATGTTTTCATTTATTAAAAGGTGAATTAAACGTTATTGATATTTCAGCTTGATAAAATTTTTGATGTTCGGTCGTCGGAACAGTCGACTGTCACCCTGTAGGGATGTACGGTCGACTGCACCCTCTTAATTTTTATCTTTTAGTTGTAAATTTTTTTTACAGTTGTTTTGACTGGTCGACCGACCCCTATTATGTCCATTTTTGTTTACAAGGTTTCTAAATATCTTTTGTGGCGGTCAATGGCCCGGTCGACCGTCCTGATTTTCTTTTCCACCAATATATTGTCCCCTCTTTGTGTGTTCCAAAACGGGGGAGAAAATCTTAGAACTTAGAATTTAATTTTTCTCTTCATGAATCTCTTTTAAAATGTGTAATTTGTAATTTAACAATCTCAAATATTTGATACCATGTAGAACTCTCACTGTATATCAAAGAGCTTCGTGATCAACGGTATCATATGACTAGATTTTTCTAATGGTACACAAAATGTAATATCTTTTGCTATTTATGTTGTGCTATTGTAATTCTGTTTTTCAAATGTGCATATTCCTCAAAACGAATTTCTTAAAAACTCCATCTTATGTATACATGTTTTGTTTTATGCATATAAGATGCATCATGAGCATACACTTACCAAATTCTTATGTACTTGAATTTTAGGGGGAGTATTGGATTAAGTGGAGCATTTAATTTTTATTTATTTTAAATTCTAATGTATGTTTTGTTCACAACAGAAGAGGGAGATTGTTGACCCTAAGTTTGATTTGCACAAAACGTATTATTAAGACTAATATTTTCAGTTGAGATATCCAGGATCTACAAAAAAAGGTAAATAGAACAAAGAGCCAAAAAGATTAGCAATCAAGCAAAAGATGAATGTATCAAAGAAGATTGTAAACATCAAGAAGATTTCAACTCAAGAAATATGTGCTTTAAATCCTCAAGAAAGCCAGCAAAGATGGATTATTTATTTCTATTTTTGTGAGGAAATACCATGTAAAGAATCTTTGATTGAATAATCAATTTTGGAAAGAATATAAAGTAGATTCGCCAAATAAATATCAAGTCTGCACGATAGCGGTCGAACACACATATGTCGCTCGACCGTGACAACAGTTGATGTCATGCCCCACTTCCCAAAATACGGAATACGAGCCCGTGACGAATGCCCAACGAATGATATTAACATCATCCATAAGCTGTACCAGTCTTAACTCAAC
Source organism: Hemerocallis citrina (assembly GCA_017893485.1). Classification (NCBI taxonomy): domain Eukaryota; kingdom Viridiplantae; phylum Streptophyta; class Magnoliopsida; order Asparagales; family Asphodelaceae; genus Hemerocallis; species Hemerocallis citrina. The sequence goes on from CM030359.1 coordinate 163,626,203, forward strand.
AATATGAAAAAGGAATAATCACAACCACGTAGAAAAACATAATCACATAAACAATTACTGAGATAAGTAGTCCACCATAATAACCAACAACTGGAAATAAGCAACAATTACGGGTCAACAAAGCCCGGGATACAAAGTACAGAAGTCATACAATGCTGGAAATAAAATAACATGAATAAAATAACTATGACTATCAATTCCACTTCAATCTTTAGTACATCAGTTCTCCAAGTCCTTCAATTTCTTCCTCCATGATACATGTAATCTCATCATCTAGAGATGGGAAAAAGTATGCCTGTTAGAGCAAGCTATGGGCGACAAGTAGTAGGAAGCAATAAAATAGGAAATAAAGGACTATATAACAAGAACAGAAATTGGAACGATATCGGAGTCAATAAATGATAAACGATAACAAAATCAAAAGTTGATAATCAATAATTCAGAAATCAGGAATCAATGTTTAATAACCAGTATTCAGTATTAATGTCAATGTTCAGTGTTCATTTATGTCTATAAGTCTTTTATCAATCCTAACTAATCCACGCAATCCTGCATCCCATACCACAGGTTCGGGTGCATACAATCAAGTGAATGTTTGACTATAGTGGTGAATTCTATAGGGTCCTGTACTCGGGTCTTGCAATATCAATGACCGATGACCGATGACCGATGACCGATGACCGATATACGATAAATCGGGATACTGTAGTCAGTAATCCACATTCAATCGCTGCCGAATATGACCGATAACAATGACAAATATGGGCTATGGCCAATATCCCCTTCCGAGTACACTCTCCTATATTGTCCGCTACCAAGTCGACCCTTATTAACCCGGCTTGTTATTCTTTTATTAACAATCAGTTATGAACATGAATGTGATCAATGTGGGCGATGTTATCAATACTCATGCAACAGGTACAATCGATGAGACCGGTAGCACTACTACAATTTCAAGATGATATCAAGATTATACAATACATGAAATATACATGGTCCAATTCATTAAATATGGAAAACACAGTTTATATGAAAAACATAACAATATATGGGCTCAGTGTACTACAATTTCTATGTGCAAGGTTTTAAGTTTTTGTGTCAGGAATCGGGTCGAAACCTCAGTACAAAATCGGGCAAATGACAAGGAAAGTATATTTGATTGTTCAATAGTACAATAAATTTACGGTTCAGGTTTTATTTCAATAGCAATGACACGATAAGACAACTATGAATCAATAACATTATACAATAAAGAAACAATGGAGTTCAATTAGATGCGATATTCAATTTGAGTACTACTTGCTGGATTTCAAGCTGTGTTTTCTTGAACTAGAAACAATAAAAATGAGTTCAAGAGATGCTTGCCTGTTAGAAGACGATTTTGAACGTAAAAGAATAGCGGGATGAGAATCCTAACGATGACACATGTACTCCACATACACCGTAATACGTGTAACACATGTGCAACAAAACCACAGCAGCAAGAGCTCACAAAGAGACAGCAACACAGCAAAAGGCAAAACAGCAAAAAAACTCTCGGACAAAACAAAAAATGGCAAACTCAGCCAATCACACAGCAACAGCAAGGTGAACAGCAAACACGGGAAAACACCACAACAGATCCCACCGAACAGCAAACAGGGTAACACAGTAACGGCAACTGTGAATCCCCACACAGCCAACGGCAGGTAGCGGCAGCTTGACTGGCTTGCGATGGTCGACGGTGGTGGTGCACAGCAGGGGCTGGTCGACGAGGAGGACATCAGCGGTTGAGTGCTCGAAATGAAAGACAGCAGTATCCACAATAGCAAGAGTAGCAACTCGAGGGGCTGCTGTTGAGGAGTTGCGCGGCGATCAGCAATGGAGGAGAGGGCGTTGCTTTGGGTGGTTGTCAAGCGGCGAAGAGAACAGGGACGGGGGCAATGGTCGCGACTAGCAGTGAGGGGATGGTGGTGAGGAGCGGCGTGCTCTGTTTCGGGAAAGAAACAGAGGAAGGAGGTGATGTTAATAGCGGAGGGGATGAGGGTATGAGAGCGGTGAGGTCGCAGTGGTTGCAGTGGTGCTCCGATGAGGTGATGGGTGCTGAAGGAAGGGGAGCAGCGGAGGAAGATGAGCGGGGGCTCGAGCGGCGTTGGGTTTCGACACCTCACAGCGAAGAGGAGGAAGATGGAGGAGGCGAGCAGGCAGAGATCGAAGGTGTTGGCGGTAAAGTTGGCGGGGGTGGCAGTCGGTAATGGTGAGCAGGCGATCAACTGGATGGCAGCGGTGACAGACAGCCGCGGGATGCAGTGGACTCAGGGATGCCTCGACAGAGAAGACGACGAGGAGCAATGGTCGAACATGCGGATGCTTGAGTCGAGGGAGATGGAGAGGACGACGGGACTCAGGCAAAGTCGAAGAGGGTGGTAGAGGGCGGCTCGACGAGGAGGTGCTTCGGAGGTGCAGCGACGGCTGGTGGGTGCTGACGGGGGTCTCAATGGCATTGCAGAGGGGTGAGGACGACGAGCAGGGGGTGAGCAACAATGGTGTTGGGTGCTGTTGGTGGCTTGACAAGTAGGGTGGAGCTACGGTGGTGGAGGAGCTTAGGGATGCGAGATGAAGGCAGGGGTTTCACAGGGGAAAAGAGAGGGAGACGGGGAGAGAGAGTGGGGGAGAGATGGGTTTTAATAAAATTATATAATATAATATAAATATGATAATCGGTAGTTATGAGATAGTGGGGGTGTGGAGTTACGGGAAATGTAAAAAGTGGGGAGTGTGAGGGGATTTGTATACAGGTAGTTGAATTTGGGTAGGGTAGGATAATGGGTTAACGGGTTGGATATATAAATGTGGGTTTGGGTTGCAGACTTGGACTTTACATTTGGGCTTCACCAATAATAATAATATGGATAAAAAGAATATAAGATCGGGCTCTAAAATTATATGTTTATAAAAATGTAATTATAATGTATATAAAATTGGGCTTCATGACAAGGAAATCCAATAATTAAATCACAGGGTGGCTTTAGCATAAATCAAATAATCAACTAGATATTTTATTGAATGAATTAGGATCTTTGGGTTTTTCACAATAATAATAATAATAATAATAATAATAATAATAATAATCATGAGTTGAATAATCAAATAGTGATACATAATAGTGTAGCTTGAAATTCTGGGTTCAAACAATATAGTCGGGTATTTAAATGAATGCAAAATTTTTGGAGTTCAAAAGAATAGAATAATTTATGAAAAAAATTAAATACAAGAATATAGGAAAGGAAAAATATCAATCCGTATAAATAGGAACGGGGGTTACAGTTGACCATTCATCATAGTACAAGATGAGTCAGTCGACCGGTCACCTCTCGACTTTCAAGTTAAAGGTGGACGGTTGGCTGCCCAACAAACTAATCGACCGTACTCGTGTAGTTTTGACTATTTTGGAAACAACTTTTCATTCTTGGAAAGATACAATTCCTCGCTCTATAAATAGAGTATAATTCTCTGAGTATTCTCATCCCATTCTATCATTATTCTTCTGAACTAATCATTCAATCAAAATTTAAAGTGTGTGAGCTTTTATTATTTTCTTCAGTCAAGATTGTTATAGATCTTGAGAGTTTTTCTTTTATTCCACTTCAGTGAGTTTTACGGGGCTTACTCATAGAAGTCCTATGGGTGGTCTCTCGGCCTGAATTTGAGAATCACTGTACAAGAGTTTTAAAGTATAGTGGAACGCTTGTGGCGGATAATTGCTACAAGTAGGTGGTGTGGACGTAGACCTGGGGGTCGAACCACATTATATCGCTGTGTCTTGCTTACTTGCTCTGTTTGCTTTCTCTAACTCTATCTCATTACTTTACGTATTTTATTTAAGTTTTCAATTTCCTCACAATCACCCTATTCACCCATCCCTATGGTGATTTACATATATATGACTTTTAACAAGAGCAAGCAATTTAATATGCAGTTCACCTATCCTAGCATATTATGTCGTTTTAAAGGACTGCTAATTAGAATTAACATTATCAGTTACTTCGTTTATTAAACTCAACCTACACATGTATGGGCTATAAGCACATTATAACTAATGTAAGAGTTAACACAAAATTACTCTATCAAAACAAATGATATGAACACATTTCAGAATATCATTTCTCTCTTGTTCTGCTTCTATGATTTCAACGATGTCCAAGTGCTCAAAAGCCTTTGAGTGAAGAGTTCTTTCCTTTATTAGTTCTTTATCATCTTCAAAATGCTAACGAGATAATAACTAAAATTTTAGTCAACTTTGCACGCACAGTAGAACAAAACATAACTAACGAAGAGGCATAATCCATTACGAGATACTTCCACCTATGTTACCGACATTCGTTACAAAACCTAGACTTCAATTTTTTTATTAGAGAAGCATATATACGATCTCACACAAATTGCAAACGAAGCGTTAGCCAACATATCTATTCTCATAGTATGATACGGCATACGTAACTGCCCTAAACATGCTAGCCTTCAAAGCAAGACTAATTATGATTTAAAACTCTGAATCATGTGATCGAACGCATAGAACAGTACAGATCATTCAATCTAAGTTGGGATAGCACATTCACCACATGAAAACACTGAAAAAGATTAAAGTAGATCTTACCGACATTTCACGTTAGAAGTGTTGTTTTTCAAATTCAATAAAGAAGTTTGCGTAATGCAGACTTATTCAACCTTGAGGCAAATCCATTGTATCTATTACACACAATTTTTAAGTAACTTTGAAGTTCCTACATTCATCAAAATTTTAAAGATAGCCAACTGAACGAATCATTAGCACTATTGAGTTTTAACAACAATTCAACTGGAAATACAAATTTATAGTCAAAAACTATTATTTAAATTTTCAAAATCAATATTTAATCTTAGCACATAGTCAAAACAATTTACACGTGCGATGCACGTTTTAATAAATATAGTTTTTTAAAATAAAAATTTAGACGTAATCTTGATTTGAACATAGGACCTCCTTTATAATAGTTATGCACATGCTTGATTTGAACCTAGGACCTCTTTTATAATAGTTATGCATGTGCGTTGCACGGGTTGGTAGAATGACGAAATATTTACAAATGACACTAAGCTCTTCTCCCATTATAATATTAGAGATTGTGACTTATTCGGCAATAGTTAATAATGTTTTGAACTTTTTAGCTTTAACAAATAAACATAAACATAAACATAAATATTTTTGAACTTTTAGCACATAGCAATGAATTTAACACATAATAAAATTCAAAAAAAAGGGTAGACTTATCTTAGGATCAAGTTCTTATCGCTCACTCAAATTGCATCTTCTACATCCTTAATGCAATCATCAAAGTATAGTGTATTTTCCGTAAACTTCATCTCATATTGTGCTTGCCTCGTCCAACTGCTAAACTCAAAACTACTGAACTGCTTTAGGGAACCTCATACAGACGATCTTGTTTTTCCGTCTTAAATGAATTAACAATAAATTCCACAAAATACAGAGTATATTCTGTATGATTTCAAGTTAAAGTAATTTTAGTTAAAAGGAAGGGTTTTTCTGTAAAAAAATTTACCCAATAAAACAAAATTTTAATTAAATAACAACACGAATCTTAAAGTTAAGATTTGACTGAATCTTGATGAAGATCAAGGTGAATGCATGTTGGATCCAGCATGTGAGCAGGTTGGATCCAACTTCGATCCAGCTGTCGACAGGTCGGGTTCGATCCCTCTTGCGGGTCGGATATGGATCCATGTGACTTTAGGTGTGGATCCATGTGGCTTCGTGTTGCGGAGCTAATACGAAAACACACCCAACTCCAACAAGCACAACAGTAATGGGTGTAGGGCTCGATCCAGCAAATAGCGATATCCCCCACTCACACAGAGTCTGGTTGGACTGGATCAAATCTCGAAATCGGATTGAATTAAATTGGGTCTCGGGTTAGATCCAATATCCAAAGCTTAGATCCAAATAAGATGACGAAAGAAGAGATGGGCAGCACTGGCGGTGGTGCCTGAAGCAGCTCTGACAACATCGGCAGTGGCTCTGACGGAGGCAGCACTAATGACGACGAGATCCTGACGAACATAGAACTCGGCGACGATATAAAAAATCTCTCTCTATTAATCTCAAAATTAGATTTTAATATCTCAAGATAGTTGATAATTATGAGAAAATAAAAAAAGAGAAATTATGGTTATGGTTTAATATCTCTATTGCTTGAAATATTATACAATGAGTATCAGAATTGGAATAATCTCATGTACTACTGCAAGACCAATATATATTGGATAAGACTGGTTTTGCGTATTGGGCTCTTGGCCCACTCAACCCGGTCCAATAACTTACAGATAACACGTACAACTCACGGGTGCCCCATACAATATTATACACACTAATATTATGTAAATATTGAGAATCTGTATAATAAATCACAAGGAAATTTGAAAAAAGCTATCAAGTGGCTCTCCTTCAATTGAAACAAAATCAGTGGCTCACATTCACCATCCCAAAAGATATTTTTCCTCCAAAAGTTTTCCCCCCAAAACTAAATTTTTTTCCCCAAAATAAAAATCCTCCTCACTTTATTACTATATCTCTCACCCCTCTTCACTTTTTCAGATCTCTCTCTCTCTCTCTCTCTCTCTCTTTCTCTCTCTCTCTCTACCCAGAAATTTAGATTTTCAAATTTCAGCTTTGTAAATTTTCGAATTTTCATATTTGTTTTGGCTTTTTTGATTACTCATGTAGAAAATTTCACTAAGTTCCCTGATTGATTTCAAATGCAATGAAAGATTTAAATGTATCTCTCTCTCTCTATCTCTCTCTCACACACACACTCTCGCTAGCCAAAAATTTAGATTTTCAGATTTCAGGTTTGTAAATTTTTGGATTTTTCATATTTTTAATGCGTTTTTGTGATTGCTCATTTAGAAATTTCAGTGAGTTTCCTGATTGATTTCAAATGCAATGGAAGATTTAAATGGATATTCACTTGGGTAAATTTCAACATTTAAAGTTACACTGAAAGTAGCAAGTATATCCTCAAAAGTTAAATTTCATCATTTTGCACCCTCAAAGTTGTAAGAAGTTCAATTTTACCCCCATTTATAATTATTCAAACATGGACTTTTATTTGCCACTAATTATTTTCGTACTATTCAAATTTGAGCTACATAAACTCCATGATGGAAGTTTCAGATTCATGCATCTAAAATGCTGGAAAGTAAATGTACCCAGTATTATATATGAACATTATTATATTATACATCGCAGAATGTATATTAACATATGATAGTAGAATACACTAGGAACACAAAAATTAATCGTCAATTTTTTTTCCTCCTTGATATGTAGAGAAATTTCTTCATCAAAACTAAACAACAACATTTGTCTGGCTTCTCACTGCTTCCTGCAATGGATAACATCATTATATATGGCCATATAAGTTTCCATTTTTTGTATGACATCTACAACGCTTTCATATTAGATCAATTAATTCTTTTTTTATATTCCTGACATCATAATGCTTATTTTCATATGCTACATCGTTCTGAAGACGTGCCGTAGGCACGTGCCCACGAGCAAACCTAGTGTATCTATATATCAAACAAGAATAAGGTCTACATCACCAAGTTATATTAGTTAAAGATAGAGAAGAAAACATTTTGATTGTGATTCTTTATATAAGAAGTGTGAGACATCCTGCTAAGATACTCACAAGAATTTCCTCTTCACATTTGAAAAAGTATGTAGTGCTTCATAGAATCTAGCTTATGATACCTATAAGTGTAATTGACTTGTGGGCCCTATATAGAATTCCTGTTCTCTTCACTTTGCAAGAAAAGAGATACCCCTCGTCACGACGTCGTCACTGGCAACCCATAACAATATCCTCAACGTGTCAGTTTGTCACCTAAAAAGACCAATACAGGCGGTGTGAATTTAAAGGAGTTTTAGCAGGGTTTGTGAATGGATTCAAAGAGACGATATTTTATCACCTCACCTAATAGTTTTAGAGGAAAAAATTGATGACTTCTGTTGATTAGGAAATATGGTTATAGATAGGGTGTCACGCACTACAAATTGCATGGGTTGTAGCGGCATTTTAAAATTGCTATCCCGACGTGGTTGCTCCATCATGGGTAGTTGCTACAACTCCCTATTTCATCATAGCCCTTGATCCTTAACTATTTGGACTAATCCTAGCCTTCCATTTGCACTCAAAAATTGTATAAATACCCCCTACCCTCTTCATACTTGCACCTAAAATTTTTAAAGAAAGAAAAGAAAGAAAAAGATAATTTGTGAGTTAAAAGATTGAGAAGTAATTGTAAGTTAAAAGATTGAGAGTTGAGTGTGTTCTTGCACCCATTAGAGGATGCCGGCCTAACCTAGGAGGGAGCTCGGTTTTGTTTCAAGCAAGGAGGAGACGACGATTGGTGGCACAATCTAGGAGGAGAAGGATTCATTCGTGCATTGTAGGAGGTTTCTAGTAGTTCTTTTGTTTGTTTCTCTCCAAATAAGGTGGGCAATTTTCTTCTACTTCTAACTAGTTACCATGCTAGGTTTATGGTTGTAATCACATTAGAATAAACAAGAAATGTTACTTTATGTTGTTACCATGGTTAAGGAGAAACAAAACCCATTTAGACTTACATGAAAAGATTGGTGAAATAAATTAGATTATGTGAATGAAAATGTGTTGTGATGATTTGATAACTTACTTGCATGCTAAAATGAGTAATTGTGATTCCTATGAAAATTTGTTCATGTATGATTTGTAAAAATACAATATGAAGAAATATGCTTAATAATGAATTGTGGAATACAAGTAATATGTATGCCATGAAAATAGATTGAATAGTGATTAAAAATGCACATTTTATTTGGTCATATGAGAGTGATGCTATTGTCCCTAATTTGTTATCTTTATTTCGTTGGAAACATGAAAAATGGACAAATTGTGAATTAGGATTAATCTTTCTAAAAGAATATTTTTTTACTAAGAGGAAAATAAAAAAAGAGAATAACTTGTTTAAACCCATTATGAATGAAGAAAAATTATAAATTAGGAGTTCTCTTGTAAAAAAGATGATTTGTAGGACAAAATGTGATTTATGTTTAATAAAAACAAAGATTATAGTTTCTATGTAAAAATGAGTATATAAAATTTTATAAAATTATAAGTTACCGTATTTTTCCCAAAGAATTACAATCAGAAAAATTTAGACTTTTATAAGAACAATTCTTGAAAGAAAAGAATTGAGTTATTTTTAATGAACTAGAAGAGCTACAGTCAGACACAAAACTAATTATAATCACCTTCCCTATGGGTTAGTCACCATGGCCATATTGGTCAGTGGGTGCACGTTAAGGCGTTACTGTAGTCTGTAGCTAGGGGGTTTTCAGAGGCCTCGGGTTCGAGTCTCTTCGGAGACTTTAATTTTTCTAATTTGAGTTTTTAACCCATCACCGAGACCCAAACAATATATAGACTTTAGGTTCCCTATTAGACAGCTAGTGTTATTGGGTTTCTTGGTCTTCGGGTGCGGCACAGTAACATTACTGTAGCGCGTGTGGGGCATTGTGCGTGGGTTCGAGCCCTGGCTTCGGCCACTTTTTTCTTCTTAAATCCGATTTTTTTTAATATTTGATTTTTTTAAATGGTTTTCAAGTGTTTTAAAAATCCAGGAAAATTATTAAAATTATTCTAAAATTCCCTAGATCAAATGAGAAAATTTCTATAGTCTTGAACTTACTATAGTTGAGAAAATAAAGCCATATTAGAGAAGATTTTATTATAAATTAGTAGAATACACTATTGACCAAATAAAGAAATTTTTTTTTTCAATAGAGAAATTGAGTAAAGATTTTATCAATGGAATTTGTGAGTAATGCAAGGAAACTAAATGTGAATATTTGGGCTTAAATGAGATCTTTAACCTTATGAAAGAAAAAAAGTTATAGTGAGAATAAAATTGTAAGTTGGAAAATTGTGAAAAATCAAATAGTCTTGTCTCTTTTATATATGAGATTGATGCATGAATTGAAATGAAAATCATGATAACTTATGAGGAATATTGGTGAGGGAGTATTGTGAAGATGAAATGAGATTTTGAACTAGAGGGTAGCTAAGACCTTATACCGGCAATTGAATAAATTTTGAGATGAAATGTTGAGATAAAAAGACCAAGTTTGGGTTATGTTGTTGAATTAATGGTTAAGTCCGGTATAGGGGAAGTGCTAACTCTAGGAGATTGATTTTATTCATGATTCAGACAAATTAAGGACTAGATACATAGTGGAGATGTGACGAAAGTAGGAGAAAAATATGAGTATGAAGGCCATCGGATTGGCGGTGTGAGAGTGATTCACAGACTGCCTGCTTGATGCATCATGTCATGGTGTGAGCACTACTCCGGAATTATCATCCTGGTGGCGACGCTTGTGGGGTGTTTGGTGACTACGGGTGGTGTCATCGTTCCATGACGGAGGCTGAATTGTCCATAGACAGCCTGCATGATGCGTCTTTCGTGAAAAAACTATCCATATTAAAGACTCAAAGCATAGTGATTGATCCCTATTATAACAAACCTGTAACCTTTTTTTCGGATACTCCCTATAAACAGACTCAAAGCCAATTGGATACCAACTTAATCCTACTTCAGAGTACATCAATGTCTACTGCCAAATACACATCTATATAAATCATCATTCACGAAGACGTACATATACTTTACTTTTTATAGGGCTTTTCATATGCTGCATCGTTCACGAAACGTGCCATAGGCATGTGTCCATGGGCAAACCTAGTATATATATATTGTGTGTGTGTTTTAGTTTCAGTTTAATTCAATTTGTATATAATGTTAGCTCCCTTTTACAATTTTTACTAGTATAGTATTTTATAAAAAATTTAAACTTTACAAAAAAAACACAGCATATTTCGGCGTTTTTGACCTAAAATGCCAAGATAGGGTTTATTTTTTTTTTAAAAATATAACCTATACCGGCGGTTTTTCCCAAAATGTCGGAATAGGTAACTATTTCTTATTTAAATTAAAAGGTATATCCCAACGTTTTTACTACAAACGCTGGGAAAGGTACCACTATAGTAGCATTTCTATTAAAAGCCGGGATAAACCTATTATCTATCCCGACACATGCTGTTGCGGTGCTTTTTGCGGAATTTCAAGAAGTGCCGCTACGTGCCATAGCGGTGCTACAAAACGTCGGGATAGCAATTTTAAAAAGCCACTACAACCCATGCAGTTTGTAGTGCGTAACACCCTATCTATAACCATATTTCCTAATCAACAAAAGTCATCAATTTTTTCCTCTAAAACTATTAGGTGAGGTGATAAAATATCGTCTCTTTGAATCCATTCACAAACCCTGCTAAAACTCCTTTAAATTCACACCGCCTGTATTGGTCTTTTTAGGTGACAAACTGACATGTTGAGGATATTGTTATGGGTTGCCAGTGACGACGTCGCGACGAGGGGTATCTCTTTTCTTGCAAAGTGAAGAGAACAGGAATTCTATATAGGGCCCACAAGTCAATTACACTTATAGGTTTCATAAGCTAGATTCTATGAAGCACTACATACTTTTTCAAATGTGAAGAGGAAATTCTTGTGAGTATCTTAGCAGGATGTCTCACACTTCTTATATAAAGAATCACACCACTACTCTCATCTCTCCCTCTTTCTTTGAAATCCGGCCACTCACCAGGGTGCATCATGCACATGCTAGTGCAATGCACATGCTACACTAGTACCCCCCATTCTAAGTTTGTTCATGTAATATTATTAGTTGTCTACTAAATTAGTCTACACTACAAGTTAGACTAATTAAAAGGGAAAATTAAATTAATGGGCTCACTAATGGGCCAATTAACCATGAGCTCTACTAAAATAATTAATTGATTAATTATAGTGGGCTAGAAAGAGACAATTAGGCCTAGGATTTAATTAGGCTTTAAAAATAGGCTTTTTAGAAATGAAGAGATTAATTATTTGTTCATGTTATAAAGAGAAAATTTTCTAGAAAAATGCATATGAATTTATACGTGCAAAACACGTAAAAATCAACACTCTTTATTTAAAAATTCAGGATGTTACAAAGAAGATGAGCGCCTCATTGCTGGACCTCCGATAGAAGGACAGAGAATCCCTCCAAAATTTTATCTAGAGGTTTACGGCCGAAGCATGGTCGATCTCCTCCCTTGACGCTGGGGTAGCAGTGGTGGCTTTTCGACACAATATCTACCATGTAACATCCTGAATTTTCATTTATAATTAAATATAAGTTTTGTTTAATTTCACGTATTTTGCACATGCAAATTTATGAACATTTACCCTTAGAAATTATTTATTTTTATGTCATGAACAAGTATTTTATTTCTTCTCTTTTAAAAAAACCTATTAGTATCTATTATTAATTCTTAAAGGCCTAATTGTTTAATTCTTGCCGACACTAATTAAATTAATTAAATAAATTAAGAGCCCATGGATTTTTAGCTCACTAAAATGAGCTCATTAGTTTATTCTCATTTAAATGAGACAGCTTGTAGGGTAGACTTGTTTTTGTAACAAATTAATTAATAACACATGAACATTTAGTAACTAGGTGTGCATGGAGAGGCACGTGCAATGGAGCATGAGGGGTAGGCCGGATTGTGCTTGGAGGAGATGGGGTGTGTGGAGTAGTGGAGAGTCGGTTGTGTGGTCATGAGTAGTTCTTCTAACTCCCTAGTACATCCTAGCCCTTCATCTAAATGCATCTCCACCCTTCATTTTACCTTGAGTAGTGTATAAATAGTCCCCCCCTAGCCATTCATCTCCTTGCACCGTTAGAAATTTGTAAAAAGAGTGAGAAAAAAAGAAAGAGTTGTAGAAATTTGTGTGTGAGAAAAGATTGAGAGTTGTGTGTTTGTTTGTGTGTCCCCTTTCACCTTGGAGGCCGGCCAACAACTAGAAGAGGAGGAGCTCGGGTTTGCTTAGTTCAAGAAGGAGAAGGCTCTTGGTGTGCACAAGCAAGGAGGAGAAGGTTCACAACTAGGAGAGGATCGTGTGTTCAAGAAGTTTCTCTAGGATTTTTCTTCGTTTCTTCAATTAAGGTGGGTGATTTCTCTACTTCTAATGTAGATACCATGCTAGGAATTGAATTGATGAATATGCTAAGAGAAACTAGTTAAAATTGGCCATATGATTGTTAAAAGGAGACTAATTAGAAATGAGAAGAATTCTTGATGAATTAGATGATAAATTGGTAGAATTGTGATTATTAAATTAAAAATTGTCATGTTGCCATAGAATGTGTATTTATGAACCATGCTAGATCAAGGAAATTTGCTTGTGAATGATTAGTTTGTTAATTAAACCATTGATATGTGTTTTTCTAAGTAGTGCAACTTTAATGTGAAAATAAAAGAAAATATGTTCTAGAATTCTTGTAGAAATAAAAGAAAGTAAGAAAACACTTCTTTGTGAAAATTGTATTGCCTAATTGTGAAGAAATTATTGTTGCATTTCAAATGTCGACAATGTAGATTTGGAAAATAAATTTGAACGAGAATTCACTTTTAATGTCAAAATAATGATTTTTTTAAATTACTGTTATGCTGCAAATTTCTAAGATTGAGAATCTGGAAATTTTTTATGATACAAAAATAGAGGAGAAGAAAATTAAAAGAGATTTAGAATTTTGAAAATGTGTTAATAAACACAGTTCATATCGGTTAGTCACTCAGGCCTTAGTGGTCAGTGGGTGCGCTTTAGTCATGTTACTGTAGCATGGCGGAGGGTTTGGTCTTGGGTTCGAGTCTCTCCAGAGACTTTGTTTTTCTGAAATCTGATTTTTACTCAACCGAAACCCAAAACTCAAGTATAAAATAAGTTCCCATTAGACAGTAGTCGCTCTTGGAATTACTCGTCCTCAGGTGCGAAACAGTACGGTTATTGTTCATAGGCAGGGGGTTTGTGCATGGGTTCAAATCCGGCCTTGGCCACTTTTTTGGAAAATTCAATTTGTTTCCTATTTTGTTATTTCTAAATAGTTTTAAGTGTATAAAAAATTGAGAAAAATTTTATTAAAATTCTTAGTAAATACCTAGACTTCATGAAAAGTTATTTCTACAATATTGACTTATTATAATGAGAATTAGAGGCTATTTTGAGAAAAAGAACTTGATACAAATTTCTTAGAATATAATTTTGATTAATTAAAGAAAACAAATATTTCTTTTGAAAGAAATTTTGAGTAGAGATTTAAAATGTGATTTCTGACATGGAAAATTTGAGTAAGATTAATGTGATTTCTTTCGCTTAATAAATGAAAGAATGACCTTATGAATCCAAAGAAATTATGTGGAGTTAAATTATGAATGTGGTTAATTTAAAAAATAAAATTAATAAAATGAATTGTCGTATTATACATGAAATAGTGCATGGAAATGAAATGAAAGATCATGATGAATTATGAGAAAAATTTGTGAGTATGAATACTCAAAATTTTGATGAACATGAAATGAGTTTCGACACTAGAGTGTAGCTAAGTCCTCACATCGGCATAAATGAAATTTCTAAAAGAGAAATGTCATGATAAAAGACCAAAGTTGGGTCATGGTAAATGATTGATGTTTAAGACCGATGTAGAGGTAACGCTAATTCTAGAGTATTAATTTTTCTTCATAATTCAATTATCTAAGGATTAAACACATAGTGGAGATGTGATGAAAGTAAGAGAAAAATACAAGTATGAGGGCCTCGGATCTACGGTGTGAGAGTATTCATAGGTTGCCTACTTGATGCGTCATGTCATGGCGTGGATACATCTTCAGAATTATCGGAACCGTGGTGACGCTTGTGGGGTGTTTGGTGACTACTTAGTGCCATCGTTCCATGACGGAGGCGAATTGTCCATAGGCTCTGCATGATGCGTCATGTCACGATGTTAGATTCCCCTCCAGGCTGTCTGAACATGAGCTCGTAACTCATAGAGCATCTAGGATACTTACCGTAGTTACCGTAGTAGTTTAACTCATGGCGAGGGAATCAAACCTACAAGATGAAGAACAATTAAGGGCTTGCCCTCGGACCTATGTAGTATGGGATGCATAGAATCCGAACAAGTGCACATTAGTGTCATCTAATATAAATAACTGCATTAAGGACTAAGTGTACAATCACACACGACATCAATAGGATAGTCTCCCTTAGCTTTGTTTGTGACAAGTGTGTGCTTTCTAAGTAAGAGAAATTGATATATTATATCCTAGCGTCAGTTGTATGCAACTAACGTGCCCACAGTTTCTATGCAGGATAAAGTGATTGACAAGACTAAAGAATGAATGTTGCTTAAAGAAATGTTCAAGTTGTTGTTTAATTCATGTATCATGTTGTAATTTATAATTCCGCTGCATTGATGTAATCATTGTTGTATTAAAAATTTAAAATTTCTTGTAAAATTGTACGAAGTGAAGTGTAAAGATCTCGTGGAACTTCGAATTCAGTCTTATTTGGAATTCGGGGTGTTACATGCCATGACTCGTTGAAGGCCTCCCTGGCCAAGAAGCCGCCTGTCGATTTTCCCGACCTTCTCCAAAGGAGCGTGTAGCGCCCTGAATTCCTAACATAGGAACTCGTGACACACTCTAAGATCTTTCTTCAAATGCGTCACAACATAACAAAATCACAGGAAATTAAAAACTTTTATTCCAAAAAAATGTTATTACATTGTCCAATGTTTACATCGATTACAATAAATTAGTACATCATGGATATACAACAGAATTAGACAGTAAACTTTCACTAGGATGCTTTCCATGACTTGACTTTTCTCTGCGCTCTCCTTAATCAAGTAATCCTGCAAACTCACCAAACCGTGGGCATGTAAGTTGAATACAACTGACGCAATGCTATAATACAGTGATCCTCGCTATGCCATAATATAGCAATTCCAAACCTCAACAACCAAAATTTGATACAAAAGAAAAAGTGATGCCAAACAAGTGTCGGTGTATGCCATGGCCTAATCAAATGCACACACTATGCACACATGCTCCTAAAACTAATGCACGCTTGATTGGAGAGATATGCATCCCATACTACATTCCACAACCAAATGACGTTTTTCAGTTGATGGGGTTCGATCCTCCGCTATGCATCTTATTCTTGTGCTCTCCCCTGTCTCTGTTACTCTAGTGATGATGAGGATGCAGTCGTCCGGTTCATACCCATCGTTGTTGTCAGTAATGGTGTCAATACCATGTGTTTTACCCACTATATCCGAATTCGCAGTTGCACGGCTCATGTCAGTCGTTGCCCAAACAATTTGTAGAGATGTAGTAATTTTGCCTTCCAGACCTCACCCAAAACTGATGTACGGACACAAGGGCTTTTCGTCGGAGAACTTAGAGCCTTACCCTCTGAGCCGCTCCCCAGTTGGGCCTTTCTCCAAGCCTCCCGCCCGCATTGATCAGCATAAGATGTCACGCCCCACTTTCCAAATATACGGAACACAAGCACATGACATTGGCCCAATGAATGACTTGCGTCATCCATAAACTGTTTATCCATTTAACTTAGCAATATAAACAATACAAAATAATTGCGCAGGAAATAATAACAACCGCATGAACAACAATACTTGGAATAAAACAATATGAAATGTCCAAATACAATAATTAAACATCTGGAACAAATATTAATATCTGGGTCATAAGCCCAATACAATAATAAATCCAAACACTATGATAATAAGTCTAAATACAATAGGTCCATGAAATAACATTCAACTAGAAAGAAATAAATCTTTAGAAAGCTTGTTCTCTAATTCCTGCAGATAATTCTCATTCAACACCTGTGAACACTTCATATAAAAAGAGGAGAAAAATTGTCCTTAGAGCAAGTCATTGGCAGCAAGTAGAGAAAACAAAGAACAATGGAATAACGATATAACCATGTATTCAATGGATCAATAGGAATAAATAATATGGGACGATAGCAATAATCAATATCATGGTAATCGATGTAATGGTTATAAACAATTATTTAATATTCAATAACAATATTCAATAATGATGATAATATGCAATGATGATGCGATGACATTCTTAAGTCTATTAATCAAGTTAATCCTAACTAATCTACGTACTACTGCATCCCATTCCACAGGTTCGATGCATACAAACACTTCCGTTTAGATTCAAGTGGTAGACTCTATAGATCATGTACTCAGGAAACCATATAAACAATTCTCTTCAGTATTCAGTTATTCAGTCATTCAGTTATTCAGTTCAATGTCCATGAAATAATATGCAATTATCCAGTTATTCAGTCATTCAGTCATTCAGTAATTGTAGGGAAACCACGAGCTCCCTTCCGAGTACAATCTCCTATATTGTCTACTACTAGGTCACCCTTAAACCCCGGCTTGATTAACAATTCTTTATTCAATCAATATGCAATAACGGTTGGCAATATTACGATACTAAAAGGAAACAATGGGGACATTAATATCAATGGGAAAACGATGTGACGATCAATAGTGGACACTAGAATGATACAAAACAACACTAAGATCATGCAATGCAACATATACACATCAATTCATCCAATACAATGATATATATACATATATTAAGAAAATTTGGAAAACGGATTTCTGGACAGCAAGATGTCATTGTACAAAAATTAGTTTTCCCGCTGCTAAAGAAATTGAAAACTAAAATCGTCAGAAATTATGGAAACTAGACTTCCACACGATTCCAACGGATATTTACAATACATAATTCGACAACAGTAGCTAGGTCAAACACATCATTCTTTACAGATTATATGTTCATACAGAAATCGACATCATGTTATTTTAGTTTTAGAATCAACACAAACTCAATAATAAAATATCAAAAATATTTATTAGACTCCTAAACATGTTATCTAACATTCTGGAAATTATCAGAGCATTATTTTAACATTAAATTAACTTTTTAATAATTTAAATATGAAAACATACATGAATCTGAAATTTTGAAAATAAAACACAGCAGTAGTAAAATCATCATAACTTTTATAATACAACTCGGAATTCAGCGATTCAAGATGTTCTGGAAACTAGAAACATCAGGCTACAACTCTTATTCAGAGATTTATTTATTTTGAGATCAAATACTGTGTCAAAAATTTTTGGAAAAATGTAGACAGCAAGTAACATACAGGGTTTTGGATATTTTTCAAGAAATAAATTGATTAAACATGATGGGTATCAATTCTATAGCCAATAAATCTTATAATTAGCATGATGGGTGTAATAGAATGATAAATACAATTAGAAATACACATATACACAATTTTTGTAACACCCCGAATTCCAGAACAGACTGAATTCGAGGTTCCACAGGATCTTTACACTTCTTTCGTACAATTTTACAAGGAAATAAAAACTATTTGTTACATCAGAGTTTACAATTATATTACATATTTACAGTGGAAACAAATTACAACAATTTACATAAACTGAAATGTACAACACTTGAATCATTATTTAATCAGCATGCATTCTTTAGTCTTGTTAATCACCTTACCCTGCACAAAAACTATGGGCGCGTCAGTTGCATACAACAGATGAAATATTATACACGGCTATCCTCTCTATGCCGAAACAGTATAACGATTCTCAAATGCTTAAACAAACTACAAACTTGATCACAAACAGAACTACAAGGGACTATCCTATAGATGTCGTGTTGTGCGGTGCGCTTAGTCCTTAATGCAGTTATTTATATTAGATGACACTAATGCGCACCTGTTCAGATTCTATGCATTCCATACTACATAGGTCTGAGGGCAAGCCCTTAACCGTTCTTCATCTTGCAGGGTTCAATCCCTCGTCATGACTTAAACTAGTACTGTAACTATGATAAGTATCCTAGATGTTCTATGAGTTACGAGCTCATGTTCAGACAGCATGGAGGGGAATCCCACGTCGTCACGACGCATCGTGAAGAACCTATGGACAATTCAGCCTCCATCATGGGACATGACACCACCCGTAGTCACCAAACACCCCACGAGCTTCGCCTACGGTACGGACTTCTGGAGACATATCCATGTCATGTCACGATGCATCGTGAAGATAGCCTGTGAATATTCTCACACCGTAGCTCCGAGGCCCTCATACTCGTGTTTTTCTCTTATTTTTATCACCTTTTCACTATGCATCTAATCCTTAGTTATTTGAATCATGAACAAAATCAATTCTCTAGAGTTAGTCTTTCCACTATACCGGTCTTAGTTGTCTATTCAACATGACCCAATCTTGGTCTTTTCATCTCAAATTTCATTTCAACATATCTCTTTCCAATGCCGGTATGAGGCTTAACTACACTCTAGTTCTCAATTTCAATCACAATCACAAAATCGAGTTCACAGTCAATAAGTCTTTTTCATGATCTACAATAATTTTCCTTTCATGTTCATAGCATTTGTATATTCATGCTCATAAAATCTTTCATAATTCATCATAACATTCAATTTCACCTCATGTACAAACTCATGCATAAACAAAAGAATTCGTTTTTCTAACTTATCACATTCATAGCTCATTCAACCACCATGAAATTACCGTACTGTCATTTTATCAAAAATTAACACTCTCATTGCCAAAAATAATTTCAAAACTCTTTTAAACAAGGCATGTATTTTTCATTATTCAAGGACAATTTGAACTAATAAAAATAATAAGTTCTTTCTTGCCAAAAAATAGTCTCAAATCCTTATTTATACTGGGACACAGGTTATAGAAAGTTCTTTCACGAAAATCGAGATATTAGCTGAAACTTCAGGGCAATCGACTGTTAGGACATGGACAGTCGGCTGTTCTGTGAGGATTTACAACTCGAAAATCAATGGTCAAGGTAGTCGACTGTCACAGTGTAGTCGGTCGACTGATCCGCAAGGGTTTGAACTCGAAAACAAATAATCAGGACGGTCGACTGTTTCAATATAACTGGTCGACTGTTCTGCAAAGATTTGAACTCAAAAATAAATACTCAGAGCAGTCGACTGTTTCAATATAATTGGTCGACTGATGCTACTAGGTTTTTCAAATTCCAAAAATGTTTTTAGTTCTTTTTCTTCTCTTTTTGAGTAAAAAAAAATCTCCAGATTTCAAAATGTATAAGATTACAGCAAGCCAGTATTTTTATAACCATTATTTACTAATAAAACATGCATTTTTGATCTTATTTTATGTTCTATGTCCATAATTTCGACATTGGGAACAAATCATAGTTGCACACATTTTGAAATATAAATTTTTACAAAAATATTTCATTCCTTTTTTTTTCATTTATTAATCCATCACATTAACTTAGAACATCAAAAATTTCCTTTCAATTTCACATGAAGTATTCAATTTTGTCCCATATATATAGACTTTCTTCACACTGCATGGTTCTTTAATATCTAGCATGGCAAAACATGATATCTTCTAGCATTTCAACTCATAATTTATCAACTAGCAATCAATTCAACACACATCTTCTAAATTACCAATTCATCTCTACATAAGCAACCATAGGCCAATTTCACTTAAGTTTTCATTAACAATTCTATCAAAACATTCCTAGCATGGTATCTAGCTTTAGAAGCATGAGAAACACCCACCTTATATGGAGAGAAAAATCCAAAGAACTTCTAGAGAATCTTCTACAACGAATGAACAAGGCCTTGTCCTTCTAGATCAACCACCAAGTTGTGCCTCTCCTTGTAGTGATGCAAGCAACCCGAGCCTCCCTCTTCTTGATCCTTGAAAATGCCGGCCTCCTCCTTGGATGAGGAACACAATAGCACACAATCTCACAACTCCTCAATCTTTTGCCTCACTAAAATTACTTCTCTTTCTTTTCTTTCTATTCTTTTCTTTCAAAAATTCTAAGTGTGGGAATGAAGAGTATAGGAAGGGGTATTTATACAAAATTTTAGGATGAATGTAGGGCTAGGATTAGATCCAATGGTTAGAGATCAATGATCTAGAAGAACTAGGGAGTTATGAAAACTACCCATGATGAACAACCACCTCTCCACTACTTCCATCACTCCCACTCCTCCATCTACAATCCAGCCTATGGGGCGAAGTGTGCAATGCACACCCTAGTGCTTGCACGTGCCACCTAGTGTCCCCATTTACAAATTTGTTCATGTGATAATTTTAATTGTCCATGAAATGAGTCTACACTACAAGTTAGACTATTTCAAAAGAGATTTAAAGTAAATGGGTTTACTAATGGGCCAAACTAACCATGGGCTCAAAATAATTAAATAATTAATAAATATAGTGGGCCTAAAAAGGACAATTTGGCCTAGATTTAAATTAGGTTTTTAAAGAGAATAATTTTAGAAAAATAAAGAGAACAATTACGATACAAAAATGTTTCATACGAGAAATTATACAAGAAATCATACGTGCATAACACGTAAAAATCACAAAATCTCATAAATCAATTCTTGAGTATTACAACACTCCCTCCTTAGAATAGTTCCGTCCCCAGAACTACACTTAAAGAGTGAGAAACAGGAATACAACAAAGAGATAAGAAAGAAAAAAAAGAGAAGATATAAATCACTCAAAGAGGTCAGGATGATCTTTCATCATCCTCTCCTCAGATTCCCAAGTAGCCTCTTCAACCAACTGGTTTCTGCAGACTACCTTAACCATCGGTATCGTCTTATTCCTCAAGACTTTCTCCCGACGATCAACAATCTCAATCGGAAGCTCAATGTAGCTCAGATCCAATTGCAAACCCTCCGGTACTTCAGGCAAATGATGACTGGAATCTGGAATGTAACCTCTCAGCATAGACACATGAAAGACATTGTGCACCTGAGACAACTCTTCTAATAACTCAAGTCGGTAAGCAGTTTTTCCGATCCTTTTCAATATCTTATACGGCCCTATGAACCTCGGGGCCAACTTCCCACTTCTGCCGAAGCGAATCAGACCCTTACTTGGTGATACCTTCAGAAAGACAAAGTCACCAACCTCAAACTCAAGGTCCCTCCTTCGGTTGTGTGCATAGCTCTTCTGCCTACTCTGCGCATCCACCAACATCTTTCTGATCAGATCGATCTTTTCAGGGATCTGGTGCACAATCTCAGGCCCAAACATTTGTCGTTCCCCAACTTCAAACCAACAAACAGGTGTTCTGCACTTTCTGCCATACAGAGCTTCGTACGATGCCATCCCAATACTAGTATGAAAACTGTTGTTATAGGCAAACTCCACCAAAGCTAGATGCCTTTTCCAACCGCCTCCAAAGTCTAGTACACAACACCGAAGCATGTCCTCAAAATACGGTTGACTCTCTCGGTCTGCCCATCGGTTTGTGGATAAAAAGCAGTGCTAAAATCCGTCTTGGTACCGAAAGCTATCTGAAGACTCCTCTAGAAATGCGAAGTAAACCGCGCATCTCGATCAGATACAATGGTCAACGGAACACCATGAAGCCTAACGATCTCACCAACATACAGGTCAACCAATCTACCCATCGATGAAGTGAGTTTCATCGCTAAGAAGTGGGCGGACTTGGTTAGTCGATCGACTATGACCCAAATTGTATCATTGCCCTTTGAACTCTTGGACAAACCCGTGATGAAATCCATACTGATGTTATCCCACTTCCATTTTGAAATAGGTAACGGTTGCAAAAGACCTCTGGGTTTCTGATTCTCGGCTTTGACTTGTTGACAAATCTCACACCTCGCCACAAATTCAGCCACATCCCGCTTCAAACCTGACCACCAGAAATGCTGCTTAATGTCCCTAGACATCTTAGTACTCCTAGGATGTACAAACAAAAGAGTAGCATGTGCCTCCTGAAGAATACTTTCTTTCAAGTTCGACTGATCCGGAATACACAGCCTCTCTCCAAACCACAGCACTCCATCCTTGATCTGAAACTCGGACAACTTGCCAGCACCGACCTGTTCCTTCATCTTCTGAATCTCTGCATCTTCCTTTTGACTTGCGATAATCCTTTCATTCAGCGTTGGTTGAAGCATTAACTGAGCTAAAGATGATCCCAAGCCATGCAGAACGACTTCAATACCAACCTGATCCAACTCCTCTGCCAGCTGCCTCTGAGTCGTAATCAAACTAGCCAGACTGCTCTTGCGGCTAAGTGCATCAGCAACAACATTAGCCTTCTCCGGATGGTACTTAATCTCTGGACGAATGTCCTCAAGCACCTCTAGCCATCTCCTTTGCCTCAGATTCAGATCCTTCTGCTGATAGATGTACTTCAAGCTCTTGTGGTCCGTGTACATGTTTAGCTTCTCACTATACACGTAATGTCTCCATTGCTTTACGGCAAAGATAATCGCAGCCAACTCTAGATCGTGAGTCGGGTAATTCTTCTCATGCGGTCGTAGTTGCCTAGACCCATAAGCGATCACTTTTCCTTCATGCATTAATACACAACCAAGCCCACGATGTGAAGCATCGCTGTAGACATCGTACTCAACACCTGCTCTAAGCAAAGCTAAAATGGGTGCAGAAGTCAGCCTCTCTTTCAACTCCTAAAAGCTTGCCTCACACTACTCAGTCCACTTGAAGTTTAAATTCTTCTTGGTCAGACCAGTGAGCGGCACGGCTATCTGAGCATAGCCCTGGATAAACCTCCTGTAATATCCAGTCAGCCGAAGGAAACTCCGGATTTCCTTCACTGTAGTAGGCCTTGCCCAATCCTTCACCACCTCTATCTTCTGCGGATCAGTTGCCATTCCCTCCTTAGAAAGGATGTGACCTAAGATCACCACTTCAGATTTTCAGAAATTGCACTTGGACAACTTGGCATACAACTCATGCTCTTCCAACTTCTTCAAAACTACTGCCAGATGCTCTGTGTGCTCCTCCTCCGACTTGGAGTACACATGGATATCGTCGATGAAAACCATGATGAAAGAATCAATAAACGGCCTCAGAACTCAGTTCATCATATCCATGAAAATTGCAGGTGCATTCGTCACTCCGAATGGCATTACTAAGAATTCGTAATGCCCGTATCGAGTTCTGAATGCAGTCTTATGAACATCTTCAGCTTTCACTCGAACTTGATGGTAACCTGACCGAAGATCTATTTTAGAGAAGACAGCTGCTCCTTGTAGTCGATCGAATAGGTCATCAATTTGGGGAATCAGATACTTATTCTGAATAGTGACCATATTCAGCTCCCGGTAATCGATGCACATCCTCTTCGAACCATCCTTCTTCTTTACCAAAAGCACTGGCGCTCCCCAAGGTAACGCACTCGGTTAAATAAAGCCTTTCTCCAACAGTTCCTCAATCTGCCATTTGCTCTCATCCTGCTCCACAGGCACCATCATATACGGTGCCTTGAAA
The DNA here is from genome assembly GCA_017893485.1 of Hemerocallis citrina. Classification (NCBI taxonomy): domain Eukaryota; kingdom Viridiplantae; phylum Streptophyta; class Magnoliopsida; order Asparagales; family Asphodelaceae; genus Hemerocallis; species Hemerocallis citrina. Next base: position 163,650,618 of record CM030359.1, read on the forward strand.
ATTGGTGCACTCCCTAGCTAAATATTGATGCTGAACTCCACATCACGATGCGGTGGTAACCCAGGCAAATCTTCCAAGAATACCGTCGGATAATCTCGAACCAATGGAATTTTCTGCACCTCTGCAGGAACATCCCTCTTGCAGATAGCTGCCACCAGACCAGAACATCTCCTCTTCCCTTGGAAAGTGACTTCAGGTCCACCTGGAGCCTTCACTGTTACTGTCTTGGTCTTGCACTCGATGCTTGCACTGTACACCGACATCCAATCAATGTTAATGATAACATTGACTCCAAAGACATTCAGCTCGATCAGATCAATCCCGAAAATTCTATCTCCAATCACGATCTCGTAGTCCGCATAGTACCGATTAGTGGTTAAAGTCTCCCCTGATGGAGTAGCTACTGCAAAAACCTCGCCTGGAAATATCTTCGGTTCAGCTCCCAGAACTTTAGCAAACTTAGGTGATATAAAGGTATGAGAGGACCCAGTATCAAACAAAACAACAGCTTTCTTTCCATTCAAATAAAGTTCTCCTGTTACATCACACACACTTGTTACATAACAGTTCACTATAAAAGCGAGAAAAGAGAAACAACAGAAAACACTCTAAACATCCTCCCTCATACCAGTGATGACGTGATCCACCTCATCAGTGTCAGCTTCAGTCAAGGCAAATACTTGCCCTTGTTGGTACGGCTTCTTCCCAACTTGCTGTGTTGGTCCACTACGGGTGACATTCTGCTGCTTGGGGCATTGTGACTTGTAATGTCCCGTCTCACCACAGTTGAAGCAAGTCACCACAGGAGGTCTCACCCAATTATTTCCGGGTCTCCCAGCTACGTTGACAGCATTCACTCCCATTGGTTTGAAGCTCTGGGCCGGAGGCTGTCCCCTGAAGTTGCCAGAAACTGCGGGCCTCTTCCCAACATTCCAATTGGTCTTCCGATTTTGAACAGCATGGAACTGCTCCATGTCTGCCTCAGTGGTTGCAGCTCGTTTGACCAGCTTGTCAAACTTCCTGATACCGAGAGGTATCATCTTGGATCTCAGACTTGGCATCAAACCATGCTCGAATTTTCGAGCCTTCTTCGCCTCATCCATTACCAATTTGGGCACGTACCTAAAGAGCTGAGTGAACCTTGTCTCATACTTCCTAACCGACATGCTGCCCTGCTACAGCGGTAGAAACTCCATGGCCTTCTTCTCCTGGACGTCTGAGGGAAAATAATGACTACAGAATTCCTCTAAGAATTTATCCCAGCCAATAACAATACCTCCCATCGTCCGCTTCATCGAATGCCACCATACACCCGCATCCTTCTCGAACTGCAGTGCCGCCAACTTCACCTTCTGCCCTCCGGAGTCTCCAAGACTTCGAAGATAGTCTCTACCTGGCGGATCGAATTGTCAGCCGCGTCAGGGTCTGACTTCCCCTCAAACACCGGTGGTTTCATCTGTTTGAATGATTCCACGAGTTTGATTGCTTTGGGTACTAGATTCGCAGGCACCCTTCCTTGATTCTGATTCGTGGCAACGGCATTGAGTGTCTGATAGACCCTCGCTAATTCCGTTTCCAAGTCCAGACCTTCACCATTTCGAGCTCCTCTTTTAGCCATATTCTGATGCAAAAGATCCATTAAATTTGAAGTAGAAAAACATGAATTTTAAATCAACCTTTCATTTCATTGAATTTCAAAATTTATATATTCGAATTTAAAAACATTTCTGACATCAGAAGAAAGCAGGAAGAAGATACAACAGTCCAGTTCCTACGGTTCCTCTTGGCTTCACGAAGCTCTTCCCGTAGTTCTTCCACTTCCTCCTTTAGTACATCGTAGATTTTTTTTTTCCCTTCTCGAGTTCCCAAACACGATGACTGAGAATTGCAATGCTCTCCTTGCTCTTCGCACACTGTGCGTACAGCAGCTCCGCTCTCTCCCTCTGAGTCTCAACCTACCTCTGAAGAGACACAATAAGACTACTCGAAACTGGTTCTTCCTCATCGAAGGAATCATTAGATGAATCCGGAGGTGGAGTGATCTCTCGGGACTCAGGCCATTCCTCTTCCACTTCTTCAGGATCTTCTTCGTCTGAATCAGCTTGCCCGGGGTAGTAATCCTCCTCAACAATGTGCCAATCATCATCTCCAGCTGGGTTGAAGTGGTTCGCCATCTTAAAGAAAGGAGGAGAAAAAACATAAATCATAGAGCAACACAAATGAAAGTGGCTTACATTTAAATCTCTAGACTCAACACATGCTCTAATGTCCACTTCGAGGGTGTCGTTCCTTACAAATTTGTACTACTTGGAAGCGTGGCTCTGATACCACTCTGTAACACCCCGAATTCTAGAATAGGCCGAATTCGAAGTTCCACAGGAACTTTACACTTCTTTCGTACAACTTTACAAGGAAATAATTTTTTTTTGTTACATCAGAGTTTACAATTACATTACACATTTACAGCCGAAGCAAATTACAACAATTTACATAAATTGAAATGTATAACACTTGAATCATTCTTTAATCAGCATGCATTCTTTAGTCTTGTTAATCACCTTACCATGCATAAAAACTGTGGGCGCGTCAGTTTCTTACAACCGACAAAATATTATACACAACTATCCTCTCTATGCCGAAACAGTATAACGATTCTCAAATGCTTAAACAAACTACAAACTTGATCACAAACAGAACTACAAGTGACTATCCTATAGATGTCGTGTTGTGCGGTGCGCTTAGTCCTTAATGCAGTTATTTATATTAGATGACACTAATGCGCACTTGTTCAGATTCTATGCATCCCATACTACATATTTCTGAGGGCAAGCCCTTGACCGTTCTTCATCTTGTAGGGTTCAATCCCTCGTCATGACTTAAACTACTACTGTAACTATGAAAAGTATCCTAGATGTTTTATGAGTTACGAGCTTATGTCCAGACAACCTGGAGGGGAATCCCACGTCATGTCACTATGCATCGTGAAGAACCTATGGACAATTCAGCCTCCATCATGGGACATGACACCACCCGTAGTCACCAAACACCCCACGAGCATCGCCTGCGATACGGACTCCTGGAGACATATCCACGTCATGCCACGACGCATCGTGTAGACAGCCTGTGAATATTCTCACACCGTAGCTCTGAGGCCCTCATACTCGTGTTTTTCTCTTATTTTCGTCACCTCTTCACTATGCATCTAATCCTTAGATATTTGAATCATGAACAAAATCAATTCTCTAGAGTTAGTCTCTCCATTATACCGGTCTTAATCGTCTATTCAACATGACCCAATCTTGGGTTTTTCATCTCAAATTTCATTTCAACATATCTCTTTTCAATGCCGGTATGAGGCTTAACTACACTCTAGTTCTCAATTTCAATTCACAATCACAAAATCGAGTTTTCACAGTCAATAAGTCTTTTTCATGATCAACAATAATTTTCCTTTCATGTTCATAGCATTTGTATATTCATGCTCATAAAATCTTTCATAATTCATCATAACATTCAATTTCACTTTCATGTACAAACTCATGCATAAACAAAAGAATTCGTTTTTCTAACTTGTCACATTCATAGCTCATTCAACCACCATGAAATTACCGTACTGTCATTTTATCAAAAATTTACACTCTCATTGCCAAAACTCATTTCAAACTCTTTTAAACAAGACATGTATTTTTCTTTATTCAAGGACAATTTGAACTAATAAAAATAATAAGTTCTTTCTTCCCAAAAAATAGTCTCAAATCCTTATTTATACTGGGCCACAGGTTATAGAAAGTTCTTTCACGAAAATCCAGATATTAGTTGAAACTTCAGGGCTGTCGACCGTTAGGACATGGACAGTCGGCTGTTCTGTGAGGATTTACAATTCGAAAATCAATGGTCAGGGTAGTCGACTGTCACAGTCTAGTCGGTCGACTGATCTGCAAGGGTTTGAACTCGAAAACAATTAATCAGGACGGTCGACTGTTTCAATATAACTGGTCGACTGTTTCGCAAAGATTTGAACTCGAAAACAAATACTCAGAGCAATCGACTGTTTCAATATAATCAGTTGACTGATGCTACTAGGTTTTTCAAATTCCAAAAATGTTTTTAGTTCTTTTTCTTCTCTTTTTGAGTCAAAAAAATCTCCAGATTTCAAAATTTATAAGACTACAGCAAGCCAGTATTTTTATAATCATTATTTACTAATAAAACATGTATTTTTGATCTTATTTTATGTCCTATGTCCATAATTTCGACATTGGGAACAAATCATAGTTGCATATATTTTGAAATATAATTTTTTACAAATTTTTTTTTCATTTATTAATCCATCACATTAACTTAGAACATCAAAAGTTTCCTTTCAATTTCACATGAAGCATTCAATTTTGTCTCATATATATAGATTTTCTTCACATAACATGGTTCTTTAATATCTAGCATGGCAAAACATGATATCTTCTAGCATTTTAACTCATAATTTATCAACTAGCAATCACTTCAACACACATCCTCTAAATTACCAATTCATCTCTACATAAGCAACCATAGGCCAATTTCACTTAAGTTTTCATTAACAATTCTATCAAAACATTCCTAGCATGGTATCCAGCTTTAGAAGCATGAGAAACAACCACCTTATATGGGGAGAAAAATCCAAAGAACTTCTAGAAAATCTCCTACAACGAATGAACAAGGCCTTCTCCTCCTAGATCAACCACCAAGTTGTGCCTCTCCTTGTAGTGATGCAAGCAACCCGAGCCTCCCTCTTCTTGATCCTTGAAAATGCCGGCCTCCTCCTTGGATGAGGAACACAATAGCACACAATCTCACAACTCCTCAATTTTTTGCCTCACTAAAATTACTTCTTTTTCTTTTCTTTCTATTCTTTTCTTTCAAAAATTCTAAGTGTGAGAATGAAGAGTATAGGGAGGGGTATTTATACAAAATTTTAGGATGAATGTAGGGCTAGGATTAGATCCAATGGTTAGAGATCAATAGGCTAGATGAACTAGGGAGTTATGAAAACTACCCATGATGAACAACCACCTCTCCACTGCTTCCATCACTCCCACTCCTCCATCTACAATCCGGCCTATGGGGGAAAGTGTGCAATGCACACCCTAGTGCTTGCACGTGCCACTTAGTGTCCCCATTTACAAATTTGTTCATGTGAAAATTTTAATTGTCCATGAAATGTGTCTTTACTACAAGTTAGACCATTTCAACAAAAAAATTAAAGTAAATGGGTTCACTAATGGACCAAACTAACCATGGGCTCAAAATAATTAAATAATTAATAAATATAGTGGGCTTAAAAAGGACAATTAGGCCTAGATTTAAGTTAGGCTTTTAAAGAGAATAATTTTAGAAAAATAAAGAGAACAATTACGATATAAAAATATTTCATACGAGAAATTATACAAATAAAATCATACGTGCACAACACGTAAAATCACAAAATCTCATAAATCAATTCTATGGTGCTACAATTTTAACAACAACCAAACATCAATCGTTCATTCAAACATACAACCTAGTAATAAAACTACGATAGATTATTTGTGCGATGGTTATATGCATAAACCTATTATCGTTACTATATGAGTGCATAAAAGATTCAATCTTTGGAGTCAGAAGAGGCACGAAGTCAAGGATATTTGGGTTAGCTAGTGTAAACCCTCAATATACTCAACAAAAGAGGAACGATATACGATACAGTGAAGAATTGGATCTACTTGCAAGAATTTTAATAAAAATTTGAATTTGATACAAGATTCAATTCAAGAGAAAAGTGACTTGCCTTATTGAAGATTAGTTCCGAATATGCAGGAATAACAGTATGAGAATCCCGGAGCAACGATGATGATCGCGATCAAATGCGAATCTTGATGTGATTGATGATCACGAAGATCGGACCGTGAGCACTAATCACGAAGATCATGGGCTGAAGATCGAAGATCTAGATCAAGACCGATGGTGATCGACAACTGAGATCAAGGATCGAAATACCAAACAACAACTGAACAGATCCTCAACAGCAAACAGCCGAACACCAAGCCAGCTACTTGCAGATCCAATCAACAAGTGAAGGGATAAATGTTCGATGTGCAGGCAACTGGGCAAGGGGAGTGGCGATGTTGTGGTTGCCCAAGCAACAACTGTTGGTCGCGACTGGCTATGGGGACAGCGGGGGTATGAGGCGGAGTCGCGGCTGGAAGTTGATGAGGGTGCAGTCGAGATGGTGGCCGAGGAGAACGGGGACGGGGTCGACATAGGAGTAACGGCGTCGACGAGTTTAGGGTGACGGTGGTTGGGTTCGGTCGTTGAGGACGATAGAGGCAATGGGCGGCTGCTCGAAGGAGGAGCGACGTGCTCTGTTTCGGTAAAGAAATAGAGGATGTAGGTGGGAGGTGGTCGCGATCGGGAAGCGACGGCGACGGGAGGCTGGCATTGTGGAGGCAAGGGTGAGCAGACGGTGGAGATAAGAGGATGACAACGGTGGGCGATGGAGGCTGGAGGAGGTGATGGGTTGCGGTGGTGCACAGGGATGAAGGCGGGGTGGGGATGGGTCGAGCGGGTCGTGGATGACAATCGAGGGCGGAAGGTAGGTGTCAACGAGGATGGCGGTCGATGCGGAAGGCTGGGTGGCAGGATCTCGATGAGGAAGATGAGGAGGATATAGCGGGAGGTTGAGGAAGATGAACAGGGGGTAGGGGGGTTGCACAGTTGGCAGCTAGGGTTAGGCTAGGTTAGGGGTATAGGTTTGAATAGTAGCAGCTGATTAGGATGGGGTTGATTATAATATATAGGGAAAATTTTGGATATTGGGTTATAGGGTAGTGGGTTGGATCCAATAAGAAGGGCCATTGGTTGTAGATCCAAAAGGAGATGGAATAACTAAATAAAAAGAATAGCATTATATAACAAAATGTAATTTGTATTAATATATATAAATTATTTGAAATAACTACAAATACAATTAATAAATAGAAATAGACTTTTTTTAATAAACAATCAAAGGCAGCAGCAATAGCAACAACAATATGTATCAAAATAGGATTTGAGATTAACAAATCTATTAAAATGATCCAAATAGTAATAATATAAATAGTCGATCAATTAGGAATATAATTTAAAGTTAAAATATATCATCATTCGAAATAAATATAATTGTCGATCCAAAATGAATTTAAAATAGAAATGAATTTATAAATAATCAAAATACAGAAAATATTCATAAAATATGTATTTATGGGAACGGGGGGTTACATAGGACCTGGCAGATTTTTAGAGTTTCCCCTAATCTCCGCTCTGCTCTCGTCCTTGCACTAGACTAGAAATTGCAGTCGAGAGGATGCCGCCACTCCGGACCTCCTCAAAAGTTGTTACAGACATAAAGGCACTCCAGTCGAAGATATTAAAGCCTTTCCCTCTGAGCTGCTCCTTAGTTAGGCCTTTCTCCAAGTCTCCTGCCCACATTAAAAGAACTTAGGATTTTGTCAGGCGTGATGACGCCATGCGTCCCCCTGATAGGCGAACACCACTCGTTAGTGTCTGTCCTTACATTCAACCAAGACTCGATCTAGTCCTACAACACCACAAACCCAAGGTACAAGTGTTAACCAACTCTACGGCCAAGATTAAGAATAAGGTTAAGTATATGATTACTAGTTTTTCCCCTGATCATCTGATTATCTAAATCCCAAGACTCTAATCAATCTCCAGTCCGTTTTCATTATCTCATTGTGAATTATTAGGCGATTCGAGTTCTATTTCATTTTAACCAATACTCTTCTAGTTAGGATATCTATCCACTTTCATGAGCTAACTTAGTAAACAACTTTTGTTTATTATGAACTTGTTAAGTTTTACATGTGGACTCTTTTTAGTTAATTACTTTTTTCATCATTAGGACCTAACCCATCCCACACTGGGGCTCAACCTAGCCCTCAAATCTGGCCCAAGAGTTGGCCCGCCTCGGCCCACACTTGGCCCGAACCAATGACGAACCGACTTTGTCGATCGCTGCAACTGCCATCTACTCTTGGAGTTAGATCGCAACCTCGGTCCGACCCAAACGCATTGCTCTCGCTATCCTCATGCTCCATGATCCTCAACAAGTGGTAGCATCAAACACAACGATGGAAGCCTTCCCTGAACGAAGAGCACGTCGGCGCACGAGTCGTCTCCTCCTACGCGTTCGAATGCATTCGATGAGATATAGGTCCTTATTCTACCCGTCTAGATATACCAACATGACTTGATCCTAGACTCTCAATACTCAACCAATGTAGCCCAACATGGGTACACTATCCTAGGAATAAATTCCCCATCAAGATTACTTAAAAAGAGTGCTAAAGAGCTCTAAAAGTAGAATATCATTGGCGTTCATGCCAAAACGGGGTCGTTCCTTGTCCCGTTTCTTCAAAGAAATGCGATCGGGTGCTCCCCATGCTTCTACCTAAAGTAGACAGCAAGCACAAGAACAAATTGGGCATGAATCTCATCCTAAAGTGATAAACAACAATACATAAACATCCATCACAATTCTTACTTCAAAACAGTAAACAAACATGTCTATATTGTGGTCTACAAGCACATATGAGCTACTCATAACATGAAACTATAAATAGTTTAATTCCTAACCCATTCCCACATCTACAATATATTTTATGACCCACAACAGCAACTTAAAACTCAGATTCTACAAGTTCAAACTCAATCTCCTTGGCATAGTGCAAAAGAGTGAGCTATATGAATCTGTGTGCTTCTGTTGTCCCTTACAAAATTCATTATAATTCGTGTACTGATCCAAATTATGAGTTCCTAGATATTTGGAAAGATCTATGTGTCTACTACAACTTCCTAGTTACATGTTTTTTTAGATTGTGTAATTAAAGTCGCCAAATAAGTCATTCTTTAACATATATGAAATTATTTCCAGAACAGAGCAACAACTAACCAGTACTAACATAAAAATACTTTTAAAATAGAAAATGATCTTTAAACTTCATGAAATTTGAAATGTAGGTTATACATACTTGGTAACAGAACGTACTTAAATTTCAAGTGATTCTACCATGTACTTTTTAAGTTATGACTTCTTAAATATTAACTAAAAACAGAACAGATCATCTTCACTCTATTTTTTCTTTTCAGAACAGTCAGTGGTTTCGGATTTTATAAAAATAGCTAACGATGTCCAAAAATCATGAAATTTTATATTCAATCACTTAACACATACTAAAAATGCATACTAAAATTTCAGAAATAGATCTTAAGTGGTTACAGAGTTATGAGATTTGGAAAATTATAGTCAAAACACAAGCTAAGTCTGTTTTCTGTATAGTCAGAGTTCAAGTTCGTATTTAGTTAAAATATGAAATTTGGAAGAAACGTGTATAGCATGCATAAGAATCTATGTTTAAAATTTTAACTTCAAATTCCAAGTATTTTTTTCAAGTTATAGCATCCAGACCCAGCACACTTTTCAGTTTACCTCTTTACTAAGTTTTTATCTAGTCTTCCACTAATAAACTAGCATGCAACGAATTTCTACCACTTAGTTACACATTTCATGAATCATGCTGTCAAGACGATATCAAAATTTAACCATACAAAAATTAAACACTTCAAAGATTTAAAACACCCATCTTAAAATTGTACATAAGAACACCATCAAGCTCCACCTAGTTTGCTCTTCTCCTCCTTGCTCCTAGCTCTTGCCCTTCTCGCTCCTAGCCCTTGGCTCTCCTTCACCTTGAATCCTCCTCCTTCTTAGGATAGAAATGAAGTGATTGAAGTAGGTTGAGGTGTAAGGAAATGTTTAAGTGTAGGAGAATGAGGAAAAATGAGCTAGTACAAAAGAAAGGGGATTAAATAGAAGAGGCTTCATGATGGGGAAGAGGGTTGAGTGTAAGAGTGAACAAAGATGCTTAGGGTTCTACAAGATGCTCTTGGAAACTCTCACACCTATCATGATAACCATTCAAAAATCAACAACCCTAGTTCTCTTCCCTCCAAGCCCATGATTTTGTAATATTATATTTATATATGTGTACATAGTGTAGTTGAAGTATAGTATATATATATGTATATATATATAATGTGCACATGACATGTTAGGCTTATAGAATAAAGTTGATCATGGCTAGAGCCCAAATGTCCAACCATGTTTAGTTTGGTTGACTCAAAAATACAGTCAAGTTGGTGCACAAAAATACAAATTTGTACAAACAAAATCGTAGCACACTCAAAAATAAATTTTAAGACAAAATTTTATAAACACAAGCAACCATATTCATATATTATTATACGAATAATAGTCAATTATTTATACATTTCATCTTCAATTATAATTGAGACAAGTATATCCCAACTCTAGTTCTACAATTGCACCTTTGTTTAGTTTGAAATATATCAAATAATAATATGTTTCAATACTTACTCAATTAAAATTGAGAACATTGCATTAATACGTGCAACTCTCAATCGTGCACGGATTAAAATATAAAATAGATATATACTATTTTGCGGGGCCTTAAAGAGCGAGAAGTACATCCGGGCCGAAGAGGACCTCCACCCCAGGGGTCAGAAAGGATCCCCTACTAAAGGAAAGAGGATGGTGGAAAGCTTTGAACCTTCCAAGAATGCCTAGAAAGATGCCTTGGGGCAGAGGTGCCCTCCCTCGCATTCACAGTTCGACAAGTTCACTTCGCACAATGCGAGCGTGTCTGCCATCCTGATAGAAATAGAGGGCAATGACATACTCCGACACCTTCCTCGGTCCAACAACCTCAACAAGAAGAGAGTCCAGAGGTTCTATTGCCATTTCTATCGGGACCATGGCCACGACACCGATAACTGCCGATCTCTGAAGGAGGAAATTGTGGCCCTCATCCAGAAAGGGTACCTTGCCAAATACACTCGGAATGGCCTGAAAGCCTCTCCACCCCCTCGGGCAGTGAACAAACATCCAGAGCCAGAGCCCGAGCATCAGGATACCGATAATCTGGTCATCCTACATTGCGTCCATGGCGGTCCCATGGGGGAGAGTCTAGCTCCTTCCGCAAGGCCTTCATCCGGGAGGTAAACTCTGTTCACAATTGCCCCCCCTGCCCGAGGCCTTGGTTTGGTGGTCTCTTTCTTGGATGAAGACCTTGAAGGTGTTCAGGTCCTACACTGTGTTGCTCTGGTCATAAGTCTTTTGGTCACCAATCACAAGGTCCATCGTATCCACGTTGATAACGGAAGTTCGGTGAACATCCTATTCCTAGCGGCTTTCGAAGCTTTAAAACTATCACGGGAGAGGCTGAAACCAGCAGGGTACACCCTCCACGGCTTCTCCGGCACTCCAGTCTAGATCGAGGAATCGTTACCCTGGATGTCATTGCGGGAAAATCCTTGACCTCCCAAACGGAGGTGATGAACTTCATGGTGGTTGATGTCAAAGCCGCCTATAACGCCATCCTGGGCTGACCCAGCCTCGCTTCCCTCCCGGCCGTACCCTCGGCCTACCACATGCGCTTGAAGTTCCCAACCAAGTCAGGAGTCATAGTCGTCAAAGGAAATCAGGAGGCAGCTCAGGCCTGCTACACCGCCATGGTGGGGGCACTGTCCACCCTCTTAAAGCAGTAGAGCTCCCATCGGATCGAAGTTCAATAGGTTCCTAGCCAGTGGACGAGCTGGAGGAGATCCCATTCTCTGAGGTCGAACTGGTCAAATGCTTGAAAATAAGCAAGTCTCTCCCCTCTTCTCTCAAGGGGGAAATTGTCTGCTCTATCTACTGGAACCGAGACATGTTTGTGGAGGCCCTCAAACATGCCAGGAATATCCGATGACCTCATCATGCATAGATTGAGCATCCACTTGGACTCCAAGCTTGTACAACAGAGATGCTTAAAGTTTGCCCCCGAAAGGCCACAAGAGATGAAGGAAGAAGTCGACAAACTCCTCTCTGCCCGGTTCATCCAAGAAGTCAACTACCCAGAGTGGTTGGCTAACGTCATGCTGGTAAAAAAGTCCAATGGCAATTGGAGAATGTGCATCGACTTTACCAACCTCAATAAGGCTTTCCCGAAAGATCCTTTCTCCCTTCCCAGCATCGACCCCCAGATCGATGCTACATCCGGACATAAGTTGTTGAGCTTCATGGATGCCTACTCCAGTTACAACCATATTCGGATGTACCCCCCAAGACATTCCAAAGATGGCCCTTAACACCAATTAGGGACTCTACTGCTACATGGTCATGGCCATGGAATTGAAGAATGCATGCGCCACTTATCAGAGGCTTGTTAACCAAGTCTTCAAAGAACATATTGGTCGGAATATGGAGGTCTATGTCGACGACATGCTTGTCAAAAGCCTCCGGGGTAAAGATCACATAAGCGACTTGGAAGAGGCCTTCGGGGTTCTAAGGATGCATAATAAATATGTGACTCGACCCCTCTTACACTACTAATCGGAATGGATATAACGGCGTATCTATACCGGCGTCTATGCCCAAACGCCGCGATAGATCGGCATTATAAAATATTTTTTAATAGCGGGCCTCTATAACGGCGGTGCTATATTACGCCGTTATATATATAATATATAATGGCGGTGGTATAGACACCGCCGTTATAGACCCCGCGGAAACATAGCGCTAATCAGTAAACTAGCGCTAATCACTAATTTCTGCTGCCGCCTGCCGAATTTTTCATCCCGCTCGCTCTTCATTTCCCCCCAAAATCGAAAACCCTAATCCCGCTCTTCATTTCCCGCTCTTCATTTCCGCTCCGCTCTTCATCTCCGCTCTTCATTTCCCAAAATCGAAAACCCTAATCAGTAAACCCAAAATCGAAAACCCTAATCCCGCTCTTCATTTCCGCTCCGCTCTTCATCCCGCTCCGAATTTTTCATCCCGATCCGCTCCACTATCCGTCTCCAAAATCTCTCTCTCTCTCTCTCTCCCTCTCTCTGACCAGTCGACCTCTCCCCCATTCGGCGCATCTTCCCCTCTCCCCATTCGGCTTCGTCTCCCCACACGGTTGCAGAAGTTTACTATCATTTTGTCAGTCGCCCTTCTCCATTCAAGAAGAAGCTCTATGTGGATTCATTCTCTATTTGATTGGTACATTTCACATTCTCTTAGTTCTGATCTCACTTTCATGTTATTGGGATTAGGGTTCTGTTAACTTTGCTTAATTTGAAATGGGTTTTTGTCAAAATCCCTTCTTTTTGTATAATTCTATAGAATTTGGAGTGGGATGTTTATATTTACTTGTTTTTACTTTGCTTAATTTGTTGTTTATATTTACTTTTGTCAAAATCCCTTCTTGTTGTTGTTGATGTTTAACTTTGCTGAATAATAAACCCATAGAGGACCAATCATGTTTAAATTTGACACCATTCTCATCTTTTGTGGTTCATAACATAGGTAGTTTTTTCTGGTTTAGTTTATGATTAGTTCATCGAATTATAGTTGTGCATTCACAGTTTACTTTAGATGATAAATATGGTTGGATTTGATTGTTGCGTGGTTCTTGTTTGTGAAAATGCCCAAGTGAATCTTAAAGTACTTGTTTAGTAAAAGATTGATGTGTTTACCATTTAGATGCAAATTATGTGAAGGGATTTTTTTTAAAATTTGGTTAATGTATTATTCGTAAATATGTGATATAGCTTTTGGAGGTCTACGATAAAAAAGTGATGCATTTTAGGCCATGTTTGGGAACATAGTTAACTTAGGATAACTGGTGGAGTTATCATGTACTGTTATAGTACTCTAGTTAAGTTCTGTTTTACGCTCATTTTATTAGAGTTGAGATAGTTGTAGTTATTTCACCCTAAAAGTTGAGATAACTGTAGTTATCTAAACTCCACTCTTATCTAATTGGAGTTGCGAGACACCATGTTTAATGAGAACTTTAAGTTAGAGATAAAGGTGATAACCAAAGTTTGGCTTCATTTTAGTGTTAACTAATTACTTATTTATTAACTAATTACTTGTTTTACTTCAAAACAGAAATAACAAAGATTGGAGGAGCAGAACCCGCAATTGTTGATATTTAAGTGAGATTCTTTTCAATTTTTTTCTTTCTTATAGTAAAGTTATATTAATTCTAATTTTTGTGTTATATTCATTCGGATATTATATTTTCTTTGTTTAGGGGTTCATGGTTTGGAGAATTTGATAGTTCGATTGGTATTCAGTGGTGGTTCACATTGTGAGACAAATCAGTATGACAGTATCATTCTATTTTATGTTTGGTTTACTATTAACCATAACTTTATTATGCTAAAGTATTCTACTAGTCTGTTATATTCATGTGATTGTGAGTTTGCTTCTTCGTTGGATAACTTGGATTTCAATTTGTACAAGTGATGATGAGATGGATTATGTTTCTGAAGTTGCACACTATGAATCATTTATTTAATGATTTGTAGGAGTGACTTGTGATGAATTAATCCTAACTGAGCTTTATTTTTCCTCGTTGGTTTTAAGTGATGATGAGAAGGATTATGTTTCTGAAGTTGCACACTATGAATCATTTATTTAATGATTTGTAGGAGTGACTTGTGATGAATTAATCCTAACTGAGCTTTATTTTTCCTCGTTGGTTTTAAGTGATGATGAGAAGGATTATGTTTCTGAAATTGCACACTATGAATAATTTATTTAATGATTTGTAGGAGTGACTTGTGATGAATTAATCCTAACTGAGCTTTATTTTTCCTCGTTGGTTTTAAGTGATGATGAGAAGGATTATATTTCTGAAGTTGCACACTATGAATCATTTATTTAATGATTTGTAGGAGTAAGTGAGTAACTTGTGATGAATTAATCCAAATGAAGTGGACCGTGGGTTGTTTTTGAGTGGACCGTGGGTTGTTTTTGAGGACATAGATAAAGCACCAAATGAAGTTCAATGGCTCATGCTACCATTGTTAGAAGGAAAGGTATGTTTATCAGTTTAAACTTATGTAGTTGAGCGAATATAAACTTATGTTGTTGTTTTTTCCCCCCTTCTTTTTCGGACTAGGCTACTTATACTGATAGTGATATCCATAGAGAGCTTGAGCTCAAAGCTTCCTCCTTCGCAAGATTGAACAAGTTATCAACATCCTTAAATCTGAATGATATTTGGCAAGTGGTTGTATTAGCTTTTATGTTGAACGAGTGCAGATTCCTACGAGACTTGGACATCACTGTAAGTTTTGTTCTCTCCTTGATTGCATTTCTTGGCGTTAGCCTTTGTTTTGGGAGCTTTTGTTGTATGATGTGCCTTCGGGCAGACCTTGTATTATTATTTGTCTCTTTCGTTAATTACCATTAATGAAACGATGACTGTAGTCATCCTTTTTATAAAAAAAACTTTCGTTAATTACCATTAATGAAACGATGACTGTAGTCATCCTTTTTATAAAAAAAAACAGTTAATAGATAATCTCAGATTCAGAAGTTCCAATTTTTTTCAGAGAATAATGCCAGGCTAACAATGCAATTCTTATCTTTCAGTTAGTTAATGTTGTGGGTGATAGACTGATAGTATGCTGTGACTAACATGTACCATATGTTTTATTCTCCAACATGTCTTCTTGATAACTTTTTAGTTGCGTTTTGGAATCAATTAGCACTGCAGTTTTCATGTTGTTTACTACTTTGTAAAATTTCATGAAATTAACAATGATCTCAAGTTGTTAATTTGTTTGTACCATATGCTGTGACTAACATGTACCATATGTTTTATTCTCCAACATGTCTTCTTGATAACTTTTTAGTTGCGTTTTGGAATCAATTAGCACTGCAGTTTTCATGTTGTTTACTACTTTGTAAAATTTCATGAAATTAACAATGATCTCAAGTTGTTAATTTGTTTGTATGTAATTATAAGAGAGAGAGGTATTACATAGATTAGGAGAGGGTTCTCGCAGGTTGAATAGAGTTAAATCACCTTAGGGCCACTTCTTGAGTGATCCACAATATGCAACTTGATCTACAATTATCAGTTAGTCAAATGCTAAGGGATCAAGTGGTTTATCCATGAATGCAATAATTTCTAAGTATGCATTATTGTCAACCTTAGAAAGTTCGGTTCATTTTATTAATGGGTAAACAAAGTTCAAAACCACTGATCTCTTAGTGTTTGACTATTGTACATGTGTAGGTCAAGATTTACATTAGGCTTGGGTTGAACAAAATTAGTTCTCAACCCTTGGAGAGTCTAAGAGCTCTAATAGGAATCCCTCAATTTTAGGACAACTTCGCAGTTTTGGTGTAGAGGCAGAGACAGTTTAGATTAGAAGCTACAGAAAAATTGCTAAAGCTTGGGAGTCATATATTCACCCTTCAAACTATTCATACTTTTCAACTGAAACAGTTGCATGCTACCATATACACTTAGATGACGGAGTTAACCGAACAGCACACACACTGTGCCTAACAGTTGATGGTGGAGTCCTAAAGACTATTCAGATGAACATGACGGGGTACATAATTTTGTTTAATATATATCCACAACTTAGCACAAAACCATTATAGATGTGCCACTAGAGCAATAGGCACAATTTTAATGCAGTTAGATATAGTTTGCTTCTCTCACGGGATGTCTGAAACTGTAGGAATATCTTTCTCTGAATTTTCTTGATCAAGGAGATGTGTTGTTAACCCTTTGTCTTCCTAGTTCCTCCTGCCTTCTTGCCCTCTTCTCTTCACTTTTACCCCATAAAACACAGTAGAGACCAACCATGATGATGATGGAAGCTAGTTCTTTGGAAGTCATGGTAGGAACACACAGTAAAACAAAATCCTACAAAATCCTGCTAGTTTTTTATAACCTGTCAAAAGGTTTGTAGCTTCCGCAATTTGTTTTTTTTTTCTTTTAAATATTCTAGTGTCATGACATGTACATCTTAGTGGACAATTAGCTGTGCAGTAGATATCAATGCATATATGTGCTTTTATGTGTTCCATTAACTATCATTATCTGGTCTGTTATCTACGTCTTGCTTTGCTGTCTGGGTCTTGTTATTTCCGGATGGCATGTTGATTTCAGCGATATGTGGTTAATACGGAAGTATCCCCTCTTTTACATTAATACTGCAACAAGTTTTGTAGGCCTTAAAAGATCACTGAGGCTTATGAGTATTCAACCTTATATAGTTATATGGTTGGTGATCCCCCTTTTTTTTTGTCATTTCAGCATCTCGCAGTTGGCATCTTGATTTCTGGTTTTGTTTTTGAGGAGCAAGATTTTGTTAGGCCTTGGGAAGGATGTGAAGATTACTTGGAGAGGTAGTTTTACTGAATTATACTACAAGTCTACAATGCATATATGATACATTTTCTTCTCCTTGTCTGTAGTGTGCATGTTTCATCTCCACTTATTGCAGCTGACTCGTTATATTTTCTGAACATCATTTTCAAAATAAGAATACCACATTACATCTTGACAATTTATTTTGAAAAAAAAACATATTGACAATTGCTGATTGTTTTGATTGGTGCTGCAGGCTCAAGTTTTTTGTTCATTTGCTTCTTCATTTGTTCTGGTGTGCTTGAGAGTTGAGATGACTCAGATGAGGCCTGCAAACAACAACAGTGTTACAGAAAGTCAGAAAATTGTAAAATATAAGCTTATATAGTTGATTGGTTATAAATTGTAATCATTTGTAACTTGTAAATTAAGTTTTTTTATTAGTTATTACTGTAATTTTGTAGTGTATAAATTATGAGTACAATGCCTAATTGGTTGTTGTTTGCTTAATGAATATTGAATAATGAATCTTTCACTCAGAATCTAATATAAACATTCAAAACTGAAATCATTTTTTAAAGTTCGGTTAGTACGGTTATTAACCGAACCGAACCGATATATTTCGGTTCGGTTAAAACCGAAATGTATATGTTCGGTTCGGAGTTCGGTTTCAATTTTACCAAACTGAAAAGTTCAGTTCGGTTCGGTTTTGTTCGGTTCGGTTCGGTTTTGAACCGATGAACACCCCTATATCACGGCATTTATGAAGCGCCGTAATAGATCTACGACGTTTTAAACAAGCGCCTTAATAGACCTACGGACTGTAACGGCGGACTTAAAAAGCGCCGTAATAGACCTACGAATTGTAACGACGCTTTTAAAAAACGCCGTCATAGGGCTACAAGTTGTAACGGCGGTTTAAAAATGTGCCGTTACAAGCAGTACGCTATAGCGGCGTTTTTAAGAAGCGCCGGCATAGGCGTCCGACCTACAACGGCGCTTTTCTAGGCCGCCGTTACAGGTCATAGGCCTATAGCGGCGCCTTTAAAGACGCGCCGTTGTAGACCTATGGTCTGTAGCGGCGGTCTACAAAAGCGCCGCGATAGCTCCATGATCTGTAACGACGCTCGATGTAACGGCGCTGCTCGCGGCAATAATTAAAACGCCGCTACCATCTATGGCGGCGTTTATAAACGCCGCTATAGACAGAAAAAAATGCCGCTATAGGCTTTCCGATTAGTAGTGTTAGTGCACCTTCGGTGTCACTGCAAGGAAGTTCCTTGGCTTTATGGTCAACAAACAAGGGATAGAAACCAACCCCCGAGAAAATTCAGGCCATCCTGGACATGGCCCCTCCCAGGAATTTCAAGGAAGCGCAACGGCTCACTGCTCATCTTGCCACCATAGACCATTTCCTTTCGAGGCCGCGGGAGAAGTCCCTCCCTTTCATCAAGGCCCTCCAGGGGGCGAAGAACTTCGATTGGGGAGACTAAGCAACAGGCTTTCGATCAGCTCAAAGAATACCTATCCAATCCCTCTCTCCTCAATAAGCCGGAGCCTGGCGAGGTGCTATACCTCTCCTTGGTAGCCTTGGAGCAGGCCCTCAGCACGGTCCTAATTAGGGAAGAAGGCGAAGCCCAAAATCCCATCTACTATGTCAGCAAAATTCTCTACGCTGCCGAACTCCGATACAAAAAAATGAAAAAGGTCACCTACGCCTTGGTCGTGGCTGCTCGAATGCTCCGTCATTACTTTCAAGATCACTCCATTCAAGTTCTCACGGATTAGCCGCTCAAGCAAGTCCTCCATAAACCTGAGACCACCAGCTGCCAAATCAAATGGTCCATCTAGCTGATTCAGCATGACATCAGCTATAAGCTGAGGACGTCATTAAAGGACAAGCACTAGCCGAATTCATAATTGAATGCGCCATCCTAAAGGTCCCCGAAACTCCACAAGATGAGCCCTTCTGGGACCTTTATGTGGATGGATCATCTTCATCGAGTCATCTTTAGCAGTCCATACGGTTTCATTCTCTAGTACTCCCTACGCTTCAGCTTTAAGGCATCTAACAACAAGGCCGAGTATGAAGCCCTGGTAGTCAGACTCCTCCTAGCCCGAAAAGTAGGAACCAAATGGGTCATAGCCTTCAGCGACTCCCAACTCATCGTCAATCAAGTATGCGGAGAATATGAAGCAAGTGACGTCCGGATGGTCAAATACCTGGCCCAGGTCAAGCTCCTCTTAGCTGACTTTGAGGATGCCTCCATCGTTAGGATCCCTCGCGAAATGAATAGCTAGGAAGATGCCCTTTCCAAGTTGGCATCCTCCTCGTTCGAAGGTCTAGATTCGACAGTCCTGGTGGAGGTCCTTGTTCGACCGAGCATCGACAGGGAAACTCAGAAGTCCTCTTTCTCGACCCGTCTACCCAATAACCAACTTGGATGGATCCAATCCTGAACTACATAAGAAATGGGGAACTTCCCTAAGACGCCTCCGAGGCTAGGAGGATCAAGATCAGAGCTGAGATGTTTGTGCTTATCGACGACATGATCTTTAAGCACTCCTACACAAATTTCGATGCCAGACCCTACCTCCGATGTTTGTCACCGGAGGAGGCCAAGTATGAGCTCGAGGAAACGCATGTAGGGATTGCCAGCTGCCAAATGGGCAGCAGATCACTTGTAAGAAAAGTACTCAACCATGGTACTACTAGCTGACCCTCCTACAAGATGCTCAAGATCTGGTAAAGAAGTGTGACCCATGCAAAAGGTTCTCTTTGATATGCCATTTGCCCCAACCCAATCTCAAGTTGCTCGTCAGTCCACCCCCTTTGCCAGGTGGGGGATGGACTTGGTCGGACCATTCCCCAAAGCTATGGGGCAGAGGTGCTTCCTCATAGACCTAGGAATTCAGCGGAGATTCTCCTCCGTCTCAAACCCATAGTCAAGAAGCCAGGCCGAAAACGCCAATCGACAAATCCTCGATGGCCTCAAGAAGCGACTAGACATATCCTCCAAGGGACTATGGGTTAATGAGCTACCCAGCGTGCTATGGTCCTACCGCACAACCAAGAGGATCCCCACGAGCGAGTCACTTTTCAACTTGACCTTCGGCACCAAGGTAGTAATCCCCCTATAAATCGGGTTGCCATCTCCACAGGTCATGAGCTTCGACGAGGACACAAACTCAGGCGGCCTCAGGGCCAACCTGGATCTCTTCGATGAATTTCACGAAAGGGCAATCATCAGAAGAAACATCTACCAACAAAGAATAGAACGGTTTTACAATCAGAAAGTCCGACGCACCAACATCAAAGAAGACGATCGTGTGCTCAGGCGACTCGAGATATCTGAACCAAGCAAGATGGAGAAACTCGCACCTAATTAGGAGAGCCTATATAGGGTATCCAAAGTGGTCCATCCAGACACATACCGACTTGAAGACCCAAGGGGCAGGGTAGTCAAAAGGACCTGGAACACAAAATATTTGATAAAATTCCACGAAGACCCTTAGAGGTTTGCACTTGTAATGAGGCCTTCAAAAACCGATGCATGTACTTTAGCAGTTGATGAATAAAATTTGATTTTCACTCCAAATTGAGTCTGCAGTGGGTGCTCGAGGCCTAGCCTCAATGCTATGATATCCCCTTTGGGGTGGCATCCGATGTCAATGGCCTCAATGCCAAAATTCCCCAAGGATATCCCCCTCGGGGCGGCATCCAATGCCGAAGGCTTCAATGCCAAAAATCTCTAAGGATATCCCCCTCGGGGTGGCATCCGATGCCGAATGCTTCAATGCCAAAAATCCCTTAGGATATCTCCCTCGGGGTGGCATCCGATGTCGAATGCTTCAACACCAAAAAGTCCCTGAAGAACACCCCTTCGGGATGGCATTTGAGGCCGAAGCCTCTCAGGACAAAAATCCCCCCATACACATCCACCTCGGTATGGCATCCGATGTCGAGGGCGTATATGTCCCTCGGAGCAGCCACTCTCGAACGGATCCTAGGATAAGGCTCCATCCTCAAGAAGGGAGTGTAAAAGGTAGATGACTGCCTCACCTCTTCCAGCATAGTTCTTAACCGGAAGATCTCAAAGTCCTTTTCTATAAGCATCCGTCTTTGAATGGAGTTTGAGAACTGACTGCTTAAGGGACGAGAAGGCCCGCCAGCATCGGCCTGAGTGAGAGCTATGTCAGCGTCGAGAAACAATACCTTCAGGTGAGCTAATTCCTAAGCCACCTCTTGCGACTGACTAATGTGAAAACCGAACTCCCCTTCCCGATCAATCACCTCCATGCAAAGGCAGGTGATCATCTCCTCATCTCAAGGTCCACACCCCATCACCTATTCATCAAGACGCATTGCAACTCAGACAAACACAAAATGAACAATCATGGCAAGCTGTGAATTTTTATTTACACTTAGAGTATGTAATGGGCAGTCCGCGCATGGCATCTACAAAAAAAAGGAAAAAAAAACTGGTTCTGACTAAATATTTACCGAGTTGTCAATTTTAAAGTTATCCCTACCGGGTACTTCCTCTTTAAATTACGTATTCCTATGTCCCCGTTTTACTGTAGCTACAGTATTTTTTTTTTTTTTTTTAATTATTTTTTTAAAACTAAGATATATCAAGGTGAGCTAGGTCCTGTTTAACTTCACAGCCAAACTTAACCAATTTCTCCTTATGGCATAGTCACAGCCTTTTCTCAATAGTCGGCTTTCTTAGCCTACAGGGTTACTTCTGGTTAATAGGCCTAACTATGCTATTATGATATGCTTAGGATAACATGGATCACAAGCAAGAGGAGTTTATGTGCAAAACAAACTTACAAACTAGGCATATAATACAGAAGGTTATTTATTTGGGGAACATAGTGGATACATAGTAAAGAGGTTTCCCTTTCGGAAAATCCCCTTAGTGACTTAAGAAAAACATACAATGAGTTCAAGCTTGAGGAGCTTGTTTCTTACAGTACATGCACTATTTTACAAAGCGGTGGTGAGGAAGAACATTGGAGTACAAGAGGAGTTTTTGAAGCGGGGTAAGTGATTAGATGCCATTTGGAGGAGGAGAGGGGTGGTATTTATAAAGGTTTTTCAGGAGAGGTGAAGAAGTCTGTAACAACCACTTGAAAGAGAATCTGCACTTCTCTAGTGGGTTATTTTTTTAGTGGAAGTTTCTTTACTGTTGCTATCGGGAGTCCATGGCTTTCTGAGTGGAGGTATGAGTGGAAGTCTCTTTACACGTGGCTTTCTGGAGGCCATGCATTTCTGAGTGAAGGAATCTAGGTAGGTGCCAATCTGTGTAGTAATATTCTGAGTGGAGTTATCCGGAGTGGAGTCAGTCTGAGTGGAGTCTAGGTGTCCAAATTATGTAGGGCCATTGAATCTAAGGACATTGGGGTCATGGGATTGTTGTCGCCATTATTCCCTGTGTCTGACAGGTTGTCTATTTGGGATAGACGCGGTTTATCTTCAAGAATCTCCCTTTCACTTTTTGTCACTGTCTCCTTTTCTTTTGAGACATCTGTCTTTACTGCTTCTACCACCTGTGTCACAATCATAGTCCGAATGGATTCTTTTCTTTTGCTTTTCTTGTGTTTGGGTTGGATCGATTTCCTTTCTGGTTGCTTCTAGAAGCCTTCAATCTGTTGGAGGAGCTGTAGAATTTGGTCATACTTGTTTAGTTATGAAATATCTTTTTTGTCCATAGGGGCTTTGCCCTTGTCTTGACTTTTTGGCAAAGTCACAGTCATCAACGGATTTGGTATGTCTTTACCGGTAACCGTTTGCTCCGGACTAGCCATTGGTATTGTAGACCCAATGATATCTCTGTGAAGGTTTTTTGGCAAAACCTCAGCCATAAACGGACTTGATGTGTCTTTACTGGTTGCCGTTTGAGCCAGACTAGCTATTGAATTTATAGGCTCAATAGTACCTTTTTATGCATTTAGGGGGAAATGCAAACCCTTCTCATCCTACTTATTATAGACCGGAGGAGCAGTCTGTGGTGGATTTTTGGGTGGAAATCTGGTCTGCAACAGTTGTTTCTTCAAGCTTGCTATCTTTTCCTGTAATTTCTGTTTTTCAAAAAATCAGACAGTTTTTATTTTCATTTAGTATTCTTACCGTTCTTGACATTGCCTCGCAATGATCACAAAATAGGATTTTTCCCTGCATGTCCTTTGTAATAGAATATTCCAGGGGAGTTTCCTGCATGGATCTTAAGGAAGGAGAAACAAAGTAGTTAGGTCCTAAGTAGCTTCTGGCTACATCTAATGCTTCTGACAAATTATAGAAACCTTTATAAACTGGATTTTTGAAGTTCTTAATACTTTCTGCTACTTCTATCCTAGAAATTTTTTGAAAAACACCTACTAAATTACCTTGGAGAACTGCATAAAACTTGTATCCTCTTTGGTTCTGACTAAATACTTCTGATAAGGAATTCATGGGTGCTAAGAAATATTTTTGGTCTTTTCTATTAAATGCAATCCATAAATTGTCTAGGATGCATTGTTGTTCTTTTTACGTAGAAATATGAGAATATGTTCTGAAAGGAGGATTGCCATTTAAAAAAACAAAAAGTTCTTGGTTTCTGAATCTCATTTGTTCTAGGGGGGTTCTGCTTTCACCGGTTTGCTGACTAATCTGTGGTGGAAACATGTTGTCTGAACGGATACCTGGTTGTGGTGGTGGCCTCGCCATCTGCATTTTGTCATAAAAAGTATTTATTAGATCATAATCTTGTGGTGTTTGCAAGAGATAAGAAATTCACGTATTAATTAATTGTATCCTGACTAGGATTTTATAACTATCCTCATAAGGATCAAAGGGTTTAGCTAAGTTGTATAAAAAATGCTTGTCATGGATGCAGTTAATACTTATATTAAAAGTTTCTATAGAACATAGTTGTAGAAATAGAGTAAAGTTTAAATCTGTATAATCTAGGAAGGGATTAGGAAAGTTGCTAATATTAGGATGGACCATATCATTATCTACTTCTTCATGCTGTTCTATACTTATTTTTAGAAATGCTCTGATGTAGCTAGGTTTTCAAGATTTTCAAAATTTTGCTTAATTATTTGATCATACCTTTGTTCTCGAATTTCTTTTAATCTGTTGGATAGTGGCATGTAGTTCTTTAACCCACCAATATTCTAATAGTTCATGAAGAGTTTCTACATTGTTTATTTTATTAATTATATAAATGAATTCATTCTCTGTGCAATGTTCTAAAAAGGCAATGACTTCTGTTAATACTAGGTCTTCTTGAGTTACATTATAAGTTTGTGGATGTTCATCCACATTGAGTAGGTCAAAAGCAGTGCCTATGTTGATGAGGGTGTCTGCATGTTAATGGAGCAGGCGGCTAAGAGTATCAGGTAAGATATTAGTACTGCCTTTGATGTGTTCAAAGGTAATCTGGGTGCTAAGGTGAAGGCATCTATCTAGAAAATTAATCCAACGTCGTCTAGAGCTGCGTTTGGGATCTAAAGCCATTTTTGAATGGAAGGAGACGATGGCTTCACAGTCTGTTCTGACAGTTATTTCTTTCTTTGAAATAATAAATAGTTCAAAACTATCTAATGCATAAAAGATAGCCAATAATTCCACATCAATACTGCTAATGTTACATTTTGCTTTATATTTACCACTAGCATAGCAACAAATTCTTTCTAAACTTTTATCGGAATACTTATTTAATTTAGCAATCAAAGTTGCCACCCAACCTGTATTGCAACCGTCTGATTCTATAATTAGGTAGTCTGAATCTAATGTAAGGCTAATTCTGGAAATTTTTTAACCAGGTTCTTAATTTGTTGGACTAATTTGACGTCTTGGTTAGAATACCGTTGTCCTGTCTGAGAAGTTTTTGCATATAAAGGTCCTGCAATTTTGCCTAAATCTTTTATAAATGGTCTTGCATAATTGACTAATCCTAAAAATTATTGGAGCTGTTTTAATTCTTCTAATTTGTCTGGAAAATCTAAAGCTTTTTGGGAAATATGAGGTTGTAATTTAATTCTTCTATGCCCAATAATAGCTCCTAAAAATTCAATTTGTCGTTTATACAGTTGCATCTTTGTCTTACTAATTATGATACCATGATTTATAAATTCTGAAATAATAATCTATAAATGGCCTCTGTGTTCTTGCCTTGTTTTACTAAAAACAAGAATTTCATCTATGTAAACAACAGCAAATTTTTTGTGTTTTAAGAATATTTCATCCATCTTTCTTTGGAAAATAGATGGTGCATTCTTAAGGCCAAAAGGCATGACAAGCCATTTAAAATGTCCTTCGGGACATGTAAATGCTGTCCATTCTATACTTTCAGGATGCATCTTAATTTGCCAAAATCCGGATTTCAAGTTAAATTTACTAAAAATATTACACCCTTGTATTTGATTTATTAATCTGGTTTTGTCTGGAATATCATATGCATCATCCCTGGTATTGTCATTTAGTCTTTTATAATTAATTATCATTCGACTTTTTCTTCTAGCTATTTCGCTATGTTTTCTGACAATAAAAGCAGCAGATCTATAAGTACTTTCGAACCTTCTAATAACTCCCAATTTTAATAGTTCTGAAATATGCATTCTAAAATCATCTATATCTTGGTTGGTAGCATTGATCTTTGCTGTTCTCACTTTATATTCAGGATTTATAATATCAGGTTTACATACTACCTTATCTTTATCCCAGTACTTTAGTATTTCTTCACCCATTATCCCTAATTTTTCTATTTTAGAAATTAAGTGTTCAATGTCTTGCTCACTTATTAATGTGTAATAAAGATGTTCTAGGTTTAAAAAATCTGTATGGACATCTATCTCATAGTCTTTATCCATGTTATAATCTTCATCAGGAGTTAAACTATGTAACTCGCATTGTCTTTCATGGGGACAAGTGCATTCTTTCTCTTTCTTGGGATTTTCTAGTTCTCTTGTCATGGTTGGTTCATCATGTGTATAAACTGGTGTAAAAATTGTGTACTTCTGCAATTGTAGGTAGTCTTTACTTATTAGCATGCTGCCGTTATCTTTTAATAAGAAGCTTAATCCCAAAATCAAATCATTTCTTAGGTCAAATTGTCTAACCCATGTGGATTCTTTGGGTAATGTATATTCTATACTTTCTCCGCAGTTGGTTTCAAACCTAATTTTACTATTTGGGATCAAAAGATCATCATACGTACATACTTTTCCATCCATTTGTTGGGCCACTGCAGGTTTCGAAGCTTTTACTATGTACTGTTTTGGGATTATATCTTTATTTTTATACAGATTGTACACCCTGTATCTATTAATGCTAGACACTTTACTTCATAGGTCGTCATTCTTACCACACATCGAACTTTTAGTGCTCTTAATCTATCCTTATTGCATATTTGAATTAAATCAATTTGGTGTGGATCTATTCCCGGTTCGTTTTGGTCTACTACCATTTTTCCTTTATCTAGCCTCTCTTCTATTATTTCTACCTTTCCATATAGAATTTTCTGTGTGTCTTCTAAATTTTCTATTCTTTTTCTTAGGATTTTTACTTCATCAGTATTTACTATTGGTTTGGTTATTGACTGACTAAAAGTTATATTGTAGTTCTTTTCTATGCATTTCATGCATCCTTCTTTATAATATTTGGAACATTTTGTTCTATTTATCTTACTAGGGTATCCTTTACAAAATAAACATGACATGCTATCCATACCTGTTCGGGTTTGCCAAGCGTGTGTACAAGTCTCTAATATGCGTGAGGTGGATAATAATAATGTTGGAGTCATTTGCCCCTTACTAGTAGATTCTATATTCATCATGTCTAAGTCGGAGAAGTCTATTTTTGGTATATTGGAAAATGGTACAAAATCTTCAATTAACTCAATTGGTTTTTTAGTCTCATTTTCTTCATCATCAAAATTTTCTATGGTGACTATCGAGTAAACTGATTCAGAATCAAATACTGTTTCATCAATATTAATCAAATCTTCATTTGTGCATTATATGAGTATGCTGTTTTTATCATGTCTATTTATTCTTTTAGGGCAAGTTCTACTGAAATGTTCTGAGCTACCACATGTGTAACATTCTAGTTTATTTTTATACAGTCTATTTGGCTTAAACTTTCTAACATGTTTCTGAGGGTCTAGATATGGTTTTCGTCTGTTTGACTTTCTTAAAAAATATTTTTTCTTTCTATACTTTGTGTTTTCTTTTGTATATCTTCTATGTTCTTTATAAATTCTAGGATTTCTTTCTCCTATACCATATGTCTGAGGAGTGTATATTTCTTTGCTAAACCCATAATCTGAATTTTTTTAATTGTTTTTGGATTTGTATTTCTGTACATTTGTCCTTTAACACATTAATAACATATTGTATTCTTTGTCCTATTGACCATGGGTGGTTTGGTCCGGCCATCATTACTTCTAGCCAATTTTTCCATTTTTCTGCTATTTCTACTCCTAAGGCTCTAGGGAGTTTTCTAAATAATTTGTCTCCTAAATCTTGGTTAAAAGCATTCCCTGAAATACAAGTATAATAAAATAATCCTTAAGAAATTTCTTTATATATTTCCATTTGTATAGACTTAATTGTTCTAAAGTTCTGATAGCATCCTTTTGTAATCCTATCGTTCATGTATTCGGATCTTCTCCCGTAACTAATGCTTGTATTTTATTTACAAAACTATAGGGATTGGGGCCTAGTATTAGCATTGTATTATAATCTTCTACATATGATACTTTAAAAGCTTCCCATAAGGCTCTTACACTTTCACCAAAGAAAGTTTCTAAATACTTATACATTTCCTCTGTTTCTAAATTTAAAGAAGTTCTATAATAGTCTCATATTAGTGTATATTTCCATACATCTAATATGTTTGACCAAGCTTGTGGATTGTGGGCAGCTACGTTTAGAATCTGAGCTTCCCCTCTAGCCTGAAACATAATTGGTTGTTCTAAAGGTTGTCTTCTTCCCTTAGTTCTATATTTATTTTCAGGTTCTTTATAATCATCTATTCTGGTTCTGGGGGTATTGCCACTTATACAACCACTATGACCAATTATAACTCCTGATGGATTATAAATTGGTGTTCCCCTATAGGGAGAAGTAACTTCGAATTCTCCTGTTTCTGCTAGATTTTTTGGTATGATATCTCAGAGATTTGTGTTATATTATCTATTTCTTCTTGTAGGATTCCTATTCTGATGTTTTGTTCTATATCATAATATAAATATTCATGTTCTTTCATAGAGCCATTCATATAATGAACATCTTCTAGTTCTAATAATTCTTTAGTTGACAATCTTTCTATGCCTAATTCTATAGGATAGCGAACCCTATCAGTTTCTGATACTAATGTTTCAAGCTATATGTACCGAGTTAGATTCTACATCCATTTCTAATTCTTGTATGTTTCTGTGAACTTGTGGGACATAATCTGTAAAACGTATACTAGTTCTACCTTTTTCTTGGTAAACTAATGCATCTTGAGGTACACGAGTTTCAATTGGGTTTATGAAGTTTTCTAAATTCCATTCCAATCCTGCTAGTCTTTGGGAATCATATGTTAATGTTTTTACCATTTTTATTCCTTTGCTGCTTAATAAATCAACTATTTATGTTACGTTTACTCTCTATTTTACCTTTGAATTGGTTGTAGTTCTTCCTAAAAATGCTATATGTACTAATAGGTTATCTCCGTTGTGGACTTCTTCATATCCTTTTGTCTGAATTCCGATATGGATATATCTTGTAAAATCTTGAAGAGTCATCATAAAGTCTAGGCTACAATAAAATATTCCTGAATTGCTATTCATATAGACTTCTATACTAGCTATCATACCTTTTGCAATATCATTCCATCTATTATCATATAATGTGATTAGAGCTTTGCAGCCTAAAGTTTTTTCTCATAAGTCCCTTAATGCCTATGACGATGAAACCTAAATTCATTGATTTATAACGTGAGGATCTAAGTTCATGTCCAGCTTCCTGACTTACTAAAGGTAAACTACATGTCTGGTTTCCCAGACAACTTAGTGCTTGTTCTCTATTATGTCTAAAAAATTCAGGTCTAAATTCAAATCGCCCTGTCTGGTAAAGAATTTTAGGTTTTAGGATATTTAGTCCTTCCTTTTGGAATCTTTCATAATCTTGTTCAGGATCTATAAGTTCTCCTAGTTGGATGTCATAATTGCGTGATATTCTGGAAAGTATTCTATTGATAAATGGTCTTGTCGTACTGGTAGATCCTTGATCTGGCCTGATTGTTCTAGAGGATCTTGCATACGGTTGAACTTCTGTTTGTGTCCTATTCATGGTTTTGATAATTCTTTCTTTGTAAATGTCTGGTAGGAAAAGTAAATAGCAAAAAAAAAAAATGAAGGGAGGGCCTCCTGGGGAAGAGAACAAATGGGTTCGGCTTTAACGGGATTGCAAGTGTTAAGAGAGATTTCCCTGGGGATGAAGGAGTGTGGTCATAGCCCAGTTTCGGTTTGTGGCAGAGGCCGTCCAGGTCAACATTAGGATCCCTATCCCTAACATGTTGAAGGGCCCGCTGGTAGCCCTCCTCCCAACCCCGCGTGATATGGCTGCCCGCATAGTCGACCTCTACCTCCAACCTCCTTCACCTTCTTCTCTAACCCATCGGTCTGAGTATTCTCCTTTTGCCACTTCGAACCATACCGCTGGGTGGCGGTTTCCAGGTCATAATCATATTGCCTCAAAAGCTCACTCCTTGTGCTCGTTCCAGGTCATAATCATAACCATACCGCTGGGTGGCGGTTTCGCTGAGAGCGTGGCCATCATCGAAAAGGAAAGTAATGAGAAAGATACCTACTAAGAAATACAATCACTCAGGAACGAGCACTTACCACCACCGAGTGCTATGCATACTGAAGGTACGCCGAGCTGAATGTCTCCTTAGCAAGTGCCTTCCAATCCCTCACGGTGCAAGATTATTCACCACCTCGATGACCATCAGTGAATCCATGATGGAGTCGACAAGCTTCACTGACCAATCGAGGATGAATGTTTCTCGGGTCTTATCAGGGATAACGTCCTCTAGAAATGGATGAATTGGCGACACCGGAGAATCCAATAGTTCTTGAGCTCGGAGGGATCTCTTGCTCGGCTTCGCCCGAGAAGAGTTCTCTGGATCCCAGATAGTCAGCGCCCTCGTCCCCCTCACCCTTTTTGGTCGCCCCTTCGGGGACCCTCCAGCACTTGGCATCATCTCTTCTTCTTCCCCTTATCCTCAATGGCTCGTTGTGCTGCCGAAGTAGCCAAGAAGGCATCAACATCATCATATTTCGAGACTGCAAAATAAATGCATCAGAACCAAACTATAAGCAAATAACAAGTGTTACAGGGGAAGGAAACTCACCAGAGACAAACGGACTGAGCCCACTAACCGCGAGTGACATCTCCATCACCGTGGACCAATCAGTGCTTAAGTTGTCGTCTAACTGCTTGCCGGACTCCACCTGCGCCTCTTTAGAGAGCTCTTCGACCATCAAAGGCTTCTTCGGAATGGGCCCATGGACTATGAGGTTGGTATGTCCCAGGGCTTTGGGCTATATATGATAAAGTACTTGGATCTCCAATTCTTTATGGAGATCGGATGATTGTGGACGACACATAGCTTAGACTGATGGGCAATGTACCACCAGTGAGACCTTTCGAGAGCGCGCTCAAATCCAAACTTGCTCAGAAGTACCTGAAGCTCAGAGTGACGCCCTTCCTTTGGCTGAGCATGATAAAACTCATCAACTTCTTCCATAAGTTTGGTGCGTGCTGCATCAGACTCATCCCTGTCTAGTTTAAGACCAGCTTGATGAACGGATGGAGGGGGAGACATAGGCCCAAAGCAAAAGCGTCTGGAGGGAACATACAAAACTTCACCCCCTGCTGATCGGTCGGACGAAGACCCGGTTTTGGTGGTATCAAAATGTAATCAGAGGGTATAACAAACTTATCCTGAATGATAGCAAGGTCATTCTCCGATAGAGTATTCTGCTTCTTATCAGCCTCCATCTTAGGTCTATTCGGGGAAGACGGGGGTATGCCGAAATGTACCAGATCCTACAAGTTCTTCGGATAAACCCAAGAAGACACAATGCCCGTGGGATCGTCCCGATAGGGCATCGACACGTGTTTCTTAACGGGTCGACTACTCCTCAAAGAGGACCGAAAAGTCACCTCCAAGAGTGGGGGGCAACTGATGAGGGTAAAAATAGCGAACGATCTGCACCACTCAATCCTGCACAAATCTCGAGGAGATCTCTCAACTGCTTATGGGCCAACTATAGGCCCATCACCCAAATCCAACCCAATGTGGATAGGGACGCATCCCCTAATCAGGGGACCTGAGAATATTTCATAATCAGGTTCTCACACCTATAAATATATCCCTACCTCTAAAGTAACCAGGTAATCGTAATTTTCACCATTTAAGCCTCTCTTAATCCTCTGGTTATTGACTTGCACGTCGGAAGGTGTGTCATCGAAACTCCTCCCAGTGTATCAAATTTTTTTGCAGGTGTTCGATGATGGTAGAACCACCAAGATCCACCCAACCCATCACATTAGCCTCACAGTAGAGTTAGATCGGTGGTCGAGATCTGAATTTCCTTTTCCCAAAAGAACTCACATTATCTGTTGCTCCCACACTTGAAAATAAGCAACATCAACAACACATTGTAAACACCAAGTAATAGCAATTACAATAATGCAATCTTATGCTCTAACAAACTTACCACATATCAAAGTTTCTTCAGCCCAACGTGGTGAATATCAATATTTACCAAATAAAACCAGAATACAACAAGTACATGAATCAATTACACAATAAATTTTACAAAAATAATAGAAGTTCCTTTAGCAAAATGACACTCAAGTAAACCCATAGCTTATATAGAGTTAATGGATAAGAATAAAGTGATAAAAGTTATACCTATAAGACACACTCCGAAAAATTTAGAAGAATTCAAAAGACATATAAAAGAACTAAATGAAAACAATTAAAACCACAACGTTCAGATTTATCACCAACATTTATTATGAAAACACTCAGAAGAAAAAAGCAGTAAATCTAGAATGGTAGTTAACTATAAGGAATTAAATATAAATACTAAAAGATTTGGATATCCGTTACCAGTAATTCAAATACTACTAAACACAGTAATAATAAGAAAAATATACTCAAAATTTGATTACAAATTTGGATTTTACCACGTAAAACTAACGAAGGAATCAAAATAATTAACAACATTTAGTAAACCACAAGAATTTTATGAATGGAAAGTATTACCTTTCTGATATAAAAATAAAGTCCAGGAATATTTCAAGAATATTTGTATAAGATATTTGAAAAATACAATAACTTCATTCTAGTATATGTAGATGATATTCTAATAGGATCCGAAAATGAATAACAAAATAAAGAACATTAAGTAAAATTCATAGAAATAGTAGGAAATGCAAGAATTATATTATCAAAAAAAGAAAATTGAGTTATTTAAAACAGAGATAGAATTCTTAGGAACAAAATTATCACACGAAGAAATTGAACTACCACCACATATAGCAGAAAAATTAAAGACATTCTCAAATATTTTAAAAGAAAAAAAAGAGAAGTACAAGCCATAATTAGACTAATAAATCAACAAGATGATATATAACAAATTTATCAATAAAAAAGCTACAATAAAAAGTGAAAAAATTTAGGAAATGAGAATGGACCACAAAGGATGAAGAAAAACTTAAAATATTGAAAGAACAAATATTAAATTTAATAAACTAAGATTACTTGATAAAGAATGTAAATAGATAATAGAAACAGATGCAAGTGAAAATAATTGGGAAGCAGTATTAAAATTTATAGAAAAAGATTAAAAAGAAGAAAGGCTAGCTAGATACACTACTGGATCATTTACACAAACACAACATAATTATCACATAAATGAAAAAGAATTATTAGCAATCTTAAAAGCCATAAAAAAGTTTAAGTTATTCATAATACATACAAAATTAATTGTAAGAACGGATAATACCAAAATAAAAACTTGGATTAACAAAATAATAGATCCAACTATTGCAAATAAAATTTTAATAAGATGGCAGATGGAACTAGAACATTATGATTTTACACCAGAAAATATAAAAGAAAAAGATAACAATCTAGCAATTTTCTATCAAGAAACTGATAATTTTGCTTTTGCAGGATGGAAAATAGAGTCCAGCAAATAGAAAATAATATAGTTTTCCTCAAGTTAAACGTAGCATAAATAAAGGGAGCATTTAACAAATTACAATTGCAAATATGCAGACTTCAGAGTTTATTTGACCACCACATAGATTCAAAACATATTGAGAAAATGAATGAAAAGAGTGAACCTATCAACCTACAAATTACGAGTGAGATCTCAAAAATGACCACACAAGAGGGAAGCTCCACATCTATACTACCAACTACCTACAAAGAGAGTTTGCTCTCAGATCCTCCAAAATACTCAAAGAAAGATTTATTTTTACAATATATTGAGAAACTAAGCCAGACCTCTTAGGTCAATCAATTCATTAGAACTATTTTTCAGCAACATATGAATAAAGCAATTATACTCCCAGGAGAAAATCCAAAGAAAGTAAGAGTGTATTTGAAAGAGGACTTATTTACTGCATATATGCATCCAGAGAATACGAAGAACTTAACAAGCTACCAAGAGAATTATATAAGTCTGCTAAAAGCTGCTTTGGTCTTACAAAAGCCTCCAAAATATATGTTCAGAAATTTTCAGCATTTCTAGAATTTCTTGAAGAAGATGAAGAACTCCTCGAAAAACAAATTATAAAGATAAAGATGACTATACATATTCTTTTTGAAGCAAATAATATCGTACCATATAAAACTGATGAATTTGAAACACTAAATCCAAAAAGGAAAGCTATGGGATTTAGAACCATGTGTTGTGAACTAAAAAATATACAAAATAGAGACAGTAACATATGGATCTACAATAGCCAAGATCCGCAAAAAATAATGATCTGCAATATAGAAAAGATAAAACAACCACAACTAGAGAAAGAAGTCTTCAACAGTTGATACCAAATACTAGATAAAATGTCTATGACTATGACAGAAGAGATAGTTGTACACTACTGTAGATTGATGGAGACAAAACCCCAACATAAAGCTGAAGAAGAGTTATTTCTAATGTGAGTATAAAATGATGTAAACCATGACATAACCCGAGCAATTATTGAAGACTGATGTAAGCCATAATATAACTAGAGCAATTATTGAAGACTGATGTATGCAGTGATGCAATTGCAATAATTATTGAACATATGATGTAAGCAATGACGCATGTTAACTGAATGTAAGCTGGTCCCTTAGTCTATAAAAGGGAAGGCATGAGAAGAAGAAAGGCAGATAATCTAAGAGAGAAATTTCATATAATTTTGGAAGAAGAGTTGGTTTGTAAGAAGAATGGAATCCAAAAAGACTACCTTTCGTTCATTACTTGTTCACCATAAGGTATGACTATCTAATCTCTTCCCTTCCCTACAGGGAGAGCTTTGTAAGGCTCTATCTTAAAGATCTTGCAAAAGACCAATTTACTACCTTCATAATTGACCCATACACCTAGTGGTAGAAAACAAGCTTGGTTGTGGTTTCCTATACTGAAGTGCTACTCGACTGTTCCAGACGTATCTCTTGGATGAAGCTCTCTTAAAGAGAATAGTAGTCCTTAGATGGGAGGAACATAAAAGGAGCACAGAAATGGGGATGCATACCAATGGTATTTTATCCACTAGTAGTAACCGGTACAGAATAACGGAAAGAGGCTCAACTAGGTTTGGATTTGTTCAAAGGTTTGTTAGGCCCTTTTGTTTGATTTTTATGGTATCCTTAGAAACCTCTCCCTACTCCTGACTTCCATATTTATTATTTGAAGCTTTAAATTCATCAGAATAATAATAAAAAAAGAATGCATAATAATAATAGTTTCAATAATGAGTTAATTCCAGAATTAATGATTAACTATAATGGAAGTCAAAGAATGTGGGGTTTTTATGTTTATTATTCTCAAAGTTTAGCAAGCCCAGTTGATTTTTTTGAGTTTAAATTTTTTTTTTTTTAGCATGGAACGAGTAATAATTAGAACAACTAATCAAGTTAATCCTGGTCAAACCAATAGCATAAATGTTCAAATAATTGATGACCTAAATTTTCAGGAAAGATCTTTATTATTATTTGAAAATTGAGAATTTAGTAGATATATAACTAGTCCTACAACAACATATATGCAATATCTTGAAGAAAACGAATATGTAGAAGAACTTCCATATGATAGTGATAGTGATTATTCAGAAGAATTAGAATATGAAGAAATGTTATATTATTTAGATATTGTCAAGAATGATAATGCTTGGTTACTTTGAGAAAAAATATGTTTAAAAAAATTATTTGATACTTTTTTGCTCTTTTATTCAACTACGTGGGAAGCACTTGTTTCCACCCCCCATGTGGTATCAGAGCATGGTTTAGGAGTAAGTAACTCTCACTTAATTAAGCACTAATTTATTCACAGTAGACTAAAAAACTTGAAGTATTTAATAAAATGACACACATCCTATAGAAAGTATTATAGGAAGTGTATTATAGAAGTTTAATTGAAAACTATGTCATAATGGTAAAAAAAATGAAACTAGACCACTCTGGTAAATATTTTCAAGAAATAGGCCAACTAGATAATTAGCTCATAAAAGAGCGAGTGGGTACCACTATCCGTTGGTACTGAGGTGGGTCCGATTCT
Source organism: Hemerocallis citrina (assembly GCA_017893485.1). Taxonomy (NCBI): domain Eukaryota; kingdom Viridiplantae; phylum Streptophyta; class Magnoliopsida; order Asparagales; family Asphodelaceae; genus Hemerocallis; species Hemerocallis citrina. The sequence goes on from CM030359.1 coordinate 163,686,697, forward strand.
CCGTGTATTAACTGTGTCAAATTCTGGAAAGTTTAGATTAGGACATTTTATTGTAAACTAACACATCTGTTCGAATATTCCTGTCGGATATTCCGGTTAGCCAGCGGTTGCTACATCTCTAATCTCTAATATTTATAATGGGAGGGTTGGGACTTGTAAGCAAATAAACTCTAACTTTATAACCAAACAAATATATGTGCAATACACGTCTAAACTAAATTATATATTCCTCTCCCTCACTCCGCGTCTATTCCTTTAGAGCATCTGTAGTCGTTATCTATAAATTTATCCATATATCGATAAATAGAAATAGATATTACGATTCCGCTGCACTCGTCGTAAGCTATATTATAGCAAACAACTATTTAATATTAAGAGACGGCATACGAAATACCGTCGGAGGCAAAAAGTGCAAAAAACAGGGGCGTACTTGTCGGACGGCATACCAAGTGCCGTTTGTTTCAAAAAGTGCCGCCGGATGTCTAGGACGGCACACGAAGTGCCGTCCGACACCCTTTTTTTGGCGTGTAGCTCCACTAACGATCTGGTTCCCTACTTTATGACTAATTTCCCTAATTTCAAGCCCCAAATCCCGGCTTTTAATTTTTTCTTGGACCAAAATACCCTCGTGATTGATTCTATATATATCTAGATCATTTGTTGAACTAATTAACACACTCTTCGCAAACCGACTACTTTCCTACCACACTCTCTGTCTCTCTTCTTTGTGTAAACTACCTCCTCTCGGCAACTCCTCCAAAATTTTTTTTTTTTTGTTGAAAAAAATGTCTTCAATACGAAGATTTATTGGTCGTTTAAAATCAAAACGAGAGCAGGTGCCAGCTCAACCCGGTACAAGTACGGAAGGTGAAGCAGATATGTCAAATGTCAATTACGCCGATCAGTCCAACTGGAATCGTGTAGTAGACGATTCGAAACATATTAGTCAATATGTTATTGTTACCCCTGAGGGTGGCTTCTGTAAATTCAGGGGAAACTGGAAGGAACCGATCAAAATGTACAATCAGTACTGCTCACGGGTTCCACTGATCCAACTACTAGTAGAGCGGGCGGGATGGAACCGATTCATGACCATCAATACAAATAAGTCGTCGGTTCGGCTCGTAGAGGCCCTCGTAGAGAGATGGTGGGACACTACCCACACTTTCCACTTTCCGTGTGGTGAGTTGGGTTTCACTCCATTAGATTGGGTAATGCTGACGGGAATTTCTATCGGTGTCGGCGACTTGCCTCCATGCGACGATGAAATGTATTCTTTTGAAGTCGTTCAGGAACGCTTCTTTCCAGAACTAACAAATGATGATTGGAAATCACAAGGTATACGGGTTGCTTTTTTCAAGAATTATTTTACTAATGCTTTCATTGAAGAAGCCCAGACTGACAGAATTGTCGAGGTTAAGCTCGCTAGAGCATTCTTCATGTTCTTTCTCGGTGCATTTCTTTTCACGAATGGTTCTGGATTAGTAAGATGTGGTTGGCTAGCCGCAGTTGTAGACCTCAATGCTGTTGGCAAATATGATTGGGGTAGTCATGCACTTGCACTGTTGTATTTGTCTTTGGATTCATGCAGCAGACTAAAAGTGAAATCATTCAATGGGCCGTGGCAAGTGCTGGAGGTAATACTAATCATTTTAATTACTAATTTTATATCAAATATTTTATGAATTAATTTCAATTTATTTATTTGTTATGCTGTGCAGTATTGGGCATACGAGTACACGAATTGCTGTATCCCAGTTAGAGATAGGAACACCCCATTGCAGACCCACGTGTCTAACTCTGATGTATGGCCTAGAATTTTGCGATGGAATAAAGAATTCTTGGATTCAGGTCGCTCTGATCCTATTCGGTACAATCAATCGATGGCCCGTGATCAATTTGAGATGCGCACTTCCTCGTCAATAATTTGGCAGCCATATAATAATTCTTCAAGTACGGCAGATGTGTATGTAATAGAAGTCATACTTTCACGTATAGCGGACAGGTATATGAAAATATTCACATTAATTTCTTTCAGTTTTTATAATTAGTATGATTACGCTAAAATGAACAATTGATTGTAGGGTGTATGGTATCTTGCCGATCATTGCATTCGCCAACTTACTGGTGATATAGCCATACCAAAAAATCCACTGCCCCAAATGCGTTTCATGGCATCTGATATAACACAACCTGAACCAATTGAAGCTTCACCTTTTGTGCGCCGTGTAGACCAGTCCACATACAATCAGTATTGGACAAGGGTTTCAGTTGGTCCTATAATGCCGACACTTTCTCATGCAACCAATGTTGATTTTATCGGCCCAGCATCTATTAGGGATACTGCTGCTCAGTTGCCATATGCTGCACCTCCATGTTGGCAACCATTCCAGTATCCAACTCAATCAACCGTAGGAACATCTGGACTACTTGGTGAATCGTACGTCGAAGTGCCTCTATTTCATAGCGGCACTACTGTGAAGAATCTGGACTGCAGTGTCAATGTCCCATTTCATCATAGCGGGCAACCAACCTATGTGAGTTTACTAAATTTTAATTTATTTAACCAATTTTTTTTTTCGAGTAAACATTAATTTTCGCGCAGGAAGAGTTATACAATCGTTGTCAACATTTGAGCAACATCGAAGCACAGTTGCGGAGTTTGATACTGTCAGATATGGTTCTGAGGGAATCAATTCCAAATGATTTGACAAATACAAGGCGGTCTGTATCGATGGGCAGGGCTTCTCTTTCTCGACAACGCGCAATGAATGCAAATTTGGCTGACACAGGAGCATCAACTTCTACAGTTGTACCAGAAACGCAGTATAGTTATGACTGAGTAAATTGAACTCTATTGTATTTTATAATTTTGACCCCCGATTGTTTTCACAAAAATTTTAGATGGCGGTCAAAAAATGTAAATTGTAATTATGGAAACCACTATTGTATTTTAATCACAAGGGTATTTTAGGAAAATAATTGTGTTCTTTTGTATTGTAGTTGCCATTGATTGACAGGACATACTCCATTTGGTGTTAAGTGATAGGAGAAAGCAATTTTGGTTTGTAGTGAAAGGACAAAATCTATTGATTTGTGGTTAGTGGAGAAAAGCATATTGGCTTATTCTGACACTCTTTCTTGAAGGGTAGTGACATTTTAGTCAAAAGGTGGCACCATGTGACAGTACTTTTTCATTGTCGGTTCAAAGTTTGCATTTAACTTGTTTGGTATTAATTTTTCCTTGAATGACAGGACATACTCCAAATTTATTGCAGTGAGAGTCGGTTAAGTTTTAGTATATATATGCCCCATTGCATTCGTTGAACTTACAGCACTGAGTTAATCACTTTCAATGGCCAATTTAGAAAATACATTTCCTTGGAGTTCATATTCCTCTTCATCAGAGGAAGACAACAATCTTGTTGCGCAGATGTTCCACAACCGTCTAGTAAGGGTTGGCAACGCAATCCGAGAAGGCGCACAAATCAATCGTCGTCGTTATATTCGACGCGAAAGACAAGAAGGCCATAGAAGGATGTGGAACGACTACTTTGCCGAAAATCCAGTTTATCCAGATTCAATTTTTCGACGTCGATTCCGTATGCGCCGCCAACTCTTCAACCGGGTCTTGAATGCCGTTGTTGGTTACGATCAATATTTCCAACTGTCCCAGGATGCATGTAAGCAAGTTGGGTTAAGTCCCCATCAGAAAATTACGGCGGCACTGCGTTGTTTAGCGTATGGAGGGGCGGTTGATGCTGTTGATGAATATGTACGTATAGGCGAAACAACGGTATTAAAAAGTTTACGTCGATTTTGTTTTGCAATTGTAACTTTATTTGCTGCACAATATATGAGAAAACCAACACCAGGCGATGTGGAAAGACTACCAGAGAATAGCGCCCGAGGATTTCCTGGAATGTTGGGTAGTGTAGATTGCATGCATTGGAAGTGGAAAAATTGTCCGGCGGCATGGCACGGGCAATACACAGGACATGTTCGAGAACCAACTATTATTCTCGAAGCAGTTGCGTCTTATGATCTGTGGTTCTGGCATTCGTTCTTTGGTATGCCAGGTTGCAACAATGATCTAAATGTGCTGAATCGGTCTACTTTATTTAATGAGATTCTTGACGGCCGTGCACCTCCAGCCAATTATGTCATCAACAACAACAATTACAATATGGGTTATTATCTTGCGGATGGTATATACCCACCGTTGGCAACCATCGTTAAAACTTACACCGCACCAGATACCCAAAAGAAAAGAAAATTCGCAGAATTACAAGAGGGTGCGAGAAAGGATGTCGAGCGTGCTTTTGGTGTTCTACAATCACATTTTGCAATAGTGAAAGGTCCAGCACGCATGTGGGATGCAGATAGTTTGTCTTACATTATGAAAACATGTATCATCTTGCACAATATGATTGTCGAGGATGAACGTGACGATGAAAATATCGACTTTGATTATGATCAAATTCCTGACTCAATTGGGGTCGAACCTACCACATGTGGACCGATTGATGAAGCAGGACGAACGTTTCGTAATGTAATTCTACATGATCGACAAAGACATCATGCTCTTCGTCAAGATCTTGTGGAACATATTTGGAACCAATTTGGAGATGAGTAATTGAAGAAATTGTAATTGTTGTAACAAAAAATTTCCATGAATTGTAACTTTAATTTCCTAGAGTTGTATTCCTAGAATTGTAACTTTATTTTCCATGGTAGAAACCAAAAATTAGTTATTGTTGTTTTTTCAACTGTAGTTGAGTCAATCGTACTAATTAATTCTCGTTTAGAACTATGGTATTCATTTTAAACAAACAAGATGTTCTCACTGCCAAAAAAAAAACCTTCTCCATTTCAACATAATGTCTTCACATGTACTAATTACCCCATACATATTAAACAAGATGTTTTTACTGCCGAAAAAAAACTTCTTCATTTCAACTTAATAAATTGCATGTACTAAATACCCAAGATATTTTTTTTCATTTCAACTTAATAAATTGCAGATAGTTCAGGGAACAATTACATCACCCATCGTTATAACCACGTTTTTGCATAATTTCATTTTGCCTACACATAAAATAATATCGCTGAGTCGTAGGTAACGTGTTAAGATCTATAGCCATAATACGATCTTCCTCGATCCGTTCTCTAAGATCGCATTCTCGAGCTTTAATCGCATTCCTTGAAACTTGCGATTCTTTGTATACAGCGGTAAATATGGCTGTTTCTTCAGCCATATCTTTGATCCCTGATGTTTCGGCAACACTTTTCCCTTTTCTTTTGGACGCTTTGCGACCAGGTGGTCGGGTGAGGGGTGTTGGTGAATCTGTATCCATGGGTAGATCTGAGTCCAAGTTGATTGTTGGGGAGTTTGGGCTTTCACTACCTTCACCGAATTGGGTATTTGGTACTCGATCAAAAATTTGTGTTGTGCGCAACGAAAACTTTGGCTGATCTTTCAGGATCTCATAACATTCATCAAACTTGAAAGCTTTCCCTGAAGATGCCAAATACTGTACTCTGGCCTCGCGAATCTGAAAACACATTTATATTCAAAATTTTTATTTGCTAAACCAATTATACAAATAATGACTTCAAATATTACATTTATTTATACAAACCTTATCCGCCTCTGTTGTTCCGCTACCGGCTCGACTAGTTGCATTGCTCAATTTTCCTATGAACAGAGCAACTTCTTTGGAAATGATTTGAAACCGACTAGTGAGTGAGGCCGCTGTTCTGTCGGTGGGATAGCCTAATAATACCTTAAATGTTGAATAAATACGTTCCCAAAACTGTGCTCCGGATTGATCAGTACCGACAATTGGATCTTGAGTAATACTAACCCAACTCTGGCATAACAGAAGATCTTCCTGAGCTGTGTAAGCTCTGCCTCTTGCACTTTTAACGTTTGCCATTATTTCTCTATGGCAACTCAAATGAAGACCGAGAAGAGAAGCTCAATTGAAAACCGAGAAGAGAAGCTCAATTGAAAACCGAGAAGAGAAGCTCAATTGAAAACCGAGAAGAGACTAATTTTGACAGAGAAGAAATATGAGATGTAGGATTTTTTGTGCTGAGATCTGATTGAGATTAAGTACTATATATAGGCCAATTTTATAAACTACAATCGACTCCAAAAAAAATAGCCGTTCGATAACAATAATATTGCCGTTGGATAGATTCCTGACTCAATATAGCCGTTGAAATGAAAGAGGGGCAATCTCGTCATGCGGCCAATTTTTTTGTTTTTAATGAGATCCCAACGGACGGCACTCGATGTGCCGTCCGGGAAAGGTGGCGAGTCCTCCAACGGCCTACCAAGCGCCGTCCGACGGTATGGAATATTTACAATTTGGGATTTAATTAATGCGGTTAATTGCGGGAAAAATTGAAACGGACGGCATATCGAGTGCCGTCCGACGCTCCCAACAGTATTTTTCAAGCCTGGGACGCCTCTTCGACCACCGTCGCTGACTTATCGATAAAGCTATTTCGTCTCTCATATATAGCAATCGACTGTAGCGATTTATCGATAATATCGATATATAGCAAACGACTACAGCTACTTTTTAAGCTATATATCGATATTATCGATATATAGATAACGACTACAGATGCTCTTACCTCAATGTTTCTCTCATTCTCTCTTGCACCACCGGCACAATCACCATCCCCTCAGTCGCCGTCTCGTCGACCTCACAGTGTCCCCCCGCCGCACCACACCACACTGCCACCCCTCTCTACCTAATTCTCTTCCTCTCTCTCCCTGCTGCTCTGTCGCCCCCGCCGCATCACCCCACAGCACCGCTGCCCCGTAGCTACCATTGCGCCCCGTAGCCACCGTTGTACCTCATTGACCTTGCCATACCCCATACCCCGTACCCTCCTTTTCAACTTTCATATCCAAATCCAAATTCCCAATCCTCCTACAAACCTTAGAACAAATCCAAACCCCAATCCACCAAGTCGATTAGGTTCCATTTCCCCCCATCAATGGCAGCTCTCACCTCCATTACCCGATCCCTCTCCTCTTACTCCCCTTTCGCGCTCCTCCTCTCTAAATGCCGCCTTTTCACCTCCTCCTCTCTCCCCCTTTCCCTCCCCCTCTTTTGCAGCCCTCCCTCCTTCCTCACCCACTTCGTCGTTCTGACACAATTCATCTCGGTCCTATGTCGCATCGGCCGGGCCGGTGAATCCTCCTACTCCCCCCTCGACTTCAGCTGAGGTGGCAGCGGCAAAGGAGGTTACAACAATTGAGCACTGGTTTATCCTCATGGACAAGCCCGGCAACGAGGCGACCACAAAGCAGCAGATGATCGATAGCTACATCAAACCCTCGATCGTCTTCCTCCTCTCAAACCCTAGTCCGACCTCTTGCTGTTGCCAACAAGTCGGAGCTTTTTGAGGTTGTTCTCAAAGAGGCTATTGATTTGGTAATGAAATTAACATTTTGCACAATTTAGTTGATGGGGTTTGTTGTGTGGTGATTTTTTTGAAATATTTTTGGTGGTTTTTGTTTTGGTAGGAGAATATACCAATATAGCAGGTTCTTGAAAACTTGAGATGCAGCACGCAGGGGCTAAGCAACTACGCAGCACAAGAGAAGTTGAAGATTTTTGTGCACAACAAGCTTGAACAGAAGAAGGTGAAAAGGGTTTTTCTTTTGTTGTTGTTGTTGGTGATTTTGGTTTGTGGGTTTTGATTTGTTGAGTGATTATGTGTGTGTTCTTTTGTCGCATGAGAGCAAGTTCTTGAAGTTCTTGGGGGTTTATGTGGAACCTGCTTTATTGGGTTATGGAGGCGTCCACGATTACGGCCACTGCGCTTGCAAACGGAGGGGTGAGAATTTTGTTGTTTTATTGCTGGTGTTTTATTTTTTGTTGAAAATAATTTATGGTGTTGTTTACATGATGCAAAGTCATAATCACATAGAGCCATTTAGTGTGGAGAGAGAAGGCAAAAAGAGTGTCAACTACTTTGTTGAGAATATTGAACTTCTTCATTGAATTTTTGTACTCCTTTAGCATCATAATGCATAACTAAAAAACATCTATCACCAAAATGCAAATTAGCCAAAGAAGAATAATCTTCTTTCTTTAAGGTTTAAAATGTGTTTTTTGGGTATTTTACAGTCACACAGGGCCATTAAGGTGGAAAACAAAGCAGAAAAAAGGGTGAACTACTTTGTTGACTATAGGAAAGTTCTTCATTGAATTTTACATAGGTATTGTATGAGGGTGAATTACTTCGTGGAGTTCATCAAAATTCTTCATTGGAATTTCCATTAGTCTTAGAACATCTTCAAGAACTATATAATGGGGACTGTGTAAATGGTACTGTTGTGGCTTTATTACTAATTATTCTCCTTTATTTTTAGAACAAAATTTTGAGATAGCTTGCTATTTTGGCGGTGAAATGCTTTACCATTTCTTTTCCTATGCACAATTTATTTAATTTGATGACTATACTTTTTGTAGGCGTGTATTGCACCTGAATTATACTAGTCTCTATAGCTTAAGAGTTAGACTTGTGTAATTTATACACAAAACAACTTGATTTGTAGATAAATCACTTTGATTTATAGACGTTTTCAATTAATTAGTCAATTCATATAATGTCCTCAAATTTCAAATTTATTTATGAAAGTGTTATTCATATAAAATAAAAATTGGTGCTGCTGGGGGTAATTTTTTTCCATCCAATTTGTGGTTCTGATTGCTCCAAGTTTCTTCTTCTTCACTTTCTCTCTTTCTCCCTCATCTCCAGTTTCTCGCTTTCTCTCTTTAGGTTTTGGGTTAGGGTTTGGATGCTCGGATTTGGGGATCGAGGTGGGTGTTACTTTGGATCTAATCTCATTTTCAGGTCATAAGCTTTCATATATGGGGTTAATGAGTGGGTGATCGAATTTGGTATTCGGCTTAGTATTTTGTTGGATTTCATCTCCTTTTCGAGTTGTAATCATGGTTTTTTGGTTCAATTTATTTTTTTCTCTCCTTTTCTCTTTCAGGTTTACTGTTAGGGTTTTGGTGCTTGGATTTGGGGATTGAGATGGGTGTTTATTGAACTTGATCTCTTTATCGGACTATAATTCGATAATCGGATTTGGGGTTCGAAGTGAGTATTTAGTTGGATGTCAGCTCTTTTTTGGTTGGATGCATCATATCTCGCTAGGTGAGTTGATGTCAGTTTTTCTTTTTCTATTACTCATTCAGAGATCTGTACTATATATTTTGACTGCTAAACTTTAAGTCTAATGTGAGGTTTGTTTTCTTTAATTAAATGCTTAATAAATACTTCTGATCATCTCAATTATTTTTCTTTAGTTCATTGCGTACATATATTTTCTCACTCTTTTTTTCTTGAATAATCGTAGTCTACTTAAAAAATAAAATAAAATTGTTAGGGTGTGTATCGCACGTGTAGTTTGCCAGTAAAGTGTAAAACATGTTGTTAGTTTAGTAATTTACAAGTAATGACACATCAATAATTATGATTCCACAGATGGGGCCAGCATGTTAGACTTTGTAGTGTTCTCGCTTTTGTGTCATTTCTCTTTCTTAAATTTTATTAAGCTTTATGGTTAATAAGGGGAAATGACCAATGATACCCAAAATTTATTCGAATTTCCAAATAGCACCCAAAGTTTTTATAATATCAAAATAGCACCCAAAATTTTTATAGCCATTATGTTTTCCATTAAGTTAATGGAATATTCCCCCAAATATACATCTTAATGGGTTTAAATCCGCCAAGAATCATGTGAAATGTCGAAATTGCCTTCATATCTTTATACAAATTACAAACCTATCCCAATCACCACCACTAACCACCATCTCTGCAGTCGATCACCATTTCCACCATCTCCAGCAACCACCACCACCATCAGTCTTCATCTCCTCGACCATCTCCACCATCTCCATCAACCACCATCACCATCTCCAACCACCATCTCCACCATCTCCAACAACCACCACCACCATCATCTCTAACCACTGCCACCATTACCATCTCCACCATCTCCAACCACCATCTCCACCATCTCCATCATCTCTATCATCTCCACCACCGACCACCATCTCCACCACCTCCAAAACCCATCACAATCACCTTCATCTTCACCAAAATTTTAAAAAATCAAAACAAGAAAAATTAATGAAAATGAAGAAGAAGAACTGAATGTGGAAGAAGAAAGACATGGGGTCATTTATGTAATTTTACACTATTTTCGCTTAAAAGTTAATAGAAGGGGTTCTTGGTCCTATTTTAAAAGCTTCGGATGCTATTTAGGTAACTTTGGATGCTATTTGGGAATTAAGATAAACTTTGGGTGTTATTTCGTCCTTCCCCATCTTTTAAATAGAAAGTAGATCTTCATTTTTTCTGAATTTTTATTATTCTTCACTTTTATCCTTCAAAAATATAAAAAAGAAATTATTTCCTTTTTTTCATTTTGGCAATAGATTTACTTCTGTTAATTGTGCGATTTGGATCTTTACATATATTACACCGTATCTTGAATTTTTTTATCATCATATATTAGTTGTGGCAAAAGTTCACTCTATTGTACACAACTGTAGCAAACAAAGCCCCAACTTAAATGTACCGTACTAGAGCAACAAAATAGCCATTATCTCAACTGGAAGAAAAAAAATGAAAGAACACTTTCTTGGCTAATCCTGCATTTCTTGTAAAAGAACAGCAGCAACAGTAACATGAAGCGATTAACGATACCAAATTGGTTACGACAATTCCGACTTAGTTGTGTAGTATTGTGCTTAACCTCATGCAACACAATTTTGGGTTGAGAAGCAGGTGTCTCGATTTTGTACTAGTGTGTATCAGTGTAAATTATATTCCACCCCAGTTGATTTTCCCTTATAATAAGAAAATAATTATTTTCTCCCCTATGCTTTAGTTACTTCCTATACTCAAAAATAAAAAAGAAACATTGATGCTTCTATTTTTCGGTGTGGGAGCAACAAATAATGAGTTATTTGGATGTAGAGAAAAAGATCATCTCAGTCGTATATCTGATCCTTGATGTGAGGCTAATATTTGTGAATTTTGGTGTATCTAATGATTACTGCTGGCCACTAAAAACCTGCAAAAAAACCTGAGGCACCAGGAGTATTCCCAGCGATCGGCTATCCAACGATATAGTTAGTGACCAAGGAAGGTAGAGATTAGTGGAAAAATATTGGTTACCTTCTAACTTTGGAGATTAACCTGTATTTATAGGCTAGTGGAAATCTGTTAGGGAAAGATTCCTTAGATGCCAAATTAGATCCAGTGGATTTAGGGCCCTGACGGAGTAATTAGTCCTTTGATTTTAGGGGATTTGATTACTGGCCATGAATGACTGGTCAACTATCCCCTAGTGGTTTGAGTTGAGATGGTGGGCCAGTGGAAGGCTCGTGAACTGTCCCTGGGCCTGTTGTCTACACTTTAGGAGCCCTCGAGATTCGTGCAGGAATCGTGCAGTGTAAATCGGCCGTGATTTTCACCCTCATCATACGCTCGCCACTCTCGGAGGTGAACTTCTTGTCTTCATCAAGGACTAGGTAATTTATATGGGAAATCGCATTGGCAAGAAAGAGCTGTTTGCAGCATGGGATAAGGTGCTCAACGAGAGGGGGATATGCTTCGTGCCGAGGCTTAAGCCTAGGGGAGGCTCGGGGTCGGACCCCCCCACCAAGTCCTGAGCTTGCGAAAGTCTCAGGGTCAAAGTACCCTACCGAGGGACTAGGTGCGAGGTGAGAACCTGGTTGTGAGGATTCCTCTTCAAGGTCTCATGGTCAGAAACCATGCCGAGGGGCGAGACCACGAGACATGATCTTGGAATTTCTTCGCAAGGTTTCCAGTTCTGTAACCACACTGAGGGGCGAGGCACGAGGCATGATCTTGGTCCCACGGTCTCGGGGTCGAAAACCACACCGAGGGGCGAGACATAGGACACGATACGAGATCTTGGAATTTCTTCGTAAGGTCTTGGGGTCGAAAACTTTATCGATACCTCTTGCTCTTATTTCTCTCCTTTTTTTTGAGTGTGCTCTTGCATTTTGCAGGCAGCCATCCACAAGGCCGAATTAAAGAAGACGTGGGAATGGCTCATCCTATGGGCCCAACAAGCCGAGGCTGGGGTGAAGGAGCTTCTCAATCGGAACAACTGCATCTTGCAACAAGTGAAGGAGATGAAGGCATACCTGGCTAAGGAGAAGGAGGTTCAGGAAAAGCTTTTGAAGGAGAAGGAGGTGCTGGTCGGTCATTGGCTGGCATGGCAGGTGAGGGAGAAAGAGAGGGTGAAAGAGTACAACAATGCTCTGATCGACTTCATCCATGCCCAAGGCCAGGGGTATGATCGTGCCCTTGAGCACATCAGGGCAAAGTATCCGGACCTCGATCGTTGGGGCTTTTCTTTCGAGGGGAAGGCAGATAATGTGACTCTTCCCACGGCGGGAGAAAGTTTGGCGAACCATGAGCCAGTCATCAACAACGCCATAGTCGTAGAGGAGCACCCCGCTCTTATCCTCGAAAAGGGGTCCTCCTTGAATCAGCAGACCTTAGGTTCTGTTTTTTGCCTTTTCGCAAACTACCCACGGCTTTTGTACTTTGACTGTTATGAATGAATAAAAGTATTTGAAATAAACTCATATGCTTTCCTTTTTGGTTATTGATGGGGCTTCCGTCTTGGACCCCCAAGACAAGGTGTGATGGGCTGAGAATTCTCCCTCGGCGTTAGACTTTGGGGTCATGTTTATGGATGCTTGGACGAACGAGGACTTCCACCAAGACCAAGTGGTAAAGACCCTCGAGGGAGGAGGACGCCAACTTGGATAACGCATTTGCCTGGCTATTTTCTTCACGTGGAATCTTGAAGACCAAGGCTTCTTCGAAATACGCCAACAGGAGCCGGACGTACGGACCATTTGGGTGTCATGAGCCTCGTAGTCATTTAAGACTTGATTGACCACAAGTTGGAAATCGTTGAAGGCTTTGACCCACTTGGCCCATACTTTGCGGGCGAGTAGGAGACCGGCATTAAGTGCCTCATACTTGGCTTCATTTTTGGAGGCTGGAAGTTTAGGCGCAAGGAGTATTGGAGGACAAAGTTCTCTAGTTCATTCTGTATTACGCTTGCCCCCACTTCCCTCCTCGTAGGATGAACCATCCACATAGAGTTCCTATACCGACTCAGCCTCTTAGATTTCCAATGTCTGAGATGGCGCACACAATTATGAACTCAGCGAGCGCTTGCCCCTTGATGGCAGTCCTCGGCTTATAGCTGATGTTGGATTGACTAAGCTCAATGGTCCACTTGACCAACCGGCCAGAGTTCTCTGGCTTGTTGAGGACTTGTTTGGAAGATTAATCTGTTAGGACTTGGATAGAATGGGCTTGTAAATAACGTCAGAACATTCTTTCAGCCATGACAATGGCATTGGCAACCTTCTACAATTTAGCATAATAGAGCTCAGCATCTCGGAGGACTTTACTAATGTAATAGATTGGCCTCTGCGTCCATCATCTTCTCTGACCATGACAGAACTGAGGGCATGCTCAGATGCCACTATGTAGAGGGACATGACCTCACCCGGTACGGGTTTGCTATCGAGAGGAGGGTTAGCGAGGTACTCCTTCAGCTGATCGAAGGCCTGCTGTTTAGGTACTCCCTACTCAAAGTTCTTTGCCTCCCGGAGGGCCTTGAAAAAAAAGGGAGGGATTTTTCCCCGACATCTAGAGAAAACGTCCGGTGGCTGCAAGTTGACTGGTGAATCTCTAAACCTCCTTGACATTCTTCAGAGGGGCCATATCCAATACGACCTGAATTTTTTCAGGGTTCATCTCTATTCTTCGTTGGTAAACCATGAAGCCAAGGAACTTCCCTGAAGTTACGCCGAAGGCACGTTTGGATGGATTGAGCCTCATGTTGTGCGTTCTGAGGACCCCGACGATATCCTTAAGGTCTTCGATGTGGTCCTTTCCCCTTAGGCTTTTGATGAGCATGTCGTCCATGTATACCTCCATGTTCGGGGCAATTTTCTCCTTGAAGAACCAGTCAAAGAGTCTCTGTTATGAGGCGCTGGCATTCTTCAGGCCGAAAGGCATGACACATAGCAGTAGAGCACCTAGTCTATGATGAAGGCCGTCTTCGGGATGTCCAGTGGGAACATCTGAATCTGATTGTACTCGGAGAAGGCATCCATGAAGCTGAGAAGCTCGTGCTCGGACGTTGCATAGATGAGAGTGTCGATGCTCGGGAGGGGAAATAGGACCTTTGGGCATGCCTTGTTAAGATCGGTGAAATCGTTACTGTAACATCTTGAATTTTTAAAAAAATTAAGTATAAAGATTTTTTTTCATTTGTTTTCACGTGTTTTGCACGTGCAATTTAATATGTGTATTTTAGCTTTAAAAGTGACTCTTATGTCATGAATAAATATTTTCTTCACTTTTAAAGTTAAAGCCTATTATTAATAGTCTAATTTTAGCCCACTTAAATTAATTAATTAATTAATGAAAGAGTCCATGGACTTTAGCCCACCTAATTAGCCCACTAGTTAATTAAAATATTAATTAAGATAACTTGTAGTGTAGACTTGATCATGTAACAAATAAATGAACAATTAATAATTGTACAACTTAAACTAGTGTGCTTGTAATGGCACGTGCAGGTGGTTACTTGATGATGGGTAGTTCATCTAACTCCCAAATGTATCCTAGCCCTTCATCTAAACTCATCTCAACCCTCCATTCACTCTTGAAATGTGTATAAATACCCCTCCCTTGTCACTCTTGTCATTTGCACTTAGAATTTTCAAAGAGAAAGAGAAAGAGAAAGAAAAGACATTTGTGAGGAAAAGATTGAGTGAGAAAAGGTTTTTCTGGGAGAAAAAGAAAAGGAAACTGTGTTCCTTTCCAATTGGAGGCCGGCCAAAGCAAGAAGAGGAGGAGAAGGCTCGGGTTCATGCCTTGCTAGGAGGAGGAGCTCGGATTTTGTGCACAAACTAGGAGGAGAATGGAGACGATCGTGCTTTCAAGGAGTTCTTTAGGAGTTTTTCATTTGTTTCTTCAAAAGGTGGGTGATTTATCTAACTTCTAATATAGATGTCATGCTAGAATTCTAATTTGTGAATATGTTAGAAACAAATGGAAAAGTTGCCATATACTTGCTTGAAGAGACTAGTAAGAAAGAGAGGAAGCTCTAGTTTATCTACGTGAAAAAGTTAGTAAAATTAGTTGAAATGTGTTAATTAAGACTTGTCATGATGCTTTATTAATATATGTCATGCTAGAATACATATAATTTGATAAATCATTCTTGTATGAAATTGTGCTTGTGAATGAATTGTAGAATACAAAATAATATCCATGGATTGTTAAATAGATTGATTAGTTGCACTAAGTGTTGATTTTAATTGTATTGTATGAATAAGTTTATATTCACATGATTGTCAAATACATTATCTTTTGAAACATAAGAAATGAGTTAGTTTCTTTTTTTTAAAGATAAAAAATAACTTAAGGGCATTGACTATGACAAAGAATGAGAAATCGTATAAACACCATGTTAATAAATGGGGAACAAGTAGATAAAAAGATTCATCTAGAAAAGGAATTTTTTTAATGTCAAAAAATGTATTAATGTTCCACTCTTCAAAAGAAATAAGAGAAATAGTTTACTGTATGGTTAAAAATGAGAAATTTGGAAATCTAAGAAAATATAATATACTAGTTTTCAAAGAAATACATTCTGGAAAAAGATTTAGATTTTTATAAGTACAAATTGATTGAAAAATCGAGTTTATTAAAGGAAGAACTAGATGCAGTACAGTCCACACAACAGTGTTTAGCCAGACCTTATATCGGTTAGTTACTCAAGACCTGCTAGTCTTCGGGTGCGTTTTGGGTATGTTACTGTAGCACAGCGGGGGTACTGGTCTTGGGTTCGAGTCTTGCAAGGAACTCTGTTTTTACTAAAATTTGATTTTGAATTAAATCTCTAAACCATACTCTAAGTATAATTTAAGCCCCTCTTATATCAGTTAGTCACTCTGGACCAAACGTTCTTCGGGTGTGCTTTGGGTCGGTTACTGTTCATAGGCGGGGGCGTTGGTCTGGGTTCGAATCCGGCCCTGGCCTTTTGTTTGTGGTTTTTGATTTTTTTTTAACTTATTTCGATTTTTTTAGTATTTTCAGTATATAAAAATTGAATAAAATACTAGAATTCTTCTAAAATTACCTAGACTTCATAAAAATTATTTAGAAGTAATTTTGAGAAGAAGAACTTGATAAATATTGTTAGATTATGACTTAATTAATTAAAGAAAATGAATATTTTGAAGGTAAAGAATTTTTGTGTAGAGATTAAAATTGAGATTGTCGACATGAAAAAATTGAGTAAGATAATAAATGGATTTTGTTGTTTAATATGTGCAAGTGTGTATGGAAAATGAAACAAAAAGATTATGTTGAAATATGGAAATTTTGTAAGTATAAACACTCATTTTGGTGAACAAGAAAAGAGATTGAAAATAGAGTTAAGCTAAGTCCTTACATCGGCATGAATGAGATTTGGAAAAGAAATGTGATAATAAAAGACTGTTGCCGCTAAATTCGGTGTGGGGGCAAACAGATGAATTTGTGAGTTCGTAGAAAACCTGAATAGCAAACACCTAACCTGTTCCGCCGGAGCTTGACCGTTGACTCCCGCCGTTCACCTGCAAGGAAGTGCGAGACACCGGGGTTGATCCCGGCGACGCACCCTCCGACGCTCAAGTCAGTAACCAGAAATGATTATGAAAGAGCGTTTAACTAGAGAAAGATTGATTACCTCTTAATGGAGATGGGTGAGGGGTATTTATAGGCGTCTTAGGGACTGGTTTTAGGAATGTAATCCCCGTGATTAGATAAGGAATATTCCCCGTAATCAGATAAGGCATGTAATCTGATAAGGTATATCCCTTATAATCAGTTAAGGAATTTAATCCCTAATCCCCAGTGAAAAGATAGCTGTGAATCATGGCCGTTGATTTAGATCTAATCAGGGACCTTGATTGTATCTTGTCGGATCGGGTTGGTAGCGGGTTGAAACTCGTACCCAGCTGATGTGGATCCGTTTGCGGGTTATTGGATCTGTGAGAAGGAGACCCAGTACCCGCTTCGGACCCATTTGCATGTGAAATTACCGTTTTGCCCCTGAGCTTTAAGATTCGAGTCCGATGTGAACGGTCCCGATTTAATCCTATTTTTAGCCATATCACGAGCCCCCCACTCCTAAAGACTGAGTGTAATCAGCCTTTGAGGAGTAGTTTAACTGTTCTAATGGCGTACGGGATTTTATCGGTGTTCTTAAGGGAGTTTGGAATCTTGCTCGGGGTGTAACAGTGTTATTATGGGCTTGTAAAATGCCCAAAAATATTCTCAGAATTTTCTGGATTTTTGGTGATTTTTCCAGATTTTTCTGAATTTTTCCTCATTTTTTTGAATTTTTTATTCATTTTCCAAATTAAATAATTAATTATCTAAAATATTAATTAATTATTCTAATTTAATAATTATTTTTTCAGAATTTAAAAATAATTTTTTCTGAATTAATAATTATTTTTAGAATTTTTAATTAATTTTTTCGATTTTTAAATATTTTTTTCGGATTTTTTAAATAAAAAAAAACAAATAAATAAATAAATAAATAATTTAAATATTACCTGGACACGTGGCAGATTTCTGGCCGTCCATCATGACCAGATGAGCACGCATCGTGAGGCAGATCGCGATCTGGACACGTGGCGCGTTTCTGGCCGTCCATCATGATCAGATCAGCGCGCATCGTGAGGCAGATCACGATCGGGACACGTGGCGCGTTCCTGAGCGTCGATCGTGTCGCGACACGAATTTTGGAACGATCGGACGGATCGTGTGGCCCGGGCTCTTTTTTTCTCCAAATACGAGTTCGGCACTTCGGCACTTCGGCTGAATTGGTTCGGATCACTGAGATGATGCCACGTGGCTTTTTTTTTTTTTTTTTTTTTTTTTTTTTTTTTTTTTTTTTTTTTTTTGCTGCTTCTCTTCTTCTTCTTTCTTTCTCCGCTGCTTCTCTTCTTTCTTCTCCTTCGCGTCTCTTCGCTTCTTGTTCGTCATCGCGAGCTCGACAGTGGGAGGCTCGATTTCGATCGGCGAGGAACTCGCGAGTTCGGCGAGCGAGGCGAGGGGCTCGGCGCGTCGGAGTGAATCTCGTCGAGACTTCGACGAGGAAGAGGCACGGCGAGGAGCTTCGGCGAATCAGCTCGTCGCGCGGAGTGGAGTTCGGCGCTTCGACGACGGAGGCAGCTCGGGAAGGGGATGGGCCGAGCTGGCGATGGGGGAGTGGAGCTCTCCCGAAGGTGGCGAAGCTAGAAGGTTTGGCTCGGAGCTTGGAGCTTCGGTTCGGCATGGAGCTCGGAGCTTCGACGGCGGTATTGGAGCCCGGCACGAACGAAACTCGCGAAGGTAGTGCTCGGAGCTTGGGGCTTCGGTTCGGCATGGGGCTCGGCAGCGGAGCTCGGAGCTTGGTGATGGGTCGTTCGGTTCGCCACCATTGGAGCTCGGAGGTGAGCTCGGCAGCGGGGTTCGGCACGAAGGGAGGTCTCGATGGTGGTGCTCGGAGACGAATGGAGCTTGTAAAGGAGACCTCGGAACTCGTTCATGTAGAGCTCGGAGCTCGTCGAAGTGAGAGGAGTTCGGCTCGGCATTGTGGAGCTCGGTTCGATGGAGATGGAGCTCGCAAAGGTGGAGCTCATCGGAGGTGGAGCTCGACCATGGGGAGGAGGCTGGCTCAAGCTTCGTTGATGGAGAAGTTGGGTTTTTTGTTCTGATCGGTTTTGGCGGGAGAATTGGAGAAGAAGAGGGTGACGTGGGGGGTTGGTTCGGTTTGGGCTTGGGTCCGAACGGCCTCCGACCCGACCCGACCCGTTAACCCCTAACACTCCTCTTCTTGTTTGCTTTTGAGCTGCTTGTTTGTTCGGCGAATCTGATTCGGCAGATCCGAGCACGGATTTTGAGGAGAATTTTTCCCACTTAGCGGTTCGGTAGTTCGGTAGCTCGGATTTGAGATCCGAGCTACGTGGCTCAATCTGGACCGTTGATCACGATCGTGGCGCGAATCACGAGACAAGATGCACGAGTTTCGAGAAAACGTTATCTTGTCGTTTTGTGGTGACGTGGCGAGATCTGAGCCGTTCATCACGCTTGAGTGCGAATTTGGAGATGATCTAACGGTGAGATTGCCTCGGGACGATTTTTCTCCAAAAACGAGGGTCGGTACCCCGACACCTCGGATCGGCACCTCGGATCCTTTCTGGGAACATCTGGTTTGCTCTGCAAATGAATCTGGTTCGGCAGATCCGAGCACGGATTTTGAGGAGAATTTTTTCCCACTTTGCTGTTCGGTAGGTCGGTAGCTCTTCTGGGAAGAAAGAGGAAGGGGAGGAGAGGCATTTGGGTTCTCTCCTCTGTCTCGTTCTTCCGCACAGTGGAGAAGAGGAGAAGAGGAAGGGGAGGAGAGGCAATTGGGTTCTCTCCTCTGCCTTGTTCTTCCGCACAGTGGAGAAGAGGAGAAGAGGAAGGGGAGGAGAGGCAATTGGGTTCTCTCCTCTGCCTCGTTCTCTCGCACAGTAGAGAAGCGGCGCTGGGAAGACCCTCGTAAGAGCCATGGGGAGAACCATTCTTTGAAGTGAGTGCAAGGAGCAACTCTAGGGGAAAGTAGTGCTCCGAACTTGTGGAGAAGAGCTCCGCTTTGGAAGTGAGCGGAGTGAAGAGCTTGACTTGTAGAAGAGCAATCTGGACGGTTGATCACGATCGTGGCGCGAATCACGAGACAAGAGGCACGAGTTTCAAGAAAACGTTATCTTGTCGTTTTGCGGTGACGTGGTGCGATCTGATCCGTCCATCACGCTTGAGTGTGAATTTTGAGATGATCCAACGGCTAGCTGGGGTCGGCCGAATTTTTCTCCATAAACGAGGGTCGGTACGGCAGCACTTCGGATCGGCAGCACTTCTGAGGAGAAAGGGGAAGGGGAGGAGAGGCAGTTGGGTTCTCTCCTCTGCCTTGTTCTTCCGCACGGTGGAGAAGAGGAGAAGAGGAAGGGGAGAAGAGGCAATCGGGTTCTCTCCTCTGCCTCGTTCTTCCGCACAGTGGAGAAGAGGAGATGTGTTGGGGAAGAAGGAGAAGAGTGAAGGAGCTAAGATGGGTATGGGTCAGACCGTGGGTATCGGATCCGACCCCGACCGTTAGCCTCTTTTTCTTTCTTCCTCTTCATCTGCTTGCTTTGTTCGGCGAATCCGAGCACGGATTTTGAGGCAGATTTTTGCCGCTCCGCAGGTTGGTAGATTGGCAGATCCCGGCTACGTAGCTCGATCTGGACGGTTGATCACGATCATAGCGCGAATCACGAGACAAGAGGCACGAGTTTCGAGAAAACGTTATCTTGTCGTTTTGTGGTGACATGGCGCGATCTGATCCGTCCATCACGCCTGAGTGCGAATTTGGAGATGATCTAACGGTGAGACCGCCTCGGGACGATTTTTTGCCATATACGAGGGTCGGTACCCGGGCACCTCGGCTCGGAGGGTCAGTACCGTTGGCCGAGGTGCTGAGTTGTCTGTTTTGAAGGAAGTGTTCCTTGAAGGCTCGGTTGAGCTGTTCGGTAGCTCGGCTGTTCGGATGGCTCGAGCGTGAGGAGAAGCTTATTGAGTTGATGAAGGGGATAGGTCGATGAAGCTCTGCTCCTCGGCTCGGGAGGATGGGTCAGCATATGGGAGAGGTGAGGAGCTCTGAAGTTGTCTCTATTCTGTTTGGTTTTGGAGATTTTTGAAGAGGAGCTCCATTCCTAGGAGAAGGGGTGCTGGGGAGACCCATTCTCTGAAGTGAGTGCAAGGAGCAACTCCAGGGGAGGGTTGTGAGCTCCGAACTCGTCGGGAAGAGCTCCGCTTTGGAGGCGAGCGGAGTGAAGAGCTTGGCCTTGAGAAGAAAGAGGAAGGGGAGGAGAGGTATTCGGGTTCTCTCCCCTGCCTCGTTCCTTCGCACAGTGGAGAAGAGCAGAAGTGTTGGGTACCTTTGGCGGGAAGACTGAAGAAGGAGAAGAATGAAGGAGCCAAGAAGGGTATGGGTTGGACCGAGGGTATTGGATCTGACCCTGACCCGTTAGCCTCTTTTTCTTCTTGCTCTTCATCTGCTTAGCTGCTCGGTAGATGCATCTTGTTCGGCAGATCCGAGCACGGATTTTGGGGCACATTTTCCGCCACTTCGCTTCTCGGTAGATGGGTAGCTCAGCTCGGATGGTCGTGGGGGCAGTTCGGAATGGCTATCTTTCTCTGGCCCGTTTAAGGACGAGCCGGTGAAGTAAAGTCGAGCCATAGGACCCCGACCATCGTGAGGTTAGTTTGAGGGATGCAGGAGCAGTTTCGAATGGCGAGCTACTTCTAGTCCGCTTAGGAGTGGACTTGCGAAGCGAAATCGAGCCAAGTGTTGGACTCCGATCCATTCGACGGCTGCAGGAGCAATTTCGAACGGCGATCTACTTCCGGCTCGTCTGTAGACGATCCGAGGAAGGAGTGTCGAACCGAGTGCTGGACTCCGAACCATCGTGTGGTGAGTTTAAGGGATGCAGGAGCAGTTTCGAATGGCGAACTACTTCTGGTCCGCTTTGGAGCGAACTTGCGAAGTAGAATCGAGCCAAGTGTTGGACTCCGATCCATTCAACGGCTGCAGGAGCAATTTCGAACGGCGATCTACTTCCGGCTCGTCTGTAGACGATCCGAGGAAGGAGTGTCGAACCGAGTGCTGGACTCCGAACCATCGTGTGGTGAGTTTAAGGGATGCAGGAGCAGTTTCGAATGGCGAACTACTTCTGGTCCGCTTTGGAGCGAACTTGCGAAGTAGAATCGAGCCAAGTGTTGGACTCCGATCCATTCAACGGCTGCAGGAGCAATTTCGAACGGCGATCTACCCCCGGCCCGTCTGAAGACGAGCCGAGGAGGAAGAGTCGAGCCGAGTGCTGGACTCCGAACCATCGTGTGGTGCTTAGCAAGTTGTGGGAGCAGCCATGTAGAAGAAGCTGGACTCCGAACTCGTTGAGGAGTGGTCCGCCTTGGAGGTGGGCGGAGCAAGGAGCTCGGAACTTGTTGATAAGAGGTCCGCTTCGGCGGCGAGCGGAGGGAAGAGTTCGGCTCTTGGAAGAGAGCCATTTGCGAGATGAGTTTGAGGAACAACTCTAGGAGAGAGTTGTGTGCTCCGGACTTGTTGAGAAGAGGTCCGCTTCGGTGGCGAGCGGAGGGAAGAGCTCGGCTCTGGAAGAGAGCCATTTGTGAGATGAGTTCGAGGAGCGACTCTAGGAGAGAGTTGTGTGCTCCAAACTCGTTGGATCTCGGCACGGGTGATTGGCGCCTCATCGTTCCTAGGCTGCTGCCGACCCGCAGGGGAGCGTGGTCTTCTTCTGTGATGCTCGGGGGATTCCTTCCTCCCTCTTCGGACATGGGACCTTTTGTAGTCTCGGCGGTGTGGAGATCGCTCACCCGGACGTTGCTGGCGGGAGGCTCCCTCTCGGGACCGCTTCTCGTCCAGACGGTGGCGTAAGTCCTCCAACTTCTACCGGTTGAGGATTGTGAGAGGCCATGGAATCCGTAAAGGCTTTGTGTATGGAGACGCGGTCTAGGTGGAGAGGTTGCTTCATGCGGGAGCCCCCCGCACCGGCATTCTGTGGACCGGAAGGACCCTTGGGGGATTGTTGATTCCGAAGAAGAGGCTGATCTTGTTGAAGAGGGTCCTCCACTTGAAGCGGGGGTTGTCCCTGCTGCGGAGCGGGTTGGACGGGAACTACCTCTTGCTGATCAGCGGGGCTGGGTCCACGGTTGGACCCCTAGATCTGACCTTTCTAGGAGGCATGGATGGAGAAGGTCGGACCAACGGGAAGAGGCGCTGCTATTCGTTTGGTTTTCCCACAGACGGCGCCAATCTGTTGCCGCTAAATTCGGTGTGGGGGCAAACAGATGAATTTGTGAGTTCGTAGAAAACCTGAATAGCAAACACCTAACCTGTTCCGCCGGAGCTTGACCGTTGACTCCCGCCGTTCACCTGCAAGGAAGTGCGAGACACCGGGGTTGATCCCGGCGACGCACCCTCCGACGCTCAAGTCAGTAACCAGAAATGATTATGAAAGAGCGTTTAACTAGAGAAAGATTGATTACCTCTTAATGGAGATGGGTGAGGGGTATTTATAGGCGTCTTAGGGACTGGTTTTAGGAATGTAATCCCCGTGATTAGATAAGGAATATTCCCCGTAATCAGATAAGGCATGTAATCTGATAAAGTATATCCCTTATAATCAGTTAAGGAATTTAATCCCTAATCCCCAGTGAAAAGATAGCTGTGAATCATGGCCGTTGATTTAGATCTAATCAGGGACCTTGATTGTATCTTGTCGGATCGGGTTGGTAGCGGGTTGAAACTCGTACCCAGCTGATGTGGATCCGTTTGCGGGTTATTGGATCTGTGAGAAGGAGACCCAGTACCCGCTTCGGACCCATTTGCATGTGAAATTACCGTTTTGCCCCTGAGCTTTAAGATTCGAGTCCGATGTGAACGGTCCCGATTTAATCCTATTTTTAGCCATATCAAAGACCAAGATTGGGTCGTGGTTAACAATCGATGTTTAAGACTGATGTAGAGGTAACGCTAATTCTAGAGTGTTAATTTTTACTCATAATTCAATTATCAAAGGATTATACACATAGTGTAGATGTAATGAAAGTAAGAGAAAAACACAAGTTTGAGGGCCTCGGATCTACGGTGTGAGTGTTCACGGGATATCTACATGATGCGTCATTTCAGGACGTGAATACATCTCCAGAATATCGGGACCGTGGCGACGATTGTGGGGTTAGTGACTACGTAATGCCATCGTTCCATGGTGGAGGCGAATTGTCCATAGGATGTCTGCATGATCCGTCATGTCATGACATGGGATTCCCTCCAGGATGTCTGGATATGGGCTCGTAACTCATAGAGCATCTATGATACTTATCGTAGTTACCATAGTAGTTAAACTCATAGCGAGGGATCCAACCCTACAAGATGAAGTACGATTAAGAGCTTGCTCTTGGACCTATGTAGTATGGGATGTATAGAATCCGAACAAGTGAGCATTAGTGTCATTAGATATAAATAATTGTATTAAGGACTAAGTGCACAGCCACACACGACATCAATAAGATATTACCCCTTAGTTTTGTTTGTGAACAAGTGTGTGCTTTCCATGTAAGAGAAATTGATGTATTATATCCTAGTATCAGTTGTTTGCAACTGACGTGCCCACAGTTTCTATACAGGATAAAACGAATGAAAGGACTAAAAAGAGGAATGCTGCTTAAAGAATTATTTCAAGTGTTATTTTATTCATGTAATATGTTGTAATTTGCTTCCGCTGTGTTGATGTAACCATTATTGTATAGAAAGTTTTAAATTTCCTTGTAAAATTGTACGAAGTGAAGTGTAAAGATCATGGGGAACTTCGAATTCAGGCTTATTTGGAATTCAGGGTGTTACAGAGTGATATCAGAGCCACGCTTCCAAGTAGTAAAAGTTTATAAGGAACGGCACCCTAGAGTGGACATTAGAGTGTGAGTTGGGTATAGAGATTCAGATGTAATTTACTTACATTTGTGTTGCTCTTTGATTGATGCTTCTTCTTCTCCCTCCCTCGCACGCCCCGCTTCCCAAAAATACGGAATACGAGCACGTAACATTGGCCCAACGAATGATTTTCATCATCCATAAGCTGTTCAGGAATCTTTACAACATATCACAGTATAATCAGAGTCGGAAGCCAGAAAAGTCAACCACATGCATATATGAACCAAATACCAACAAGAATACTTGAAATAAAATATATTAATGTCAAATAGTCATGATCTGATTAAAACAAATATCCTGGGTCACATTACCCAAATACAAGAATAAATCCAAATACATAAATACAATTATTGTTCAAGCAAACTATAAGAAATAATAATAACAAGATCCAGCACTAATACTTCATGTCACTGATACCATCTAGAACCTGTTGTCCAAAATCTGCAATTCAATGAATGCAGGAAAGAGGGAAAGAGAAAAACAAGTACCTGTCAATTGCAAGTTATGGGCTACTTATAATGTAGGATACAAGTATATGGGAAAACTAACTAATAACATGGAATAAGCATAATGTCAAAATAAACAACTAGCATGGTAATGTGATCAAGTATCATGTAAACATGTGTCAAGTATCGAGTATCAAGTAACCAAGTGTCAAGTATCAAGTCTCATGTATTAAGTTGTCAAGTGAACAAGGGTCATGTAAACAAGTATCAAGTAAGCATATGTCAAGTTCAAATTTCGAGTTCATGTATCATGTGTCAAGTCTTGTAGTGATTACTATCTAGGTAGCACTTCATGCGCCCCATATTATAACACATGGTTATTACAACAAACAGTTTCGCTTTAGATTTTATAGTGGACCATAGAGGCACTCAGGGATAGGTAATCCAAATCATATATCAAATTCCAAATAATCCAAATCATATACCAAATTCCAAATTGACCATATCATATACCAAATTCCAAATAATCCAAATCATATACCAAATTCCAAATAATCTAAATCATATACCAAATTTCAAATATGGGAAACACGGGCCCCCTTTCGAGTACACGTTTCTGAATTATCCACTATTAGATCTTTCCCTTAAACCCCGGCTTGGTTATTTATTATTATTTTCGAACAGGTAGGTATAAGCATGAAACAGTGTCAAACTAACATAGTATAATCAGTATCAGATCTAGGGTAACAAATAAGCATGCATAGATGATAGACAGTCACATAAACGAGCAAAGCAGTGTATGTTCATATTCAGGACAGTATGACTGTACAGTACTAAAACAGTGATTCCAGTTACGACAACATCCAAATCTGGATCCGTCGAAGGGTCTAGAAAATAGACTTCCTCACGAATCCAGCGAATATAAATAAGTCATATAGTAATTCACAACATCATAACTCAAAATAGGGTTGAATCCAAAAAACATGTACAGTCAGAAATCAGGAAAACGAATTCTCAGTCAGGAAAACCGTATCAAAACCTCTCAAATAAATTCAGGAAAAATCTGGGGTGTTCCCCTGTATGTCTATAACCAAAATAGAAAGTTTCATAATATTCCAGTAAAATTAGTTCAGCCATAAAAAATAAGAAAACATCGAGAAACAATACTTTGGCCAATCTGGAATTCCCAACACTGCTGTACGAAAACTGAAATATCTCGCAAGCCGTGAAGAGAAATCCAAATCCGCCAAAGGGAGATGAAAATAGATAAAACAAACTAACTTTCATATTTCACAACATACAGTAAAAAGAATCAGGGTGAAAACACAATTCTTTACTGGACAGCGAGGAAAATACAGCAAGTATGACTTTTGTAAACATGCATGAAACGACATATAAAACCCATCAATAAAATCTACCAAAATTCTGGGTAATCCCTAGATAAGTATAGAAAATCTGAACAAAGTTTGAGATCAAAATAATGTGTGTAGCACAAGTAACAAAATACTTTAATCAACAAAATTGTCGAGAAACAAAATCTGGAAACATAATACACCTCTATAGTAAAACAGTTATAAGTCACTCATAGGAAAACGAAATTGAGCAAGGTCAAAGGGGTTGGAAAATAGACGAAATCCTCTAAAACTCATGTTTTATACCGAAATTATTTTACTGACTTCAAGACAGTTCAAAACAGCAAACAAAACAGATCAGCGGCAAAATAAAGATTTTTCCCTTTAACAACAATTCCACATATATTACACAAAACTTGTTCAAAACACAACCAAATATGAAATCGAGTCTACCAAGTGTCTAAACATCATAATCTAGGGTATCTAGCATGTCCACACCAAATATAATACGTGGGTCTTAACCAAATCACGAATTCTCACAAAAGTCTCACATACGTGTTCAAAATCAAGAACGGGTAAAACCTAAGTTAATTCATGTCCATATTGTGTCGTGAGTATCTATAGTCAAATTTTTACAATAGAGACAAACCCATCAAGCATAAAACAAACAAGAGTCGTCTCTAGACCCAACTACATTATAGGTGGTATTTTTGACTTGTATCAAATAAATGAATTGGAGTATAAGTTACTTTCCTTAACCGAAGACGAAAACGAAGAACACCAAGAATAACGGGAACGGATCTCGACAACGAACATAACCCACGAACGAAAGTCCACGATCCAAAGCAAATCACGAATCACACACGCACAAACCCACTTGCACCCGCGAAGCAACAAGAAAGTGAGAGAGATCAATCGGGAGAGAGAGAGAGAACCGAGGAAAAATACTTTGTGGCGGCTAGAAGGAAAATACACAGATGCAGGGGAAGATTAATTATATATGAGGGGGAAATAGGGCTAGTAACAGGGGAGCGGCACCACATGGTAACAACCGGGTAAGGGTAAGTGCAGCTACGGGTCTTGGGGTATAATTGATTTCGGTAGTAGTGGTTTCGGTAAGGGTGGAAATTAGGAAATAATTTGAGTGGGGGGGGGGGGGGGTATATATATTACGAAAGTAATGAGTGGGGTTAAATGAATGGGTTTATATGGTGATTAAATAAATGGGTAGTAACGGCTTGCATGGATCTGGGGACAAAATATAATAAGAGTATGGTTTTTAAAATGGGATCTGATGGTACCGGTTTTGGGGCAAATGAGATAATGGGTTTGGGTGTAATAAATGGGTATTTGGGTTTAAATGGGTTTTATTAAAAATCCAATAAGAAATAGGGTATTGGATATCAAATCAAAATAAAATAATATAACAAATAAAAATATACAATTTAGGATTTTTTTAAAAAATACCAGTAATAATAATAATACTGAGAACAATCATAATAATAAGAAAATGATAAAAATAATAACAGTATTGATAATAAAAAAACCCAGGTAATAATAACAACAATAAGATTTGTATTATAATATAAAGAAAATAGTTACAAATACAATCATTGATCGAAAATAGATTTTAATAGAAGATTCGAAAATTCATTTTAACATTAAAAAAAATTTGAAAGCGGAAAACTAATTTACAAAAATTTTAAATACCCAAAATACACAAAAATACATTTTTGGGAAAGCAGGGGTTACACTCCCTAAAGATGGCGAACCACCACGACCCCACATGCGATGATGATTGGCACATAATTGAAGAGGACTACTATCTTCGACATGGAGACTCCGACAAAGAAGATCTCGATGAGTATGAAGGAGAATGGTCCGAGTCCCGAGAGATCACTCCGCCTCCGGACTCACCAGACATTTCATCCGATGAGGAAGAGCCAGTTTCGAGAGGTCTGATCGAATCTCTTCAGAGGGAAGTGGAGACTCAGAAGGAGAGATCAGATCAATTGCAGACCCAGTGTGCGAAATTCAAGGAGAACATTGCAACCCTCAGTCATTGTGTTTGGGAACTCGAGAAGAGAAAGAGCATGTATGATGTGCAGAAGGAAGAAGTGGCAAAACTACCGGAAGAGCTTAGAAAATCCCAGAGGAACCGTAGGGATTAGAATGTTGTATCATTTCAATGCTTTTTGCTTGATGTCAGAAGATGTTTTAAATTTAAATGTACAAAGTTTGAATTCAATGAAATGAAAGAGTTGATTTAAATTCATGTTTTCTACTTTGAATTTAATGGAACTTTTGAATCAGAATATGGCTGGAAGAAGATGAAGGAATGGAGAACGACCCAGTTATGGACTTGTCTTGGAAACGGAGTTGGACAGAGTCTATCAGACCCTCAACATCGTTGCCATGAACCAAAACCATAGGGGGATGCCTAAAAATCCAGTTCCTGAGGCGTTCGAACTTGTGGAGTCATTCAAGAGGTTGAAGCCACAAGTGTTTGAAGGGAAGTCAGACCCAGATGCAGCTGATAATTGGATTAGGCAAGTCGAGACTATCTTTGAAGTCTTGAAAACTCCAGAAGGTAGCAAGGTGAAACTAGCTACATTGCAGCTTGAGAAGGATACAGCTGTATGGTGGCAGTCCATTAAGCGGACTATGGGAAATGGTGTTATCGGCTGGGAGAAATTCTTGGAAGAGTTCCGCGGTCACTACTTTCCATCTGATGTACAAGAGAAGAAAGCGATGGAGTTCCTGGCTCTGCAGCAGGGAGGCATGTCTATCAGGTAGTATGAGACAAGGTTTACTCAACTTCCGAGGTATGCACTAGAACTTGTGATGGAAGATGTGAAGAAAGCTCGGAAGTTCGAGCACGGATTGAGGCCGAGTCTGAGATCGAGGATGATATCCCTTGGTAACAGGAGGTTTAACAAGTTAGTCAAGCGAGCTACAGCTATAGAGGAGGATATGGAGCAGTTTCATGCCGCCCAGAACAGGAAGATAAATTGGGATGTCGGGAAGAGGCCCGCAGTTTCTGGAAATGTCAGGGGGGGCAGCCACCAGCTCAAAGGTTCAAACTTACGGGGGCGAATGCTGTCGATGTGGTTAGAAGACCCGGAAATAGTTGGGTGAAACCTCCTGTGACTTGTTTCAATTATGGAGAGACGAGTCACTACAAATCTCAATGCCCCAAGCTGCGAGATGTCGCCCGAAATGGACCTCTGCAGCAGGTTGGAAAGAGGTCGTACCAGCATGGGCAAGTATTTGTCTTGACTGAGGCCGATGCTGATGAAGTGGATCACGTCATTATTGGTACGGGGGAGGATATTTAGAATTTTCGGTTGGTCTTTTCCCGTTTTATTTAGTAAAGACTGTTATGTAATGGAGTGTGTTATGTAACAGGAGAACTTTTATTAAATGGAATGAAAACTGTTATTCTGTTCGATAATAGATCCTCTCATACTTTTATATCTTCTAAATTTGCTAGTCTTGGGAGTCGAACCGAAGGTAGTTCCAGGCAAGATCCTAGCAGTAGATACTCCATCAGGGCAGACTTTAACCACTGATCGGTATTATGCAGACTGCAAGATTAAGATTGGAGATAGGATTTTTGGGAT
The DNA here is from genome assembly GCA_017893485.1 of Hemerocallis citrina. NCBI lineage: Eukaryota > Viridiplantae > Streptophyta > Magnoliopsida > Asparagales > Asphodelaceae > Hemerocallis > Hemerocallis citrina. The sequence continues at coordinate 163,716,806 of CM030359.1, forward strand.
TGATCTGATCGAGCTGAATATCCTAGGGGTCGATGTTATCATTGGCATTGATTGGATGTTGGTATAAAGTGTGAACATCGAGTGTATGACCAAGGAAGTAACAGTGAAGTCTCCAGGAGGTCATGTAGTCACTTTCCAGGGGAAGAAGAGATGTTCATGTTTGGTGGCAGCTATCAGCAAGAAGAAGGTTGCAGTGGAGGTGCAACAGATTTCAGTGGTTCGGGATTACCCAACTGTGTTCTTGGAAGATTTGCCCGGGTTACCCCCGCATCGTGATGTAGATTTCAGCATCACTATTAAGCCAGGGAGTGCACCTATTTCCAAGGCACCGTATAGGATGACACCTGAGGAGCAGGTTGGTGCAGGCAGACTTTCAGAGTTTCAGATCAGGGATGAAGTGTTGTGGTTTGGAGAGAGGCTATGTGTTCCGGATCAATCAGATTTGAGGGAGAGTATTCTTCAGGAGGCACATGCCACTCTTTTGTTTGTACATCCTGGGAGTACCAAGATGTACAAGGACATCAAGCAACATTTCTGGTCGTCAGGTTTGAAGCGGGATGTGGCTGAATTTGTGGCGAAGTGTGAGAATTGTTAGCAAGTGAAAGCCGAGAATCAGAAGACCGGAGGTTTATTGCAACCATTACCCATTCCGGAGTGGAAGTGGGATAACATCAGCATGGATTTCATCACGGTTTTGCCCAAGAATTTGAAGGGTAATGATGCGATTTGGGTCATAGTCGATCGACTAACCAAATCAGGTCACTTTTTGGCAATGAAACTCACTTCGTCTATGGACAAGTTGGCCGAGCTGTATGTTGGAAAGATCGTCAGACATCATGGCGTTCCGTTGACCATTGTGTCTGATCGAGATGCGTGGTTTACTTCGCATTTCTGGAGGAGTCTTCAGACAGCTTTTGGTACTAAGACGGATTTCAGCACTGCCTTCCATTCTCAGACTGATGGACAGACTAAAGGTTCAATCGAGTTCTTAAGGATATGCTTTGGTGTTGTGGTCTAGGTTTTGGAGGCAGTTGGGAGAGGCATCTAGCTCTGGTAGAGTTTGTCTACAATAACAGTTTTCAGACTAGTATCGGAATGGCACCGTACGAAGCTCTGTATGGAAGGAAGTGTAGAACACTTGTTTGCTAGTTTGAAGTGGGGGAGCGACAAATGTTTGGGTCTGAGATCGTGTAGCAGACCTCGGAAAAGATCGATTTGATCAGGAAGAGGTTAGTGAATGCTCAGAGTGGGCAGAAGAGTTATGCCGACAACCGGAGAAGGGACCTTGAGTTCGAGGAAGGTGACTTTGTCTTTATGAAGGTATCGCCTAGTAATGGTGTGATTCGTTTTGGCAGAGGTGGAAAATTAGCCCCAAGGTTCATAGGCCCTGTAACGCCCCGATTTCCATACACTGAGAAACCGTGACATAAGCCAGAATCTTTTCTTTCAATTAGCCACAATAAACAGAAAAATAGGAAAATTTAAAACTTTTTTTTTATTCAACACAAATGTATTACAAGTCTGAATGTTATAAAACTGCAGTACATTACATCAGTGTTACAATAATGCCATATAAGCCCAAGTGTTACAAAGTTTCAATAAGAATTACATCAGAGTACAATGAATAATATATAACACTTGGTAATTTCACTTTGATGCTTCTCAACATAAATAAATTTACAATTGAAACAATGGTAACCAACATATATTACAATTGAAACGAAATCAACACTTTGCTTCTCTTACCTTGAGTCTTCTTGAATCTTGTACCTGTAGTTTTGCAATCCAATAGCTATTGAAGTGGGGGACGTCAGTACATATACTGACGCTTTAAGGCTGATGACTAGCAGCGATTCTCAACTTTAAACAAACAGATTGATGAAAAGAGAAAAGTGTATATATAATTGATGTGTCTGTGTATGCTATGACTTAGACTCTAATGCAAGATTAAATAATGCAAGGATGCTCTTATTCTAATGCAAGCAAGACTCTAGAATAGTATGCAGCCTATACTACATACACCCCAAATCAAGCCGTTTCTTCATATATAGGGATTTGAACCCGCGCCATGAATTCTACTCTTGTACTCAACCTGTTTATGAAGATACAGCGTGATTGATGAGGTTGCCCTGAAAATAGGAATCTGAAAAAATGGTAACCTAGAAAGTTTTAGTATATGTTCTCCCCTTTCCAGAAAGCTCAATTTTGTTAGATTCCGATAAGTATAGAAAAAGTTGTGAGCTTTACAAGTTTCAGTTTTTGCTGTCCTTTTTGTTTTTCTTGAACTGTGTTCAAAGAGATGGATTTTGAGCTCTGTAAGGAATCTGAAAATGTGGTCAACTAGAAAGTTGTAGTAGATGTTCTCCCTTTTCCCAATTGTCTAATTTTGTTAGATTCCGACAAGTATAGCAAAAGTTGTGAGATTTACAAGTTTCAGCTTTTGCTGTCCTTTTTATTGCTCTTTGTATTGTGTTCAAAGAGATAAATTTTGAGTTCTATACGGAATCTGAGAAAGTTGTTAACTAGTAAGTTATAGTGGATGTTATTAGCTTTTCAGAAAGTCCAATTTTTTTAGATTCCGACAAGTATAGCAAAAGTTGTGAGCTATAAAGTTTTAGCTTTTGCTGTCCTCTTTATTGCACTTTGTATTGTGTTCAAAGAGCTGGATTTTGAGTTCCATACGGAATATGAGAAATTCTTTAACTAGGAAGTTGTAGTAGATGTTATTAAATTTCCAGAAAGTCCAATTTTGTTAGTTTCCGATAAGTATAGCAAAAGTTATGAGATTTAGAAGTTTCAGCTTTTTGCTGTCTTGTTGTTCTTTGTATTATGTTCAAGGAGCTGGATTTTGAGTTCCATTTGGAATCTGAGAAAGTCGTTAACTAGGATGTTGTAGTAGATGTTATTAGCTTTCCAGAAAGTCCAATTTTTTTAGTTTTCAATAAGTATAGCAAAAGATACAAGCTTTAGAAGTTTCAGCTTTTGGCTGTCTTTGTTGTTCTTTGTATTGTGTTTAAATAGTTGAATTTTGAGTTCCATAAGGAATCTGAAAAAGTTTTCAACTAAAGAGTTGTAGTAGATGTTCTCACATTTCTAAAAGTCTAATTTTGTTGAATTCTGATAAGAGTAGCACTTTTAATTGCTTCTAGGGTGTTAGAAGACTTTTTATGTTGCTTTTGTGTATAAAAGATCAAGTTCTCATTAGTAGTATTTTTATATGGGGCTATTAGAAGATTCTTCTGTTGCTTCTAAATATAAAAGATCAAGTTTTGCTAGTAGTGATTGATGAGGTTGCCCTGAAACGGTCTAATCCCGCCATTCGCAGTCATATAGTGGTGTCTCCATTTGCCACTATTGTCCGGCGTACCGGACCTCACTCAAAATTCTAACGAACCCTTGGAGTTAACTACAACACAGGTTAGCTCGAAGCATCCCCCGTGGCCCCCTAGCTTATAGACCGTAGTCTATGGCTTGTTTGCCTTTCTTGATATAGAGCATGACAGAGTTCCGGGGGTCCATCCTCTAGCTCCGACAGGATACTTTCCACCCTTATCATGGCACTTCAGAAATTAACAGACGAGATACAGATCCCGTGCTCCTAACTCGTGAGAAGGCACAGACCGTATCCCTTTGACAGGGAAGGAACAACCAATAACACCACCTAGTGTTGGCCTATAGAACAGGTCGGATCATAAGGTATCACCCTTAATACCAACTCTTTCCCTTCGAAAAAAATGATAATAAATAAGGGTTAAGTAGTAATAGCCATAAGATACAACCCTAACAATGTCACTAACCCTAAACAATCTGAGGGATAACAACAATACTAACACAGGATGCTAGGTCTTGAGTTAGACTTCACAAGATAACTTTACTAGGTGCTCAACCTAGACTTAACAGAATCCCTAAGGATCCTGTTCATAGCCTATCGATCCAAGACCCCGGCAATACGAACGTATTCGCATGCTACTACCCTGAACTTGGATTCCATCTACATTCTCGGTCCGCGATCAACCTACACCGGTTAAGATTTCACGATGCACGAGGGGTGACTCGTCCACAGTCCACGAGGATTAAAATAAATACACGTCTTGATGGTCGATGGCTCCTAGGGCAATGATATCACCCTAGACGAGCACAATAACTGCATACTAGCTAATAAGCTAAATACCAGCAAAACAACTTACATACGAGCTGACTAGCTACGTATGAGCTAAACGAATTACATACGAGCCAACTGGCTATGTATGCTATAATTGAATCATATAGAAGCAACCATAAAAGTCTTTTAACAAAAGCAAAATAAAATGCTGGTATTAGTATATAGGAATCTAAAAAAATGGTCAATAGATATAAATAATTGCATTAAGGACTAAGTGCACAACCACACACGACATCAATAAGATAATCCCCCTTAGTTTTGTTTGTGAGCAAGTGTGTGTTTTCCAAGTAAGAGAAATTGATGTATTATATTCTAGCGTCGGTTGTATGCAACTGACGTGCCCACAGTTTCTATGCAGGATAAAATGAATAAAAGGACTAAAGAGGAATGCTGCTTAAAGAATTGTTTCAAGTGTTATTTTATTTATGTAATATGTTGTAAGTTGCTTTCGCTGTGTTGATGTAAACATTATTGTATAAAAAAATTTAAATTTCCTTGTAAAATTGTACGAAGTGAAGTGTAAAGATCCTGTGGAACTTCGAATTCAGACTTATTTGGAATTCGGGGTGTTACAGTTACATATTCTCCACTTGCCATTAGATTTCATCACCATCACAACATTGGTCAACCACTCCGTGACCTCTTGGAGGAAGCGAGTAGAGAGGAGCTTCTCTACTTCTTCTTTCACCGTTTGTTTCCTCTAGGGGCAAATTTCTCACGCCTCTGTTGTAATGACTTGGAGTCCGGATGGACGCACAACTTATGAATAATGAGATCTTCCGAGATCCCGGGCATATCCTAAGGGGTCTAAGTGAATAAGTCTTGGTTCCGTCGAACTCAGCTAATGATGTCTTTCGTGAGGACCGGAGGCAGGGCCTTGCTCACTTGGAATTGTTTGATCTCGTCTGCTTCGAAGAAGGAGACCTCCTTCCAACTCGTCAACTGGCTCGAAACAGATTGAACTCCTATCGGAGGGGAGTTCAACTTCATCGACGGGCAGGACCAAGCCCCCCACTGTGGTCATATTGTTAGGTTTCGACGGCAATCACAGATTACAAGCAGAAAAAGAAATCACAAAATATCGAAACCTATCAATGGATACATGAAAAAACCATAAATCGTGTTTAGGAATTATACATTAAAGATGGATCTGGAGTCTCCAAAATGTCACTCACAGCACTGTAAAGGTTGTGGTGCCTCTACTGTATCTACACAAATGGATCAAATTAAGCTCCCCCTCACGCCGCGGTGCTAACTGCGGGAAGGGGATGTTACTTACGATCTCTCTCTCTTACAATTTCTGTGACAACTAGGATTTTCTAATGTGTCTTTTACACAAAAATACATCATATATATAGGTGTAGAAAATCAACCATAAGAAAGGGGTGAGGAGGTTGGGGCTCACAATCCGATATGGTTCAGGATTGTGTCTGGCCCTTCAAACTTTAGTTGAACCATTTAATCTAATTAATTACCCAACCATGTCAGGAGTCCAAGTCTTACTAGGATACTCAATTAAATTTTTCTCATAAATTTAAATCTCAATTTTGATCCATTCTAAGAGTGTGACCCTGTAGGTTCCCATTACGTTGATAGTAATACTAAAATCCTATTATACTGTTACAAATAGTGAGTGGTATCTAGCAATACATCACTTGTAACATCCTGAATTCCAAACACAGGTAATTCTTAGCAAATACATGATCTTTTACTTCAAATTCGTACAAATTTACACGGAATTTAAAACTTCTTAATACAACAATGTTCTTTACAACATCACAGTGAAATTAAATGAATACAATACAATCTATGATAATAAAAATTCTTCAATCTTGTAACAACTCCTCACAGTGACTTCAAGTCCATGCCAAGTCCAATCCTGCAAATGGAAAATTGTGGGCACGTTAGTTACATACAACTGATGCAATGCTATGATATAGCGACTCTTTAATTTAGCAAACACAAACTTGAATGCAAAAGAAAAAGTGACTATCCTAATCGTGTCAGTGTATGATAGGACTTAATGCTTAATGCAGACATTACACTACGATGACACTAATGCACACTTGTTCGGATTCTATGCATCCTATACTACATAGGTCCGGAAGCAAGCCCTTATCATACTCCTCATTATAGAGTTTACATCCCACGTTATGCAAAACCTAACCCAATGAATATACTCCAACAAGTAGTCACCGACGAGTCGCACCCCCAGGATATTGGGCTTTATCGGCTTACTCCTAGACCATATATAGTGGATTTATCTGGTGTATCCTCAGCCACGAACCCTAACAAGTCGATCTCCGACAACTACGGACCTTAGCAGCATACCCCTAGCCACACATCGTGGATTTACCGGGCGTATCCTTAGTCTCGACCATTCCTAGAAACTGCAGACTCTTTACTGGCCTTTTTGATGATAGACGGACATACCCCTAGCTCACATACCATGGATTAACCGGTTGTATTCCTCGATCTCGAACCCCTAAGAGCTGCACATTCTTTACCGGACATATTCGTCGTTGTTTCTATCATATCTTCTTCTAGTGCCTATCCTTAGGTTCAAACATGAATAATAATACCACCTAGAGCTAGCTTACCCTCCTACCGGTTTTAAACAATATACCGAGAACGATAGCCTATACTGGCCACTTCTCAAATTTCAATAATCTCTTTATCACTTTGCCGGTACCTTGGGTTTCCCTTAGCCTCTAGAATCAACGCAATTCTTGTTCACAACATCATGGGTTAATCATACCCTCATTATTCACATTATAAAGCTTCATTCATTCATATATCCAAATATTTCCTTGTTCACACCACTCAATTATTAGTATAACTGGTTTCACAGTCTCATCCAACATTCCACTTAAACATTCTCTATGTAAAATAGATAGTTTATCCACCCCCTTCTAATAAGATTTTTAATAAAGTAATAAATTGACAAAACTTTATCTATTACATTCAATAAATTTTTTTCCCAAACAATATGATATTCAACTTCCAATTTATTATTTAACAAACTCAAATTAACTCTAGATCGAGTTTAATCCAAATGATAAAACTTTTAAAATACCTCTAGTCCAAATAATCAAAATTTTCTTCTTAATCAAAATATAAATTAGTATTCATTTAGTACCAAACTCAATTTATATATTCAACTCAATCCCAATTTTTCTCCTTAATTTACTTTTTAAATCTCATGATATAATTCTAGTTCAAAATAAGATATCTCTTATTCAAATCTATTGCTATTTATTTTATCCCAAAAATATGTCAAGTTTATATTTAACTCATTTCTAACATTTTCCAATAATCCATACTTTAAATCCTTTAATAAACCCCAATATATTAATAAAGAAAAAAAAGTCCCCCCCCCCCCCCCCCCCCCCCCCGCTGGACTCACACCCGAGCACACCCAGAGGCGCCAAAACCCCCCCCTCACGCGCTGACCAAGAAGCCAAATGCCACAACTGACTATAACCCTTTTAAATTACTTTTATACTAACTCCATGTTTCTCACACGTTATTTTCAGGATTATTACTATTCACAACACCTCTAAAGTTTCCAGAAAGAAAAATCTCTCTAATTTATATGTTTTAACTTGAAAATTATTCAAATCAATTTAGAAAGAACAATTTTTAACCTTTACATTCTTATTCCTCATTTATTCAAATTAGACTTACAATTTATAAAATTAGCATGAATGCCCTATTAATTATTATAGAGTTGGTAATAATACTCATATACCACCCCCCCCCCCCCCCCCCCCCCCCCCCCCCCCCAAATCCACTTGCAAATCTACATGCAATTCTAACATAAATTTCTCAATTTGCAAATTGTTATGCATCCTCAATTTCACATATACAATTTAATCATGGTGTAGCAAAATCTAACATGAACTAACATTCATGAATTAACATATATGAGCAAACACACATGATATTAACACACAAGAAATCTTATGCAAATTTATTTTAAAAGCATGACAAATCAATTTCCATGTTGTATCTTCATCTATTCATCTAGTCTATTTAATCTAGTATGCATTCATACTCAATTTAATTCACCAATCACATTCTAGATTACACAAAGCAATTATCTAACAATTTCATGCATCAAAATAACTAAATTAGAAATTAAAGAGACACCCACCTATTTGAAGAATTTAATTACTCTCTAGCAAATTAACTCCAAGAAGCCTCCAATCTCCCTCCTCCCAATAAAAGCCAAGCTCCAAGAGAAACGCAGCAAGTCTCTTTGAAAAATGCCAAAATGAAAGTTCCCTCCTTCTCCCTAATGAAAGGCCGAAAGTGGGGCCGGAAGTGGCATGATCTCATTTCTAATTACCCATTCCACTTAATTAACACCCCACTGATCCACTAACTAAAAATTAATGTAGATCCTCTCCTCAATCAAAAATGGCAGGCCATATGGTTGGCGTGGGGGTGTGCACACGTCACACTTGCACAAAATGTGCCTAATATGTGTATATATAATGATTATAAATGTGTTTAATGAAGCATATGTTTAATTTATTATACAAGTAACATCATTCATTAGTTAAATGAGTTTAATTAACCATTCTATGAATTATTACTAACGCAACATTCCATTATGCATAATAAAGTTTTAACACACTTACTTCATTCAATTTATATATACAAAAATATAATCAGCACATGCATTTAAAAAACAAAATGTGTGTAAAGTTTGTAAAACAAAATATTAGAATATTTGAGTCGAAATTTGAATAGAAGATCAAAAATAAATTCAAATGCATAATTGAATTCGAGAGAACAAAAATGTCCATAATAATCGATATACAAAATATGTAAAAATACAATTTATTAATTCTACATACGTATACTACAATAAAATTGACACGTGCACGGCAAACACATGCATAGAAAACACGTGCACCACACGTATAAAAATATATTTGAGTCAAAATAGGAGAAAAATGGATTTCAATTTATGAAACAAGTTCGAACAAGTTATAAAATAAATAATTGAACACGTAGAAAATTTTATAATATTACACGTAACGGTAGAATATATGTAATCGACACTTGTTCAAAGCATATGCAGTACACGTAAAAACACAAAGATTAAAATTAATATTTAAGTCAGCTCAAAATAGGATAAAAATGAATTTTGAGAAGATGGAAAATATATAAATGATTAAAATGCATAAATACGTAGGACATTTGTATTAAAATACGTTACAAATATTACTCGTAACAATTCAAAATACATGTGCGTAACACCCATTGGCAAAATTGTTATAACTTAATTTTGGAGGGTGTTACATCACTGCTACTCAAGTAACGGGAATGCCAATGATTTGACATAAACTATCCGTGACCAATGCTACCATGTAGTCTAGTCATTTTGTCCAGATATCTTAATTGATGTAATCTAGTCCTTTTGTCCAGATATCTTAATTGACCACAAGGCAAAGAGCGTGTCAGCCTTATATAGTTCAATCTTTGGTTTCTTGATGTCTGAGTAGCTTATTAAAACAAATGAGCTCAATATCTCATATTGACTCATTTGAGCACGATCATACATTTTACAGTGTCACTCAATCAAGGAGCCCGTAGATATCGCTCTTGTTATGTAGGAAGGACAAATCCTATCTAAGTCACTCACATCCTTCCGCATGATTTGTAGTATATCCAATAGTCGACTTTTATAATCACCTTATTACAGACAACGTTTGACGGTATTAAAACATATAACTTCTCATGTAGGAAACCGTAGTGACTTCAAGTCAAAGAATTACATACACTATGGTCACTGTGAGAACCGCTTATGACACTCACGTAACAATCCAAGCAGCGTTCTCATGGTGGGTCAGTCCAGTACATTATTGGTCTAATATGTACCAATGTGAAAACTTGATATCTCATATCCATGACCCGTGAGAATGGTCTTCACTCTACGCACATACTAGTTTCTATGTATTATCGTTGTCCTAATTCACAATAATACTTGACTAGGGATATTTAATAATAGTGTTATGATTTCAGTCAATAGGATTTCACAATCAAGTCATGCACTTGATATCCCATGACATTGAACTTACTATTCTAAGAACTTTATTATATTCATTTAATTCACAATAAATAAAATGCCAAAATAGGAAATAAATCTCAATACACAACTGGCCTCTAGAGCATACACCAACAATCTCTCACTTGCAGTAGAGCCAATTAGACATATAGCTAATGCCTATAGACCTAGTGTGACCCTTATACTTTTGCTGTGCTAGAGGCTTTGTCAGTGGGTCAACGATTGTATCATATGTCGGTACTCTGCTTATATTCACATCTCCTCTATCGATGATCTCTCAAATGCTAGGTCCACTGAGTCCACAATGCTAGGAACTATGCCAAGTTCAGTGATGAACTTTCTGATCTAAATGACCTCCTTTGCTGTATTAGAGGCAGCGATATACTCAGCCTCTATGGTTGAATCGGCTATTGTCTCTTGCTTCGAACTCTTCTAGCTCACAGCTCCACCATTTACATATTTATTTCACTGCAGTTATCTACTGTTCATCTATATTTTTGACCCTTTTTGCATGCAATGTGATTATTTAATTATTATTAAAGCTCAAATCTTGTCTAGCCATTATAAATTATTGTGAATCTTTTATTTGAATTAAACCCTGAACCAAAGCCCAAATCCTAATTCACTAACCTACCCCATCTATTTAAAACCACTAATCACGATCTCTAACCCTAATCATACAAATCACTTTCCCTAATCATCAGCTGCCCCCTTACTACCTATATTTCAACCTAATCACCACAAATGCCTAATCAGCCTCCATCTCCATCACTTGTTGCCTTATTCAATTTCCTAATCATCTTCAACCCTAATCTCCTCCTTATTACTTCTCTAATCACCATTACCTCTTAATCACATCCACCTCATCACATCACCAACTCCCACACACCCGAACTCCTCTCCAAACCCAGCAGCCCCTCAAACCCGAACTCTTCCACCACTCGATCAGCACCATCACTGCCTCTTCAACCCTGACATCAATAGCCGACTCCTTGCTGTCCTTGCTGTCGTTGTTGCTGCCGTTGTTGATGTCATCGCTGGTCTTACTGTTGTTTTTGTTGCCCATGTGTCGTTGCCCATTGTCGTCATTGCTTTCCTTCCTCACCGTTGTTCACCCATGTTCGTAATCGTCGTACACAAGGCAAACATTTCTTGAACTCTTGCAAGTAGTTCTTTCTCGTTATTCAACTAGCGTACCATCAATTCTAATCATAATCTTTTTGTATCAAATTATTGTAATATCAATTTATTCATGATCCCTTCTTGATTTATTTGAGACTTGAACCACATGATATATATATATATATATATATATATATATATATATATACACACACACACACACACGCCCATATTGAACTGTCCTGTTTGATTTTCTTTTGATTCGATATGTAACCCCTATTTTTCTATTTTGGAATTTTATTGTATTTTATTTTCTTTTTTTCCTATTATTGTATCCCGATTTTCTTTGAATAATAAGTATTGCTTTTCTTTGGGCTCATTTATTCCCCCTTGATCATTTTTGTACACTTTTGGCTTGAATTCTACTATTTTTTGGCTCACTTTGTGTTTTGGGTTTATATTGATCCGTTATATGTTTTGCCCCATTGATTTCTGTTTATTTTTCTCTTTTTGGAGCCTAAACCCATTAACCTGCAACCCAAAACCATATATCTTAATTACCATATAAATACCCCCCCTCCTCCCAAACCCTAATTTATTAATTAACCCTAATATTTTTCTAATCCTCTCTTCCGCCGCTCACCCTCTCTCTCTGTTTCGTTTCCAAACCAACCCATCATCCCGTCCTCGCCTTCCCGTCGCTCCGACCACCACCACCTCCATCCACTCGTCAACCCCCCGCTGCTTCCCTACCCGTCGTCTTCACCCTCTCATCCAACCACCGAAGTTCACCCCTTCATCCCGTCATCTTCCTGAACCATCAACCTTCAAACCCGTTCCCCGTCGATCCCTCGTCGCCTTCCGTCCACCTCGATTCCCTCCATTGTCCTTACAACCACCGAAGATCCCCCTCGCCCTCTTCATCAACGTCCAGAGCTCCAAATCCCCGCCATCTCGCTCCTCCTATGTTTCGTCAAGAAACAGAGCATCGATTGAGCCATCATTCCTCGTCGTTGCGTCGCTTCCCGACCGCCAGCGTCCCGCCGTCGCCGCCCCTTGCTCTCCTCGCTACTGTCGCTTCTCAACTGCAAGCGCCGCAGTCGCCGTTCCCCTCCCTTCGTCTCTCTCTCTCTCTCCATCGCTGTTGAGAAGAGAAGGGAATCGATTTAGTGTTTGGTGTTTGGGCTTGGAGATCCGGTGTTTGGTGTTTTGTCAAGGAGGAGGTTGTTGTGTTGCTATATTGTGTGGGTGTTTGCTGTTGGTGATCTAGGAGTTTGTGTTTTTGAGTCCACTGTTTGTTGTTTTGTTGTTTGGTGTTGCACGTAGAGTGCACGTGCTTGCATGTTTCCGTGATCGTGGTTCGTCACCTGGGATTCTCATCCCATTATTCTAAATATTCGAAATTAACATCTAAAAGGCAAGTCTTTCTTGAACTAGTTTATTGTTTTATTCAAGATTCCTTGATCTCTGCAAGTAGACCCAAATCTTTTTATCATACTGTTATTTGAATTCCATTAAGTATATTGAGGGCTTACATGAGCTAACCCAATATATGCTTAATATCGTGCCTACATTTTTGATCTAAAACCTAGTCCCTCTTGTACACTGCATATGCACGTTTACATGAAAAATAACTAGATCGATTTTATAGAATTGTTTGATGAATTGAATCTGTTAGATTGAAGTTGATTACCATGATTGTAAACTTGCATCTTAAACCTAGAATTGTGCATGTTAAACATCGAGCATCACTTTGGTTATTAATTAGCATGAACTATATGGTTGTACGATAAAGTTGTTGCCTATTCATCTCAAAATATTTTCGGGACTGCTGTTTGTTCCTTTTTGTATCAGATTTTCGACCACGTTGCTGTTGTAATTTGAAATAACTTTTTGAACATGAATTATAGCCCCATGAATATATTTTCTAGAACTTTTGACAGATTTGAATTCAGGTGTATAATCTGTTAGATATCAGTATTTTAGTACTGCTAGGTCAGAATTTCCAAATTCACAAATTCATGCGTATCTTTTTGTTTCATAATTAAATAGAACATGATAACGGTAAAATAAAAATATGAAATTAATTTGGCTGAGACTAGACATGTGTAGGAACCACCCTGATTTTTTTTAGATTTAACTAATGAGTTTTCCGACATAAAACATATATGTGAATACAATCTATAACTGGCTGCATGAATATAAAATCTAGAAAAAATAGGATTTTCAACCTAGTTTCTGTAACTTTTATATGTCATATATATATTCGCTAGAACTGGCAGAGAGTCTAGTTTCTAGAATTTCTAACGGATCCAGATTTACTTTTCTGTAGTAGCGGTAATCTGTGTTTTTGTACAGCAACGTCTTGCTGTCCAGATTGTGTGAATTGTGTTAATTTAATATATATGCTTCTTGGTTTGCCTTAAATGAGTAGAATTAGTCACACCTAGCATGATACAACCATGACACCTTCTTTCATGCTCACATAGGATGAAAATAAACTAATAATAAGCCGCGGTATTGTGGGTTGACTTGGTAGTGAACAATCGGAGACTGTACTCAGTAGGGGTCCCTTGCCAGCTGATTCCTGTAAATCCCATAATTCCCATAAATTTCTGTAATTCCCGTACATCCCGTAAATTCCCGATTACTAGGCAGAGTACATGATCTGTTGAGTTCACCATCAGTCTAAAACGTTCACTTGTTTTCTTGCACCGAACTTGTGGTATGGAATATATGGGACGCAGTAGTACGTATACTAGATAGGCTAATAAAATGATTAATAATCCGTACCTGACATTTCATACTTGATACCATATACTGTCATCAACATTGGACTTGAATTGAAACTATTAATTAATGCATGATTAAACATAGACCCTTGACGCTATTGCCGATCTTTGAATTTTGCTACTGACTTTGATCCCGTCCATTCTTTTTGATATACCATGTTCCTATTATTCCTTGTTTTCTTTACTTGTTGTCCATAACTTGCTCTAAGGACATTATTTTCTTTCTTTTTAGATAATGAGTTTACAGGTACTGAAGGATCACTACCAGAAGGAATGGATGAGCAATGATTCTAGAAGATTCTAGAAGATGGAGTCCATTAATAGATAATGCTTTTATGACCCAGAGTTTGTTTTATCCCAAATGTTGGATATTATTATTTGGATTATCTCATTTATTATTGAAGTTGATCTTCGTTTATGTGATTATATCTCCTTGCGTGGTTGTGATTGTTATTTCATATTGTTGAGTTAGACTGGTACAGCTTATGGATGACGTTTACATCATTCTCTTGGCCTATATATATATATATATATATATATATATATATATATATATATATATATATTATAAGATTTGTTTTTGATTGTATTATCGTACGTTAGGATAATTAAATCTTGAATTTAATATTTTGAAAGTAACAATTTTCTAGATACGTTTATTTTCAATTTCTAATTTAATCACTGAATATAAGCATGAACATATTTCTGGTTATAAAATTCTATTTTGTGAATCGGGACTTAAAATGTAAGTGTATGTTTTCTGCCCTGTCGGTTGCCTAACTCAGTATTGGGAAGTGACCTAGTTCTATGTAACCAAATTCAGAGCTTTATATGTGTATGTTGTAGCACTCTGAGTGTAGAGTCAGAACATCTTTCAGTTTTGCAAACCGATATATAAATGGTGAGATATTGATGTTTTAGTACTGTACCGCTTAAATTTCCATAGTACTGGTTGAAGTGTATCATCCCGGTAAATTAAATGAAATAACAATTTATTGGCAAAATTCTAATATGAGATTAACCTGAGTGTTAATAGACATTATTAGGGACCAGATTATGAATTTTGTAAGATTTATTAATGAATTTCAGTGGAATTATAAGCATGAGAATTTAACCCTATGTTTTTGCATGAACATTGGACCTGCAAAGACCTAACTCGTAGGCATAGCTACTAAACTTAGTTTATGCCGTTTATGCCAAGTGAATAGGTGTTGGATTCGTAGGAGAGACTATTTTTTATAACCCTTGACGGCAATTGTTTTGCTTTCTTGTAGCAGCGGAAAAGTGAGGTTTAGTGCAGACATGTGCGGCTGTCAAAATTTGTTTATAATCTTTTATTATATATATATATATATATATATATATATATATATATATATATATATATATATATATATTGTTATTAGTCCATGATAAATTGTGCTGATACAGTAGATCAATAGATTGCCTTTATATCATTTATTTGTATATACCACTTGATACTTTCATGATTACTGCCCTTGATACTTTATTGATTACCGTCTGGATACTACTATTACATGCACATTATTGTTATATTCATTTCTATTATTTTGGATGGCGGAATTAAGTGCCATATGGAGCTAAGTGCTACAAAGAACTAAGTGTCACATCGTAGGTATTAGCAGAGAATCTGCGGTGGTCACCTCTAGAATTCGTGAGGGCCACCTCTAGGATCCAATATCCTAAGAAGTTATATGACTATCTTGATACCACCGTTCCCACTGGTTGCATTGCTGTATGTACATGATTAATCATAGTACAAGAATAACAAGTCGGGGTAATAAATGGTACGACTTAGTAGTGGACAATATAGGGTAGTGTACACGGAAGGGGGGTTGTGTTTTCCGTATTACCGATTACTGATGACAGATTACTCAATATCTCAATTACTGTTCACTAATTACTGTATACAGATGGGTATCTACTATTTACTATTTACTGATTACTGTTCTTGAGTACACGATTCTGTAGAATTCACCACATAAGTCCAAACGTTCACTTGATTGATGTGCACATGATCCTGTGGTATGGGACGCATGATTTTGTGCATTAGATAGGTTAACGAAACTGATAGACTTAAGATTGGCACTGATATTAATTACATAATTCTTGATTACATGATTATTGATTCCTGATCCCTGGTTCCCGATTACCAAATGGTTATACCTTATAGTCATAAATGCATTATCTCATAGTTGTTAATTACATAGTACATGATCACATAATCTCAGTATTTGAATTCTTATTCCTTGTTCTTCCATATCATGTTTCACTGCCTTGTTACTCTACTACTTTTAGTAGTTGCTGCCTAAAACTTGCTCTAACGGAACCCCCCCCCCCCCCCCCCCCCCCCCCCCCCCCCCCAACCACCACCACCTCAGATGATGATTATGATGGTGAAATTCAGAAAGAACTTGGTGAGCAGACCTTCTAGACGACCGTGATGGAATTGCTATGTTATTGTTATTTTATTTCCAGTTGCTACTTTATCTAGCTAGTTGTAGCGTACTATTTATTACATTATATTTCTTTTAGTACATTATATTCTTAGGCACTTTGACTGAAGTTTGTGTATTTCCAGATGGTGGATATTTTTTTATAGTTTTATTCTATTTCATGTTCATGTGATCAGTATTATTGCCTATGTGGATGTGTTTATAAATATCTTGTTGAGCTTATGATTGTACAACTTAAGGTTGATGTTTTGTCATTCACTAGGCCTTAGTTGCATGCTTGTGATTCCGTATACTAGGAAGCGGAGAGTGACACCTTCATGCGTGGGTCGGAGATTTTGAATTCCGTAAGACGAGGTCCCCTTCCTTGAAGTTGTCGGGCGGACCTTCTTATTCTAGAACTTCTTCATCCTCTACTGATAGATGTGTATCATAGTGCGGACTTCTCGCAAACTTATTCAATGAGATCAAGGATGCCGTAGAGGTCATTTGAGTTCTATTTTTCATTGAAGGAGAGGAGGCAAAGGGGAAGGTAGTCCAACCTCTAAGGGAATCGGTGCTTCGGAGCCAAAGGTAAGGTTGAATGGGGATTCTTCTGTCGGGGTTCACTTCGTGGACTTGTGGGACCAAAGCACATTCGGGAGCTCTTCAACCCATAGCCCCTTGGGAACTTCATTGAGCCTCTTCTTGAGGCTGTCAAAGGATCTGTCTGTTAGCGTTCTCGGCTTGGCCGTTGGTCTGGAGTGCAACATAGAAGAGAACTATTGTTCGATCCCCAGTTCAGTGCAGAATTTGCAGAATCCCTTGGCAGTGAATTGGGTTTCGTTATCAGTGACACGGATTCAGGGGATCTCAAACCTGCAAATAATGTTCTTCCAAAAGAATTGATGAATCTTCTATTCAGTGATGAAGGCTAGTGGTTCCGCTATCGATCCACTTTTTGAAGTAGTGGATACCTACCACTAAGAAGTTTCTTTGTCCATTTGCTGGGGGAAATTGTAGAACCCCGTAATTTCAAATATTATTTTTATATTTGAAAATGAATTTAAATTTATTTTTGGAGATTTAGTGAATATTTTCAGAAAAATTTATCTTTTGTACACGTGCAAAATACGTGCAAATACTTTTGAGAAGTTGGAAAATTAGGTTTTCTTTACGAAAAATAATTATTTAATATTTGGGATTTAATTAGTATTTTTCCAGATTTTTCAGAAATTTATTGGAGCTATTTGCAATTTTTGAGAAAAGAATGACCTTTTTGCAAAATTGACATCTTAGGGGCTTAAAGTGCAAAATGTGATTTCTGGACGTTTTGAACAGTATTGATCGAGACTTAGAATGTATATTTTCTTTTAAATCCAAATTTAAATGAGTTTTGATGGAATTTCCAAAGGATGAGCTATATATGTAAATTGTATTTTTGGAAAGGATTATTTTGCAAAAATGTGGGTAAAACCCTAATATTCCATCCGGCATATTTAAGAGATCTTTCTCCCAGCCGTCATTGTTGATAACACACAGAATTTTGAGGAGATTTACTTTGGAGGAGAAGGGGACTTTGGATCTAGCAAAAGGAGGATTCTTTTCGTGGACTATTCTCAAAATCTAAGGTTAGTTATATAAAAATTGTGTGTTGTTTTGATTTATGTGAGAGATATAGAAATTGTTTTGTGTTTGATTCATGTGAGTGATTTGTTTTGTTTGTTTGATTTTGTGACTACTATAATCCGTCTTGTTGATTGATCTATGTGTACAAATATCGTGATGTAATGATTGGATGTTGTGAACAATATGGATATTGTAATGTGGTATGAATCATGTAGAAATGGTGGATGAAATAGTAGATTTTTATAATTTAGATTGTTTACTAAAGCATGTCGAGATTTGTGTATAAACACCTGGACATTAGATTCATAATTCAGATTTGATTTAGATTTGTGAAAGAAACTTAGATCTTGTAAAACCCTAATGAAAGGATTTGAAATTTAGAATATGAGAACTTAAATCTTGACTTATTGATGTTTTGAGTGATATATACATATACCTGATGAAGATTCGTGGAGATTTATATTTTCCTGAATACGAACTATTTTTGTAAACATTGATCATTAGAAAGCTTCAGATTTTGATTTTGTATTCAGACCTAAGTTTTGAAATCTGTAGGCCGACAGTCAACTGGCCTAATGTGCAGTCGACTGGTACGAGCCTGATGTTTTATTTTAGAATTGTTGAAAACGTTGTTCTGGACAGTCGACCTAGCCAGTAGGCAGTCGACTGGTCCACTGAAGAAATTATTTTTGTAAAAATTATTAGTCCTTTCTGGACAGTCGACCTACAACCCTTTAAGTCGACTTATACACTTAGAATAAATTTGAGAAGATTATTGGAATTTACCTCTGGTAAGTCGACTGATCCCTTCTTAAGTTGACTGTTAAATGACTTAGTTTATTTTTGTAAAATCTTGAATTTGGTCCTCTGGACAGTCGACTTATCATCAGTATGAGTCGACTGGTACAGAAGGATATTTGTAAACTTCAGTGTTAATTTGAATGATTGGTTCCTCAGATAATTTAGTACATACTTGTCATTCAGTTCAGTATATGATTAAGCAATTGACCTTGAGATATTCAGATAAGTATTTCATTTGAGACATTTAGTTGAGCCACTTGGTTTAGTGGAACCTTGTTTGGATATTTGAGTTGAGTCTCTAGAGGCGTGTGACCCTTGTATACCGGTGTTGAGTTATTTGTTGAGGCCCAGTGAGGCATTTCAGTTATTTGGATTTGAATTTAGGCCGGTAGGGTATACCACTCTAGGAGATTCGTTAAGTAATTAATTAACCCAAAATAAAATATTAAGGACAGGCACTAGTGGTGATATGATGAACGGGAACATGAGTCAAGAACCTCAGTATGGCTTTCGGTGTGGGATTTAATCTCCGGAATTATCACAGTAGATTATTAGTGGTATGGGATGTCTCCGGAATTATCACAGTCATGTGGTGTGGGATAATCTCCGGAATTATCACGGTAACTATTGTGGTGTCGGATTGATCTCCGGAATTATCGGAGTCGAGGTGAAGCACATGTGGTATATTGTGGTGACGTGTCAATGTTTCGGTGTGGGATGATCTCCGGAATTATTCAAGTGAAATATCTTGGGTGTGGGATCCATCTCCGGAATTATCGGGCATGAGATACTATCCATGGTTTATCTTTATCTCGTAGTAGTCATCGTGTTAGGATTAGTTCATAACGTGGGGATTGAACCCTATGAAGAGAAGACGTTAAGGGCTTGCACCGAACCTATGTAGAATGGGATGCATAGACTTCGACAAGTACACATTAGAGAGTCTGCATCTAGAGTAACTGTTTCTTGACTTGGTTTTATGCATGTGGTTTTCTTGTTTTCTACACATGACACTTAGCTTAGTATCACTTGATGTTTTATGTTACCTGTCATTTCGTACTTTCCATAATCATTTAGTACTTGTGGTTTAAGAATTTATGAGGTATGATCTTTTATGTTGTTTGTTTATTTTTATATTTCTCACACCATTTATGGCTGACCCCTTTAGTTTGGGGGTTAGGGATCATCTCTAGCCTCACATGTTGCAGGTAGTTGCCTAGTGATGGAGATTTGGATGCTAGAGGCATGTTGAGATAAATTGATTCTTAAGTGCTTTGTGTAAAATTGTATTAACAGTTTCGAGATAAATTTATGTTGTAAATGAAGAAAATATTGAGTTGAGTTTGTTTTGAATTCCGCTGTGATTTGTAAAAGTTGGTTGTAATGAAAGTTGAAAATTTTAGTGGTGTTGTTGATGTTTAATATTATGTTGAAGTGGATCACTGGGAAAGTGCCACGTAATTTCTATGTTATTAATCTAGAAATTCGGGGCGCTACAGAAATGGCCCAAGCAAGTGCATTCCCCACATGGTGGAGGGATCAGAAATGACATGGAACTAAGGTTGGCTTGAGGCACCCTCTTCATTAGGAAGAACTTCTTGGAAGCGGTTCATCGGCGAACATGTTCTTGGGCGTTGTTGAGGAGTGAAGGCGAATAGTACCCGTGATTGAGAATTTTTAGTAAGGGATCTCGCGCCCATGTCACTACCACCAATTCCATCATGTACTTCTCTAAGAGCATACTTGGCCTCCTCAGGGGAGAGGCATTCAAAGTAAGGTATGTCATTAATGAGAGTGTAGGAGTGCTTGTACAGGAATCCTTTGACAAGTGGGTACCTCTCTGCTCATACCCGGATCTTTCTTGTTTCCTTCATATCAGCAGGGAGGATCCCCTCATCTAGAAAGTCCAACAAGGGTTTCATCTAATTGTTTTCGGGTGTCTGAGGAGTGACGAACATGAGCTTTAATGCTTCATCTTCAATATTTGGCTTGAGTATAACCTCAATGAGCATGGTGTGGTCGAGTCATTCGAAGGAAAAGGAGGCTAACTTAAAGAGGGCACCTGCCTACCCATTTTCCTCGCGGAGAATGTGAATGACTTCAGCTACTCAGAATATAGCTAAGAGTTTCTTCACGCAAGCTAAGTAGTTGACCATGCGGTCATCCCGGGCTTCATAATTTTCTCGAATTTGATTAACTACCAGCTGTAAGTAACTGAACACCCAGAACTTTCAGGCCCCAGCCTTCCAAGTTAAAAGGAGGTCGAAAAGGCACAAATATTGATGCTCAATAACAGCATGTAGTGCTGAAAAGGCACCAGATGTAGGCCAAGTCCACCAAGTAGATGCTCACCACATCCACACGGTCTGCATCAACAACCCTAGCTGCCTGTAGCAGACTCTCAGTCCGGATCAGCCACTGCTCAGCCTCTAGTGGCATCTCAGTTTTAGAAAACTTATCAGGATGCAGCCTCATGAAGTCTGCAATTGTACCCAGACGAGGGGGCAAAGCTACCTGAGCAGGCGCAGCGGGGTTCGGGATAGCAACGTTCCAGTTAGCAACCTCCAATGCTGCCTTTACCAGTTCGCTGTGTTCCTACTGCATCTGGACGATCTGCTGCATTACCTAGTAACAGCCACCAACGCAGGGTGATCATCCTGCGAGCGAGAAGACGAAGCATTTCCACGAGCCACAGTCATCATAAAACCAAAAATATTTAGTATCCAGATCAAGTTGATTATCAAATTTTCAAGCAATTGCATGGCTTGTTAATCATTGAGTTAATCCTGAATGAGTCAAGCCTGTCTAACGTATTAGTCAAGCTAACACATTAGTCAAACCTGGCTCTGATACCACTAAAAACCTGTCACGCCCCACTTCCCAAAAGGTATACGGAATATGAGTACGTGACAAATCCCAGCGAATGATTTTTATCATTCATAAGCTGTAGGATCAACTCAGCATCATAACAAGAAATATAGGAAAATATACTCAACCACACATGCATGAATAATTTATTAATCAATAGAAAACATTTTTTAAAAAATATAAATATCCCAAATAAAGTCACGATCTGAATCAAAAGTAAAAACCTTGGGACTACAAGCCCGTTATAAGTTTTAAATAGCAACAAGAATTAAATAACTCAAATACAAATAACTAAAGCAAGCTTTCCCAAGCAAAGCCTAGAAGGTTTGCTCACCAACTCCAGCAGGCAACTCGTCTCTAAAATATGTTTATATATTTATATATAAAAGGAAAATAGAAAAACAAAGACCGACACCCTTAGTGCAAGTTCGGGCCCCTAAGTAGTACAAGCAAGGGTATGAAAATAAGTGCAAGAAAATACGAAACAAAGATATGGAATCAGAAATATACAACATGATTTGACAAGGATGCAACAAGTAGTGAAGTTCAAGAGACTAGCTAGCAAGTGAAACAAATTACTAACAGGATCGGGTAACAAATACAAGTGGCAGGAATAGGTAACAAGTGAGCATGTAATATGTATCAAGTATTAGGTAACAAGTATCAAGTAACGATTCTCATGTAACAAGTAACATGTAACATGTAATAAGTAACAAGAACGGGTAACGAGAATGTGCAAGTGAACATGTTAACTTAAGTCTGTTGTTTAATTCTATCTAGGTAGCACTTCATGCATCCCATTTATTTACCATATGGTTGCTACTTACAAACAAGTTACGTTTAAGCCTAGTGGTGGATTTTATAGGGCTGTGTACGCAGGTCTTATAGGAAATACGTGCATGTGGTCAACCCATGGACACTAGAGGTGGCCCCCGTCAACTCCTGACGTAGCACTTAGTTCTACGTGACACTTAGTTCCATTTAGTTGCAAATACATATCATGTAATCATGTGATGGGCACTAGAGGTAACCCTCGCAGGCACTAGAGGTTGCCCTCGTCAACCTCTGACATGGTACTTAGTCCTACGTGGCACTTAGATCCATTTAACTTAAAATTATGGGAAACATGGGCCCCCTTTCGAGTACACTTATCTATATTGTCCACTACTATGATCTTTCCCTTAACCCCGGCTTGTTATTTATTATTATTATTATCAAGACAAGCATGAAAGCTTGCGAAACAGGGCAAGTAAATATGATCAGGGTCAGAGAACAAGTTTAGGCTAGGTAGCAAGCATATTCGAGTATCAAACAAATTATAATTATCAAAACCGACGAGAATTCTAATTTTGTACAACATGACGTTGCTGCACCAAAACTAAGATTCCCACCACCACAGGAATGCAAATCTGAACTCGTCAGAAAATCTAGAAACTAGACTCTCTTCCGAATCCATCTCATATAAATAAGATGCATAAAAGTTGTAGCAACAGGTGTCAAAACAGCAAACTACACAGACTTCGTGTTCAGCCAGAATTTGTAAAATTGTGTTTATAAATATGAAACAGGTCTGAAACTTCATTAATTAATTCAAGAAAAATTAGGGAAGGTCCTCTAGTGTGTCTAGTATTAGCATGCAAAATTTCAATTCATTATCTTACAGGAAGCATAGTTAATTTAATTTTAAAACAAAGTGACGTAGCAATTTTATGAATCTGGAATTCTACGACACAGCAGTAGTAAAACTGCGATAAATCACAAATTATTCCATCAAAAGATTAGTAACCTAGACATCTGGGGCTACATTTCATGTTTAGAACTCAAATCCAGATTCTGATGTTATCAGGGTCGAAACAGCAAGTAAAAATAGGAACAACAACAAAAGTGGTTTCTTGTATATAAAGTGGCATGATTAATGACTATTATAAATCTAAGTTAATGTGTGATACAAATTAGGATGTAATATGTATCAAATCAGCAAGTCACAATGATTTTTCAACTCAAAAGAAAATAAAACCACCACACACCTCATACAACATACATCTACAAGTCAAGGTGGTTCTTAATTTCATGTGTTCAAATGATTAGATAATAAAATAGATCCAACTAGTTGTGAAATGAATATACCAACAAAAGATTGTGACTCTTATGATCATGGAATTGATAAGGACGGCAACAAGTAAAATAAGATCTTCAAATGATTAGCCAAAGGGGAGTCACAACTACAATCTACTTGCGGTATTTTCAAATAAAAGCTTGTACTAGAACAACGAATTGTACAAGAAGATACCTGCCTTGATTGGATGTGGACGTTGATCGACGATCAAGACCGGATGGATCGGATCGGTGCGAATCTTGAAGGCGATCAAGATCAAGAAAATCGACGGTTGAGACTCAACGATCAAGATCAAGATCAAGATCGAGGGAATCGGCTCAGATCTGATCTGGCTGTGTTGATGATCTGATAATGATGATCTGAATTATGAAGAGATCGGGAGGCGAAGATTTGATCTGATCGGATCTGAATCGTGAGGGAGATCAGATGGCTGAGATTTGAACTCAATCTCTTTCCGATCAACAGCAGAAATGGCGGGAAGCTCAAACGACGACTGTGGCAGTGTTGCGGCGGTAGCATCGAGGGCCTCGACTGGGGGGCAGTCGACAGAGGGCGGCGATGGCGATGGACAAGGGCTCTGTTTTGGAGGGGAAACAGAGGAGCGATGCAATGGCAGAGCTCAGGGATTTTGGCGATGGCGAGGCAACGAGGGGGTGTAGCGGTGGGGGATGACGACGAGGATGAAGCACGAGGGTGAGGGTAATGGGTTCGGTGGTCGTCGAAGTGGTGGGCTCGATAGCGGAGATGATGAAGTTGATTGGTTTCGGTGGCGAGGTGGCTCGAGGAAGACGATAAGGCAGCGATGAGGGTGCGGTGCGGGGATGACGGGAAGATGATGAGGATGATGGGAGGATGGGCTCGAAGGAAGGCAGGGAGGTGGCACAGGGTAGGAGTTGGGTTTTCAGAGTCTGGAGGTGGGAGATGGTAAATAGCAGTGCTGTGTGGGGGTTGAACAGTGATTAGGGTAATTAGGGTTAGGGTAAATTAGGTTAGGGTGTAAATAGTATAGGTTTGCGGGTTTAGGGTTATTGGATAGCGGATTTGAGTAGGATCCAAAAGGAGATTGAGTTAAAAATCACTATAATTAGGCCATATGAATTAGATGAGTTGAACCAGTCAATCCCCCAAGAAAAAATAGTAAATTTGAGCCACTAGGCAAGATGCAAATGAAATAGATTGGGCACAAATTTGAGTTGAAACAAAAGAAATAACTTTCATTAGAACTGGAAACAAAATACAGAATCTTGAATTGATAAATAGAGTATAATGAAATGAAATACAATATAAAAATACAAATACAGGGAACAGGGGTTACGTTTCTCCTAGACTTGGAGAGGAAGCGTCCAATGGCAGCAAGGCGTTCCTGTGAGTTTCTGGACTTCTTTGATGGTGAATGGGGGAAACCCATCGAGAATGGCACGGGTTTTCTCCGGGTTGGCTTCAATTCCTCTTTGGATCACCATGAATCCCAAGAACTTGCCCGAGGAGACCCTGAAGGTTCACTTCGAGGAGTTCATCCTCATGTTGTGCTTCTTTAGGGCATTAAGAGCTTCTTGGAGGTTAATCACATGATCATTCTTACTAAGGCTTTACAAGCATATCGTCTACATGGACTCCATATTTTGACTGATGTTTCTTAAAGACTTTGCTCACCAGGCATTGATAAGTGGCTCTAGCATTCTTCAGCCCGAAGGGCATGACTCAATAGCAATAAAGGTCTTGGTCGGTGATGAGGGATGTCTTCAGGATGTTTGGAGGGAAAATTCTGATCTAATTGTAGCCCTAGAAGGCATCCATGAAATTGAGGAGCTCTGCTCGAATGTGGCATTAATCAAGACATCAATGCTGAGGAGAGGGAAGGGGTCCTTCGGACACGCTTTGTTTAGGTCGGATAAGTCGATGCAAATCCTCCACTTGCCATTTTCTTTCTTTACCATAACTATGTTGGCTAGCTACTAAGGGAGCTAACTTCTTGAATGAAGCGGGTGGCTGGGATTTTGTCGACCCCTTTCTTGGCCGATTGTTGTCTATCGGGGGCAAACTTGCGGCGCTTTTGCTAGGCCGGCTTGATATCCCAATTAACACTGAGACGGTGCATGATCAAGTCCCTCGAGATACCAGGCAAGTCTGCGGCAAGTTCTCCCTAATGCAAATGACAAGTTTTTCTTTGACCTGGTAGGAGAGAGCTTTGCTTACCCGAAAACACTTGGGCTGGTTATCTTTGGAGAAGATGATCTCATTTATTTCATCCATAGGCTCATTGTCAATATTCATCTCTTGAGGTAGTTCTATGGAATCAATGGGGAAGACCGAGCCCCTAATAATGGCTGTGTAACATGCGTGAGTGTTGAACGGGGAACTTCATTTTCATGTGGAAGACTGAGGCTACGGAGTGAAAAGTAGCTAGGCCAGGGCAGCCAAGGATGACGTTGTAGGCGGATTTCAAATTGACAATAATGAAGTTCAAGGCCTTAGTTCGGGTAGTTGGGGCTTTTCCCACATTCACATCGAGAGTTTTAACTATTTCTTTGATGGACCGGACCATGAAAAACCCATAGAGGGTGTACCCGGTGGGTTTAAGACGGTCCCTATAATCTGTTGGTGCGTTTATCTGGTGCGGGAGCAATCAGATGTGTTCTTTTTCAGAAGGAAAGCTAAAGATCTGTACCATCGATCTTGATCTGAATCTGATGGGTGAAAGCTCCTTAATATAAATCTGAACGGTTGAAAATGTCTGGACTTGGATTTGGATGGCTGAAAACATCTGATGAACCTACACAAAGTCTGAACACCAGAGGTGGCCACGAGAAATTAGTAACTCGGAAAGGATATTAGAGTTTTAGTGGAAATTGATCCATTGCCTATTATTGAATGAAGGGGATAATATTTATAGGCTTAGGGGTCAGTTGTGGAAGATTAAAATAAAAAAAGCATCATCTGAAAATTCCTCTTAGGAAGAATTATTGTTAGTTGTTCTTCCCTTAAGGAAGAGATAGAGTCAGTTCTTCTTCGCTTGCTTATGAGGTAAGTAAACCTAGATTATGAATCCAGTTGAACTAGTGGGCTGGAAAATGACCCATATTAATCTAGCAAGCCTGCTCGTGAAATTACCATTATGCCCTTGGAAGCTTTCAGATGCGTGCCAGGATCGTACAGCCTAATTTATTACAATTTTTACCTATATCATAAGTCCCCCCACTCCAGAAGGTTGGGTATAGCAGCCTTCGAGGAGAAGTTCATTTTTTTTCGGGTGATCAGGAGAGCATACATGACCTTTGGGGATGCCTCAAATCTTCTTCGGAACTTCTGCGGTGCTGTGACAGCTGGATTAGATGGGCACAAAAATTGAGGAGATCGGACAACTTTTTTGGCACAAAGGAGCATGATGATGTCATTATTTGTCGTTTACTGCCGAAGAGGAAAGCGGGAATTTTGGAGCAGAACAAACAGTCTTGATTGGTTGGCATGAATCATGAGGCGATCAGATGGTGGAGATTTGGCAAAAGCAGCGAGCTCCTCAGACGACAAGTCTTCTTCAATCTCAACTGAGGAGCTTTGTGGCACCAAGAAACATTGTGGTGCCGAGCTAAGAAGAGGAGCTTTACCACTGAAGAGATTTTCCATCAAGGAGCTTTGCTACCGAGGAGCTAAGAAGAGGATTTTTGCAATTGAGGAACAAAGGATAGGAGCTTAATGTTGTTATCCACTGAATTGAGCTGAATTACGGGAGCAGCTCTAGGAAATAGCTAAACTAAAAAATTGATGTTTGAGAGTTAACAAATTGTGGGAGCACCACTAGGGAAGAGCTGGACAAAAAACTTGCTTTTTGAGAGTTACCGTGTTGGGAAGCAGCTCTAGGAAAGAGCTGGACTCCGAACTTTTTGTTTAGGAGCTAGCGAGTTCTGGGAGCAGCTACAGGGAAGAGACGGACTCCGAATTTTCTGTTTGAGAGTTAGCGTGTTGTAGGAGCAGCTCTAGGGTAGAGGTGGTCTCCGAACTTACTATCTAAGAGAGTGCGATTTGTGGGAGCAGCTCTAAGGAAGAGCTGGACTCCGAATTTGCTATCTAAGAGTTAGAGAGTTGTGGGAGCAACTCTAGGGAGGAGATGGACTCTTAACTTGCTATTTGAAACTTGAGAAGTGGTACAGCGATTTACAGAATGGACTTGCTGTAACACCCCGCAAAATTGAGTTATGAAAATTTTGCCCATGGGTGTTACGCACATG
Source organism: Hemerocallis citrina (assembly GCA_017893485.1). Lineage (NCBI taxonomy): Eukaryota > Viridiplantae > Streptophyta > Magnoliopsida > Asparagales > Asphodelaceae > Hemerocallis > Hemerocallis citrina. The sequence goes on from CM030359.1 coordinate 163,745,054, forward strand.
TATTTTGTACTGTTACGAGTAATATTCGTAACGTATTTTCATATAAATGTCATACGTATTTTATATTCTGACTTTTTATATGTTTTCTGTTCTCTCAAAATTCATTTCTTATTTTTTTGAGCCAACTCAAATATTAATTTTAATAGTTGTATTTTTACGTTTATTGCTCGTGTTGTCAATACACATATTGATTACGTATGTTTTACCATTACATGAAATATCTGTAACATTATTAATATACATGTTCTACGTATTTTATAATTTAACTATTTTTCATTTTCTCAAATTTATTTTGTATTGATACGTGCAACGCACGTGTTTGCAGTGCACAAGTTGTATCCTAAAATTTTCTTGAGTTATGAATATTTTTCTTCTCATTTTTCTAGTCACAATTGTATGATTTATTTTTAATTAAAATCCATTAGGTCTAAATCCACTTTTGTAGCCCACTAAAAACTAATTACAAATTTAAAGCCCGTGATTAATTTTGTGTGCACTTAAGTGTACATTTAAAAACTTAGTTAGATTGGTACACTTTTCTTGTGTAACACACACATCTAACCTAATAAAATTAATAATAAAATTTGTATGAAGTAGTGTGCACATTTGATACACGTGCACGTGTTTCTCACCATGGTTGAGAATGAGGGAGAGTGGTGTAAGTTAGTGGGAAGTGGAGAGTTATTTTGGGAAGTAAGGAGCTATTTTGACCACACAATTTTCTTATAAATAGTCCATACTTTTTTCATGAACAACACAAACTTAAAACAAAAACAAAAGAGAGAAAGAGGGAGAAGAGCTTGCAGGCTGTGCTAGGAAGAGGCAAGCCATTTTTTAGGGAGCTTAGAGCTTTGGAGCATTACTTTTAGGAGTTCTACTATTAGGAATTCTACATTTGATGTGAGTGTTTCTCAAACTATCTAATATAATTTTATTAGTAAGTTGCTAGATTGAAGAATATATATGTGTGAATTATTATATGCATGATAACTTATATAGAATGAGTATTCATGTTTAGATTATGTGTTTTTTATTAAATGTGTGAAATTATGATATGATTGATTTGGGGGTATTCTTATAAGTTCTTGTTTTAGTTTTAGTTGCACTTCAAAAAATCATATCTATTAAACTAGATGGAATGTAGAGCCATCTTGTATATGTCAAGAACATCTCATTAAAATTTCATAATATTTGGATGTCATTTACTATTTTCATAAAATCCAAACTTACGGCTGACTGGTAATTGACTAGTTGCTGTAAATTTGTACACATTTCGGATTTTGATCATTTCAACATCTCAGATGAAGTATTTTGAGAAAAGTCAACACAAAGAACTTGAATTAGACTCGTTAACATTTCTATAAAGTTTAAGAAATCAATTTTTCATAAAGAACTGAATTTATAATGAATTTTTCAAGATTGAACAAGTGACAGTACTTCAACATTTCGACCCAACTGTAGATTTCGAATAGACACCATATTTTGGGAAAACTTATAACTAAGAAGTTATAGTAGACGTGTATACCTTTATTTTGGTCTAAAGAACACAAATTCTCAAGAAGTATATAATTTTCTATGATTTTTATAAGTAGCATGAGCTGCAATTTTTGAATTTTGAATCTACTGTTTTGTAAATGAATTTAAACTAAGTAATTGAGGGTGAATGTAGATGATCTTAACTACAAAGTTGTAGTAGACTCATTCATGATTCATATATAACTAAAAAAATCTATTTTTGGAGTAGTATTGGAATTTATATGATTTTTACAATATCATTAGGTAGATGTCTTTATCTAGTTGTCCTAAAAATTTTACAACGAATAAAATTGAATTTAAAATTAAAATGTTAGTAAAGATGTACCTTACAAGCAATTAAGATGTAATTAAAGGATGAAGTTGGAATGTTAAACATGTGATGTTTATAAGGGTTTTAACTCATCAAGTGTCATTAAATAATGGTTACTTCATGACTGATAATAGCAAAGTGAATGGATAAAAGAAGTTAAAAGATGTTTTAACTCATTAAGAAGTTGGTTACTTCATGATTGATAATAGCAAAGAGAATGGATAAAAGAAGTTAAAAGATGTTTAACGAATGAAATTTTTTATGAGTGGTTAGATGTAGCCTAGTTGATCTCTATGTTGAGACAGTTGGATTCTAGAGACTGAGCGAGACCCAAAATGCCGGCAGGTTATGATATGTGAAAATTTGAGAGGTAGCCAGTGTAGGTTAACTTTCTCTTTGAGAAGTAGCCAATGTGGGTTAACATTCTCAGTATTTGGTTTAAGTCCGGTGGGTAAGCTAGCTCTAGGTGATATTATTTTTATGTTTGAACTTAAGGACAGACACTAGAAAAGGAGATGTGATGAAGCTTGAGCAAACGTGAGTGGGACGGCTCTATATAGTCGGATGGATGTATTCCAGAACTATAGTTACAGTCGGGCAGATGTATTCCGAGACTAGGCTCAACATGGTCGGGCAGTTGTATTTCGAGACTATGGTTACATTCGGGCGGATGTATTCCGGGACTGGGCTCAACATGGTCGGGCAGATGTATTCTGGACTATGGTTACAGTTGGGCGGATGTATTCCGGGACTGCGAGTTTTATGCGAGATGAGTCTCAATTACTTCTGGGACTATGACTAATCGAGCGGATGTACTCCGGGATTTTGTATATTCGGGAGGAAGGAAGACGAGTCTCCAGTGTTCTGAGCTAGAGTGACACTTACGGGATGTTTGCGCGATGAGGGTTTTGTATGGTCGGGCGGATGTACTCCGGGACTGGAACCTATACTTGTGGAATGTCTAAATGTTGTTTTTGTCACGGTAGTAGGATTTTATAATGAGGAACTGAACCCTATAATGAGTAATACAATAAGGGTTTGCCCTAGGACATATGTAGTATAAGATACATAGAATCCGAGCAAGTGTGCATTAGTGTCATCGTAGTGTAATGTCTGCATTAGGCATTATGCTCAAATCATACATTGACATATTTAAGATAGTCACTTTCCATATTTTCGTTTCACATTCAAGTTTGTATTTGCTAAAGTAGAAGAATCGCTGTATTATAGCATTGCGTCAGTTATATGCAACTGACGTCCCCACAGTTCCCTAGTTGTAGGATTGAACTTAGTATGGACTTGAATTCACTATGATGAGTTGTTACAATATTGAAGGATTTTTATTATTGTAGATTATATTGTATTCATTTAATTCCGTTGTGTTGTTGTAAAGAACATATTGTAAATAAAAGTTTTAAATTCCTTGTAAATTTATACGAATATGAAGTAAAAGATCCTGTATTTGCTACGAATTACCTGTGTGTTTAGAATTCGGGGCATTACAGAGTGGTATCAGAGCCGACTTCAATAAGTAGTACAAAGTTAGATGGAAAACACATTTGGCTGGACATTAAAGTGTGAGTGTTAGTTTGGAGTCATGAATGAAGCAGTTATTGAACTTGCATTCATGATACTCTCCTCGTATACATTGATGTGAGATTGTCTGCGAGCTTGTTTTCCCTTAGTATCACGAGTGGTATGGTTGGTTTGAACCTACATTCATGATACCTTTATACCTAGACTAAGTTTTTCTCTTTTATTTTCATTATGTAATTTTCTGGTAGTACTTTTTATCATTAACATCTAATATTTTTCAAATAAATATTTTCTTATACTATTAAGTCACTTAGATATTTATTATTTTATCTACAACCCTTAGTCTTAATCTTTTAAGTTTGACTTGCTCGTTTTCTTTCTTGATGTTTTATCCCCCTTACTTTTATGCGCTTTTATGTTACTTATTTATTTTTGCTATTACTTTTACGTATTCTATTAAGTTTTGAATAACTACCTATAAAATTATTATTAAGACTATCATTTTCCTTTGTTTATGTTTCTATTAGATTTTGAATTTTGACTTTTGTATGTTTACGTTCATTTTACAAATACTTTAATTTCACGATACTATATTTTTTCATTATTTTATGTTATCTTAGTTATTTCAGTATATTTTAACATGATTGTAATATTTTTACTTATATAAATGTAATATACCTCCATACAAAAGGATTCCCTTATTTTTCTACCTTTTCTTATATTTACTTTTCACTATTAATAGCTACTTATTAATTTTGTAGCTTTACACTCCTCTAATACAATACATACACTCACTATTTATATTTTATATTTACTTCAATTTTTATTATCTTTACATTCTTGGTTACTACATATATTTTTCGCTGTTATATATATATAAATATCATGTATTTCAATATTCTTACCATACATATCATTTTGCCATTATCCAATTACTACATTACTATATATATATATATATTATTTATGTTTATTATCCTAATTTACTACACTACATAATTATTGTTCTCGTTTGTATTTCAGCTCATGCGTATATTTTATTCTATTTATGTCATAATGTTATAAACCATTTTCATTACTACTAATTTTATATATTCGATATTTAATTTATATACTTCTATTTTAATATTTTATCGTTGTAATTTTTTACTTCATTTCCTTCTTCTACTATCCCACACTTTTACTTCTTTTTTTATATCACCGATTTCAAAACATAACATCATACTTAATTAAGCAATCAATATCCAAGTACATATGGAAGATTACATCATTCCATTCACTGTTTTGGTGCATTCTGATGTCGAGAGGGTAAATCTATAACTAGACATCAATGGAGGCAAACTGCAACTGGATGTCGGGAAGGCAAAGTCTGCAACCGAATGTCCAGAAGGCAAACTGCAACTGGATGTCGTAGAGGCAAAGTCTGCAACCGAATGTCAAGGAGACAAGCCTGCAGTTGGACACCAACGAGGCGAACCCACAATAAAAGAGATTTTTCTACTTTAATAACCCACACTTTTATTTCTATACATATTACCTACCACTATTCCATTTTTGTACTAGTTTAATTATACCGTTTTATAATGTTTTACACCTAAGCTTATACTACTTCCAATTTATTATTTACAATACAGATATACTTGTATACACATTTAATTAATTACCTTATTATTTATATTTGCTTCTACATCCATCATATATGTGTTATTATTATTTTATTTATTTTTCAATCTATATTACTGGTTACTATTAATTATTTTATTACTTTGTATTTTTATACAATTCCATTTTTTATATTTTATTGCTAACCGATCTTTGATATGTTTGCTACTCATATAATATGATTTTTATTATTTATATTTTCGTTTACTATCTACATTTTATTTCTATTCTAATTAATATTAGGTTTCAATTATATATTGCTACTTTTACTATTATTTTATTTTGTTTATCCAATTTCTTATAATATTCGTATTATAGTATATATTTTACGCCTCTATACGTGTATAATTTTATATGTTGGCTTTCTTGCTATATTTGACAACTTATAGATATTTTAATAAATACTAATCACTATTTTATGTATTTAATTTTGAATCGTATTTATAGTTATTATATTTACTTTATGAATTATTTTTTGTCGTGATATTAATTTGATATGCATAATTATATCTATCTTATATTGTTTGTACATTTAGCTAAAATTTAACACTCATACATTTTCAGACTTTTCATAAGACAGTATTCTCTTAAATTGCTACCTTCTTTTATCTATTAACATATATTCTTAGTTTACGATTTTAATCATTCATTTTTCCCATTTCGTTTTAGTTAATTTCTCTTTCCTTAAAATTTTCAAAATTTTATTAGCCAGTGCTAACTATTTTTCAATTATTATGCTCTTCCAATTATTTATCGGTTTGCTTGGTATTTTTATACTTTCCCTTATTTCGTTTTTACTATTTATCTCTTTGTCCAAAAAAAATATCATTTTTCTTAGTAAACTTTTTAGCTACTTAATGTTTATTTACGTTCTTAGTCTATTTTAAAAATTTTGTGCTGCATTATAATTTGTCTATACTATTTCAACGCAATTATTCTGTGCACTTGCATTTCTCTTCCTTCTTACTTATTTCTATACTTCTATATTTGTTTTACTTTTATCGTACTACTTCTTACTACTTTCGTTGGTTTACTATACATGTTTGCAAAGCATTTTTTCTATAATTTCCCTACTTCTTGCTAATTATTTTGGTTCCCATTTTTTTTAACAATTGATGACTTAATTTAAATTTTCCTTTACTATAATGTTTAAGACTTTATCAAATATTATTTTGATGAAAATTTCTTTCAATCTACACTATCTTTTATGGTCATCTTTTTCTGCTATTTTTCTAGTTTTCTTGTTTCGTTCTTATTAATTTTGATACTCATTGTTTTCTTATATAAATTTACTTTGTTTTTCACATTACATACTACATTTCTTGTCTTGGTACTGACAGTTTTTCTATATACAATAATGATTTTTCTTTGGTGTGTACACGATACGAATTTTAACCTAGTAAGTTCTGAGGACAGAACTATTCTAAGGAGGGGAGACTGTAACACCCCGCAAAATTGAGTTATGAAAATTTTGTCTATGGATGTTACGCACATATATTTTGTACTGTTACGAGTAATATTCGTAACGTATTTTTATATAAATGTCATACGTATTTTATATTTCAATTATTTATATATTTTCCATTCTCTCAAAATTCATTTTTTATCCTATTTTGAGCCAACGCAAATATTAATTTTGATCTTTGTGTTTTTACGTGTATTGCACGTGTTTTCAATACCCGTGTCGATTATGTATGTTTTACTGTTACGTGAAATATCAGTAATATTATTAATATACATGTTCCACATATTTTATATTTTGATTGTTTTTCGTTCTCTCAAATTTATTTTGTATTAATACTTGTAACGCATGTGTTTGCAGTGCACATGTTGGTTCCTAAAATTTTCTTGAGTTATAAATATTTTTCTTCTCATTTTTTAAGTAACAATTGTGTGATTTATTTTTAATTAAAATTCATTAGGCCTAAATCAACTTTTGTAGCCCACTAAAAACTAATTACAAATTTAAAGCCCATGATTAATTATGTATATTTAAAAACTTAGTTAGATTTGTACACTTTTCATGTGTAACACACACATCTAACCTAATAAAAATAATAAAAAATTTTGTATAAAGTACTGTGCACATTTGATACACGTGCACATGTTTTTCACTATGGTTGAGAATGAGGGAGAGTGGTGAGAGTTAGTGGGAAGTGGGGAGTTATTTTGGAAAGTGGTGAGCTATTTTGACCACACAGTTTTCTTATGAATAGTCCCTGCTTTTTTCCTAAACAACACAAACTCAACAAAAACAAAAACAAAAGAGAGAAAGAGGGAGAAGAACTTGCGGGCTATGCTAGGAAGAGACCGGCCATTTTTTAGGGAGCTTGGAGATTTGGAGCATTACTTTCTAGGAGTTCTGTTACTATGAATTCTATATTTGAGGTGGGTGTTTCTCCAACTTTCTAATATAATTTTATTAGTAGGATGCTAGATTGAAGAATAAATATGTGTGAATTATTATATGTATGTTAACTTATATACATTGAGTATTCTTGTTTAGATTATGTATTTTTGATTAAAGGTGTGAAATTATGATATGATTGATTTGGGGGGTATTTTTATAAGTTTCTATTTTTAGCTTTAATTGCACTTCAAATAATCATATCTATTATACCAGATGGAATCTAGATCTAAAAATTTTATAGGAGCATCTTGTATATGTCAAGAACAACTCCTTAAAATTTCATAATATTTGGATGTCGTTTACTATTTTAATAGAATCCAAACTTAAGGCAGGCTGGCAGTTGACTAGTTGCTGAAAATTTATACACATTTTGGATTTTGATCTTTTCAACATCTTAGATGAAGCATTTTGAGAAAAGTCAAAACAAAGAACTTTTAGTAGACTCATTAACCTTTCTGTATTGTCTAAGAAATCAATTCTTCATAAAGAGTTGAATTTATAATAAATTTTTCAAAATTGAACAAGTGGCAGTACTTTAACATTTTGATTCTACTGTAGATTTCGAAGACTTCAGGATTATAGACACCATATTTTGGGGAAACTTTTAACTAAGAAGGTATAGTATACTTGTATACCTTTATTTTGGTCTAAAGAACACAAATTTTCATGAATTATAATTTTCTATGATTTTTACAAGTATCATGAGCTGCAGTTTTTAGATTGTGAACATACTGTTTTTCAAATGAATTTAGATGAAGTAATTGAGGATGAATGTAAATGATCTTAACTACGAAGTTGTAGTAAACTCATTCATGATTCTTATAAAACTAAAAAAATCCATTTCTGGAGTAGTATTGGAATTTATATAAATTTTACAATACCATTGGGTTGATGTCTTTTATCTTGTTGTCCTAAAACTTTTACAACATAAAAAATTGGATTTAAAATTGAAATGTTAGTAAAGATGTACCTGATGAGGAATTAAGAGGTAATTGAAGGATGAAGTTGGAATGTTAAACATGTGATATTTATAAGGGATTTAACTCATCAAATGTTATTGAATGTTGCTATAAGAAGTTGGTTACTTCATGATTGATAATAACAAAGAGAATGGATAAAAGAAGTTAAAAGATGTTTAACCAATAAATTTTTTTATAAGAGGTTAGATGTAACCTAGTTGATCTCTATTTTGAGATGGTTGGATTCTAGAGACTGAGCGAGACCCAGAATGCCGGCAGGTTATGATATGTGAAAAATTGAGAAGTAGCCAGTGTGGGTTAACTTTCTCTTTGAGAAGTAGCCAGTGTGGGCTAACAAAATTTTAGTGTTTGATTTAAGTCTGTTGGGTAAGCTAGCTCTACATGATATTATTTTTATGTTTGAACTTAAGGACAGGCACTATAATAGGAGATGTGATGAAGCTTGAGAAAACATGAGTGGGACGGCTCTATATAGTCGGGTGGATGTATTCCGGGACTATAGTTATAATCGAGTGGATGTATTCCGGGACTGTGCTCAACATGGTCGGGCGGATGTATTTCAGGACTACGGTTACAGTCGGGCAGATGTATTCTGGGATTGGGCTCAACATGGTTGGGTGGATGTATTCCGGGACTATGGTTACAGTATGGCGGATGTATTTCGGGACTGCGAGTTTTATGCAAGTTGAGTCTCAATTACTTCCGGGACTATGAATAATCCGGCGGATGTACTCCGGAATTATGTATAGTCGGGCGGAATGGAGACAAGTCTCCAGTGTTCTGAGCTAGAGCGACTCTTACGGAATGTTTGTGCGATGAGGGTTCTATTTGGTTGGGCGGATGTACTCCAGAACTGGAACCTATACTTGTGGAATGTATAAATCTTTTTTTTGTCTCCGTAGTAGGAATTCATAATGAGGGATTGAACCCTATAATGAGGAGTACGATAAGGGGTTGCCCTCGAACCTATGTAGTATAGGAGCATAGAATCCGAACTAGTGTGCATTAGTTGCATCGTAGTGTAATGTCTGCATTAGGCATTAAGTTCATATCATACACTGACATGTTTAGGATAGTCACTTCCCACATTTTTTTTTTGCATTTAAGTGTGTTTGCCAAAGTATAAGATCGCTGTATTATAGTATTGCGTCAGTTGTATACAACTGACGTGCCCACAGTTTTCCAGTTGCAAGATTGGACTTGGCATGGTCTTGAAGTCACTATGATGAGTTGTTATAAGATTTAAGGATTTTCATTATTGTAGATTATATTGTATTCATTTAATTTCGCTATGCTATTGTGAAGAACATATAGTAAATGAAAGTTTTAAATTCTTTGTAAATTTGTACGAATTTGAAGTAAAAGAACCTGTATTTGCTACGAATTACCTATGTTTGGAATTCGGGGCATTACACTTGCCTCCTAGATCTTCTAAGTCGGTAGGTTCCTGGTTGGGCAACTTTGGAGATTTTGTAGGGTCCGTCCCAGTTGGGAGCGAGATTTTCCTTCTTAAGCTTCCATAGGACAAGGTCTCCTTCTTTGAAGTTAGCTGGTTGGACCTTTTTGTTGAAGAACTTCTCCACCCTTTGTTGATACATGTGTCTTCGTAGGGCAGACTCACGAACATCTTCAATGAAATCAAGGTTCCCTCAGAGATCATTTGATTTATATTGTTTACTGAAGGAGAGAATGTGACGGGATGGTAGCCTGACCTCTAGAGGAATCACTACTTCGGAACCGAAAGTGAGGTTAAAGGTGGACTATCTTGTTAAGGTCCTTTTTGTGGTCCTAGGGGACCATAGTACGTTCGGGAGCTCTTTAACCCATAACCCATTGGAAGCTTCATCGAGCCTCTTCTTGAGACCATCAAGGATATGTCGGCTGGTATTTTTGGTTCGGCTATTTGTCTGAGGTTGCGAGATGAAAAAGAAGCGTTATTCGATCCCCAGGTGGATCTGGATTAGAGCAGGTCAGATTGGTTGGTTCTAGCCGGTTTGGTTTGGTTTGGACCTGGCCGGTTCAATTGGGCACAGAACAGGGCAGAGAGAACCAGAACTAGATCGGGTTTGACTGAACCTGACACTGATCTAGTAGGAGATAAGGAGGTCTAGGATAGTGGCGGGCCAAGCGGGAAAAACTGCTACCCTTGCAGTTTGGCGGCAGCGACAAATTTTAACAATGTGGTCGTGGGTTCGTTTCCCATAGAAGGCGTCAATCTGTCATTTTATTTTTTATTTTTTTGGGGGGAGGCAATCAGATAATGAGTTCTTTTTAAGGGAGGAAACTTTCAATATGGACTGTCGATCAAGTCTGAATTGTAATGGTCAAAGGCTTCTTGATCAGAATCTGAATGGTTAAGAATGTTTGCTTCAAAATTTGGATGGCTGAAAACATTTGGCAAACCTGCACAACGTATAAACACAAGGGTTGGAGTCTTACTCTAACCCTTTACTGCATGAGGGGGCTAGGAGTCTTACTCTAGAATAAAAACCTAAGAATGTATATTTTAAGATTTGTTTGATGATTCCCTTAGTTAAGAGAATAGAATTAGTTATTTAATTCATAATTTGGGAGATTTGAGTGCGAGCTTTAATTAGCTGGAAATCCCTCTTTCTTAGGTTGTAAGCAAGCTTTAATTGCTGGCCTAATTGAGCTTGGTAAGCTTGGAGACGGCTCATGTTCTCATGGCGGGCCTGATGTAGATATGAAATTATTATTCTGCCCTTAAAAGTTTTAAGATGCGTGCCAAAATTTAATGACTCTGATTTAACCCAATCACTAACACTTTAAAGCAGAGTGGTTAGGACGATTACAATTCTGACATCGTGGTTGATTTCTATTATTAAATACTAGTGTGCCCTTGTGCAATATTACACAAACTTATATAATATAATATAATATAACATGCAGTATAACCCGTGCAATATTGCACATAATTTTTTTTAAAAATGAGAAAATAATAAAACTTTTTTTTTTAAATTCATCTAATAGCATCTATATAATAATGCACGATTTTTAAGGTTTGATTAGGGGATCTCATTCTAATTCATAATTTGGATGGAGAAAGAGTGGGATTGTTGCCTCCTACTTTTTCTCTCGTTCTTTTATTTTAAAAAGAAACAAAGAGAAAAATCCTTGAACCAAAAGTGGTTTAGCGTAATATATTGTTTAGAGTCCTTGACTAACTAGAGTTGGACTTGCCCCTCCTTGGTTTGCATTCAGTCCTTGAGAACTATACAATATATTTTGGTCCAAAGATTTTTCTATTTTTTTATTTTTTAAACAAAAAAAGAAAGCAAATGTAGGAGACAATTCCCCACTTTTTCTCCATTCAAAGTTTGAACTGAAATCATATCCTTTAATCAAACCTTGAAAACCGTGCAATATTATATATATGTTATTAGAGAATTTTAAGAAATAGTTTTGTTATTTTCAATGTTTTTTTTAAAAAAATTCTATGCTATATATTGCACAGGGTTATACTAGTTAGCATCACACTACAAAACAATACACCTATCCCGGCATTTTTTTCCCGGCATTTATAAGAAACGCCGGGATAGAATAATTCTATTTTTGACCCACTTTTTTGCTGTGTTTTGGGCCGGCATTTATATGAAACGCCGATATAGGGTGTTCTATCCCGGCGCTTTTACAAAAACCGCCGGATAGAACCCCAAATCTCCAACTTTTTCCCCAACTATTTCATTTCCCCCTCTCTCCCAAAATATTTCAGTTATCCCTCTTTCACTCATCCCAATCTCTAAATCCTCCTCCTCCCGAGTCGTCGTCCCCCTCCTCCCGAGTCGTCGTCCCCCTCCTCCCACCGTCATCGCGTCGCTCCTCCCGCCATCGCCTCACTCCTCCTCCCGCCATCGTCATTTCCCGAATTTGATGGTGACACTTGTATAAAGTCCACCCCCACCCACCCATTCTCTCTCTCTCTCTCTCTCTCTCTCTCTCTCTCTCTCAACGCATCCACCGGCTCTTAAGGTAATTGATTTGGGTCACTCTTATGTTTTCATCTCTTAAAGCAACTATTTTGATACATGGGTTAGTGTCTAATTTGCCTGATTTGATTTGGTTGTGAGGTAGCCCTTTTTTGTGCAGTTTAGAGATTTTTTTGATCTGTTTTTTATTGATCTTGGTGGGTTTGGTGTTGGGTTGAGTTTGGTTGGGGAAGAATGGATTTTGATGACTGTAGAGTGGGAAAGATTTAATTGATCCTTTTTGGGTAATTGAGAAATTAAAGGATTATTTGATTGATTTTTTTTATTGTTTTGGGGTTTCGACAATCTGTTTGTTCAACTTGTAGATTGACTTTGAATGCATTTGATTTATCTAAGGGAACTTTTTTGAGATTACAGTTTTCAGTTACTAAATTTGAGCTTGTTGGTTACAAATTTGTTACTGAATTAGTAATTAGTTATGTATCACAAATATCCTATTGATGTTAAATGTGTTATATTTGTGATGGGCCATTACTTATGTTGATTCCTATGTTGAACTGTTGTGACTTTATTAGTTACTAGTATTATACACGTGCTGTGCACGTGGGGAAAATTGGGGGAATGAAAAAGGCAAAAAAAAAAATCTACCAGCACGTGCGTTGCACGGGTTGGATTAAGGACAAATTATACTAAGGCCTTCTCCCATTATAGTAGTAGAGATATTGAATGCGAGGGTCAGTTTTATTTCCGTAGAATTGTACATTGTTTATGCATATGCGATTGGAGAAGGATGCAAATGTTTTACATGTTGTAATATTAGTTATTGATGCAGGAAAGCTCTGATTATGAAGGAAAACAACTCTTTGCATGACAAAGTGATCGAGAAGAACTGGGTATCGAAGTGTAAAAGGAAACGAAGTTCGGACGGACTTGATGTGTCGAAAGAGAAGGAACGTGACTCACGGGTCAGGATTGACGAGTAGCAAACCTTCTAATAAGCAGAAGGTGGGAGGAGATGATGGGGTTTCCACATCTGGTCATAAGATTAAAGGGCATGATGGGGTAATATCTTTTGTTTCCTACTTTAAGTTTCTATATTCACTGGTTTGCTTTGGCACTGTGTGGTCGGTCAGTTATTGGCTAATCGGCTTCCAATTTGCTTTCTTTCATATTCCTAACCTTACTATCTTATTCTTTACCCATTAAGAAAAAACATCAAACTATCATATTATAACATTCTCCTACAGAAAATGCATATAATAGCTAATTGAAAGGGGTTCGATGGACAGAAGCAAGCCCAAGAGTGAACATAAGCTTGTAGAATAGGCCAAACCTTACTTGAACAATAAGTATCCTCCAAATAACTGAAAACAAAAACATATACTAGGGCAATGACTAGACTAGAAGCGAAAGCCTTCAGACAGCAAAAAGGAGATTTGACAGGAGAAGAAGACTTAAGCTCCCATCGAGAAGAAAGGAAGCACTCCCACAGAAGCCATCAACCCTCTGCCATCACGAACCAGTCCATGACGAAGAGAGGTAGAGAAGAGGAGCCCGTTCACCACAGGGAGCATGGCGACCGTTACGATGCTTCTGCTAGGAGCGACACCAGAAGGAGGGGTCGATCTCCACCGCGCGAGGGTCGCACTGGCCATAGAGGCCAGGCTTTCAAGGGAGAGGCCACCCAGGAGCACAGAGCTCCTGCGTTGGGGATCGAGCGCCATTTCTCTGAGAAGGATAGGGTGGGGAAACACCATGCTTCTGCGCGTCTATCCGATCACAAGGAGCATAGAGCACCTGATGTGGGGGTAGAGCTTTTCTCGACGGAAAAGGAGAGCGTAAGGAGACATCACTCTCACTCTTCAACCTATAGAAGGTCTTACTTGGAAGCTACGAAGAGCTCCTTAGGGGCGCCGGCTAGGGGTGTCCATCGGGGGGGAGATCGATCACCGGACAGAAGCTCTCCGATCAAAAAAACCGACGACGATGGGGAGTGGATTCTAGTCAAACCGAAGCGTGTGAGAAGAGAGGAGAAGAAGATGGACAAGGCCACGTCCTCCTCCAACTTGGCAACTCCGGTGGCCAAGAAGAACGCATTGTGTCACAAGTGTGCGGAGAGGGGCCACACTATCCATGAGTGCACGAACGATTGGTTCTGTTACGTGTGCAAGAAGTACGGTCATATCTCAAAGAGTTGCCCTCGGAGCTTGGTGTCGGGGAGTGCACAATCCAAAGCGAGCGCCGAAATCCCTTATGTCGGGGGTGGTAGTAAGTCCAAGAAGGCGGAATCGGAGGAGAGTATAGACGGTAGACGGAAGGTGATTAGGGAGGTGATTGTTCCGACTCCAATAATGGCCGACTTTGAGAGCCGCTTCTCTAACTCTATCCTCCTCAAAGTCCATACGGGATTTCCTTCCATTGAGGCCATCAAGGAACTTCTATCCGATAGCGTTCGTCCTTCTTCTAGGTTAGATTGGATTGTCAACAAGGTTAAGGAAGATGTTCTCATGGTCTTTTGCAAGACGGATGAAATTACGAGAGAGCTATTGGCCATTGGTAGCCTCGAGGGTGAGGATTTTTACATTACGATGAGCCGGTGGTCGAGAGCTTTTGGGGCTTTGAAGGTGGATGCGAAAGCATCTCTTTGGTTGAGACTCTTCAACATTCCACTTCAATGTTGGGTGAGATCCGTTTTCCAAAATCTGGTCCATAGTTTTGGATCTCTCGTGAGCATCGACAAGAATACCAACTTTCTTTTGAGAAGAGAATATGCTAGAATTCAAGTGGCGGTGGAGGATGTTAGCTTAATTCCCTCGGTGATCGTGGCCCAATTTGAAGATGAGAAATATGAGATTAAGGTGATTGTGGAGAGGAAGAAGAAAGTATCTTTTCGGAGTTCGCCGGAGTATTCTGGTTCCAATTCAGAGGCAGGTTTCAAACAGAAGGGCAGGGAGGAAGACGAACAACATCCTTCGGATCTAGGCAGATCCAATCTCAGCCCTCAACAGAAGGTCCAAGAAAAAGACAAACACTCTGAGCAAGTCCGGACAACACATGGGCACAAGGTGGATTACCAACAGTCAAAACCCCTATCTTCTTTTATCCAGTCAGAGAATCGTTCCAACAGTTGTAAAGAGGATGCACGGAGTCGAGGCTCTGCACAAGGATGGCGACCACTCCATGGCTCGGCACGCGAAGTACCAGGTACTGTTCATTTGCAAACAGATGGTGGGCCCCTATCGAAAGCTGAAGGTGGTCAAAAGGAGAGTAGCATAGGTTGCCAGCTCAAATGTCAGGAGCAACAGATCACGGGTCCTGGCGCACGAACAGAGGGCGGGAGATTTGAGATTGGGCAATCTTCTGGGGGGCCCACCAATAAAGAAGCACAGATCATGAGTCTCACAGCTGCTGATTTCAAACTAGCTTTGGACCTTGCGATTAAGTCCATTACACAGAGCATCCTTCTTAGTGGGCCCGGCCCATGGGCTCAAACTGACTTGAAGCATACCACGGGAATGGAGATACTACCCACAGACTGTCTACAGCCTGCAGCTAAGGCCATTCCCACCCCGACGACAGAGAAGGAAGCTGACGAAGTTTTAGGGGATCAAAGTGAACCGGGACAGGACGATCAAGGTGATTGTGCTATAGGGGAATATCAACAGAGCATTGCGGAGGACTCGACGACTATGGATGGCATTATCGGGGCCCTAGACGATGTTGGGAAGGAGATCATAGACTCGGATGGTGAATTTGAGAAGTGGGAAAAGGAGGTTCAAGCCCTTACACCAGTTATACAGTATAGTACGGAGACAGCCGGTGGGGAAGCGGTGAGGGGTTTTGAAGAAGCTATACGAAAAAGCAAGAGGCAAATTGATAGGTGGGGAGAGAAAGGACCGAGTGAGGAGGACCTTATCAGAGCGGCTGCTAAAGCAAAGGAGCCAATGTCAGCTTGTGGAAGTTCGGTTTCTATTCTCAATTTCATTTCTGATGATTTACTTGTTTACTATGCCACTATGTTCGGTTTAAATATGGGCTCCTCGGGTTCTGAACAAAGAAATAGAGTTAGAGTCATTAGGGAGGAAGCTTATAGGTTGTGCCTATAGGGTTCCTCTGTGTTGGATGGGTAGGGTAGATGTCAATTTTACTAGTTTATCAATGAGTTACATCTTCTGGAATGTAAGAGGAATGCGCTCCAAGGTCAAGAGTAGACTGGTTAACGACACGGTTGCTAGATTTCACCCAACGTTAATCGCTATTCAAGAAACTAGGATAGATCATCAGCAGGGCAATGTCTTCGCGGGGCTCAGGTCCTTCAAGGATCATGAGTGGCGCTCTAAACCGTCTAGGGGTCTGTCAGGCGGCATCGCCATAGGAATCGATTCTAAGGTCTTCGATATCATAGATGAATTCGTCCTGGATTTCTCCGTGACCATTGTCATCAAGCGTAAAGGAGACGGTTGGGAGCACATGGTCACCTCGGTCTATGGCCCATATAATGCGGCTTTGCATAGGGAATTTTGGGATGAATTATATAATATTAGGAATAGATGGAGTGACCCCTGGGTCATTGGGGGAGACTTCAACATCACTAGATTCGCTAATGAACATAAGGGTAGGGGACCAAATGAGAGGGACAGGCATCATTTCAACAGCGTTATCGATAATCTTCG
The DNA here is from genome assembly GCA_017893485.1 of Hemerocallis citrina. NCBI lineage: Eukaryota > Viridiplantae > Streptophyta > Magnoliopsida > Asparagales > Asphodelaceae > Hemerocallis > Hemerocallis citrina. The sequence goes on from CM030359.1 coordinate 163,762,108, forward strand.
TCTGATTGAAATACAAGCAAACAACAGGAGGTTTTCATGGACCAACATGCAGGCCAATCCAATCCTAGCCAAATTAGATAGAATCTTGGTGTCCACTGATTGGGAGGATTTATTCCCACTCGCTACGGTTAGATCAATCCCTAGACTCACGTCCGACCATGTCCCACTTCTCCTAGAATGGGAGATTGACAGGAGAACTAGACAGCGCCAATTCAAATTTGAGAAGGCATGGACGCTTAACCCTTCCCTCACAAATATCATCAAGGAATCCTGGGAATCGACAGTGCCGGCAACAGACGCAATCTCTAGATGGACCATCAAGCTTCGACGTTTAAGAAAGCGCCTTAAGAAATGGGCTAAAGAGGAATTTGGGGAACTCAGAGAAAAGAAAGAGAGAATAGGAAGAAGGATTCAGGAATTAGAAAAATACGAAGAAGATAGAGATCTCCTCGTTGAGAAATTCGAGGAACTGGCAGCCAATAGGGCAGAAACTCACAGAATTGGGGATATGGAAGAATGCTACTGGAGACAGAGATCGAGGGTCCAATGGCTCAAGGAAGGAGATGCTAACACCGCCTTTTTTCATAAGGTAGCAAATGGTAGGCGGCGACACAACCAAATTAGAGGCTTACTGGTGGATGACGTCTGGACAGAGGATGAATCCGCAATTAGAAACCATATTGATGATTCCTTCAGAGATTTATTGGGAAAGAGGAGAATATTGAGAGGAGAATTGAGCCCTGACATGTGGAGCGAAGGGGATCTAGAGGGCAGTGAGAAGCTGGAAGAACCCTTCTCGGAGGAGGAGGTTATAAAGGCTATCAAAATGCTGGGACAGGACAAAGCTCCAGGCCCAGATGGATTCCCGATCAGCTTCTACTCTAATTACTGTGCCTTCATCAAAGAAGATCTCATGGACATCTTCCATGAGTTCTTCAGAGGGGATGCACGGGTTGAGAGACTTAACTATGCAAATGTAGCCCTCATCCCAAAAAAGACGGGAGTCCTCAGGTTTCAGGACCTCAGACCAATTAGTTTACTCAACGGATCATTCAAGATCATCACGAAGACTTTGGCTAATAGACTAGCTCCTGTGCTTAATGACATTATAGGGGAGGCTCAAAGTGGGTTTGTTAAAGGAAGAGACATAATGGACAGCATTGCCTCTGCACATGAAATGGTTTACAGGGGACACAAAGACAACGTAGATGGATTCTTGCTAAAGTTAGATTTCCAAAAGGCATACGACACGGTAGAATGGGAATGCGTTCAGGAGGTTATGAAACTTAAAGGATTTGGAGAGAAATGGAGGCTATGGATGAAGATGTGTACTACGAATGGCAAATCATTCGTGCTAATCAATGGGCGCACAGGACGGAAAATTAGATGCAAGAGAGGTCTGAGGCAGGGAGATCCACTGTCACCACTTATCTTTGCTATCATTGCTGATGGACTGGCCGAAATGAGCAAGAGAGGTATGGAGGCAGGACTTATTGAAGGGATTACAGTTAAAGGGATCTCCAAACCTTTGTCGATCCTACAATATACTGATGATACCTTAGTATTTGGGATGGCTAAGGTAGAAGAAATTATAGCGGTTCGTGTCCTCCTTAGATGTTTTGAATTCTGGTCAGGTCTGGCGGTGAACCTGCAAAAGAGTTGCGTCACTGCTCTCTCCAACAACAGTGCAACACCCACAGACATTACTGCAACCCTGCTTCATTGTGAACAAAAGGCCTTTCCGCTGAGCTACCTGGGAACGCCAATCAGACCAGGGAAGCTGATTAAGGAAGACTGGATCCCGCTGGTAGAAAAAATCGAGAAGAAACTGGCAGGGTGGAAAGGAAAGTCCCTCTCTCTGGGTGGTAGAATTACTCTCATCAACTCCAGCCTTAGTAGTATCCCCACTTACCTGATGTCGATCTACGAGATTCCTAGTTGGGCTATCGAAAGAATCGATAAATGTAGACGGAGATTCCTATGGCAAGGGGCGCGCGACGAACACAAGGGCATTAATCTAATCAACTGGGGGAGAGTCTGCAAGAAGAAAGAGTTTGGAGGACTAGGGATCATTAACCTGAGGGACATGAACAGGGCACTTCTATCCAAATGGTGGTGGAAAATGCACAAACAACGTAAGGCATGGTGGAGTAACTCCTTTATGAGATACAGAAGGAGGAAAATTGCAAGGTTTGGAGGGAAATGCAGGTATGGGAAGGCGTCTGGTATCTGGAAAGGGGTGGCTAAGGTGGGCGACATCTTCCATGCAAACACAAGATGCAAGTTGGGGAGGGGCAACAAAATCAGATTCTGAAAGGACAAATGGTGTGGAGATAATACGCTACAATCACTCTACCCTGATTTAGCAATGTCAGCCAGGAGGGAGGACGACGTATGGAGGAATAGAAGACTGACGCTACAGCTAACAGGGCCCCCCTCTAACGATGTCCAGGTGCAATTAATGAGGCTGAACGCGATGCTTCTAGAAGAAGACACACAAGAGAGTCCACAGGAGGATGTCAGAGAATGGAACCTAGGTCAAAGCAAAACGTTCACTGTTTCATCTATGTACGGTTTCCTTAATGATGACGGTTTAAGGAACTCACTTGCGAATACTATGTGGAAGACTAAAGCGCCCCCCAAAGTTAAGGCCTTCCTTTGGCTAGTCCTCAATAATGGCATCTTATCCAAATCTAATCTTAAGAAACGAAACATTCTGCCAGACGCTACGTGTCAACGCTGTCACAATGGAGAGGAAGACATCATTCACATTTTTTTCGTATGCCCAAGAGCTAGGTTGACTTGGGAGATCATGGGCCTGGCCTTTCATACTACTGCAGTATCGAGTTGCGTCGATGATCTGTGGGGGGTTTGGAGAACTAGACACATTAGAATAGAACATAGGGGGTTGTGGGACAGTACGGTTGGGGCAATAGTGTGGAGTCTGTGGCTAGATAGGAATGATTATTGCTTTCGTAATGATAGATGCTCTTATCAAATGTTAATTTATAAAATGCTAGTTCTTACAGAAACTTGGACATGTCTAACAGGGGCTTGGAAGAGGCCGAGGTTGGATGGAGCACAGTAGCTGGAGATGGATCGTACATGGGTGGACATGAGCTTTTGGTGGGAGATTACAAGCAATGCAATTGGTTATGTAGGGTGGTCTTCACGTGATCAGTGATGTAATTTGGTTTTTTTTTGGATGTAACTTCATTTGGTTGTCTAGATCAACCGTTGTATTAGAATGACGATGTTTTGTTGTAATGATGTACTCTTTGTTTCGTTAATCAATCATTAATGAAAACGGTGGCATAATAAGGTAAAGTGATACTTTCGCTAATCAATCTTTGTTTCGTTAATCAATCTTTATTTAAAAAAAAAAAAAAAAAAAAAAAACAACCATTCTCCAACAGAATAATAAGGTAAAGTGATACTTTGTACATAAAAGTATAACTGCATATCTCGCAACTCCCAAGTATAGTTTTATTTTATACTATTTAAAGCCTAGCATGGTGATCTGCAGATCAACGCTCTCTTATTATATACAATTTCTTTGACACTATTTTTTTTTTAATTACTGTTTGGTTATTTTTTAATCATGTAGTTTTTTATTAGCTCTATTTTTCATATATCATGCTGAAGTTTAAACTAATCAAATATTACAATTATAAGTACATACTAATTTTCATACATTATCTAACCAAATTATTGCATTTATCGTATGATGAGTATATACTGGTGAACCACATAGAGCCATTAATGGAGGCGCAGATAGTGGAAATATGTGGGTTGCAGCAGAGAACACAGAAGACGGAGGAAGCCATCACCAGCGTTGAGACTATTGTCAGACAAGTAAGCAATTAGCTTAATTAATATGCATTGCCATAGCTTGTCCTACACCTTTACTAATTAATTAGTTGACTAATCTGTGAATGAGTAATCTACAATTTTATAAATTTTTAGCGATCTATGAGCAAAAAAACCTTGATTAATTCTAAATTAGGAAAAAGGGTGAAAGAAAGTGCAAGGAAACTAAATGATTGAAGGAGCACCAAATATATAATGCACACATAGTGAGAAACGAGAAAGAGAACTTAAAAAGGTTCACATCTCTTGTTTACTCAAAGCCATAACAAAAGCCACAATTATCAGAGCCACGAGGGAGAAAGGAAAGAAAAAGACAGTTTATTTTAAGCCTGAAAGTGATGTTAAGAGTTTAGAAACAATATCAAACATAATATATTATTTAAGTTACCCATGTTTTCTGCAGCTGAAGATGTCTGGATTGCTGGTAGGAGTTTTGGTGTCTTCGCGCTCATTACATATTGTAGCCTTGAGTTTTTCGACCACAGTGTGAGGCAACTTAAATTGGTTGATTAAATTGGTTAAATTGGTTGAATAAATATTCATGTCGATTAAATTAGTTGTATTGAATGAGATTGAGGGTTCTATGTTGTTTTATAACATATATATATATGAAATTTTATTTCATGTAGGGTAATTTTTTTTTATTAAAAAAAGTTCTAAAATTCAAAAAAAAATTAAAAAAATACCTATCAATCTCAGCGTTTTTAGACAAAAATGTCGGGATAGGGTGCTTTTTCCAAAAGAAAAAAAATTTAATAACCTATCCCGGCATTTTTGGTCAAAAACGTCGGAATAGATTACCTTTTCCTTTTTCCCTAACAAAAGTTCTATAACGGCATTTTTTCAATTAAACGCCGGGATAAATATAGGCTATAGCGGCGGTACTAAAAATGCCGGGATAGACCCTGTATCTGTCCCGACACTCGCTATAGCGGCATTTCTGGCGGTGTTTCCAGAAACGCTGCTACAGCCTATCCCGGCATTTAAAAATGCCGGGATAGCCCAAAAATAAACACCGGGATATTCTGTGCGGTTTGTAGTGTTAGGAGTTGGCCAGTTGCTGATGTTCATTGTTGTAGTTGTTGGATATATAGGTATATTCTCACTATATGAATAATATTATGTGTAATATTATTCTATGGGTAACACGTGTGTTACACGTACTAATTGTATAAATATCGGAACGCAGGTTGAGTGGGTTGAGAACCCAGTACCCAAACCAGTATTTATCCTATAAATACTGGCTTGTGATAGTAATCTAGGTATTCCAATTTTGATACCTAGGGTAAATATCTCAAGAACATTAGTTTAGGATATTAACCCTAATTTCTATTGTTATAATCTCTAACAATCTTGAGATATTTAAAATTAATTTTGAGATTAAGAGAGAGAGATTGTTGTGGTCGAAATCACTTAATCACCGTCTCCGACTGAAGCCGCCGCTGCCACCGTCGTCGATGTCGCCAGTGTCGTCGCGGATCGAAGGGGCACCCAGATCGCCGGTGTCATCGCTGTCGTCGCGGATCGAAGGGGCACCCAGATTGCCGGTGCCATCGCTGTGGTCGAAATCCAGATCTGCTGGATTCGGTGGCGATCACGGTCGATGGAGCCTCAACTGCCATCGCTGGGCACCGCCGCCGCCCCTGACGTCACTGGGCATGAGCATTGGCATCGCTGGGCGCAAGCCGCGAGCTGCCGATGCTAGGCACGAGCCTCTGCTATCGCCGGAGGTCGCCGAACCCGCCCTCTGGTCGATGCTGCCTCATCATACACCTTCATCTCCATTGATCTTCATGTGAGATAGAAGGAGAAGGAGACAACTTAGATCCAAAATTTGATTTTTCCGATTGGTGGATTATGGTGTTCTGTGTTCGGGTTGGAGAGGGGATCTTGGCAGTTGAGTTTGACTCAGATCTGACCAAACAAGAATTTTCATTGGTTGACAATTTGGTGTTTGGTGTTCGGGTGGTTGGAGCAGATCCAGATTCAAATCTAGTCCAACATCTGCTCTATTGGTTGGAGATTGATGTTTGGTGTTTGGACTGTTGGAGCAGATCCAGATTCAGATCCAGTCCAACAACTACTCTATTGGTTGGAGATTTGTTGTTTGGTGTTTGAACTGTTGGATCAAATTCAGATCCAGTCAAAAGGAATCAGATCTGGATCTAACCAGTGGAGACAATCCATTGGATATTGTTTTGTATTCCGTGTTTGGGGAGAAGACTGGATCTATTGCAGTGTACTTCCAATTCAGATCTAAATTAATGATTAGTTCTCCACCAAATTTAAATTGTTATTTAATTATTTGTTTGAATTTTGTTGCTTAGTGCTAAAGTTCAAAACCGTATTAAGCATTGTTTAATTAAATACAAATCTGAATAACCACTTTGGCTACGTACTATGGATCAAATATTTATTTTGATAAATTATAGGCTTTGACTATAAAATTGAATCTCCAATTAAATTGTTGTGAATTAGATAGTGCTAATAATTTGTTTAATTGGCTAATCTTTAATGATTTGATGAATGTAGGAACTTCAAAGTTACTTACAAATTGTGTGTATTGGAGACGATGGATTTGCATCACGGTATGATAAGTCTGCATTGTGCAGGCTTCTCCATCGAATTTGAAAAATAATTCTAACTTGAAGTGTCGGCATGATCTACTCTAATCTTTCTTAGTATTTTCATGTGATGAATGTGTTAACGTTTTGTGTGTTTGATCATATGATTGTGTTTGAGCAAGTGGAAATTGTTAGAATCACTAGAGAAAACAAATAGTTTTATGAAATGTGATAGAGTAATTTTGTATTAACTCTTATAATGTGCATATATTGTCAATCGCATGTATAAGTTGAGTTTAATAAATGAGACAATTAATCATAATAGTTCTAATTGTGTATAGTTTCTGAACAGAGCATAATTGGCTAGGATTTGAGAACTATATATTAAATTGTTTGTTCTTGTTAAAACTTACTAAATGACACTTCATTAAATATGACAAATGTGAAGTTTGAATTCAGATTTTGATCACTAGAAAATCATTTTGTAAGGTCTCTAGGAGTTCATAACTTTTTGAATCAATACATTCTGATATTTGTGATCTTAGTAGCTTTGTGACTATGTGAGATAATTGTTGGTCAGAAGTATTTAATCGCTTTTGTAGATGATTAATATAAGTCTGTCATATATATGAAGAATGAAGCACTTGTTATTCTTAATGAATTAAAAATTATAGTTAAATGCTAAAAATCAAGGGTTCAGATTTGATAGAAGTGGTGAATATGTTTTAACAACTTTAGAGAAGTTTGCATATGGCATAATCTCTACTGTACTCCACTTACAACAGTCAAACGGTATTGATAAAAGTTAGAATCAAACACTTAGTGAAATGTTGAATTCTTTAATATTGACCGTTGTTTGTCTTGTGTAATTATGAGTGGTGTTGTATTGTTAATCATATCTATAATGTGTTACTACACTCTAAATTGAATACACCTTGTAGATCATGGCATGAAAACACAAATAATTTTGTTAAAGTGAAAATTTGTGTTGTGATACTTATGTTAGAGTACGTGACCATAAAAGGCCTAAAGTAGGATCTTCAACAAATATTTGTGTGTTTAGAAAGTGCAGAATGTAGTTCTGTGGATAGATGTTAGATTTATCTAATTTTTGTTAGAAGAATCTAGACTTGCAAAGTCCTTTGAGGATGTGTTCATCAAAGATAAATATATGAAATAATCTAGTCCTGTAGACACGGTCAATGATTCACAGTTGGAATCAAGAACCAGCCTTACTGACACTTAAAACTTCAAAGGAAAATGAGTTAAGAAAAGTTTTTAGTAGACAATGAGATAAATTTGTGTCATACAATAATACTTTAATTTAGTTGATCTGTCGAAAGGGGCTAAAACTATAGTAGGTAAGTAGGGTTTTGTAGGAGAAACTTAATTTTGATTGTTCAGTGCAATTTTAATGCATTTTAGTAGCTAACAGATTGACTGAGAAAAATGGGGGGTAGATTTATTTGATGTCTACTCACATATTTGTTATATTGCTACAATAAGTATTCTTCTTACCCTTATATCTATTAAAAATTTTGTTATTTATAAAGGATATTTAAACAGTTTTGTACTAAAAGTTTTGTACTGAGCAATTTTGTACTGGAAAGTTTCGAACTAATATGTTTAGTAACAAGATTTACAATTTAGTAAAATCATTGTATGTTCTTAAAACATGTATAGCCTACAAATAAATAATTTGACAAATTTCTGAAAGAGCCTAGTATATGAATCAAGTAATTCAGATCAGTGCCTTCAACTTTGTGGTGTGTCAAATATAGTCGCTATTATTTACTTGTTTTGTTGACATGGTTATTCTTGGAAGTGACCTCTCTATTACAAATGAAGTTAAAATTATGCTATCCAAAGAATTCAGCATGAAACACCAAGGTTTTGTGACACCATAGGTATAAGGGTGAGTTTCGGTGGTAAGGGATATCCCTTAGTCAAACCCATCAGATCAAAATGTATTTCAAAAGTGGGGATATAGAGATTGAAAGTGTGTTTTGAAACACCTTATGATTATGATAAAAGGTTGACACCTAATGATGGTGCAACTATGAGACAGGTAGATCATTCTAAAGGAATTGACAGTCTCATGTATACAAATATCTGCACTAGAATAGACATAGCCTTTGAGGTAGGTATGATCTGCAGATTCACTAATAATCCTATACACATTTGAGTGCCCTTAAGATGCTAATGAGATACCTGAGTGGTATTCAAGAGTTTGCTTTGTGCTACTCTAGTCATTCTTCGAATGAATGGCTAATCGGATGCATTATGATGCTCAGAATTTAGTGAAAGTCGATAACTAGTAGATATGTGTTTACATTAGGAGAAACAGAAATATTATGGAAATTAAAAGGCAAACAGGCACTGTGCTATCATTCATGAAATCAAATCTATATGTGTTATCCTCTGCAGTGGAAGAGGCTGAGTGAATTGAAGAACTTATTGCTAGTCATCCATTAAGAAGTTTAAGTAACTCTCTAATTCTATTATGCGACTATCAAGCTATAATGCACTGTAGCTCATAACTCACTCTATAATAGTAAAATGAGTATATTAAGGCTGAAAGAAGCCAGTTGAACTTTCTCATAATTAAAATGCAATTGAAATAAAATTTGGTTAATGCTCTTGCTAAGAGACTCGAAAGTGATCTAATTATCAAAATTGTGGGGGAAATCACTAGTAGAAAATGCCACAATTGCAACAAAAATTTTCCTTGTAAAAGAGTGAAATTCCATAGTTAATGTACATTCGTAAGAGAATTTTTCTCATTCCCTTATAGTTGTGCTGTTGTGAAATCTCTTCTGGTTAATGCACACATTTGCAACGGAATTTTAATTATCCTTTGCGAATATTAGCTACAACAAAACAACAAAATATCTGCAATGGAAGTTGTTTCTTGTTGTCCCCATCTATAAAAAAATATCTACAACAAATATTTCCATTGCAAGTGTGTTTTAAAAGGGATTTTTCCATTTGCTGATGAACTATTGCTACATAGTTTTGCATAGTAGTCATTCCCTTGCAATTGTTACCTCACAAATGCAATTGGACGCAATTTTTCATTGCTGATTTCGTTCGGATGGCTTAATCAAATTTTTAAAAACGATGTATTTCTTCAATGAAGAGCATATACTTATTTCACCCATTGCTGTGCACAATTATAAAAAGAAAACATAATAATGAAAAATATGCAATTTGAACAAACAATACATATTTAGATAATAGTAAACTTAAGAACACCAAAATAAGCATTATATTATAGAGTATACAACATTCTCATTACAAAATTATATATTTGTTTCGCCAAAATACCATCAGTACATTTTAGAAGGAAATATGAGTTGTCAAACTCTAAGAAATACAACGACTGTTTTCAAAAGTACTTCTAACTTGGGGTTTCCTCTTGATCTGGAAGGATGCTTCACAATATTGTCAATCTTTGTTTTCAAATCTTCTCGTGGTAAATCAGGGAGCAGAACTTGGGGTTTCCTTTTTTCATACACAGGTGCCGGAAGCAACAACTACCCAGTAACGAACAATTTTTATTAGCCACAAAACAAACAATTCCTGAAGAAATGGTATTGTGCATCCTGATCTGGGTACCTAAAATAGATGTGATTTACCAAGAATTAGCACATAAAGAACTAAAGCATTCGACAAAAAGGATTAATAAACTATCAAAAAATACATACATGCCATTCACAAATTATACGTATACGAGTGGCATTAATAAAAAATCCAAGCAAACATGAGTCATTATATAACTTCACAAGTGACCGTAGGTAATGTTAAAATTTTTTATAATATATTAGAAAGTAGGAGATTAATTAAAATGAATTTCACAAAACGCTGATAATGCAGAATGTACATGTGTATGTATGGAATACAACTGTGTGAGAAACAGGAAAAGTGATCTAAAACGTGGGATGGATAATATAATATTTTCAACGCCTTCAAGGATATGTTTGCCACCCAATCACCTCATAAGTGCTGCAGTGAAATGCAAACTTTCTTCTGTAAATAGATTAATTAGTTAAAAGAATCACATCAAACAGTATAGTTATCTATTGGCCTCAAAAGGTACAAGCACCATGTGTCTACCACATTCATAATTAGACCAAGGAAAACATGTACCAAACGCCTCCTAAGGCTTCAAAATTTACCAACAAAATGGAAAATTTTCATGGATCAAATTGTCGGTGCATGCCTATCAATTGTACAAGAATGCATGTAAAATTACAATTAACAAGAACACCTAGCTATAAAACCAATGACATATTTAATAAGATAGAGAAAAGGGAAATAGGTGATAAATGACACGGCACTCAGATGCATAGATTAACCTGGTCCTTGTGCACGTCAACTCATATAAGATCCGGAGCTTTCATCTTTCTATCAGTTGGCTTATGCTGAATTCCTACCTAGAAATTCCCATTAAAATCATTATAATCATAATATAATACGACGAAGAAGTATGAAAACTGTTATAAGCCACTCAGTGTCAGTAACAAAATATTTCAAATAACCAAAGACAATTAGTAATAGCTTAGATCAAGACAAAATATATGAACAACAGTCAATATCAGTTTTAAGCAAGATGAATTAGCTTTAAAATGTGTATTGTTATAAACTAAGCATAAGGACACAACATTAAGCCAACACAACCCATGAAACCGATAATGCAATGTTGAATAACAAACTAAGCCATTTAAGTGCATATGAAGTAAAATTGTGTAAAAGCCAACCAGTGGGGTTTCATGAGAGTGACTGAGTTGTATGCCTACCAAATTGATCTAACAGGTAGACAAATGAGAACTAGACTGTCACAAGACAAATAGAATTTATGTCACAGGAAACTACAAGATGAAAATACAAGTAGGTCATTTAACACATTCAATTTGTAAATATCCATATAAACAAGATACAAAGAAGAACATAATCTCATACTCACAATAAACGGAACTGGAGCTTCAAGAAAATCAAGCATTTTTCTCGGTAGAACCTGAAAAAAGGAACAAGATATAGTTTAGAATACCATAATCCAATTTTCTATCAATACCGATGAAAAGAAAATACAAACTTGGGTTTTTTAAAAGCATAATAAGGTTAAGGTCTGTTGACTAAGATTATTAAATGTATGAAATAGCTAAAGATTTGTGTTCTACATCACAAATATTAAAATTTTGTTAACATATGAAGCAAGGAAGAAACCAATCAAGATTACATGGAGTAGAACCTGTATTAATTAACTGCAGTTATAGACAGATATGCATTCCAAATTTAGAACATATATTGCACGGACAACCAAAAATAAATGCTTAAGACCTCAAAAGAACAATTTAGAACATGGCTTGCACGTACGATACTAACAATACTGAAGCTAACACCTCAAAAGAAGTAAGCAACATATGAGATACCTATTTTAAAATCGGTACAGGTCTATAAAAACAATCTCTTGAGCGCAAACAGAGTATAAAACCAATTGCAATATAAGTAAGCTTCCGACTAATCTTGGTCAAGGCTAGTGATATTAGGTTTCATGGCATTAATTTTCAAAGACATTTATTAATTAGTTCAATGAATATATGAGTAACTATTACGATATCTTCAAAACCCAACTTGTGACCTAATATAATTCATTTTCGTTAAAAATATATTCAAAACCCAACCTGTGACCTAATATATTTCATTTTCGTTAAAAATATATATAAATGTTGCTGTCAACATTACATTCCTTAGTTAGGCTCATGTATAACTAGATTCATTCCTATGACACAATAACTCAAAATTGCATTCACATTTATATATAAAAAAAATTATAAAAAAACATTGAATCAGTGAAGCATTTGATCAGATACCTGGTGGCCATTATCCTTATTCGCAATCCGGATCATGTAATCCAAAGCCATCATGAACCCAGACTCCATCTCATCCAGTATCCAGCATATACCACCAAGTCCAAAATGTCACATGCAAGTTATACAACTCCATCTCATTCTTCATTAAAAAAAACTCTAACTAAAACATTCTGCAAATTACCCGATTTTTTGGATGCAAAATTACGATTTTTGCAAGTGCGTGTTAATGATGGTGACAATTGTCAAGTCCTAAACTGGAATCCAAATCTAGTTGCCAAAATTAACTTTTTTTAATTAGGGCATCACAATTTCATCTTTCTTCAAGCCCCTAATTCCCAACCCACACAATCAAATCCCAAAACCCTAACCCTAAATTCAACCAAAACAGAACCTGTGAAACGGCCTTGCTTTGAGAATAGTGCAGGAGGCCGCCGGCTTGGCTCTTCTCATACTGCATCCTGTACCGCCCCTCCGACATCTTGAAGTAGGTCTTCATGGCCGGAGCTTGCGTGCTGCTGTTGTTCATCGAAGAGGAAGAAGACAAAGGGGGCAGGGACATGATCGGCATTTCTACAATTGTCGGGTCGGGATTGGGATACGATCCTTCATGCTCTCGATTGCTAGGGATTTGAATTTGGAGATTTTGATTTGGGAATTTGGGGGGTTTTTTGGGTCGAATTTAGGGTTTGAGAAACGGAGTGAAATTTTAGAAGGAGAAGATCGAAACGGAGGAATGGTGAAGGAGACTTTTTCGAACTGGATGGGTTTTATTTTAGAAAAGTAATTTTACGTGTCTAATACGTGTTTAATATTAAAGATTAAAAAACTATTTTAGTAACAGAATATATTATGTTACAATTGTTCTTTTGTAATTGTTGCAATTGCAACAAATTAATAGAATCTCCTGCGGATGTCGGAAACATTCACAACGGAGCGGTTTGTTGTGATTAATCCGTTGTAGATAGTAGCACTAACAAAAGAATTTTGATACTCGTAAATGATTCGTTGTTATTGCAAGGTTTTCTAGTAGTGAATGGAGTTAAAAGCTAATGAGTTAAAGCTTTAACATCCTAATTGTTTTGAAATTTAGAATCCAATTGGAGCCATAGAGATGTTCAAACTTAAGCATCAATTTTAGACAATTGACATGTTTTAGATAATTTTGATGATTCCACATAAATTCCACAAATATATAATTTCATTTCAATTTTGATGGTATTATATATCTAGAAAATTACTTAGAATAATCATATTATTCCAATACGAAATATGAAAACTTGTCGATGTGTTTCCGATGTTTAGAATGTTGTTATATCATTCCAATTTTGATGATATATCTCTTTTATGGATTCTTTTTTCATTCCAATTTTGATGATTCAGAATTAACCATAATTGATTTGACTGTTCTATCATTCCACTATGAAACATAGTATTATTCTTGTGTAGAAACTATAATAGTTCTTGTTCTTTATTTAATTAAAGAAATTTGATTGTGATGCTTGATCTATATTTTTGCTAAGCTAATTATGAATTGTACTAAGTTCTTTTATAAAACTAGATACTTTGTGAAATTCGTTGAAATTCTTAGAGATATGTCTCTTGATATTCTTGTTTCCAATAAGCTAGCAAAGATTGAGGAGTTGAATCTGTCAACATAGATTTCAAAAATAATGATTTGCTCAAGATGGAGGAGTAAAACATAAAGCTGTGTGCAAGGATAGAGTTTCAGTTTATTTCTTTCGAGATTAAATTAGTCACTTACTTGGTAAAACTTCTGTTGAGTTTAACACTCTTGTATTCATTGAGCTTAAAACTCTTATTTTGTTCTTGAAGTTTATTTGCTTTTGTTTGATTTTGAAACTATGACAGATTACTCCAGTTGGTTTAGTCATTGTGAACTATTCTGTTGTTATATGGTTTGGGAACTATTTAATTATTTTGGTTTAGTATTTTTGAACTATTCGGATTTATAATCGACTTAGTCCTTATGAACTATACATTGTGTGATGCATTTCTTCTATTTAAAGACTGCTATCAGCCAGTCAGCTTCATGTTGAACTGATGAGATAATCCAGTACGTTTATATATTGAGAATATAGGAGAAGATTGTTGGATATATAGGTATATTCTCACTATATGGATAATATTATGTGTAATATTATTCTATTGGTAACACGTGTGTTACACATACTAATTGTATGGATATCAGAACAAGGGTTGAGTGGGTTGAGAACCCAGTACCCAAACCAGTATTTATCCTATAAATATTGTCTTGTGATAGTAGTCTAGGTATTCCAATTTTGATACCTAGGGTAAATATCTCAAGCACATGTTAGTCTAGAATATTAACTCTAATTTCTATTGTTATAATCTCTAACAGTAGTGACCACCTTAGTAAAGGGAATGAAGCCACGTCCTTGAGAGTTGAAGTAGGTGTTTCTCCCTTGCGGACCTAGGCCACATCCTGGATAGTTGAAATTGTTGTTACGCCCTCCTCTTCTTGACCCATGAAAGCCATAGCACTGTCCCTTTCGTCATCGTGTGCCTAAGTATGAAGTTCACGATTGTGCAAAGCCATAATAAATTGAGCGAAGGTCGGGAGAGGAGGCTTTGATAGTTGAGAATCAACAAAGCTAAGGTACATGGGACCAAGGCCATTGGCCAACCAAATTACTTTGTCATCATCAGAGACCGGCTTTTGCATTGCTGCTTACTCATCAGAAATATTTTTGAAGCATTTTATTTAGTCCTCAACTGATGAGGATCCTATTTTGCAATCGAGAAGTCGGGTGGTCAACAATCTTTCACGATCTTTGGTAACTTGAGCATTGGTGTCTTCAAGAGCAATCCATACTTTGTAGTAGATAATCCAGTCACAACATGAATAACCTCTTCAGAGTTCAGATAGTGTACCACGGAGCCAACTCTTGATAAGATTGTCATCCCTCTTCCAGGCAAACATATGCAGGATTTAGGGTTTTCTCACCTTCGTCTGCAGCAGTATAGTGAGAAGTGGATTGGCTGTGATATGGATGTCGATTCCTTGGCCTTCCATGATTGACTGACTCCTTCCACATCACTCTTAGAGGTATACTATTCATTAACTTTTCATTTGCATTTGGTAATTACAGGAACACTTTGGTGATGAGTTGGCAAATTTACATCAATAATAGATGTGATACCAAATAAACATTGATGCAATTGGAGACTGAAAATGCTTGCTACAGTGTACAAAATTTGCAAATTGTGTCTAACCAAATGCCCCCTAGTGTAAAATTTGATTTATCTCGTTGTTGACACAAGCAATGGAGATAGGGTGTTGATATGGGTCAGGAATAAACGTGGCTCATCCTGGGCCACTGGATCCCCTCAGGATACGCACTCTTTCTGATTCTTCAGATCTGCCACATCAGCACCGGAAAACCGCCCGGAGCTCTGCCACGTCAACCCGGAAACCACTCCGGCGTCTGCCACGTCAGCCCTATACCGCCCGGCTTTCCACTGCTTCAGCCACTCGGGTAACCGGGTCCGGCCCAGCCCCAAACGGGTCTGGACCCGATTGGCATCCCCTATAAATACCAGACCCTCCCCCCTGTCTGCAGGTAATCAATCTTTTCCACTCAAAACCCTAGTTACTGCTACTCTCTCTCAGAGACTAACTAGATCGTCGGAGGGTCTGCCACTGGGATCAACCCCGGTGTTCCTAGACCGTCTGCAGGTACACCAGACCTCGGATCCGAGCCCCCTGATCCGAGCCTCACTCCAGCCTTGCCTCACTCCAGCCTGCCACCGGTGTCGCTCGGCCAGCCGAGGGTCGTCTGATCAGTAGCTTCCTCCTTCAAATACAAATCGAGTAAGAACTCACACCTGGTGCATCCACACGTCTCCCAGAAACAAACCGCATCAGGTTGGCGCCGTCTGTGGGAACGTTACTTTAGGAGCCGACCCGAGCCCGACCGTCAAGGTACCTCGACAGCCTGAACTCTTATGCCCCCCAGCCAAAAAGGCTGCTACCTCCGCGCCTCGGCAGAACTTGGCCCCGCCGGGTCCCACTGCCGAAGCACACGCCTCCAATCTCGGGGCTCCCCACCAGGGACCCCAGAAGAGTGCCTCCCATCCAGCCCAGCCCGACCTACGGGGGGTAATCATCAACCGACAGGTTAGCCGCAGTAGGGGAAGGGCCGCTTCCAACTCGGCCCCGAACCATCCAAAACCACCGTCACAGGGGCGGAGGCCAGCGCTCAGCCGTGTCGGACATCAACCTTCGGCCCACCCAAACCGGGTCGAGGGAGCCCCAGTCACTCACCAAGAGTTCCAGGACTTCCGGAGGGAGATCCTGGGGGCCCTTCGAGGGGCCCCCCACCAGGAGGATGTCCGCCATTCTCAAACCAGGTCGAACGCCGAGGCCAGCGTGTCCCGCCCATCCACTATCCCACCAGAGTACGGGGGCGATCTCCTAAGGCGCCTCCAAGAAATGGAGGATCGCCTCGACCACATAGGCGACGGCGGTCCCGGAGCGACTCAGGGGTACAAACCTGTCCGACCTCCTTTCTCCGCCCTCATCCTCCAAGCAGAAATACCTCGAAATTTCTGACCACCTCAGTTCGAGACCTATGACGACGAGGGAGATCCTGCTGATCACATGGAGGGTTTCAAAACCCTCATGATGATTCACAGCGCTTCGGATCCACTGCTATGCCGAGCCTTCCCTGCCACCCTCCGGGGTCCGGCTCGTGAATGGTTCTCCAAGCTGACCCTCGGCTCCATTTACTCCTTCGACCAGCTGGAGGGCAATTTCCTCGCCCACTTTGTTACCAGCCGGAAGGCCGAGAGGACAAGTGCTTCTTTGCTTGGACTCAGGCAGAAGGAGGGGGAATCGCTCAGGGTGTTCGTCCGGAGGTTCACAGCAGAGGCAAGGTCGGTCTCCTCTCTCGATCCTGCGTCGCCTCCGCGGCATTTCGGCACAACGTCCATCATGGACAGCTGAAAGCCTCTCTGGCGAAGAAGCCCCCAATCGATTTTCCCGACCTCCTCAACAGGGTTGAGAAATACATCAGGGCGGAGGAGGCCCTAAACCCAGAAGAGTCCAGGGAGGTACCCGGAAAAGGAAAGTGGAAGGCCGAAGAAGTTGAGCCATCAAAGAAGGCTCCAAGGGACACGGGCGTCATGAAGAAGGTCCCACCGGTCCCTCGCTTCGAAAGGTATACCCCGCTAACCCAGAATGTGTCCTCCATCCTCTTGGCGATCGAGGACAGGGACCTCGTCCGGTATCCCCCTCGTCCATCCAACAACACCAGTAAGAAAAGGGATCAGCGGTTCTACTGCCGCTTCCACCGGGACAACGGGCACGACACGGATCACTGCCGGGCCCTGAAAGACGAGATCGATGCCCTTATTCAGCGAGGGTACCTCAGAGAGTACAAGCGAGAGGAAGCTCGGGGGCAGAGGGACACAAGGAACAGGAGGACTCCGCCTCCTCCTCGAGCTCCCTTGCAGCTCCTCGAGCGAGAGCAGGAGCTTGATGAGGCCGAGGGCCAAGCCATATTACACTGCATCCACGGGGGGCCCATGGGAGGGGAGTCCAACACTTCCCGCAAGGCGTTCATCCGGGATGTTAACGCCGTCCAAGGTCCCTTCCCCCCTCAGATCCAACAGCTCCCTGTCTCCTTCTCGGAGGAAGACCTGGAAGGGGTGCGGCTCCCGCATTGCGACGCCCTCGTCATCAACCTCAGCATGGCCAATTTTGACGCTCGGCGAATCCTTGTGGATAACGAGAGCTCGGTCAACATTCTGTTTCTCGAAGCCTTCGAAAACCTGAAGCTCTCCCGCGACAAGCTGAAGCCGGCGGGGTACACCTTGCACGGGTTCTCGGGCGTCCCTGTAACAATTGAAGGGATCGTCACACTAGATGTCACGGCAGGTACGACCCCAAACCGAAGAACCGAGTCCATGGACTTTATGGTGGTAAACGTCAAGGCAGCCTACAATGCGATACTCGGTCGCCCGGGCCTCTGCTCCCTTCAGGCTGTCCCCTCGGCCTATCACCAGAAAATGAAGTTCCCCACCAAGACCGGAGTAGGAGTAGTCCGAGGGAACCGGGAAGCTGCTCGCTCATGCTACATGACAGCAATCGGGAGCGGCGTGTTTCCCCTCGACGCCGTCGAGATGCAGCCCCAGAGGACCCAGCCAGAGCCGGAGTTGGCAGACGAACTGGAAGATATCTCGTTCGAGACAGGGGATCCGTCGAAGCAATTTCGAGTAAGTCGCTCCCTCACCCCTCACCTTAAGTCCGACCTCATCACCTGCATTCGTCGCAATGTCGACCTCTTTTCCTGGAAGCCTTCTGACATGCCCGGTATCTCCGAGGATCTCATCATGCACAAACTCAGCGTGATCCCCGGGTAGAAGCCGGTTGTCCAAAAGCGACGCAAGTTCGCTCCGGAGCGACAGCAGGCGGTAAATGCGGAAGTCGACAAGCTCCTGGCCGCACGCTTCATCCAAGAAGTCAGCTACCCCGAGTGGCTCGCGAACGTCGTCATGGTCAAGAAGGCGAGCGGGAGCTGGAGGATCTGTATAGATTTCACGGACCTCAACAAGGCGTGCCCGAAAGATCCATTCCCCCTCCCCAGAATCGATGCTCTTATCAATGCAACATCGGGTCACGAGCTCCTGTCCTTCATGGATGCATTTTCAGGCTACAACCAGATCCGCATGTTCCCTCCCGACATCGCCAAGACGTCCTTCGTTACAGACCAGGGGCTGTACTGTTACAGGGTCATGCCCTTCGGGCTGAAGAACGCGGGCGCCACCTATTAGAGACTCGTCAACTGGGTCTTCAAGGAGCAAATCGGGCACAATATGGAGGTATATGTGGACGACATGCTCGTCAAGAGCCAATGGGGGGAGGATCACGTCGCCGATCTAGAGGAGGCCTTTGGGGTACTTCGGACCCATAATATGAGACTCAATCCGGCCAAATGCGCCTTCGGCGTCTCCGCAGGAAAGTTTCTTAGCTTTATTGTCAGCCAGCGAGGCATCGAGGCGAACCCCGAGAAGATCCAGGCCATATTAGACATGGCTCCTCCCAGGAACATCAAAGAGGTCCAGCGACTGACGGGGAGACTGGCGGCCATCGGCCGTTTCCTCTCCAAGTCTGAAGAGAAGTCTCTTCCGTTCTTCAATGCCCTGCGCGGCACCGGCGGGTTCGAGTGGGGTACCCAACAGCAAGAGGCCTTCGCCCAATTGAAGGAGTACCTCGCAAACCCTCCCCTCCTCAGCAAGCCCGAACTAGGAGAGCCACTCTGGCTCTACCTTTCAGCCTCGGAGAAGGTGCTCAGCGCCGTTCTCGTTCGGGAGGAAGAGGGATCACAGAAGCCCCTGTACTATGTCAGCAAGGTCCTGCTCGATGCCGAGACCAGATACTCTCGGATGGAGAGAGTAGCGTACGCCTTGGTCATGGCCTCGCGAAAACTCCGTCCATATTTTCAATCCCATTCAGTCCAGGTACTGACGGACCAACCCCTGAAGGCCGTGCTCTACAAGCCGGAGAGCTCGGGTCGACTCGTCAAATGGTCGATTGAGCTCAGCCAGTATGACATTGGCTATCAGCCCAGAACAGCCATCAAGGGACAGGCGCTCGCAGAATTCATCACGGAATGCACCATCTCCGAGCATCCCGCGAGCAAGGAGGCCGACCAGACGTGGGAAGTTTACGTCGATGGCTCCTCCTGCGAGGCGGGTAGCGGAGCTGGCATTATTCTGCGAGGCCCGGATGGTTTTCTTCTCTAATACTGCCTCCGCCTTAACTTCCTGGCCTCCAACAACGAGGCCGAGTACGAGGCCATGATCGCCGGGCTCACCCTGGCTCATCGGGCCGGCGCCAGACAGATCAGGGCTTTTAGCGACTCCCAGCTCGTGGTCAACCAGATCACCGGGGAGTACGAGGCCCGCGACGACCGGATGGTCCGGTACCGAGCAGTGGTTCAACACCTACTAACGTCCTTCGACGAGTCGGCCGTTGTGAGGATCCCCCGGGAACAGAATGTCCAGGCTGACACCCTGTCAAAATTGGCTTCCTCATCCTTTGAAGGTCTCGACCGTACGGTCCTGATCGAAGTCATGTTGAAACCAAGCATCGACATACCGGAGGTCCTGTGTATTGAAGACGGAGCTCCCCCCGACGACTGGACCACTCTTATTAGGCGATTTCTCGTCAAGGGAGAGCTCCCTGAAGACCGAGCTGAGGCAAGACGGGTCAGGGCCCGAGCAGAAAGATTCGCCATGATCAACTCAACACTCTTCAAAAGGTCATACACAACCTCGGATGGCCGACCCTATCTCCGCTGCCTCACTCCAGATGAAGCCAAGTATGCTCTCAAGGAGCTCCACGAAGGGATCGGTGGATGCCACATGGGAAGCCGTTCGTTCGCGCGGAAGGCTTTGAACCACGGGTACTACTGGCCCACCATGTTGCAAGACGCCCTGACTCTTGTCAGGAAATGTGGTCCCTGTCAAAGGTTCTCGCCCATCAAAAGGGCCCCGCAAGCAAACCTCCGCTCGATGGCCAGTCCGACCCCCTTTTCCATGTGGGGAATGGATCTGGTAGGCCCCTTTCCCAAGGCAACGGGGCAGCGAAAGTTTCTCATTGTGGTAATAGACTACTTTACAAAATGGATCGAGGCAGAGCCATTAGCAACGATCACCGAGCAACAGACTCAGCAATTCTTCTGGAAGCACATCGTCTGTCGGTTCGGGATCCCTCAAGTGCTCGTCACAGATAACGGGACCCAATTCGCGGGCAAGCATTTCCGCAAGTTCTGCGAAGATCTTGGTATCCAGCAGCGCTTCTCCTCAGTATGTCATCCCCAGTCCAACGGGCAGGCGGAGAACGCAAACCGTCAGATCCTCGACGGACTCAAGAAGCGACTCGATAATTCCTCCAAGGGATTATGGGTCGACGAGCTGCCAAGTGTTCTCTGGGCCCACCGAACGACGAAGAGGATCCCGACAGGGGAGTCGCCCTTCAATCTGACGTACGGTGCAGAGGCCGTCATTCCCCTGGAGATAGGGATCCCCTCTCCCCGGATCATGGCCTTCGACGAGGTAAGTAACTCTTTACAGCTACGAGCCGACCTGGACCTCGTTGACGAGGTCAGGGAGAAGTCGGCCATTAGAAGGAGTATCTACCAGCAGAGGATCGAGAGGTTCTACAACAAGAAGGTGCACCCAACTGACATCAAACTCGGAGACCTTGTTCTCCGAAAGCTGGCGGTATCCAACCCCGGCCAGAAAAGAAAGTTGGCACCAAACTGGGAGGGCCCTTACAAGGTATCAGAAGTCGTACGTCCCGGTACGTATCGCCTGACCAGCGCCGAAGGCAAGCCCATCAAAAGGCCATAGAATGCGGAGCACCTTATCAAGTTCTTAGGAAGGGAGTAGCCTTCCTATCTATGTAAATTATCATGATTGTAGTCGGCACATCGTGCCTAGTCTTTTGTAATAGCTCGAATATATTGTAAATATGCCAGCTTTCTTAAAACAAGCCTTGGCTTCTTATTTTCATTACCAATAGAGAAAATGTTCCGCTCTCGGCCGTCGGATGGGATCGCGAGCCAAAACAGCTTCTCTTACAAGCTTATGGTTCGGCCCTCGGACGGAATCGCGAGCCACAACAGCTTCTCTTCATGAGCTTATGGTTCGGCCCTCGGACGGAATCGCGAGCCACAACAGCTTGTCTTAATGAGCTTATGGTTCAGCCCTCGGACGGAATCGCGAGCCAAAACAGCTTCTCTTACAAGCATATGGTTCGGCCCTCGGACGGAATCGCGAGCCACAACAGCTTCTCTTAATGAGCTTATGGTTCGGCCCTCGGACGGAATCGCGAGCCACAACATCTTGTCTTAATGAGCTTATGGTTCGGCCCTCGGACGGGATCGCGAGCCAAAACAGCTTCTCTTACAAGCTTATGGTTCGGCCCTCGGACGGAATCGTGAGCCACAACAGCTTGTCTTCATGAGCTTATGGTTCGGCCCTCGGACGGAATCGCGAGCCAAAATAGCTTCTCTTACAAGCTTATGGTTCGGCCCTCGGACGGAATCGCGAGTCAAAACAGCTTCTCTTACAAGCTTATGGTTCGGCCCTCGGACGGAATCGCGAGCCCCAACAGCTTGTCTCACAAGCTCGGAAGGCTCGGCCTGATTGGAGTTCGGCGTCTCTGTTCCAAACACGCCCGCACTGTCTCTCCCCGAGAACATGTGCAGGAGCTCGACGTCGACCCCGAGCGAGGCGGGTGCCTTCTCCAAGGCACCGCGACCTTGACGCTCGGCGGCGACCCTCTGCTACGCCTGCAGTTGCCTTTCTCACCGGTATGGGGGCTCGGCACCCGTCCCTCGCTGGGTTTGGGCTCCATACAGCCCATCAACCTATGTACGAGGCGACATTCGCCAGCCACGCCCGCACCGTCTCTCTCCGAGAAATCGACATTCGCCAGCCACGCCCGCACCGTCTCTCTCCGAGAACATGTGCAGGAACTCGGCGTCGACCCCGAGCGAGGCGGGTGCCTTCTCCAAGGCACCGCGACCTTGACGCTCGGCGGGGACCTCGACACTCTTCCAAAAAAGGTTCTCACAAACATGGGGGCTCGACAAACCAAAGCACCAAGCTTGGTTCCGACCCAGGATTGACAAAATTTCGTTTAAGGTTTAGAGCGTCCGCCTCCGGCAGACGATCAGAGCCTCGTGTCGAATTATCGACCGCCCTCTCACCCACGAACAACTCGGGGTTTGACTGCCTTGACCGGCCCAAACCCCGAACTGTTCGAGGGTGGCAGGGGGGCCATCGACCTGCTGCTCCCACCATCCGGGATCGAACGCTCCGAGCCTTCGAGCTGTTCAGCTGACCCTCCTCTCGCCCAAGAACAAGTCGGGGTTTACGGCTTTGACGAGCCCGAAACCCCAAATTGTTCTCGGACGACAGGAGAGCCGCCACACATCGGAAATATTATATTCTCTGGGCGCTCGCCTTTGGCAGACACCCGAGTCAGATGGCTCAATGCTTGATAAATGACAAGGAGTGTGGGGGTTATATAGCCCCCTGAGGCCCTCATTTATTGCATATGGGAATGCGAAATGACGGAAGGCGAAACGTCGCCATAAATGTTCATGGGAATGCGAAACGTCGCAATTAAGGACGCAGTCGCGTCAGTAGCGACCCTTCGTATCTATGACACCGACCAACCTCGGCATCCGAGGCAACCACGGTTACAGGAAACGAATGTTCTTATTGATTACTCATTGCTTACAACTCAATGAACGTCGGTACAAATACAAAGAAAAAAGAAGGCTCACAAATCACTCACGCTCGCCGGGGAACTCAAATTTAGGGCTCCTATCGCGCTCGGTCGGGCTGACCAGGGAGGACACTCCCGCCACCGAGCTCCCCGCATCGTCCGACTGGGCCTCAACCAACGAAAATGGCAGAGACCGCCCCGGGGTCGAGTTGCTCGCCTCTTCGATCAGACCCGCTCCCAATATGAGCTTCAGCCGGCGAATCTCCAATTCCTTCTCCACAACGGTCTCACGAAGAAAAGACTCCGAAGCCGAGCGCCCGCTAGAGGCGTCCGAGGCAGACCAGTCCGTCTCAGTTACCCACCAGTCCCGGTCGGCTACGACCTTTCTCAGACGAGCAACCTCTAGACCGAGCTCCCTTGACTTATTCAGAAAATAATTCTTGGCGGCCTCTCGGTCCCGAGCTAGCTTTCGTCGGTGGTCCAGAACGGGGTCGGGGTCCCGAGTCCCACGCCTCTACCAAAAGATAAAAACGAATTATCACAAAAATGCAAGTCTTGAGAGGTCGGCCCAAAAAAGTATATTTTCATTTCTTTCCAAAATTTTGATACAAAAAACCGCGGTGGCCAGTCTGCTGAAGGCATTTACATCAAAAAACAAAAAGAACAAAAACATATATCTATTCTTGAGGATCGGGGTGCACCTCGTCGTCGTCTTGGGCTCCCCCGGTCCCATCACCGCCAAAGGTCGGAGGGCAGTCCGAATGCCACCCGTAGCAGAGGTGGTCGACGTTCAGCTCAGGGTATATCTGCCTAAAATGGGACTTGGCCTGTTCGTACGCCTCGTCCTGCACCGTCACCACGGTCTCCCCCAAGATCGCCTCCAAATCTGCCAGGGCCTTCTTCCCCTTCTCCGCCTCAGCGGCGACCTTCTTCAAAAGATCCTCCCGGTCCTGCTTGTGGATCCTGACGAGCGATTCTAGCTGAGCCTCGTGGACGAGCACTTGATCCTGGGCCGCTTTCAGATCGTCCTTGGCCTTGGTCAGCTCCCGGAGGTACTTCTCCACATTCTTCCGCTCGAAGAGAATTTCCTTCTCCAAGCACTTCTGGACGTGCTGGCCGTGGAGCATCGCCTGTTAAGAGAGATCAAAATTAATGATAGTCCCAAGCTAAGTCAAAAAAAAATCTCGACCGACTTACCGAGAGGCTTGACTGGGCCCACCGCATATAGGCCTGGTCGGCCGTCTGCACCGCCAAGGCCATCCCATCGCGCTCCGTGATGGCCTTCGAGACGAACTCCATCGATACGGGTCCGTCGAGGATGCTGTCCCCCTTCAAAATCGACCAGTCGGGAACAAAGGGCATCGTACCCATTCTCCCCACCAGCTCCGCGGCACTCGGACGTACCGGCGGAAGCTGTTGTTGCGGGGTTTCCACGGTCTTGCCCGAGCCACCCGCTGCGTCTCGAGCCGACCTCGACGAGTGGTGCGAGTGGTGCTTCTTTTGTTTCTTCGCCGGGGATTGCCCCTCGGCCGTAGGGGCAGGCGCCTGGGAAGGCCCTCCGGCCTGCGCAGCTTGGCCGGCCAGCTTTTTCCGCTCGGCCGCCAGGCGATCTTGCTCCTCCTTCTTCTTCTTCTCCACTCTCGTCTTCTCGGCCGCGACGAGCAATATCTTCTTGGCTTCCGCCTGTTGAGTCGACATCCCTGCAAAAAGAGGAAACAAAAAGGCTAACGTTAACACGAAGGCAGGAGGATGAACAAATATGGAAAGAAACATACTAGGGTCGGCGGAACTCAGTCTGGCCCTCGCAAGGTGAATCTCGGTCACTCGGGGCCATGCGATACTGTGACCCCCCACTATCACATCCACCTTCTCCCACTCCCTGGCCAATAAATCACTCTTCTTCGGAGGCTTGTGCCTCGGCTTTACGAAGTTCCACTGGGTCGGTATCTCCCAAGACCCTTCGGTCTTAACAACAAAGTACTTGCCCCTCCATCCCTTTATCGAGTCCGGGTGGCCGTGCACCACCTTCTTGTGCGGCCTCGGTGAGAAATAGAAGACCCCCTCTATATCTCCGAGCGAACCAATTCCAAAGATGGCCCGGAAATACGTCAATCTGGGCTTCACCCCCTTCTCTTGGCATTTCAAAATAAAACAGATAAGATGCTTCCAAGAATTAGGGTCATACTGCATAGGGCACAGTTCCGCCCAGTTCAAAACCCTCTTCACAAAAGGGTGCAGGGGCAACCTCAACCCCGAGAGGGAGGCATCCTCTAGGAATATGCAGTACCCAGGTGCCAGAACAGTGGTAGGACGGATTTCGGGGCTTGGAAGGAGGAGCTCGTACTCCCATGGAATGTAATAGGCGACCCTGATAATGTTGAGATACTCCGGCCTCAGAACGCTCGGAGTGCTGTCTGCGCGGATCTTCACCCGAGTGTCCTTGCCTGGCATGGGAGGTATCGGTTGGATGTCCTTGATGTCGTCCGGGTACATACGAATCGACACGGGATTCTGAAAGGTGACAGGGGGAACATCGAGACCCGATTTCGGCGCGTCCTCGTCGGGCGAAGAAGGACTGTGGGGAATTGCCATGACCTTCTTCTTCCGACGAGGGCGAGCCTTACGCTCGGGGGACGGCGTCGACAAAGGGGGTAGCGGAGGAAGGTCCTCTCCGACCCCAGCCGGCCCCCCGGGCATGCCCTGACCGGCCTCCTGTCCATCGACCTCCTCCTCGTCTCCCTCGCCTTCCTCCTCCTCGTCTCCCTCGCCTTCCTCCTCGCCCTCATCGATCTGCTCATCTTCATCTCCCTCATCATCATCACCCATCTCCCGATCGGATTCCTCGTCCTCATCCTCGATGTCGCCCTCGACCTCCTCGCCACCCTCTTCCATGGGTTCCTTCCCCGGTCTCCTGGACCTCAACGGGGACACTACAAAAACCACGTCGTCGCCTCCATCAGAACCGGGGTCGGAAAGAACTTCCTCCTTCACCTTGTACTTGCTCAAGGACGAAGACGTTTCCGGCTCAGACTCCTCCGCCGAGCGACCTGTCGAGCTGGCCTCGGATCCGGACTGAGTTCGCGACATTGGTAAAAGAGAAATACTAACCTAGAGCGTAGAAAGTTACGATTACCGGAAAACCCGCCGACGGCAAGTAAGATTCCTGCTCTTGCTGAAAATGGAAGAAAATTGGAGTGAGTAATGAAAATGAAGATGAAGAAATGGGAAGGGGATTGGGGTTTTTTAAAGAGGAAAACGACTCCTCGATTCTCGCAATAAAAATCTGGCCGTTGGATCTTATCTGACAAAATCCAACGGCCACCAAGATCTGAAAAAGATTTGATCTTCGCGCCATGACATCAGCAATAAAGCGTAAAATTACCCCACTACCCCTTCCCCTTTTCTAGAGAGAAAAAAAGCCTTTTTCCCCAAGTCAGAAGGGTCGACGCTCGGATCGAAGCCCGAGCCAGGCCACCTTTTCCTTTCTCAGTGGGGGCTCGGAGCTCGGATGGCAGCGCGAGCCAATTCCCCTTCTCTTCCACACAGAGGGATCGACGCTCGGATCGAAGCTCGAGCCAGGCCACCTTCGTCTTTCTTAGTGGGGGCTCGGAGCTCGGATGGCAGCGCGAGCCAATTCCCCTTCTCTTCCTCACAGAGGGGTCGACGCTCGGATCGAAGCTTGAGCCAGACCACCTTCGTCTTTCTCAGTGGTTGCTCGGAGCTCGGATGGCAGCGCGAGCCAATTCCCCTTCTCTTCCTCACAGAGGGGTCGACGCTCGGATCGAAGCTCGAGCCAGACCACCTTCGTCTTTCTCAGTGGTTGCTCGGAGCTCGGATGGCAGCCCGAGCCAATTCCCCTTCACTTCCTCACAGTGGGATCGACGCTCGGATCGAAGCTCGAGCCAGACACCTTCCTTTCTCAGGGTTGCTCGGAGCTCGAGCACCAGTCTTCTCCTTTCTCAGTGGTTGCTCGGAGCTCGGATAGCAGCCCGAGCCAATTCCCCTTCTCTTCCTCACAGAGGGGTCGACGCTCTGATCGAAGCTCGAGCCAGACCACCTTCTCTTTTCTCAGTGGTTGCTCGGAGCTCGGATAGCAGCGCGAGCCAATTCCCCTTCTATTCCTCACAGAAGGGTCGACGCTCGGATCGAAGCCCGCGCCAGGCCACCTTTTCCTTTCTCAGTGGGGGCTCGGAGCTCGGATGGCAGCGCGAGCCAATTCCCCTTCTCTTCCACACAGAGGGGTCGACGCTCGGATCGAAGCTCGAGCCAGGCCACCTTCGTCTTTCTCAGTGGGGGCTCAGAGCTCGGATGGCAGCGCGAGCCAATTCCCCTTCTCTTCCTCACAGAGGGGTCGACGCTCGGATCGAAGCTCGAGCCAGACCACCTTCGTCTTTCTCAGTGGTTGCTCGGAGCTCGGATGGCAGCGCGAGCCAATTCCCTTTCTCTTCCTTACAGAGGGGTCGACGCTCGGATCGAAGCTCGAGCCAGACCACCTTCGTCTTTCTCAGTGGTTGCTCGGAGCTCGGATGGCAGCCCGAGCCAATTCCCCTTCTCTTCCTCATAGTGGGGTCGACGCTCGGATCGAAGCTCGAGCCAGGCCACCTTCTCCTTTCTCAGTGGTTGCTCGGAGCTCGGATAGCAGCACGAGCCAATTCCCCTTCTCTTCCTCACAGAGGGGTCGATGCTCGGATCGAAGCTCGAGCCAGACCACCTTCTCCTTTCTCATTGGTTGCTCGGACCTCGGATAGCAGCGCGAGCCAATTCCCCTTCTCTTCCTCACAGAAGGATCGACGCTCAGATCGAAGCTCGAGCCAGGCCACCTTCTCCTTTCTCAGTGGTTGCTCGGAGCTCGGATAGCAGTGCGAGCCAATTCCCCTTCTCTTCTTCACAGAAGGGTCGACGCTCGGATCGAAGCTCGAGCCAGACCACCCTCGTCTTTTTCAGTGGGGGCTCGGAGCTCGGATAGCAGCAAGAGCACCAATCGCTCCCCTTTTTACTCTGAGGGGCTCGGTGCTCGGATAGCATCCCGAGCACCAACCGCTCTCCTTTTGCCTCAGTATGGCTTGGCGCTCGGATAGCATACCAAGCACCAATCACTCCCCTTTGACACTTGGGGGCTCGGCGCTCGGATAGAATCCCGAGCACCAATCACTCTCCTAGAGCTCAGTGTGGCTCGGCGCTCGGATAGCATCCCGAAACACCAAATACTCTCCTCGCTCTTCCAACTAGCGAGGAGATCGTCCACAGACCCGAGGAGGTCGTCTACCGATCCAAAAGCGCTCAACAGGCTGACCCCCAGGGTCTCGGCCACCGACCCCTGACGCTCGGCAAACAAGCCCCCAACGGATGGCCTTGACGTCCCCTCGCTCTTCCAACTAGCGAGGCGATCGTTTGCCGACCCTTGGGGCTCGTCCACCGACCCCTGACGCTCGGCAAACATGCCCCAACGGATGGCCTTGACGTTCCCTCGCTCTTCCAACTGGCGAGGCGGTCGTCTGCCGACCCCTAGGGCTTGTCTGCCGTTCCCGTGGGCTCGTCCACCGACCCCCAGACCTCGACTTGCGCCCTTCTGGCTCTCCTCTCTCCTGAACTTAACCTCCTGCGCAGAATCCAACGAAGGGTCCCTTCCTCCTGCCCCCTGGCCTCTTTGGGAAACAACAGATCCTACTTCTTACCCCAACATCTGCTCTTCCCCTAGGGACAAAGAGTCGCTCCCACACGACTGGATCACCCAGCCCGGCGGGAGCGTGGGGCTTGTGATATGGGTCAGGAATAAACGTGGCTCATCCTGGGCCACTGGATCCCCTCAGGATACGCACACTTTCTGATCCTTCAGATCTGCCACATCAGCACTGGAAAACCGCCCGGAGCTCTGCCACGTCAGCCCGAAAACCACTCCGGCGTCTGCCACGTCAGCCCTATACCGCCCGGCTTTCCACCGCTTCAGCCACTCGGGTAACCGGGTCCGGCCCAGCCCTAAACGAGTCTGGACCCGATTGGCATCCCCTATAAATACCAGACCCTCCCCCCTGTCTGCAGGTAATCAATCTTTTCCACTCAAAATCCTAGTTACTGCTACTCTCTCTCAGAGACTAACTAGATCGTCGGAGGGTCTGCCACCGGGATCAACCCCGGTGTTCTTAGACCGTCTGCAGGTACACCAGACCTCGGATCCGAGCCCCCTGATCCGAGCCGAGCATCCAGCCTTGCCTCACTCCAGCTTGCCACCGGTGCCGCTCGGCCAGCCGAGGGTCGTCTGATCAGTAGCTTCCTCCTTCAAATACAAATCGAGTAAGAACTCACACCTGGTGCATCCACACGTCTCCCAGAAACAAACCACATCAGGTGTCATACCAATGTACGTTGAATATGTGATTTTTCCCCCGAAATAGACCACTTTCAAAACTAATTTTCAAAATAGACCACTTTCGAAACTAATTTCGAAAACAGACCACTCGCAGTTCCTAACTACGACCTCTGTTATTTTTAGGTCGCAGCTGGGAATTGCGGCCTCTATACAACACATTTTTACTTGAAAAAATGTGTATGTCTCAAAGTCAGTTTAGGTTAAATATGAAATGAACTAAGACCGCAATTCTCAACTGCGGTCTGTGTTATTTGGAGGCCGCACTATTTAACACAATTTTTCTTTGAAAATTTTGTTTAAGTCTCAAAGTCACTTTAGGCCAAATATGAAATGAACTAAGGCCGCAGTTCCCAATTGCGGACCCTGCTATTTTTATGCCGCAGTTCCCAACTGCAGCCTTTATTTAACACATCTTTACTTGGATAAATTTGTCTTAGTCTCAAAGTCACTTTAGGCCAAATATGAAATGAACTAAGACAGCAGTTCCCAACTGCGGCCTCTGTTATTTTTAGGTCGCAGTTGGGAAGTGCGGCCTATATTTAACACATCTTTACTTGAAAAATTTTGTCCAAGTCTCAAAGTCACTTTAGACCAATTATGAAATGAACTAAGACCGCAGTTCCAAACTGCGGCCTTTGTTATTTTTAGGCCGCAGTTGGGAAATGCGACCTCAATTTAACACATCTTTACTTGAAAAAATTTGTCTAAGTCTGAAAGTCACTTTAGGCCAAATATGAAATGAACTAAGACCGCAGTTCCCAACTGCTGCCACTATTATTTTAAGGCCGCAGTTGAGAACTGCGACCTTCATTTAACATTTTTTTACTTGAAAAAAATTGTCCCAAGTCTTGAAGTTACTTATGCCACATATGAAATGAAGCAAGGCCGCAATTGAGAACTGCGACATGGAAAAAATCCATTGTGAAGAGGCCGCAGTTGGATACGGCTGCCTCACAATCGACAGACCGCAGTTCCCAACTGCGAGTGGTTCATTTTCAAAATTAGTTTCGAAAGTGGTCTATTTTAAGAATTAGTTTCAGAAAGTTGTATATTTTGGGGAATACATCTTGAATATGTCTATGTTTCATTCTACAATGGGAGGGATTGAGGGGCTTTGTCAATCATAAATTAAATGGTAATTTGTTTGGTCCATGAGTTGCAAGCAATTCTAGATTCTCACTAGAAGATTGTGGTTTTCAACACTTGGGAAATACCTTCGATGGTTGTTGTCCACTTCTCGGGGATTTACCGTTTTTTGAAAATTTTGCACCGGAGGTTAGAGCTTGACTTCTAACTTAAGTTACACCTTAACATCTAACTTTGTTTCCTTTCTTATACTTTGGTTAGTTTTATTAATTTTCTATTGATGAATGTTAGAGGCTCCACAGTCGCTTGCTATATTGTGCCATTTTTGTCACCTTTTAACAAATAGCGCGGTCATTTGTCAATTTGTCATTTTTTGATACAATAGATTGCTATATTTGAAAAAGAATTTGGCAATATGCATATTATAGATCATGTTTTGTTCCTATTATTTTATTATTTTTAAAAGCATTGGACAGCGAAACAAATTGTGAATTTTTTGAAAAAAAAGTTTCCTAGACGAAGGAAATGTTTGATTTTATATGTATTAAAATATATATGGTTAGAAATGTTTAGTTAGTTAATTAGTTTAATTAGATAATTAGTTAGATATTTAACCACTTAACTAGGTTGTTAAGTGGTCCCTCCAATTCTTTTTATAAAAAAATTAAAATAAAAAAAACAATTAAAAAATTGAAAACCCATTAAAAATTACACGAATTTACTCGGATGTTTCGTCCATGTTTCGTCCGTTTAATTTTTACTATGAATTTGCTATATTTTAATATTTTATGACTATAGTAAACGAATAAAATTATTATTTGTAATATGTTATTTTGCCATTTTTTTCCTACACGACTATGGATGCTCTTATGGGGTTTTTACCTAGTTTTAATAATAAGATAATCAGAAGTAACTTATTCTGGTCAGGTGTCCACAATTATAGAGCTGGCACTCACCTCTGCAATTGGAAGATGATCTGCACTTCCAAGGCTGCGGAAGGTTTAAGGGTTCTTGATCTCAGAAATCAAAATCTTGCCCTTCCTTGCAAATGGCTCTGGAGAATTTTGAAAGAGAATCAATTACCTTGGGCCCGCATTATTATTCTTAAGTGCTTTGCTAGGCGTAGGATCTGGGACTTTCCCCCCTACCTTTCCCGTAAGGCCTCCCCCTTTTGGAAGGGAGTTTGGAAAGCTGCTGTCTCTTTTCAATGTGGTATCTTCCATGAATGCTCCGATGAATCTAAGACCAAATTCTGATCCGATCTCTGGATTGGTAACACCAAGCTTGTGTCGGCCTTCCCTTCTCTCTACCGTTTGGCCTCCAATCCCTCCGCCACTATGGCGAAATCGGTTACTGCTCACAATAATCAGATGCTTTGGATTATTCCCTTCAGCAGTGCCCTTCCCGTAGCTCTTATTCCAGACTTCAATTTTCTACTTTTAAGCCTTAACAACCATTCTTGGCTTCCTAAAGAAGACTTTAGATGGCAGTAGACCAGCTCTGGTAGCTATTATGTTAAATCGTTTTATAACTTTCTAAATTTTCGTGGTGTCAACTCTCTGTTCGCCAATTTTATCTGGAGTAGTTATGCCCCTCTTAAGGTCAAAATCCTTCCTTGGCTTGCCTTTCACAATAAGCTTCTCACTGTGGAGGTGCTTAATAAAAGGAACCTGACCTGGGGTCAATTTTGCCCTTTGTGCTCATCTGAGTTTGAAGACGTTGATCACCTTTTCATTCAGTGCATTTTCATTCGCCCGTTATGGAAGATTTGTATTTTGGCTATGGGAAATTCCTTCATTCCCTTCCAAAATGTCTTCCTGTTGGATTCCTCGGTTTATTAATAAAAAATATCACATTTCTTGGATCCTCTCCTTCATGACTATCATATGGGTGATTTGGTCAGAAAGGAATAAGCGTATTTTCACTCACACCGTTGCTACGATCGATTCTATAATTGATGATTTTTTTTTTCACCAAATTTTGGTCCTCTACTTTAAATCAAGATATTGCTGCAGCTTTACATCTTAAGCGTCTTGATGAGGCGCTTCTTTTCTTACGTTCACTTAATGCTATTTGAGCTTATCCCTTCATTTATGCTTAATTCTACTTTACCTTTCTTCTTTGTAGATCTGAGGTGATCGATGAGATCTTTCTTTCTTTTGCTCTGGATCTTTGGATTGTTCGTTTTGAGGTGTCTGATCCGCAGTGATCTATTCCGGTATTTTGGCCGGCTCTAAGATATCGTTGCTGGATGGGCAATTTTGTTGTTTTTGGCTTAGGTTGTTTCCTTTTTCTTTTCTTTCTCCTGTTTATGCCACTGGTATAGGCAGTCTCTTGTTCGTATTTCTGATGTATATACTACTCCCTCCTCCTCCCCCCCCCCCCTCTGATACTGTCTCTTAGTTTTATGTTTCGTCCCTGCTGTGATGTGGTTTTCGGTTGTGGGTGCAGTTGGCTTTAGGTGTCTTGGTGTGATTTTCGTTGCTGCATTTGTTTACTGCTTTTTCTGGTACCCTAATTGATGTTTTTTTGGGCTGGCTTCTGTTCTGACTGTTGTGCTTAGTTATTTTTGAACTATCCCGTGATTCCTTGCTGCTTAGCCTCGCTTTGCTGGGGTCCTGTCTCAGGTTTTTGGTCCCTACGGTTGCGCCGTCCGGGCTCTTGTTTTGGTGCCTGGGTTCTGATGGCTGTACCATTCTTTACCTTTTCTGAACTCTTGTTTTCACCCGGCTGTTGTTCATGTTGGGTATGGCTTATGTGTTTTACTGTTCTTTTGCTCCTTTGTGTGGTTGATTGTTTCCTCTTTTATATGCAGTTGGTTATGAGCGCGTTGTGTTTGTGTTCTAGGCTGGGTTTTGCTCCGGTTGCTGAGATTTGATTCCAGAACTGGCTGTTTAGTTTCTTTCTACTTGGCAATTCGTTATAACTGTCACTAATCTTTTCCCTCGAGGTAGACTATTGGGTCTATTAGGTTTGAGTCCGACTGTGAGATCCTTTTTACTCTTCCTCGTCAGGATTGATCGTATTTCTTGGGGAGTTTTAGGCCCGTTCTCCGCTTTCCAGCGGGACGAGCCTAATTTCCATACCTCCCTTACCTATATTTCCTCCCAGCGACTCCTTTCCCAGCATCAGCGGCTATTTGCGGTCATCGTTTTGAGATCGTTTCGCCCCTCCTTCAGACTTGTGCAGCAGTGTCTAAGGGTTTTCGGCTCGGTGCATTGCTATTGCCTCCCTCACCTCGGTGCTGTCCTAGTTGGTCGCCCCGTCGCTACTGTCTTAGTTTTCTGCTCGGCCTTGTTAGATCCAGTTTTGAGGGTCTACTTGCGCTATGTGTGAAGGGTTCAGTCGTGGTGTCTTTTCTTCGTTACGTTTGTTTTGTATTGCTGTATTTGCTTTAGTTTCTGTTTCAGCTGTTTTAAGTTTCTGTTTCGGTTATTTTTTGGGCAGTTAGCTTAATTGCTCGCTAGCTTTTTTCCTCTTCCTCTGTCTTTATTTTTTCTTTTTTACGATGGTGTAAAATTGGAACGATTTGTATCTATTTTTTTATTTATATATTGAGCTGGAATCGGTCGATTCTATCCTCGTTATCAAAATAATAATAAGATCAATAATTATTATATTAAAAAAACCAATGATCTCTACATCACTTTCGCGGACTGATTTCAATCAGCATATTGCCATCAAGCCAAATTTTAACTGCAACAATGTTTGAAAATTTTAAGATTCCATAATAGTAACAATGTCATACAGCCTTTAGAAATGATACGATACTCCCTTCGGGAATTACAAAGCTAACAGTCTCTTACTTACCTTAGAATCTACTAAGTTGACAATGACATCAGCTTCTCAACTAAAACCAACTAGTAATTTACACTAAAACCAACTAGTAATTTACACGTGCAGTGCACGCCTGAATAAATATTATTTTAAAAGTAAAAACTTCGACGTAGTCTGACTTTAAACCTGAGACCTCCTTCATATTAGTTATGTACGCACAATACACGTAATTTGATATGTTTACAAACGACAACTTCAACTCTCTCATTATAATATTAGAGATTATTATATAGATTCACCTCAAAGATCCATCTTATTGAATCACCAAGCTCGAGATCTGTTTCTGCTTTTTTCTATCCGAGAGCAAACAGATGTTGTGAATTCTTTTAAAAACAATAAAAAACTGACATTTTCTATTATCACTGATATTGACTGTTTTTAACAAATGTTCATTTCTGAATCTGACTTGTTTGAACAGTTAGATCTGATCAGGATGGTGACAATTACTCCGATTGACCTACAAAAGTATGAAATACCGGGGATTGACCCCGGCGACAAACCCTCCAACGCTGAAGTCAGAACTCAAGAAGAATATGAGAGGTTTTTAGTGGCAAAATACTGATTACCTAATTTCGGTGGAGGTAAGGGATATTTATAGTCGCTTTGGGGGATCAGTTTCAAAATAATTATTTATCTCTACTTCCCAGTGCTTTTGAATTGAATTTATTATCTCTTTTCATGAAAAGATAAGAGGGGTTGGAGAGATTGAATTAGAACTCTTCACATGATAAGAGATATGGTTTTTAAACTGTCTCTTATTGATAATTATGAGTTTAAATCATATTTAAATAATATGGATCATTTATATTCGGTTGTTATGACAACCCAGTAAGGCATATCCGTTTTAGGTTATTGGGCTTAAGAGATGCCCAATTTCCGCTCATGGTCACGTTTCCAGTGAATTTACCGTTTTATCCCTGAGAGCTTTAAGATTCATGCCCGATTAGAAAGGTCCCGATTTTGTTCTATTTTTACCCATATCACGAGCTCCCCACTTCCGAAGACTGAGTTTCACATCCTTTAAGAAGTAGTTCACCCATTTTTAAGGATTTACAGAACTTTTCGGAGTTTTCAAAGACGTTTAAATTTTTCTCGAAGTGTAACGGTGTTATTCTGTGTTTGTAAATTACCCATAATTATTTTTAGAATTTTCTAAATCTTTTGTGATTTTTCCATAATTTTCTGAATTTTTTCCAATTTTTAATCAATTTTTTGAATTTCTTATTCAATTTTTTTATTTTTAATACTTAATTTTCAAAATTTTAATTAATTATTCTAGAATAATAATTAATTTTTAGAATATAAATATATTTTTCCGAACTAATAAATCTTTAAAGAATTTTTTAATTAATTATTTTTTATGTTCATATAACTAATTTGAATTAATAAATTAAAAAAGAATTAATAACATACTTGATGACGTTGCATAATCTGGATCGTTGATCACACGAGCATGGATCGGGAGGAGATCTAGAGCGTTGATTCCCTCATTCTGTTCAGTTGAGCTCTTGTTCGGTTTTTTGCCGAGCAGAAGTATCCCCAACCCGTCGTGGCACTTCGTGGTGGCGCTACGTGGCATTGACCGTTGACATGGTCAACATTTACCTGGGGCCCACTTTTAGTTTTTGTCGGCATGTGCGGCGCACATACAATTGTTCAACTGCAAAATAAAAATTCACTGGGTAAAGGGGTTGGCGTTTTACCCCTGAGAGCTTTAAGATTCGTGCCCGATTTGAATGGTCCCGATTTGGTTATATCTTTACCCATATCATAAGCTCCCCACTTCCGAAGACTGAGTTTCACGGCCTTTGAGGAGTAGTTCGCTCGTTTTTAAGGGTTTACATAACTTATCGGAGTTTTCGGGGATATTTGAATCTTGCTCGAGCTGTAACAGTATTAATTTGAGTTTGTAAAATACCCATAATTATTTTTTGAATTTTTTGGATATTTTTGTGACTTTTCCTTATTTTTTTTGATTTATTTTTTCAATTTTTAATCGTTTTTTTGAATTTTTTTATTCAATTTCCTAATTTTAAAAGTTAAATTTTTAATTTTTAATTAATTATTCCAAAACAATAATTATGTTTTTAGAATATAAAAATATTTTTTCGAATTAATAACTATTTAAGAATTTCTTAAATAATTATTTTGAATTTTTAAATTAATTTTCAAAATTTTAAATAATTAATTTTAATTAATAAACAAATAAAGAACAGAATTAATCAAATACCTTATGACGTGGTAGAATCTGGACCGTTGATCACACGAGAACGTATCGGGAGAAGATCTAGAGCGTTGATTTCCTCGTTCTGGTCGGTTGAGCTAATGCTTTTTTTTTTTACCGAGCAACAGTATCCTCGACCCATTGTGGCACTTCATGGTGGAACCACGTGGCATTGATCATTGACCTAATTAGCATTGACCCGGGGCCGACTTTTTTTTTGCTAGTACGTGCGGCACACGTGCATCATTCAGCTGCAAAATAATAATTCACCAGGTTAGGAGGTTGCTCGGGATCGAACCCACGCACATGGAGTTGGGTGAAGTGTCCCTTACCCTAGAGCTGGCCCTGAGTTCCCGGGGGCCCGAGGCGAACTCCCGAAATGGGGCCCCCTATACACAAAAAAGAAAAAAAAAACATGTATACAAAAAACTGCACATTGTTCAAAGCAAAATATGAAAAATATATATCATCGAATAACAAGTTTACTCATAAGCATCAAGTTTGTCTCTAATGTTCTCTTTCCTTTATAATTAATAGTTCCACACCTTTATCAATAACTTCAAATTTTTGCAATCTCATATCTAATTCAAGCCAACTTGTCATGAAATTAATGTGTTCTTCACTCTCTTCATGACGTTGAAGTCTTTGACTAATATTATGTCACTGTTTAAATCCTTCGCTTGACAATTGATTATTGTTACCTTCTTTCTTGAACAATTTACAACAAAAATAAAACACCTTATCCAAACCAGTTGAATTAACAAGTCATCTTCTATCATACTTTTCCCCATTTAACAACAATCGAGTATAGTGTACACAAGAAAAATGTCTACCTTCGTCATCATTAGAAAAATCACTAGCAACTCTAATGGCTCTCTTTCAACTAATAAATCCCGAACTTTTTTGATCAATCTTCTCCCAATTCATTGGATCAAAAATATTTATAGGCCTACATTCTTCATTTTGATTTGGTTCTGTATTTTCATCACCCACATTCAAATTAACATTATCACTTGACTCTTATTCTTCATTTCATCACCCACATTCAACTCTTGATATTCATGAACTTCTTCTTCATTAGCATTAGCATTTGAGATTGGTTTGTTAGTAAGAAATTTATCAAATGCCCCAATTTAAGATTGTATAAATCTATCTTCTTCTTATTTCTTCTTTCTTTTTAATGCTCCAGACACATATTTACGATGCATAATAAAACTGGAAAAATAAATAAAATTTTGAATTAAGCCCCAACATATCAATTTTTAACTTAATTAAGTCATAATCTATTCAACTTAATTAAGCAACTCAATAAGCAACTATTCAACTTCATTAACATAATTAACATAAAATTAAGCAACTCAACAACTCAATAATCTATTCAACTCAATTAACATAAAATTGAACTCAACATTCAACTTATTAAGCCCTAACATAAAATTGAGTACGAAGATGGAGAATGAAAACCTCATAATTAAGATTTAAGCCCTAACATTCAACTAATTAACCGCTAACATTCAACTAATTAAGCCCTAGCAATAAAAAACCTCATAATTTTCAAAAAAAGTAAATTAAAAAATATTTAAGTGATGATGGAGTAACTAACAGAGGACCAAAGGTAAGCAACTCTCGGTACTAGATTTGACTTCATTGGGTGCCATATCCATGAGCAACGACGGTACCACTTCAATTTCACAAGAGACGAAGACTTTCCACGGTGCGGTCTCCACGAGCGACGATGGCACGACCTCTATTTCACAAGCAACGATGACGGTTCCTTGAAATTTCTTAAAATAAAGAAAGGGGAAGAACTGAAGAAGTGAAAAACAGCAGCCAAAGAGGATTTCCAAAAATAAAAATTAGGGTAAGGGTTTCGGGTTGGAAAATTCGGGAGAAGAAAGAGCCAAAGAGAGTTTGTTTTAAATGTGGGTTTCAAGTTTAGGGTAAGGGTTTTGGGTTTTAAATTGAATGTGGATTTCGGGTTTGAGTTTATATTGATTTAAATGTGGATTTGTTTTAAATCACTCAAATTTAAATCCTCAAATTCAGTCAAGCCCAAACCCAAATAATTTATAAAAAAATTCTAAAGGCCCAAATAATTATTTTTGGGGGGGCCGAATAACAGTAAAAAAAATTACGGGCAAAATACGTGCCTATATTTACAAGGGGAGAACAAATTTGGGGGCCCCTAAAATTACAAAAACTCTAGGGGCCTGAGGCGGCCGCCTCACCAGCCTCAAGGGTGGGGCCGGGCCTGCCTGAATAACTAGACCATGTGCGTTGCTTGCAAGTGTGATGTATCAAATTATATTTATCTTGGTGTGCTTTTTGGAGAGATCTGCATGCTACTGCGGTATAACGAACTTTCCCGGCGTTATAGAGATCTGATTGAAGCGTGTGACCTATCGTTTCGAAGGTGACTCGAAGATCTACATTTTCTCTTCAGAAGTCAGCTATCTTTAGGGTCAGGACAGACCCGTAGTATATTTGCCTCCGTGAAGTTAAGAAGAGATTCAGTGTTCGGGGTCTACAAAGAGGAGTTTGGCACCTAGGAGCTACAAAGAGGAGCTTCGCCATAGGGGTGCTATGAAGAAGAATCTTTGTAAGACTTTTTGGAAGAGCCGTACATGGACCAGTTTAAGGAGCAGCTTTAAGGATGAGTTGGGCTCCGAACTCGCTTGTGGAAGAAGGCCGCTCGGGAGGCGAGAGATATGAAGAGCATCATCGGGCTTTAGGAGGGAGCCCTTCTCTTTTTCATGGTTAACAATAATTTCCATTTCATGTTCACATCACTTGTATATTCATAAATTCATCAAGTCATTCAATTCCCATTTCATGAGCACATCATGCATAAATAAATAAGTACAATAAGTCGAACTCAACTAATTTATTCTTTCCACAACGCTTTAATCTTATTTTAATCGAAACTAACCTTTATTTAATTCTCCTACTAATGTTCGTTTCATTTATTTAATTCAAAGGCATAAAGTCGTATTTTCATTCATAAACAATACTTAATTTAATAATGAGAATCCATACCTAACACACTTGAATCTTCTTTCTTCCAAAAATTATCTTTTATCTCTTAGTGTAATTTCTCGAAAAATAGATTACTTTTATAGTTAACGAAAATACAATTTCTATGGAATTCTACCCAATTTTCACCTCTAACTCATTTTTACTTGTCTAAATAGTGTTCAAATATTTTTCAAAAGATCTACATATTTTTAGAATAATTGTAGTATTTTTCTGGGATTTTTAAAAGTCAAAAATTTGATTTTAAACTAAAAAAAAAATCAAAAATGTTTAAAACTGCCAAAGTCCGGATTCGAACCAGCGACCTGGACCAAGTCAACCGCCACCGCAAGCCAGTTGGGCTAAGGCGCCTATGCGTTATGAAAGGGGTTTTTAATAGGATAAGTTTGTTCTCGGATTTTGGGTTTCTACTAAAAAAAATCGAAATAAAATGCAGGGCTTGGGTTTCGAACTCGATACCTGAGGGTCTGACTGCGGCTACAGTAAAAGCCACTGCATCACTAGCCACTTGGTCTAAGGGGCCAGATTGTCTCAAATAGTATTGGGTTGTTTATAACCCAGTTCTCTGTTTATTTCTAAATTTTATAAAAACTCAAAACGATTTTGTTTCTTTTTCTTCTCTTTTGAAAACAAAAAGCTCCAGATTTTACCAATCATGAATTTACAGTAAACCAGTATTTTTATAACCATTATTTACTTTATAAACCATGTATTTTGGCCATACTTTGTGTTCTATGTCCATAATTTCGATATTGAGAACAAACATCATATTTCTTTATAACTTAGAGTTAAATTTCCACCACTACTATATTTCATTGTTCTTTTATTCATTAACCACCTACAATAATTTAGAGACAATTTCTCATCTTTCTACAACATAGAAACTTTATTTTAAGCAATCAATTACACAAAAGGCATTTAATTCAACTAGTTGTCTCATAAGCATGCATTTAATTCAACTAGTTGTCTCATAAGCATAAATTTTATCATAGCATTCATGTAGCACAACAATATGGTGATTTCTAGCACTTTAATTCACAATTCATTCATTAGCAATCAATCTATCAAACATTCTCTAAGTTACCACTCCACTTTTAATTGAACAAGCATGGTTCCAATTTTAACTAATTGATTCATAATAATTTCATTAAATCATCCCTAGCATGGTATCTAGTTCTAGAAGTATGAAAAACACCCACCTATTTAGAAAAACGAAAATGAAAGCTCCTAGAGTGCAAGAAAAGTGGCATTCTCCTCCTAGAATGTATTGCAAGTTGCTTCTCTTCCTTGCTCCTTGGTGCAACCCGAGCCTTGCTTGATGGTGATGATGGAGTAGCCGGCCTCCTCTTGAAATGAACACACACACAATAATGCACACTCAATCTTTTACTCACTAATCTCCTCAATATTTTTCTCACTAGTCTTTTCTTTTCATAGCAATTTGTTGTGCATAAATGAGAAGAAACTAGGGGTATTTATACACTTTTAGGATGAGATTGAATAGATAGGATTAATCTAGGAGTTAGAAATCAAGGACTAAGATGAGTTGGAAAGTTGTAGCAACTTCCATGAACTCAATAACTACCCCTCAACTCAACTCCACTCTCACTCTCTCTCTCTCTTGGCCACAACCGGCCTCCCAAAAGTGTGCAAAGCACACACAAGTGCATGCACGTGCCCCTTCTAGTCCCCCCATTTAAAGTTCTACAAATTCAATTAATCAATTGTCCACTAATTGTGTCTACATGACAAGTTGTGACAATTTAAAAGATTAATTAAGTTTGTGGGCTTCAAAATAGTGTGCTTTAGGTTCATGGGCTATTTAATAAAATATTTAATTATTAGAGTGGGCTTAAAATAAGAAAACAAGTTTAGGCTTTATAAAATAGGCTTTTTAGAAGATAAAGAGAAAGAAAGAAATAATTGTTCATGTTATAAAAGATAATTTTATAGGAAAATATGCATACAAAATTTTGCACATGCACAACACGTGAAAATCAACATTTCTCATTAAAATGAAAATTTAGGGTATTACAACACTCCCTCCTTAGAATAGTTCCATCCCCGGAACTACAATTAAAGAGCGAGAAA
Organism: Hemerocallis citrina; assembly: GCA_017893485.1. NCBI lineage: Eukaryota > Viridiplantae > Streptophyta > Magnoliopsida > Asparagales > Asphodelaceae > Hemerocallis > Hemerocallis citrina. Next base: position 163,804,340 of record CM030359.1, read on the forward strand.
ACAAAACACAAGAAGAAGGAAAGAAAATACAAATCAAACAAAGAGCTCAGGATGATCCTTCATCATCCGCTCCTCAGATTTCCAAGTAGTCTCTTCAACCAAATGGTTTCTCCAGACTACCTTGACCATCAGTATCGTCTTATTCCTCAAGATTTTCTCCTGACGATCAACAATCTCAACTGGAAGCGCAATGTAACTCGGATCCAACTACAAACTCTCTGGCACTTCGGGTAAATGATGACTTGGATCTAGAATGTAACCTCTCAGCATAGACACATGAAAGACATTGTGCACCTGAGACAACTCTTCTGGTAACTCAAGCCGGTAAGCAGTTTTCCCGATCCTTTTCAATATCTTATACGGGCCTATGAACCTCGAGGCTAACTTTCCACCCTTGCCAAATTGGATCATGCCTTTGGTGGGCGATACCCTCTGAAAGACAAAGTCACCAACCTGCTCCTTCATCTTCTGAATCACCGCATCTTCCTTCTGACACGAGATAATCCTTTCATTCAGCGTCGGTTGAAGCCTCAACTGAGCTAAAGATGATCCCAAGCCTTGCAGAACAACTTCAATACCAGCCCGATCCAACTCCTCTGCCAGCTACCTCTAAGTTGTAATCAAACCCGCCAGACTGCTCTTGCAGCTAAGTGCATCAGCAACAACATTAGCCTTCACAGGATGATACTTAATTTCCGGACGAATGTCCTCCAGTACCTCCAGCCATCTCCTTTGCCTCAGGTTCAGATCCTTCTATTGATAGATGTACTTCAAGCTTTTATGGTCTGTGTACATGTCCAGCTTCTCACCATACACGTAATGCCTCCATTGCTTCAAGATGAAGATATTCGCACCCAACTCCAGATCATGAGTCGGATAATTCTTTTCATGCGTTCTTAGTTGCCTAAACCCATAAGCGATTACTTTTCCTTCTTGCATTAAGATACAACCAAGTCCACGATGTGAAGCATCGCTGTAGACATCATATTCAACACCTGCTCTGGGCAAAGCCAAAATGGGAGCAGTATTCAGCCTCTCTTTCAACTCCTGAAAGCTTGCCTCGCACTGTACACCGACATCCAATCAATGCTAATGATAACATTGACTCCTAAGACATTCAGTTCGATCAGATCAATCCCGAAAATTCTATTCCTGATCACGATCTCGCAGTCAGCATAGTACCGATTAGTGGTTAAAGTCTTCCCTGACGGAGTAGCTACTGCTAAAACCTTGCATGAAAATATCTTCGGTTCAACTCCCAGAACTTTAGCAAATTTGGGTGATACAAAAGTATGAGAGGACCCAGTATCGAACAAAACAACAGCTTTCTTTCCATTCAAATAAAGTTCTCCTGTTACATAACACACACTCGTTACATAACAGTGTACAAATTAAGCGGGAAAAGAGACAACAGAAAAAGAAAAGAACACTCCTATACTCCCGTACTTGTACCAATAATGACGTGATCTACCTCATCAGCGTCAGCTTCAGTCAAGGCAAATACTCGTTCCTGCTGGTACGGCTTCTTCCCGGCCTGCAGAGTTGGTCCATTACAGACCACATCCTGCAGCTTGGGACAATGAGACTTGTAGTGGCCTGTCTCTCCACAGTTGAAACAAGTCACCGGAGGTCTCACCCAAGTATTTCCGGGTCTTCCTGTCACCTGCACAGCGTTCGCACCCGTAGGCTTGAACCTTTGAGCCGGTGGCTGTCCCTGACATTGTCAGCAACTGCGGGCCTCTTCCCCACATTCTAGTTGTTCCTCAAATTCTGAACAGCGTGGAACTGCTCCATGTCCGCCTCAGTGGCTGCAGCTCATTTGACCAACTTGTCAAACCACCTGATACCGAGGGGTATCATCATGGATCTCAGACTTGGCCTGAAACCATGCTCGAATTTTCGAGCCTTCTTCGCCTCGTCCATCACCAATTCGGGTGCATATCTCGATAGCTGAGTGAACCTTGTCTCATACTGCCTAACCGACATGCCGCCCTACTGCAGCACCAAAAACTCCATGGCCTTCTTCTCCTGAACGTCTGAGGGAAAATGATGGCTGCGAAATTCCTTCAAGAATTCCTCCCAGCCAAGAGCAACATCTCCCATTGTCTGCTTCATCGACTACCACCATATAGCCGCATCCTTCTCAAACTGCAGTGCAGCCAGCTTCACCTTGTTGCCCTCCGGAGTCTCCAAGAATTCAAAGATAGTCTCTACCTGTCGGATCCAATTGTCAGCCGTGTCAGGGTCTGACTTTCCCTCAAACACCAGTGGTTTCATCCGCTTGAATGATTCCACGAGTTTGATTGCTTCGGGTACTGGATTCGTAGGCACACTTTCCTGATTCTGATTCATGGCAACGGCATTGAGTGTCTGATAGACCCTCGGTAGCTCTGTTTCCAAGTCCAGACCTTCTCCATTTCGAGCTCCTCTTCTAGCCATGTTCTGATGCAAAAGATCCATTAAATTCGAAGTATAAAACATGAACATTTAAGTCAACTTTTCATTTTATTGAATTTCAAATTTTATACATTCGAATTTAAAACATTTCTGACATCAAATGAAAGTAGTAAGAAATTACAATAGTCTAACTCCTATGGTTCCTCTTGGCTTCTCGAAGCTCTCCCTGTAGTTCCTCCACTTCCTCCTTCAATACATCGTACATGTTTTTCCTCTTCTTGAGTTCCCAAACACGATGACTGGGAACTGCAATATCGTCCTTGCGCTTTGCCAACTGAGTCTCCAGTAGTCCGAATATCTCCAGTTGAGTCTCTACCTGCCTCTGAAGAGACACAATGAGGCTGCTCGGAACTGGTTCCTCCTTATCCAAGGAATCATCAGACGAATCCGGAGGTGGACACTCTCGAGACTCAGGCCATTCCTCTCCAAATTCTTCAGGATCCTCTTCATCTGAATCAGCTTGCCCGGGATAGTAATCCTCATCAACAATGTGCCAGTTATCATCTCCAGCTGGGTCGAAGTGGTCTGCCATCTTAAAGAAAGAGGAGAAGAAGTATAAATCACAGAGCAACACAAATGTAAGTGACTTACATTTAAATTTCTAGACTCAACACACGCTCTAATGTCCACTTCTAGGGTGTCGTTCCTTATAAATTTGTACTACTTGGAAGCGTGGCTTTGATACCACCCTGTAACACCCTGAATCCTAAATACAACTGAATTCGAGTTCCACAGGATCTTTTCACTTCTCTTCGTACAATTTTACAAGAAAATAAAACTTTACTTTACATCAGAGTTATATTTACATTAACATTTATACAGCGGAAGCAAATTTTACATCAATGAACGAAATACAACAACAGTTTAATAATCTTTAATCATCAGGTCTTCTTTAGTCTTTTTCATGTGCTTTACCCTGCATAGAAACTGTGGGCACGTCAGTTCATTCAACTAATGAAATATTATACACGGTCATCCTCTCTATGCCGAAAACAGTATAACGATTCTCAATACTTAACAAACCACAAACTTGTTCACAAACAAAGCTAAAGGGACTATCCTATTGATGTCGTATTGTGAATGTGTACTTAGTCCTTAATGCAATTATTTCTATTATATGGCACGAATGCGCACTTGTTTAGAGTCTATGCAGCCCATACTATATAGGTCCGAGGGCAAGTCCTTAACCATTCTTCATCTTGTAGGGTTCAATCCCTCGCCATGACTTAATCTACTACTGTAATTACGGTAAGTATCCTAGATGTTCTATGACCTACGAACTCATGTGTAGGTGCCCTGGAGAGAATCCCAACGCACTGTCACGTGACTCATCATGCAGGCATCATGTGGTAATTTAGCTCCTACCATAGACATGACACCACTCGCAGTCACCAAACACCCCACGAGCTTCACCACCGGGACAGTACTCTGGAGCAGTATCCACGTCCTACTCATGACGCATCATGGGACATCCTGTGAATACTCTCATGCGGCCAATCCAATGGCCATCATACTCAATGTTTTTCTCTTACTTTTATCACATCTTCACTATGTATCTAATCCTTAGTTTAATTGAATCATGAATAAAATCAATCCCCTAGGGTTAGCACTCCCACTATACCGATCTTATTCATTCATTTCACCTGACCCAAATCTTGGTCTTTTCATTTCAAATATCATTTCAACCTTTCTTTTATTGCCGGTATAAGGCTTAACTATACCCTGGTTCTTAATTTCAACTCATAATTACAACATTGAGTTTTTCATACTCATAAGTTCTCTTTTTCATGGTTAACAATAATTTCCATTTCATGTTCACATCACTTGTATATTCATAAATTCATCAAGTCATTCAATTTCCATTTCATGTGCACATCATGCATAAATAAATAAGTACAATAAGTCGAACTCAACTAATTTATTCTTTCCACAACGCTTTAATCTTATTTTAATCGAAACTAACCTTTATTTAATTCTCCTACTAATGTTCGTTTCATTTATTTAATTCAAAGGCATAAAGTCGTATTTTCATTCATAAACAATACTTAATTTAATAATGAGAATCCATACCTAACACACTTGAATCTTCTTTCTTCCAAAAATTATCTTTTATCTCTTAGTGTAATTTCTCGAAAAATAGATTACTTTTATAGTTAACGAAAATACAATTTCTATGGAATTCTACCCAATTTTCACCTCTAACTCATTTTTACTTGTCTAAATAGTGTTCAAATATTTTTCAAAAGATCTACATATTTTTAGAATAATTGTAGTATTTTTCTGGGATTTTTAAAAGTCAAAAATTTGATTTTAAACTAAAAAAAAAATCAAAAATGTTTAAAACTGCCAAAGTCCGGATTCGAACCAGCGACCTGGACCAAGTCAACCGCCACCGCAAGCCAGTTGGGCTAAGGCGCCTATGCGTTATGAAAGGGGTTTTTAATAGGATAAGTTTGTTCTCGGATTTTGGGTTTCTACTAAAAAAAATCGAAATAAAATGCAGGGCTTGGGTTTCGAACTCGATACCTGAGGGTCTGACTGCGGCTACAGTAAAAGCCACTGCATCACTAGCCACTTGGTCTAAGGGGCCAGATTGTCTCAAATAGTATTGGGTTGTTTATAACCCAGTTCTCTGTTTATTTCTAAATTTTATAAAAACTCAAAACGATTTTGTTTCTTTTTCTTCTCTTTTGAAAACAAAAAGCTCCAGATTTTACCAATCATGAATTTACAGTAAACCAGTATTTTTATAACCATTATTTACTTTATAAACCATGTATTTTGGCCATACTTTGTGTTCTATGTCCATAATTTCGATATTGAGAACAAACATCATATTTCTTTATAACTTAGAGTTAAATTTCCACCACTACTATATTTCATTGTTCTTTTATTCATTAACCACCTACAATAATTTAGAGACAATTTCTCATCTTTCTACAACATAGAAACTTTATTTTAAGCAATCAATTACACAAAAGGCATTTAATTCAACTAGTTGTCTCATAAGCATGCATTTAATTCAACTAGTTGTCTCATAAGCATAAATTTTATCATAGCATTCATGTAGCACAACAATATGGTGATTTCTAGCACTTTAATTCACAATTCATTCATTAGCAATCAATCTATCAAACATTCTCTAAGTTACCACTCCACTTTTAATTGAACAAGCATGGTTCCAATTTTAACTAATTGATTCATAATAATTTCATTAAATCATCCCTAGCATGGTATCTAGTTCTAGAAGTATGAAAAACACCCACCTATTTAGAAAAACGAAAATGAAAGCTCCTAGAGTGCAAGAAAAGTGGCATTCTCCTCCTAGAATGTATTGCAAGTTGCTTCTCTTCCTTGCTCCTTGGTGCAACCCGAGCCTTGCTTGATGGTGATGATGGAGTAGCCGGCCTCCTCTTGAAATGAACACACACACAATAATGCACACTCAATCTTTTACTCACTAATCTCCTCAATATTTTTCTCACTAGTCTTTTCTTTTCATAGCAATTTGTTGTGCATAAATGAGAAGAAACTAGGGGTATTTATACACTTTTAGGATGAGATTGAATAGATAGGATTAATCTAGGAGTTAGAAATCAAGGACTAAGATGAGTTGGAAAGTTGTAGCAACTTCCATGAACTCAATAACTACCCCTCAACTCAACTCCACTCTCACTCTCTCTCTCTCTTGGCCACAACCGGCCTCCCAAAAGTGTGCAAAGCACACACAAGTGCATGCACGTGCCCCTTCTAGTCCCCCCATTTAAAGTTCTACAAATTCAATTAATCAATTGTCCACTAATTGTGTCTACATGACAAGTTGTGACAATTTAAAAGATTAATTAAGTTTGTGGGCTTCAAAATAGTGTGCTTTAGGTTCATGGGCTATTTAATAAAATATTTAATTATTAGAGTGGGCTTAAAATAAGAAAACAAGTTTAGGCTTTATAAAATAGGCTTTTTAGAAGATAAAGAGAAAGAAAGAAATAATTGTCCATGTTATAAAAGATAATTTTATAGGAAAATATGCATACAAAATTTTGCACATGCACAACACGTGAAAATCAACATTTCTCATTAAAATGAAAATTTAGGAAATTACACTCCGGGGGTGAGTTGAGCTCCGAACTCATTGTGGAAGAAGGCTGCTTGGGTGGTGAGCGAGATGAAAAGCATTGTCGGGCTCTAGGAGCGAGGCATTAGGGAGGCAAGTTTGGGGAGCAACCCTAAAGTTGGGTTGAGCTCTGAACTCGTTGTGGAAGAAGGCTGCTCGAGAGGCGAATGAGATGAAGAGCATCGTTGGGTTCTAGGAGAGAGCAGTTCGGGAGGCAATTTTGGGGAGAAACTTTAGGGGTGAGTTGAGCATCGTACTCGTTGTGGAAGAAAGCCGCTAAGGAGGCGAACAAGATGAAGAGCAACGTCGAGCTCTAGGAGAGAACTATTTGGGAGGCGAGTTTAGGGAGCAGCTCTAGGGGTGAGTTGAGCTCTGAACTCATTTGGTAGAAGAAGGCAGCTCGGGGAGCGCCAAACTCATTATGTGGGGAGAATGAGTTTTGGAGGATCTCGAGTAGAGAACATATCTTGAAACTCATTGTATGGAGCAATGAGTTGTTGGGGGAGCTCGGAAGAAGAGTTAAGAACCCCGTGCTGGTGAGATTGCTCATCTCCGTTCCAAGCTTCGTGTGGTGGAGTTGGGGCTTACTCGTTCACGGGAGGAGCTATCCAAGTTGGAAGTGGAGCTCAGTCCCTTGAGGAGAGTGTTGTCCCAGAAGAATATTGAAGCGAGGCATCATGACTAAGGTCTTTGGGAGACGCCTTTAACCGATGTATATGGATGTTCGCGTGATAGCGGGACTCCCCTTGTTGAGACGATGGTCGGGAGGAACTCGGAATTTTAATCCCTTCGTCGTTTTCCGCTTGCAGATACCACCGAGAAAGATGAGTTGAAGAACGTAGTGCTTGAGAAGAGCTTAGAATTACTCATCTAAGGAAGGCTATTCATGAATTCTCGGGAGACTCGTCCGTATGGTTCGACGTGTGCTAGTATGGTCTGGTGGAAGATTATGGTGAAGGATGTCTATCTCAAGGAAAGGCTTGTCGAGCAGGAAGTGGAGATTCATTGGTTGAAGAGACTTCTTAAGCAAATGAAGAATCAGAGCACTTCCTGTTCTCGTGATGAGGTAAACAAGGGGAGATCATTCCAAGAGCTAGCTTTACATCCGCACGGGGTCTCGAGGAACCCGGGAGATGCCCAAAGCAGAGTAGCTGGTTCACCGAGTGTTGCCTCAGCTTGAGAGGCGACGCGTGTTGTAGGCCATGTGGCTTGGACTTAATCTGCAGGTTTGGTCTTCTCTTCAGATGGTTCAAGGGATCGGGGTGGTAAGTGTTGAAGCATTGTCTCTTGTTCTCTTTAAGTAGTGTCTCCTTGTGTTAGAGTTGCAATGGCGAGTCTAGTAGATGATTGAGTCTCTAGTACTCTTGTTGTGGCCAATCATGGGATTGTTCGAATGGCAAGTCATGCCTCCCCACACTTACTCAGCAACAAATTGCTAGGGCAACTCTAAGAACCATGAGTATGGACTCCAATCAAGTTGACGACAAGGCAATTGAATGGTGAGGTGTACCCCGCACACTCGCTCGGGAGCAAGTGGCTAGAGCGGCCTTATGAACAATGAATGGAATCTACACTTGTCCAGGGTTGTTTTGGGAGCACTCGAATGGCGAGTCATGCCCCGCATACTAGCTCGGGGGTAAGGGGCTACAGCGGCTCTAGAACCATGAATGAACTTCGAACAGGGTGACGATGAGTTTTGATAGCACTCAAATGGTGAGTCGTGCCCCGCACACGTGCTCGGAGGCAAGTGGCTAGAGCAACCCTATGAACCATGAATGGACTCCGCACTTGTCCAGGGTTGTTTTGGGAGTTCTCGAATGGTGAGTTGTGCCCCGCATACTTGTTGGGGTGCAAGGGGCTAGAATGACCCTATGAACTATGAATGGACTCTGCACTTTTTTAGTGTTGTTTTGGGAGCACTCGAATGTCGAGTTGTGCCTCGCATACTTACTTGGGTGCAAGTTACTAGAGCGACTCTAGATCCATAAATGGACTCTGAATAAGGTGACGATGAGTTTTGGGAGCACTCAAATGGCGAGCCGCGCCTTACACGCTTGCTCAAGGACAAGTGGCTAGAGCAACCCTATGAACCATAAATGGACTCTGCACTTGTCCAGGTTTGTTTTGGGATCACTCGAATGGCAAGTCGTGCTGCATACTTGCTCGAGTGCAAGTGGTTAGAGCAACCCTAGAACCATGAGTGGATTTCGAACAAGGTGACGAAGAATTTTTGGAGCACTCGAATGATGAGTCATGCCCCACATTATGTTTGGGGGCAAGTGGCTAGAGCAACCCTATGAATAATGAGTGGACTCCGCACTTATTCGGGATTGTTTTGGGAGGACTCGAATGGCGAGCCATGCCCCACACACTTGCTCAGGGGCAAGTAGCTAGGGCGGCTCTATGAACCATGAGTGGACTCCGAACAAAGTAACGATGAGTTTTGGGAGCACTTGAACGACGAGCCGTGTCCTGCATACTTTCTCTGGTGAAAGTGGCTAGAGCCACCCTAGAACCATGAATGAACTCTGAACAGGGTGGTGACGAGTTTTGAGAGCACTCGAATGGCGAGTCATACCCCGCACAGTTGTTTCGGGGCAAGTGACTAGAGCAACCCTATGAACCATGAGTGAACTCCGCACTTGCACGGGGGTGGTTTTGGAAGAACTCGAATGGCGAGTCATGCCCCGCATACTTTCTCAGGTGAAAATGGATAGAACGACCCTAGAACCATGAATGGACTTTGAATAGGATGACGATTAGTTTTGGGAGCACTCGAATGGCAAGTCGTGCCCCGCACACTTGCTCGGGAAAAAGTGGCTAAAGTGACCCTATGAACTATGAATGGATTCTGAACTTTTTTAGGATTATTTTGGGAGTATTTGAATGGCGAGCCGTGCCCCGCATACTTGCTCGGGTGCAAGTGGCTAGAGCTACCCTAGATACATGAATGGACTTTGAACAGGGTGACGACGAGTTTTGGGAGCACTCGAATGGCGAGCCATGCCCAATTATGTTCGGGGGTAAGTGGCTAGAGCAACCCTATAAACCATGAGTGGACTCCACACTTATTCGGGGTTGTTTTTGGAGGACTCGAATGGCGAGCCATCGTCACTTGCTCCGGGGCAAGTAGCTAGGGCAGCTCTATGAACCATGAGTGGACTCCGAACAAAGTGACGATGAATTTTGGGAGCACTCGAATTGCAAACCGTGTCCTGCATACTTTCTTTGGTGCAAGTGGCTAGAGCCATACTAGAACCATGAATGAACTCCAAATAGGGTGGTGACGAGTTTTGGGAGCACTCGAATGGCGAGTCGTGTCCCGCACACATGTTCCTAGGCAAGTGACTAGAGAAACCCTATGAACCATGAATGGACTCTGCACTTTTCCGGGGTTGTTTTGGGAGCACTCGAATGGCGAGCCGGGCCCCACATACTTGCTAGGGTGCAAGTGTCTAGAGTGACCCTAGAACCATGAATGGACTCTGAATAGGTTGACGACGAGTTTTGGAAGCACTTGAATGGCAAGTCGTTCCCCGCACACTTGCTCGAGGGCAAGTTGGTAATGCGAACCTATGAACTATGTATGGACTCTGTACTTTTCCAGTGTTTTTTGGGAGCACTCGAATGGCAAGCCGTACCCCGCATGCTTGCTCAGGTGCAAGTGACTAGAGCGACCCAGAAACAATGAATGGAATTTGAATAAGGTGACGCCGAGTTTTGGGAGCACTCGAATGGCGAGTCGTGCCCCACACACTTGCTCTGGGGCAAGTGGCTAGAGCGACCATATGAACCTTTAATAAACTCTGCACTTGTCCAGGGTTATTTTGGGAGCACTCGAGTCGTACGCCGCATACTTGCTCGGGTGCAAGTGGCTAGAGCAATCCTAGAACCATGAATGGACTTCAAATAGGGTGATGACGAGTTTTGGGAGCACTCGAATGGCGAGCCATGCCCCACATTATGTTCAGGGGCAAGTGGCTGGAGCAACCCTATGAACTATGAACGGACTCTGTACTTGTCCGGGGTTGTTTTGGGAGGACTCGAATGGCGAGCCGTGCCCAGCACACTTGCTCGGGGGCAAGTAACTAGGGCGGCTTTATGAACTAAGAGTGTTCTTCGACAAAAGTGACGACGAATTTTGGGAGTACTCGAATGGCGAGATATGCCCGCACATTTACTCGGGGGCAAGTGGCTAGAGCCACTTTATAAACCATGAATGGACTCTGCACTCTTTTGCTGGGGTGCTTAATGAGTGGATGGTGTTGCTCGGGGGGCGAACCATGTGTCTGACTCTTTGTTTGCATCCAATGAAATTGTATAAAAATTTTGCAAAGGAAAAGACTGAAATTTTATTAAAGAATAAAACTAACAGGCTGCTTTGATGCTAGCCTTTATTATATGATGTGACCATTATAATTGTCGGCATTTATTACATGTTTGAATCTAACTATTAGGGGAGGGTGTTAAGCGCCCTTGTTGTACTTCATCGGGTGTTGGGCGTTCCAAGCGAAGAGATCTCGATTCTCCTTAATGTAAGTGATGAGTTGCTCCGTGACTTGATGGGGGAGTGCCTTGCTCACCTGAAAACACTTAGCTTGATCCTCTTGGGAGAAGGAGATTTAGGCTCATTTGTTTACGGGTTTAGAGCTGGCTTGTCCCCTATCTTAAGGAAGTTCCATAGCATCGAGGGGGAGGACCGAGCACCCCATTATAGCGGTGTAACATGTCCGGGAGAGTTACTTGGCTTCCTTTGTCTTTCCCTACCCCTGCTGCTATAGGGAACTTCATCATCATGTGGTTGGCTGAGGCAACCACGTGAAGGGCTGCTAGCCCCAGGCGACCAAAGATGGCATTGTAGGGGGACTTCATATCAACAACCATAAAATCGAGTACTTCCGTGCGGGTAGGCAGAGTTTTCCCCCACAGTCACGTCGAGGGTGACTATTCCCTCAATTAGAACTTGGGCTCTGGAGAATCCATGGAGGGTGTACCCGGCGGAGTTGAAACGGTCTCGCTTGAGCTTGAGGCCCTCGTATACATTCAGGAAGAGAATGTTTACCGAGTTGCCGTTATCTACAAGGACATGGCACAGCTCATGATTTGCCATATATATGCTAATTACGAGCATGACGTAGTGAGGTGTTCGTACATCTTCAAGGTCACGGTCTGAGAATGTGACTGTAAGATGTTGTGCACTGTGTTCACTTCATGGACAAATGCTTTTCTTGAGGAGTTATACAATCCCCCATAGCCTCCCTATGGATGGAGTGGAATACTTCCATGCGACCCGAGTCTTGGGATTCGAAAGGCCTCTCTAGTCATTTGGTGGCTCCTCTCGCGGGAGGAGGTTCAATGTTGTTCTTTTGGCCGAACTTGGCGAGGTACCCCCATCGGAGTATGGCTTCTAGATCATCTTTGAGGGCTCGACAGTCATCAGTGAGATGTCCGTGATCTTTGTGAAACTCGCACCACTTGTTCATATCTTTTCTTCTACTTAGGGTTCTCATCTTTGGGAGAGGTCAAAGGAGTCACTCCTAGTCAACTTCCATGCAGATTATAGAGATGATGGCATTAAGTGGGGTGTACTTCTCAAACGAGGCATTGGGGGTGGACGATGTTGGCCTGTGGCATCCTTCTGGGACTTACTGGGTTCGTCTTCATTTGTTCTCTTCCGTTTGTTCTCGGATAAGGGCACCTTCTGTTCTATAGGTCGAATAGCATCCTCCACTCGGATGTACTTCTCGACTCTTTGAAAAAGGTCAGAGAACTCCCGGGGAGATCTTTTGACAAGAGAGACTTTGGGGTTGTCATGATTTACATTGTGCTTGAAGCCAACCGTGGCTATGGCTAATTTGAGTGAGGGAACGGACCGGGACTTGGCTGTGAAGCGCCGAGCATAACTCTTGAGTGACTCCTCGTCTCTTTGCTTTAGGTCAAGTAGGGAGATACTTGTCTTCTCTGTCTTGCAGCTGGTGGTGAAGTGCGTAAGGAAGAGCTTCCCACGTTGATTCAATGAAAAGATGGACCCTGAAGAGAGGTGAAAGAACCACTCTCGTGCGTATCCTTTCAGGCTTGCTGGGAAATTCTTGCAGAGGAGGGAGTCAGATGCTTAGTGAATCATCATGAGGGTTTTAGAACTCTCAGTGTGGTCATTGGGTCGGACTCCCCATTGGATGACTCAAATACTGGGATTTTGAAGTTGATCGGAACATGAGCTTCGATGATTTTTCTGGAGAAGGAGGGCCTGATGGGGCAGTATGTTCCTTCATATTTTTCTTCTTCTTGCTAGACGGTATTCCATCTTTTGGAAGCGTCAGAGAACGACGTTGTCTTGCTCTTCGAACCTAGTGGACCTATGGGACTCCTCACGTCGTGGAGGAGTGGTGCGGTGAAGGCTAGTTGGTCGTGTATTGCTGGGAACGATGTTAAGGGCTTGAAGGATTTCATCTTTGAATTCTCGGAACTCTGCTCTTGTGACAGGTACTTCTTCTCTTCCTTTCTTGGGGGTTGATTGACTTGTTGGAGTTAGGTTCCTTCTTCTTCGAGGGAGAGTTCTTCTTTGTCCCATTGGAGAGTGATGGCTTATTCGTCCTCTCAGGGATAGGGTTCTTCTGCGTCCCCGGACTCTGAGGAGAGGCGCCCCTTGTGGCTTCTTGATGTGAGAGATGGGGGAGCCTGTCCCTTGCTTGCGGTCTACTCGAGCGTCCCCGATGTTCGGACTCCCGTTGCTGGGAGTTTATGATATGGTAGAGATCTTGTTGCGGCTGAGGTGCTTCAGGTGGCACCGTGGATGGTGTGGAGGTGTGACCGACCCCCTGTTCTCTCCAATGTGCTGCGCATGGTACTGACTTCTTCGAGAGCCCCATGGTGGAACCTCCTTAGAGGGGGGTTGAGTGGGTTGTTCTTGTTGAAGAGGTTGATTCAGTCAAAGGGTAGGAGGGACGTCATCATGAGGAGGAAGTGGAGGAAGAGGGTTGACTCGTCAGCTTAAGGCCGCCACCTTCCCTTTCCCCTTTAGAGGCTTAGATGAAAACTGTTTTTACCGGCGAAGTTTGGTCGGATTGCTTTTTCTGTTTCCACAGACGGCGCCAATCTGTTGCTTCTTTTTTCTGTGTGGGAGCAAAAAAAAGTTGTGATTTCTTTTAAAAACAATAAAAAGCTAACCTTTTGACTTTCACCGATTTTGACTGTTTTCAACTGATGTTGACTTCTGAATCTGACTCGTTTGAATCGTTAGATCTAATCTGGATGGTGATGATTACTCCGATTGACCTGCAAAAGTCTGACACACCAGGGTTGACCCCGGCAACAGACCTTCTGATGTTCAAGTTAAAACTCAAGAAGAATAAGAGAGGTTTTTAGTGGGAAAATACTAATTACCTGATTTCTGTGGAGGAAGGGGGTTTTTATAGTCGCTTTGGGGGTCAGTTTCAAGATAATGATTTATCTCTACTTCCCAGTATTTTTGGATTGAATTGATTATCTCTTATTCATGAAGAGATAAGAGTGGTTGGAGAGATTGAGTTGGAACTCTTCTCATGATATGAGATCTGGTTTTTAAACTGTCTCTTATGGATAATTATGAGTTTAAATTATATTTAAATAATATTTACTCATTTATATTAGGATGTTATGACAACCTAGTAAGACAAATCCGTTTTGGGTTATTGGACTTAAGAGATGCCTAATTTCCGCTCATGGACCCATTTCCAATGACATTTATTATTTTACCCTGAGGGCTTTAAGATCTGTCTCAGATTTGAACGGTCCCGATTTAGTTCTATTTTTATCCATATCAAAATCCAATCTTAAAGGGGAATTATCTTCTAACTTAAAACCGTGTCACCATTTTTCTTTAATAACATAAGATGGGATTTCCCCATTTACGACTGGGAAAAAAGAAATAAAAAGAAATATTAATGCCAACTGCTAGTAAAGTTTCTTTAATAGTTCTTGTGTATTAAAGATGGTAGATTATGCATATAATATGAAGTCCCAGAAAAATTATACTATGGAGAAAGGTAACAGATAAAGCATCGTCGACAAAGATAAAACAAACATTATAAACCTAATTCAAGGGGTCAGAAAGGAAGCAGTAATCAGGACAAAGAAATATATCCAAAAGGCCTTATAAGCTTTAGAGCAATAAATAGACTTACTATAGTGAGTATTAGCTTAAGAAAATACCCTGAGATTGCCTTCGGAAATACTCAAGACAATAGGCATAACTCTAATAAGAGCTTAAAGAAGATACAACAGAGATACTGACCTCATTTCTCTGTTTTAATCTTATTTGCAAGGCCGGCCTTGGCCCAGGGCCCAATTCAGAGGAGGGGCTCAAATTTTTTAAGTATAATGAATTAATGATCTTATAATTAATATAATGGATTAATGGGTTAGTAAAATCTCTCTCTCTTTCAATGTCACACTATCACTTCAACTTCTTCATTTTATTTTTTTTTGTCCAGACTCCAGCATCTCTTCATCTTCTTCTGTTCTTCAAATTCTCTCTCTCTTTGACTCTCAATTCAGTCCCTCCTCGTCATTGGATAGGATCATAGATCAAGGCTAAGTAAGGATCAACGAGATTGGCGGAGCCGTTCTCTGTTTTGGATGAGTACGAGATTTGGCGATATCTTTGATTAGGAATGATGAGATTATTTTTATGGCTAGAAATGTGATGTTGGTTTGAAATTTTTGGTGAATTTTGAATGTATTGTGAGACTGAGATGTTGTACTTTGAAATTTGGTGAATTGGAGTGATAGGTAGGTTTTTTATATTTGAAAATACGATGGAATGCAGTGAAGGTGTTTGACGATTTGCATGAATGAAATTTGGAGAATTTGGGAAAAATTGGTGTCTTTTATAATTGCATTTTGAAGGTTATGATTTAAGTTTAATGTTAAAGGATTCCAATAAGAAAACCTTGATGTTTATGGGCTATGGTATATATGTACATATAGATAAGAGTAGAAACTCATGACAAACAAGCATTTATTTAATTTTCTCGCCAATTTGTGTATATAGTTGAGATTTTAGGTGGTTCGTTACGAGATTGCTATCTACTGGTTGAAATTTTAGTTTGATGTGCAAGAACAAATCCATTAATTCATTATATTAATTATAAGACCATTAGTCCATTATATTTTAACAAATTTGGGCCCTCCCCTGATGATTTTATTTTTTTTATTTTTTATTTTTTATTTTTTTTTAAAAGAAGTTCTGAAGAGTGAAGATGCCAGAAGGGGACTAGGGGAGAGGGCAATCTCGTAACGAATAACCTAAAATCTCAACTATATAAACAAATTGGGTCCAATTTTATTTTTCGCCCAGAGCCTCAAATACCCCTGGACCGGCCGTGCTTATTTGGACCAGTTATCCTCATTTCTGTGTTTTAATCTTATTTGGCCCAGTTATCGTACAAATGGTTGGAACATGCTTTATCCGATTTACTTCTCCCTCTACAGGCGTGCATATCCATTTTCTACAAAACAAATACGGGAATTAAATATGTTGTGCTGCACAAGACATAGCAACTCATATTTTGCTTGACAAAACACATAAATAGATGTAGCATTAGCTCATAAAATGAACATGTTTACCTGAACTGCAGTGATGCATTATTTTTTTATTTTTATTTTTTGAAGGAAAAGGTGGAATCTGGCAGTGATGCATTATTAATCGTTCATAACTATTTGCTGAATATGTAGGTTTTATTTCTCAAAAATTGGTATATATAGGTCTGTCAAGTTTACCGCCAGTTACAAGCTCTGCAAGTTCACATGAAGAAAAAAATATGTAATAAGGCTAGCTGGCTAACTTTAGCTCGACTAGAACATTGAAAAGAATAGCTAGACCCACAAGGTCACAACCAAATACAGGACGAGGAGATGCTATAGTTGTTAAACTATAACAAAAAACGCCAATATTCCCATGATACAAGTTAAAGAAAAATAAATGATCATATCATATCCAACACAGCTACACACGACCTATTGGAATTAATTTTTGCAGTTTTCCGGACCGGATTCCGGCAGGCTCAGGCCACCGGCGGCGCCGGAAAATGAGTGGATTGCGATCCTCTCGTCGAGTACTATTCCGTGGTGTACTCATTTGCCAAAAACGAATTCCATATGAATGAGAAATGTTGGTCCAAAGTTGGGTACTTGAAATGTACTAACTTGGAAACTTGGAGAAAATGGATTGTCCCATATCGGAAAATAGGAAAGATTTTTTTCTAGTATATATACTAAAAAATTGGACTAAAGGGCGTGACCCGGGGGTTACCACTAACGTGTAGCAGAGAGAGATAAGACTACTGTAACCTGTCTGCCAGAACACACAGATTTTGATAATCACAGTTCGCTGAAATCTCTGAAGTTTGGGTGCCTTTCTTCAGGGAAAGGTATACAGTTGTATCCTGGGAGGCAATTCGTCAGCCACCGTCACACTACTGGGCAAATTTTGCTTTAAGGAGAGAGATTTTAATCTCGACTCTGTATAACGCTTTTGGTTTGTTATTTTTTATTCCTGTAATTTCTGTTCTTCACAAATATTGTTAGTAATTTTCAGATTTATAAAATTCGAGTTCTAACAATCTTAAAGCAAAATTTTTCCTCATTGATTCTAACAGTTTTTGTGAAAATTGTTTACAGGTACTGTTATCAATTCGGAAAAAACAACAACAACTAACAGTTCTGTTTTAACTGTTTCAGAAAGAACATGGAGAACACACAGAATGATATTGCCAATGGGCTTATCAGTACCGAAACACCGGTGACCCAAAATGTGACTGCATAATCGGTTGCGGCAGATTTGGTCATTCTGCCCACACACATAACCGTGGGAGAAAAACTAGAGAAGTTCAATGGAACTGGATTCAAGAAGTGGCAAGGGAAGATGCAGTACTACCTGACCCCCTTGAAGCTAGACAGGTTTCTCACTGAATCTGCCCCCGATGCTGGCACCGGTGGATGCACACTCCGTTGCTGCGGTTGATGCGTAGACTCAGGGCGACTACCTCTGCAGGAACTATATCCTGAATGGCTTGGTAGACCCCATGTACAATGTCTACTGTGTCTTCAAGACGTCCGAACTCCTGTGGAGGTCTTTGGAGAAGAAGTACAAAATAGAAGACGCAGGATCCAAAAAGTTTGTTATTGGCAAATTTTTGGACAACAAAATGGTTGACTCCAAGACAGTTGTGAGTCAAATTCAGGAATTGCAGGTAATAATGCACGATATCGCTGCATAAAACATGACGTTGTGTGAACCATTCCTGGTTGCAGCGTTCATCGAGAAGCTTCCACCTGGATGGAAGGAGTTCAAGAACTACCTCAAACACAAGCGATAGGAGATGTCTTTTGAAGACCTCATTGTCAGGTTGAATACCTTATTGTCAGGTTGCGGATCGAAGAGAAGAATCGCAAGGCTAACAGGTCCTATGGAATTCAGTCCATAGAAAGGCCAATGTGGTGGAGCACGAAAAAAATGGCAAGAAGAGAAAGTTCTTGCCATAGGCCTCGAACAAAAAACCTCCTGCAAAGAGGTTTGTTGGGAAATGCCATAAGTGTGGTAAGCAGGGGCATAAAATTTTGACTGTCGCAGCAAGGACAACAACCGTGAAGGGAATTGGACAGGCAAAAGGGTCTAAAAGATCCCATGCACACCTAGCTAAGAACTTGTCCACCGGTCTCTCTGACCTGGACCTCTACGCGGTTGTATCAGAGGTGAATCTTGTGGGGAGCAATCCTCGAGAGGGTGGTATGACACTGGGGCCACCAAGCATATCTGCTCGGACAAGGAGATGATCACTTCATACCAGAAGTGCAACAAAGGTAAACAGCTGTTCATGGATAACTCTTCCACCTCCAAAATTGCAGGAACATGAAAAATAGTGCTGAAGAAGACTTCAGGCAAGGAACTAACACTCACAAATGTGTTGCATGTTCCAGATATTAGAAAGAACTTGATATCAGATTCTTTACTAAGCAAGAATGGATTTAAGGTTGTTCTTGTTTCTGATAATTTTGTATTGTCTAAGAATGGGGTGTACTTGGGTAAAGGATATGTAAAGGATGGACTGTTCATGTTTAATGTAATGATAATCATCCCTAAAACTATTGTTCCTGCTGTTCCCAATGTTAATGAAATAATTCTTATTGTCTATGTTGTTGAGTCTTCTTCTGTTTGGCATGAAAGACTAGGCCATGTTAATGTCAATTCTATGCGTAGATTAATTAACATGAATTTGCTACCAAAATTTAAGGTAGATAACTTCGAAAAATGTGAAGTTTGCACGGAGGCCAAACTTACTAAAACTCCATCACGTTTTGTAGAAAGAAACACAGAAACTCTTGGTCTAATTCACACGGATCTGTGTGATTTAAAGTACGTGCAGACCAGAGGTGGCAAAAATTATTTTGTGACATTCATAGATGATTGCACAAAATTCTGTTATGTATACTTGTTACATAGAAAAAATGAGGCTTTGGATAAATTCAAAGAATATAAGCTTGAGGTTGAGAATCAATTTGGCAAAATGATTAAAATCGTTAGGAGTGATAGAGGAGGAGAAATGATGCACCATTTAATATGTGCTTCTCTGAACATGGAATAGTTCATCAGACAGCTGCTCCTTATTCACCTGAATCAAACGGTACTGCTGAGCGCAAGAACCGAACTCTAAAGGAGATGATAAATGCCTTGTTGTTGAATTCTGGCTTACCCTAAAACATGTAGGGGGAAGCATTGCTGACTGCCAACTACATTCTCAAAAAAATAACTCACAAGAAAACCGGCAAGACACCATACGAACTGTGGAAAGGTAATGTACCTTCGTATAAATACCTCAAAGTGTAGGGGTGTCTAGCAAAAGTGGCAGTACCTAACCCAAAACAGGTCACCATCGGACCTAAGACGATTGATTGCATATTTATAGGCTATGCACACAACAGTAGTACATATCGGTTCTTGGTATACAAATCAGATATACCAGATATCCATGTGAATACAAAAATGGAATCAAGGAATGCTTCCTTCTTTGAACATGTGTTTCCGTGCAAGGATACTACGTACCCCAAACGTACACGTGAACAAGGGAATGCAAGCACTTCGGTTGATGAACTAGAACATGATAATGATGAGCCCAGACGAAGTAAATAAGTCAGAACATCAAAACTATTTGGTCCTGACTTTGTAACGGCCTTTCTGTTAGAGAATGAGCCCAGAACTTTCAAGAAAGTCATGTCTATGCCTGATTCTCCTATGTGGAAGGAAGCAATCAAAAGTAAAATAGTCTCCATTATGCAGAATCATACATGGGAGTTAGTCGATTTGCCTTCTGGATGTAAAGCTCTAGGATGCAAATGGATTTTCAAACAAAAATTGAAACCAAATGGTTCAATAAAGAAGCATAAGGCGAGACTTGTGGTACAAGGATTTAGGCAAAAGGAAGGCCTAGACTTCTTTGATATATATTTTCTAGTTACAAGAATAACTTCCATAAGAATGTTGATAGCTATTGCAGCTCTATGTAACCTGAAAATACATCAAATGGATGTTAAAACTGCATCTCTAAATAGGGACTTAGAAGAAGAAATATATATGAAACAACTTGAGGGTTACGTAGTTCCTGGACAGGAAAATAAGGTGTGCAGGCTTGTAAAATTCCTGTACGGACTGAAACAAGCTCCAAAGCAATGGCATGCAAAATTTGACAATGTTATGATATCAAATGGCTTCAAAATAAATGAATGTATAAGTGTATTTACATCAAAGATACTCTGAATGGATATATTCTGGTGTGTCTGTATGTAGACGACATGCTCATTATTGGAAGCAATAATGACATTATCAAATAAACTAAGAGCATGCTTAGTGGCAAGTTTGATATGAAAGACTTGAGAGTTGCAGATGTCATACTAGGAATCAAAGTGTCCAGGATGTCTGAGGGAATTACTTTGTCTCAAGCTCATTATGCTGAGAAAGTACTTGAAAGGTTCAAGAATTACTCGAATAGAATTGCCAAAAGTCCTGTGGATCCCAGTCTTCACTTATTCAAAAACACAGGTGAACGCATATCACAATTGGAATATGTACGTATAATCGGTAGTCTGATGTACTTAACAAATTATACAAGACCGGACTTGGCCCATTTAATAAATGTAGGGGTGTCAAAAAATACCATATTACCGTACCATACCGTACCATACCATTACCATACCAAATATTACCGAAAACTTGGTAATACCGTACCGAAATCTCGAAATTGTACCATACCGAAATTATATGGTATGTTACTGGTACCTAATATTGATACCATGGTATACCGTACCGTACCAAGTATATTTAATATATATTTAATTTAAAAACCCAAGCCTAGACCTAGGTCCAGGCTCAGTCCCAGTCCCAGTCCCAGTCCCAGTCCCAGTCCTAGTCCCATGCCTATTTCTTATTTCTTTTTCAATTTTCACCATAGTATGGTATACCTCTTCTTTTGTTCTTCTTCTTTTTTTTCTTCTTTGAATCTAGGGTTCACGCTCCGACGCGCCTTGCTGCCAGCACCATCGGCCCTCAAAAAGGATAGCCAACTTCTAAAGCTCTAGCGAGGGTAAGGATCAATTTCTTGAAATCACACTTATATTTTTGGAGGAAACTTTTCGACGAATTATGGATATTTAGGGTTTTGTTGGTGTATTAATATAAGATCCATTTTCTTTTTGTTCTTGTTGAGTTTTCTTGAGATCTTGGGTATTGTAAATTACTAATTATATTATTCACAAGTAATTAAGAATTTAGGATGTACAAGATCTTCTAATTTGATTTTCCATGTGGGTTGAGATGGAGTGGTAATGAGTATTGATTCTATTAAAGGGTTTGTTCACATTGCCCTAAAGTTTTCAGCCATATGATAGACTCAAATGTATGTCTGTAAAGAGAGTACAAGTACGACTGAGAGAAGGATACTTATAAAATAGATGTATCTGTTATCATGTTATAAACTTGTTAAAAATTTCTGAGAGTTGCTTATTATCTTAAACGAGGTTAAGAAAGCCAATTTAATTTGTATTTTGGTATGATCTATGAATTATTTGTTTCTCGGTAAAAAAATATTAGAAATTTAGAATAGAGATGACGTAGCAGTAAAAAAATGTGAAGAATGAAGACACTTATCTGGTAAATCTTTGTTTTATTTATTTTTCACAAGCATAATTTCATCTGAGTTGGTAAAATTCTTGATTATAACTTATTTTATGCCTTATGTTGGACATTGTAAATGTTTCTTAATTGGTTTTTAATTGCTATCAACTGTATTTAGGCTCTAAACTGAATCTATCTTGTTGACATTATGGAAACTGTAAAAACATATGTTATTTTCTCCAATTTATGTGCATAAACTGGTTGCCTAATGTATTATGACTTGCATGGAGATAAATTTAGGGGATGATTGTGGAGGAAGACATGTTGTCGCAGTTGTTGCCCTGCCAACTCATTTTCCTACAACTTATCAACACCTCGGGTGTAGTCGAGCATATCCTCACCCTTAACTTCAGATCAGATTAAATGTAACTAACTGCACATGAAATCCTAAATGACATCGTACAAGTTCTTGCATATCATATAATTTTGTTCAACCTTTCCTTCACATGATTAACAGGTATGGATATCAGCAGAAGTGGCAGTGCCAACAGAATAGGAATTCAGGTCATCTCCATGGAAAGTGAAGGTGTCTTTTATAATGACCCACAACTGAGCTGGGAGGAGAGATCAAATAAAAAACTAGCGAACGTAATAAAGAACAGTAATGAGACTGTGATTCTGTATAAATGAAGATAGAGAACTAAAGAGGCTGTGATATGGTGAAAGCCCTAATGGTGAAGAGCATACCAGTACTAGTTATGGGGAAGAAGATTTAACAGCAAGGTTGTCTGCAAAAGTTCATCCTTTATTTCCTAGCTTCTTAAGTGATCAGCATAGAGATTCCAAGGATGAAGTCAATCTTAAACTGTAGATGGTTTGATGATCAGGTAATTCCCTATTTCATATCATCTCTAACACCCACTCCTTTCGTTATTTTTATATCTATTAATTTTGATATGCTTGTAGTGATTCTAAATTTCTAAAGCAATGAGTTCTCTATGTTGACGGTATAAACTCTGTGTATACTAAAATTTCTTCATATATATATATTTATGTTGAGCTTATTTGTCCTTATTTTTTCATTTATTTGTCTTTTATGTGAATGTTAATTTTTGGACCTAATTGAAGTCCGGTATTACCATGGTACTACCATTACCATACCGACATTTTGGTATTACCGAACTCGGTAGTACCAAAATCTTGGCACGGTAATGGTAGAAAAATTTGTATACCAAGTATTCCGGTACAGTAGATGGTAGAGCGATGATGGTACGGTACGGTACGGTATACCACCCCTAAATAAATGTCCTGAGCCGCTACACAAGTAATCCAGGACGAAGTCACTAGAAAGGAATAACTAGAGTATTGAACTACCTGTGACATACTCAGAGATATGCGCTTCATTACACCAGATACCCAGCCTAGAAGGCTACAGCAATGCCAACTGGATATCGGACTTCAAGAACTCAAAATCCACAAGTGGATATGTCTTCACACTTGGTGGTGCAGCTGTGTCATGGAAATCTTCTAAACAAACGCTATTGGTCAGATCCACCATGGAATATGAGTTTATTGCCTTAGACAAAGCGGTAGAGGAAGCAGAATGGCTTCGAAACTTTTTAGAGGATATTCCTATGTGGAAAAAACCAGTGCCTGCTTTATGTGTACACTGTGACAGCCAAACGGCTATAGCACGGGCACTGAGTTGTATGTATAATGGTAAGTCTCGTTATATTAGAAGGCGACACAAAACCATTAGACAACTACTCTCAAATGGATTAATCTCTATAGAGTATATAAAATCGGCCGACAACCTAGCGGATCCATTTACTAAAGGTCTGTCGCGAGAGCAGGTTGTGAGATCAAGAGGAATGGTTTTAAAGCCTATGACGAAAGTGGATACTTGATGGAAATCCTACCTAGAAATTGGAGATCCCAAGATCTAGGTTCAAAGGGACAACTAAATCTTGTTGAATCGACGAGAGCACTGAGAGATTAAAATATCATACACACTCTTAGGATGATAAAACAGTGCTGCCTGCAAAGAGTTAGGATAAGCTTGACTTTTAATGATTCCCATAGCTTTGAAATAAAAGTGGGGTATAGCAGGATATTCTTTATGGGCAATCACCTTGTGAGTGTGAAATGGGGCCATTTCTAGGAGAATGAAGAGAGACTACATTCTCCAAGTTCACTCACGATTAACCAGGACTGTTAAAGGCCAAAATGAACACAACAAGAGAACTTAGTTCTGTGAGGAGATGAAACTGTGTGATAGTTATTGTCTAGGTTCACATCAAAGCCCAGGTAGTTCAAGACATCATGTTCACTACCTGGTCAAGTGAATCCAATAGCTACTTACTAAGGGTGGTTCAAAGTTGAAAAATTACTACCATTCCTGATGCAGTAATTTTCCGATTGTACTCTCAGAGTTTTTCTGTCATGTCTTTTCTGTCATGTCTTTTTATGTCATATCTGGATTACATAGTCTACTAATTTCCATTCATGTGGGGGATTGTTGGAATTAACTTTTGCAGTTTTCTGGGCCGGATTCTGGTGGGCTCCGGCCACCGGCGGCACTGGAAAATGAGTGGATTGCGATCCTCTCGTCGAGTACTATTCCATGGTGTACTCATTTGCCAAAAACGAATTCCGTATGAGTGAAAAATGTTGGTCCAAAGTTGGGTACTTTAAATGTACTAACTTGAAAACTTGGAGAAAATGGATAGTCCCATATCGGAAATTGGGAAAGATTTTTTCTAGTATATATACTAAAAAATTGGACTAAAGGGTGTGCCCCGGGGATTACCACTAACGTGTAGTAGAGAGAGGACTCAGCCAAAATGACAAACATACACGCGCGGGCGCGCCCGGCCCGGCCCGGCTTTGGCCTCGGCTTCGGCTTCGGCTTGGTTTGGTCTGGTCTGGCTTGGCTTGGCTTGGCTCTGGCCTATATTTTTTTTGCCCCAGTCAAATTTTTTCTCCCCCAGTCACATTCGATAACTGATACCATTACTCTGTAACAGCAGAGTAATGGCTCATCAGTTATGGATCTGAACCACTACTCTATTGTTGTAGAGTAATGGACCATTACTCTGCTGTTACAGAGTAATGGGCCTCCCAACAGTCTCCATTTCTCCTATAAGGCTACTACATCCTGTCTGCCAGAACACACAGATTTTGATAATCCGAATTACACTTCTTCTTCTTCTTCCTCTGTGTTAAAAACTGAGAGTACATCACAGCACAGTTCCCTGAAATCTCTGGAGTTTGGGTGCTGCTCTTCAGGGAAAGGTATACTGTTGTATCCTGGGAGGCAATTCGCCAGCCACCGTCACACTACGGGACGAATTTTGCTTTAAGGCGAGAGATTTTAATCTCGACTCTATGTAAAGCTTTTGGTTTGTTATCTTTTATTCCTGTAATTTCTGTTCTTCACAAATATTGTTAGTAATTTTCAGATTTATAAAATTCGAGTTCTAACACGACTTTCAGGTCAAGTTGCAAGCAAAATTATAATATGACTGCCTAAAGATATAGTATGTTCAAATAATTATTCTTCCTTTGAAGGAATAAATCACATTATATTCCACCCAATAGGCTAATACACTCATACAATCTTATACTAGATATACATAGAGGTGGCATTCGAGCCTAGCGGGCCGGGCCAGGTCGGAACCTCCGGGTTTTTACCTGGGCCGAGCTTTCGCGGCCCGGGCTGACAGATTTGGCGGGCCAGGCTTCGCCAGTGAAATGTCGGCCAGGACCTGGCCCTTGACCCCTGGCTCGAGGGATGGGTCCCGGTACGAGCCGGGACTTTTTTTTTTTTTGAATTTTGTTTTTACAAAGACAAAGAAGAAGGAAAATTGTTAAAAATTATCAAGAACATATAGATAAAAGAGATATTTATAAATTAAATTATTTTTATGAATTACAAAGTTTAATATACAATCAAATAGATTAGTAACATTTCATACAAATATTATCAACTTACAATATGAGGAGAACATCTGTATTAGAGATCGATATGACCACTATTTAGATTGAAGAGAAGGCAGTGAAATATTGTCATGCATTTCTACTTAACCTACATATAGAATCTCATCCCTAAAATTTCTCAAATATTTAGGGTACATTATCCAAACTTCATTGTACTAGATCTTCATTCGTCGCTACTTGTTGAGCCATTGTCGCGTCATGTAAATCTTGAGTCATCTCTTCCGCTTTCATCCAATCTTTGGCGTATACTAACATCTCCAAATTCTTTGATGTTAAGTGATTCCTATTCGGGCTCATAATCCTGCCACCAAGAGAAAAAGTACTTTCAGCTGCAACGGTTGACACTGGTATAGTTAGTAAATCTTTAGTCATACGAGAAAGAATAGTAAAAATATTTTCATTGGATTTCCAAAAATGAAACACATCTACTACATCATTAATGGGAGGTTGTGCATTATACCAATTCAACTAATTTGGTGAATTGATTCTTGGTTTTTTTTGATTTTATGAGATTTAAAACACTACTAGCTGCAAAAAATTTTCCCTTTGATAATATAGAAAAAGAAGAAGAACTAACATTTTGTGATTGTGAAGTGTTAGTTAAAAAAAGTTTATCGTAACTATCATATAAACTAGTCAAAACATTCTCAAAATTTGTAGTGAAAACAACATGATCAAAATCTTGTATTTCATCGTGTGGAGCATAAATATAAAAAATCTCAATTAAATTTTTTGTGTCCTCTAACTTAATCATGTGAATTACACTAGCAACAAAATATCACATAGAAAGTGGACGAAAAAATTTCAAAAATTTAATATAAGCGGCATAAGCCATTTGTCCAATAAAAGGGTCATTTATAGAATCTTTAATTGTTGTCATCATAGTGACAATTGCAAGTAAAATACCACTAGATGTATTTGCTTTTGAAAATTGTATATTAGCATCATTAAAATATTCTAAAAATTTATACAAAAAATTCTGCAAAAAAAAAAGAAGAAAAATCCAACAGCCGGCGCAGACTGATTCAACCCGGTTCCGGGTCTGAGCGGGCCGGGCCTCTGATGGGCCGGGCCACCAGCAATTTTTTTGGGGGGAAATGCGGACCGGACCGGATGATTTGGGTGGGTTGGCCCCTGTTCAGCCCAGGTTTGGGCGGGCCGGGCCGATCCCGGCATAGCCCGGCCCTAATGCCTCCCCTATATATACAGTATCGCTTTAAGACAATCTTAACTACAGCAACAAAAAAATACCATCATTGTCGATTCAAAGTTCAAACCTCCACTATTGTCTGGTTAAGAGCATCTGTAGTCGTTTGCCAAATATCGATAAAATGAATATTTGGCAAACGAACGTGCTGCACTCGTTTGCTAAATATCCATTTTATCGATAAATCGCTACAGTCGTGTGCTATAAATGAGAATCCATTTGAGAATTATCCATATTTGAGCGACGACACTTCGAGTGCCGTCGCACCCAAAAAAAAAATTTGCCGCGGCGGACAGCACTTCAAGTGCCGTCCATTGAAAAATAAAAGAATTTTTTGCAATTAAAAAACCCCTCCTTGGACGGCACTTCGAGTGCCGTCCCAATATTTCCGTAGCTCCCGGACGACACTTCATGTGCCGTCCTTAGCTATATTTAAAAAAAATAATAAAATTACCGTTTGACTAAAATGCCCCCGCTTTATATTCAATGGGTATTTGATGGGCATTTTTCACAATCCAACGGCTATATTTTTCATCTAAAGTAGTTCACTATATTTTCCTATATATAGTACTCATTCTCAACCGAATATTAGAATAAAAAAATCTAGTAAATTATTCAGATCTCAACTATCTTCTCTGTCTTTTATTGAGTTATTTGCCAAAGAAAACAAATGGCAAATGTTAGAGGTGCAAGGGAAAGAGCTTATACGACTCAGGAAGATGTTCTGCTATGCCAGAGTTGGATCAGTATTACTCAAGATCCAGTTATTGGTACCGACCAATCTGGATAACAGTTTTGGAATCGAATTTATTC
This sequence comes from Hemerocallis citrina, assembly GCA_017893485.1. NCBI lineage: Eukaryota > Viridiplantae > Streptophyta > Magnoliopsida > Asparagales > Asphodelaceae > Hemerocallis > Hemerocallis citrina. Next base: position 163,832,075 of record CM030359.1, read on the forward strand.
TAAATTTAAGGTAATATTAGGAACTCCGACCGACAGAACAGCGGCCTCACTCACTAGTCGGTTTCAAGTGATTTCCAAAGAAGTAGCTCTATTCATTGGAAAATTGAGCAATGCAACAAGTAGAGCCGGTAGCGGAACAACACAAGCAGACAAGGTTTGTAAAAAATGTATTATTTGAAGTCATTATTTGTATCTCTTGTTTACCTAATAACGTTTGGAATATCAATGTGTTCTCAGATTCGCGAAGCGAGAGTACAGTATTTGGCATCTTCGGGGAAAGCATTCAAATTTGATGAATGTTATGAGATCCTGAAAGAGCAGCCAAAGTTTTCATTGCGCACAACACAAGTTTTTGATCGAGTACCGAATACCCAATTCGGTGAAGGTAGTGAAAGCCCAAACTCTCCAACAATCAACTTGGACTCAGATCTACCCATGGATACGGATTCACCTACACCCCTTACCCGCCCACCAGGTCGCAAAGCGTCTAAGAGAAAAGGCAAAAGTGTTGCCGAAACATCAGGCATCAAAGATATGGCCGAAGAAACAGCCATATTTACAGCTGTATACAAAGAATCGCAAGTTACAAGGAATGCGATAAAAATCCGAGAATGCGATCTTAAAGAACGGAGGGAGGAAGATCGTATTATGGGTATCGATCTAAACACGTTACCTACGAATCAACGATATTATTTTATATGTAGGCAAAATGAAATTCTACAAAAACGAGGTTATAACGATGGGTGAAGAACTTGATCCCAAAAATCTGTATTTTATCTTAGTAAAGCATGCATTATTAATTTAAAATGAAGAAGAATCTTTTTTTGCAGTGAGTAGACCCATAGCATCCTGTTAGATTGTAGTTAGTGAATGTATGATTGACCCAAATATTATATACTACCATAGTTGAAAAAACTAAAAGAACTACTTTTATAATTATACCATAAAATTGAATGTTACAAGACGAAGGAAATACATACTAATACATGTCAAGTGCAATTACTTATCTCCAAATTGGTTCCAAATATGCTCCACAAGATCTTGACGAAATGCATGATGTCTTTGTCGATCATGTAGAATGACATTACGAAACGTTCGGCCTACTTCATCAATTGGTCCACATGTGCTTGGTTCGATCCCAATTGAGTCAGGAATTTGATCATAATCATAGTTAAGATTTCCATTGTCACGTTCATCCTCCACAATCATGTTGTGTAAGATGATACATGTTTTCATAATATAGGACAAACTATCTGCATCCCACATGCGTGCAGGACCCTTCAATATTGCAAAATGTGATTGTAAAACACCAAAAGCACGCTCCACATCTTTTCTTGCACCCTCTTGCAATTCTGGGTATTTTTTTTTGTGTGTATCTGGTGCGGTGTAAGTTTTCACGATGGTTGCCAACGGTGGGTATATACCATACGCTAGGTAATAACCCATATTGTAATTGTTGTTGTTGATGACAAAATTAGCTGGAGGTGCACGACCGTCAAGGATCTCATTAAATAAAGTTGACCGGTTCAGCACATTTAGATCATTATTGTAACCTGGCATTCCAAAGAATGAATGCCAGAACCAAAGATCATAAGACGCAACTGCTTCGAGAATAATAGTTGGTTCCCGAACATGTCCTGTGTATTGTCCGTGCCATGCTGCCGGACAATTTTTCCACTTCCAATGCATGCAATCTACACTACCCAACATTCCAGGGAATCCTCGAGCGCTATTCTCTTCTAGTAGTCTTTCCACATCGCCTGGTGTTGGTTTCCTCATATATAGTGTACCAAATAAAGTTACAATTGCAAAACAAAAACGATGTAGACTTTTCAATACCGTTGTTTCGCCAATACGTACATATTCGTCAACAGCATCAGCCGCCCCTCTGTACGCTAAATAACGTAGTGCCGCCGTTATTTTTTGATGGGGACTTAACCCAACTTGCTTGCATGCATCCTGGGACAGTTGAAAATATTAATCGTAACCAACAACAACATTCAAGATCCGGTTGAAGAGTTGTCGGCGCATACGGAATCGACGTCGGAAAATTGAATCTGGGTAAACTGGATTTTTGGCAAAGTAGTCGTTCCACATCCGTCTATGACCTTCTTGTCTTTCGCGTCGAATATGACGGCGACTATTGATTTGTTCGCTAGCTCGGATTGCATTGCCAACCCTTATTAGACGATTGTGAACAACCTGAGCAACAATATTGTTGTCCTCCTTTGATGAAGAGGAAGATGAACTCCAAGGAAAAGGTATTTGTAAATTGGCCATGGGAATTGAGGAGGTAATAACAGAGCAGTGAGTAGACGAAGGAGTTGAAGTTTTCAAAGTGGATTACATAAATAAATGTACATAGGATGGCAGCATATAAATAATGAGCATGCCTCTTGAAGAACGAATCATTTATTATGTCCTGTCATATCTGAAATTTAACACATAGGTGAGAAAGAAGTCAAAACCTATAATGGTTAGATAGGGACATGAACCGACTACTCACTGTCACTACAAAACAAATTACAAATGACTTGCCATGTGACAATCTTATGTTGACTATAATACCCTTTGGACTAATATGCCCTCATTTGTCATAATTACAATTTACAAATTAAAACTTTTGCTCAAATTGACGATATTACCCTCATGTGTCATAAAGATAAAATACAATAAATTTTGTATTACAAATAATGTAGATTTTTGTACTAATGTTCAAATAAATACCCTCATATATTACATATTTAAATTAAATACTACATACATAGGATGTACAAATATTACTATTCTTCATAACTATACTGTGTTTCAGGCACATATGTAGACGTGGATGCGCCTGTGTCATCTAAATTTGGATTCATTGATCTTTGTCGGGAAAGAGATGCCCTGCCCATCGATACATATCGCTTCGCATTTGGTAATTCAGTTAGAATTGATTCCCTCAAAACCATATCTGACAGTATCAATCGCCGAAGCTGTGCTTCAAAGTTGCTCAATTGTTGACAACGAGTATATAACTCTTCCTAGGGAAGGGTATAAAATATATAAATGAATGAGAGTACGTAAAATACAATTTACACTAATAAAAAATTTAAGAAAATGTAAATTCAATTTTCGTAACTCACATATGTTGGTTGCCCACTATGATGAAACGGGACATTGGCAGTAGAGTCCAAATTCTTCATAATAGTACCGCTTTGAAATAGTGGCACTTCGACGTAATATTGACCAAGTAATACCGAAGTTTCTGCAGTTGATTGAGTTGGATACTCGGCCGGTTGCCAACATGGAGGTGCAGCATATGGCAACTGAGCAGAAGTATTTCGTATAGATGCTGGTCCAATAAAATCGACATTGGATGCATGAGAGAGTAACGACATTATAGAACCAATTGAAACCTTTGCCCAATACTGATCATAAGTTAACTGCTCTACACGACGCACAAAAGGTGAAGCTTCAATTGGTTCAGGTAATGTAGTACCGGATGCCATGAAACGTAACTGAGGAGGTGGGTTTTTTGGTATAGCAATATAACCAGTAAGTTGGCGAATACAACGATCACCAAGATACCATACACCCTGCAATCAATTGTTCACTTAAGTATAATCATACTATTTATAAAAAATATTGTAAATTCAAATGAAAAATTAAATATACCTGACCGCAATACGTAAAAGTATAACGAAACCGTGATATATATTTAGCAACTTCTATTTCATACACATCTGTAATTGTTGAAGAATTATAAGGCTGCCAAATGATTGAGGAAGGAGTGCGCATCTCAAACTGATTACGGGCCATCGACTGATTATATCGAATAGGATCACAGCGACCTGAATCCAAATATTCTTTATTCCATCGTATAATTCTCGGCCATACATCAGAATTAGACATGTGAGTCTCCATAGGGGTGTTCCTATCTCTAACTGGAATACAGCAATTTGTGTACTCGTAAGCTCAATACTGTAAAACATAATTATCGATTTTGTTAGGAATAGATAAATTGAAATAATATAATGACATTTTCGGTCTAAAATTAGTTTAGGATAAGTATTACCTCCCACACTTGTCACGGCCCATTAAACAACTTCACTTTAAGTCTATTACATGAATCCAAAGACAAATATAACAGAGCAAGTGCATGACTACCCCAATCGTATTTGCCAACTTCATTGAGGTCTACAACTGCAGCTAGCCAACCACACCTTACTAATCCAGCTCCATTTGTGAAAAGAAATGCACCGAGAAAGAACATAAAGAACGCTCGAGCGATCTTCATCTCTAGATTTTTGTCGCTTTGGGCTTCTTCAATCAAAGTATTAGTAAAATAATTTTTGAAAAAACCAACCCGTATACCTTGTGATTTTCAATCATCTACTGTTAGTTATGGAAAGAACCGTTGCTGAACAACTTCAAAAGAGTACATCACATCGTCGCATGGAGGTAAGTGGTCGATACCGATAGAAATTTCTGTAAGCATTACCCAATCTAATGGAGTGAAACCCAACTCACCACACGGTAAGTGGAAAAGTATGGGTAGTGTCCCACCATCTCTCTACGAGTGCCTCCACGAGCCGAACCGACGATTTGTTTGTATTGATAGTCATGAAACGGTGCCATCCCGCCCGCTCTACTAGTAGTTGAATAAGTAGAACCCGTGAGCAATACTGATTGTACATCTTGATCGGTTCCTTCCAGTTTTCCCTGAATTTATAGAAACCACCCTCAGGGGTAGCAGTAACATATTGACTTATATGTTTTGAATCGTCTACTACACGATTCCAGTTGGACTGATCGGCATAGTCGACACTTGACATATCCACTTCACCCTCATTGCTTGTGCCGGGTTGAACTGGGACATGTTCTTGCTTTGATTTCAAACGACCAATAAATCTTCGTATCGAAGACATTATTTCAGACTCAATAATAAATTCAGATATAAATAATATAATTGAGATTGAGAGGTGGATGAGATTGAATTGGGATTGATATTCTCGATTGCCGAGAGGAGAGGAGAGGAGAGTTAGTTGTTTTGAGATAGAGTGAGATAGACAGAAAGTTTAGTTATTTTGATAGAGTGAGGATATAGCCAGAGAATGATACATATATATACATCTATTATAGAAGGGTAATATGGTAAAGAAAAGCTTTAATAAAGCCTGAAATGGTGCATCAATTCCTGGAAAGTGCAAAATGGCCAAAAATAAATCACTTCGCTGTCGGAGTAGTCGTTGAACTTTTTCCTCTCCGACGGCACTTCATGTGCCGTCGCTTATTATTTTAAGATAGATTGCTAAAAAATAGCTTCGAACGAGTGCAGCAAAAGTTCGATTCTTATTTCTATTTATCCATATATCCATTTTTTCACCTTCAACGACTACAGATGCTCTAAGAGCCATCTATCTCCACCTCACCTTCTCAACAAAATCCGCATCCAGAAACTTAGGAACAAAAGACCACAACTTATATGCATCTTCAAAATTACTCAAGAAACCCAGTGAAGCATTCACTACCGCTATCCCAAAATCAGCCAGCTCTATCCCTTTATTCACCGAAACGCTCACCTCACAAACCCTTCTCTCCAAAACTGCATTTCTTTCTTCTTCATACTTCTCAGAAAACCAAATGTTCTGCAGAAGTCCACAATTTAAAGAGATGTTACTTTTATCAGCTAGTTTCTGCACAATATCAGGTTTAATCTTCTCCCTTTTCCAATCAAAAACATTGAATGATAGTGAAGGCCCTCTTTCAAATTTTACCCTAGGGCCATATATTCTAATTAAAGGATGGCCATCCACAGAGCTGAGATGCCTTAGCTTCATTAGTGCAATGACTAACCAGTTTGTAATATATGTGAGTCTTCTACTTATAATTGATAAGCCCAAAGAGTCTGCATGATCCAAACCTACACATTCAATTTCCACATTGGTTTCATCCACTTCATTCGAGCTCGAAGGTTGATCAATGTTTTTTTGGATTCAGAGCCTTCACAAATCAAACCCGACGAAGGACCAGAGAATAATCGAGAAGTTTCTAAATCTGAGACAGGACCTGAAAAATCATTGAAAGAAGTTCTAACTGGAACTATGCTCACAACCCCAATACTCCTAGCAATCACCGATGACTCCAAAACCGAACTGCTCGACTTTTTGATGAATAAGCTAGAAAAACCAGATGGGATTTCCCCTATAACTTTGTAGAAAGAGCAGATAATGAAATCTGGCTGATTTAGAGAGAGCCCCAGTGTATCCAAATCCTTTGGACCCAGCCCACATGCATCAAGAACAACATCCAGCCATTCTCCTGAGCTATTTTTATTCAGAGATATGGATACCTAGCTCCACTCATCCTAGATTGAAGCGGGAACACAAAAAGGCCTCTCCTCTTTTTCATTAGTCCTTTCAGTTTACTAAATTGAATCCTTAGGCCTGGCGATCGAGAAATCTGCAGAGCTAATTTTTGTTGCAAATCATCACTAAATTTTAGACTATATTCTAGAAAGTTCAACATTTAGATTTTTCAAATAGCTTTCTTTAATGATCTTTTCTAGAGAATTCTCCTACCAACTCAATTATAAATATTTCTTAGAGCATCCACAGTCGTTCGATGTAAAAATGGCAAAATGCATATTTTGCCCATCCAATTCGATGAGCATCCACAGTCGTCGAATGGCAAAAAAAAATGCATGAAGTCGTTAAAAAAGAAACAGACGAAACATGATGTTTCGTCTGCAATTAAAAAAAATACGGGACGAAACATGATGTTTCGTCCAAAAAAGGGGAAAAAGAGGAATTTTTTTTTGCAAAAAAATTTTGCAAAAACAAATTTTAAAAATAGTTTGTAAATAATATTTGCAAAAACAATTTAAAAATTTGCAAAATAAATTTAAAAATTTGCAAAAACAATTAAAAATATTACAAAAAGTTCCAAAAAAATCACTGTAGCTGGACGAAGCTTGGTGCTTCGTCCGGATTTTCCGGAAGTTTTTTTTGTAAAAAAAAATTGCAAAAAGAATTTTTTAATAAAATTGTAAATTTTTTTTGCAAAAACAATTTAAAAATTTGCAAAATCAATTTAGATAATTGCAAAAAAAATTAAAATTTACAAAATTAATTTTTAAAATTAAATTTTTTTAAAAAATTGGATTGGGACGAAGCATGATGTTTCGTCTTACATTGGGACGAAACATCATGTTCATTCCCACGCTAAAATTCGTTTAACGGTTATTTTATTTGGTATAATATGATTTTGCAAATTTAAAATAATTAAATAATCCAGACGAAACATTTTTTCCGATCAATTAAAATAATAATTAAATAATCCAGACGAAACATGCTATAATATGCATTTTGCTATATGGAATGCTATTCGCCCCTTTCTACTGTAGCGATTTTGCCAAAAAATGGCAAAATAGCAGACGACTGTGTGAGCTACAGTAAAAAAAAATGGAAAAAATGGCAAATAAGCAAACGACTGTGGATGCTCTTAAGAGGTTGGGTGTTTGGAAGAGAGAAAAAGAGAGTAGTAAAGAGAGTAGAGTGAAATAGTGAGGAAGAGTATCGGTGTTAAAATACCTAAAGAGAGAAAGAGTGCATTTGTGAGTCTATTGTATCATTGTTCTTGTATTGATAATATTATAAAATCACAAGAAGTCATCTTTTTGTCATTGTTCGTATATAAATCCTCTATTATATTCTTCTACTCTTTTCCTACAAAGTGGTATCAGAGCGAGGTTTCATCTATTGGGTTCAATCTAAAAGGATGTTCTGCAGATGGCGAATATGTTCCAGCCACAAATTCCAAAGCTGATGAAGACGAACTATAATCATTGGGGCATTCTGTCACGCCCTGCTTTCCAAAATACGGGAATACGAGTCTGTGACGAAGGTCCAGCGAATGATTTTGACATCATCCATAAGCTGTACCAGTCTTAACTCAACAACATGAAAAGAAATAATCATAACCACGTAGAAAAACATAATCGCATAAACAAATACTGAGATAAAACATGCAGTAGTCCAACATAATAACCAACAATTGGAAACAAGCAACAATTACGGGTCAACAAAGCCCGAGGTACAAAGTTCAACAAAAGTAACAATGCGATAAAAAAAATAACATGGAAGAAACAATTTATTTTAAAGCAGCTCCTGCTCCAATCCTAGAAGAACTGCTCACTAATACCTTCTGGCAATTTCCCTTGTGCACTTGAGGTTGGATCAACTACAGTGGGAAAAATGTCCGTTAGAGCAAGTACAGATAGGAACTAGTGAAAAGAAAAGAGTAACGGAATATGATACATCAAGGAATATGAAATAAGAACAAAGTCCAAAAGCAATAACAATATCAATAAACAATGGTCAAGTGTACAAGTGTCACGTATCTAGTGCACGTAATATTGTGTCCCATACCACAAGTTTGGTGCATGCAAAACAGTGTACTTTTAGACATAGTGGTGGGATCTACAGAGTGTGTACTCTGTGTAACAAGATAACAAGGTCACAAGATAACGTGATAACATGATAATAAGGTCACAAGTTAACGAGGTCACAAGTATTTCTCCACCTTCCATGTCAATAGTCCAAGTACATAAGAAGGGCCCTACCGAGTATAATTTCTGAGATTATCCACTACTAAGTCAACTCTTATTACCCCAACTTGTTAATATTTTATTAAATCATTCATGATCATGCAATGTGTAGAGTGTCAAGGAGATGATAAGGATACAACAAAATGATGCTATGCATGATAATATACATGTAATTGTGAATCCGAAAAGAGCAGACACATCAGTACTAAAACAGTAATAATTCACAAACTATAATTCAGAATTTGATTCTGTTAAAAGGGCTGTAAACTAGACATATGAGGCCACAATTCATATTCAGAAAGTTTCAATTGATTCTGACTATAACTAGGTCGATTACCCTAATCTTTACAGCTTAATGGTTCTGGCAGCAGCTTATAGTCAAAACTCTGCGTGTGAAATTTAGGTGTAAAATCAATATAAAAATCCATAAAAATTAGGAATGACCTAAGCATGTCTATTAAGTTTCCGGAGAGTTTCATGTCATTATACTACTATTATTATGGTGTTTCAACTGGAAGTTGTGTCAATGTTTCACTAAATTGCAATTCTGAAAAATACAGACCAGCAGTGACTAAAACTGCAATATATCACAGCTCACAGATCGGAATCTAGATTCGTAAAATTTTCTGGAAACTAGATTCATTAGGCTAAAATTTCTTTTTATATAGTTTTGGTTGATTCTTATTGTAACAGAGTCGAAATTGTAACACCCCGAATTCCAAAACAGACTGAATTCGAAGTTCCACAGAATCTTTGCACTTCTCTTTGTACAATTTTACAAGAAATTAAAAACTCTTGTTACATCAAAGTTACATTTACATTACACTTATACAGCGGAAGCAATTTACAATATTTACATGAATAAATTATACAACAACTGAATCAATCTTTAAGCAGCATGCATACTTTAATCTTGCCAGTCACTTTATCATGCATAAAAAACTGTGGGTGCGTCAGTTGCTTACAACCGACGAAATATTATACACGGCCATCCTCACTATGCCGAACAGTATAACGGTTTTCAATACTTAAACAAACCACAAACTTGATCACAAACAAGCTACAGAGGGACTATCCTATTAATGTCGTGTTGTGCTGTGCACTTAGTCCTTAATGCAATGGTTTATATTACATGTTCTATGAGTTACGAGCCCATGTCTAGGCGCCCTAGAGAGAACCCCACGCATTGATACATGACACATCATTCAGGCATCCTGTGGTCAATTCAACCCCTACCATAGACATGGCACCATCCGTAGTCATTAGACCACCCCATAAGTGTCGCCACCGGAACAGTACTTTGGAATAGTATCCACGCCCTAATCATGACGCATCATGGGATATCCTGTGAATACTCTCATGCCGCCAATCCAATGGCCCTCATACTTATGTTTTCTCTTACGTTCATCACATCTCCACTATGTATCTAATCCTAATGTATAAATGAAGGTCAATATTCTAGAATCTAGCATTACTCCTACATCGGTCTTTCCAATATCAATCATTATCAACGACCCAAACTTGGTCAAAATATCATAATTCTCTTTTCAACACTTTTCATTCTTGCCGATGTGTAGTCATAGCTAAAATTCTAGTCTAAGTCCTCTTTTCATATTCATAGAAGTAAGCATATTTGTTCACAAAATTTCACATTTCAACAAGTTCTCTTTTTCACACATTTCCATGCACAACTTGCATATTCAATTTCTCATTTAATTCTACTCAATAATTATAAGTGAAAAATCTCAATTAATCTCTTTTCAATGCTTTCTATGTTCAAAAAATTTCATTAGTTTGTTTTGAAATTTCAAAAGAATCAAATCTAAGATGAATTCTTCACTCTCAATTTTTAATCTTATTTCTCATTTAAAAGTCCACATATTTAAAAAAACAAAAAAAAATTATGAAGTCAAAAAATTTCCCTAACATTTTTCTCATTTTTTATTTCATTTTAAAACTAAAAACAAAAGGTATGAAAAAAAAATCAGATTTTAAAAAAAGGTGGCCTTAGCCTGTTTCGAACCCGCACACACAAGTCCCCCAGGTGAACATTCTCCGAAACTAACCCCTACGCTCTAGCCAAAAGGGACAGAGTGCCCAACTGCTCTAAAGGAGGCATTAATAAGGTTAAGCTCTGCTCTCGGGATTTGGGGAAAATCAAAATTTTGAAATAAAAAGCCTCTGCCGAGACTCGAACCCACACACACAATAGTTTAATAAGCACAAATTTAATAATTTCATCTACTAATAATTCACAAGCATTTTTCTACAATTAACATGGTTCCAATTTCACATTTTCATAGCAATAAGGCAATTTCACTACATTAAACATGATTTATAACAAATAGCATGCAATTTATCAAGCATTTACTCAATCATCTACCAAGTCCTTTTTAGAGCCAACAAATGGTTATCTTATTAGTTTCTTTAACCTTCTCATTAATCAAAAACTCCTAGCATGGTGTCTAAGATTAGAAGTATAGAAAAACACCCACCTATTTGAAGAAAACTACTACAAAAGCTCTTAGAATCTCCTTGAACACACGAGCGGTCCTTCTCCTCCTAGTTTGTGCCACCACGATCGCCTCCTCCTCCTTGCCTAGTGAAACCCAAGCCCTCATTTTCCTCCAATGAAATGGCTGGCCTCCAAGGATGGAACACACACAACTAGAATACTCTCAATCTTTTACTAACTCTCTCTCAATCTTTTTTCTCTCTTATGTATTTTCTTTCTTTCTTTTCTTTACCAAATTTTAGCATATTATATGCATAGAAGGGGGGGGGGGGTATTTATACTAATTTTTGGGTGAAATGGAGGGCTAGGATTAATCTAGATGGTTGTAGATTAAGGGCTATGATGAGTTAGGGAGTTAGAGTAACCACTCATGAACACAAACCACCTCTCCACTAAGCCACTCTCCCACTCTCCCACTCTCCCACTCTCCCTTGACTCCATTTCCGGCCTACCCCAAAGCACATCCAAGACACATGCTAGTGCAATGCACGTGTCAAATGTAGCACCCCTAGTTACTAGTTGTACATGATAATTAATTAATTATCTACAAAATTGATCTACACTACAAGTCCTGTTAAATAAAAGAGAAATAAACTGGTGGGCTTTTATTTAGTGGGCTAAAACTCCATGGGCTAATTAAAATAATTAAATAATTAGGATGGGCTTAAAATAAACAATTAGGCTTTAGAATTTAATTAGGCTTTTCAAAATAGAAAGAGAGGGATAGGAAAATATTTGTTCATGCTACAAAATAAATAATTATCTAGAAAAATGCACATGAATTAGTACGTGCAACACACGTAAAAATTCACAAATCTTTCATTTAATTAAAAATAAGGAATCGGGATATTACAACACTCCCTCCTTAGAATAGTTCCGTCCCCGGAACTACACATACAGACCGAGAAATAGAAATACAACAGGAAGAAAAGAAGGAAAAAGAAAGAAAAGAAAAGAAAATACAACTCAAACAAAGAGCTCAGGATGGTCCCTCATCATCCTCTCCTCGGATTGCCAAGTAGCCTCTTCGACCAACTGGTTTCTCCATATTACTGTGACCATCGGTATCGTCTTGTTTCTCAAGACTTTCTTCGACGATTCACAATCTCAATCGGGAGATCAATGTAACTCAGATCCAACTGTAAACCCTCCGGCTCCTCAGGCAAATGGTGACTTGGGTTTGGAATGTACCCTCTCAGCATAGACACATGAAAGACATTGTGCACCTGAGACAAATCCTCCAGAAACTCCAATCGGTAAGCAGTTTTTCCAATCCGCTTCAATATCTTGTACGGGCCTATGAATCTTGGGGCTAACTTCCCACCTCTGCCGAAGCGAATCACACCCTTACTAGGTGAAACCTTCAGGATGACAAAGTCACCAACCTCGAACTCAAGGTCCCTTCTCTGGTTGTCCGCATAGCTCTTTTGCCTACTCTGAGTATCCACCAACCTCTTCCTGATCAGATCAATCTTTTCAGAGGTCTGTTGCACAATCTCATGCCCAAACATTTGCCGTTCCCCAACTTCAAACCGGAAAACAGGCGTCCTGCACTTCCTGCCATACAGAGCTTCATACGGTACCATCTCTATACTAGTCTGAAAACTGTTGTTGTAGGAAAACTCCACCAGAGCTAGATGCCTTTCCCAACTGCCTCCAAAATCTAGAACACAATACCAAAGCATATCCTCAAGAATACGGTTGACTCTCTCGGTCTGCCCATGGGTCTGAGGATGAAAAGCATTGCTAAAATCCGTTTTGGTACCCAGAGCTGTCTAAAGACTCCTCCGGAAATGTGAAGTAAACCATGCATCTCGATTAGACACAATAGTTAATGGGACACCATGAAGCCTGACGATCTCACCAACATACAGCTCAGCCAGCTTGTCCATAAACGAAGTGAGTTTCATTGCCAAGAAGTGAGCGGATTTGGTTAGTCGATCGACTATGATCCAAATTGCATCATTGTCCTTTGAACTCTTGGGCAAATCCATGATGAAATCCATACTGATGTTATCTCACTTCCATTCCGGAATATGTAACGGCTGCAATAGATCTTCGGGTTTCTGATTCTCGGCTTTGACCTGCTGACAGATCTCACACCTCGCCACAAACTCGGCCACATCCAGCTTCAAACCTGACCATCAGAAATGTTGCTTAATGTCCTTATACATCTTGGTACTACCAGGATGTACAGACAAAAAAGTAGCATGTTCCTCCTGAAGAATACTCTCCCGCAATTTCGCTTGATCCGGAACACACAACCTCTTTCCAAACTACAACACTTCATCCCTGATCTGAAACTCCGACAACTTTCCAGCACCGACCTGCTCCTTCATCTTCTGAATCTCTACATCTTCCTTCTGACTTGCGATAATCCTTTCATTCAGCGTCGGTTGAAGCCTCAACTGAGCTAAAGACGATCCCAATCCTTGCAGAACAACTTCAATACCAGCCTGATCCAACTCCTCTGCAAGATGCCTCTGAGTTGTAATCAAACTAGTCAGACTGCTCTTGCGGCTAAGTTTATCAGCAACAACATTAGCCTTCCCAGGATGGTACTTAATCTTTGGACGAATGTCCTCAAGTACTTTCGCCATCTCCGTTGCCTTAGATTCAAGTCCTTCTGCTGATAGATGTACTTGAAGCTCTTATGGTCTGTGTACATGTTTAGCTTCTTACCATACACGTAATGTCTCCATTGCTTCAAGGAGAAGATAATCGCAGCCAACTCCAGATCATGAGATAATTCTTCTAATACGGTCTTAGTTGCCTAGACCCATAAGCGATCACTTTTTCTTCTTGCATTAAGACACAACCAAGCCCATGATGTGAAGCATCACTGTAGACATCATACTCAACACCTGCTCTAGGTAAAGCTAAAATGGGAGCAGTAGTCAGCCTCTCTTTCAACTCCTGAAAGCTTGCCTCGCACTGCTCATTCCACATGAAGGTCACATCCACATGAGCAGCACGACTATCTGAGCATAGTCCTGAATGAACCTCCTATAGCATCTAGTTAACCCAAGAAAACTCCTAATTTCCTTCACTGTAGTAGGCCTTGCCCAATCCTTCATCGTCTCTATCTTCTACGGATCAGTTGCCACTCTCTCCTTAGAAAGGATGTGACCCAGGAATGCCACTTCAGATTTCCAGAAATCGCACTTAGATAACTTGCCATACAACCCATGCTCCAGAAGCTTCCTCAAAACTGCTGCCAGATGCTCTGTGTGCTCCTCCTCCGACTTGGAGTACACAAGAAAATCGTCGATAAATACTACGACGAAAGAATTAATAAATGGCCTTAGAACTCTGTTCATCATATCCATAAAAATTGTAGGTGCATTCGTCACTCCAAACGGCATAACTAAGAATTCGTAATGCCCGTGTCGAGTTCTGAACGCAGTCTTATGCACATCTTCAGTCTTCACTCAAACTTGATGGTATCCTGATTGAAGATCTTTTTTGGAGAAAATAGCTGCTCCTTGTAGACGATCGAACAAGTCAACAATTCATGGAATCGGATATTTATTTTGAACAGTGACCTTATTCAGCTCTCGGTAATTGATGCACATCCTCATCGAACCATCCTTCTTCTTTACCAATAGCACCGGTGCTCCCTAAGGTGACGCACTCGGTTGACTAAAGCCTTTCTCTAACAGTTCCTCAATCTGCCGTTTGATCTCATC